>CM074603.1:1346250-2692500 GCA_037305975.1 Chrysolophus pictus | reverse complement strand
TTTTTTGTTGTTGTTGTTCTGTTTCGTTTCGTTTTCGCAGAAAGCAAAAGAATGAAAACCTGAAGAAACGCGGATTATTAATTATCCTTCGGTTGTTTGTTTTTGTTTTAGATTTTTTTTTTTGTTTCCTCTCTATTTTCGGAAATCCTTTCGGCTCTGTGAATTCAAAACCATTTTAAGGAGAAGGAATCCTAACCCGAAATCCCGACAGCGCGGAGAGGAGCGGAGCAAAACCCGAACCCCAACGGCAGCACCGCACCGCAGCGATGGGGAACGAATCATCCGGACCCCCCCAAAGCCCCCAGATTCCCCCCAATCTTCCTTCCTTTGCAGCACGGTTATTATTTCAGATTTGGGCTCAATTAGCCCCAACAACGGGGGCATTAAAACGGCAGTGTTTAAATCTTTATTTACCAGAACCTTGTAAAGCCAGGAACAATTTGCCTTCTATTAACTGCTTTTCAATAGGGCATCGACTGGAACTAAAAGATGCCACTACCCTGTCCTAATTAAAGAGCAACTGAATTACGCTAAATACATATGAAACGCTGCCTTCCTCCATATAAATAACGGCTTCATGCAGGCCCGCGGGGAGCGGGAGATCGGCAGACTCCCAAAATCCCTCAACCCAAGCATTCACCCCACGACTACTCCCACGGAGCACAGATGTGGGCCATCACTGCTGGGTGCACTCCACAGCCGCCGCGAATTTCTCCGAGCTCTACGCAGCTCCGCGCAGAAAACGCTTTTTTCTCATTGCTGTTGGTTTTTTTCTCTTCTCCTCCTTCCCTTTTCCTCCTCCTCCTTCCTCTTTTCCTTCATTCCCCCCTTTTTTTTCTCCCCTTTTCCTCCCCCCCCCACTCTTTTTCCCCAGCTCTCGGCCCAACGTCGGGTTGAAGCAGATGGATCTCACGACTCCTGCGCTGGATCAGCGAGAAAACGTTTTTTTCCTTTTTTCCTTTTTTTCCTCTTTCCCCGCTTTTCCCTCTCTTTTCCATTTCTCTTTCCATTTCCTTCCACTTCCTTTTGTTTTTCCTTTTTCCCTCCTTTTTCCTTGCCACACTTTCCTCCTCTTTCCTCCTCCTCCTTTCCTTTTTCCATTTTCCCTTACATTTCTTTCCCCCTTTCTTTCTCCTTATTTCCAAATTTCGCATCTCGGCCCAGCGCCGGCCTGAGACAGATGATCCCCCTCCGGTGCCCTGCACTGATCCCCAAAGAAAACGTTTTCCTTTCCTTCCCCCTTTCCCCTTCTCATTCTCTCTTTTCTCCTTCCATTTATTCCCCCTCCTTTTTTTTTTTTTCCTTTTCTGCCTTTTTTTCTCCCTCTAAACGCGCATCTCTTCGCCCAGCACTGGCCCACCACCATTATTCACTGCAAACCCCCCCGGATCCCTCCTCCCACCTGCACCTCCTGGTTACATCGCTGCTTCTGCTGCTGGAGCCCTGGATGGGACATAATGCTGACCCTGAGGGCTGTCGCTAAGCCCCCGGTTTGGGGGCGGCGAAGGTGATGGGTCCAAGATAGGGAATCGATTCCCAACGGGAGCAGCACTTCAATGCTCCCATCGCTGTCAGGAGCAGCCTGAGGGCAGAGGAGGGAGGCGGGGGTGGGGTGGCGGCACCATTCGGATTTCCTCTCTTCTTTCTATAGGATTTCTCCTTTTTCCTCTCTAGATTTCCTTCCTCTAAACGCTTCCATGGTTCTGTAAACTTGTTCCCACAACCTCATCAGCCAAAGGCCAGGGATCCCCAAGCTCGTGAACACCCTCCAACCCCCTAAGGAATCTTCTCCCCAGCCTCCCGTGTCCCCTCGCTTCCCCTCGGCTCCAAATTCGCGAGCCTGAGCGCAGATATCTCTGCACCCGTTCCCAACCATTTCACATCCTCCGGAAAGCCCTGACCTGATTTGGTTACCTCCATTTGCCTTTGGGTTTCTCAGCAGTGATCCGAGAGGTTCCCCATGAACGGCACAAGATCCTCTGAGTCGAAGACTGCCTGCGGATGCCAACGTTTCAGCTCGCCGTGATCCTTTAAAGCACCTCTTGGTGTTGATTTCAAATCGCTCTATCCTCCGCGATCTGGCTGGTCGGCAAGCCTGGCAGATCCTTTCGCTGTGCAAGAAGAACCGCGCTGGTTTGGGGATGCGGGTGACCGTGAGATGCATCCGCTGAGGGGTGCGGTCATAGCTGAGCTGGGGGCCCCTCAAACCCTCGTTGCGGTGCTCCTCACCCGGGACAGCATCGGCGGCGTGAGAATTGCCATGACACAGCATCTGTCGTTGGGCAAGTGGCCGCCGACCGTACGGAGTCAGAGGTTGCTGAGCGCCAGCAGGCTGCCCAGCCCTGTTGGGGAGAGGAGAGTAATGTCCTCACAGCCGGCGCTGTCCTTGGGGTAGTGGTCGTAGAGGCTGCCCATGAAGAGAACAGCGTTCGTCTCCTCATCAGGTGAAGCTGCCGCTCACGTTGCCGGCCAGGCGTTATGCGATGGTGGTGGTGATGACAGTAGGTGATGGGAACTTCTCGGACACGGTGGAGATATGCGCCGCAGGGGGAGCGGTAGAAGCGTTCAGGCTCATCCCGACGGCGATTCCGGTGACATGCTCATGGTTGCAGAGGGCCGCCAGGCTGTGCTCGGTCGGCACCTCTTCCAGGATGGGATGGACCCGACACCATAGCCGGCCGGCCGTGCGGGACCAGATTGCGGTGCGAGCTCTGCCTCCGTGTGCGGGATCACTGAAGGGCTGCGAGTGGGATGCCGCAGGTATGCCCAGGTTCTCCATCGCCAGCTCCATGGTGGCTCTGCCGCTGCCTGTTCGCTCGCCTTCCTCCCCGCCCTCCTCCTCCTCCTCCTCCTCCTCCTCCTCCTCCTCCCTCCTCCTCCTCCCTCCACCCACCTCCTTCCTCCTTTTTCCCGGATTAATTCAGACTCCTTGCTCGGGATCGATCTCTTCTTCTTTCTTTCTCTCTCTCTCTCTCTCCCCGCGTTCAGATCAGCATGATGAACCGCGCCCGACCGCCTTCCCGAAGCGCGGGTGCGGTGCTGCGTGGAGCCGGGAGCGTGCGGGGAGCGGTGTGAGCGGTGCAAGCGGTGCGGGGTGGTGCGGGGCGGTGAGCTCGGGGCGGCTGCGGCGCCGGCCCTGCCTTCGCTCAGGGCCGCGGCGCGGACGGCTGCATCATTCTGCCTCCTGCCCCCCCCTCACCGCATCGGGGAGGGATGTGAATTTTAGGGGGGGTATGAGGTGTCGTGTCTGCACCTGCACCGCTCCTCCTATGGGCAACCCCTCAATTATGGCGATGCCCTCCTGCTTGACCCTCTATAAGGTGACGCCCCCTACATCGCTTGCTTGACCCCCACCTGTGTTGTGACCACCATCCCTGGTAGCATCGCACAGCTGGCTGACCCCCTCAATGCCTCAAAATGCCCCCAACATCTCCTTTATCCTCCACTGACATCTAGCCTTCCTCAACCCTCTCCATCTCCGTCTCTACTCTCTCTGGCTGCCCCCATATCTGCTATCTGCTTCCTCACTCCCAGACTCATCTGTCTGTTCCATTCTGTCACCCACAATCCCACAACCCATTTCTCTCAATTTCAGCCCCAATCTCCCAGGACTGCAGTGATATTTTGGAGCTGGAGGGGTGAATGGGAAGTATGGGACACATAGAGCTCTGGCAGTGGTGAGGAAGGGTGAAATGGGAAAGTGGAAATAAAGAACAAGGAAAGGGAATAGGGGGAAGAAAACAAGTGTAAAAGGGAGAGAAGAAAAGGAAATGAGAAGGGATAAGAGGAAAGAAGGGAGGAAGACGGGAGGGAAGGCAGCACAGATGTGGCTAAAGCTAGGCTGTGGCAGCACTCAGTGCCTCCTGGCACCATTCAGTGTCTCTCACAGAGTTGCACAGAACCTCAGCACTGCTATTTCCAGCCATGCTGAGTCCTCCAGGCCATGATGTGATGATTTCCAAGCTTTATTTGAACCACACTGCAAATCTCAAACCTGTCAGCCTTCTGCTCCTTGGTGGCCCTGCTGGGCGCTTTTCCCGGTACCACCAAACTGCAGGTTTGGGGGGCTTTGGGGGCCTGGGGGTCCACACTGAGCATCCCCATCCAACACTGCAGCGAACCTAAACCATCCTAGCCATCCTCTATTCCATGTCATGTTGTGCCATTCTGCCTGATTCCACTCCATCAGATCCCATATTTGGTCACACATCCCATCCCACCTCATCCACTCCACCCTACCCACTGCATCCCATCTGATTCCATTTCATCCCATCCTATCTGATCTCATTTAACTTACACCATTCATCCCACCCTATTCTGCCACAACTCATTCCATTCCATCCCATGCCATCCATTCCCACCAAACTTATCTATCTCAATCATCCTGTTCATTCCATCCCACCCATCCCACCCCATCCCACCCTCATTCCACCCTCCCATCCTATCATCTTCCATCCCATCTCATCTCACCCATCCCTCTGTAGGCAAAATTTCTCTTCTTCTGAATTGGGATGAGATTTCCTTGCTCCTCTTCCTCCGAGTGCAAAGACCACTGTTCCAATATAATCCCAGCTGTTCATGGATGTGGGGCAGCAGAGCAGAGGGTGATGGCGTAGAGGGCCTCTGGGGTAGGAGGATGGGGGAGAGGTGACAGTTTTTTCACACTTCATTTCCCTATACTGGGGTCCAGATGGGCCAGGCCAGAATGAGCATCTGCAAGGAATCTGTCCCCCAAGCATTGGGTGTCTTTGGTATTATGTTTGTTTAGGGTTTCATAGGAGCTCAAAATTGACTGGTTGTGAAGATGAGGAGTTGTCACAACCAGGTAGGGTGTCAGTTAGGGGGGGATTTGGGTGGCGGGAATGGGACACAAAGCTGGAGGAGGGATGGGATGGGATGGGATGGGATGATGATGGATGATGATGGGATGGAAAGAAGGGAGGGGAGGGGAGGGGAGGGGAGGGGAGGGGAGGGAGGGGAGGAGGGAGGGAGGGGAGGGGAGGGGCAAGTTGTGGAAGGGAAGGGAAGGGGAAGGAAGGGAAGGGAAGGGGGAAGGAAGGAAGGGAAGGGAAGGAAGGAAGGGAAGGGAAGGAAGGGAAGGGAAGGAAGGTGGAAGGAAGGGAAGGGAAGGAAGGGAAGGGAAGGGAAGGGAAGGAAGGGCGAAGGGAAGGGAAGGAAGGGAAGGGAAGGGAAGGGAAGGAAGGGAAGGGAAGGGAAGGGAAGGAAGGGGAAGAGGGGGCCCCAGAACCAAACAGGACTAGGGGGATATGGTGATGGTGGAGAAAATAAAAGGTGCACGGCGAGGAGGAGAAAATAAACAAGGGATGAAGCAGCCACGTTCGAAACGGTTTCATTGAGGTAAATGGCGCAGAGCATCGACCGCTCCATCGAAGCGCCCATCGATGGATCCATCCTGTGTGCCGTAGCTGCCCAACGTCCTGCACAGACTCTGCACCACCCACCGATCCAACTTCAACCCCTCCCGCAGCACCGGAGGCCCCGGCAGGAGCTGATCTGCTCCCATGCTGAGCTTTGCACCCAGCAAACAACAGGAAGAAAAAAGAGAGAGAGAGAGAGAGATTCTTTAGTAATTAGTGCGACATAATTGAGTAATGCAGAAGCTCCTCAGGCTCCCCCACCGCCCCCTCTCACACCCCCTCTCTTTCCCACTTCCCTGCTCTTCTCTTTCTCTCGATCGATGCAATATCATTAGGGGTGAGAGGCATTGGGGCAGCGCTCGGGAGGGACTAACCCTGCCGGTACTGCGGGTCCCGTCGGGCGTCTCCTCCGTCCTCATCGGCCTGACCCGGCAGCGCCTGAAGCCGCGGGGGAGGTGCGAGGTTCGGCGCCCCATCTCGCCGGTTCCTCTCCCCATCTTCTCCATCCACCCAGAAGGATGCTATTGATTCTCCTTTTTTCCTTTTTTTTTTTTTTTTTTTTCCCTTTCCCGAGCTCCCTTCTCCTCTCTTCTTTAATTCCCTCCGTTCCTCCGGAGGAGCCGCCCGGTGCCGGGGGTAAGTGCGCAAATGGGATCGCGGCCGCCCCGCGCCCTCCCTGCGCTGCTCCAAGCTCGGATTGGGGTTCCCCACATCCCCCCCTTCCCCCCCATTCCCCCCCCCTCATATGGATCCCTTCAACGAAGCCCTTCGGTTGCCGTACCCAGCGCTGCCCCCGGCGCTGCTGCGCTTCGGCGATTTTTGTTCTGCGCTCAATTTTCATCTTTCTTCCCCCCACCCCCCGCCCCACCTCACCCCCCCCCCCACTCCCCCCTTTAGGAAGATCCCGAAAGGCAAAACGACGCTGCCCCAAATAAGAGGCGGAGGAGAACCTACGGGTGAGATTTATGGCATCCGACGAACAGGTACAGCAGCAGGGGATTTTTGTGCCACGGGTTTTGTTGTGCCACGCACGGACGGGAGCCGCGCAGCCCCGCACCGCCCCACACGCACTTCCCCTATAGGCGATCAACTTCCTTAAAGTTCTTTAAGGCTTCCAAACAAGAGCCCCATCGCCTGGCAGGTGAATTATTCAGTGCCTATGGATTCCTCGCGAGCCCTTTCATTCCGGTCCCAAATCTTTCCCAGCCCACCCTTTGCCTATGGATGTCTCGATTTTACAACAATCAAGCGGGAGGCGAAGAGCGTGGCAATTTCTGCTAATCGATTTTCCATACAATGGGCCCCAGATGATGTTTTAAAATGTGAGAAACTCAAATGTGTTGGTTTAAATAAGACTTTTGCAATCGATAGCTTTTAAAAAAAGAGACTTTGATACCTCTTCTGGAAGAGGATTTCGAACGCTTTCGCTTCCCGAACAAAACAAGGCAGGGAAAATCCTAAATAATAATAATAATAGTAAGAAATAAATCAGAAGTTCTCCTGGCTTTGGAGTTCTTAAAGAGGAATATGGGGATAAAACGTTCCGGGGCGCTCAGCTCCGTCCCGCCCCGACGCTTCGCAGCCCCCGCAGAGCAGCGCAAAAGACGCGCAAAAGACGCGCAGCTCCGCCAGGAGCCGCGCAGCTCTTCCTGGTCTCTTTCCCAAATCATCTCCCTCTGTTTTTTGGGTTTTTTTGTTTTTTTTTTCGGGACGGTTTTCCTTCCCCCCGATGTCACCGCGCTGCGTTCGGCTTTCGGGCATTGCGGGTAGGAGCGGGGCGGTGGGACCGGGGGGCTTTCAGCCCTTTTCCCTCCGATTATTTCCTCCTTCCCAAATCTCCGCAGCCCCGGACCGCCCCCCATCCCTCCTCTTTTCTCCCCCCGTTTGCGCCCTCGGGGTCGGCATTTATTTCTCCTTTTTTTTTTTTTTTTTTTTTTTTGGTATTTATTTCTCTATTTATCGCTTCGAGACTTTTTTTTTTTTTTTTTTTTTAACCGCAAGTTCAGGCCCTCGCCGCTCCCGGTTCCTTTCCCTTTCCCTTTTTCGCAGGAAATCGTCGTTATTTGAGTTCCTTCTGTCGGTGAATAATTCCCTTTCTCCTCACAAAAGCATCCAGAGAAGAGGTGCAGCCCTGGGTCCCCCCCCCCATAACCCCCCACCCGTTTTTTCTCAATGGGGTCACTTTAGCAGCGGGGAAAAAAACCCTCAAGGAGGGGGGAAAGAAACACCGGGAGATGCGAGCAGAGCCGCCCCCCCTCCTCGACCCCTCCCCCGCCTCCCCCGCAGCTCTCTGCTCACTTTTCTCGTTCGCCACAAAACTTTGGAGCTGCCCCCAAACTGCATTGCTGCCCTACGGGGGGGCGGGGATCGGACCCGCAACCGATGTCCCACAGCGGGGGGGGCGATTTGGGACCCCCGTGCTTTCTTTTCGATGTCAACACGCGGAGGTTTCCAACGCAAAGCTTCGGGAAGCGGCCGGGCTCGGGGACCCCCCCCGTTCTGTGCCTCCCCCCCCCCCCCCCCCGGAGGAGGGCTGGATGTCAGCGGGGACCTCCGGGCGTTTCTTCAATCCGCGATTTGTTTTCAGGAGTTCACGGCGGAGCAGCGCTGAACTTTACACCCTGAGAGCGGCGCGGCCCCGTCGGGGCTTTCGGGGGAAAAGCAGAGTAAAGCGCTCGGATTTCGCCGTGCTCCCAGCTGCCATTTTTTTCCCCCCCTTCATTTCCCCCCTCCTTTTTTTCCCCTCCTTTCCCCCCCCCCTCCCCCTTCCTTTTCCCCTTCCCGCCCCCCCTTCCCCCACTTTTCCTTTCCCACTCTCGGCCCGTCCCAAATCCCGACGCGGATTTCGGAGCTTCCGAATGAGAAACGCAGCGATTCCGGGCGCTCCGCGGGGTGCTCAGTCCTCCAAAATCCACCCTCCCCCCCCCCCCTTTCCTCCCCCAATCCTCCGGTGCAGCCCTAAATTCTGCCTTCTATTCGAGGCTCGGAAATCCCATTTCTGTCTCCGCGCTTTTTGAGACCCCCAAAACTCGGGGGATAATAAAAATAAAAAATAAATTAAAAAAAAAAAGTTGAAATACCCCCCCCCCCAAAAAAAAAGCAAAAGGGCGACGTGCGGAGGGGAAGGGCCGATAAATTCACAGCGATCTCCGAGCAAAGCGGGCTTTGCTCAACACGCGTTAATCGCCCGTTGTCACCCGCAGCCCCCGAATCGCACCCAAAGGCTGCGGGTTTTACCCCCCCCCGGTTCCTTCCCCCCCCCGAGCTATGAGCACACACACACAATGCTGGGGAAGATCTTCGTGCCTTCGTGCAGTGGAAAATAACCCGATGTCAGCCCTTTCCTCCGTGCTGCAAAGTGCTCCGCGTTGAAATCGCGGCCGTTCCTTTCCTCCGAAATATATAAATATGTGGATATATGTGATGTTTTATGCACGCACCCACAAAAATTGCATTTATTTCATGTATATCCGGCTGTGTTTACGCAGATGTCTCCGGGCTGTGAATATTTGCAGCAATATTTTCTTCTTGCAGCAGTTCGGGAAGAAGCTCTGCTTTTCCAAACCCCGATTTTCATCCCAAATCCCACAGTATTGGGGTACGGCCGCCCTCCCCCCCTCCACCCCCCCGATACCGAAAAGAAGCGAGATGGGGAAAAGGGTGTGGGGGGGTCACTGCCCTCAACGCCTGCGGCTCAGACCCTGCAACAGGTGGCTCCGGTCCCTGGGGATGCGGCAGAGATGGGGACAGGAGGGGGGGTGAGCAGGGATGGGGTGAGGAAGGACGGGATGTGGAAGGGACAGGGGATGGACGGGGATGGGGACAGGGCACAGATGGGGCCAAAGCTGGGATGGGTGTGACTCGATCAGGATAAGGGATGGGGATACGAGGAAGGGATGGGGATACGAGGAAGGGATGGGGATATGAGGAAGGGATGGGGATATGAGGAAGGGATGGGGATGAGGCGTGAGTGAATGTGATGCAGAGATGGGGAAAGACAGGGAGCAGGACAAGGGATGGATAGGGAGGAGGAAAAATGGGAGATAATGCAGATACAGATGGGGATGGGTCCAAGGTGGGGATGGGGAAGAGACTGGGACAGAAATGAGGGTGAGGCAGGGATGGGGACAAGGGAAAAAGGGAAAATGAGGCAGAGATGGAGAGAGGCAGGGTTGGGGATGGGGGAAAGCAGAAAGCAAGGCAGAAACAGTGGACAAAGCAAGGACAAGGACAGGCAGGGAGCCACTGCCCCCAGGGCTGCCTGACACCGGGTCCCATGGAGTGGGGCCCTGGGTCCTTGCAGGGTGGGTTCCCCAAAACAACCCCAAGATCGCGGTGCAAATTTCACCAAAAATAACCCACAGCAGCTCCAAGCCCACAGCTATTGCACGTGTGCATGCACACACACACACACACAGAGCTGGCCGTGATCGATACCCATCTCACAGAGCTGCGTATGGGAAATGTGCACCCCAAAGTCCCCTGCTGCCCCCAGCACAAAGCAACCCCACCGCAGTGGCACCCCAAGAATGAGCCCAGATGGGGCACAGTGCATCGTCTCCTCTCTGTGTGCCCTCCTTTCTCCCACAGCTGTAATTGCAGCTGTATTTATCCAAAAGAGGAGGGGGGTGGCAGAGAAAGACTTCTAAGAGTAATTTTCCGGGAATTCTCCTCGGTGTAATTGTCTTGATAATAAATCCAGACGCTTAGCCTGTGTATGAATTGCTTTTTACCATTTTCATTTATTATTGAACACAGTGGGGAGAAGGGGAAACGCAACAGGGCTCATTCTTGTGAGAGGGAAGGGGTGAAGGGGCCGAGGAGATGATTTCTGTGCAGATCCGGGAAACCTGGACTTGTTCATCATCTTGCTCTTTTTTTTTCCCCCCCTTAATACATTGCCCATTTCCCCATCCCCCTCTTTTTTATTTTATTTAAGGGGGGGTTGGGGGGGTATTGAAAACTAATTAAATAACCCGTTAGCTAACACGTTAAATTAAGATCCACTCTTGGATTTAATGATGTCTACGGAAGAATTGACAGAAATGTGAAGACAGTCTGTCGATAGATTCCTTCCCCTGGTTACGCCGTATAAATGTGATTAAAACAGATCTCCAAGAAGGGTATCCCAACACAATGCCCATGTGGGGATGCAGCTATCAGGGCACCCGTTGGTCTCTGGGGACAAACATCTCTCATAGCTGCTGTTGGGTGGCACAATGAAGGGCAATGATGCTCTTCTTTGGCTGGACGTAGTGGTGCATTTGGGGATGAGAAACCACCTCCAGATGTGAGGTTGGAGCAAATCCCTGGGCAGGGTTTGTGTGCCTGAGGATGGGGCCGATGTCCTCTGCCACCCCCTGTGTCCACAAGGCGATGTCATTGCTGGATGATCTTCCCTTTCCCCATGTTTGAGGTGGGGAGGTGATACGTGGATGGATGCAAGGATGAGCCCTCGCTCTGTCCTCGCTCCAGCAATGCAAACACGGTGAGCATACACCCATTGCTTTCTGCTTAAGCTCTCAGGTAAAGGTTACCTTAGCATCCAGGCTGAAAAAATCAATGGCTGATACAGCATGAGACTCGAAAAGACAACATACATCTATCACTTAGGGATTCGATGGGCTTAGAATAGTCTTGTCAACAAATGATTGTTTAAACAGAATATCTCAACTGTTTATGGCACCCTTAATCCATACATCTGACTACCCCCGTAATGTGTCGTGAGCATGGATTGCTCTGTAGAAACCTCTGTTGTTAAGTCCAGGGCTGCAGAACGCTTAAGCACGTGCTTAAGTCTCTTAGACTTCAAATTAATCATGTGCTTAAGTGCTTTGCTCGCCTAGGCCCAGCCTAAGAACAGGGAAATACCTGTCATGGTGTTAATGGATGAAGTTTTTGTTCCCTGCCCTCCATTTATGTGGTGTGCCAAGGGCTGAATGCACACGCTTGCTCTGGACATGGCATCTTCTGAATGGTTTCTTTGGGTGGTGTTCAAACAGAGCGGTGTCACCTGGATGTGGATGGGTTCCATGTGCTCCATAAACCCATGAAATGCGCTGTGGTCTTGCTGGCATTGCAAGGAGGCTTTGGGGCAGGAGCTGTGAGTTAATTAACGCTGGGGAACAGATGGGAAGGGCTGGAAAATTTACAGTAGAGACCGAAGAGCAAAATGAGGATGGAAAAGGAGCTCTAACCCAGAGCAACAGCCATGAGATCCTTGGGACCTCGGCAGGGAAAGTAGGGGAGGAATGGGGCTGGAGACCCAGCACAGAAATGCAGTCCTTCTCCTAGCATGGCAGGCTCAGCCAGCACCCATCAATTTTCTATTTCTCCCCCAAATAACCACAGCGTTTCAATTGGTTTGGGGTCTTGCAAGAAATCCCAACTCAACCTATAGCTCAGGCAAGAGGATGTCAAACCCAAAGGGAAGGTGAATGTAGTGTGTCCCTCCCATGGCACCCTCCACCTGCAGAGATGGGGCTCATGTACAAGAAATGAGAGTGCCAGATACAGGGGCTTCTGCACACATAGACCTGCACAATGCAAAATACAACAGCAAGGATGGGAGAGTGAAGGAAATAAAAGAGCATTAAACCACGTATCAATATTTCTCCTCAAAATGTAGAATGCATTTTCTTTTCTGAAAAATTAATAACCTCTCTTCGTCAATTGACTCTCTCCCATCTCCCCTCCCTCTCGCTTGCCTCCACCTCCTCTTTCTGTTTCTCCTTGTCTGCGGAGGGTGTTCAATGAAAAACAAGGAAGGATAACAAAGCTGGATCATCCCCAGCAATTCCAGATTTGAGATTTTTAACGGTTGTGGAGAGTTCATCTCCACCATCCCCAGACTGTTTGGGACCCCCAGGGAAGGGGTCCCTTCCCATCTGCTCTCTGCGGATCAATGTTGGCTCCTGGAAATGCGTTTTTATTCAGCCCAGCACCCAGCACGCTGTGTTTGGGTGAATCGAAGTGCGTGGCCCTGAATTCCCACAGCTCATGTCCCCACACAACCCCGTGGAAGCAGGAAGGAGAGGTCAGGTCACTGCTGAAGGATTTGGGGATGTCACCTGTGCCAAGGGTCCATGTGCATGGGGTGCTGAGAGTGATGTTTATTCTGCATGTCAATGGCAAGCAGGTGTTCAAATGACAAACCCACATAGGGATCTTGCTGGGAATGTGGCGAGACGTTCCATCTCTTCCTTTTTCCCACATTCATGCCCCAGGACCAAACCCAGCAGTCCAGGTGGGTTCGGATGTGATGTGTTCCTCCCGCCCAAGTGGTGCTTGGAAGGACAAAGCCCTGCCCACATCGGGGACAGCGATGGCCCCACAGGACTGGAGCATCCCTACCACCCCGATTTGGGACGGCAGAGATTTGGGGTCCGCGGGAGCTGTCCTTCAGCACCACCGCCCTGACCCTGCGGATCCCATTGGGACGGCGTTGAACAACGGGATCGCACCAAAGAACGGGAATGTTTTCCCGAAGTGCTGCTCAGATCTCGGCAGAGGACAGGGCCAGCGGATAGCTTGTCAGATATTGAGCAGGCATGTCAATGCTGCAGGCTCTAAGTGAAAGCAAAAAATCAGTTAATGGTCTGCCTGAGCCGTCCTCTTGGCGTGGGCAGTTCTCACAGAACCCGGGGCAAGCGACCTGCGAGGGGGTGATGTGCTGCTTGGCAAAGAGATAATTCAGCAGCCATTAATGTGCAGATAAAACAAAATAACAGGGGGAGAAGTCCCCCTAGGATGAGGAGAGCGCTGCCCCAATTTGAAGAAATGTCACAGTGCAGAGCCCGCTGAAATCCCCTTGGAATTTGTAAAAAAGTTTTGGGATTTGCCAAGAAATGCATTCCTTGCTCTGTGAGAAATATAGTGGGTTTTAATTTCTTCCCCCTCCTCAATTAGGGAAAAAAAAAAAGTGAGAAATAAAAAGAAATTGCAGACATTGCCGATCAAAGGAAGTGGATCTGACAAGCTTTAAAATAGTAGCAGAAATTCAGCATGGGCAGTTTTTCAAACATCCATTTAGTGTAAATTAATCATGATTTTAAAACAAAATAAAAATCACATGGGGCTGGAAGAGGAAATGATTCTTTTGGGAAATGCTGAAATGGGGCAATCTGATGACTCCCACTCTTTTCATTTGTCCAATGCAAAGCTTGAAAAGGGAGATTTAATGGCACAGCTGGCCTTTTTGGGGTGAAAAAATGAGTTTTGATGAAGTAGCATTTTTCAGATTCTCAGAACTTTTGGAGTATTTCTGATCTCTCCTGGATGGAGAAGGGCTCAGGGTGTTCCTAAGAGCAGAGCAACGCAGTGCCAGCGCTGTGGGGCTTCTCCTTGAAGCTCAACAAGCTTCCTCCATGGGAAAGGGGAAAAATCCGTGGAGCACAAGAAAATTTTAAAAAAATGATTGCTGAGGATGAGAAAATTGTGCCAGCATGATCACTGTAAGGTTCTGCGATAATTCTGTGTTTTATGGCAAAGATGCTGTCTCCTTTTGGGGAATTCACCTCTATGTGGAAAGCTGGAGGGAGAGCTCATAACCACACCTGCCTTGGGTTGGGCTGCACTTGACTCTTCTACATGAGATGAAACATGCTATTTTTAATTTTTTTTAAAGTATTTACTGCAAAGAAATTGTAAAACATAATAATATATACTTCAAATAAGATAATAGTGTGCACACACTCTGATGTTTCCTCCTCGGTTCGGGGAGGCAAGGTCAACCAACCTGTGCACAGCAGTGGGTGACACATTGGCTCAGGGCACAGCATCGTTCCTCCGGGGTCCTGGGCTCCATTGGTGACCCAGGTGCCAGGCAGGATGCTGTTGGTTTGTCCGTCCATCCATCCATCCAGAATGGGTGATTGAGCCCCAAACGATCCTGAGTGATGCAGCAGAGAACCCCAGAGCTCTGTGTTGAACCCAGAAGAGAACTGATCTGGTGACAGCACGGACATCCCAGTATGGGGACTGGATTTAACTGGAGGTGAGGAGAGTTGAGGACTGGGCTTGGCCTCTGCTTGGGTAACTCTGTGTGTGTGAATTACCCATTGTAGGGATCAGGCAAGTGGTTGGCTTTGCTGACCTCGGGGACATGTGGCTTTTGCAGAGCTGATTGGTACTTTGAGGAAGGGAGGCCACTCGCTGTGGGTGTCTCACAGCAGTTTTGGCACTTGGCTTCGAGTGTCCACTTCTGAGCGCTCAGAAGTGTGCTGGTATTAACCCCTCCATCCTTTCACCGTGTAAAGATAAGATAATCACAAGCCGGGGATTATAACACTCTCGTGCTAAGCCTTTGGGATCGAGATAGAGCATCACCTGGGGACTGCGGGGAAAGGCTGACACATAAGAGACGCGTGTCTCTGCGGAGGGAGGGATTGAAAGAAGGATCGATATCTGCACAGGGAGTGCTCAGCAGCACCTGGAAAACAGCCTCCCCACCTCCAGCGGGTGGGATTGGAGAGAGCCCTGAGCGCTGCTTTGGGGACGATGCCAAGGGAGCACGGAGCTGTTGTGGCACAGGGGTTCACCTCGTTGGAGAGGAGGGATGGGCCTTGCCTACCTGCAGAATTGCAAGCCAAAATTGGTCTTGTGTAGACAACCTTAAATCATTTTAAAGCAGGTTGGTATCGGTTTGTATAATTCGATTCCTTTACCAAAGCGAAGCGAAATCGATGTAAATGGGGTTTACATTGATCTCAGTACATCCGCACAAAGGTTTTGCCCCAGTTTAATGAAATCAGTTTACAAACACACCTTTAGCTTAGCCCTAACTTTGTGTCCAGCCAAGGTGAGAGGGAAAGGCCGGGGAAGGAGAGGCAGCAGATCCTCACGGTGAGGATGGGAGAGCCTGGAGCCGTGCGCACGCAACGCAGCCCAGCTCCAAGCAGGCTGCAGTGGCACCAGGTGATAAGGAATGGGTCAATAGAGTTTTCCGAAAGATTTTTTTTTTTTCTTTTTTTTTTTTTAACAGAAAGGTTAAATGTGAGGCCAGATCGATCTTCCCCCCATCGCCATCCCTCCCCACCGCCCGCAGTCGTCCTGGAGGACGCGGCGCAGCCTGAAGTGGCCAAGTGACCACGCAGGACCGCGGGACCCGAAGATGCTGCTGACCAATGGCCGCCCAAAGGAGCCCCTGTTGCTTAGCAACCCGGCTGCAGAGAGAGAGGGAGAGAGCGCAAAAAGATGGATTTTCAGATTGCAGCAGCCAAGCAGATCAATTCTGCAACATGGGCTACAGTGGCCAAGCGGAATCTCTCTTGCTCCCAGCAGGTATTGATCCAGCCATGCTATAGGCATTGAATGAGCTCTAATAAGTCCTGAGTAAACAGGAACAAGGACTTAAGTGATAGCCCAGCAGTCAAACATCAACTCCCTTTGTCTTCTTCTTCCTCTTCTTTTTTTTCTTTTTCTTCTTCTTCTTCTTTTTATTTTTTTTTAATTGCTGAAACCTTCGCAAGAAAACGACAATGAAGTTTATTGATAGAGAAATGAAGAGTCAGAATATCACTTTGTTTGCAGGCGGGAAAAGTCCCTGCCTCAAAATCCACAGAGGTGACCACGGCCACACGTCCCTGAGCATCCTTTGGGTTACAGCTGGGCACATCCCAGGATCATTGGTTGCGTTCTTCAACGCGAGTTTTGCTCGCATTGCCAGAACTGCCCATCTGAGGCAGATGTGGAGGAGGGAAAGCTCAGGACCTTGGCTCAGGTGATGAGTCACCTCCAGATCTCCTTTTTAAACTTAAAGGTGCCAAAGTTCTGTGACTTTTAAGGACCGTTCCAATCCAGACCCAAGCGTTCTATGGTTCTGTGAGTTTTATGGTCCCTTCCAACCCCATCATTCAGTGATTCTATGACTCCGTGCTGCTCGGTGCTTTGAAAGGACATCTTTAAACTCCCAGCACAGAAACAAACCCCAGGCTCGCTTTCAGGAAGGGGCAGGGAGGAGCCAAATTCCTCCTTCCTTGTCAACACCGCAGGAAGCAAGGCTGGCTCTCCAATGTTGCAGAGCCTGAAGGATGCATCCAAAGATGCAGAATGTTCTGGAAAAGGAAAGGAGCAGATTCAGGCTTGGTTATGGGAGTGCCTTTCTTTGCTTTACAAAAATGGGAGATGCCAAAGATGAGAGAAGAACTGTAAAGGAGGAGCCTGGACTACTCTAGGACTCTGACGTGAGTTCAAGGATGTCAAAGGAAGGGGTACATGGAAGTTTCTGGGGGTTGTAACCAAACACATGGCTGGGAGCAAGGAAGAGCCTGAATACATCCAAGTGCTAAAAGAGTTGACTCGTGGCTCCTGGACACACAGCTGGGTCCAGGCTTGTGCCAAAACCTCCATCACTTGGGGGATGCAGTGATCACCCCTTTGCTGACCAAGGAAAATGACACATAGAGTCCATATCCAAAGCCTGTCCCAGCAAGCAGCTGCTTTGCTCCCTGCTCCATCCCCACACCTCCTTCTGTGCTGTCTCCATCCCCTCTCCCTCAAACCCAGGACCCTCCAGGGCTCCCAAAATGTCACCGTACAGCTCCATCCCTAAAAGCAGCCTTTGCCCAGCTGAGCAGTCGCTGCAACCAGGGGAGCTCAGTCTCTGGCAGAAGGGAAAGGCCCCCATCCAGAGGTCTGCATGCAGCATCGCTGGAAATTCCCCAGTGACACCAATTAAAGAAACGGAGCTGCTCCAGATTTATGCCTGCGTAACCGAGATCACAGGGCAGGCCTGCCTCCAGCGGTTATGGGACGAGGGAAACGAGAGCTCTTTGCTTGCACTCTGAGATCTCTCAGCCCACATTTCAGCAGCCTTCGTCATAACAGGGCTGATAATTAATTGATCCCATATTAAGGCGGCTGGCTCCCGAGCGCCGGAGCTCCCGGCTGCAGTTTAACACCGGTTAAATCAAGTGAGTCCTCAAACCCCGAGTGAGTGCGGGTAGGAGGGGACCTCCGTGCTGCAGTGAGACGAGAAGGACAGCCAGGCAGGTGCTGCTCCGTCCCCACAGATCTGCATTTGCCATTTTCCAAGGGGAGGGGTGATGCCGTGCCTTTTCCTGCAGGTTTCTGCATTTCAAAGTAATATCAGAAGGGCTCGGGGCTTAATCTTCCTTCCCCAGGAGGCTGTAGGAATCAGGCAAAAGGAGAAAAAGAATCGAATCGATACGGCACTATGAATTTATTCCCCGGTGGGGGGGACAGGGCACAATGCATTTTCTCCCTTCTGATAAAGGGAAAGCACAGCCCCGCTCAGAGCCCTTCGTCGGGAGCACAGTGGGCACCCACGATGGCAATTCTGTTGTGTGATGAGGACATTCCCCCCTCCTTGCCCCTTCCTCACAGTTCTCAGCCCACGTTACACTGCACTGATACGACCAGACCAGGGGCAGAAATCCCTGGCAGGATGAACAGTGTCACCTGTAGGGGTGGAAGGAAAAGTCTGCGTCGCTCTGCTACAGCGAATGGAGGCAGTGGTTTGCAAACTGCTGCTTGCATCCCCAGGCTCTGCTGCTGGATGGGAGATGAGGGGAGAGAGGTAGGGTGGGGAGGAGGATGCTCGGTGCTCAGCAGGTCCCTGGGGCCCTTGGTAAGGTCTCAGTGCTGTGGGGTCTCTGTGGTGTTGAGTTCAGCCAAATTGGGTGCCCCATAGTGGAGCCTCAGCATCTCCAGTGGGGGAAAGCTCCAACTCGGGTCCAGGTCTCCTTGGGATGAGCATGGGAAGAAACACTCCAGATACATCCTCCTGGATGGTGAAATGTGTCTTCCCACCTGGAAAAAACTCCTCCTGCAGACACATCCTTCTCTATGCACCACCAGAGCTGGGCCAGCGTCTCTTCGTTCAATAACAACCAACAGTTTCCCTGGAGTTGAATCTCAGCCTTTTCCTACACACACCAAATTCCCCACCACAGATTAGAGCAGCCCCAGCTGCACACCCCACCCCACTTCAATCTTCCCTCACACCAAACCCAGAGCTGTGAGATGGGGGACAGTGTGGGGTCCGGGATGGGATGAGAGGTGCAGTCGGTGTTCACAGCTCCAAGAGAACGATGAGCTCCCCACCACAATGCCCAATCGTTTGAAATTTAAAACAAAATGTAAAACAAGGAATAATGGTAACAAAAAAGGCTTAATTAATTGAAGTAAATTGCATCACAATAGTGATTTCTCAGTAACACGGCTAAGTGCCCCATTATTCTGATTTCACTCAGTATTCATGGATACTAAATAAATCACGGGGCCTCCACTTACAGCCTGCTGCAGAGGGGCCGGGGGATGGGGGTCCTGCCACCTCCTTGCTCCCTATGTCAATAACCCCAGCACTTCCCATGTGTCCGCCTCAAATGGCAACCAGAAAAATTACCATCAAAATAAATGAATTCTCCTGCGTGGCATTTTTTTTTTTCCTTCTTCTTCTTCTTTTTTTTTTTTAACCTTTGGAAATATTTCCCCTGGAGATTCACGAGGAAGCTTTTTTCCCCCCTCTTGTTTCCCCTCTCTGCCACCCTGCTCTGCTTATCAATATCCTATTAATACTGGGTTATTTGAAATCGTTTGTTTTCTCACCACCCTGGCAACTCAGCTCGGCACCTGGGCATCATTCCACGGGGTTTTGCTTGCTGAGCTTGCTCCTTGTACCCAAAATTAGTCTGTAGACAGGATCGAGGAGCACCTGAGTGAGTTTAACAAACGTTTGCTGGTGGATTTGCTCCTTATGCCAGTGTCTGTAGTGGTTTTTTTTTCCAGCAATGATACATGGAGACTTCCAGTGGATAAGCCCAGTGGAAGAGCACCAGTGGGAGAGTCCAATGGGAGATCTCAAAGGATGACTCTCAGTTGGTGACCTGCACTGGGAGGCCTCCAAAGGAAGACTCCAACAGAAGAACAGCAATAGAAGAGCACAAAAAATCTCCCAGTGGGAGATGCACAATGGGAGACACCAATGGAAGAGTCCCCATGGAAGAGAACCAAATTGGTTGACACCCAGTGGGAGACCCAAGAGGGAGACCACAATGGGAGACCCTAAAGTGTGACCCCCAATGGAAAACCACAATGGGAGACTCCAAGCAGGCTGGACCAGATAGCAGCTTGGAGCTGGTGAACCTCCATTTAGGGCAAACTGCTGGGATGCTGAGATGGAAGGGCAGCCCTCGAGCTGCATCAAAGGGGAGGCTGCTGCAGGATGGGCTCCCAGGTCCCCGTGTCCCCACTGACTACGTTGGGTTGCCCAGGGAGGATTTCTTCCCTAAGCCTGGGTAACGGGTCCTGGCCAGGAAGTGCTGCTGGATGCACCAAAAATGTGCAGCCCCAAGGCATCTCCTTCAGGAGCCTAATGATGGAAAAATCCCTCCGAGGTCACACAGCCTCATCCCTCCTCCCCATCAGAGCAGGGCTTGGTATGGCCAGCATTGATTTCAATAGCAAGTCGATGGGAATCAGCAGCAGGGAGGGACGGGGGGAGCAGAACCCTTGCAACAAAGCAGCTTTGCCAGCCCTGCTCCCACAAATGGATCTGTTCTGGGGTCCCCAGTGGTTGCTGGTTGTGATGTGATGTTTCCCAGTGGGTGCTTGGGCTGTGGTTCTTCCCATGCAATGTCCTCTCGCTTCTCTTGAGCACCCTCTGTGCCCCTGCCCCCAAATCTCACCTAGCAGCTGCACCACTCTGCAGCTCCTATGGAGTGGCTGCTGCCGCGAGGGGCTGGGAACCGATGAATCAATCACCATCCAGATCCCAGGGTGTAATCATAATTAATGTTCAGCCCTGATTGATCACAGCACGGTTTTGCCGTGTTCGCTGGGATGACAGAACCGACTTTTTCATGGCTGTTTTGCAGATTTCTCTCCATCCCCTCTCCTGCAGGAGGTGACCGACCTCCAAAACTGACATCGCATTGGGGTGGCACTCAGCAGCTGTTCCATGGGGTGGGTGACAGTGGCACCCATGACCCAGGCAGTAGCACCCATCTGATGGCCAAAACCCCATGGATGCTGGTGGGGAGCCCTCCCTGTGTCACAAACCACGCATAACTGGGCTGGGATCAATCCATCAATGCGCAGCGGTGGTTAAATAGTGCTGTGCTCACCTCCCTCCAATTAAACCATCATTTCTGATAGATCCCTTTGTGTCTGTGTCTCCCCTCCAGGCCACTCTCTTGTGAGCAGTGGTGATGGAGATGGCTTGAAGGATGCTTCCTCCTGCTGGACAGGCGTCAGTGGGATGGAGCATTGCTTCCAGACTTACCCTGGTACTGGAATTGGGGATCTAAGAAGGGGGATGAGCCCTAGGACCATCCTGCAGCGCGCAGAGGGGCAGCGGGGAGCTGCACGGCCAGAATTTTGCCCCAGCATCACTTTGCTGCCCCACCACGCGGAGTCCATGCTGGTTAGAGCACCGACCCCCAGCCCTGTCCCCATTGTGAGTGCAGTGGGGACACGGGGCACGCAGCAGGGCCGCTGGCCGGCAGAGCTGGCGGGAGCCCGCAAAGCAGAGCTGGGTATTGATTCACCATCGATCCCATGCAACCACATTCTGCAGCGGCTGCTGTCCTACATTTCAATCCCACACCTTCGCCTCTGACTTTAATGGGCTTCATCACAGCCCAAAGCTTTATTTAACCAAAAGGGGAGGGAGCAGGGAAGCAGCTGCCAGAAATCAGAGCAACCCTGTCCCGGAGACAACCGAGTCCTCGGGATTTCTTGTAGCAGATGGGCTCCATGGGGGGGGGGGGTCTGTGCCGTGTAGACCCCAGACTCAACCCTGATGGGAGAGTGCTGCAGATGATGGTGGCAGCTCTCCAGCAGCTCCTCCATCTCAAGGTCCCTCCGCAACCTGAGTCCATCCTCAGTGTTGTATTTGCACAACTCCATCTCCGTATAAAGGGCTTCAGGTGGTCCTGATTCATCCTTCACGCCCCTCCCTCCCAATCTCATTGTTAAGACTTAGACTGTGTGCTGTTGCTCAGATGCAAGAAGGCTCGATCATCCTTTTGCACCAAAACTGCACACACTGGGACCCCGCAGATGCATGAGATGAGTTGTTCCACAGCAAATCAGCTTTACAGAAATCCCAAATCCTGGGGGTCAGGTCCTACAGATAGCAGTGGGGACAGGCAGTGGGGAGCCGGGGCAGTTGGAGAGAAACAGCCAGGGATGGGGACATCCAAGGGTGGAGAGAGTGCATATGCCAGGCAAAACCCTCCGGGAGAGAAGCCTGCAGGTGGGAGCAGGAAGAATGGAGAGTCTGAGAACAGGACAGATGGAGAACCTGGGAGCAAGACACCAACTCCTTCCAGACCTCACCTCAATAAGTCTTCACGCTCTGATTCCAATAGGAAAAGCTCAAAGCCAACATCAGCATCACCTAAAGAACCCTTACTGTCATCCCATCCTCCCCCAGCTCCAAGGCAGCTCAGAGGGGCCGGGGGACGTCGCTGTGGGGCCAACTCAGCATCTCTCAGCCCACGTGCCTGTTCTCTCCCCGGGGCAGAATATGGATGCAGTGTTTATTTTTGATTTATGCCAAGCCGAAAAAAGAAATACATTTTCTTCAATTATTAATCAGTGATGTGTGAGAAGGGGACACGAGCTGGAAATTAACTCTGTGACCTTTAGGGGTGGGTTGTTACCCCCTCCATTCTCGAGCCCCGTGTGCTTTAGCAGCCCTCCAAGCAGAAACTCAGCTTCTCCCATGAAAAAGCTTGAAGCTGAAGCTTCCAGGCTGCTGAGGATGTTCAGATAATGAGGAATGTGCAGGACACAGGTGCCATTGTCCAGTCTGTGTGCAAACTTGGCTTCGTGGATGTGCATTCACATCATCCCATGCCTCAGTCTATCTGGTCTCTCTGAGGCCACCTCACTTTTCTCTCTCTGCTCCATCCCATCACTCTTTTCTGGATGCTTCTGGGTACCTGATTAGTGCCCAGGTCTTCAGGCAGGATAGGACACCCCAACCCCATGCCTGCTCCTGTGCGGGGCTGTGTTTGTGAGCAGCAACAGGTGCTGCAGTGCTCCCCACACTCACCTAAATGCCCTTGGTGAGCTCCAAGACAGGGAGGAGCCCATCCCTACATCCCTCTTTTAGCTCTTTGCTTCTGCCCTTGGCTCTGGATGGATACCTGGTTGTGGGCATCTAACATGGCATCGACAAGGAAGCTGCTGGCCAGGGGAGAGGAAGCTTTCTGAATTGCTCTTCCACCCTCCTACCTCGAAAACATCCCTTGAGCCAACATGGGAGGCTGCAGCCCGGCCTGTGTCCAGCAAGCCCAGCAAGGTGTGCGGGAAGCCAACGGGCTGCGAGAGGTGGCCCCAAGGAGAATGCAGATTTGGGATGGAGACATCCCAAGAATCCTCAACACGGGCGTTCTCTCTCCTCCTTCCCCTGCCTCTCCCTCCCTTCCCGAAAGCAGCACTGCGGCAGCGCACACCAGCAAACTGATCGAGGCGAAAGCACTGATCAATAGGAGTATTGAGCACTTTTCAAGGTACGGTGATTTTTGCGGATTCAGTGCTAACCTCACGTCGGAGCCCCCCGAGCTGCCTCCTCTCCCCCCAGCTCCGTTGCCCCAAGGACACATCCTGGTCACACATCTTCTCTAAGAGTGGGGTCACCCAACCTGGTCCCACCATAGCGGGGACAGCAGGTGGAGATGCTGGTGGCACTTCCAGATGGAGGAAGAGAGGAAAGTTGGCATCCCCCATTGGAACTGCTTCACCGTGGGTTCACCCCATAGGTTGGCTCCTTTGGGACAACGGGAAGAGTAAGGAGGTCCCTTCAAGTTGTGAGGTTGCCAGGGATGGGAATGGAAGAGCTGCTGCCATGGTGATGCTGGGAGGCCGAGGACATCCCTCATCCACCTGAGGGCATCCCATGGTGGGAGCAGGATGGATGACCCCACTCATGCAGCTCACGGGGCTGAATGAGGGGCAAACATGGGGCAAAGGAATCCCTCAGAGGTGCACAGGTGGGTGCAGGTCTGTTCAGTGACATTGCAGGAGTTAGGGCTGGAAGAGACCTTGAAGGACTGCAATGTGCTGAGCACCAACAGCACTGAGCCCACGAGAAGGGGATGGGAAGGGCTGTATCAACATCGCCCGTGCTGAGGTTTTGATGGAAAAGGATCATTGCATTCAGCATCTTTGTGATTGCTGACAAGGGGAGGGATCGGGAAGGCAGATAACTGGGAACAGCTGATAAGGTGCGTGGAGAGATAAAGCAGAAATTAAGCAGAACTTCACGTGGAGAGCGGCTGCTTTAAGCGCATCCCAACCCCTTCACTCCCGACATACGGGCAGCACTGCATCACACGAGGTAAAAATAGCACATTTAATGAAGCTAGGGAAAGTGTCGATTGGATTTTACAGAAATTACAGAGCCCTCATTGCCACGTTCCCCATGAAAATGCTTTGTTGTTGAGAGTCCCAAAGGTTGGTTCGCCAAAAGTGCTTTGAGCAAGAAAACCCAACCAAAAAATGGCTGTTGTCCCACATTCCCAGATGTGACCTCTTATGGCTGTCACAAAGTTTTCAGATTTTGGTCAGCTGGAGGAAAAAAAAATACAGCTCTTTAAGCATGCTGAGTTTTTCATAGAGCTTTGCCATCTTAACCTGATGCCGCTCTTGTGCTCTTTTGGGTACACTCTTGGGTACCCAAGGGGGAAACATATAGGGGAAATATATGTGGGAAGGGAGGAAATGTCTTTATTCACACTAACACGGAAGGGAAGCCGTGTCCTGATCCCTATTTAGGGCCACTCCAGATGGATGGCAACGGTGTGGATCATAGAGGGGGGAGAGCAGTGGGGATGGAGTGGGATGCGGCCGAACGCCATTCCATTTCACTTAGCAGCACTCCGCTCACGCGCTCTCCGATGCGCCCATCCGTCATGCCCCTCGTTAGGGAAAATCCATGTTAAAAATCTCTAATTTTTATTTTAAAGTCTAATAGAGCTCGGTGGTAATTTTCACTTTAAGTAACGATTACGCACCTCGGAGCACGGCGAGCGCTGGCTGTGCCTGCAGGCACACGGGTGTGGGGTCAGAGAGCCCCAGCCCTATCCAAGCATCAGTGCTTGGGGATGTGGGGTCCATTGCTGCTCGCAGAGGGGTTTTGCTCAGGGAGCATCTCTGGGAGAGAAGCAGCTCCAGCTAGGCAGAGCCTGAGGGCTTCAGAAGGCAGCAGGAGTCATCTCCCATTGGGCTGTGCTGGGGAAGAGAGGAGAAAAAATCCCTCTGTGCCGATGGAGGAGAAAAGGCTTCCCAGTGGGGGTTGGAGAAGAGAGGGTTTTCCAACAAGAGATGCTCTGCAGAATCCTCCAGCTCAGAGCATCCTCTGCCCAGCACTGGGGGGGGAAACACCCAGAAGTGTTGGACTCCCTCAGGGCTCTGTGAGATACAGCCCAACAAAAGCCCTTTGTAGGAACAGGAAGGTCTTCAAGGAAAGGGGCTTTGCTGAACACAGGGCTGTCAGGCATAGCTCTGAGCTCTGCCTCTTCCCTCCCGTGCTCCACTGCCCACTCGTGACGTGGGCTCTCATCCCACCTCCTACCCCCTGTGCTGATCCATCGCCCAACAACCCAACACCACCCAACTCAACATACAAAGAGGGGCCCCGCCAACCCGCCCGGACAGAGAGCACAAAAAGAGATGCAAGGATGGAAAATTCCCCTTCATAATTAATAAATGAAGAATATTGTTGTTAATCGATGTAGCTGTGAAGAGGATATCGATCCCAGCCTCATGCTATTTTTTGTGCGGCTTAGATTTTTACACCTCATTTAGAGGCAGGTCTCCCCAGGGACCTCTTAACACCAAAAGATATTTGCAAGAGTCCAAAGTGAAAGGGAAGAAAAGAAGGGGAAAAAGATTAATTATTACCAGAGCTGGAGAATTATGTGTGCTTCCCATTGTGGCCGACTGCAGTGCTGATTTGAATATTTGATTAATAACGAATTATAGCCGTGGTTGATAACTTATCTCCACGCCGGCTATTTAGTAAACAAGTGGGAGCCATTAGAAACATTTTTAATATTAATCCCAGGAAATTATGGTTATGAAGGCAGTGGTTAACCCTTTATGCGCCAGGGCTGGGCAAGGAGGATGCTCCGCTTCCATTTAATCCCATCCAGATGGGGTTAAAGCTCTCCACGCCTCAGTTCTCCTCCTTTAGGGTGAACAAACCTTGAGCTGCACCACCTGAGCCTGATCCCAGGTTTTGGGGTGAGATTTTGGGTCATGAGCCTGGGCAGGAGGTGTCTGTGTGTGTGTGTGTGTGTGTGTGCGTGTGCACATGGTGGGGAGATGCACACATCTATGAGTGCATGAGGAATGTTGAGAGCAGATCAAAGCGCTGCTGAGAGCAGCTGCATTCCTGCAAAACTCATTGCTGCCTCCATGGTAAAAAGGAAAAAGTCACGTCAAAGGGATGGGATGGAGGGATGAGAGTGACTGGCATCCTGGTGCGTGCCCTGCAGCAGGGATGTAGGGCTGAGCATCAGGGTGGAGGGTGTGCGTTGGTACCCGGAGCTGCACAGAGATAAGGTGGCAAAACCTCCAGCATTGCCAGAATCCCCACGTCCTGCAAGGCCTTAGGAAGGGGAAATATAATCCCTAAGGAGGAGGAGAAGCCGTCAAGCAGGGCAGCACAGATCATACCCTGTATGGGTCCACTCGGAGAATGGGGCTTCGTGGGATGCTCGGAGCAGCTTTGTGGCTTTGGGGTACGTGGGGCTTTGGGGCACATGGGGCTTTGCTGGATATGAGAGAGCAAAAATTTCCCCCAAAAAGCAGGATGTGGTTTGGGATGCCCCCATTCCCCACCTGGATCTGGAGCAGAGAGCAGGATGAGCAGTCGGGGCTGCTGGAAGTGGAGTGGCTGAGCTCCCTCCTCCTCACATCCATCTCCTCCTCCACCTGTGATAGGCCCCGGTGCTGCGGATCCATGCAGATCAATGCAAAATTAATTAGAGTAATCAACTCAGCTGTACCACAGAGATCATACAGGCAGGGTTTTAGGTGACTAATTGGTGGAAGCTGACAGCCAGTGTCCCCGGTGTCTTAGAGGTATTAACACTTTTTTCTCTGTAGATTAATTACCTTTTTCCACCTTTCAGTTGATCGTGCAGCGCTGGGTGGGGGGAGTGGGGGTGGTGGGAGTTGTCCTGTGCTGTGTGGGACCTGGTCTGGGAGCAGGGGGGGTCCCCTGTTGGCTTTGTGGTTGTGGCTTTGGCCACAAAAGAACAACCAGGGGTCCCTGCAGCCCTCCTGCTGAGCTTCAGGGCATGGCAAAGGGGAAGGATGGGGCTATTCCCTAAATGCCAACACAGAGGAAGGTTTCTGCTTGCAGATAAAGACCTAATGAGGCCCTTGGATTCAAGCTAAGGGTGAATGCTATTAATAGAAAAGGTAATTAATCATCAGCAGTTATCTAGCTCTGGAGATGGGTTCTCCATCACTTGGGCTCTCAGTTGCCATTGGGTTCCTTCCCTGCTCTGACACAACTGAGAGCTGCAGAGGGATGGATGTGAAACAGTCCCCTGTGCTGCTCCTCCTCAAGCCCCTCACATCCTCCACATGGGGAGCAATGCTGAATCTCTCCTTGGATTCTACAGATCCTGGGCTGAACCCCATTCCTCTTTGGGTAACCGAAGGATGAGGCATGGAGGAGATGTCCGTTCTGCATGGGGCATTCCTCCTGGTCCATGGAACAGACTGTGTCCTGCTCTGTAGAAACATACACCCCTTGCACATTTATTTCAACCAGCTCTGGTGCAGTGCTGTTGCAAAGGGCAGGAGGGCTTACCAGGGCTGAAAACCCAATGAGCAGAGCCTGATCTGTGCAGGGTCCATCCCTCTGAGCTGTGGCATCCCTCAGGCAGGTCAGCTTCTCCCTGCCAAGTCATGGCCTTCGGCTGCCCAAAAGCTAGGTGCTAAATTCAGCCCAATCCCCATCACATCGATGGCTGGCAGAGGTTTGCCACCTCCAGAGAGCCATCTGTCCCTTCTGACGGCTGTGTCCAATACTCAGGATGAATGGTCCTCCCGAGGAGGCTGTGCTCCCCATCCAGCCCACCCATTCCTGCTCAGAAGATGGGAGATGGATCTTGCCAGCATCGATCATGGGCTCAATCTCTGAGGCAGGCTTTATTGGCAGAGAAAACGGGGGGATGTGATGGAAAACAACGGGGCAGGCAGAAAGATGCTCATGTTGAGCGTACCTGCCTGAGCAGTGCAGTTTTGGCTGCGTTCTCCACATTGCTGGGTAGGTCACATCACCACAGAGCTCAGTGCCTCCAGCACCACCCATCACACCTGGATGGCCATGAGCAATGAGTCGCAGTCAATGGGTTCAATCCTGTTGGCAGCTTGTCCTCTGTGATGTCCCCAGTGGTGTCCCCAAAGGCTCAGTCTTGGTGCCAGTTTTGTTTCACGTTTGGATATTAGGAAGCACTTCTTCATGCAAAAGGCAGCCAAGAGTTGCAACCAGCTCCCAGTGGAAGCAATGGAGCCTCTCCCATATTGATGAGATGTGTAGATGTGACACTGAGGGACAGAGCTCAGTGATGAATCTCGGCAGGCCATGCTGATGATTGGACTTGGTGATCTTGAAGATCTTTTCCAACCCCAGTGATTCCATAGATCTGGTACCCAAATGCCCTTTCCCATGACCTTGAGCAGCTCAATGAGACGAACTCAAGTTTGTCCCTATCTCATGCAACCTCCTCCTGAGCGGGCAGGGAGCTGCAGGAGGGGGATTATTCAGCGCTCAGCTCCCAGCACTTTAGAGTGCTTTCATCCCTGAAAGCTTCGGCGTGGAAGAAAGGCGAATGGACCGATCCCCCAACAGCACAGTAAGTGCTTTCTTTTTTTAACAAAGCATCAGAGAGCTGAGAGGGCTGTGGTGGGGGCTCAGCAGCACGACAGCCATCCAGAAACCCACGCAGTGTTGGACACGACCCTTCCCACCAGGGGTTATTGAGATTTGCCTAACCTTAAAAATAAATCTTCCCCTGCTTCCTTTTATAGGGCCTTTCAAGCCGTATCCCCCAGGTTCTCATGGAGGGAAATGAACGTGCAACACGTGCCTTAAAGCTGCTTGAATTATTCATCGGGAATAATATTTGTTGCCCTTTTCTTCTGGTGGGGAATCAATGCCTATTTATGGATGAGGGTCCTCATTATCGGGGGCATTAACAAAAACTGGGATGTGGGCACAGAGATCCTCACCCGTGGGGATTTTGCTCGCTGTTGGCTGAGGTCAAGGTTGACCTGATGGGGTGGGCAACATTGGATGCAACTTGCCCCACGTTGCCCTGACCAAGCCCCGCATGTCTCCTGACCTCCCCTCTTGCTTATTTAAGAGCTTTGGATGGATAGAGTGACTTAAGTTTGTCATAAAGCTGCTTTAGAGGCGTCGAAAGCAGCCAAGCTATTGCAAATGCTCCATACATGGCACAGCTCTGCAGTGCCTTGGTTGGAGCTGTTCCTTTGCATGACCCCCCAGAGCTGAATCCTAACAAGGAAATGGAGCTGTGGCACAAACTATGAGTTCTCAACCTGTGGACCTGAACTTGGTGGTACTAAATGGAGTATTTCTGAGGGCAGGGCATGGTTTTGCTAAGAAGGGTTTGCACCCCATGCTCCACAACTCCATGACACGAAGGATGGATCCTGCTTGGGTGGGACAAGCAGCCTGGAGGTGTGTTTCCAAGAGCTTCTTTTTGGGGATCTGTAGTTCTGAAGGGCCCCGCATCTTCTCCATCCTAAAATACACAGGAGGATGTCTCCAACCTATGTCCCCACACAGCTCTCAGCTCCTGACACCCCAATTGGGCTCCAAGTCTTTATCAACCCCCACTTGAGGTGACGGTGAGGAGGTGGTTCTGGCTTGCTGGGTGTGATGGTGTCACACAAACGGTGGCCCATGGGATGGAGAAGAGCCCTAATGTGGTTTTGACAGCGAGGCCACCGGTTAAGTGCTCAGCCTGGATATTTTTCCCCTTCTCTATTGTTTGTTATTGGAAGTTACAAGTAGCTAAAGACCTCCCCAATTATCCGGGAGCCACTTAAGAGCAATTGAGCACCTGTCACCAGCTGAATGGGCTGCATCGCCCTAATGACAGGAGCGGAGAAAAGATGCAGGTCAGCAGGGATGGGGCGATTTACTGCGCTGCAGTGCCAGCTCTGAGAGGGGCTGCAGAACCTGAGAGGTAAAAAGGAGGAAAAGATACGAGAGATCCCTCCTGGAGGTCACCCTTTGGTCCCAGAGCTCTGCGTCTCCATGGATGTGGAGCTGGATGTGCTGTCAGCTGTTGTGCTCGGTGTTAGTGGATGTGATGTTAATATCGTGACAATTCTTTAGGACAGCAGGAAAAATAAGTACCTCTAACAGCAAAACCTGACGTGGTGCAGGCACGCATCGTGAGCCAGAAATGTGCACATAAGACGTGAAAAAAGGTAGAGGAAATTGCACTCCTCTCTATGAAACAATGCCCCAAGCAAATAAAACCCAACAGCAGCCTCTGCCCCCAGGTTGTGCCCTGAACACCAACTGCAAACCACCTGCTTGGGAAGGGCAGAGAAACATGAATGAACACGCATGCAAATGCAAGCACATGCATGCACACGGAAGCACATGCGTGCACATGGAAGCACATGCATGCACACGGAAGCACATGCATGCACACGGAAGCACATGCGTGCACATGGAAGCACATGCATGCACACGGAAGCACATGCATGCACACAGCCCATCTCCTGCACACAGATCCAGCTTTGGATGCAGCTCCCCTGCACCTCTGCCCAGCCTCACGTGAGTGCCACCACCAGGATGGGGCCGGGAGGCGGTGGGGCGGATGGTTGGGGGAAGGTGCCAACCTGGAGAGGCTCATCAATAGAAACATAAAATTAAAATAATTTGCGTCAATTCTGCTGAGTGGCTGTTAGGTCTAATTGTTATTGACTCGGCGCTGTAATTATGAAGGCTCACACGGAGCTCTGCTGCTGGGGAGGTGGGTTGGGACCCCCACCCCTCCATTACCATCACTGCATCCCCTTTCTCCATGTTGGGGTCCCATGCAGGGATAAGGTTGGGGAGGGGACAGCGGTGTCCTCGGTGGCGCAGAGACCAGTTTGTCATCTGCTCTGAAAATTTGGGGCTCACAGCCCCAGTGCTGCCCCCACAAACCCTTTTTGGGTCCTTTAAAAGCATCCGCGGGGCTCATCTTGGACACTGGCACACAGCTGTGGTGATGGCACATAAGCAGAATGCAGACAAGGACATCATGCGTGGGCACTGGCACGGTGATAAGAGATGGATGGCAGAAGGGAAGAGGGAGAAGAGGGAGCAAATAGGAGTGGGAAGGGATGAGGGGACGGTTCCAGAGAGCCCCCACCAACACAACCAGTGCTATTTGCTCGGTGCGGCGCCGGGTAATTTTCTCCCCTCCTTCCTCTGGCCTTTGTTTCTGCTGCCAGCGTGGACCCCGAGCAGCAAAGGAGGCTGATCAATAGGAACACGGTGTTTGCATGGATCATACATGCGAAGAGCACGTTCCCGGATCAATGCCGAGGTCTCGCAGAAGGAGAGGAAGGGAAAAAAAGAAAAAAAAAAAAAAAAAAAGAAAAGAAAAAGAAAAAAATAGAAGGGGAAAAAAAAAAAACCAACAAAAAAAAAAACCCCACGCTGGGATGCGCATCGCCACAGGATGTACCGTTTCCATGGCAATGGGCTGCTCTCCCACCACCCCGGTCCTCCCAGCACCGCAGAGGTGGGGTTGGACCCTGTGGTCTGGATGAGGCCATCAGATGCGATGCACTGTCACCGCATGGGGAAAATCCTCGTCCTGTTGGCCCTCTGGCCAATGGGCTACGGAGGAAATCTCAGCTCTCGGCTGCTCAGCACACCCAGTGCAGCCCCGGCTCCATCCCATCACCACCTCCTTCCCAGAGAATGGGAGGAACGATCGAAATCACATCTCTGTGAGCAGAGTTGGAGAGCAGCAAGCAGCACCTTAACCTGGCCTGGGGTGCATATTGCCTGCTTCACACCCATACAAGAAAACACCCCTGGCCATTGAGCCCCCAGCCACCCCTTCGAGGTCTGACCGTGCCATAGGCTCCTTCTCACCCACGCCGAGCTCCACCTGTGGCTCTCCAAGCACAGATGCTGCTATGCAGCAAAACCAGCCAGTGTCTCTCAGCCAATAAAGTTATCTAAGAGCCATCATTAAGCCCTTACGAGCAATGCAGCCTGCGTGGAGCTGGGGGAGACAGAGTGAAATACGGCTGCGGATGCCCTTGCAGAACGGTGCTGACCTTGGTGTGGCAGTGCAGGATTTGGGGATGAGGGCTGCAGGATGGGTTTTCCCAGCTGGAGGCGTAGGGATCATGGTGGGAACTGTGTGCAACCCAGGCTTGGAGCAGCTGGGTTCCACCTCCAGCAAGGAAAGGTTTGGGGAGGGTAGTGGGATGGAAGCATGGCCGATCCTAAATGGATGACAGCATTCATCATAGTGGAAGTCCCCATCTGTTCCATTTCAGGAGCAGCTCCTGAGCATCACCCTACGCCTGAACTCAGAGAGTCATTCTCCATGAGGGTGAATCCCACCCTGAGTGCTGCTGGAGCTGACACAGAGAGCTTCCTTCAGTGCATCTCCAGCAGCACAGCACCTGCAATGGCTGACCACATTTATTTTTAATCAACAAGGAAGTAAATTAAAAAAGTTGGCTGTGCAGGAATTAGGCCTTTTGGCTGATAGTTTGGGAAGCATCCGTCTCCATTGTCTGTAAATTAGTCTTCCACAGGAGAGTAATCAGATGGTTAATGCGGCCGCAAATGAAATCACCCATCATTAACTATTCAAAACAAGAGATCTGGAAGGGATGGGTGCAATAAATCCCCTTCTGGAGCTGGGGGAGGGGGGGCAGAAGGGTTGGGGTCACCTCCTTAAGGTGACGTTGGGGACAGGGGGACCGGGGATGGGAAAAGCTGTGCTTTGACAGCAAAGGTTCTCACCCACCTGAAAAGCACACAAACCAAAGTGCAGGTGGTGTATTTGGAGTGAAAATAGAGATAGAGGTCAAAAAAAAGCTGGTTTGGGGTGGACGAGTGGCTGCTGGGCCCTCACCCAGCCCCCAGACCTCACAGTGAGGGCAGAGGAGAAGCACAGGCTGGGGCTGGGGAGGACTTTTGGATTCAATCAATAGAAAACCACTTGGGTTGGAGCCTGGATGATGCTTTGGGGATGCATGCCGAGAGGGCAAGGAGCTCAGTGCTGCCCCTTCTCCCCCCAGAAAGGGATTTTTTCTCTCTCCACGCACACATAGCAAACAGAGACCAATATTTCCCTCTTTGAACGAGGCCAGCACTGAGGGGATGCTCTGTGTACGCCCAGGGCTGGTGCCCTTAAAGACTAATCCCTTAAAGATGACTTTATTGCCAGAGAAAGGGAGGAGATGGAGGGAGTGTGAGAGCCTGCGTGCTGGAGGAGTAAGTTCTTTGTTGCCTAGAGCTTGTTAAATCCATACATCGAAGAGAAGAATAAATAAAAAATCAAATCTCGACTTCTGAAAAGCGTTTCTGTGGGGAGCTGCTTCCCTGAATCTTCCAGACCCGGACTCTGTCAATAAATCAATAGCTGATGCAGGTCGGCTGCAATCGGCTGCAGGAGAGCAAGCGTGTGATGGATGGACAGGAGAGAGGCGAATCTAAGAGATAGGGCAGAGGTGATGCTCACCTTGAGCTTTATTGTTTGCCACCGCAAGACAAGGTAGTGTGGAGGCATTAACCAAATGCTGACAGCAAACACCCCCCTCCCCAAAGCCCTCTTCTGGAGAGCCTGCGGTGCCTCCTCTCTGGCTTTTACCCCACGTCCTGTGGTCCTCCTTGATGCAGAGTTGGGGGATTCAAGGAGGGAGGAGGAGATCATCATTGCTCCCGATGGCTGGAACAGAAGGATGCCCCTTGGGCACCTGTTCAGAAGTACCAAGGGCTGTAAGGATTTCCAGGTTTGGCTGCAGAGGGGTTTCCAGTTCTGGCTGCTCTTTCCTCCATTGAATCCCTGCAGGTTTCTGGGACGCTCAGCACATCCCACTTCCCAGAAGCAGGTGCCTACAGGAAGCCTATGAGCAATATCAAGGCATCTCCCATGCTGAACTGCCTCCTCTTCCCTCTAGCATCATGACTTACTGAGCTGCAGATGCACTGGCCACCCCATATAGCCACCCTTCAGGGCTTACTCCATCTCTCCAAACACTTTGGGCTCCACATCCCGGAGACAAGGAGCTCCTAAACGCAACAAAACACTTCCTTGCCCCCCATTTTGCTCTCACCTAGCTCTTAAGAAAAAAGAGAAAACGACCATTTCTCCTCTTCTCCAGGCTGGTTGCAATCTTCAGAGTTCCTCATACGTCCCTTCACGTCCCCAGTGCAGATATCAGCCCATCCCATCCTTACTGCCTCTCCTTAGTCATAACTGATGGGAATATCGAGCATGGGCACTCTATGGATTGACACAGGACTGTAATGACATGTTCTGATTTCTCCTCCGTTCCTCTCTTAATCATTGCTAACATCCAATTTGCCTTTTTGACTGCAGCCAAACATTGAGCTGACATTTCCAGAGAACTACCCACATTAGCTCCAAGAGCTCTTCTTTGAGCAGTAATAGCTAATTTGGAGCCCATCGTGGTATATAGGTAGTTAAGGTTGTTTTCCTCATGTGCATGACTTTGCATTTATCAACATCGTATTTTATCGGCCCTTTTACTGCCCAGTCTCATCCTTAGATTCTTTCCCAGTTGTTCTTTGTGTCATCAAGCCTGAACATTTCCACCTTACTGTTTTATTTCCTCTTTTTTATGCAGATTACTTACGATTGCGTTGCTCGGAGTGGGTCCCAGCACTGATTCCTGAGTGGAAGTCCTCCACCAGGGACCCCCAGGCAGCAGAAATGACATCCAGGCATCCAGGATGTCATTTCCCAGAAGGGGAAGGCAAACACCTTCCCAATCAAGGCATCTTTACCCTATAGGGGGCGGGATCCGATTAATTTCATAGGATGCATATAAAGAGAGGGGGACTGGGATCCGTACTCCGGCCCATCCCATGAATGAAAGCATTCCATCTCACCTCCAGTGCTGACCAAGGAACTCATGGAGGTGTTGTATCACCACACCATGCCCCGAAGGATGCAGCAGACCTTATGACTGCAGGTGGGCTCCCAGTCGTACCAGTTTGCCCAGTAACCTTCTCCATATCCTACCCCATGTGCCAAGGGGAGAAGCGAGGGGAATCCAACCCATTTTGTTTTGTCCCTCCCTCCAACTCGTTTTCGGTTTCATCGAAAGCAGCTTGGAAAATAATAGCCAAAAATCAAGCAGGCTGCCAGGGGGGCTGTAGGGAGAGGATGCTGCCCACTGCTATGGCAACTGTGGGCACTCAGCCCTGCTGTGGGAGGCAGAGCTGCCAATTTGGGTTTATTTCATAGGAGATGAGCTCAGATCAGCCCAAGGAATGGACCCAATGAGCCCATCCTGGGGGTGGCAAGTTGGTATCACATCCATTGGTGCCAACAGCAAGTCCTGGGCACCGTGGGGTGGCCAGAAGCAAGGCAGATCTGGGACTGCAAGCTTTGAGGCCTGGAAGTTTTGGTGCTAGGGTTCCTCCTGTGTTCTTAAAAGGCTTTGTGTGCAGCCACAAGCAGAAGGATATCCCAGCGTGTCTGAAAGCAAACCAGTCAAACACAGGATGCTCTTATGGGGACTTCCTTGAGGTCTTGGAGTAGCCCAGACCTCCCAATAGTGAGTAAGGAGGGTTTGGTGCTGTCTGTGGGTCTGGGACTTCATGATGGTTGTCCTTGCCTGGGACATTTACCCAGATTCTGAGATACCCCTGCAAGTAGTGCCTGCATCTGAGGACTCTGTGGCTTCTCCCAACCTATAAAAGCAGAATAGAACAGGTTTCAGAGCCACCCCAGGCTCTGCAGGTCCCCAGCACTGACCTTCCATGGGTCTGGCCCCAAAAGGAAAACCTTCAGTCCTGCATTTTCTTCCTAAAGTAGAGCTTTTCAAAACCTCCTATGAAATAAAACGGGGGAATATAGAATTAGACTAAAATCTAGTAACTTATTAACTTACTCTGAAGCATTATAGGCATCTTAACCTGGGAAATTAAGTATCATTTGAAACATCCTGTGCTGGCAGGTCAAAGTATTTAATTTCAGCTTTTAAATGGCATTTCCTTCCGCAGCTTTTCCCCGCACGCTTCATTCAAAGTCAACATCACTCCTGGTATTTGCCTGATGAAGGAGTGCTCACTGCACAGCTTTCTGAGCCCTTTCTGCTCATCGTTTCTTTGATTTCCACATCAACTCCCCCCAGACCAAGCAGCCCAGCTCCCTCTTTGCCATCTCCTTAAAGCCCAAGGTCTCGAGCCCCAGGAGCACCAGCTGGATTTATCCCTAAACTCCTACCCAGGCATTGATATTTCCCAAGCACCCAGGTTCCAATTAAGAACCAGCAGAACACTGCACGCTCCAATTTAAGGAGCAGAGACCAATTTAGAAGCAGCAGTCAAATTCGGAGGCAGCAGACTGATTCACCCCAACGTCCTGACAAAGGGAACGGGGCTGTATTGAAGAGCCAAGGCTTGACTCTCTTCGATCTCCAATTTTGACCAGCACAGCCCCAATATTTGGGCTGCTGAAAGCTTTGGGAGCCCTGACACCATGGTCAGGTTGATTTGGAGGCTCAGCACCAGGCTTTACCAATGTCCCACAGCTCTGCAGACCTCTGGGCTGGTTGAAAAGCTTTCCTTTCTGGGGAGGGTTTGGAGCAAAGGTAGGCTACAGGTGTCTCAGAAAGAAAAGAAAGTGCTAGAAACAGAATTATTACTTTTTTTTCCTTTTGGTCCTGAATACTTGCTGGTGCCTCTCAGCTCCTGGGTGAATATTTTCTATAATTTAACCCCAGAATGATCTCAGCAGAGCCCTAAAACCATCTTCACCTCCCACCACGGAGACCCATAGCTACCCCAAGGTAAGGCTGGATGGTTCTCATGCTGGCCTTGTGTATCCCTTTGGGGTGAGCTGGGCTGGGTCTGCGCTCATCAAGAGCCAACACAGAGATCTGAGTCCTGATACGTTGGTCTCCCTAACCACGTTCAAGGTCCCCAAGATCTCCAACCATCACCCCAGAAGTCACTCATAGGTGTTAAATCCTGGCTGTCCTCCTCCCGTCTCCAGCAATTCGGATTAACTGCACCCACGGGTCCTAGACTGGGTGGGACTGGTGGCTTGAAGACTCAGCCATGCATGGGAATCAACATAGCTGGTTTGGCCAGAGATATTTTAAAGATGGTGCAATGAATCTCATCCACGTGAGTGGAGATGTGAAGATGTTTCCAGCATTGATAAAGTTGGATGGGCAGCACGAGAGTCAACGCAGGGTTGTCACCCATGAAGGTTTCTCCACATGCACACCTGTGCTCGGGCACTGCAGGATGAGGATAACCCAATGGGACTCGTGCATCCTGGGACATCTCCATCCTGCTGTGGAGTCCCAAGTCCAACTGGTCTGGGGAAGCACACACGGGACATCTGGTCGGAGCAGCATGGCTGTTGGACCACCTGGGGAAGGTCCTAGAAGGTTCTGTTGAGCCCAGCAAAGAGAAGCAAACCCAACAGCAAAGCACTACTGGGAGGTTAAAGGTTTTTTTTTTTGCTTTTTCTTGCTCCTTGCACCATCATCCCTGGGTCAGGCTCCTCCACCCAACCAACACTGCTATGCCCTGACCCCAAACAAAATCCCCACACCATCCCCTCCTCCTGGTCATCACCATCCACAGCTGCAAATCCCTGGTTTCCCTGCTTCGGCCGGGCTCTGCTGCCTTCCCCAGCTCTCAATACAGTATCTCCCGGCCCCCTCCCTGCTCCTCAGGCTTTGTCAAAGCACATTTCCCAATTAGAGGATAAAAATATTCCATTCCTGACTCCGCGCGCTATCGATTTTGCCTGTAGCTGTGGAGGGGGTGAGGGCGGGCGCACGCGGGGTAGGGAGAGGTGAAGGGCTGTAGGCACGAAGTGCAGCTGCCTCCCCCCTGCCCCTTTATTATTATTGTTATTATTCATCACTGTGAAAAGCACCTAGCAAGACTGGTTAGCTCAGCTGACCACCGATAGAGAACAGGGGATCGATACTTAATTGACACAGGCTGGGCAACTGGAGCAGGGATTGGAGATGGGGGAGGCTCCTGCGAGGAGGGAGGGGAAGAGGAGAGAAGGAACAAAAGGCAGGGGAAGGGAGGAGAGGCAGAGAGAGGGTGGGAGGAGCAGGGAAATAATGAAGGAAGGGGCAGAGAGGAGAGGCGGGAGGACAAAGTCCCTGGGAGCTGCATGGGTGGCTGCGAGGTCCGATGGGGAGTGGGAAGGAGAAGGGCCTGAGCATCTGTGTTTGATTGCAAGGTGTGCAGTTCCAACTGCTGCAAGTGTGTGTGTACCCTCACCATCAAAATGCCCTGGACCACCTGAATTCCACCCTCCATGGCCAGGAGCATGAACTCTGTAAGCAAAAGGATGATAGAATCGCTAAGGTTGGAAAAGACCTCTAAGGTCGTCCAGTCCAACAGTGATAGTCCAACCAGAAGTACCCCAACCAGCACGCTGGCCATGACCTCCTGGCCTCTGATCTCCATTTCCAACACAGTGAGGTGCACCTGCACCTCCTTCTGCACCTTTCCCTTCCTTAGCAGCACAGCATGGTGTGCAGTGGATACGTCCTTAACTCCCCAAACCTCTGTCTGCCCCCCCCTAGAAGGTGCTTCCCCAGAAAATGTTGGGAAAATGAGCAATCTTGAGCAAGGCTTGACTTACTGGGATGTTTTTTCCTTTCCTATCAGTCTTCTGGATCCTCGCCCTGCCCAGTGAAGACCTGCCATACTGCTGACATTCCCAGATAATAGAGGGAGGGAATTCTGAGTATGGATGGTGGCAATAGGGGTGCAAAGGGCAACTCACAGTGTGCAGCAGGAAACCACAAAGCATGAGTTCCACCAGAGACTGACGTGTCACCTGGAGGTCTGCTCAGTCCCATACCTCAAAGGAAGGAGCTGGTCCTGAGTGCTCCATGGAGCCCTCCCTGCCCTGATTGTGGGGGAAAAATAAGGTGTTTGCAGGATGTGGCTGTTGAGGAAGAGCAAAAGGCAGTGAGTTCATGCGCTCCAGAAGTGAGAAGACATTGGCAGCAAGGCTGGTAGAGCGGAACTCCAGCTGGCTCCTTCTCCATCTCTATTGAACGGGGGAAAGAAGAAACCAGGTGAGGTTGAAGATGTTCTCCCATGCAGGAGATAATTTCTGGAGGTCTGCAGTGGCACCAAATTCGATTATTGCAGAGTTATGGAGAGAATGAAGGAGATACTCCTGCAGGACTCCAGGAGACGTTGCCTGTGGTACAGAGCTCTAGAAAAGGGAACTTTGACCAGAAGTGCTAAATTTCTTCAGGCCTTGGCTGCCCCAGAGGAATGGGCAAGTCACACAAGGGACATTGCTGGGCCAGAAAGGGGACAGCCAGCACATGCCTCAGCCTTCAAAGCCCTACAGCTGCCAAACCATGGGCAGCTCTTCACTTTGAGCCCAGCCAGGCTCTCGGTGATAGAGAAAGATCCAGCAGGACTCCTTCCTTGAGCAGAAGGCTCTTCACCCCAAACTGTAGAGTAAAAAGGATGACCTTTCCCAAGCCAGGAGTTAGTTTTGCTCCTTTGTTTTTACTCTGGAGCCTTTCAGCTCTCTTGCCCATCACCCCCAAGAGGACATTCACGCTCAGAATATCTTCAAGGCTCTTCCTTCTGTCGACATTCAACCCAAACAGCCTGGTAGCCACTGGCTGGCCTTGGGCAGAGCCCAACGGATCCATTGGCTGCTTCCCAGTGGTTGGAAAGAGGAAAAGCCCTCCAGACACCTTGCCCTGCTCCAGAGGTTTCAAGCTACAAAGGGTGTACCAATCTGGAGACACACATCTACTGCACTCTGCTGGGAGCTGCCTGGATGGGAAACTTCCCATCCACCACCAATTGCCTGCAGATGGGAAAGGCAGATATATTTAACTTCTCTTGGCACCAGGCAAAAGAACAGCACTGAAGGAAGGAATGAGGTGGTGGGAAAGTGGAGCTTTGATTTTATTTGCTCCTTTTATGAACTCTTAAAGGTACACGCTGGCATTTGATCCTCGTTGAGGCATGGGACCCAATGGGCCGTGGCACGGGGAACCTCAGGCCAGGACCCATCCTGTCACTCTTGATCTACAACACGTCAGCCTTAAAAGGATCCTCTCCGTCTCCTTAAACAATATATTACCGCTGTCCATCGTTCCCATTAATGCATAAAAAATCATTAGGTATTTCTATGGAGACCCATCGCCATAAACACAGGCTTCCAAATGCACTCCAGCATTAAGAGGCCAAAGTAAACTGAAGGCGATGTCTGCCGTAATCCCCTCTCATCACGCATCCCCATCCCAGCCCTCCCCCGTCCCCGCTGTCTCTCTTCCCTCGATCAATTTTATGGTGCTTGCCTGGGGTTCATTAATGTTTCCGGAATCTCTTTCTGCCCTGTTTAAAAATTCTTAATTAAGCAAGGGTTTTTTTTGTTTACACTTGAACTAATTACACTTTTAAACCCGACAATAAAACATCAGCTCTGGGCCATTAGGGCCCGCCGCGGCCGGGCAATTCAGGAACTGCCACGCTTTGCAAGGAGATAGGAAGGCCAGAGATGCAGCCGTTCTGCCTAGCTTCAGTCAAGAGGACGCCAGGATCTTCACCTGGCACGTGGAGATGGGGGCCAAGGGTTCGAGCAGCCAGATGTCCCCTTTAGCTCTTCCTTGTTGGCTCCGGATGCGCGTCCCCCAGATAAGGGCTGGCAGAGCGGGTAGCAGCAGACGTATCCTCTCCCAGTGCCCATCGTTGTTTGCCACGCATGGGTTCTCCATGCAGCCACTCTGTTTTCTCCAGGGTTTCTCCAGTGTAGCGAGGCTTGAGGGTCATAAAAGATGGAGGTGATGGAGGTCTGGAGAATGGGCCCCCATGGAGGATGTAGGCCTGGGTGGTTGGGTCTTCTCCAACAGATGGGCTGGAGCATTTGGATGTTCCAAAGGAGGTTCTGCTCCATCCCTTCTGTACATCTAATAGATCAGAATGACCTGCTGGAGTACTTCCAACCAGGAGAACCTCCTGGGCCAGGTCCGTCTCACCCACTGTGGCTCATCATTGGAAGCACCACATACAGGAGAACTCAGGAGAGGTTGAGTTGGACTCAACTTCTCACCGCCATGAGTTATTTCTTCTTGGGCTCTGTCTGCCTTGGGCTTCCCGTGTCAATGCTTGGGGAAAGGAGCTGCTGCAGTGCTGAGTTCTTGGGGTGGAGACCCTTCAAGCAAGAGGTTGTGGGGCTGGTGGTAGGCACAAGGCCACTGATGTGGGAGCTGACCACCACTATATGAGCACTCCATGAGCACAGCAGTGAGGAAGAGCCAGAAGCTCTCCTGCCCCATTCAACAGTGGGAGGTTCTGGTCATTGGTTCATCTCCCACCATAGAGTTGGCTCTCCAGATGCCATCTCCAGACTGGTGTTTCCTGCTTTCTTCCCATCCCATCAATAAATTAGCTCCATTACACCAGGAAATATAACAAATATAACTGGGATGGGACCACAGAGATGTTTCATGGAGAACAATTTTTATTTTTCTGATGAAATCCATGCACAAGTCTTCTGGGGGGGAAATGCTGTAAATTTTATCTTAAAAAAAAAAATCTCAAATGTCTTTGGTAGTCCAATTCTTAAAGAAAGTGGTGGGTTTGCAAGGAAGGGAGGGAGAAAACAAGACCGAAATTGTCTGCTTAAAATATCAATCTTTCCTTCCTCTTCTCCCATCTGAAGGAGGAAATTTCCCACTTTGGCAGAAAGCCCAGGAGAGCAGCAAAATGGAGGGGCACTGATCCCCTGAATTTGGACCCCACGTTCAGCCCCCATCCACATTGGCCCCTCCCCTCAGCATCACTTCCCCATCCCAAATGGGATTCCACGGGGACCTTCATTCCTCTCCTTGCTGTCCCCATAACAGGGCAGGGAGGTGGCACATTTATGTACCCTCCATGAGCAGTCAGGCAAGGACGGGGCTCAGCTCCACGCGAGCCCATCTCCCCACACTTCACTCCCTTTATCATTATTATCTTTTTCTCAATTCTCCTCATAAATGTCATTCCACATCAAGGCTTGGAGGAAAACGGCAGCTACTGGAAGTGCAGGGCAAGGTCTGCTCTTCAGGGATGGGAGGGGAGGGGAGGGATGGGATGGGCTTCCTGGCAAGAACAGCTGTGGAACAGCAGTGGGAGAGAAGACGCTTTCTCCTGCATCCAACCCCCCTCCAAAAAATAGGTTGGGAGCTGCTGTGGGGTTGGGCTGAAGCCAGCACTTGCAGCTCTCGTATCCCTGGGCTGTGGGGCTCCAAAGGGTGGGGGCTGCATAAGTTTGTAGGATTTGCTCCCCACACCTCACCCCTGCAGCCCCAAACACAACGAGGACATCATTTGGTTCTTCCCTGCCCCTTGGGCTCGGTCTGCATCCCAGAGACCCCCCAGCAGCCCCACCCCCTGCACCAGGTTCCCCCCTCTGCCCCCTGCATCCCACCTTTTCCTCTCCAGTTTCCACTCATCACCAGGTTGCGGCCAAGCTGCAGCCTCCTCCCCGTGTTGCTCTGGCCTTGTTTCAATTTTACGAGCTTTTTCTTGCTATAAATATGGTTTTGAGAGCCCATTTATCAGGTCCCACAGCTCTGGAGTCAGCCTGCTGAGCTGCCTATGACAGGTCAAAATTGACTCGTATGATATTAGAATTGCTATTGATCCCTTCGGCACCTCGTAACGCTCCCGGCTCCGTGACCTGGTGTCAGGCTGCGTGCCCCCCTTCCCCGTCCCCCCCACCCCTCCAGCTCATCCTCCATCCATGGCCAGGACGGGGTCCTGTGCTCTGTGACACCATCAGAGATGCGGTCACACCGTTCTCCCGCAGCCCTTTTAGCCCATCACAGCATCCCTCTGTGTTTTAACAAGCGATGCCAAGCATAACCTGAAACTGAAAGGCAAACTCTGTTCTAGGCTGGGTGAATTTCAAGGCTCCAAGCTCTTTGCTCAATGATTTTGGTGCTAGGAGGCGCGCTGCATCCCTGATCAGATGCCCCATGCCTCGGTTTCCCTGCTTGCAAAGCAGGTGTCTTCCCAGCCTTGTTCCTGCAGGTTTCTGTACTGAAAAACAAGGCTACAGTCTGGGTGTTGCAGCATTTGCACCCAAAAATCCCAGGCATGCACAGTCAGGTCCCCACACCTCTCCTCTGGCCCTAGCTGGGCAGCATCCCCAACATGGGGACCATCCTTTGGCTTTGCTTTTGTCCAAGTGGATGAACGATGCCAACTATTCAAGCTGAATTAATTTTGATTCCAAATCTTGGTTCCCCCTGGAGGTGACTAGGGAACGACCTTTGGTTCTTCTCATATGGTAACGATGGGCATCAAAAGAAAATGGCAGGTAGTGGGATCAAACCAAGCAGGAGAAGGTCCTGCTTCCACGGGATGTCACCCTACAACAGCAGGATGCTGTGCACGAGTGGTCAGGGTCTGCAAGGAGGAGAAACCATCCAGGGCCATGCATGGTCAAAACGCCAGTTCTGTAGGACTTCCTACAGCCTGAGACTCGGGGGAACACCTCCAAGTGTAAAGTGCACGCGTGTGTGGTCTTGTGAGATGGTGGTATGAGGTCCTGCATGGCCAATTCACAATCATGCATGATCATACGTTGTCACGCGTGGTCACCCATGGTTGTGCACGGTCATGCATGGTGGTGAGACATTCTGCAAGGTCATCTGTGCTTGTGCATGGGCATGCATGACAGTAAGACATCGTGCATGGTCATCCATGGTTGTGCATTTTCATCCATGGTGGTGAGACACTGTGCATGGTCATCTATGGTTGTCCATGGTCATCTATGGTTCTGTATGGTCATCCATGGTTGTCCATCATCATCCATGGTGGTGAGACACTGTGCATGGTCATCCATGGTTGTCCATGGTCATCTATGGTTGTGCATGGTCATCCATGGTTGTCCATGGTCATCTATGGTTGTGCATGGTCATCTATGGTTGTCCATGGTCATCTATGGTTCTGTATGGTCATCCATGGTTGTCCATCATCATCTATGGTTGTGCATGATCATCCATGGTCGTCCATCATCATCTATGGTTCTGCATGGTCATCTATGGTTGTCCATGGTCATCCATGGTTGTCCATGGTCATCTATGGTTCTGCATGGTCATGCATGCTGGTGAGACCTTGTGCATGGCCATCTATCATTGTGTGCACTCATCAGTTGTGCAATGCAAACATGGCTGTGTGTGATCACACGTTGTTGTGCACAGTCAGATACGGCCATGCATGGTTGGCCTTGGTCACGTGTTGTCCCGCACGGGGGTGGATGGCCATGCATGGGGATGTGTGATCACACTTGGCCACATCTGGTGATGCCCAGACCCACATCTCAGTGCTGAGGACACGAGGATGCTGCCAGCTCCATGAGATTTCCAAGGAGTTGAATTGGAGGAGGGTTGGCCATCGATCAAGGGGAAACTCCGCATCCTCCAGAGCAACCCAGGATTAATTTATGTTTGTCTGAAAGATGCTAATTAAGCCCGTTGAAGAGAAAGTTAACTTTAATACTGTGATCTAGCTGATATTAAGAAGATGCTGAGGAGAGCTGGAAGCTGATGGAACATCGCTCCGCTCACACAGCCCTGGCGCAGGAAGGGAAGCGCATCTGACCCAACCTGGGCTATCAAATGGGATGAAAAATACATTTATTTTTTTTCCAGTTGATTGTCGATTTCCCATTCCCCCACCTCGGGAAAAAAAAAAAAAATTAAAATTATATAGGAGTAATTTGATTTGAAATGAAAACCAATCCGAAATCATTACCAAGTCGAAAGTCAGCAAAAACTGATTGTTCCCGATCACGCCACACGTTTGGGTTTGATTTCAGGCACCTGAGCGCTGCGGGAACATTTTAAGGTCAAATCAGAGGAAAAATTCTTTGGAACAAAGTTGGTTCGGATGTGGCACTTTGGGAAGGTCCCATTCTCATGGACATCCAGAGGTGACCACTGTGCCAACCCCTGTGGTGCTTTGGGTGCTGCTGTCGGTGAGGGGACATGGACAGCAGTGAGGATATGAGCCACGAGGACAGGGATGGTGCTCATCAGCCAGGGCAGAGCGACATCCATCGAGTCAACAAAAAATCTCCTGGCAGCTCCATCTCTTTTTTCCCCCTTAAAGCAAACATCTTCATTACAGCTCGGAGTTGTTTAAATAAATGAATTAATATTGACAAACCATCAACGAGGCTAATAAATGATTAGTTAAAGGCATACATACATCACATTACGGTTAGCATTAGCCGAGGCTTAATTACTTGTGGAGAGGATCCCATTAGAGTAGGTGCTACGTCGCCGTCACCCTCCGCAGCCCTCCATCCCTGCGGGGCTCCTGCTGCACCCTCAGCCCCACAGTTGGGATCTGCAGGCTTAGGGATGGGTGGGGGATGGCCTGGGATGTGGGGATGCACCAGGACACAGGGATGCTCTGGGATATGGGATGGTCGGGGATGCAGGATGCTCAGGGATGCTCAGGGATGCTCTGGGATGCACAGAGATGCAGGGATGCTCTGGGATGCTCAGGCCTAAGGATGCTTTAGGATGCAGGATGCTTAGAGATCGGGGATATGGGATGCTCCAGGATGTGGGCATGCTCCAGGATACAGGGATGTTTTGCAACGCTTGGGGATTCAGAATGCTAAAGGATTCTCAGGGAGGGAGGGATGCTCAGGGACGCAAGGATGCTCTGGGATGCAGGATGCTTAGAGATGGGAGATGTGGGATGCTCAGGGATGCGGGGATGCTCAGGGATGTAAGGATGCTTTAGGATGCAGGATGCTTAGAGATCAGGGATATGGGATGCTCCAGGATGTGGGGATGCACCAGAACACAGGGACGTTTTGGGATGCTTAGGGATGCAGGGTGCAAAAGGATTCTCAAGGAGGCAGGGATGCTCAGGGATGTTTGGGGATGCTGTAGGATGTGGGATGCTCAGGGATGCAAGGATGCTTTAGGATGCAGTACGCTTAGAGACTGGGTATATGGGATGCTCCAGGACTCAGGGATGTTTTGGGATTCAGGATGCTTGGGGATGAAGGATGCTAAAGGATGCTGGGATGCTCTGGGATGCAGAATGCTTAAAGACTGGGAATGCAGGATGCTCAGTGAGCACAGGATGCTCTGGGATGCAGGGTGCTCAGAGACACGGGATTCTCAGGGATAATTACTTATGTGGAGATGCTCAGAGACATGGAATGCTCAGGGATGTGCGATGCTCAGGGATGTGGGATCCTCAGGGCTGCAGGATGGCCAGGGACATGGGATGCTCAGGGCTGCAGGATGCTCAGGGACATGGGATGCTCAGGGATGCAGGATGCTCAGCGACACTGACGTGTGGATGCTCAGGGATGCTCTCAGTTTGCCCAGGTGGCAGCAGCACCTCAGCAGAGAACACCCTTCCCAGGTCCATCAGTGTGATGAGCAGGACGGGCTCAGTGGGCAGAGCCAGCCACAGCCCAGGCAGGTTGGCCTCTTGGTTTGCACAAGTTGGTGAAACACCCGGATCCAGGCAGCCTGTGAAAAGAGACACCGACAAATAAAATAGGCAATAAATAATAATAACAATATCATAAAATTTTCAAATTTATTGAAAACCAGTCCATTCTCAGAATATTGGATTTTTCTATTATTTACGCAGCTGCTGATTTTCTGTAAATATTTAATGCCCCATGGATTTTTTTTTTTATTATTTTTTTTAATTTTTTTTTTCTTTCTCAAAGTACAAATCTGAACCGTTGCTAAATTTAAAATCTATCACACAATACCACCCAGCACGGACTGAGCCACCTCCATCCATGGGAGCAGACCTCGGGGCTGGGAATTGAGGTGTCCATGGAGCATCCCAATGGATGGAGACATGTTGGGTTGCCCCCACGGGTCACCAAGGAGGACAGATGATGGACAAAGCACCGATTCTGCAGCCATCCCCAGGTGCCACCCAAGGTCACTGTGCTTGCCATCTATGTACCATCACTGGGATGGCTGCAGCAGCAGCAGCCCCAAAAAAGGAGAAATTAAGATGAAAGGCAGCGGTGTGAGGTGCTTCCATCTGCATCTCAGCTTCGAGAGGTTTGTTAGGACTAAAGAGGTGCTTTCATCCCTCTCCAAGGTGTGTAATGCATCCCCAGCCGGCTTTCATCTCCGCTGCCTGATTGATACCCTAATGAGCATGATGGGAAAAGTGGGGGGGGCTGCAAGATGACCCCTCTGCAAAGGGTTCAAAACACTTTCCTTGCTGCAGCTAATGAGGGGAGTGGGGGAGAGGAGCAGGATGGGCGCTCTGTAAAGGCTGATGGGTGCAGCTCTCCAATCCGGGGGGCATTGCACCCACTTCTGGATAACCCCCCCCCCCACCTCCCCCAAGATGCACCATAGAGGAGAGTTTACACCCAAAGGACAACTTGGCTTCATTTTTGCATTTGTCCCCAAAACAGAGTGTTGGAGGTGGCTCCCCTTCCTGCTGCCAGCGTCCCTTTGCCAAAAATTCCCTTTGTTCCCAGACCTGAAACAGGCAGTAGATGAGATTAAAGCTAAGGTGTCACCAGGAAGGACCGAGCAGGGCTGCACTTCAGGGCTGCCATGGATGTCCCTGTGAAGCTGAGCCCCTCAGACCACCCCAGGGAGGTAGAAGTGCCTGAGCTGGAGAGAAGCAACAGGTAGAAGGGAGGTTTATTGGCAGCTAGTCCATCCTGGGGCCAAGCAGTCAGGCTCTTTAAATAGACCTGAAGACAGCAAAGCTCTTTTGCTTCATTGAATGGTGAGTGCTCCAAGCTGTGTGTGCTGGTGAGCTGAGCACTGCCCTCCTCCATCCATCCATCTCTCCATCCCTCCATCCATCCCTCCATCCCTCCATCTATCCATCCATCCATCTGTCCATCCATCCATCCGTCCCTCCCTCCCTCCCTCCCTCTGTCCACCTGCCCCTCCATTCATCCATCACTCCATCCATCCATCCATCCCTCTATCAATCCTTCCCTCCATCCATCTGTCCATCTACCCCTCCATTCATTTCTCCATCCACCCATTCCTCCATCCATCTGTCCATCCACTCATCCCTCCCTCCACCTGTTTGTCCATCTGTCCATCCATTCCTCCATCCCTCCATCCATCCATCCATCCATTCCTCCATCCCTCCATTCCTCCATCCACCCATTCCTCCATCCATCTGTCCATCCACTCATCCCTCCCTCCACCTGTTTGTCCATCTATCCATCCATCCATCCATCCCTCCATCCATCCATCCATTCCTCCATCCCTCCATCCCTCCATCCATCCATCCATCCATCCGTCCATCCATCCATCCCTCCCTCCCTCTGTCCACCCGCCCCTCCATTCATTTCTCCATCCACCCATTCCTCCATCCATCTGTCCATCCACTCATCCCTCCCTCCACCTGTTTGTCCATCTGTCCATCCATCCATCCATCCATCCATCCCATTCATCCCTCCATCAGCATCTCCTTCTCTTGCCCTCCTATTGCCCACGCAGCATCCCAGCATTGCCCTGCAGCAGCTCCAGCCAGGTGGAAGGGAAAAACCACACACACACACACCCCCCCACCCACCCCCACCCCCCCCCACCCCATTTCCCAGGGCACAGAGGATTTGGGGCCATCTGTGCAGGGATCGACCGCTTTGCACAAGTGTTGGGAGTTCAGAGGCTCAATGCAGAGCCATGGGAGCACACAGGAGCAGGAGGAGCAGGAGCTGCACTGCTGGTGTGGGGCTGGGAGATGCCACCGGGTGCCGGGGATGGAGATGCTGCAGTGCTTTGGATGCTGAAATTTCCCATTTCAAGCTCAGAGCCCTCTGCCCCACGCACGTGCACAGCGCCGGGCGGAGAGATCGATGTGTTTTTATGTTACACTGGCAGAGACACACACAAAAAAACCCTAAAAAAAACATAATAATGAAAGGAGAGGGAGGAGAAGACGGCGTATTTAGTGCTGGAGCAGCCACTGGTAATTGCCTCCAAGAGAAATGTCTCAATACGCAGCGGCTGCTGGACGCACAGCTCTGCGTTTTGCCCTCTGCAAACACCGAGGCCGGATAAAAACAGCCCTGAAACATGCAAGAATTCTCCCTGTTTTCCCCTGAACTGCCTTGTCCACACTGCTGAGGAGTTTCCCGTGGCCACAGCACCGCAGACACCACCTCCTGGGGTCCGTCCCCCTTCCTCCAGCTCTGCCCATGCACACCCCAGGACCTGCCCACGTTTGCAGGAGCATCGGTGTCCCCACGCTGCTGGGGTCCCCATGGGACAGCTGCCCCCCACTCTCATCCCAGAGCCCTTTCCCTCCTTCTTTCCCTTTGGCTTTTCAGTGATTCTGAAGCTTCTCATTTTCCAAGCCCAATTACACCAGCACAATGCCCCCCATCGGGCTGCGCACGCTCCGCTGCATCCCCGCACTGCCCCACGCCCAAAGGTGACAGCAGGATCAATACAGAGCCCTGGGCTCTGCTGGGGAAGGACTCGGCAGCGGTGTGAGCCCCTGCCAGTGGAATCAGTACTCAGTGCTTTGGGGGATTTGGGAGGATGTCAGTGACTTTTTGGGGTTGCAGAGGTGTTGGGAAGCAGGGCTGCGCCGGCACAGCACGGTGATGGCGCGTGCATGGAGGGATGCTCATGGAGAGATGCTCATAGAGGGATGCTCATAGAGTTGATGCTCATAGAGTCGATGCTCATAGAGTCGATGCTCTTTGCTATGGGATTTCCAGGCACAGACACACACCTGCAACCCGAGCAGAGCTCTCTGATAACCTCCAAACCTTCACGCTGAGGAAGTTCACCAGCTGACCCAACACAGAGCCCTGTCGATTTGCTGTACCCATCCCACCCGGCGATGCTCTTTGGAACAAAAACTCCCCTATATGCATCACTTTGACCCAGAGATTCCCCCCTCCCCCCCCCACACACACACTCCACAAGCTGATGCTCACACATGCACCGAGCTGTGCCCGTTCTCAGCCCGCAGACCCTTCGCACCCCGTCCCCTCAGCGGGGAGATGGTTACAAGAAGGAGTGTGCTGGCTTCCCAAACAAGCCTCCCAGTCCACAACACATTTCCAGCCATACATAATCTAATATACGTTACCATAGCGCCAATCAATAACTCAGTAGGCCAGCTCCGAAATTATTCTCTTAAAGGGCCAGCACACCTCTTGCTCCCCCCCTGCTCAGGTCTGTCTGCTCCGTGGTGCCCCGTGCACGGAGAACCACTCACCCCTGTGCACCAGGTGCTGCCCAGCAGGACACAATGGAGTCCCTGCACCCCGTATCCCATAATAAACCCACTGCAACCTGAAAAATCAGAGCCAGCGTGGTGTTTTGGGGGCACATCCTGCTCCCCAGGTGCACACAGTGCTGCGCAGTTTGTGCACGTTGGATGAGCTGACGCCTCCCCAAGCCCAACCTTTCCTGCTTTCTTCTATTATAAAGGGGAAAATGGAGCGTTGGGAGCCAAGAACCAAACACCAAAAGCATCTCCTCAGGTGGCCACGTGGCTCCTCAGGGCCCTCTGGGCAAACTCACTGAGACAACTCCTCCACTCCTTCCCATTCCCTCCTTCCATTCCCTCCTCACGTTAACTCTGAAACCTAATGATGCCAGCTCTGCTCGCCTTCTTTATACCTCCATCTCAGCAATGCTATGGGAGAAAGAAAGAGTAATTATGCCCTAAAACCCTAACGAGCCTCAGCAGCAAGCAGTGGCTGCAAACTGTCCCATTTGGGGTGAAATAGGGGAGATTTCTGCACCCCAAGAGCTGGGGCAGGTGGCTCTGTTTAGTATCTATTAGCACTAATGGGAATCACCCACCCACACTGGAGCAGCAAAGGGCTGGGAGAGGTGGAAGGGAAATGCTTCTGCTCCCTGCGTGGGACAGGGCAGTGCTTTGGTTGGAGACGTTGGGAATGGAGAGGTTGGGAATCGCTGCATGTGTTTCAAGGTGGCTGCAGGCAGAGCTCTGCTCACACCCCCAGTGCAGGGAGAGAGGATGCCCCAAATGGTGACAAAGGGATCCAGATCCTCCTTTCTGCCTTTTATTTTCACCCAACCTCCAATATTTGAAGGAAAATCCCCATCTGAGCCTTCGCTGCGAGTCTGCTGTTTGCTGCAAGAAAAATAATAATAATAATAATAATAAAATAAAATCACACGTTTCTTTTTAAGACCGCAATGCTTGGCTTTGGGGAAGTCACTCCAGCCGTTCCCACGGAGATGGGCATCCACAGTGCCCAGACCCACAGCTCTGAGCCACGCTGCCCACACACCCGTGTGACCCCAATCTCTCCTGGTGGGCTCCCAGAAGCCCCAAATCCTCCCCCCCCCACCCCCCCAAAGGCACAAAGCCATCCGTGGGCCCCCAGCTGCATCCCCGCTGTCCCCGAAGGGCAGCCCGGCCCCGGCAGCGCTGTCAGCCAGCCCCTACGTCTTCCATTAATTCACTTCACACTGTCCATATTGATCGGTTCTGCTCTCTCCCGGCTCCCCCATCCCCTCCCTCGCCTGCCCTCCCTCCCCCCCTCCCCTTTCACCAAACCCCCCCCCCCCCCTCCCTCTCCCGCCGGCTGCTGCACCGATGGGCAGCCCGGGCTGCGTGCTGCATGATCCATACAAACTCACTTACTCAGGGAAATCAATGGGCTCGAAAGAGCACACGCAGCAAGGCGAGGAGCCTGTCTGGGGATCGACCGCCCAGCAAGGAGACACAGAGAGAGGCAGAGCCTGCAGCCCGACGGCCCCCGCCGCCACCAACGCCGTTCCCCCCTCCCACCTCCATCCAGGGTGGCGGCCCCCCCTTCCCCCCGATGCGTCCCAACCTCCCCCTGTAACCAATGGGGTGCAGCAACCCGAGGTTTTCTTCCGATGGAGGGCTCGGGGAGGTGGTGGGGATGCTCGCCAGTAGGACACCTGCATCCCATCCCCAAATCTAAGAGGATGAACGTCTTCCTCCTGCTCCTCTACCCGTTCCCACCCTCCCCCCCCTCCCTTTGGATCTGCCTCCAGCCAAGCAGAGTGCATCCGTGCCTCAGTTTCCCCGCCTGGACCCAAAGCAGTGCCTCCCTCCCTGAGGGCTGCGGTGCAAAGGTGACGTTAGGATCAGCGCTGAGCTCTGCTATGCAGCCCCACAGGATGAATAAATGTTAGCAGGGCTGAGGACAGAGCTAAAACCCAGGATTTGGGTGCACTCTGCCATCCATGGGAGCATCCTGAACCCGGCTCAGGGGGTCCACATGTTCTTTCCCCATCACCCCCCCTCCTACATGGGGTTCCAGACCCCCAAAGAAATCATTGCGGCTGCACGAGCAGCGATTAATAAATCCTGCTTCCCCCATCAAGGGAGGAAATCTTTATTCATATGTATCCTATAAACTAATTTTTGCATCTTTGCAATAAATCCAGCTCTGCTCTGCCTTCATCTTGATGACCCACGGTGGCTGAAGGGAGCACGCCCCATAACTCTGCTATGGGGTGTCTTCAGCTTGGCTCCCAAAGTGGGGATGTGGGATGATGCTGTAGGGGTGATGCTACAGGGGGAGCAGCTGGAGCTGCCCTGCGATGGCTGGGATAGAGATGGAAGCAGGAAGGCCCTGGGATGTTGCTCTTAGTGCTTCCCCCCCCTCTTACTGGTAAATCCTGGAAATGCCCCCTGTCTGCGGGCGACCTGGTGGAGGGGGGGGAACCTTTTCCCAGCAGACCCCATCTCTGAGATGAGTGTGGTTGTGTGCTGGAGACATCGTGTCTGTGCTCTGCAGGCTCCAGCCCTCAGAGCTGGGGGGGGGTGGGGGTGGCAGGCAGCAGCAGCACAATGGGGCAGCTGATTCCCCCCCCCCCCCAATGCCCTGTGCCCATAGAGCTGTGGGGTGTCCCTTTGGGGTCCCACTGGGGGTTGGTTGGGGGACATTTGGTCTGCTGTGAGCATCCTCTGCTGGGATGTGGTGGACTTTCTGCTGCAGGGCTGCATCCCTGTGTTGAAGGCAGCGTTAAAGTTGAGGTTCCCAACCAGCCCAGATGTCTTCCAGAGGTTTTTCCATCTGCCCTAACTGAGGTCCTGCTCACCATTTTGGGGAAGGATTCAGCACCTCATCACCCCAATCCATCCAACCCCACTCTGCCCCATCCCCACCCTTGCCCTATCCTATCCTATCCTATCCTATCCTATCCTATCCTATCCTATCCTATCCCATCCCATCCCCATCCCCATCCCCATCCCCATCCCCATCCCCATCCCCATCCCCATCCCTACCTCCATCCCCATTCCATCCCACCCCAATCCCACCCCATCCCCACTCCATCCCACCCCAATCCCACCCCACTCCATCCCATCCCCACCCCCTGCCTGCAGTGAGGTTCTCCCACACACCCCACAGACAGCAGCTGATTGACCCCCCCCCATGCAAGCATCCCACTGATGTAATGAGCCTGCTGGGTCTCAGCCAGCCCTGAGCCAAGTAGGATGAGGAAGACTCAAGGCACTGGGGGTGGAGTAAAGCTGCTTTCCCCTTTCCTCTCCCCCACGGCAATGAAGCCCCCCCACCAACTCCCATCCCTGCCCCAAAGCTTCAAGGGGTCAGAAACCAACAGAGAGGGCTTTAGAAACCAAATTCTCCAAATCTCACTTTTTATCCCCATTTTTTCTCTCATCCCCATGCTTCACCAACGCAGGCACTCGTTACCAGTAACGAAGATCTCTGTGCATAGCAATGAGATTGATTGACCCCACTGACCCCGAGCAGGGCCAGGGCTCCCTCCAGGGCTCCCAGGTCACCGGCTGCTGACCATCACTCGTTGCCACGGTGACACCGATGGTCCCCAGGGGGGTGCGGGATGCAGGGGTGGGGGTTGGGGGGGGGGCCGGAGCAGGTCAGCGTGTCAAGGCAAGTGCATTAGTGGGATGCGAGTGGATTTGGGAGGGTGAGGGTCGAGAGGTGGGTGGTGGCCCCCCCCAACCGGGGGTGTCAGCAATGGGGTGGGGGAAACTGAGGCACGGGGAAAGGGGTGGGAGGAGGGGGAATGGGGGAAGCGCTTGGGTGTGGATGGGAGAAGGAAGGAGGACATGAGGGAAGGCGGGGAGGGGGTTGCGGGGATGCGGGGGGGGGTCAAGGTGCGGGATGGAAGACGGAGGGGTGCGTGGAGCGCGTTTCCCCCATTCCTGAGCTCCCGCTGCCCTCTAGTGGGCAGCGCTGTCCCCTCACTGCCCTTTCTCCGGGTCCCGCTGCCACCGCCGCCTCTTGGGGGGGGTCCCGCTGCCCCCTCCCTCCCCCCCCCCCCGTCCCTCAGTGTGCCCCGGCGGTGACGTTCCTGGGTTCACATTCACAGTAAGGCTGTGAGAGGGGGGCGAGACACGGAGTGCCAGGTGTAGCCCCCCCCCCGGGGATGGGGGGTCGGGAGGGGCTGGAGAGAAAGACGCAGGGTTGGGGGCACTGTTTCTGACTCCCCTTTTGGGGGGGTTAAATGCACCCTAAACCGATCGTGAGCAGGGAGTCCGTGGAGGTGCCAGGTGGGAGCTGGGGGGCACTAAAGGGGTCCAACCCTACGCACCCGCTGGGCGCTACTAGAGATCCCTAAATCCCCCCCCGCCCCCCCGCCCCGTACCCCATCCCGCACCCAGGGGTCCCGCAGAGCCCCCCGCCCCGCAGTTCCGCTTCTGTCCGCCAGGTGGCGCTGTAACCCCCGTCCGCAGCCCCGAAACGCGGCTCCGTCCGCCCTAAAGCCGCCCCGCTCCCCGACCGCAGTTCTGTCCCTGTCCCCAACGCTGCCCTGTTTCTGCCCTGTGCCCCATCCCTTCCCCTTTCCCTGTTCCAATCCGCAAACACAGCCCCGTCCCTATTCCTATCCTCCAGCCCAACTCAGACCCTCTCACTATCCCCAGCCCTGTCCCTGTGCCCTCATCCCTGAGACCTCACTGCCTGCCTTGCCCACACCACTGGTCCCCTAGTGGGGATGGGGACCTCACCCTCCCCATGCAGGTCCCACCAGGTCCCACCAGCTGGAGGGACAGCAGCCGGCCCTTGGGGACACCTGAATGGGGGGCTTCCCCCACCACCCAGCCCCAAAGAGTCCATTGCCTAGGACTCAGCATCCTGCCCCGTGTGGCACTGGGAGCTGTGCGCGATCCTTGGTGGCACCCGGGAGGACGAGTCAGCACCAGGGTTGGTGGCATTTGGGTCGCTCGGTCACCGGAGACACACGGTGTGGGTTTGGGATGGGGACTGAAGCATCGCCCCACATCCCTCCTCCCAGCGCACCTTATTTCAGGGACGCACCTCCGTGCACAACGCTGCCCTCCGGTGCTTGGGGACACGACGGTGGCTGGTGGTGAAGGGGGGAGGTGAGGTCCCCTCCTCCTCCTCCTCCTCCTCCTCCTCCTGTTGCGGTTGGAGCCACGGAGTGGAAGTAACGCGCGGTGACACCGCTGCCCCAAAAGCCGCCATCAGAACAATGGAAGCTCTCATAGGGGACGCGGGCGGCCCAACGCTCAACCCGGGGCTGGGAGCATCTTTGGGACACGTGGGGACATCCCACGGCACGGGGCAGCCCGAGCAGAACGAGGGCACCGTGCTGGTGAGGACGGGTTGGCGCATCCCATAGTGGAATGGGGCAGAGATGGGACGTGGGGTTGGGGTCGGGACTGCAGAGTTTGGGCAGCTCTGGCTGTGATACGAAGAAAGGAAACGGCAGGAATGGAGCGGGGCAGCGTCGCCTTTAAAATAATGCAGCAAAATTAGCAGCTTTACAGTCATTAATATGCAAAAATGCAAATCAGGAGGTAATTAAGCCGCAGTCCTCCGGAGGATATTTCCATCATAATGAATTCTATTGTCAGGGAAAGAGCAGCCAGGCGGATTTATGTTGCTTACATGAATATAAAATATGAGGAACGAAGGGCCGTCCTTGCTGCGTGCTGCTGCCCCTTGGATGGAGGAGGGCAGAGGGCAAAACGTCCCCATCCTGTGTGCCATCCCAAGGCGTGGTGGCACCAGGGGATGGAATACCTGTGGGGCACCTTCTGCTCCTCCATGCTGTGTCCAATGGGTATCAATGATGTCCCCAAGGTGATGCCAACCCCGAGCCCTGCGCTGGGGCTGCCTCCATCTCTGTGGTGTCCCAGCAGGGATGGGGACACCCCAAAAAGAGTGGCTTTCACTTGGTGCTGCGTGTCCTGATGGATCTGCAATATGGGGCAGGAATCCAGCACCCTCCCCAGCATATAGGGACACATATAGAGACACAGTGCCCCAGGATGCCCCCTCCCACCCTCTACAAACAGCATTTTGTCCATCCCTCCCCACGGGTGACCCCAGATCCACAACGTGACAGCAGGGCACCACCATGCCCTACGGCAAGGCAAACGGGCACCAGCGGGACACCACACGGGTCAGCCCCCTATTTACCACCTCCATCCCACCGAAGACCCCCAGCGAAGACCTCCAAACCCTCTGCTTTGATATAGGGGGGGTGGGTTGTGGAAGGAGGGGGTGCAGTTTTCCCCTTTCACGCGAGCGGAAAACGAACCGAAACGCACCCAAAACGCCATCGTTGGCCGCGTGCCACCCTGCAGCTGCCGTCTCCCATCTCAGCCTGGCATTTTTCAAATGTCAGCCGAAAGGCTCGGGGGGCTGCGGGGGGCTGTAGGGGGGATGTAGGGGGTTGTAAGAGGTTGTAGGGGGAGGGGGGGGAGGATGGGGAGATGGGGGGATGGATGGGTGCGGAAGAAGGGGGAAGGGACGCCCGCAACCCCTGCAGCTGTCATTGTCATTGCTGTGGTGGAGGCAGCAGGTTGGGGAGGGGGGGGGGTTGGAGGGGAGGAAAGCGGCTTCGTTTTGGCACCTCTGTGGTCGAGGCAAGAAAAAGAATTTGTTGGGTTGTTTTTGTTTTCTCGCTCGAAGCCTCAGTCCCTTCCCATGGCCCCGTGCCATAGTAGGGAGGGTGACCAAAGGGTTGGAGATGAGCTGGTCCACATCCTGGGACACCCCCGGGGGGAAGAGACCTCCCTGCCCTGTGCTGATGGGGACTGGGGGTGGAAGGCAGGGCTGGAAACGGACAGGGTGGCTGGCAGCTGCTGTCCCCAGAAGGACTGCCCTCGTCCTCATCCTCATCCTTGTCCTCATCACCTTCACCTTCGTTCTCATCCTCGTTGTCCTCATCCTTGTCTTCATCCTCCTCACCTTCATCCCCATCCCCTTCCTCATCATCTTCATCTTCATTCTCATCTTCATCCTTGTCTCAGTCCTCCTCACCCCCATCCCCATCCCCATCCTCATCCCATCCCAACCCCATCCCCATCCCATCCCATCCCATCCCATCCCATCCCATCCCCATCCCATCCCCATCCCCATCCCCATCCCCATCCCATCCCCATCCCCATCCTCACCCCCATCCTCATGCCCATCTCCATCCCCATCCCCATCCCCATCTCCATCCCCATCCCCATCCCCATCCCCATCCCCATCCCCATCCCCATCCTCATCCTCATCCTCATCCTCATCCCCATCCCATCCCCATCCTTATCCCTATCCCCATCTCCATCCCCATCCCCATCTCCGTCCTCATCCCCATCTCCATCCCCATCCCATCCCCATCCCATCCCCATCCTCATCCCCATCCTCACCTCCATCCTCATCCCCATCCCCATCTCCATCCCCATCCCCATCCCCATCCCCATCTCCATCCCCATCCCCATCTCCATCCCCATCCCCATCCCCATCCCCATCCTCATCCTCATCCCCATCCCATCCCCATCCTTATCCCTATCCCCATCCCATCCCCATCCCCATCCCCATCCTCATCCCCATCCTTATCCCTGTCCCCATCTCCGTCCCCATCCCCATCCCCATCCCCATCCCCATCCCCATCCCCATCCCCATCCTCATCCTCATCCTCATCCTCATCCTCATCCCCTTCCCATGCCCATAGCAGTGTCTGTGTGCCTTTCACAAAGCACAACCCATCACCCCCCCAGTGCTGCACTCCCCAGCCCCCCCACCCCCCACTGCACTGAGCCCCCCCCCCCCCCACACACACACACCTGCAGAGCCGGAAAGCTGCACAACCCCATTGAAGTCAGCAACGGGGTGGGGAGGGGTGCAGGTGGGGGGGTACCTTGAGTGTCCCATTCCTGGAGAGAGGGGCACCTTGTGGGTGCAGGCACACGTGGGTGCTGCGGGGGTGCATGCATCCATAGGGCATTGGTGCAGGGTGGGTGCGTGCACCCATGGGGGCTTTCCCCCTTTTGCAGTGGTGAATTCTGGCAAAGAGAGCTCAGCCCATCTCTTGCACACACAGAGCTGAATTGATGGCCCTAAAACAAAGCCCTCCCTCACCCAGGCACTGTGGGGTCACCCTGCATCTGGGTGGGACAGGAGGGTCAGAGTGCTGGCCCCAAGGGAAGGGGAGTCACTATGTCACCACCACCCCCTTCCCCATGGGGACACGGGATCCCGATGCGGCTGTGGAAGAGGTTGGTTAGTAAAGCAGCCCCTATGTTTACAAAGGGTGACTCGCAACCCCCCCACACCGCCCTCCCCCTCTTGAGGTTTAAGGTGACATCCTGCCTGCAGTGCCGTCCCCATCCCTGGGCCTCCTGGGGCAGGTAGGGAAACCACAGGGCACAGTGAGGGCTGAGGGTGCTGCAGGAGCATAAAGGACAAATCCAGCAGCGCATCCTCCCCGTGCGGTTTGTGGGGACGTAGCATAGGGCAGAGCTAACAGCATGGAGTGGGGATTGCTTTCCTTGAGCTCCCCATCTCCTCCCTCTGTTGCAGGGGAAAGAATGCCAATTTTGCTTTTGAAAGCCACCAAGAGAGGGAAAGCAGTGAGACAGAAATCAGGGGAACGTCCTCCTGTTGGAGCACCTTTTGCATCAGTGCTTTCTTATGGGAGCAATGGGATGTGTGGCAATGGAATCAGATCCAAGCACTGGAGACTGCCCCAAGCATCCCATCCGTGCTACTCACAGCCCTGGGTACCCCCAGCAACATCACCATATGGAGACAGGGGCAGGAGGGTGCCTGCATCCCATCTCCCTTCTGTGGGGGGGGATGCTGTGGGGATGGGGATTGGGTGGAGATGGGATTGGGTGGGATTGGGATGGGATTGAAGATGGGGATGGGGTGAGGATGAGGATAAGGGTGACAATGGGGATGAGATGGGGATGGGATGGGATGGGATGGGATGGGATGGGATGGGATGGGATGAGGATGGGGATGGTAGTGAGGTTGAGATGGGGATGGGGACAGGGTGAGGATGGGGATGAGGATAAGGGTGGCAATGGGGATGATATGGGATGGGATGGGATGGGATGGGATGGGATGGGATGAGGATGGGATGGGATGGGATGGGATGGGATGAGGATGGGGATAGCGGAGAGGATGAGATGGGGAGGGGGATGGGGATGGGGTGAGATGGGGATGAGGATGAGACGGGGATGGGATGGGACAAGGATGGGGATGGGAATGAGATGAGAATGAGATGGGGATGGGAATGAGATGGGGATGGGAATGGGAATGAGATGGGGATGGGATGAGGATGAGGATGAGGATGAGGATGGAGATGAGGATGGGGATGGAGATGAGGATGGGGATGGGGATGGGGATGGGAATGAGATAGGGATGGGGATGGGATGAGGATGAGGATGGAGATGAGGATGGGGATGGGGATGAGGATGGAGATGAGGATGGGGATGGGGATGGGAATGGGAATGAGATAGGGATGGGGATGGGATGAGGATGAGGAAGGAGATGAGGATGGGGATGGGGCTGGGAATGAGATGGGGATGGGATGGGATGAGGATGAGGATGGGGATGGGGATGGGGATGGGGATGGGATGGGATGAAGATGAGGGTGAGGATGGGAATGAAATGGGGATGGGGATGGCAGTGAGGGTGAGATGAGAAGGGGGAGGGGGATTGGGTGAAGATGGGGAAGAGGATAAGGATGGCGGTGAGGACGAGATGGAGATGGGATGGGGATGGGATGAGGATGGGGGTGGGGGTGGGAATGAGATGGGAATGGGGTGAGGATGGGGATGAGAACCCCCCTGGCCCCATGCATTAGAGCAGGAGCACAGTGCCCCAGCACATGGGGCCGGGGAACGCCGTTCACTTGGCACCCGCTCGCTCCACACACGCAGTGTGATGCAGAGATAAGATAAAACTGTCTGACGGCTGCCAAGTTAAACTGAGGTCACAGCAAACCTCGTGCCCCCGCCGTGCCGGGCTACACGCACACAGCAGTGCATCCTTTATTTCAGACACATTTCTGTCCTTCGACTTTGGGTTGATGAAACGGCACCGTTTTGTTCAGCACGGAGCTCCAAGCAAAGCTGGTGTTGGGGCAGAGGGTTCTGTGCTGCTTTTTGCCTACTAGTACACTGCGAGCCAAGTGCTGTGTGTGTCATAGAGCCGTCCCTCTGCAGGAGATCTGTGGGGCAAAAGAGTTTGGGTTTCTATCATGGGGTTGGTGTTTTCCCGAGGCACTCAGTTTTGAGTAAAAGCATTGTGAATGCCCCTAAATCTCTGTCCTGGAGTTTTCCCAAAACCACAAATGAGGAGAAAGCGCCCAAAAATAGGGGGAGTGTTGGAGGAGAGCCTGGGATTGGGCTGTCCATGGGAACAACGGGGTTATCCACGGGATCAATGGGGACAACCAGGGTTCAGTAAGGATAATCCCCTCCCCTCAGTACCCAAATAAGTGCTCTGTGCCTGTACAAACCACCCCAGAGCGGGATGGGATGTAGGGACTGGGAGGGATGCAGGGGGTGAGGAGGATGCAGAGGTGGGAGGGATGCAGGGGATGGGTGGGATGCAGGGGATGGATGGGATGCAGAGTGGGGGGGAGGCACTGCAGTCGGATCCAAGCGGGAGCAGCCTGACAGATGGGGCTGCCCTACATTTCACCCATGCTTGCAGTTAAGCTGCCTTCCTGTGCCCTCCCCCCGGCCCCAAAACGCTGCGAGTGGAGCAGGTTGGCTCAGGGGTGGCTTTGGGGTGCGGGGACCTGGGGGTGCCAATAGGGACACAGCCCCCCCCAGGCTGCCCCCCAAGCATCTCCCCACAACATCTCAGCCCTCCCAGGACTTTCTGTTTCTCCTCCTCCTCACCAAAGTGACGTGAGCCCATGGGGTTCCCAGGCTCTAATTTTACCTGTGCTGTCAGGTCCCCCCCCCTCCCACGCATGCGTTGGCACCGGGGAAGCGAAAGAGAACAGGGCTGGGACAGTGGGGACACAGCTGCAGCCTGGCATGATGCAGAGTGAGGGTGGGATCCCTAAACCCCGCAAGAAATGATTTGGGGCCACAGTTTTCCCCCAGACTGCAGCATCCTCTGCTCTGAGATGTGGGCTCGTGCCGTGCCAGCCCACAGCCAGCCTTAGCCCCTTGCTGGGGAGTGAATCTGTAACCCCTCCATATGGGGTTTTGGGGCCGGATCCTGCTCCCACTGCAATAGGGCTCTCCCCATCCCATGGCTGTAGCTATTGGGTTCTTACCAGGGCGGTTTCTATTCCTCCTGAAACTTGACATGAGAGCACAAAACCCACTCAGAAATGTGGGTACAGCAGGGAAATCCCCCACTGGGTCCCCAAAAGCCACCAGCTTTGTGCTCTGCACCGAGGTCCCTGTGTCCCCATGAGGTGCCTGACTCTTCCAAGCTCTGGAGTTCTCCATTTTCAGGCGATTTTCTGAGCTTCACCCACCACAGTGCTGTTTTCACTTTGGTGCTGTGCTTCCCATGGGGCTGTGCCCCCCCTGAGTGGTGCCCCCCACCCATTCATACCTCTGTTTGAGCATTACCCTGAGTGCTCCGCAGAGGGGCTCGGGCCGCCTCCCTGAGCCAGGAGGAGGAAAAACACAGAGGCAGAGAAGAAAAAGGGTTTCTCACCCATTGATGCTCGCCCACCACCCAAAGCGATGCTCCAGGGCAGCAGAAATGCAGTGTCAGCCTTGTCCCAGCCACGGGGAGCACCCACATCCCAGGCACCCACAGACATCGCTGCATCCCCATCCCCACTATCCCATGACAACCATCAGTCCCCATCCACCCTTCCTCTCTTCCCCATATCCCTTCGAGGTCAGCACACCAGAACCCCTCCAGGCAGAGCTCACCACCCCAAAACACAGCATCAGGGGAACCCCGTGCTGTCCCTCCCATGCACCCTGAGGTTCTCCCCACCCAGGCAATGCTGGGTACGGGGGTGCAACTTCTTTCCATTCCGAGGAGATTCCCCGAGCCCCCACGCAGGCGAAAGCGCCGCGGGTTTCCTGCCTGTGGGCGGATGCTATCCTGGGCTGCAGGCACTGCATGATGCAGTGGGGGGGGGGGGGGGAAGGGGGGGGGGGAAGGGGGGGCCCTGCTGGGGTTGGGGACGCCGTGTTTCCGCCCCGAGAGCTCTTTCACAGACCTACGTATTTCTTTTGTTGTTGTTTATTTGAAAGCAGCTTTTCCATCCCTCTGTGATGGATGGCAATAGGGAGGATACGGAGCATCCCCAGGTGCTGCGCTCCGGGTATCGCCTTGGGGAAGATGGAGGCATCCTCACCACCTCATCATCACAGCATCCGAAAGTCACAGTTCGGGGACCACCCAACTCCGAGACCACAAGGCTGCAATGGGCTGAAAAAAATAAAAATAAAATAAATAAAATAAACCAACAAAAAAAGTCACCATTCAAAAGAGAAGCGGCATCTTGGAGGGGTCAGGCTGTGGCACAGCCCACTGTCACCTCCCCACCCCCCCACCCCCGAGCCAAAGGGATTGGAGGGTTTGTCACCACCAGGTTGATGTTTTGATGAATGGTTTTTTGCATTTTTCACCATTTGCACAAAGCAAAAGGGTTTTGCACACATAAAATTCCCCCCTCTGAAGTTTCCATCTCAACCCCCAGCCCCACACCACGCTGCACCTGTACAGGGAGGGGAGGAAGATGAGGGGTGTGATGGGAGGAAGGGCACACGGTGGTACCCATAGACAAGAAAGAAAGAGGGAAATGGGGTGGGGAAGGGTCAGTGCTGTCCCACTGATCTCCCCATGGTTGGGATGGGGTTGTCCCCTTGGGATGGGGGAGGCCAGGATGGAGGGGACACCCTTGGGGACCTACATCCCCAAGGATATAAGGGTCCTGAATGGCCAGCAGGAGCCCCAAGGCCACAGCCATCACATAGGGCAGGAGCTGGGGACAAAGCAATGGAGGGAGGGGCAGGCTTGGGGTTTTGTTCTGTTTCTTAAGCAAAAACAAAAACAACAACAGGAAGGAAAAAAAAAAAAAGTGTTTTGAGGCTTTTTTTCCTTTCTCTCTGTTGTCGTTGTTGTCCATAAATAATAATTAACCCCCCCCCCCCTTCTCATTTCCAGCCCAGACCACTTGTTTTAAATTTCCTGGCTAAAGTGATGTAACAGCTGTGCGTGATGCAACCCCATGTGGAATGCATCATTCAGGAAACCGAGCACAGAACCGCCTTTCTCTCCAAATACTCCACATAGCTCCTTCCCAGCCCCCCTCTCTGAGGGGTCCAGGGGTGGGGGTCCCATCCTGCACCCCCCCCATTGCCACCCCCTATTGCTCAGACTGCAGCCATGCCAATGGCTTCAGGGTGTTCTCCACTTGCCCACCATTGTTGCTGGACCCCTCTCTGTCAGGGGTCCCCCATGGGACCCAACTCCCTGTTGCAATAGGGAAAATGCAGCCCCCGATGCCCAGCCCTGTCCCCGTGTGCCCCAGGACCTCAATCTGCCTTCAACACGGGGCGGACCTGAAGAAAAGGGTGAGGAAAAAAAAGGAAAAAAAAAAGGTGAGAAAGGGAAGAAAAAGAGGAGAAAGGGAAAGAGAAGGAGGAGGGAAAGAAAGAGAGAGAAAAAAAAAAAGGTTGCAGTGGGAAATAAGGAGTCAGAGCTGAGGTATTTCGGCAGCCGGGGCTGGAATGTCTGACTCACAGTGTGACTAAATGCAAATATGAAGCCCAGCTCGTTGCTTAAAGTCACCAGGATCCAGTGTGTGAGCCCCTGGAGCATCCGAGCCCCTTTGTCCCCTCTGTGCCCCCATCTCCTTGCCACCCCACTGGTGTCTCTCCTGTCCCCTCCCTGCTCTGGTGGTGGATTAGGGCTAAAGTAGCCCCAAAAGTGGCAGCTCCAGGAGTCACCCATGGAGGGGACAACAGTTCCAGCCCTGGGATACGGCCCACAGCAAGCTGCCATCCACCCATGCACAGACAAAAACATAACGCAGGGGAATGCCCAGAGCAGAAAATCCACAGCTCTGCTGGGTGAGGAGTGGCAAGCATCCCTCCCAAGGCCAAAACCCAAGGGCCACAGCTTGGGTCTGCTGCCCCAGGAGGGGTTTTGGCTTTAGGAGCAACCTCTGTGCCACTGTTGCATGGATCTGCTTCAGCCCACTGCAGCAAAGCTCACTCTTGGAGCTCTGCCATGAGCCCTGCGGGACAGCTGCATTCCTCCAGCTCCAGGTGTGTTTCGTGAGGCAATGATTTGTCCCTCAGCATCACCACTGCAGCTCCAGCTCTGCAGCTCCCATCATTGCAGCTCCCAGCACTGCAGCCCCAGCTCTGCAACCCACAGCTTTGCAGCTCCCAGCACTGCAGCTCCAGCAATGCAGCCCCAGCTCTGCAGCTCCCAGCACTGCAGCTCCCATCATTGCAGCCCCCATCATTGCAGCTCCCAGCACTGCAGCCCCCAGCTCTGCATCCCCAGCACTGCAGCTCCAGCATTGCAGCTCCCAGCACTGCAGCTCCAGCACAGCAGCCCCCAGCACTGCAGCTCCAGCACTGCAGCTCCTAGCATTGCAGCTCCCAGCACTGCAGCTCCGGCACAGCAGCCCCCAGCACTGCAGCTCCCAGCACTGCAGCCTCCAGCTCTGCAGCCCTCAGCTCTGCATCCCCAGCACTGCAGCCCCCAGCACTGCAGCTCCTGCATCCCCAGCACTGCATCCCCCAGCACTGCAGCTCCATCATTGCAGCCCCCAGCACTGCATCCCCAGCACTGCATCCCCCAGCACTGCAGCTCCAGCACTGCAGCCCCCAGCTCTGCATCCCCAGCACTGCAGCTCCAGCATTGCAGCTCCCAGCACTGCAGCCTCCAGCTCTGCAGCCCTCAGCCCTGCAGCCCCCAGCACTGCAGCCCCCAGCACTGCAGCACCATCATTGCAGCCCCCAGCATTGCAGCTCCAGCACTGCAGCTCCCAGCTCTGCAACCCCTAGCTCTGCAGCTCCAGCATTGCATCCCCAGCACTGCAGCCCCCAGCTCTGCAGCTCCAGCACTGCAGCCCCCAGCACTGCAGCAGGCCTTGAAAAAAGGCTCCGCTGCAGCTGCAGCCAAACTTCGGGGTGTGAAACGCACACGGTGAGGTGCGTGCAGGGGAAGGCAGCAGCTCTGAGGTTTATCGCCATTGCTGACAGGGAAGAGAGGAGGATGGAGCTGCGCGAGGGAAAGGTTTCATTGCCTCCTATGAGCACACAGCGCAGGTGAAGGGCTGAGCTGAGGGGCGGCCACCCCACGGGGCTCCGGTCTGCGGGACAAGCCGAGAAGGGCGATTTGGACTCGGGGAACCACGAATGGTTGGGGCTGAAGAGAGACACGGAAGCTCGCACGGTAACGGGCCGAACAACGAGCGCAGCGCAACAAACGCCCGCCCGCACGAACTCCGCGGGCGGTGCGGGCGGCGACACGAACCAGCGGCCGCCCCCAAACGGCGCATTGCTCGGTGGGCGGGGCGTGAGCAACGCGCTCTCCGGTTGGCTGCATAACCCGCCACTCAGAGCGGCGAGGCTTTCTATTGGAGAACTCCCCGCGGCTCAACAGTCCATCTTCCGGTTCTGAGTGAGAGGACTTCTCCGTCTCCCTCCGCCGTAAAACATAGTCCCACCCTTCCCCGCAAAAACAACACTCAGCCTCACAGAAACCACTCCCACCCCACCCCTTCCCCCCACTCCTCCCCCACGCAGCTCAAAGCGCGACCTCCAACAACTCCTTCCCATCGCCGAGCCCTCAAACACTCAGAGCGGCGGAAGGATATAGGGAGGAGGGAGGAGTCAAAAGGGGCGTGGCTTCGCGCCTCCGCTCAGTCGTTCGGTGGGAGGGAGGGAGGAAAGGAGGGGGGTGGTTGCGCTGGGGCCCGGCGCGCCGGGGGCGGGGGCGCGGGGCGGGCCGGGGCGCACGCGCCGCCCGGGCCGGAGCTCAGCGCGCCGCTTCGCTGCGCCGTACCCCGCCGGCGGCGCAGAACAATAGGAGCCGCCGCCGCCCGCCGGCCCCGCAACGGGCCCGGAACGGGGCCTGAGCTCCGCGGGACTCTTCATGCCCGGCCGCCGCTCCTCCCCGCGTACACGCACCGCGGGTTCGGTTCGGTCCAGGAAAAGGTAATCAAACAAACCGACGTTAAGGAATGATGATGTTGATTTTTTTTTTTTTAAATAAATAATAATAACAATAATAATAATAATAATAAAAAGATAACATTTACGCTGTGCCCCCCCCCACCCCCCCCCCTTTTCCCCTCCCTCCCCCCAAACCCTCCCGGTGTTCAGCCGTGAAACGGGACGGCCGCCAACTTTTATCCCCCCCCCCCCCCCCCAACCCGGAGCTCCATTGTCCGCAGAGTTCGGCCCCCGGGGGGGGGAGGGGAGAAAACCCCCTTTAAACCCATTGGGGTCGCCGGGGGGGGGGGGAATCTGTGTGTATTTGGGGGGGGGGAGGGGGGGGCTGCTCCTCTTTTCCCAGCGGTCCCGAACGGAGTTCAACCCCCCCCCCCGTTTCATCTCCACCATCTGTGGGATTGGGGGGGGGGTCTCTATGCCCCCCTTGGAAAGTTGTGCAGGAGGTGGGGGGGCATTTCTGGGCTGGGGGGGCGGTTGTTGTGCCCCCCCCCCACACGCACGCACAACACACGATGGGGTTATGGGGGGGGGGGGGGGACGGTTGGGTTTTAGCACAGCTTGGGGGTGATTTGGAATTGGAGGGGGGGGAGGGGGCGGCTTTTTGGTTCTCCCAACACAGCGTGAGGATCGGGACCCCCACCCTGGGGTGGCCTTATAGGAACTGGGGGGGTCCGTAAGGCGATATGATCCCCCCCTCCTTTCTAGGTTGAGCCCCCCCCCCCAGCTTAGGCCTGAGGGAGTCCCAGCTCTTTGTGCCCCAACGCAGGCTTGGGGTGGGGGGAGCGCTGAGTGTAGCATTGATGAGAGGTTTGGGGTGATTTAAAGCCCCCCCCCTTACCCCCCATCCAACCCAGGGACCCCCCGGGCTGTTCTCCGGCCTTTGTGCTGCTGCGGGAGCGGAGAGAGCCGGGAGAGGGCAGGGCTGGGCGTCCCGGGACGGAGCTTTGGGCTGATAGTAAGGGGGGATGGGGGGAAAAGAGGAGAGAGGAAAATGATTAAAAAGCAATAATTAAAGAAAATAGACGAGGAAAAGAAAGATTTTCTTTAAAAGGAGCAGGAGAAAAGGAGAGAAAAAAAATAAAAGGGGAAAAAAGAAAATTAAGGAGCAGGCTGAACGGTGGGTTCTTAAAGTTGTACTTGGGGGGGGGGGGGGTCCTGGGGGGGTCCCTGTGCTCAGTGGGTGTAGGTGCTCTAAAAGTAACATCCTTACATAAAACAAACCCCCCCCCAAATCCCTCTTTTTTTTTTTTTTTTAATTTATTTTTTTTAATATAGTGATGGAAGCTTTTCCATGCTGCTCTCGCTGGTTTTGTTTTGTTGTGTTGGATTTTATTTATTTATTTTAGTATAAGACTTCATCGAAATGTGGCTGCGGCCCCACAAACACTTTGGGCTGTGTGCAGTTGTCTCCTTTTTTTTTTTTCCTTCTTTTTTTTTTCCCCCTTATGATTAATGAGTTAAATGCATTGGCCAGCTGCCCTTTATAGCCATGAATGAGTTCCTAAAGTGGGGGGGGGGTGGAAAGGGGGCAAAAAAAAAAAAAAAAGGGATCTTTCATCTCCTCCCAGACCTCTTCCATCCTTCCAAGGAAATGTTTTCCTATCGTAGCAACTCAGGAAAAATAATAATAATAATAACAACCTGTATATTTGGAAGAATAACATTTACCCATTTCACAAGGGTGCCCGAAGGGTTCTATTTTTGCAACGCTGTCTGAAAACTGCTTTTTTTTTTTTATATTTATTTTATTATTCTTTTTCTTTCTCCTCTTTTTTTGGGAGGGGGCCTGGACTGCTCCTCCCTGCTCAGGGCATCCCCGTGAGCACAGCTGCAGGTGCTCAGCAGCATCAGGGAGGCAGCCAGAAGTTCGGACCTTTGGGGTTTTTGTCTTTGGTTGTTTTATGTTTTGGGTTTTTTTTTCCTTCTTTCTCATTTTTATAACTGGGCAAGGAGAAGCACCAGAAGAGGGGGAAGCACAAGGCGAGCCAAGCCAGACAAGCACCCGAGTGATAACTCACCCTGAACCCTTTGATAAACGAGTTCACTTGTTTCCCCCCCCCCCCCCCCCCCAACCCCCTTTTCTTCTTTTTTTCCCTTCATTCGCCGCACGCCAAGAACAGAATTGGCCCAAACGAGTGCAATTGGCAGCAAAAAACCAACATCCAAGTGTGTCTGGTCAATAGAGCTCTTGTTCCTGTGCTGGGTGCTGTGTGAAGGCTCTGCCCGCAGCCTCTGTGCGTTGGGAACGTGCATTGGAGTTGTGTTTTCTTTCCCTTTTCTCTCTCTCTCTGTCTTTTTTTAAATATTCATCAATGGGGTGGGTGGTTGGCTCCAGTCATTAAAATATCTCTTTCCCCTCCCCCTTGCTTTCTCTAGGACTGCCACTGTTGAGTCTGTGGGAGTATGAATCAGCAGCAGCAGAGAATGGCTGCAGTTGGGACAGACAAAGAGCTCAGTGACCTGCTGGACTTCAGTATGGTGAGCGAAAGCGCCCCGGGGGGGCTTTAAAGGGCCCGGGGCTGTGGGTAGGGAGCTGGAAATGGGAGGAAATGTGAGCCTGTAAATTGGACGTGATGGGTTTCAGATGTGCCGTGTTTGTGTGCGTGCACATGTGCTGCAACTTGTTTATTTTTAAGTTAAAGCGAAGCTGCTGCCCCTCCTGGTCCCTGCTCCTTCCCCCCATCCCCCCCCCCAACCCTCACTTTCCCCTTCGAAGCGTGGTGTTTCCTCGTGGGCAGCACTCAGAGGTGGTTTTTCAGATGGGAAGTTCAGGGGAAATGTAAGGCAGCGAGCTCTGTGTCGGTGCTGATGGCGCAGAGTGCTGGGTGGCTGCTCCTGCCACCCTGGATGTGGACCTAATGCAGAGCTGTAACTTCAGTAGCCGATTAATCAGCCTTTTTTTCCCCTCTCCCCAACCCTAGACTATTAAACTTTTGCTCTCGCAGGTTATTCTATCTCAATTTGAAATTTATCCAAGCTCTCCAGCTCATGATTTCAGCAGGACTCAGGCACTTGTGTTCCCCCCTCTCTCTGCTTTTCTGTAGCCTGCAAACCTTCAGCTGCTTTTTGAGCTCTGTTTTTCAAAGAAACAGGACCTAAAAGTTCCCCCATATGGGGATGTGTGCAGCTCAGGGGGAAGAGAAGTCCCACAGAGCATGGCCAGGGTTTGTGCCCGGCGTTTGGTGACGTATGGCATTATGCACATCGTGCCACAGCAGGGCTGGCAGGTGTAACTGCAGAGGGGAGAGCTGTGTTCAAAGGAGAATAACTCTGTTGGGTTCCTCGGTTGTGGGCTGCACCCTCAGGGTGCTCACAGCTCGTGTCTTGCTTTTAAGATAAGCATTCGTGCTGCAGAGATAGAGAAAGCAGCTCTATGGGAGGAGCAGCTTCAGTGCTGCTGCTGGGGGGGGGCTGGGGGCACCCGGCACCGGGGTGGGTTTTGTTGCACCTTGGGGGAGGAAAAGGGAAGAGGAAAGGTGGCAAATGGTGGCAAAATGAGGGGTGCCCACTGTGCTTGTTGTGCTTGTGGGAAGTGCTGAAGCGTGGCAGCGTTTTGCTAAGGTTGAGCAGTGGGAGTTTTTATAGGGCTGAGTGGTGCCTGTCCCTGTGTGCTGGGGGGGTGGTGAGGTTTCCATCCCGTGTCATAGCAATTTGCAGAGGTCCAGTTTGCCTCGTTGTGTTGGGATGCTGTTAGTTTAGCAGTGTGATGTTCTGGGGTTGCTGTGGGCACTGGGTGAGGTGGACGTGTAAACTCAGGGTTTGCTGGAAGTGATGCATGGTTATTCCTGATCTCATCCTTGGGGTCATGCTCTGGGCAGTGCCCCCATTTGAAGCAGTGCTGTGTGTCAGGCTGTGTTAGTTCCTCTCCTGCTTTGTTTTTTCTCTTAGGAAAAAAAGAATAAAATCAAATCCCACTCACTTTCAAAAACCCAAAGCTTTATTTCCAAATTACCAAACCAGCCTCATTTGCATGCTGAAAGCTGTATTCCACGGAGAGGTCCTGACCTGTTCCCTCTGTATCTGAATATTTCTCTTCTTGGAGACTAATCTTCAGCCAGGGGTTGAATTTGGGTTCAATTCCAGCCCTCCTACGCTGGTGTAAACCTGGGGAATGACCAGAATTTGTCCTGGGCTCGTCTGAGGCTCCGACGTTCGGGGGCGGCTGTTTGAGGGATCAGGGCCTGCAAATGTCATTTGCCAACGTCTGATTCGAAGACATTCCCCTCCCTGTGGGATCAGTTGGCTGCTGGGCTCCAGCACAGCCTGGAGTTGAGCCAGGTCCATTTCACAAACCCTCAGCTCCACACACCCTGAGCCTGCGTAAAGGGAACGGTAACGTCGCTCCTGTGGGATGCAGAGCAAAAAACTGAATGCTGCACCCCACGTCCTGGGTTGCTTTGTGTCGTTGGGATGCAGGATTTGGAGCCAGAAAGCTCACTCTGAAATGTGTGTACGTAAATATATATGTATGGGGTATTTTGGAATAAGCAGGAGCGGAGCATTGAACCACTGATGGAGGAAAATCGGAGGCATTTGGAGATGCTGGAGGCGTTTTGCTTCAAAGCAGTGCTTTGGTTCTTTGGTGTTTTGGTTTTTTTTTCCTTTCACCCCCTGTAGGCTGTGGTCCCACTCTGTGCCGTGCATTAAGTGAGCCTCATGGCTCTGCATGGTCAGAGCCGTGTGCAGTCAGTGCGAACAGGCTCGTAGCCTTAAGACTCTTTAATAAATACATCAGGTAATTACTGAGCTGCAAAGCGCTCACCTACAGCTTTCCACCACCATCAGTTGACAACGAGAATGAAAAACCAAAGGAATCTGTGATGTGCATCTGGGTGAGCAGGAGCCAAGCGTGTGGCTGGGAGGGCTGATCCAGCTCTGGGCTGTGCACGGTGCACTGCTTCCCTCCTCCTCAGAACAAATTACTTTCTATAATTGCCCCAAAGTGCAGGTAATTTGTACGCTTGCTTTCACCACTGCTCCCTGGCCATGGTCCAGAGCGGGCTTGCAAATCTGGAGGAGAGCTTCAAGAAAGCACCCTGCCTATTGATTCCCATTGCCAGCTCTGTGTTTTTTTGCAGCTGCTCGTTTGGGGGCTGTATTTTTTTTTTTTTTTTGTCTTGTAGTTGCCAGGCTCTGTTTTGCAGTATGGGATGCGCATGGTGTGTGTGCTGGGAGGTACTTGGTGTGGTCATCCTGGCCCCACGCTGCTGGTGTTGTCATGTCCTGGGAAGGGCTGAAGGATCCCTGGTGGGGATGGGGGTCCGTGGGGTGGGAATCCTGGCTGTGGGGCTCACCCGTACTGCCAAGATGGAGAGCAGCAGGAGGCTGCGTGCCAGCCTAGGTCTCTGGCAGGAGTGAAATACTGTTAACAGCCATGATTATTAGCAGAGTATTAACCATATGCTGCAGGATGTGGGGTTCTACTCGGTGAGGGTGGGCAGAGGGTGAGCAGTCACCCAGGGCCGATCTCAGCAAGCGATCCAACCCTTGAGATGAGGGTGAACCCAAAGCATTCCTGCAACACAGCAGCACCCAGTGCCCAGCTCTGGCCAAGGCGCAGCATCTGCGTTTCCGTGATAAAACTGCTGCTTTTGTTCCAAGTGAGGTTTGCCTTACGCCGCTGTGGATGTTGGGGCTGCAGTCAGGAAGGTCTGTCTGGAATGAGCACGTCTGAAATATCCTGCTGGCAGCGTCAGGGAGCGAATTCCCTCTTCTCCCCGCATCAGCAGCTGGATGCCTTCCACTCTGCAAAATAGATCTAGGGTTGGGAGCTCAGCCCTGAGGTCGGTGCAGCCCGGATTCGGGAGGTGGGAGAGCAGAGGAAGTGAGAACAGCCATTTAATGTGAGAACACTGATGCTCCGGTGGAAGTGCCCAATAAATGAGGTGCTGTTACTGGGTCTGGCAAATTCCATTTCTTACGAGTCTGCCGCTGGGAGCGTGGGGGCTGGGAACTTCCTGAGTGTTTGGGTTTCTCTGCCTCTGGGTTTGCATCTGGAAGCAACGCCCAAGGAGGTTGTGGATGCCCCATCCATGAAGGCATTCAGAGCCAGGCTGGATGTGGCTCTGGGCAGCCCGGTCTGCTGGTTGGTGACCCTGCACATAGCAGGGGGGTTGAAAAGAGCTGATCATTGTGGTCCTTTGCATCCCAAGCCATTCTATGATGCTGTGATAAAGGCGGCAGTGTGGGCTCGGAGCTTTGAGGACTCACTTTTGGCAGTGTCAGACCCAGCATAGGGGAACTTAAGATGGGGGATTTCACACAACCGCTTAAATCGACGTGATTCAAATCCAACAAAGGCCCCGTAGTGACCCAATTACGGAGCCTGGGAGGCTGTGCCGGGTCCCCCCGGTGTGTGCCAGCCTCCCCCTTCCTCCCCCTGTTTATTTTTGAAGCTGAGTTTCAAGCAGAAAGGAAACTCGCAGTGGGTGGGTGAACCCGGGCTGCGAGTGACACAGGCGGGCGCTTGGAGGGTGACTGTGCCCCACTGCTCCACACAGCCCACGCTGCGGTGGAAAAACAGGTTGGCAGCAAAACAGCCACCCCAAAAAACCAAAAAGTGATACTGGGAGCCCTCAAAAAGATGCAAAGCGAGCAGTCGGGGTTCCCTCCTCCGCAGTCCCTTGGAGGGGAGGACAGGAACGCGGGGGCGAGGGCATCCCTGCGGGTTGGGGATTGCCCCGGGGGGGGACCCTGCTTTGCAGAGCACAGTGGAACAAGGCTGCTCATTCTCTCCACTCGAAGCCTTTCCTCTGCCAGCATCAGCAAGTCGTGTGAGCAGAAATGCTCGTGACAAAGAGCCGGCGGTGCTTTTTGCTGTTGTGTTTTCACTGCTGGAGATTGTGATGTTTGCGTGTCCCGTCCCTTGGTGCTCATGTATAGAATCACAGAATGGCCTGGGTTGAAAAGGAACACAGTGCTCATCCAGTTCCAACCTTCCTACTGTGTGCAGGTTGCCAACCAGCAGCCCAGGCTGCCCAGAGCCACATCCAGCCTGGCCTTGAATGCCTGCAGGGATGGGGCATCCACAGCCTCCTTGTGCAACCTGTTCCAGTGTGTCCACACATGCGGCACCTCCTCTTGGAAAAGGGCTTCTGACGCTTTGCTTTCTTGCCCTGTAGCAGAGATGGAGGTGGGCACAGCTCGGGGCGGCCATGCAGGTTCTGCTTTCCATCCTTTCAGAGCTATTTGCAGAAAACAACGCCGTGGCACTGCAGAGGGAGGCAGGCTGCGAGCCTCAGCGCTGTCAGGGTTGGTTTCTTTTGTAGCCCGACTTCCTGAGGAAGCAAAGCTTGTGTAGCAATGGGGGGCCGGGCCCTCAGAGGCCCCCCAGAGCTCCAGACCCCAGGCAGCAGCTGGGGGGTGTAGAGCTGCTGGGAGCCCACGTGTGCTCAGACAGCACTCACTCCTCTATGTAAAGTGCCTGTGTGTGTAATGCCCACAGTGTGCATGTGCATACGTGTGTATGATCCTGCTTTTTGAATGGCAGTTGGTTTCCTCGCTGCTCCCTTTGCATCCATTCTGTGTGTAGCTGTGTTTTTTCCTCACCAGCGTTTGCAAGTGGGCTGGTTTTGTACGAAGGAGCACCTCTGGCCATGGGCAGAGAGCAGTGATGTCAGGGCACGGAGCTGCCTTCCTGCAGGCTCTGCTGCCGTTGCATTGTTTAATCTTCAAAACATTCAACTTTGGAGTTACTCAGACATTGCACAGTGAAAAAATAAGAACAGTTGGAATGGCTGGTGGTGAAAGTAACTGGAGTGGCAGAGGATATGAAAATGTGAATTCAGCAGGAGTTTCCCACCGCTGGTTTTATTGGCTGCAGAGGAGAATCAGTTTTCTGCCGCACGCAGGTGCATCTCAGATGTTAAATAGCAGCTTCTGAAGGCCTCCCTGCTCACACTACAAATGTTCGTGCAGCTTTGCTGATGGTGGGAGCTCCCTGGTTGAGGGTGAGAGCTGCAGCAGCGCAGCAACCAACAGCCAGTTGGCAAAATGCATTTGTGTCGTTCACAATGGGTTTAAATGCTGCTGTGCTGGGTGCTGCCCATCACCCTGGGAGTGTTGTACGAATGAAAGCAGCCCCATTGGGTGCCCTTTGGTCCGAATGAAGCACTTGGGGAAGGAGCTGTGGGTTCTGATGCTGCTTGGATGGCTCTCAGTCTCACCTAAGGAACCAGACGTGCTGTGTACACAGGAGTTTGTGCACGTAGGAATGTGTGTGTGTGCATCTGCACGCAGCTGTGCTGCTCTCCTGGCCCTCCAGCTGATGTATGCAGCAGGGGCACGAGGAGAGGAAAGTTTTTTGCATCAGTAAAGCACTCCTTTTTCTCCCCTCAACCCCCCCTTTCCCTGCCTGCCCGGTGTTGACCCCCTCTTTGCAGCAGCACAGCAAAACTCACAGACTGAAATCTCCTTTCTCTCTCATCTTTCTGTTTTTCTAGATGTTTCCCCTGCCAGTGGCTAATGGAAAAAACAGACCCACGACCCTAGCAAGCACTCAGTTTGGAGGATCAGGTATTGTCATCTTCAGTTTTATTCTTTTTTTTTTCTTAACAACATAAAGTAATAAATGTGTATTTGCTTCCAGAGCCCTGAATGGAGCGGGTTCAGTAGTTCTGTGTGTTTTTCTGGTGGTTGTTTGCTTGCTGTTTCTTGGGATGTTCTCTGTTGCCCCACGTATCTCTGGGCAGGCAGAGGGCTTGTGCTGGGCAGACAGTCTGTGCTGGTCTGTTAAGCTGCTTAGATGAACACATGTCTGCAGATGTACAGAGAAAAGTCTTCCAAGGTTTATGGACACCACTGAGGAGATGCTTTGGTGGTGCTCTGCTATCCAGAAGGTGTGACTGGGCTATCTGCCCTGCTCAGCTCCCTGCTGCAGGTATGATGGATCTCTCTGTTCCCAAAGGTTCCTCTTGCAAAGCCCTCCTGGCCACCCACTCCCAGGCAGCACAGAGGTGGCAGCAGGGCTGTGTGGAGCTGCTGCATGAGCCCATATGCAAGCATTGGGCTGCTGAGCCCATCCTACTGAGCTGCAGCTGTGCAGGGAAGGGGCTCCCCCCATCCCTTACAGGAGTTTGGGAATCCACCCAACTGTGATAACGGGTTCACTGAAGGGCACAGAGCTTTCAGATGTCAAAAAGGAGCGTGGTGGGGATTAATATGAGGCTGAAGTGGGGAATCTGGGGACAACACTGTGCCAGGCTTTTGCTGCCTAGAGAAGCTGTGTTCTATGCAGCTCTCGCTGCTCATGGTATGCAGGAAGCTGGGATGGATAAAGCTTGACCTTCTCAGCCCCAGCTCCACTTGAACTATCCAGGGACCTCTTGGCCATGCCAGCAGCAGTGCCTGTGTCCAACCACTTCTGGCAGGAAGCAATGATGGGGCAGCTTTTGGGAGTTCACAGGGATGTGCAGCGTGCGAGGGATGCACTGCCCTGTTCTGCTGTGCCCTTCCTGGCTGGGGAAGCACGGAGCTTCCACCCTGCTCAGCTGCTTGTCGGGTTGGCTTTGAGCAGACGCTTTCTCAGGGAGGTAAGCTGTTGAGTGGGTGCTGGAGGAAAGGGAGGAAATTCAAGGGCAGAAACTCTCAGGTTATAACCCAAATGGAAGCTGAGCTCCGCAGCAAGCATTCCTATATGTGCGTATGTAGCCTGTGACTTCTGCCGTTCAAACAATCCACCCAAGACATGCTACATGAGAGGGAACAGCCCTGGAGTGAGCTCCCATTAATTCGTTTCCTGCTCAGAGGCTGCCTTGGCTGCAGGCTCTATAGGGCTGGCCAGAGGGGAGGCTGCAGGCAGGGCTGTGCTCAGCAGCCATGCGGTGACCGGACCCCCCTCTGCTTGGCTGGGCAGCTGCCGAAACAACACAAAATCTTTCTTTTTTTTTTTTTTTTTTCCCCCCCCCTCTCTTTTCTTTCGGGTGACTGAAAGGTAATGTTGACACCACCCTTCCTCTGGGCTGCTGCTTTTTGAATCTGGCTGTGAGCAGTTCATAAAAACAGAGGGCTGATATTATACAACAGAGGTTGCACAATCGCTGCCGTCCCGGTCCGGAGGCCGTGGGACAGCTCAGTCCTGCAGCCTGGCTCGGGTTGCTAAAGCCACAGCATTGCCCTTCAGCTTCTTGTCCTTTATGCTGTTTGGAGAATGGGAGCCGTGTTTGAGAATTCCCCCTTACCCCTGGTGTCTGAGGATGGATTTTTGCTGGCTGGGGGAATAGCTGCAGTGAGATGCTGATGAGATGTGCTGTGCGCAGGGGTGCAGTGCAGCTTCTGGAAGGATCCATGCTGTCTAAATGAGGTCCTAGACAGTGACATGGGCTGGTTTTCATAGTTTGTGGGCACTGGTTTTGCTTAATTTAACATCGCTATCTCATCATTACAACAACCCCAAGATAACAAACTGATGTTATCTGACGTGCCGCAAATAACGATGTTCCATGCTTCTGCCCACCATTGGAAATGTGAATTCGTGGCCCCTCACTCTTCATCTCCCTCCTCCTCGGGAAGTCCCAGTGCTGTTATTTTCTACCTCTGAGGATCCCAAGGTTCCAGGCTGTGCCCTTTGGGCAGCAGCAGCTGGTGGGAGCCGTGCGCTGCTCCCTGCCCATCACTGTGCCCCATTCACCACGAGAAGGCTCTCACTTCCCGAGCCCAGCTGGTCAGTAAAGAGATGCAGCACTATGAGAAAACCTCCCCAAGTTCAAATCCTTTCCAAATCCCAATTAATAAGTGCCTTGGCTGCCCCAGAGCGCGTGGGTGGCCCCGGGAGGGGGACCTGCTGCTCTCCGGAGCCAGGAAACTCAAAGTGTTAACACAAGCCCTTCAGCTCTGAGATCTCTTTGCTTTTATATTTGTCTCCTGGTTTTATTTTAAGCTCTGCCACTGTTTCCCTCATTTCTGTCCTCAAATGCACCAGGGAGGAACTGGTTTAGCTATCCCGCTGCCTGGACAATTCAGCACCTCCGCTCTGCGCTTTTTTGGCACGACGCGACCCAACAATTGCCACTAGGATGGAGCTGACGTCATGCAGGCCACAGCCACAGCATTTATAGCATGGAGGTTGGCCTTCCTGAGGCTGTGAGCTGCAAGAAGCATTTTCCAGCCTTGGCCGTGCTGTTTGCTGCTGGCATTTTATTTTAGCCCTGGTGCTCAGCGTGCGCCTGTCATCTCACTCCTAGAAGGATGGGGTTTTGTCATCCCTGTGCCACGCTGTGCCATCCCTGTGCTGCATCTGTGTCCCCATCTCGTGGTTTGCAGAGGACCACTCCAAGCAGAAGCTTCTGCCCCACTGTGTTTACTGAAGCTGCACCTCTAGCAGGGAGCTGCGTGCTGAGCTGTGCATGGAAATAAGCATTTTTCATTGACATTTAACACAGAAGGAGTGATGGGGGGGGGCAAAGAGATTGCCTTGTCTCTTTGCGATGTCTTTTCTTTCTTGCTTTGTGCTAAAGGGAGCTCCTGTGCTCGAGATCTCCCAGGTGGGTTCAGAAGGGGTGGTTTTCTCCCGGTCTGCACTGCAGTTCCACCCCCAAAATGTGTTCGGTGCCTTTTTGCTGGGGAGACTGGGAGACAAGGCTGGTTGTTAGGGAATTGCTTTGATCGGGGCGAGTTCATAAAGTACATCTGAAGCTGGCGAACCAGAGAGCTTTTCAAAGAGTTACAAGCTGGTGCATGTAACAGATTTTAAGTTACAGTCTCCCGAACAAAGCGAATGCATTCTCCCTGGAGGCAGGTGAGTCTGTATGCCCTTTGAAAGCCTGCTTTAAACAACATTCAAACTTGGATACCTGTGGCAACAGCACCGAGAGTAATAAATCCTCTGTAAGATGAGGGTGTCTGTGTCATTGGTGCTACAGGTGAGCTGCTGGAAGGTTTAATGAGGGTGTGTGTGCACGCAGCCGTGGGTCAGGATCGCAGTGGAGGCGGTGGGGTGGGAGCTCTGTGCTGGCAGCAATAGGCTTTCAGGCTGCAGAATGGCATTTGCAACTATTTGCCATAGTGAGGAAAAGAGAAGCTTTTATTAGTAAGGCTGTATCACGTTTCCCTACATACAGCCTCGAGTCCCCACATGTTTTGCTTGTGCTGAAGTGGGAGTGATGGGGCTGTGCTTGCTATTTTGATATGTGATGGAAGGCAGACGTGAGGGATGCAATATGGGACTTGCTGTTTGGAACTGACACTTCCCATTGCAGCGTGTCCCTCGGGCTGCCTGTGTGTGTGTGTGTGTCACCAAAGCAGGAGCTGCCACGGCGAGGAGTCCATCAGAGCATTCTGTTGGCATCACAGCATCTTCCAAACACAAATGACTTCTGGCCGTTATCAAAGGAAGGACAAATCCCTTGCTATAGACAAGACAAAGCCTGGAAAGAAACAATTGCCTGCTGCTCTGTGCAGCCCAGGAGTGAAGTTTCCATGCCTGGGTGTAGGAGGGTGCTGAGGGCAACACCCCACGCTCCCAGCCTGGCCCTTCCAGTAACGGAGCCAGGAGGACTTTAAGGGAAGTTCTCCCACGTGCTGCAGGCGGTGCTTTGAAGGGCTTTCAGCTGTGCTTTGTCTGTGTCTTCGGGAGGCTCCTGTTCTCCCTCCTCTCCCTGATCTCACCCTGGGGTGGATCAGGTTAAGGATGCAGAAAATAGGTCTTGAAAAAAAAAAAAAAAAGCCATGAAAACAATCTTGAAAGTAGGGTTGGAGATGGGGAACGTGGGTCAGCAGGAAATAGTAGGCATGGGGAAACAAAAGGCTTTACCTCTACATCCCTTCAGCCCACCTCACACCCCCGTAACCCTGGCATTACCCCACGGGGTGCCTCCCATGCCAGGTGCTCCCCCTGCACCTCTGCAGCTAATGTGCACCAAGTCAGCCCTATCAGTTTTTGTTCCTTTTCATCAAATCTGTTTTATTTTTCCCTTGAGCTTTCTGTGCAGGGAGTGAGGCCATCCCACGGGAGCGGGTTTGTGATGGGTGCAGTGCAGGACAACCAGAAAGGTGATGCTCCAAGGTCAGCTCAGCGCTTAGAAGTCTCACTGCCAGCTTCGGTGTGCCTACATTTAGGGTGAGAGGGTGCATGCGTGCAGGGGAAGGAGATTTTTACTCATCTCCCACCCCTGGGAAAGGGTCCTTCTGGCCAGATTTGAGATTTCAGACCAGAAGAGAGCCCAGGGAATGTCAGGTGGTGCCAGAGAGCCAACGCTGCACTGAGATAAGCGACAGCTTTTGTTTAGAAACTGCAAATGCGACACAGCCCTTGTTTAAGCACACAGCTTTAACTTTGCCAAGGAGTTGGAGCAGTGCAACCATCTCCTGCCATAGAGCTTTCCCCTTCCCAAGATGAGGCCATGCAGACCTGGTGAAACTCTGCCTGCTCGAGGGCTTGTGATGAAGTGAGCGCTCCTGTGCTTCACCTGGCATAGAGCTTTAGTGGGAGTTCGCCTTCTGTCTGTCAAAAGAAGCTGCACCTGTTTTCTTTTAATAAAAGGAGGTGGTGCCTAATGCTGTTGCATTGCTTAGGCTGCTGTTGCCTCGATCACGAGGGATCCCGTTAAAATGATCAGCAGCGTGCGAAGGGTTTGGCACTGGGATGCAGAGCAGTTCTGCCTCGGCTCACCCCACATCTGCCTGAGCGTTGGGCAGAGACCTGAACTTCTGTGTTTGAGAGGGGAAAAAGGTAGGTGCCAAATGTGTCTGTGACTGGGAAACCCTGCCAGCACTGGGTGCTCCTCAGCCGCTCTTCCTATCGTGTTCTGCTGGTGGGAGTAGGCAGAAAGCTTGCTTTTGGCTCAGCATCCCGGCTCGAAGCCTTCCACGCTTGTTGTGCCCTTTCCAAAGGGGAGAGATGGCTTTGGAAGGGGCCCAGCATGTCTGGCAAGCGTTTCTGCTGGACCTTGCTGCTGCTAATTTGGAATTCTGCATGCTCTGTAGGGTGCCGTGCTCCAGCACGTGTCCTGCGTGTGACCGGTCACTGCCTATTGCATCTCCATTGTCAATGTTTGTATGCAGTTAAACCCAAACTGGAATTAACGTTTTTTTTTCATTAGAGATAGCAAGTGAGTGTCTTAAGGGGACAGATCAGTGCAAGGTGCCATTTTATTACCCTGATGGGCTCGTCTCCAGTTAGCTCTGTTATCTCCGTGGTGCTAACATGGCTGGAAGATGCTGTACATGCATCTTCTCACCGACCCCCAGAATTACTGTTAAATGCAGTGTGTTTGCTGCTGCCCTAATACATGAGCAGACTGAACCCCACAGGGTGATGATGCTGTTTGCAAGCACCATTTTCACCAGTGGTGCATCTTACTGCTTCAACTGGAGGAAAGCAGCTTTGACTTCCACGCTCACAGCAGTGATGTGATGTGTGTGTGTGTGTTTCCTACCTGCTTGGAGCCCTGGACTGTGTGCATGAGAAGAGATCATCATCTGATGGTCGTAGAATCTCAGAAGGGTTGGGTTAGAAGGGATGTTAAAGATCATCCAGTTCCATCCCCCTGCTGGAGGCAGCATTGCTCCCCACCACATCACGATCCTTGACCCTCTTGGGAGCACAGTATTTCCTTGTAGATGGGGCAGATGCAAAGTGATCACCCAACCCTGGGCTGGAAACGTGCCCAGGAACAGCGAGAGCCAAGCTGTGCCTGGAAAGCTCTTGGAACAGGCTTGGTACCTCTGCCCCTTGTCGCAGGCATTGCAGCAGGTGAGCACAGAGTGGCAGCTTGCTGGCAGTGGTTCTCTTCTGCCTTGGCTCTTGCTGCTGTGCTCAGCCTGTTCTACCAGCTCTGGGTGCTGCAGGGTGGTGGGACGGTGCCATCCGACGCAGCTGTCTCAGTTATGCCAAGAAGTTTGCCCACATCTGCCTCTCGGATTCCCAGCCGCGTGGGTTGGGATTAGCCTGCCCTCTCCCAGCATCTCCAAATAGCTGAGACATCCCAGGAGCATGGCGAGGGGGTGGCAGCCTTTGGGCTCACAGCTGCCTCCCTGGGAGCCCTGGCTGTCCCTTGTGTCACCATGCAGTGAGGACAAGGGACCTGGGCAGCATTGAGGTGCTGGGCATGTGCATTTACCCAAAGCTGATGGGCTTGAGGTGTGAGGATGGGCATTGTGCTCCATAGCCAGCAGGATGCACAAGCAGGAGGTTTGAATGCAGGTGTCTCTTCGTGAGTGATGACTTCTGGAGGAGAGGGTGGTATTTTAATGCATTTTGTTGGATTGCATTTCACACATTGCCCAGAAAACTGTGGGTGCCCCATTCCTGGAGGAACCCAAGGCCATGGGTGGGCCCTGGGCATGCAGCAAGGAATGGGGTGGGTGGCTCTGGGGTCTTTTCCAACCCAACCATGCAGTGATTTTAGGGCTGTTGGTTGGTGTTTGTGCATTTCCAAGCTGAGATGAGCCTGCATGGAGGTGATCTCACTGCAGGTCTCAGAGACCCTCCTGCCAGAAGGTTCCCAAGTATTCTGCAAGTCTTGATTAGCACATTAGTTTAAACAAATTGAGTTATATATGCCACACAGGGAAGAAAGGTACTGCGCTCCTTCAGTGTTGACTTAAAGTTTAATTAATTTTGTTGCCAAATGAGGCATGAAATACAGTGTGAAATACATTGTGGTGCTGAATGTGTAATTGTAAGTGGGGCCGGCTGTGCGCCGGGGGTAGGAGAGCTCCAGAGGCAAGCTGTCTCATGGCACTCAAACCCATATCTGGCAGCTGTGGCATGGCTGTGTTTGTGCCCATGGCACTGAGCTGGGCTGGAGGGGACTGTCCCCAACTGCTGCCCTGGGGATATGGGACTGGGCCAGCCCCATGCACAGCCCCACTCTGCCCTCCATGCAGTGCTGAACGCAGTGCAAATTGGCTTTGGGGTGGATGGGGGAGTGTTCCTCCTGGATTTGGGGTGGATGGGGGAGTGTTCCTCCTTGCTTTGGGGTTGGATGGGGGAATTTTCCTCCTGGCTTTGGGGCTGGATGGGGGAGTGTTCCTCCTGGCTTTGGGGTGGATGGGGGAGTTTTCCTCCTGGCTTTGGGGTGGATGGGGGAGTGTTCCTCCTGGCTTTGGGGCTGGAGGGGGGAGTTTTCCTCCTGGCTTTGGGGTGGATGGGGGAGTTTTCCTCCTGGCTTTGGGGCTGGATGGGGGAGTGTTCCTCCTGGCTTTGGGGTGGATGGGGGAGTGTTCCTCCTGGCTTTGGGGTGGATGGGGGAGTGTTCCTCCTGGCTTTGGGGTGGATGGGGGAGTTTTCCTCCTGGCTTTGGGGCTGGATGGGGGAGTTTTCCTCCTGGCTTTGGGGTGGATGGGGGAGTGTTCCTCCTGGCTTTGGGGCTGGATGGGGGAGTGTTCCTCCTGGCTTTGGGGCTGGATGGGGGAGTGTTCCTCCTGGCTTTTGGGTTGGATGGGGGAGTGTTCCTCCTGGCTTTGGGGCTGGATGGGGGAGTGTTCCTCCTGGCTTTGGGGCTGGATGGGGGAGTGTTCCTCCTGGCTTTGGGGCTGGATGGGGGAGTGTTCCTCCTGGCTTTGGGGTTGGATGGGGGAGTTTTCCTCCTGGCTTTGGGGTGGATGGGGGAGTTTTCCTCCTGGCTTTGGGGTGGATGGGGGAGTTTTCCTCCTGGCTTTGGGGCTGGATGGGGGAGTGTTCCTCCTAGCTTTGGGCTGGATGGGGGAGTTTTCCTCCCGGCTTTGGAGTGGATGGGGGAGTTTTCCTCCTGGCTTTGGGGCTGGATGGGGGAGTGTTCCTCCTTGCTTTGGGGTTGGATGGGGGAATTTTCCTTCTGGTTGTGGAGGTTCTGGGTTTGTGTGGTTCCGTGGGATGGAAGCACATAGGGAAAAGTATCAAAGGAGGGAAAAGGTGAGCAGTGAGTGCAGGTTTCTTGATTCATCTTTTGAGGATTTTTGGAGCTGTTTTGTCGATGCCCTTCAGGATGCTGTGCTGAATGTTTCTGGAGGGCAGATGTCTTTGCAGCAGCTTATATCTCATCGCCTCACTGCTAGAGCAGGTGGATGCCAGGACACCTGCTTTTATTTCCCTGCATTTTTCAATTATCTCTCTCCAGGTAGCTCAGCTCCAAGACTAACAGGAGAAAAACCTGAGAACCTCCTGTCCATCTGCTGTAAGCCCTGAGCAGCACAGCCCCACCTCCAAAGTGACCAGAGGCACCATCTCTCTCTAAATTTAGCTTGAGATTGCGTCAGGAGCAAGAGGGAGGTGAAGTTAACGTGGCACAAGCTTTTTTTCCAGCAGGGAACCTTCATGATTAGGCAGGAACCAAAGAGAAATGAATGGCATCGTTCCAGAGTGGCAGGAACCCACGTGGGTGGGTGGGTTTTGGTAACATGCAGAGTAAAGGGTGTTGTTTGCAGAACCCTGACCAGTCTGAAACAGGAAAAGCTTCTAGGAAAGCACGTGCTGCTCCCCGTGTCCTGCCTGCAGGTAGTGCTGTGTGTCAGAGGTGACATTTGTCCCGCATAGCAGCTGGGGTTGTGACCACCTGGAGCCGTTCCTCTCCTTCTCCAACGGGTTTGAATCATCTTCTGCTCACAGAGATGGCGAATTGCTGTGGTTTTCACCTTCTGAGAGCCATGCTGGGTTCTGTCAGGGTGCCACAACGTGGCCCTGACCCAGGGGAGGACTCAGCCACGCTCCTGCAGGATCCATCCAGACAGAGAGAGCCATGGAGGATGCAGGTGTTGCTGATCACTGTTGCCTTTCCCAATGGTGCGGGGTCCCTGCCCCACTCTGCCCCCCATTGCAGTGTGACAATGCAGAGTGGGGAGGTCCTGGGCCCCTTCTGCTTTTCGGAGGCATATTTTTAAAAGTGAGGTGGTCTCCCCTCCAAAGGCTTGTTAATGCCCCATTAACATTGTTATACAAAACAGCAGTACGCCATTTAATTAGGAAAAATACTACTAACCTCTACCATATGTTGCTCTTCTCCTCGTATTTGCATTTGAAAGTCCAGCTGAATTTCAATGTGAAACTGGATTTTATCCAAATGATGAATGGCCTGAGAGGCGGTGGGAAGATGGATGTGCCTCCCTATCAAATGTCGTGGGTTTGTTGTTTTTTTTTTTTTCCCTCTCTTTGAAAAAAAGAAAGAAATGAGAGCAGGAGATGCCTTTATTCCTCCTTGTACCGCGGTTCAACCTGCTCACACCTTTCCTCCCATACCTTCCGTGGCCTTGTGCTGGTTCTGCATCCCCCAAGCCTGAAGTGAAGGGATGTATTTCAGGAACTGCTGCTCTCTTTTAGGCTTTGCCATCTCCTTGGTTGGCCTAAGGAAGATGACAATACGTACAGGCACCCCTTCTTCCAAAACACAAGCAAAGCACCCAGCTCTGCAGCACTTTGGCTCTGCAGCAGCACGTGGAGCTCCAAGTGGTCTTTGCTTTGTTTTCCCAGCCCAAACCATCACTTGTCCATGAGCAGCAGCTTTGGGCAGCACACAGCACTGCTGCTTGAATTGCTGCAGGAGCCACGGAGCTCACAGCTCTGCACTGAACCATGGGTTTGGTTGTTCTGTTGTTCTGCAAAGTCCTTTTGCTCACAGCAAGCTCAGCATTACCTCTCAGTAGCTCTCAGTGACCTTTACTTTGCCTACCTGGCAAAAAAAAAAAAAAAGAAGAAAACCACCTTAAAAATCAGCTCCTATCCTGCTTATTTCACATCCTCTCGGATCTTCCACACGGGTGCTGCAGGGCTCTGACTTTTGTTCTCCTTTCCCCTGAGCCTCTCAGGTCAGCTCAGTCTTTAAGACAGTTGAGGTTGTGTTTTGTTGTTGTTGTTGTTGTTGTGTTTCGTGCAGCTGAAGCGATGTGATTACATTTCCAGATCGAGGTGATGGAATAACAAGTCAGGAAACTCTTTTTGAACCGTGCTGTGTTGGGGTTTTGTTTTCTTTTTTCCTCTTATATTAAAAAAGGAAGGTAGGTCACTTCCGAATGATCCAGGGCTCAGGTTGGGATGATCTCTGCCTTGGCACGAGTTCTCCCTGCCTCCATAGATATACCTGCAGCACCCTGGGTTGGTGGGTCCCCAGAAAGACAGGGCTTCCCATCCCCATGAGAACTACGAGGCCAAATGGGTCACATCCATCCCCGATGCTCTGTGCCATCCCTTCTCCTTTCCCTCCCTGGGGTTTGCCCTGAGCATCTCCCCGTGCTGCTCCAGCTCTGCTCATCCATTGCTTCACTCCCAATTTGGAAAACAGACACCAGCAGCCTCACCAGATCGTCTCGCAATGGCGACTTCCTTCCTAAAAAGAGGAGGATGTTTGTGGAGTTGGTGGCTTGCCATTATTTTCCCCCATCTCATCGCTCGCCTGCCCGGCGCTTTGCAGGGATTATCACCGTTTGCTTCGGGTTCCCAGTGAGCCAAAGTGCCAGCACAGAGCTCACCCCAGTTCTGCAGCATTTGCCCTTCTTTGGGTCTGCATCAAGGAGGCTGTGAGTCACTGCAGAGCGATAGTTACCCCGCTCCCATCTTGCATTTGTGTTGTGTAGCCAGCAGGATTATTTATAACTTAGCCAGCATCCCGAGTCTATTGTTTCAGCAAAGAGCAGCAATGACTCGATGACTTCCTGAGGTTTTTTGTTGGTTTTTTTCTTTTTTTTGCTTGGCTTTTTTTTTTGTTGTTGTTGTTTTGGTTTTTTTTTTTACCACCCCCTCATTTTTATTTTTTTTCAATCTGCTTTTCCTTCCAACTATTATATTCTCCACTTGGATGCTTTCCCCCCCCCCCCCTTCCCCACGTCTTCCCCTCCTGATTGTGCATTTATGCTGCTGACTGCCGGTGTTGCTTTAACCCTAGAAGTGGGGTTTGTGCCCAGGGGGGGTCATTGGATACTGGGGAGCTCCTGCTGGCTGTTTTACAGCCCTGATCCCCCACAGCCTCATCCCAGCACCTTGCCTTTAGTACAGAGCACCCCAGGAGCACGCTGAGGGCAGAACAGCTGAAGAAGAACTTCAGCCTTGTGGTCAGCAGAGATCCTGTGTGGGTCCTCTCGGTTTCTGTTAGCTCAGAACTCAAAACTGAGCCCTCGTTTATTTTTAAGCCTCTGTTTCTGGGTCAAGGTGCCCACAAGCCTTTGCTTTCCCTCTCTTTGCAGCCCCTCTGAACCCTTCCCAGGGGGCAGTGCCATGACCCAGCCCTGAATTTGGGGGCTGATGACACAGAGATGCTGCTCTCGTGGTGATGCTCTCCTGGCAGTGCTCTCCTGGTGCTGCCTGGCCCCATGCAAAAAAACCATGAACTTTGTCCAGATGGAACCCTGCAGTCAGGAAATGCTGCTTGGATGTGAGCAGAAGTGGGGAAACGAGTGGTGAATTCTGCCCTGTGGGGTTTCTGTGCTCTTTGGGGCTCCTTGAGCTTCTCCAGGTTTGTCCTTGTGTGGAACATCAGGTGTGGGTCTGACCCAGCAGTGCTGTGCTGGGCGTGGGGCAGAGGTGATGCTGTGCATGGAAATGGCCATTTGGGGAGCTGATGTCTGGGGTCCTCCCAGTCTTGTAGCAGTCGAAATCAGAGGTCCTTTGGGCTGGAAGCTGAACTGTTGCTAAGAGCTTATCCCACATTACAGAACTACAGAATGGCCAGGGTTGGAAGGGACCTTAAGGATCATGAATCTCCAGCCCCCTGCCACACGCAGGGCCACCAACCTCCACATTTAACACCAGCCCAGGCTGCCCAGGGTCCCATCCAACCTGGCCTTGAACATCTCCAAGGATGGACAGGGCATCCACAGCCTCTCTGGGCAGCTGTTCCAGCACCTCACCACTCTCATAGCAAAGAACCAACAACATGAAGTGGGTTTGGCTTGGTTGCAGAGCCAGATGGGAATCCAGGAGGATCCTTGTATGCAGCCATGCTGCTTTGCTTCTCCTCTTCATCCCTCCAAGGCTTTGGAATGGGGTTCCCCAAAGCAGAGCACCCTTTTGCTGGCTCCATCCCACCCTACAGCACTAGGAGCCCGATGTGAGCATCGCTGCCTCTTCCAGTCCTTCTGGGTCAGTTCTGAAATAGAGAACAGCCCTTCACCCCCAGTTCACTTAGTCCTTTTCAAAGCACTGTGGTTTTTCGTTCCGTTTCCTTTAAATAATGTTCCACAAAGTTGAAACCGTAGGGCTGGTGCTTTTTTTTTTTTTTAACCCAAAATGAGAAAACTGAAAGATGAACACGCTACGTTGTGGTTTGGATGGCAGAGCTGAGCAGATTTCTGTGCTGGAGACTACAGGGCTCTCCAGCCAAGTGGTTGTGGATGGAGAACGCGGTGGGTGGTGGCAGAGCTGGGTTGGTCCATGCAGGTATTCAGGGGATGATCTTTGCGTTGTGCCATAGGGCTGTGTCAGCTCCGATCTCCACCGCTGCACTTCCAGCACTGCCTTAATTTTTGGGCAAGTCTCTCTGTAGGTACAATAGCTCGAAACAGTTTTGTTCCCTGGAGAGAGAGGCTTTGAGGTTTGAACATTTATAAAACGCTTTGAGATCTGTAGATAAAGGAGAACCAGACAATAAGCAGCGAACGGAGCCGTGCCAGACAAATCCCCCGTATCACCACAACAGAGCCGGGCAGGATGGGGTGGGGATGGCTTTTGTTAGAGGGCAAACAGCCTTTCCAAAGCTGCCATGTGGACGTGATCGGAGGGGTGCAGCCAAGCCCTGACCTTGGCCATTCACAAAGCTGGTGCCAAGGGGATCAGAGCTGTGGGTAAGGGCGCTTTGAGCTTTTCCCTGCTCTTCTCATTGCCCGGGATGCTCTCTGCCTGTTTTGCTCCATGCTCTCAACTCCCCAGGCAGGGCATCATAAACCCCCCCCCCCCGGTAAACTTAATCCACGCCATAAACCTCGTTAACTTTCTTTTAAGTGCCTCTGCCTGTCCTTAGAGTGAACTCTGCCGTCCCCAAACAAAGGCAGCGGCGGTGGGCAGGGACGGGGCGGCCGGAGGAGGAGCGCAGGGATGGGACACTGAGCGCAGGACTGCAGCTGTGTTGTGGACATGGCAGCGCTGCACGGACTGCACAGGGGTAGGTGCCCACCAGCATTGGGCAGAACGGGGATTTGGCTTGGGGTTGGGATGGAATCGTTCCCAGTGGGTCAGCTGGAAGCGCTCTCAAGGGATCTGGAGGTGTGGGGGGGAGGTGGTTTGCTGGGGGTTCATCCGTGTGCTGTGCCTGCTGCTGGGTCCTGTGTTGTTTTGGGGCAGGATGCAAGAATTCCCATCTTTTTCTGCTGCTTTCCTGCCTCTGTAGCATAAGTCCCTTAAGACTGCTAACAGGGAGGTGCTGAGAGCAGCACGGTGCACGGCTGGATGCTGGCCCTGCAGCACAGCGGGGCTCCTGGCTGCCTGCAGACCCTGACCCGTGCTTGATGGAGCAGTGGGAGGCACATCCCATGCTGCAAGGGGCTGCGGCGTGGTTTCATTTCAGCTGGCTTTAGAAAGGAACCCAAGCCCTGCCCAGCTGCCTGTGATGTGTGGCAGCATCTGAAGGGTGTGCGGTGCGGATGAGGCTGGGCTGCTGCTTGCACAGGTTTGCAGAACAGGGGGAGAAAATGAGCACCATTGAGCAATGCATCAGTGCCTGCCCAAAGGTGGCAGTGAGCGGGGTCAGAGCAATAGAATCTGCTTTCAGATCTGCATGTGGTTCCCAAAGAGCTGGGGAGGGGATGCCCAGGCTGCGCCCAGGGAATGGTGTGAGATGCACTGTGGGGACAAGTGCTGCTCATTCCCAGACCTGGAGGAGCTGTGCCACACGCCGAGTGCCATCTGCTGGCACCTCCCCCTGTGCCCAGGGACAGCGAGCAGAGGTGACTTGTGAAACGGGGGCTCCTTTGGGTGGTCGGAGCCTAAAGCTGTAGAGCAGCACTGATTTCCCACCAGACTTGGGGTGATGCTCAGTGGGTCTTCAGCACCGACGCCATGAGCTTGAAACAGAGCTGATTTTATTCAGGTGAGCTCTCCCTGTGTCCCCTTGGCTTTAGGGGCAGAAGTGGAACGTGGGACGCAGAGTGTGGTTATGCAAAGATGTGGATTCTTAGCAGGGGAAAGGACAAATGAACATCTTGAAGTATTTATATTTAAGGGGAGGAGGGGGAATAAAAAGCCATGGTTCTTGGAAACGGTGCTTCTTAGTAGCAAGGAGATCAAACGCAGCCCTTTTTAATGCAATTTAAATAATCGATGGTATATTCAATTACTGAAATATTTGGCAGAGCTCTAAATAGGTCACATCTGTCCTTAAACCGTTCTGAAGGTAAATATCTCACTGTGATGCCTGAGCTCCGCTGGAATTGATGCCCAGAGGGGACACTCCTTAGCTACATATGGGGTTATCCCCCAAATCCTGAGCTTTCTGTGCTGCTTTGGGATCCCCAAAACCCCAGGAGCGGCTGTTGGGTGTGCTTTGGGGATCCCAGAAACCTGGGGGTGTGTATTCTGGATACAGAAGGTTGCAACTCTGTATTTGCAGCACTGGGACCTGAATTGTGTTGTTCCAGTGCGATGGGTGCACGGCTGCTGCTGTGGGGGCAATTTGGGGTTCCATGAGGAGCCCCACGCTCAGCCAAGACCTTTTGGAAAAGGAGAAGGGGGGAAAAGGAGAAGGGGGGGAAAAAAAAGACGAAGCTTTGTTGTGGCAACGGCGGTCTTGAAGCGATTTGCAAACAAAAGCTGGAGCTCAGGGCTCAGCTCGGCCCCGCGCGGAGGCAGGTGGTGTGGAGAACACTTTGTTTGGGAAAGTTTTTCTCATTGTGTCGAACAATTCTTCTTCGATGAGCCTTCCTGTGGGCTGAATCATCGGGGCCAGAGAGATCGCGTGGCTCCGCGCGTCGCATCCTGTGCGGGTCAGGGCATCCTGAGTGGGGCTGGGGGTGTGGGGTTGGGGTGGGGGGTTTGGGGCTATGGGTGTAGGGTTAGGGTCTAGGGGTTCACAGTCGGGGTCTGGGGGTGCAGGGTTGAGGTCTGAGGGTTCAATGTTGGGGTGTGGGGATACATGGATGGGGCTGGGGGTGCAGGGTTGTAGGCTGAGGGTTCAGGGTTGGGGTGCGGGGGTGCAGGGTTGGGGGCTGGGGATGCGTGGTTGGGGTCTGGGGGTGCAGGGCTGTGGGCTGAGGGTTCAGGTTTAGGGTGTTGGGATGCATGGTTGTGGACTGAGGGTTCAGGATTGGGGTCTGGGGGTGCAGGGTTGGGGCTGGGGGTGCAAGTTTGGGGTGTAGGGATGCATGGTTGGGGGCTGGGGATGCAGGGTTGAGGTCTGAGGGTTCAATGTTGGGGGCTGAGGGTGCAGGATTGGGGTGTGGGGGTGCAAGGTTGGGGGCTTGGGGTGCAGAATTGGGGCTGGGGATGCATGGTTGGGATCTGGGAGTGCAGTTTTGGGGTGTTGGGATGCATGGTTGTGGACTGAGGGTTCAGGGTTGGAGTGTGGGGATGCAGGGTTGGAGCTGGGGGTGCAGGATTGTGGGTTGAAGGTTCAGGGTTGGGGTCTGGGGGTGCAAGGTTGGGGGCTTAGGGTGCAGGGTTGGGCTCCAGGAATGCATGGTTGGGGGCTGAAGGTGCAGGGTTGAGGTCTGAGGGTTCAATGTTGGGGTGTGGGGGTGCGGGGTCGGGGGCTGGGGTTGCAGGGTTGGGGGCTGAGAGTGCAGGGTTGGGGTTTGGGGTTGCAGGCTTGGGGGCTGAGGGTGCAGGGTTTGGTTGCTGGTGCTGCCAAATGACAGCCCTATAGACTTCCATGCAGAGCAGAGGCTCCTGCCTGCTCTTTCCCCTCATCCCTCCTCTCCCCCCATGCATCTCTCACTAAAGACACAATCTGCTTCTTCGCCTTTTACTCCAAGGAAGCTGATGGCTTGCACTGCTGCGTTCTTAGCTGCAGAGTACACTCACAGATGAGCCTTCTCCCTAAATAGCAGACCCACAGAAACCCCCAAGGCCACACCAGTGGGCTCTGTTTGGCTGTGGTCCCATGGCATTTCCACATTATTTGGAAACGGGCCTCAATTTGTCTAATTTTTAACCACTGCAGCACTGGCATCGCTCTGGGGACGCATCCCAGGGGAGCACCAAGGATCCCTTCTCCTTTGATGTCCCTTCCGTGTCCCTTTTGCCAAATCTGTGATGGTCAGGTGGCACCAAATGGGAGCTTGGGTTCTGTTGTACTCTGCAGGCGATGGAGGGCGAGTGGGAAAAGCTTTCCACCCCTCCCCTGCAACAAGAGGTGGTTTCATCTCCACCACCCTCATTTGGTTTTACATTGCAAATGAAACAATGCTTGGAAAGATGCAAATGGGAGTGGAAATAGAGGTAAACGCTCTCCACTAAAATAGCCTGGGTGGGTGCTTTTGTCTGTTTGTGCCTGCAAAACCCCACCATTGTCTGCAGAATCCAAAAGATGAGCGTGCACCATCCCATGGAACGTGCAGCCATCGTATTTCGTTCCTTGGGCTCAGCAAAATGAATTCTGTCTTTGGGCAGCGTGATGTGTCCGCATCTTTCATGAGCCTGCAACTTTGAGGTGAAGCAAATGAGCTGGAAAAAGGCTGCGGGTTTCCTCCCTGCCCAGAGCTCTCTGTTTAATGGAATATAACGCCTTGCTGTATGAATAAGCATCGATCTGCTGAATCTGAATTGTTTTGTGGTCACAAGCACGGTGGTGGTGTTGAATGCATGTGATGAGGAAGATACGGGGTGGTTCTCATTGGGCTGAGGTTGGTTTGCAGGGCTGCTGTTCCCTTGGAGGTGTTATGGGCACATGCATGGTCTTCAGGGTGGGGATTTGGGGTGAAAAGAGATCACTGTTTGGTCTGGGATTTATATTTCATTAATGTAGTTAAGCATTTCCAAATTGGCACACTTGGAAACAGAATGGTTGCAGCACTCCCTGAAGTCAGGCTGAAGGCAAAAGGCATCTCCTTGGACTGGCAGCAAAGCCCCATATGGGAGCCTGGTTTGGGGCAAGTTCTGAGCCCTTCCCATTTTGGACAGGGCTGCGTGCTTTGTCCCTTAGGCTCTCAATGTAGTGCTCCTTGCATAGCGTGCTTGGTTGATGAGGTGGGGACAGGGGACACCTGGGGTCCTACCAGAGGGGCTGGGGATGGAGGGGACATGGGTAGAGTCCTCCTGGAGGGACTGGGGACAAGAGGGTATGGGTAGAGTCTTCCTGGAGAGGATGGAGAGGGGAGATGACATGAGCAGGGTCCTCCTGGAGAGGATGGAGATGAGAAGATGAATGGATAGGGTCCTCCTGGGGGGGGTGGAGATGAGGGGATATGGGTATGGTCCTCCTGCAGGGGCTGGGGTCAAGGGGACGTGGGTATGGTCCTCCGGGGGGGGACAGAGATCAGGGGGCATGGGTAGGTCCTCCTGGAGGGACTGGGGACAAGAGGGCATGGCTAGAATCCTCCCAGAGAGGATGGAGATGAGAAGATGAATGGATAGGGTCCTCCTGAAGGGGCTGGGGATGAGGAGACGTGGATAGGTCCTCCTGGGGAGGATGGAGATGAGGAGATGACGTGGGTATGGTCCTCCCAAGGAGGCTAGGGATGAAGGTAGGGTCTTTGTGGAGAGGCTGGGACAAGGGACACACGCAGGTTTGTCCTGCTGCTGGCCTTTGGGAGGCACCGAGTGGATCGGGAGGCTCCGTGTCGTCCTCCGTCCCCTTTCCATGTTGTCCTCCATCCCCTTTCATGCCACTCCTTTGTGGTGTTGTTTGGCCGTGGCTGGCCCTTTGTTTTTACAGCTGCTGGAAGTGTTTTGAGCTGAAAGGTTTATTTTCTTCCCTCTGCTTGTCGTCACAGGTTTGTTTTCTTTCTCCCCCCGGCATCTCGTGGCCGTGCTGGGCTCTGGGAAGCCCGGCTCCTCCTGGCTCTGCTAGGGAGGCCCGTGGGTCTCACAGCTTTCCCTTGGTCTCGTTGGCTGTCATTCTGTCCATGGAATGACCCCTCCTCCGGGCAGAAGGGCCACGCTGTAGCATTTTTCCACCACTGCAATGAATTAGGGCTGAACTGTGGGCAGGCTTGCTCTGCTCCCCATTACCTCTGGGTGACTGGGTCCCCATCCCTCCTCTTGGTTCTATCACCATCTCCCAGACCATCTTCCAAAAGACTGTGAGTACTACAGTGTCTTTTTGTTTTTTTCTCCTCTTTCTGCTTTTGTTCTGTCTGTAGGTTTCGTTTCTCTCCTTCTCATCCCTTGCCCAGAGCCAATGGGATATGGATCACTCCCTTTCCCTTTGTGGTACCTCTCCCATTTTTCCCCAGCCCCAAATCTTGCCTACAGTCCTTTTCCCATTGTGGACCAGGCAGAAACTGCTGAACCAGAACCCACTGCCAGAGCAGCTGCTGAGCACAGGAATTAACGAGCACTGAAATGGTGGCATCAGCTCTTTTTTAAAATCCAAATGATCCCCGAGTGCTCCTTTGGGGAGGGGGAGGACACCAGGCATCCCCTCCAGGTAGGGGTGGTTTGGGATTCTTGGGGCTTTCGTCATTCCATCTAAAGAGCTAAAGGAGAAGGGTTGGATAGCCCCAAATCTGTGGTTTGGGGGAGAGTGATGTGTGTCGGCTCGCACTGATGCCCAGTGATGGGTTTTGGGATTGTGGATGGGATCCACTGACATTTTGCTTCCCCACCAGGCAGTGGGGCCCCCCAGCTTTCCCTTCCCTCTACATATAGGACCTCTGCAGCCAAAATGTGCTCATTTGGGGCAGCGCATGGCGTGAATGGGAGACAGCACCAAGCATCCCCTTGGGGCAGGAGCAGCTTTGAACTCTTGGGGCTTTCATCATCCCAGCTAAAGAGATAAAGGATTGGGAAGCCCCAAATCTATGATTTGGGGGGAGTAGATCTCAGATCTGTGTTGATTTGCATTGTCCCATCCAACATCCCTCTGTAAGACAGTCCCAAGCGATGGGTTTTGGGATTGTGGATGGGATCCACCGACGTTTTGCTTCCCACCAGGCAGCGAGGACCCCGGGCTTTCCCCCTCCCTTTGCATATATGACCTCTACAGCCAAAACGTGGCCTTTTTAAGGCAAAGTAGGATGTGAATGGGAGCTGTGCCCCTCTGGCTGAGCGTCCTGAGCTGCCCTCCAGGTGTTCAGCACTGCTCACCCTGACTTTTATTTTGTGTATTGGAGGCAGAATTGTTTTGTCCGACGCCGGGAAAGGGAAGTGAACACATTGTATGGTCCCCTCCACAATCCACGTCCTGTAAACAGCCCACGACTGCCTTCCCTTCCAAGCTGTTTGTTCCTCTGCAGGGCGGATGGGGCTGGTAAATAAACAGGGATGTGGGGCTTCCCCAGGATCCGTCCCATAGCTCTGTGATGCAGCCATGGGATTTTTCTGCTGCGGGGGACAAAACAGCCCCACCGGTTTGCCTGGGCCTTAAAGCTAATTACCAGTCGACTAATTTTATTGATTTCAAATCCCTTTTAGCAGAGATTTTGCCTTGGGGCTGATCGCCAGAGCGATTAGGACGCAAAGCAGCTTAATTTGGAAGTGTTTATCAAGCAGCCTTCTGTCACCTCTGCTTCAAATCAAATTAGGGTGGAGCACCGGGGCTCTCCTGGTGGCATCCCACCTCCATCCATCCACCCCTGGGCTGTGTTGGCCCTTCCCATCCGGATGCAAAGCCACGATGCTCTCTAACTGTGCCCTGCTGATGCTCTGAAGGCTTCAGGTCGGGCTCAGCATGGATGAATTCCTTGTATCCACACGGAGCAATTCTTGCCTATCAGCTCTTCTGTGCCACAGAAATCATAAAGGATAAAAACCCCACGACTGTCTGACAGCTACATCTTATTCTATTAGTACGTTTTAATTAGAACACCAGCAAGAAATGAGTTATGAATATTCATGCCCAGGGTTATTAAAATGCACAATTAATCTGCGCGCTTTTTAATAACTGTATTAATGGAGAGAAGGAGGTGCAGCTCCTGTTCTCCACTTGTTTTCGGAATTGTGAAGCGTGCCCCAACCTGCTTGGCTGCAAAAATGAAGCAGCTGCATGCACATGTGGGTGTCTGGGCACCCTGTGCTGGAGGTGAGCACTGCAGAGCTCCGGGGCTGTGCTGTGCCACGCTGCAGCCGTGCTGCAATCTCATTGCCTTAGATTTGTGTTGTTTTGTTGGTTGCTTTGTTTTTTTTTTTTGCCCAGAGCAGGTGGGTGCTGTTCCAGAAGCACCTGCTTTTGGCCGACCTTTGGGATGCTGGAGGGTGCAGCAAAGGGAGTTTGCTGCCAAATTGCAGCTCCTTGTTGATAGGAGGGGAGGGAAGAGCAGCCTGGTGATGAGCAGCTGCCAAGGGGTGAGGTGGGCAGCGTGCTTTCTGCACCTGAATTCTCCCAACACCTGCAGGCTGCAGTGGGGCATTCTGCACTGCTGATGGGGTGAGACTTTCTGCCAGCCCCATGCTGGCTATGGGGCAGCTGTTGGGGTCCTTCTGACCCCTGTGCTGTCCCAGCTGTTTGCTGGCTGGGCAGCAGGGCAAAAGCCTCTCTGTGTTAATCATAGAATGGATTGGGTTGGAAGGGACCCTAAGGATCACTGGGTTCCCATCCCCTTGACGTGGGAAGGGCCACCAACCTACAGATCTGTTGCTTGCCCAGGATGCCCAGGGTTCCATCCAACCTGGCCTTGAACACCTTCAGGGATGGGGCATCCACAGCCTCTCTGGGCAGCTGTTCCAGCACCTCACTGTAAGGAACATCCCCCCGAAATCCCATCTAAACCTTCCCTCCTTGAGCTTAAAACCATTCCCCTTTGCCCTACTGCTTTCTACCCCTGTAAAAAGTAGATTCCCCCAATACAGAGCATGAAGATGCTAAAGGGACTTCGGGGGTCCCCAGTGCCCAGAGGCATCTGAGCCTCTCAGGCTCAGCTTAAGGCAGCAGAATGCTGCTCACCCCCTTCCTTGGAACACCCTGGATGGGAATATTTCCTTTTTTTTTTTTTATTGTAGGATTTTTGGGCAAAAAAAATTCACGGTGAGCTTCCGGGGACCCAAAGTCATGCAGGGCCCCATTGGTGGGGATGGGAGTCACGGGCTGCTGCCATGGGGGCTTGGCACTGTCCTCGTGCCTCCAGCATGTGAGAGCCAGGCAGAGGGAAGGAGCAGCTCTGCTTCCTGATCTCCACTGGTGTTTGCAGGGTATGCAGATGAATTGCTTTAGAAAAACACATTAGCAAAGCAAAAGTTTATTCTAGGAAGTAGGAGGTGGGAGAATTGGCAGTAATTCTCCCTAGTATCCAAGGTATTATTAGAGGCTTATCCCTGCTCTGCACAGTAATCACATTGGAAATTTTTGATTAGAAAACAAAATCTAAATGAGAAGTATGAATATTCATTAGGTGTGGAGATTAATATGCATAATTATGCAAATTAGACAGCAATTAAACACCAATTCTCTGGGGAAATGATTAACACAAAGGCACAGAAATAGAAGGATGTAATTTGAAAGAAGTTTCTGGTTAAATGAACAGTAAGGGGAGCGGAGGAGACAAATACCCACCGTGTTTGCCATAATAATCAGCTCTGCTAAAATGAAATGGGAGCCTGCCCACCCCGGCTGCACCCCATGGACCCCCACACCCCACAGCTTTTGGGTCAGCGGAGCCCTGCATGCCCCACTGGAGGGGTGTGGGATCCCCCAGTCATGGGGATGGGGCTCAGGGCATGAGCTCACACCTTGCTGGGGCTTTGCAGCCCAAGGTGCAGCCCGAGAGGAGCTGGCAGCAGATGAAAGGAAACCAATTCCTACCACGAGAGTGCTGCAAAAGCCTCCTCTTGGTTCACTGCCATTATGGGCTGAACCACCCTGATGAGACAGAGGGGCTTTTGGAGGGCTGAAAACAACACGGGTGAGGGCGTGCTGTGCACAGCCCCATGATGCCACCCCCCTTCGCCTGCAGGAACACAGCAACTTAAACCAAAAATAGCCATGAGCCACTGTCAGCCCCACTAACGTGCCCTCAGCCCCCCATTGAGGCTCTTGGATGTTGAGCCATTGAGCACCAGGCAGCTCTTTGCACGCTGCTCCCACCAGCAAAAATCAGCACGAGCCTGGAGGCGGTCGGTTCTTCGTTTGCAGTGGTCTCAGGATGAAGCAGAGTCACAGTGTTTGTTTCTCCTCTTCCCACTGCCCTCTGTGTTTTGAAGCATTTCCAGGCTGGTGTGGGATTTGCTTTGAAGCTGGTGGGATAAAATCCCAGCAGAGGTGGGAAGGTGGGGATGGAGAGGAGAGGATGATGGGTCGCACCGAGTGGAAGTGGTTTATTAATGAAAATATTGCTTTGTTTGTAGAAGGAAGAGTTAATTTTGCGAGAACACCTTTGAGGCTTTGCTGATAAAGCAAGAGTAACCTTTGTTCTTCCTGTTTTTTTGTAGGTTTGGATGAAAGACCGGGATCAGGTTCCTGGGGAACGGGAGATCAAAACAGCTCCACGTTTGACCAAGGAAGGGTAAGGATGGAGCACAAACACTGAGCTCAAAGAAAAAATAAACGGGGGCTCTGCTGTGCCTTTCAGAGCATGCATTTGTGCCCAGGTCAGCCCTGACCCCTGGAACTGCCTTTTTTGCTCCATTTTGGACCATGTTTCTGTTATTGGAAGGGGGTCAGCAGGCAGAGGGGACCCTACCTCTCCTCCAAACCCTCGTGCAGACCTTCAGCCCACATCATCCCCCTTCCCCATGCTCAGATTTGGGCATGGGGAGAAGCAGGTGTGGAAGAGGTCCCCAAATCAGGATGAGTTTCTGGAGCACTGGGAAGGTTTCATCATGAAGAAGCCAAAACTGAACAGCATAGAGCAGGGGCCCGAGGAGGAAAAGAGAGAAAAGACATTAACTTAATTGAAATGGTGTTTTTTTGACAGATGCTCATGTTTTAATGGGTTTGTGTGATTCGTTTTCATGATGGCACCGTTCCCTTCCCTTAGGTCAGTGGTGGAGCAGCTCTGTGTCATTTCTCATTTTTATAGAGCTCCTCTTCCCCTCCGCTCCCCCCAGCTCAGGGGGGTTCTGGGGCTCTTTGCTCCTCACCTGGCGGGCACTGAGCTGCTGAGCAAGGACAGAAAGCCATCAGGAGCCACCAGCACAGGGCCAACACCCTATAGATCCCTGCTTTGGCGCTGTGTCCCCTCCAAATGCCACAGCCTCGCTGCCTTGCTCCCTGCCACAAGGATGGGATCGTTTCTCCCTCCTGTTTACAAGGTGCTTTTGACTTTGACCCTTCCCACTGCTCCCTGACAGCCTGGCCTCTCCAGAGCAAGTCTGTGCAGTGCAACTGATGCGACTTTGAGGCTAACCAGGGCCTTTGGCATCTCCAGAGGGTGCCCATCAAGTAGCAACTTGGGACTTTTCCCCTCCTGTTGCATCAGGCAACATCTCACCACATTAAATGGGGCACACATAAGTACATATCCCACACTCCTCAGCATTTGGCTCAGCATCTCTGATGTTCACTGTCTGTGTTGATTCAGCAGAGCTATGGTGAAGGCCCCCACTATGGTGAGCACCGGGACCTGCCGTCGCACAACAGCTTGTCTTCATCTCCATTCCTGGGACCTGGACTAGTGGGTGAGTGCCTCCTGCTGCCTGACAACACTGCAGGCTCAAAGCAGGGCCAATCTAACAGCAACACACACTTCCTGGGAGCATTTGCACCGGCCAGCATCACTGCTTCCCCCAGCAGACCTGCTATCGGGGCTGTGGTTAAAGCAGCTGTTGGCCAGAGGATCTCATCAGCACCCAGTGTGCACGGCAGCCACTGTATTTATGGGCACAATTATTTTTCTCTGTTTTACAGTAGCACTCGAGGGCAGTAACAGAGGTTGATTCTGGCTGTGCTGGTGCAGGAAGGGCTGAGTTTGCTCTCGAGCTGCTAATCAAGGTTGGAGAGGCATGGAGAGAGGGACAACAGGCACAGCTCAGACTTAAGGTCTCACGACAGGCTCACGGGGGCTTTGCCACACAACCCCACTGCCCCAGGCAATGTGATTCCTGCTCCTGTGGTGGCATCTGGGGAACTTTGTCTTGTGTTCTGACCCTCTCTGTCCACCTTCTCTGTGCTGGGTGGCATGAGGGACACAGCACGCCTTGCTGTGCCCATTACAGTGATCCTACGTGTGACACTTTACCCATCTCCCTCTCCCTTGGAGGTGGAAGGAGAGATTAAGAGCAGAAAATATCCATCCTGAAGGACTTAGAGAGCTGTAATGGCATTAGGAATTGGGGTTAGTCCTCCCCACCTTTGCCCACGCGGTGGTGGGTGGAACCCTCTGATTGGAAGCAGGGGAATGAGAAGGGGGCACTGGGTTTGAAACAGAAAATCCCCACTGGGCACAGAGGTTCCTCCTCTGGAGCAGGTCAGAAAGGGGAAGAAGAGCAGGGTGGCACTGGGAAGCTGCTGTCAGCATTCTTCCTCCTCCTCCTGCCTTGTTTGTGGCACGAGGCTCGCTCTGAGCTCTGCTACGTTTGCTTGCCCTTCACCTTCTGAAGATGGCAGAGTGAGGGAGGTGATTCCTTCTTGTTTCCTGCCCCGGGAGGATGTAAGCAAAGCAGAAGAGATGTTTCTTCATAAGCGAGGGGAGCCTTGATGTCATGCAGCAGGGTTTGTTGGGGCATGAGCTGGGGCAGGAACCCTCCCATGCCGGGGGCAAAGGCAGCCCTAAGAGCTTCCAGGCGAGAAGGAGCTGCCTGGGGAGGAACACAGAGCTTTCCCCTTTGATGTGTGCAGGGAGAGGACACGTTTGGCTTCCTCTCAAAGCTGGGGCTCCCAGTGCTTAGCAAACAGCGTGGCTGCCAAGCTGGCTGCTCCCCAGCACGTGGAACCAGAGCCTCTGTGCCCCAATGGGTGACATCCTCCAACTGCCACTGAGCAGCTCACGCTGGCACCAACACCCTGCACTTTCCCCATGAGTGCTGGCAATGCCCCTGGCTCCAGGCAGAGCACTCCGAGCCACAGCACCAAACCAAGAGCTGGGAAAGAGCAGATAGGAGGGGCGGGGGCCTCCTGCCATTTCAAAGTCACTTTTGTTCCTAAAATTGAATGTGGTTGAAGGAGAAAACACCAACCCCTGGAGCAGGATCCAAGATAAATACACAGGTTTTGCTTCGCCTCTGCACTCTTACACTGAAAACAGCAGCATGGAGGAAGACCACAGGTGGGGTTTTCTCTTCCTCATTACCAAACTGCTGCTGAAAACTTTTCAAGTGGCAAAAATCTTCAAGGGAAGATGAGAGGGAAGGAGAGCGGGTCAAAAAGAAAAAAAACAAACAATCTTTTTGCATACAACTGCAGTAGCAGAGTGGGAGGGAAGTGTGAGCTTTGGAGATGTCACCTCCTTGTCACTCCCTGGTTTCCCAAAAGGTCTCCCCGGGTGGCACGAGGTGGTGGGTGATGAGGGAGGAGGGATTTTTTTTGTTTTAAATCACCCATCTTCCAAATCAGTCACTCTTTCACCATTCCCTTTCAGCAGGGAGTGGATGGCTGGGGGGGCATTGCTTAAACAGGGGGGAAACTGATAAGCCATAACAGATTTCTTTCTAGTAATTATTTCTAGTAATTAGCTTCTTTTCAGAGGAGTGTCTCTAATCTTGTGCACATTGTGAGCTGCTGTGGATTGTGTTTTTCCTGGACAATACTTTTAATCTGCCTGCGGATGGGGCTGGTTGCTGCTCCCCTGGTTTTTGTTAACATATTCCCCCCTCCCTCCTATTCCAGCCTGGGTTTTGCTCATCCTTCCTCCCCAGGATGAGTTGTGATGGAGTTGCAAGGGCTGGGGCGATGCTGGGAGCCTTGGGAAGCACCCAGATGCCCAGGGGGTGTTGGTCAAATCTTTGGGCACATTGGGTCCTCTTCCCTTGCATGTCTGCAACTTGAGGGGAGAAAAGGCAAACCCACAACTCTACTTAATAACACTGCTCAGGTTGTTGGAGGGGAGGTGCTCCTGCTCAGCCTCAGTGTCTCCCCACAAAAAAGGGATCCTGGTGTATGATGTAATGATTTATTCTTCACCTGAATGCTGTTAGAATAGCAGGATTCAGTCATTTGGAGGTGGCATTCCGGGACATTCCTGGCACATTGCACTGAGAGCTGCTTCCATCCCACTCCATGCTGCCTGGTTGGAGCTTCGTCCCATTTCCTGCCCAATGCCTCCAGGCTATGCCAAACCCTAGAGCAGAGAAATCTGCCATCCCTCCAAAGTTTGGCATTCCTCAACATTCACCATCCCTCCTCTTTGCCATCCCTTCCCTCTTCTATACCTCCTCTTTACCATCTCTGCCATCCCTCCTCTCTCCCATCCTTCCCCTCTGCCATCCCTCCACTTCACCATCTCTTCTCTTTGCCATCCCTCTCTCCCATCCCTCCTCTCTGCCATCTCTCCAGCCCCATTTTCCTACCAAACTAAATCTACAATCTCTGCAGCCGAGATTTTCTCCTCTTTCTGCATTATCCTGGTGCAGGGCTGGGGGATGCCTCTCCTTCTGAAGTTCCTCCCACCCTCACACCGCCGCTGATCAAAGCGTGCAGCAGATTGCTGGTACCAGGCACGCTTTGCTTCTGACATGAATCAAACGAGGCACAAAAGAACAAACATCAGATGAAAAGCAGAAGGTTTGGGGAGAGGCACTGAGCAGACTTGACGTTCACAGTTGTCATCTCACTCTTTTGCTTTCCGTGGTGGGTTTGGGATCGGGGTACCATCAGGTGGTTGGGTACAGAGATGGGTTTGCAGTGTAGAGGGCTGGAATTGCCCTGGTTTCCCTCTGGTTCAGGAGCAGCCGTGATCCCCCCAGTGACAAAACCCGCTGAGCTATTTGTGTCACACCACAGCAAATATAGCTGCTAAGCTCTTTTAGAAATTAGGTCATTTAAGAGATCTGTCCTCTGACATCCTGACCTTTGTTTACTTAATGTTTAAGCCTCTGCAGCGAGGCAGCAGCGGGGCCTGGCACGTCTGCCCATTGGGATGGGGGGAGCAGGGCCAGGCTGGAGTCACCCCATCCCTTTGGGGCTGTCAGGATTGGCTGTGCAGCTCAGGGACCGCTCAGAAAACGGGGCTGAGCTCACCATCCCTGCACAAAATCAGTGCTGGGGGCTGCGGGCCGAGCAGCCCATCACATTCCCATCGTGGGGGCAATTTTCTCCCCACCATCTTCAGCTGCTCCCCCAGAGCTCTCAGCAGGGCGTGTGGCCCCAGTGTCGCCCCAGTGCATTATCCTGCATCTTAGGGCTTTAGGTTAAGCAGATTGGCCAAATCCTCCCCTGCCGGTTTTGCTCGTTGCAGCAGCGTGGAGGCAGGATGCCATCACCCCATTTTGGAGAAGGGGTTTTTTTGTGGTGGCCCCATCACTACCAGCTTCAGCCACGTGGGTTCCCCACACCAGAACGGGGCTGCCCTGCTGCTGGTCACAACCTTTTGGTCACCATCTCCACTTCACCAGCAGCATCACTCATAGGCTGTTGCTTTATGCTCACCCCCCTCACCCCCAGCACCCATGGGTGCTGCATGCCAGGCACCCCAGAGAGGTGTCTGTGAGGACCTCAGGATGGAAACATTTCACCATATGTCTTGGGTTTCTTTTTATTTTTTGTGCTTTTTTCCCCCATGACGACAGCATTCTCAGCACTGTGTGGGTGGGGGGGGTGCTGAGCATCAATAGAAGGCATCACGGGTTCATGGGGTGCACATGGGAATGGGTGGCACAGGGCCTTGGGGACCCTGTGGGCTGGGGCTGAAGTGAGGAGCGAGGGAACTTTCCCATTGAACGCATTCTCCTTCGGAAAGTTGAGCATCCAGCAAAAAAAAGGGGCAGGAAATAATCCACGAGGGCTGGGAGCTGAGCCCCAGCAAGATGGAGTGTCCCATTGTATGGGAAGCACATGCAGCCTGCTCCTTCCCTCCTGGCTCTGAGTTCTGTCTGCCTCTGCCAAACTCTGAGCTTTTTTTATTTAATATGTCTGGAGGTTTGTGTTGTGTTGGGTGTTTTTTTTTTCTGTGTGTGTGTGTGTGTGCTCTGGCCTCCAACTGCCAGTTTCCATGGCCACGAGCACTTCCCCGGTTTGGGGTTTTGCTGTTTGTGGACCGAGCCCTGCCTCTCACTCACTTAAAGGCGCTGCTGTGCTCTCAGAGAGCTGCTCCCTGCTTTTTGCAGGCACAGGGAGAGCTGCTGCAGAGACGGGGAGGGATGGGTGCAGGCTTCTGCTTCCCCATCACACAGAGCATCGTTTCTGTTTCTTCTCCACCGTAGGGAAGAGCGGTGAAAGAGCCTCGTACTCCACTTTTGGAAGAGACGCCGGGATGCCAGGACTGAGCCAGGTAAGGGTAAAACACGTGGAGTTTTTTGCTGTGTGAGAGTTTAGGGGTGAACAGCTTGCTGGCAGCTCCGGGCATGAGGTCCTGCAAAACTCAGAAGGGGCTGTGCAGTGCTGGTGTGTGCTGAGAGCTCAGGGTAGGAGCTGGGGGTCAGGGGTTCCCCATCTCACTGCCAGCCTTGGCACTGCTGCTTTCCCTGCTCCCATCCCAGCCCCGGCACCTCCATCCCTACCACCTCCATCACATCAGCCCAAGCTGCAAACAAGAGGGAGCAAAACCCCTCCCTGGCCAGCACCTCATTGCTTGCCAAAGGGAGAAGCTGTGCCATGGTTGCTGTGCTGCTGTGCCATCATTTTGCTGGGGATCAGGCAGCGTTTGAGTCTGTGGCCATTCAGGACCTGTGGCTGATGCTCATCACTGCAGTTAGGGGGGGACACAGCTCGGGGCTGGGGAGCAAAGCAAGGCGTTATGGAGGGGCACAGCCCTCAGCTGGCCAGCTTTTCTTTTCTCCATGTCCACAAACACACATTACGTGTTTTAATTTTACACAAATTTGTCATAATTTCCTTTTCTCTGAACTGAGGATGTTTCCTTTGCTGAAACAGCTGTGCTGGTTGCCTGTGCCAGAGTGGATTTAATTTACCACTGAAGCTGCTAAAATAAAAACGGGACAGATGCCAAGCCGGGCTTTTTAATGTGATGGTTTTGCTGGGGTTTTGTGAAGGGGGGGGGAGAGATATAAGGTAACAGACACGGGGTGGGCAAATGGGGCTGCAGGCACACGGGGCTGGATCAGATGGCAGTGTGGGATGGGGGCATTTGATGTGGGGAGACACCAACCCCTCTCATCACAGTGTTGCTTGCAGTTGTTGCTGCTGGCTTCTATTCTGCAGGGGGGTTCTGACCTGTTTGGGTGTTTTTATTTTTGGAAAAGTGCCCCCAAATTGTCCCCGAAACGCCTTTGTTCCTTCCCACGACGCCCTCATCGAGGCAGATTTATGGCTGCCTGCTCACTGAGCAACCTCAGGAAGCATCGCTGGGGTGAGAGATGGGGCAAAAAGTGCCCCAAACCTCAATGCCCCCGGGGTTACCTGCCCACCACCATCCCCTCCCATTCTGCTCCTGTTCTGCTTGGCCACGCCGGAGCGTTCAGCACAGAGGTAACATGACCAGTGGAACAGATTGCAGGAATGTCACCAGCTGTGAACACACAGCTCCTCTTTCCCTCCCCGACCCCTTTTTGGAGGAGGCCGTGCTTTAAGAGCAACGCATTTTTCTTCCCAGTTTCTCAAAAGCTTGAAGCCCTCCTTTCTTTCAGCTCAGCCCCTGAAGATGGTTCAAAGGGAGCTTTTGTGGCTCGGAGGCCCTTTGCCATCCCTGTGAATTCCCTATAAAGGCACAGAGCTCAGTCCCAGAGCCAGCAGTGGGGCTGGGCTGGGTGCTGTTTCCCTGCGCTTCCCAGCGCCCCAAGGTCAGCTCGGATAAACACAGGGGAGGAGTTTCCTCATTTCAGAAAGAGGGATTTCACTTTTCCCTGATAAAACGTAAGAGAAAAGCAGCCCAAAGTGAAAGTACTGTAGCTCTGCAGTGGGTCTGACTGCCTGGTGCCATGGGCTGGGATCGTGGCTGTGGCCTTATGGGCAGGGAGGGACTCAGGTGGATCACTGATGGTGTCACCTCTCCCTCTCTTGCAGCTGGGATCAAATGGGCATTCAGGGCATAGCAAAGGGGCACCAACACCTGCTGAGTGCATCCGTGGGTAGCAGGGAGAACGCATGGCATGAAAGCCCCTCGTCTTCTTGCACACACATCTTCTCCCCCACGCCTCCCTCCAGCCCCTATATTTACACGTTGATTTTTCCTCCTGGCCCCTGGGCTTGTTGCTTTTTCCCCTGGCTGCTTTCTGCAGAGGTGCTTAAAGGCAGCTCTGTTCTCCCCAGGGGAGCTCAATGCTTTTCCAGCATCCTCACCCAAAGCTTTCTCCCTCTCCTTGTTTGCAGACTGGTTTCCTGCCCAGCGAAATGGGAATCGCCAGTCCGAGCACGCTTTCCCCCACTGGAGTGAAGGGGGGGTCTCAGTATTTTTCTTACCCCAACAATCCTCGCAGGAGAGGTGCTGAGAGCAGCATAGGTAGGTTGCTATTGGCACATTGCTTTGGTTTGGGTGGCTGACCACAGGGCGAGTCCCAGTGCTGCTGCTGCTGCCATGGGCTCACCTGGGTGCACATCTGGCATCAGCTCCTTTTATTGGTTGTTTGGTTTAATATCTCTGCCCCTCCAAAGGAAAAAAAAAAAAAAAAAAAGAAGAAAAATATATGGGAATTTGGGCTCTCAGTCATTTGGAATTTCCTCTTTTCCGGTAAATGTCAGGTTGGGTTACAGATGCAGATGGCTTGAGGTTCTTCTATAAACACCTCAGGCCGCATCGCACGTCAGTGGTCGTTCCTGGAAAACCTGGGGCTGTTTTGGGATGGCTGTGGGGGCTGCTGGTCCCCATTGGGGCTATTGGAGCTGCAGTGTGACAGCACTGGGGCTGTCCCCCATGCCCAGCAGCAGTTGTGCATGTTGGCACCTACCTGGAAATGGGGCACTTTGTTGGTGGTAACAAAGGGTAAGGTTGGGTGTGAATCCCATTTTCGGATGACAAAGCCCGATTCACCAGAATTTGTGTTTTTTGTCATAGTTCCACCCCACACCCCCACCAGAATATCTCTGTTGTTATTTTGGGCTTTCCCCAACAAACGAAACCAGAAGTGACCTGGTGCTGTGTGTTCCTTCCAGTGCTTTTCAGAAAAAGGCATCCACTTCGGTCCTGCCACGTTAAGATAGTGCTACTCTGTGCTGCCAGCCTGGGGAATGATTTCTTTTTGCCTTGATTCATCCTGTGATGAATTTCCCCTGTCTCCTGCACTGCCCCTCAGTAGGGCTTTCCTTAACCACGAGCTGAAAAACGTCTTCTAGGATGCAACCCGCAGTACAGTTCGGGGTTATGTATGGGATGAAGGGCTGGGAGGCTCTTCCTCGTTCCCATTACTGCCCCTCCTTTGGCCATGGGACACTTTGGGGTCTGTGTGTTCTGCCCTTTGGTTTAGCTGCAGTTTGTTTGCCCTCCTGCTGACTCCCTTTCAAAAAATCCCATCCTTTCTTCTTCTCTCCCAAGCAGATGGACAGCCCAAAAAGGTTCGGAAGGTGCCTCCTGGACTCCCCTCCTCGGTGAGTGCTTGGGGCCCCTATCCCTGCACCCCACCCCCAGCACTTCCAACCCCCAACTCCAGCAAAGCATCAGTGTACAGAAAGGGAAGGGCTTCCCCCATCCCTCCCCACATGGGAGATTAAGAGAAACACTGCAGGCTGGGGGCACAAACACAGACAGAGGGGTCCCGCCCTCACTTCCCCCCCCCGCCCCCATCACTTTGAGGTTACATCACGGTGCCCCATTGCAATGGGATATTCAGCACGGTCAGATTTCAGTGCAGGAGGAAAGCAAAGCAGCCGTGAGGCACGCGGGCAGCTGGGGCTGCTCCAGGTGTGTGCACTGCCTGTGCTGCTTTATAGGAAAGCCGAGCAGGCTGCAGGAATCTGTTAGCCATGCTCCTATGGCTGTTGGAGGGGAATAAAGTGAACAATGGCTTTGTGGCTCGGAGTAATGGGATCTGCAGGAAAGGAGGCTGGGGTGGGGAGGAGGGGGTGCAGAGCATGGGAGCTGTCTGGCCACGCAGCCTTCCCAAAAGACCTCAGGGATGTGGCACTGCACCTCGTGCTTCTGGGGGGGACCCTATAACTGCAGGACCCCAGCTTTGTAAGGAAAGAGATTCTGCTTTCATAGGGAAAACCTTGCTGCAGAAAATCGTGGTGCTGCGTCGCGCTCGTGTGAAATTCAGAGCTCCCAAAGCCCGGCTGCCATGTGGGGAAAGCGTTGCTCTGACAAATGGCCCTTTGTTGGCCTCAGATTTCAAAGGTGCTGGGGAGCTCCCTGTCACTCTGGTGCTGCTCAGAGGGTCCCGATGCCCCCAGGAGCCGCTCGGTGTTTGCTGGCCCCATGCACGTGTCAGCACCAACACCTGCACCCCAGCTATTCCAGCACCCCATAGGCAGTGGGGTTCTGCAGCACAACACAGCAGCCCCGTGCTGGCAGAGCAGCACAGCTCAATGCCAACATGCTCTGCATCCACCTTTACGCACCCCCACTTTTAATGGGTTCCCCCCCCACCCCCCCCCTCTCCCCAGCAGTGACCTCTGCTTTGCGTTCTGCTGTTGAACTTCCACGCTGGGGGAGAGAAATCCACACCTAAGTGGTACGGGGAGGAGGGGGAGGGAGGTGGGGTGGGACAAACGGCAGCAGATCAAAGGCTCTTTGCGGCCCAGCTCCGTGTTATCGCTGGAGCCCATGCAAAACAAACAGGTTCCAAAGCCTCTCCTTCAAAATAAAGTGCTTGGATGTGCAGTTCCGAAGCTGCTTTGGATACATGGAGTGGGCACGCGGTGCTCGTGGTCGTGGCACAGCTTGGGGACCTCGATGGGGTTGGATGGAGTGAGGTGATGTGGTTGTGGGAGAGGTGGGATGCTGGGAACGGGGCTGGGCTGCATCCCAACGTGGGGTCTGGGTGCTCATCCTCTGTGGGTTCACTGCATGCTCAGCTCTGTGTTTGCTCTCAGTCTGCTGCGGTCCCACCCGGCTTGGTGCATTTAAACCAGAAAAACAGAGGTTGGGGTGGGGGGGGAAAGAAGGGAAAAAATAATAATAAGACGCAACCAAGAAGCACGAAGCTATAAATCCCTTCAGCTCACAGCTCTGGGGCTCTGTGCACGGCCCCCGGCCGGCCCTCGCCGTGCTGGCAGTTCCAACTGGAGGAAATGACCTCACCTGGAGGTCCCCGAGGCCGACGCCGGGGTTTGGGGCCGGGGGGGGGGGGGTGGGGTGAGAGGGGAGGGAGGGGGGGGTGGTTGTGAAGGGGGGTTTGGCGCTGATTTACCACTTCCTGCGGCGTTTGGCCGCCGTTCCCCCAACGCTGGGACAGCACTCAGCACTTTGGGGGATCCCAGAACAACTCGTAGGGTTTGGGGAGCGACTCATAGGGTTTGGGGGGGGGGGGGGGTCGGGGATGTGGGATCGGCAGCCGAAGCAAAACAGACTCTCCCTTGCAGCCCCCCTTCTGTTTTCTTCCCCTCCTCGGCTCTCTGGATGCATTCAATGGATGCGGGGGCCCTGCTCAGCCCCCCCCCACTCCCCCCCCCCCCTCCCTCCTTCCCCCTCCATCCCCCCTCCCCGCAGCCACGCAGCTGCCTCGCTGGCTGGCCGTGCGCCAAGCCCTGGCAGATGGCGCGGGGCCCATTAGACGTGCTTCATTCGATTCCCCTGTCCCAGCTCCCGCTATTTAATCAAATTAGAGGAAAAGTCAATTTGCTGGATTCTCAATTCTTCGCAGCCTTCCTCCTCCTCCTCCTCCTCCTCCGTTCCCCCCTGTTCTCCCCAACCTCGCGTTGCCCAACAATCCCACCGGCCCCGCATGCACGGCGTGGTGCAGAAAGCAAATTTTGGGGTTTGGGGGGGTTGGGGGGGGGTGGGTTTGAGCTTGGAGGGCAGCTGCCTGAACCCATCAGGTTTTCCCCTTCCCTCTATTTCTCTTTTTTCCCCTCTCATTGCCACAAATGTCGACCAGTTGCTTCCAGCTCTGATGTAGGGAAGAATCCGTCCCCCCCCCTCTCCAAGGAGCCCCGTACCCACATGGGGGCTGGAGGGGCTGATGACTGCAGGGGGAGGGGAGGGAGGGGGTCTGCCTCATCTTGGGGATGGAGGTGGGTATGGGGGGAAACCACGTGGCACAGGGGAAGCAGGAGGAGAGAAGCAGCGCTGAGAAGCAGGAACCGGGGGCACAAAGGGAAAAAGAAGCATTTAATTTTAACACCGGTGCATTTCAGAGCTTTTTTTCAATCCACCCCCCCATCCCCCCCCCCCCCCCGTCCAAGAAAAAAAGAAGAAATTCTCAGCGTTGTGAGCAGTCAGAGGAATTGAGAGTGGTTTTCTCTGCCCTCACCGATGTGGGTTCTCAGCCGGGGGTCAGAGGGGGTGGGTTGGGTGTGGGGTGTGGGCACAGAGCACCCAATTCCCATCCCATCGAAGCACTGCACTCCACGAGGAGCATTCCTGGAGCCCCCGCGCCCTCCTCTGCTTTCGGGGGCATCGAAACCAACCCAAAAAAATCAAATTGTGGTTTCGGAATGAACGGGCGGGGGGATGAAAATAGACTGCAGGAAAGGTTCTCACGTAATTTCGAGTGGCGTTTCGGTTTCTTTGCGTGTTGAATTCTTGCGTTCAGAAATCGGAACCACCGCCCCATGGTGCCCTGGAAGGGCTTTCTGGGATGCGTTTGGGTCATTTTGGGAAAGCAGATCTTCTCTTTTGCATCACAGAGCTGAGCAGAGCTGCTGAAAGCTGGCTGAAAGCTGGCAGTGCTGTGCGCCATCCTGCACGAGGGGGCCGTGCCCCCTCACCTCTTATTTTCGGTGGTTTGCAGCTGACCCCGTGCATGAGCACATAGAATGGGGCTGAGGTGCTGCCGGAGGGGTTTGGGGTCCCCGTGAGGGCTGCAGTTCGGGGCCGTGCTGTTGCAGGAGTAGAGCAGTGTGATTGAAGTAGTGCAGTGCAACAGAGCTGCGCCTTGCAGGTTCGCCAGCAGACACAGCGCAGGGTTGGGGTGCAGTGATGAGGTCCCCAGGGCTCGCTGTGTCCACACCACCACCCTGACCCATCCCATGCCCTTGGGCGCGGGTTTGCATGCAGAAACGATGGGGTTTGTGGTTGCTCATAAAAAGCTATAACCACAAAAACGGGAACTGGAGCAGAGCACCGAAACTGAGGCCAGCACAGCCTGCTGGGTGCCATTCCGGGAAGGCAGAGGCTGCTGGGCTCCTGCCCTGCATCCCCAGCCCTGGGCTGCTCCACTCGGTGCTGTCCCCATTGCTTTGTCCCCGTCTGTCACCCACGCAGGGTGTGCTGAGCCCTGGGATAATGCTCTGCTCCTCACCCCTCTCTGCCTTGCAGGTGTATCCATCCAACTCAGGTGATGACTACAGCAGGGATCCGGCTGGATATACCCCCTCGAAACCTCCCAGCACTGTGTACCCCGGACCCTTCTATATGGCAGGTGAGTGGCTGAGACATGGAATGGCCAACGGGAGGGATTGCAATGCATTGGTTCAGGGCTGGAGCAGCCCTGGGCTCTGCAGGGTGCAGTGGGGATGGATGCAGCCCTTGCTCAGGCTATGGGATGCATACCAGCGCTCCTAACCTCGCTCACAGCTCCTCCTTTCCTTCCAGACGGGCTCCACAACTCGCCAGACCTGTGGAGCTCCCCTGGTGCCATGAGCCAGTCCAGCTACGGGGCCATGCTGGGCAGTTCCTCCTCCCCTCTCCCGCAGTCCGCCAGCTTCAACAGTTTACATCAGCACGAACGCATGGTAACGTCCCCAACTGTCCCCCCAGAGTCCCCTATTGGGGCCAAGTCGGTGGTCGAAGCCCCAGAACCCCCCTCACCCTCCTCTTCCCTCCGTCCAGAACTACCAGCTGCATTCAGGAGAGGTGAATGGCGGGCTGCCCTCCGTGTCAGGCTTCTCCTCTGCCTCCACCCCATACGGCGTCTCCAGCCACACGCCGCCGATCAGTGGGACCGACACCATGATGGGTACGTGCCCCCCCCCAGAGCACCCTACTGCCACAAAGGGACCAAGCTGGAAAAACCAAAGCCCCAATATCAGGTCTGGGGGTGCCCATATCTGCGTACCTGCACGCTGTTGATCCCTTTTGTGTCACACAGGGGACAGCTCACCCCTGCTGGGTGCCTGGGCAGCCCCCAGGGAGTGGGGGGGGGGTGGATGTGGGCTTTGCCAAGCAGTTGAGTGGGACTGGGGGGAGCCCGAGGTCTGTGGAATCAGCACTTGGAGATGCTGTGATGCTGTGAAGCCATTCATCCAAATCCCAAACGCACCATTCAGATGCTGCATTAAACCCCTGGGTGCTTTAATCTCTGACCCTGCTGAGCCCGTTACAAAACATGTTACCGAAATGAACTCGTGTTCCCTGGGAAATGAGCATCCTGACCTGGATTCCTGGGGGAAGATTTGCTCAGAGAAAGGGAAACACATCGAGGAGGATTTATACGAGGTGCCTTGTCCCAGCAGCTCTGTGGTGCCCTGGCAGTGATGTCTGTGTCCTCTCTCAACAGGTAACAGAGGAACCACGGCTGGGAGCTCGGGAGACGCTCTTGGGAAGGCACTAGCTTCAGTAAGAGCTGCTGCACATCCCCGACTGTTCCCTGCCCCTGCAGACCTCCCTCTGCACCGAGGACCATCTAGGCAGTGGGAAGATGGACGCGTGAGAAGTTTGGGGGAACCTCTGCACCCTCAAACAAACACAGCTGCCAGCCCGAGTCCTGGCGCTGTGCTAAAGCCCCTTTAAGCAGATGGGGAACCTGAGGCAATACGGGGTGTTAGCACAGTCCCACGAGCAGATCCAGACCCACACAGCCCTCATGGTGGGACCGGTGGCTCCTGGTGCCCAGTCCCTAAATGTGCTGCTGCAAACTGGAGGGCACTGTCCAATGAGAACAGCATTCTCACCTGTGGGGCTGTCAGAGCCCATTCAGCACAGGGACCTTTGCTTCTAGCTGGTGCTTTGAGGGGGGCTCAGCACTGCACCCCATATTTTTGAGGGGCTCCAGCTTCCCTCCAGCATGGGAAACCCAGAAGGGATAGTGCAGGGCAGAGGCACCGCGTGCTGAGGGTAGATTGGGGCTGGCAATGGGGCAGGAGGGACACACACCATTCCCTGCAGCAGCACTGGGGAAGGGGAGTTCTAACACAGGGCTGAGCACTGCTGACCGTGCCCTGCTTCTCTCCCTCTAGATTTATTCCCCAGATCACTCTAGCAATAACTTCTCATCAAACCCCTCCACACCGGTCGGCTCCCCGCAGGGCCTTGCAGGTAGGTGAAAGTGTTCCTTGTATGAAGAGGCCCAGAAGCTTTGCTGTAAGGCACTTCCAGATCAGCTCCATAAAAACCCTCCTTAAAAACCCTACGCTTTGGGCAAATCTCACCAAATCCCATTTGTTTTTAAAAGCAAGGGAGCAAGCTAAAGCATGTCTACCACCCCCAAGCTCCTGGGGAAGCCCCATCTCTGTGCGCCCCATCTCTGTGCACCCCATCTCTGTGCACCCCATCTCTGTGCACCCCATCTCAGAGAGGCTCGGAAAGTTTGTCCCTGGCTTTCCTTCCTATGGGATGAACCCAGTATGAACTGGGAAGCAGCCAGAGCTGCTGCAAAACCATTTCAGTGCCCGATGAAAGTCCATACCCTTGGTGTATGGGTGCAGAGCCACCAACCTGCTGCTCCATGCCTGCGTGGCCCCATGCAGTATTATGGTGTCCCTATGCATGCTGTGGTATCCCAGCTTCCAGCCCCACCTAGCGGCTGCTGTGCCCAGTCCCAAGCTGTCCCTGTTTATTTCCAGGCACATCCCAGTGGTCTCGAGCGGGCGGACAGGGTGCCTTATCTCCCAGCTACGAAGGGAGCCTCCACACTTTAGTAAGTGAAGCATCTCCTCCTCTTCTCCTTTCGTTGTGTCCTTGGGGGCGGTGGGATCAGAACCTGAAGGGGGAGGGTTGGGTGACAGAGTGTTGTGGGCTGGAAGGGACCTTCAGGAGTGATGTTTGATGGGATGTGGTCAAACAGATTTGGGTACTGATTCCTGACTCCCATCCACACCGCCGGGTCCAACCCAGTTGTGTCAGAGCAGAGCTGCTCCTGTGACACCTTGGTGTCCCTGGGGGTAGCACTGCTGGCGTCAGGCTGCTCGTCCCTACGTCTGCCCTGCAGCCTAAGCACAGCTGCGTGGGGCTGCTGGTTTTGCAGACATTAACAGATTGCTTTCTCCATCCCTTCTTTCCAGCAAAACAAAATGGAAGACAGGTTGGACGAAGCCATCCACGTGCTGAGGAATCATGCCGTGGGCCAGACGGCCGCCATGCCAAGCAACCACGGGGACATGCATGGACTGCTGGGCTCTGCACCCGCACACAGTGCTGCTGTGGGCAGCCTGGGCCAGGCCTTCCCTGCCTCTGTCATGTCCCTGGGGGGTCGACACCCCAGCCTGGTGAGTGATGGATGGGGAGCACTGTGATGGGGGTGTGCATCCCAGGTGCATAGGGTCCTGCACTAGTTCCCCCCTGTCTAGAGGTTGGTGACCACAGGAACATGTTCTGAGCAGGTCTGGGTCCCTGCCAGAATGATCATCATTGTAGAACCAGATGTGCTTTTCTCCCCAGACTCTGGTACAGAGCAGTGTGCCCCATGCTACAAACCAGCAGCAGTGGGAGTGTTGGCTCTGTGCTGCCAATCCCTGCCAGCATAGTGGAGCCCTACGGGATGCAGCCTGCCCAATCCTCATCCCTTCAGAGTGAGGTCTGTGCTGCTGGGATGCCCTTGCTCCAGTGGCATTGTGGGGCCTGCAGAAACATTGGTGCTCTGTGGAGATGCATGCAGCCAGGCAGAACGTCCTGTGCAGCATGCAAGCAGTGCATCCCAGCAGAGAGGCTTTTCCATGGGATGGCAGCACTGATGAGGGCTTTCCTCTTGGCTCTGCTGATAGGCAGGGCATGGAGCTGCAGCCCAGCGCCCCGCAGCCCCCAGGGCAGGTTGGCTTCTCTCCTGCATGGGGGGCACGTGGCTCTGTGCGGGGGGACCTGTGCTGGCCCTGACACTTCCACCCCTCAAAGCTTGCTCTGCTCATTCTGCTGTAGGTGGGAGGAGGTCACCCTGAAGACGGGCTGTCCAGCACCCCCAGCATGCTCCACAACCATGTCACACTTCCATCACAGCCCAGCTCACTCCCCGACCTCAACAGGCAGCAGGACACGTACAGTGGTAAGGCAGCTCTGCACCTGGGCATGCATGAGTCCCTCTTGATGCCGGGGTTTGGGGTCACCCCACATCCAGCTCGGGGCTCCCCACAGAACCCAGTTCACACACTGCACTTTTCCCAGAGGTCCTTAATGTGGCTTCTAGCTCATCGTGCATGTTTCTGCCCCTCCGGCTGTGGGTACAGTGAGACCCCGGGCATGCACTGCTTGGGGAAGGGTGGGCTCTGGCTCTGGAAGATGTGAGTGGTGAAATGGGAGTGAAGGGGGAGCAGCAGAATTGGAGACCCGCAGAAGGGTGAGATGGGGATGTGATGCTGCATGAATGGGGACTCCCAGCCCCCTCCAACCTCTTGTGTTCCTTGGCAGGCTTGTCAGGGGGGCTGGGGCGAAGCAGCGTCTCCTCAGGAACCAACGAGATAAAGAGGGAAGAGAAGGAGGATGAGGAGAACACATCAGTGGCGGATAACTCTGAAGAGGAGAAGAAGGAGCTGAAACCCTCACGGAATAGAACAAGGTGCTCTTTGAACAGGTCTCTCCCTTCACTTTGTAAAGCTCTGAAGGCACTTGGCTTGGGGTACAGCCACAGTGACCCCCAGGCAACTGAGCTCAGCCTGGTGACACTGGGACCTGTTCTTGTGGTGCAGACCCCCTGCCCAGCCTCAGAGGAGCTCAGCCTGGGTCCCCTGGCATTGGAATCAGCCATGCCAGGCAGGGCTCCCGGCCACCTGCCCTGCTGTCCTTATGGCTGTGGGCTTTCCTCATGCTCATAAAGCAGAGGTTTGGGACGTGCTCACTCAGGGCCTTGCTCATGGCCATGCCCAGGCAGCACAGGTACTCAGCATCCCTGGGCAGAGAGGGAAGGCTCCAGCCTCTCCCTGTGTCAGGCTGCTGTTCCATTTGCTTTGGGCTCCTTTATCCCCCATCACAGCCAACCAGACGTGGCAGTGGGTCAGGTGGGGGCCTGGCAGCGTGCTGGCCTGTCCCCAGCCTCACCATCAGCTTGGTCACCCTCCCGACCAGCAGCCACCTCCTGCCCTCCACCCAAATCTCCGACACCAGGGTCACCCCCAACACCTCCTCGGAACCATTACACACCTCCCAGCAACACCTCATGCTTTAATCACAGAACCACAGAATCCTTCAGGTCAGAAGAGCCCTCTCAGGTCACCAAATCCAACCCCAACCCATCCCCACGTCCCCAAGTGCCACATCTCCACGGTTCTTGTGCGCCTCCGGGGACGGTGACCCCACCACCTCCCTGAGCAGCTGTGCCAATGCATCACCAATTGTGTTGTGCTTTCTTTATTTGTTGCGTATACAAAAAAAAGGGAGGAAGAGGAAGAGCCTTAATGCTTCTCTCCGTGTCACTGCATGTCCCCGTGCCGCGGCGGGGGGACATCTGGGTGCCTCCGTGTGTGTTTTCTTGTCTGTGAGTTGACCGGTGCTGAGAGTGCACGCGAGGAATGTCCCTGTCTCGTTCTTATTTTAAACCATTAGTCAAGATGAGGATGAGGAGGACGATCTTCTTCCCCCAGAGCAAAAAGCCGAGAGAGAGAGAGAAAGGAGGGTCGCCAATAATGCCCGTGAGCGCCTGCGGGTCCGGGACATCAACGAGGCCTTTAAAGAGCTCGGACGCATGTGCCAACTCCACCTAAACAGCGAAAAACCACAGACCAAACTGCTAATCCTCCACCAGGCCGTATCAGTCATACTGAACCTGGAGCAACAAGTTAGAGGTCAGTGAGGGTCCCGGAGTGGTGATATTTGACGTATCTGATCGGCACGGGGCTGTCTGTCTGTCTGTCTCTGTGACGTGTGCTGTGGTGCCTTGCGCTCTCTCTCCCCTGTGCCCTTGCATTCCCGAGGCTGTCGATGCCTTTTTTTATTATTATTATTATTATTATTATTTTGTCCTTTTTTATTTTTCCTTTTTGGTTGTTTTGTTTTGTTTTGTTTTGTTTTGTTTTTTTGGTCTCATCCCTGCTGTTCTCTCTCTGTGCTCCCCACTGCATGCTGCTCCCCGCAGGGCACCCGCAGCCCTGGGACCACCTCAGCCAGCAGTAAAACCAACCCAACCCCAAACAAACAGCAAAATCCCACCTCCCCAAACTCATTCCTCCCTGCAGCACAGGGAGCTGCCTCCTCCTCCTTCCCCCAGCAAAGCACTGGGGACTGCAGAGCCGCATGGGGACGGCGGCACAGCCACACTCCCATCCACACCAGGAGCTCTGCGTGTGCACAGCAGAGCCCAGAGGATCCAGAGGACTTTGCTGCTTTGTTCCACACCTGCAGTGCATGCAGTGCATGCTTCCACCTCCCGGGCAGGTTAACCCCTTTCTCTCTGCAGAGATTGTTGTAACACATGAACCCGTGGTCTGTGCCTGGCTGTGCTCCTCTCTGCTGGCCTCTGCTGTTGCATTGATGTTGGAGTCCTTTGTGCCTCTCTTCAGTTTGTAATTTTTTTTTTTTAATTTATTTTATTTTTTTTTTCATAACATATATTTTTTTTTCCTGTCTCTTTTTTAATTTCCCCCTTTCCTTTTTTTTTTTTTTTGTCCTTTTTTTTTTAATTTCGAGTTTTTATTTTTATTTTTATTTTATTTTGGTTCTGTTCTTTCCAATCTCCTACAGACAGTCCCCAGCCGTGACCTCTTGGTGGTCCCACTCTCTACCTTGTACTTGCTGCTTGCGGCCGGAGGCAGGAGCCGAGGGGCGGCGGGGGGTCAGACAGAGTTGGCACCGTGTTCACTTTGGTCTCCCACGCTTGTCCCTTTTTAAACCCTTCTTGGACACAGCTGGGGACGCACACCGAGCCCCACGTGCAGTTTGTAGCTCAGGCAGATAGAAGTCACTGCTCCAGCCGTTCTGCTCTAGGATGGAGCAAAGCTGACCCCACATCCCTCTGTGCCCTGGAGTCCCTGAGTGCCCTCCAGGTGACTTTGTGCTGTGCTTGGTGGCAGATGGGACAGGAAGGAGAAGGAACGGGTCAAAGCGTTGCGAGGAGTCGTGGTGACGCCAGGCTGTGTCGTGGTGGTGCTGTGCATCCTTGGGGGACAGCACGTGGCCCTGTGCTGCTCCAGCATCACGGCATGCAGACAGCTGCAGCCCACCTGCGGTGTGTCTGAGCCACCAGTGTCAGCTGGGAGCGGTGGCAGTGCCACTGCTGGGGAGGCTGGAGGTGGCCTCGTTACTTTGGCCGTCCCAGCTGCTGGAGAGGCAGTGGCTGTGCCAACCGAGCATCGTGACGGCGAGGAGAGGAGGACAGGACAGGACAGGGCTGGCACCCAGGACCTCAGATAGAGGCGTTCCAGTGAGAATTTTTGCTCTGGGGGAGAAGGTCGTCTGTACAGCACAGTGGGGGTCACAGGGCTGCGGCGATGCCATGGGGTACGGTGCTGCCAGCATGGTGCTGCTGTGGCAGGAGCTCTCCCAGGCTCCCATCCCTGCCTGGAAGAGAAAATTCCCCCTTCCAGGATGCTGGGGGGGTTTGGGCTCTGTGGGGTGAGCTGGGTTCGGTGCACTTGAAAGTGAACCAGGGGTGCTTGGCCCCCCACCTCATTTTGCCCACACCTGTCAGAGGATTGGGGTACAAACCCTTTGTTGGGATACAGATCTACAAAGAGGGGTTTGGGCATCATCTTGTGTGATAAACCCAATGTTTTAGGGCTGAGATGTGCCCAACATCCCCAAAATTTTACAGCAGTGATCTCGTGCACGGGGTGCAGCTGTTACCACTGCGCCCACACCCCCCACCCCACGCTGGCAGCACCTCCCACAGCCTGCAGAGGGGACAAACAGCCCCCGCAGTCCGGACCCCTCCCAGCATCACCCTCAGCAATTGGCTTTGCAAAACGAGGGCCGCTTGGGCCGCTTCCAGTGGACAGCAGAAGCACTACCAGCACGGCAACGTCTGCCCCCTCCCGGAGCAACCCCCTGACTAACCCTGTGGTGCTGTGAACCCAGCAGTACAGACGAGGCCTTATCACTGGAGGACAAAGATCTGAGGGACCGGGAGAGGAGAATGGCCAATAACGCCAGGGAAAGGGTGCGCGTGCGGGACATTAACGAGGCCTTTAAGGAGCTGGGACGCATGTGTCAGATGCACTTAAAAACGGACAAAGCACAGACCAAACTGATCATCCTCCAGCAAGCGGTGCAGGTCATTCTGGGCCTGGAGCAGCAAGTACGAGGTATGGAAACTGCCAGAGGTGCACCTCGGGGTCCCTCTCCCCATTCTATGCGTGTGCGCGCACCTCTGCTGCCGCTCTGCTTCACGTGCGCTGACCTTTCCAAAGCCACCGCCTAGGTTTGGCTTCTTGGAGCCTCTCCGTCCCTTTTCCCGTTGTGCTTATGGGAATTTGGCACCTGGATCCCTTTGGAAAACTCAGCTTTCAGCTTCGCTTTGCTTCGCTCCGAACGCAGCGCTGGGCCGGGTGCGGGGTTTTGCTGGAGTGCAGCCATGTCGCAGTGGGCAGAGAGCAGCTCTGCTCCCACCTCGCATGTCCCGTTCTGTCCTGTGCCTCTGTCCTCACTCCTGGGATTCTGCTGCCCAGACTGAGCTCGTTCCCTTCCCTCCCCTGCTGTTTTTGGCACAGAGCGCAATCTGAACCCCAAAGCAGCCTGCTTGAAGCGTCGGGAAGAGGAGAAAGTGTCCGGAGTGGTGGGAGACCCCCAGATGACACTTTCAGCTTCTCATCCTGGTCTTGGAGACGGTCACAACCCCGTTGGACACATGTAAAGGTACCATTCCCTGCCCTGCAATCCCAACCAGGTCCATCCCGCTGCTGTGCGTGCGATGCTCCTCCTTGCCATCCTCCCTTAGTGGACGAGCTGCCTGTATTTATCACAAATGAGAAAAACAAGAGGCAAAACCCAACCAAACTGCAAGCTTACATCTCAGCTGCCCCTCAGCCACGCTGAGCCCTCGGGGTGGTTCATCCCACAGAGGTGACACTGCAGTGTGGGGAACCCATTCCTGTTCTCATTGGTGCTTTTCTTGGTTTGATTTTTAGATCCTTTTGTTCCTCTGGACACAGAGATCCGTAGGATGCAAATCCTAGCTGTGATCTGCGACCTTCCCGAACCATAAACTTTAGTCCTGCTCATACTGACACACGTGGACGGATCCTGGCGTGACGTAAGGGGTGGAAAAAAACACTTTGTCTGAAACGAAAACAAACAAACAAAAAATTGCCTTAAGTATAAAGCGCGGAACAGTCAATACATATCACTCAGTTAGGAGGGGGTGGCGTGTTCTCTTGGCTTGTTCACAAGCAGCCAGCAGCAAAATTGTGCCTAAGCTTCATATTTCTCTCTCTCTCTCTCTCTTTTTTTTTTTTTTTTTAAAAACAAACAAACAAACAAAAAAAAAAAAGAACGTTAGTTATGAGATTTTTTTATGTAGAACAAATAGCGATGCCTTTTGGGTTTTGTTTTTGGTTTTTTTTTTTTTTATAGCTTCTTTTGCATATGTTTTGTAAGCGACGGAAAGGATTTTTTTGTTGGTTTTTTTTTGGTTTTTTTTGTTTTTTTGTTTTTTTTTGTATAAAAATTGTCTTGTACCCCCCACGCTTTTCTGCTGCTGTTTCTATAGTTAACGTTGCATCTTTAGGATCAACCAGAATATTAAAATTGTATTAAGAGAGACTGGATATAAAGAGAGGAATTCTCACATTCGGCTCTGAAAGCCACTAAAAGCGAATGTAGCCACAGCAAGGAGATGCTGGTCCTTGCCCGGCTTGTACCTTCCATTACAAAACAAACTCGTGCTGAATTCTCCATCTCTTTGCTTTGGCCACTTCTGATTTGGGAAAAGGAAGTCAACCAGCAGCGTGCAGCTCCTCCAAGGAGGAAAAATCCCCCAGCACAGGGCTGTGTCGGATCCCCTTCGCTCCTGTTGGGTGCTGGCCCAGGAGCACCGTGATGGGAGGACAGGAGCACACACACAGGGTGTGGAAGGGAACAAAGGATGGCTGCGTTCCCAAGGTAAGCAGAGCTGCTGCAGATGGAAGCTGCCCACGCCTGCAAGTGGCCGCCTGGAGCTCGAGGCGCTTCCAGGGGCAGCGTTGAACAAAGATGACCGAACAAAGCTGGAGGCACTTGGAAGATGCAGTGGCAGATGGAGCAGCAGCAGCATTGAGGACGCAGTGCCTGGTGATGTGGGAGCGGATGGACACACAGACACGGGCAGCTCAGCCCCCTGCCACGGCTGCAGTGTGATCCCATCCCCGCTCCAGAATCGCGACCATCGCAAAGTGGCAGCGCTGCAGGAAGAGGGGCAGCTCTGCATCCCACTGCTGCATCTCCTGGAGGTCACACTCTGCCCATCCTGCCGTGGGGCAGCCAATATCGTCTGCATACACAGGAAAGGAGGGCAGCAGTGGGCACCCACCCCACACGACGCTCCGGCAGCCAAGCTGTGCTGCGCTCCCTTCGCTCTGAGCCGCACCGGGTCACCACAGATGTGCCCAGCATGAGGAAACCCCAAAACACAAAGGCTGCAGGAGGTGCTGAGCCCCTTCTGAAGTTGGCAATGGAAGATCATCCACCGGGATTCTGGGTTTTTTGTTGTTGTTGTTGTTGTTTCTTCCCTTTCCTTTGCCAAAATCACTTCCAAAATGTTTTCTTCTTTCCAGCTCGGTGGGCTGATGGTGTCAGTGCCCCAGGACGATGCCATACCCCATTCCAGCAGCATCTGCACTGCTCTGGAAGTGGGGTCAGCTGCCTCCATGGGGCAGGACAGGCCATGTGGACAGCAAGCAGGGTCTGTCTCTGTCCTTTGTTTTTGGGCCCTGTGCTCCTGGGAGAGCTGTATTGCTTCAGTACAGGGAAAGGGAAGGGCTAGCAAGCAGCATTGGGTCCTGTGGCATTTCCTTGGTGTAACCTTGTGCTTTGTAGCTCTGCTTTGTGCTCTGGCAAAGGTTGCTGGAAGCAGTCGGGATGTTGCTCACCTCCCCATGGCAATAGCTCAGAATGGGGCTGGGTGCTGGAGCAGGATGGGACCATCTCTCCCTGCTGGGAGTCTGCAAGGTGTAGGAAGCCACGTTGGATGCTTCTGGCTTTCCCTGCTCCCAGCATCACTGGGAGTGAGACCTGGGTCTGTGGAGTGAGACCTGAGAGCAGGGCAGCCTCCTGCACCACCCCATGAGCTCGCTGGCTTACAGCACTCCTGCTCTGGGTTCTGCCTGTGGGACAGCCCTGCAGCAGAGCAGGGCTCTTCCCCCACCCAGAGCACCCTGCAAAGTCCCAGCCCTGCGAGCCCAAAACCATGCAGAAAGCTTTAGAAGTGCTTCCCTGACATGTTGATTTAGCAACAAGAATTTGAGAAGGTGGTCGTGTACAGATGGATTTAAAGAAAATCTCCTCTTTTAAAAGAAAAAAAAAAAAAAAATCTGATAAAAATCCATAAGCTGTCAGCAAAATTGAACATTTCTTGTTAGCAAAACTAGCCAGCTTCTTGGCAGGGCACAGACAAAGGCCCTTGAGCACAAACCACACTGTGCCAGAGCTTAGGGAAGTTTTGGTGCCTCTGTTCTGCACAGGGCAGCACAGTGGGGACGTGACATTGCTGTGCCTCTGCTCGTGTCTCACTCTGCAGTGCTGAGCTGCAAGGCAAGAGCTGGGTCACAGCCTGTGCACCTCGGGGCTGCGAGCAGCAGATGCTCTGCTGGAGCTGGGGCAGTGCAGGATTGTGCTTTGCCATCCCCATCGCTCCGGGGATGGGATCTGTCTGCTTGGCATTGAGAGTTTTTGTCCTCTCTGGATGAGAAATGCAGAATTGTGATGTGGGACCTTCCCAGCTGTGATTTGGGCGAGCAGCCGGCGCGGTGAGACGGTTTCTTTGAGGTTATGCTTGAGCAGGAAGGGCAGAAGCAGGCTGGGATTTCCCCAGGAGTCTGCAATTTCAGGTTCAGTGCAGAAGCCTCTCTCAAAGGTGCTTTGTGTCTGAGGCACACTGAAGCCAGCAGAGCCCTCAACCCCCTCAGCTGAGGCCTTTGAGAACCAGGAGGCTTCTGAATGCCCGTTCCCATTCCCTCTGTCCCTGAGTTTTGCCTTTATGGAGTGATGCCTCAGTGGAGCCTGCAGCCCTGCTGTGTGCTGTGCCAGCCCCTGGCCTGGGGCTTTAGAATAGAGCTGGGGATGGGGAGGAGAAGCAGCGTTGGGCTGGGACAAGCAGAGAGCCCCACACACAGCATGGCCAACCCACAGCAAGCCACGGCCGCTGGATTCCCCCATTCCTGCTTAACACCAGCACTAGCAAGACCTGATCGCTGTACCACAGGCTTGCACGAGGTCTTTGCCCTGTTAAATCCTATGCAACCCCCTCTCCTCTCCCTCAGGGCTCTGCAGGTCCCAGCCCAGCCCCTTCTCTCTGCTCTGTGCCCGCTGAGCCCCAGTGCTCTCAGGGTTCAGCTTCATTTCCAGCAGCTCCAAAAGCATTTCCAGACCTGTGCCCTGAGACCGCGGGTCGGATGAGCGGCGAGAAGCAGGAGCAGCTCCCAGCACTGACCTGGGGGGAGGCCAGGCCTGTCCTGGGGCTCTTCATGCACGCTTCCCCCTCCTGTGCCTTCTGCACGGTGCTCCTCCAGCGTCCTCCATCCTGCAGGGAATGGAGCTCTTTGGGCTGCTCTGCTGGCACCCGCTTTGGCTGCTCTTCCTTGGGCAGGAGCAGGGGCTCCACGCCAGTATTTCTGTCCCTGGGTCCTGTGCCACCCGCCCTGCTCCAGCTCAGCACCCATTGCAGCGGAAGGAGGGCAGAGAAAACCCTTCTCACCCCTTACACACACAGCTGCAGTGGGGAAGCAACGGGGTTGTGCCCCAACCCAGGGTGCACTGAGGCTGCAGCAGAGCATCCCTGCAGCCGTGCTCCCTCCCCATGGCCCCAAATCACCCAAAAGCCACCAGCGTCCAAGCAAACAGCAGCACAGGGACGTGGGGAGGGCCAGCAGGTGCTCCCGACCAGCAGCTTTTGGTTGTGGGGTGAGAGGGGCACCAAGTTGGGGGTGGGAGTGATTCGTTTTCCAAGGAGCTCGTTGGCAAAACGAAGCATCCCATGGTTGCTCTTTCTATATATTTTTGTAGGACAGGGCGGGATGGGAGAGCAGATGGGAGATGCCTGCAGAAGTTATTTTTAACCCCATATAAAGTTTTAGGTTGGTTTTGGGGTGGTTTTTTTGGCCTTTAAATAAGAAAAAAAAAGTAATAATAATAATAAAATGGTCCTTGCTTTTGATGTCTATGCTGCCTACCTGTAAATCCAGATGTACTTAAGTGGCTGAAATCCTTGTTCTTAAATCAGATACACATTATAGTTTTGAACTATATATATAGTAAATATATATATATATATGCCTAACCCAGCAAAAATAAAAAAATAAGAAAATAAAGTATTTGGGGGTGGGGAAATGCATTGTTCTTTGAAATGAATCACAATTGGGGGATGAAATTGTGTTTCTGAGTGCCTCGAGATAAGAATTGTTTTCATTTTTTTAAATAATTTTATACAAGTGTCAAAACAGCTGGCTGGATTATTTGGAATTTTTAAATAATCCTAACTTTTTTAAAGTAGATTTTGAGAACTGTCCTGTATATAACAGTAATGTAGCAATAAATGTGACATTTTATAACAATATTCCTTTTTTTTTTCCCCCCCATGTCTGTCTTTCAGATGTTGTATACCTATGAATGAAAAGTTGTAATAAAGGTTTTACCTTGTGCTAAAAGAAATACAAAAAGAGAAAGACGAGGCGACCCAGCAGGATTCAGCCACTGTCTGCCCTCTGTTCTGTGTTCTGGGCAAAGGCTCAGCCCAAACCCATCACCACAAGTCCTGGTATTGCCCCAAATCCACCCTTATGCTTGCAGGGGGTTTCTTAGCCCTCTGCTGTTCCCTTGTTCATCACCTCTGGGCAAACAGAGCCATTTCATTCAGTGTCTCCTCGTCCCAGCACTGCTTCACCCCATCCGCTTTGCCTCCATGTCCCCTCCCAGGGGCCGATCCAGTTTCCTTCCCCTTGCACAGCACCTGCAGTGCTGGTGCTTTTCCTCCTTCCCTGCCTCAGTGCAGAGCCAAAGTGCTGCCAGACACCAAATACCCGTTGGTTATTGAGAAGTTTGAGATGTGAGATGCCAGGCGAGGGGGTGAAGAGTATTCTGGGGGTGCAGCCACCCACCCCTAGCAGGACAGGTGGGAAAGGTGAGGACTGAGAAACCAAGGTTGTACCAGATCATGAAACGGAGGAATGAGAAAAGCGTGTCTGGGAGCAAGACTGCAGGTGGGAAGACAGAGATGCACCAGGCTGAACACAAAGCTGTAGCGAGGGCAGGAGGTGCTGCAGAGCAGCTGTGAGCAAATGGTTTGCCCCACGCTTCACTGTGGTGTCCCTAAGGCAGCTCTGGGTAACCAGGCTTGCTGCCCCTCTTCTGCTTCAGACCCTACAACGATATCTGTGTCACAGCCAGATGAGGCGACCCTCAGATGAGCAGCACCTTACCTTCAGGAGTGAGCATTTGGGGTGCAGCTCTGCATGGTGCTGTCCCTGCTGTGCTGTGAGCAACGTCCACCCAACAGCAATAAGGAATTTCTGCAGGGAGGGAGCAGGTGTGGTGCTGCAGAGCGGTGTCCAGAGCAGGCAGCAAACCCCTCTGTGCAGCACTTGAACTTCAGATGACAGCAAAATATATTGCAAGAATGATAATACTGCTGTTTTGTTTTAATCAGGAAACCAGTAGCATTACTGTATCTCTTGCTGTCTGCTTGGACTGTGGTAAAGCAGTAGGAAACGCTCCTAAAATTGTCTTGAAAACCACAATGTGTATCTGAAGATACACATTGAGATGTTTTTCTTGAGTTTGGAGTTATTTTACCTTTGCTTTTTTTTTTTTTGTCATCATCTAGGAAACATTGCAAAGTGAGAGCTGAGGCTGCCTTGCATTTGCATGACTCCAAGACACTGAGCTCAAACAACATTAAAAAAGAAAAACCTGCGTAGATTCTGCTCACCAGGCTCTCTCCCTCCATCACCACGGTGGTGGTGACAAAAGCAGCAGCTTCCTGCAGGAATCTGTGCCCCACAGCTCTGTCTGACTTCCTCCTGCACCAGCTGGTGCGTGGGCACTGGGGAAACAGCGGGCAGAAACGAACCCAAAAGTCAGCATGGTTCGGTAACCTGCGTCACCCTGCTGGAGAAGAAGTCAAACTGTCAGTGTGAAATGTGGTGGTGAAGTCGATCATGCAAAGTGCTGATGAAATAATTCTGGTGAGAAAAGAAAGAAAAGAAAGAAAAAAACAGGCTGGTTTTTTGTTTTTTTTTTTTTCTTTTTCATGAGATTCAGATACAATCGTAGAATGGTTTGAGTTGGAAGGGCATCTAAAGGCCATCTGGTCCCATTCCCTGCACTGAGCAGGGACACCCACAGCTCCATCAGTGCTCAGAGCCCCATCCCCTGCCCTTGGGTGTCTGAAGGACGGGACAACACAGAATCACAGACATCCACCACCTCTCTGGGCAACCTGTGCCAGTGCTTCACTGCCCTTATCATAAAAAACTTTTTCCTTATATCCACTCTAAATCTCCCCTCTTTTAGTCAGAGCCCTTTTCCCCTTGTCCTATCACACAGACCCTGGTAAAGACCATCCTCTCGTTTCTTACAGCCCCTTTAGGTACTGACAGGCCACTCTCAGCTCTCCCTGGAGCCTTCTCTTTTGCAGGCTGCACAGCTCCAGCTCTCAGCCCGTCCTCACAGGGAGCTGTTCCATCCCTCACATCATTTTTACAAGGGTGGATAGTGATAGGACAAGGGAAAATGGTTTTAAACTAAGAGAGGGAAAGCTTAGGTTGGATATTAGGAGGAAGTTTTTCACCCAGAGGGTGGTGAGGCACTGGAACAGGTTGCCCAAGGAGGCTGTGGATGCCCCATCCCTGCAGGCATTCAAGGCCAGGCTGGATGTGGCTCTGGGCAGCCTGGGCTGCTGGTTGGCGACCTGCACACAGCAGGGGGTTGGAACTGGATGAGCATTGTGATCCTTTTCAACCCAGGTCATTCCATGATTCTGTGATTTTTGTGGTTCTCTCTGGTTGCTTTCCAACAGGTCCATGCTTCTCCTGCACTGAGAATTCCACACCTAGACACAGGTCCCAGGGGTCACCTCCCTCCTCCAGCATGGGGACAGGACCAACATCCCACACCTCCGCCCTCGTGCAGGGATAGGGCCAGCCCTTAGGGCCTGTGCTCCCCCTGCATCACAAGAACAGCCACACTCGCTCAGCTCTCACTGTGCAACCTGCACACAGCCCCGCAGCCTCCCTCCTCACTGCAGCACAGCCACAGAGCCCCTGCCGTGCCGTGAGGGCAAGCCAGGCCCCTCAGGCTCATCTCTCATCTCCACAACGAGGTCAGGGCTTAACCTACAACCCCGTAGCGCTGTGAGGACAGCCCCAACCCTTCACGTCCCCCTTTTACAGGCCGCAGGCCTACTCGGGATGAAGGAGGTAGGCCCGTTGCCATGACAACACGGCTGCGCTCAGGCAGCGCCGCGGGCAGCCCCGGGGTCCTTCGACTCTCGGCGTCGCGTCGGCGCATGCGCAGTGGGGGTGACTTTGAGGCTGCGCGATGCTGAGCAAGTTGGTGGGGCCGCGTTACGTTCAGCTCCTGCAGAACTGGTGAGCGGCGGGATGGGTCCAGGCTGCGCCTTGGGCTGAGGGCAGGGGATGGGGTGTGTGGGGGGAGGGGGGTTTGGGTGGTTCTTTCCCCCCCCCTGAGGGGAGCGCAGCTGCTCCACGGCTCTGTGTGTCCTTATGGGAGGGCCGCCAGCTGGGCTTTAAGGGTCTTTTTAAGTGTCTCTTTTAAATAAAAGCATTTCAGCCCTTTGCTGTGCAACGTTTTGGCTGTTCTGGATGCTGGCCACTGCGTACATGGAGTTTCTTCAAGGTTTTTGCTAAGATTGTTCTTGTCTGTGATGAATTTCCCAGATCACAGAATGGCCCAGGTTGGAAGGGACCTCAAGGATCACGAATCTCCAGTCCCCTGCCACATGCAGGGCCACCAACCTCCACATTTCACAGCAGCCCAGGCTGCCCAAAGCTCCATCCAACCTGGCCCTGAACACCTCCAGGGATGGACGGGGCATCCACAGCCCCTGTGGGCAGCTGTTCCAGCACCTCACCACTCATAGCAAAAAACTTCCCCCTGACATCCAACCTAAATCCTCCCTCCCTCAACTTTTGTCAAACCTTTCCCAGGGGAGAATTAAAGCTGTTCACCTTTTCTGTCTCTTTTTTAGGACTCCCACCCTCGTTACGTGGGGTGGTGTAGCTGGCACCGGTTTGATATGGATCACAGACTGGAAACTCGTCCTTCAGTACGTCCCCTACATCGGTGGGAAGTATAAAACTGAAGACTGAGCTTCCCTCTGACTGTCAGGTTGGTTTATGCAGCTGTGAGCTGGATTTGTAGAGCTGCTTGGATGTGATCACAGAATGGCCTGGGTTGAAAAGGACCACAATGATCATCCAGTTTCAACCCCCTGCTATGTGCAGCATCGCCAACCACCAGCCCAAGCTGCCCAGAGCCACATCCAGCCTGGCCTTGAATGCCTCCAGGGATGATTGATGTGTTGTCCTGTTCCTTCAGGTCCAAAACAGTATTCCTTATTTTGATGATTCAGTGCTTTTTTTTCTCTGTTGTTGGTTTTTAACAGGCAGCGCTTCACAGGGTTTCAAAGGATGAAATATAACCAAGAATATCATTTTCAAGTGGTTATTTTGTTAGCAGTGTATTTTCCACAGTGTGCTTTGGTTCTTGAGAAGTGAAGTTGAGCCCTCTGGGGTAAATTAGGACTTCAGGCAGATCCATTTACTTCTAATCTTAGCTACACTTGCTTAAAGGTCAAGACTTTGTTGTTGTTAGACCTATTCAGATGCCTTTCTCTTCTGTGTAATCAGTAAAAATAAGCTAAGCTTTCAGTGCTGGCTACAGAGTACTAAAAATAATTGGAAATTAGGCTTTCTCAGTGCTCATTCCTTTTAAAAGTGCTGTTCTGAGTCTTATAAGACTGACCATCCATAGAGCTAAAGCAGCAGTTAGTGCCATCTGCTGAGCCTCTAAATGCACACACAGGTGGTAAGCAGGCTTAGAACTACTTTATTCTATATTCCATTCTATGATTCTATGCTATTCCTTGCTGCAGATACAAAATTTATAAATATTTTGCTTTATTTTAAAGACACTGAGAGGAAAAGGCTGGGGAAAAGCCCTCAGATCATGCAGGAGCAATTAAGACATACAGTAAGGGTTTTCTTTGCTTAAAAATTACCTGAGCCAGCAGTGGGAGCATGGATGCATTCCTGAGAGCACAGCTTACGTTCTGTTTTCAAGTAAGAATATTGCTTCCTCCAGGTACTTATGCACAGCATATTGCTGTAGAGAAGAGGGATGTTTCTGTGGTGGCCTCTGGTTCCTTTGAAAGAGACATAAAAGCTCCATTCTGATGTTTGCTTCTGTAGCAGAAATTTGTTTCTGGGTTTTATTAGAGGTTTATTGACATCTGTCTGTAGTGTTGGCTGCTATACTTTGCAGGAAGTGCCTCTTAATGACTGCTTTGTGTTTATTGTAGGAAATGTATTGCTGGATTGAGTGTTTTGGAGCCTTCTGCTGAGAACCCTGCTTTGAGGTGAACTTGAAATGCTCAGTACGGATTCTACAAGAGGCTGTGGTGTCCCTAACTCTGCCACAAACACTTGTGAACACTTGGTTGTGAACGTTCTGCTTCACACACAGCCTGCCTCATGCTCTCCTGATCCCTTCCACAGTTGATCTTGGCCTAATGCAAGTAATTTATGAAGCTGATGTACAAAATAAACCAAGTGAACAATATGTTGGTGTTGCTGTGTTACCTTCTTTGCCCACGTTTTTTTGTTGTGCCTTCTGCTTGTTCAGCACATGCCCCAAGGAGGGCGTGCACAGGTTTGCTTTGTTTCCTGTGCAGTTTCCTCAGGCACCAACTGCTGTAGTTGTTGCTCACTCCTGTTCATGCTGCTGTCGTTTTTGAACTACTCTTAGCAAGGTGCTGATTCCTAGCTCAGCAGCATCTCTTTAGGGAAGATTTTATCTTGGTTGCAGTGATGGTGCTGCTTGGGTGTTGCATTTAGGGTTGAAGGCTTCGGAGTGATACTGTTGTAAGTGGAACACTTGTAAAATCTGGCTAAATGGTTTCACTGAGCAGAATAACTGCTTTAGCATGAACGCAGCAGCGTTGATAAAAACTTTATGGGGAAAATCAATTATTTTCCTGTACAAAACTCATTCCAATAGGGCACTACTGAAGGCTGAGGTGGGATGGCTGATGTCACCTGGTGCCGTGCTCCTGAACTCCAGGCTCTGAAAGGTGAAGGCACTGTGAAATTCTGGCATCACAGCCCTGTGCTGCACACGGAGACGTTGTTCCATTCTCACCCAAGCTGCCCTGAAAGTGGAAGTTAGATGAGCCCATACGTCATCACCGTGCTAAAATCAGACCTGAGCAATCAGTCTGTGCTCTTACCTGCTCAGCATGTCTAGACACGATGGGCATAACGTGCTGCTGCTGCCTTCAGTCCTGACCTAGTTTGGGCTCGTCCCCGTGGGCGAGTGATCCTCTTCCTGCTGCTGAGAAAAGCCTTCAGAAGGGCTCGGAGTGAGGGCTCATCCCTGCTTCCCACTGCTCCCCCACGTCCCTGAGTTCTCCAGCTGCAGCTCTGATGACAGAGAGTTGTCATCAGCAAGGACCCAGCAGCAGCAGTGCTGTTATGCACAGCAAATTGCATTGGGAGGTACTTAAAAGAGAGAAGCACATTCAAAATCCCAGCTGAATGCACAGACAGGCAGGGCAAGAAACGTATGGACTTTGGATTTGTTTACCCTTTGGCGATGGTTCAGCTGCTTGTGTTTTCTGCTGCATTTCAAATGATGGTTTGGTCTGTAATTAACCCTAGGATTAGCCTCTTGCTAATGCCATTTCTGGTAGTTCTCCTTCCACAAGAGCAAGCATTCTGCAGAAATCCTCCAGTAGAAACATCCTCGTGTTCTCAGACGAGTATCTGTTCAAATCTGAGTAATTACCGCCTGATTAGCAGGGCTGATCTTTCTCGTTTTTAAGACCCACTCATCGCCTCTTTTCAAACAGTTAATTATTTTCCAGAATGAACTGATGCGATGTCACACGTGCACATAGGAAGAAATCAGTGTCAGACAAAGACCTGCGAGAGGAAAGCTCCCGTGTCGCAAGCAGGAGAGCTCCGCTAGAGGGCACAGCACAGGGCTGAGCAGAAACCCAACGTGTGGGATGGACGACCGGTCCTGGAGCCCAGCGTGCTCAGCTGGCAGCAGATCTTCACCTCATCCTCTGTACCTCAGCAGCATTTCCAAAGGAACTCCAGAATATTTTCCCCTCGAGTTCCAGAGTTCCAGCCCAAACTTTTCGTGCTGTCCCAGGAGAAGAAACATCTTCCTTTCCATAGCCTCTCCCTGCAGGGAAAATCCATTTCCCAACTGCTGTTACCCCGTGCTTGCAGTTAAGCAGGTTGGTATCTCCAGGTCAGTATCTCCATCTCCACCTGCACCACGATTACTCCCCATCTTGTGCAGTTTGTTCTTAAATAAAATGCCATTGAGGGCCATTTAGTTTGCTGTACACGGGACTGTGGGGTTCAGGCTCTGCTTCTAACACAGCAGCCTCGCTGCCACCAGCTTCTCTTCCTCATTTCCCCATTTGCTGTGCTGAAAAAGTGCAAATTTGGGAATGCTGTGCCTCAGTTCCTGTGCACGCCTTGTCCACCAACCTTTATTCTTGGTGGAGAAGCTGTGTTTCAGTCCGAGTGCTTTGTTGTGATGAGAGGGGGGAAAAAAGCAACGGGAAAAGGGGAAGTAGGTTTATGAAAAACGATGTGGTTTTGATCAGTGCTGGTGGTCAGAGCTTTGTGTGCTCGAGATTGCAGGGAATAACGATAGGAGAGCAAGATGCTTCCTGAGTGTTCATCCAGGAGGAGACAAACACAAACCAACAGAAACAACCCTGGTGATGTGGAATGCGAGCTCTGCGCTGATTAAAGGCACAATCTCCAGTGCCAGGTGTCTGAAATAGAAAATTCTTCCTGTATGAGCAACTGCAGCCCTGCACCCATGGGCACAGCCACCCCTCTGAAGCCGTTGTGAGCTTCTCCCCCTTCACCCTGTGCATGCAGGACCGGGTTTCCTCTCGTTCCCCAGCGCACATCTCACATCCTTCCTCACGTTCCCTGCTGCATTCGTTTGAAACCAATGAGCCACGTTTTTCTTGTGTCTTTTTTTCTTAAGTAAAACAACAATGGGTTTTTTTGCACAGCTGTGAGCCGAAGGAAAAGCTGGGAGATCCAACAGGCTGAAGAAGCTCCATGTCAGGCTGTCCTGCACAGCATGTTTGTGGGGTCCTCAGTGGCCCATCCGTATCCTGCATGGCCATCCATACCCCACGTCCCTGGTGACTCATCCATGCCCTATATCATGCATGCTTGTCCATGAGGTCCTACTGTTGATGTCCCATCCATGCCCCATGTTCCTGGTGGCCCATTCAGTCCCCATGTCCTGCACAATCTGTCTGTGAGGTCATGCCTTTGTGGACCATTCACTCCCCACATCCTTCATGACTTGTCCATGGGGCCACGTTCTTGGTGGCCTTTCATGGCTGCACAACCTACCCATGGGGTCACGTTCTTGGTGGCCCATTCACTCCCCATGGATAAATGTCCTTGGTGACCCATCCAAACCCCATGTTCCTGGTGGCCATTCCATGCCCTATATCCTGCATGGTTTATCCATGGGGCCACACCATTGGTGGCCCATTCACTCCCCTTGTCCTGCATGGATCCATGTCCTTGGTGGCCCATCCATATCCACATCATCGATGGTTCATCCATCACCCTTTACAGCCCATCCATGGGGCCATGCTGATGACCCATCCTCACCCTATGTTCCTGGTGGCCATTCCATGCCCTTCATCCTGCATGGTTTATCCATGGGGCCACACCACTGGTGGCCCATTCACTCCCCATGTGCTGCATGGATCCATGTCCTTGGTGGCCCATTCATACCCCATATCCTTGGTGGCCCATCCACATCCACATTATTGATGGTTCATCCATCACCCCTATCCTTTACAGTCCATGGAGTCATGCTGGTGACCCATCCAAACCCCATGTTCCTGGTGGCCATTCCATTCCCTATATCCTGCATGGTTTATCCACAGGGTCACACCACTGGTGGCCCACTCACTCCCATGTGCTGCATGGATCCATGTCCTTGATGGCCCATTCATTCCCCATGTCCTTGGTGGCCCATCCACACCCACATCACCGATGGTTCATCCATCACCCTTTACAGCCCATCCATGGGGCCATGCTGATGACCCATCCTCACCCTATGCTCCTGGTGGCCATTCCATGCCCTATATCCTGCATGGTTTATCCATGGGGCCACACCGTTAGTGGTCCATTCACTCCCATGTCCTACATGGATCCATGTCCTTGGTGGCCCATCCACACCCACATCACTGATGGTTCATCCATCACCCCCTATCCTTTACAGCCCATCCATGGGGCCATGCTGATGACCCATCCATACCTTACATTCATGATGGCCCATCCACAGCCAGCATCCTCCACAGCCCACCCATGGGCTCACACCTTTGTTAACCCGTTCACAGCCCATTCATTCCCCACCCATGCACAGCCCATTCATTCCCCAGCCCATTCATTCCCCAATCCCTGCACGGCCCGTTTATGGTGGTCCATCCGTACCCTGTGCTACGATGCTCCTATACACAACATTTACAGCCTCACTCCCTAAGCGCTTATCCAGCCTCTGTGTCCTCTTACAGCCCACCGAGGGCACGACCCCCCCTCCCCCCCCCTAATTTCGTCCCTCCCCCCCTTCTGTGCGCTGCAGCCCGGGGGCTGCAGGGGGCGCGAGCGGGCGGGGCGGGGGGCGAGCGGGGCTGCGCGGGCAGAGCGGCGGGAACGGACGAAGGGGGGGGGGAGGAAGGATGCCCAAAACGGCGCTGCCGGGACAGCGAGGGGGGGCGCGGCGCCAGGCGGTGGGGTAAGGCTGGGGGGGGGGTGCGGGGACGGAGGGGGGGATGAGGGAATTGGAGGTGGATGAAGGGGGTCCGTATGGGGATTGGATGTTGGGGGGAGGGGTTTCTATGGGGATGTGGTCCGCGTGGGGTGGAGTGGGGGGGGGTACGAGGGGGGTCTGTGTGGGGGTAGAGAGGGGGATGGGGGGGGGATATCGATTGCTGAGGGGTCTGTGTGGGGTTGCGGGGGTCCCTGTGGGGACGGGGGGGTCTCAATGGGGATGGGAGAGTCTCAGTGGGGATGGGGAAGGTCCATGTGGGGTTGGGGGGGGTCTCAATGGGGATGGGGAAGGTCCATGTGGGGTTGGGGGGGGTCCCTGTGGGGATGGGGATGGGAGAGTCTCAGTGGGGATGGGGGAAGTTCCCTGTGGGGATGGGGGGGGGGTCTCGATGGGGATGGGGAAAGTCCATGTGGGAGTAGGGGGGGTATCTATGGGGATGGGGGGGGGTCTCTATGGGAGTAAGAGGTGTATCTGTGGGGATGGGGGGTCTCTATAGGGGTTCCTGTGAGGGTGGGGGGGGTCTCAGTGGGGTAGAAGAGGTCTCTATGGGGATGGGGGGGCTCTCTATGGGGATGGGGGGGTCTCTATGGGGTAGGGGAGGGTCTCTGTAGGGGTAAGAGGTGTATCTGTGGGGATGGGGGGGTCTCTATAGGGGTTCCTGTGGGGTATGGGGGGGGTCTCAATGGGGATGGGGGGAGTCTCTGTGGGGTAGGGGGGGTCTCTGAGGTAGGGAGGGGGTCTCTGTGGGGATGGAGAAGGTCCATATGGGAGTAAGGGGGAGTCTCTGTGGGGATGGGGGTGTCTCAATGGGGATGGGGGGTCTCTGTGGGGGTATGGGGTGTATCTGTCGGGATGGGGGGGGTCTCTATAGGGGTTCCTGTGGGGATGGGGGGGTCTCAATGGGGATGGGAGGAGGGTCTCTGTGAGGTAGGGGGGTCTCTGTGGGGGTAGGGGGTGTATCTGTGGGGATGGGGGTCTCTATAGGGGTTCCTGTGGGGGTGGGGGGGGTCTCTGTGGGGTACAGAGGGTCTCTATGGGGGTAGGGGGCGTATCTGTCGGGATGGGGGGGGTCTCTGTAGGGGTTCCTGTGGGGGTGGGGGGGTCTCTATGGGGATGGGGGGGTCTCTATGGGGGTAGGGGACGTAACTGTCGGGATGGGGGGGGTCTCTATAAGGGTAGGGGGGGGTCCCTGGGTCGGGGAGTTCTGTATGGGGATGAGGATGAGTCAATGGGGGGGGGCTGTTGGAGCTCTGTGGGGGTCTCTGGAGGAAGGAGGGGTTCGAGACTCGGGGTGCCGCGCTCGGCTGGGAGGGGGGGGGGTCTCTAAAGGGCAGCCCCCCAACCTCAGGCAGCCCCTACCCAGGGACTATATCCCGCGGCGTGCCCGGGCGGAGGGATCCGCCGCCCCCGACCCCGCGAGAGGCGGAGCGCGGAGAAAAGGGGGGAGGGGGCGGAGAGCGGAACCGCGGGGGCGGGCGGAGCGGAGCGGTGCTGGGCTGAGCCGAGCGGAGCGGAGCGCGGCGCCTTACGGCCGACGGAGGGCCGCGGCGTGGCCGGGGGGAGGCCGCGCTCGGGGCCGTGAGCGGAGCGGGAGGAGCTGCGAACGTTGGGGGGAACGGCGAGAGGGGGAGCGGGGAGCGGTGGGCCCGAGGGCCGCGGCGGAGGAGATGGAGCGGAAAAGGTGGGAGCGGGCGGGAGGGGGCGAGCGGGGGGACGGCGTTGCTGGTGCTGAGGGTGGGGGGGGGTCCCGAATTGGGGGCTGTGGGGCTGCTTGGGGTCTTTGGGGGGTTCTTAAGGGCTGCTTTGGGGGAATTGGGGGCTGCTTTGGGGGAATTGTGGTCATTGGAGATGCTTGGTGGTCATTGGGGGCTGCTTTAGGGGCACTTTGGGGTCGTTGGGGGCTGCTTGAGGACACTTTGGGGTCATTGGGGGTTTCTTAAGGGCTCTTTAGGGCATTGAGGGGCTGCTTTGGGGGAATAAGGGGCTGCTTTGGGGGAATTGTGATCATTGGAGATGCTTGGTGGTCGTTGGGGGGTTCTTAAGGGCTTTTTAGGGCATTGAGGGGCTGCTTTGGGGGAATTGGGGGCTGCTTTGGGGGAATTGTGGTCATTGGAGATGCTTGGTGGTCGTTGGGGGCTGCTTGAGGGACACTTTGGGGTCGTTGGGCTGCTTTGTGGTCATTGGGGGGTTCTTAAGGGCTCTTTAGGGCATTGAGGGGCTGCTTGAGGGCACTTTGGGGTCTTTGGGGGTTTCTTAAGGGCTGCTTTGGGGGAATTGGGGGCTGCTTTGGGGGAATTGGGGGCTGCTTTGGGGGAATTGTGGTCATTGGAGATGCTTGATGGTCATTTGGGGGGTTCTTAAGGGCTTTTTAGGGCATTGAGGGGCTGCTTTGGGAGAATTGGGGGCTGCTTTGGGGGAATTGGGGGCTGCTTTGGGGGAATTGTGGTCATTGGAGATGCTTGATGGTCATTTGGGGGGTTCTTAAGGGCTTTTTAGGGCATTGAGGGGCTGCTTTGGGAGAATTGGGGGCTGCTTTGGGGGAATTGGGGTCATTGGAGATGCTTGGTGGTCGTTGGGGGCTGCTTGAGAGCTCTTTAGGGCATTGAGGGGCTGCTTTGAGGGAATTGGGGGCTGCTTTAGGGGACACTTTGGGTTCGTTGGGGGCTGCTTTGTGGTCATTGGGGGCTTCTTAAGGGCTCTTTAGGGCATTGAGTGGCTGCTTTGGGGTCATCGGGGGCTGCTTGAGGGCACTTTGGGGTCGTTGGGGGGCTGCTTGAGGGCACTTTAGGGTCATTAGAGATGGTTGGTGGTCGTGGGCTGCTTTGGGGTCATCGGGGACTTCTTGAAGGCTGCTTTGGGGAATTGGGGGGGCTGCTTTGGGGGAATTGGGGTCATTGGAGATCCTTGGTGGTCTTGGGGGGCTGCTTGAGGGTGCTTTGGGGTCATTGGGGGCTTCTTAAGGGCTCTTTAGGTCATTGGGGGGCTGCTTGGGGTCATTGGGGGCTGCTTTGGGGGAATTGGGGTCATTGGAGATGCTTGGTGGTTGTTGGGGGGCTGCTTGAAGGTCGTTTGGGACTTCTTAAGGGCTCTTTAGGGCATTGAGGGGCTGCTTGGGGTCATTGGGGGCTGCTTTGGGGCTCTTTGGGGTCATAGGGGCCTGCTTTGTGATCATTGGGGGCTTCTTGAGGGCACTTTGGGGTCATTGGGGGCTGCTTGAGGGCACTTTGGGGTCATTGGAGCTGCTTGGTGGTCATTTGGGGCTGCTTGAGGGCACTTTGAGGCATTGGAGGGCTGCTTTGGAGTCACTGGGAGCTGCTTGAGGGTCGTTGCGAGGCTGCATTGGGGTCACTGGCTTCTTGAGGGCTCTTCAGGGTATTGGGTGCTGCTTTGGGGGCAGTTGTGGACTGCTTGGTGGTCATTGGAGGCTGCTTTGGGTCGGTGGGGGGCAGCTATGGGACGCTTTGGGGCATGGGATGGCTGCTTTGGGGTGCTGGGGGGCCGTTTGAGGGCTGCTTTGGGGTCATTGGAGGCTGCTAGGGGTCACTGGGGGCTACTTCAGGGCACTTTGGGACATGGGAGGGCTGCTTTGGGGTTGCTGGGAGGCTGCTTTAGGGCACTTCAGGGCATTGGAGGGCTGCTTTGAGGTCATTGGAGGCTGCTTGGAGTCATTGGAGGCTTCTTTGGGGTGTTGGGGGGCTGTTTTGGGGGCTGCCAGTTCCCTGCTATGTGCTGCCCCAGGAGCTGGGTGCTGTGGGATGATCCCTTCACAGTGCCCTCATCCCCTCGCAGTGCTGCAGGGCAGTGGGTCCGATGGGTGCTGGGTGCTCTGGGTGTCAGCAGGAGGATCCCATCATCCCAGGGCTGCACCCACCGCCTGTCCCGTGCTACTTTGGGGTCGAGTGAAGGCAGCAGGCTGTGCTTTGAGGGCAGGCAGAGGGTTCAGCAGCGTGGGGTGTGCTCACCTGCTTTGCCTGGAGGAGATGGGAGATGAGAACGCAGCCGTGTGTGGGCCATGTGGATCTTCCTTCCAACACCAGGAGCTGCCCCATGGGCAAACCCAGGGCTGGAGGAGCTCAGTGTGGGTGCCAGGCTGCTCTCACCCAGCCCTTGTGGTTGGTGGGATGTGCTGTGAGCTCAGCACGCACGGCGTTCATCCTCACCATCACATTCTGATGCTGAGGATTAGCGTTGTGCACTGAGCAGAGCAGCAAAGTGCTCGTTGTCAGGGTCTGATGCTGGAGGTACCCAAACAGTGTTGGATCCAGGGAAGGGAAAGCCCCACCTGCAGAGCTGGGGGTGCAGATGGTCATTGTGCTTCCCAGGGACTTCATTGTAGAGCTGTGCCCTCAGAGCCACGCTTAAAACAGAGTGGAGGGAGAGGATAAGTGCCATATTATTCCCAAGGTATAATGGATTTTCCCTTTATATCAGTTTGGACAGAGATCAAAGGTATAAACGTGGCCCCGCTGCACTAATTTTCAGTTACTGTTGCATTTTGAATTACATCAGAGTGGCAAACATACGAGCGGCGCTTTATTAATACCTCTGCTATTTCTGCCTGTTGCTTACCTGGCTGTTTTCTTTCACCCAGCTGCTCTGAGCACACGGATGCAGTGAGCGTGGACAATTGCGTGCACAGCTTCCCATCAGAAATAACTGGAAACAAACGCTCCCGTGTGAGATCACCAGCCCTGGGGATTAACACCAATCCAAGGTGAGCAGCACGGGCAGCACAGACTGCCTTCCTTGTGGCTGCTGTATGGAGATCTCTTTGGGTAGCCCTAAATGCTAGCAGCAAATGCCTTCTGTTCTGTATGGAGTCTGCTTTGGGAGGCAAATGCATCGTATTCTGTTGCAGGGAATTGTCCTCCAGCCTTGCCAGGTGGAGCAGAGCTTGATGGTGTCAGTGCAGTGGGGCTGATGGGCTGCATCGAGGTGGGGTGCAGCAGGGATGGAGGGTCTGCTCTGCGTGCCATGAAGGGAATCGTGTCAGTTCGTGAAGTCTGAGAGAGTTCTGGCTGTGTGGTTTTTATGCTTTGTGCCCACACAAGGAGGGCTTACAGCTGCTCTGTGCAGCAGTGCTCGTATCTGTCTATGGGGCCACGTCTTTGGCAGCCCATCCATGTCCTGATGCCCCATGTCCTTGGGTGGCCCCTTCAGTCACGATGTTCTGCGTGGCCCAGTGGTGGGTCTGTGCCCTTGGTGGCCCATTGAGCGAAGCCATGTGGATGTGGTGCTTCTGTGTGGGCTGTTGCTCTGGCTCAAAACAGCTGTGGGCTGTCAGCAGGGTGCCAGGGATGGGTGATGGAGATGCTGATGTGTGGATATCCCTGTGAGCGCAGCAGGATGAGAAGAGGGGTGGCTGCAGGAGTGGCTGCAGGGCTCACCTGGTCCTGGTGGGTTTGCACTGTTGCTTTTTGTGTCTGTGCTCATTGCATCCCATAGAGCTGTGGGAGCACCAGGGTGAGTTTAGGAGGTGCTGCCACCAATAATGGGGAGAGTGGAGCAGTGGCATGGAGTTCCTCGGGTGGGTGGGATGCAGGCAGCAGGAAAAGAGTGAGAAGAGGAGGAAAAGCATTTAGCATTATAACCATCACGAGGCTTTAAGCATATGCTTCTGATCACCCACCCCTTCTGACGTAGGTTACGTTCATTGAAAGGCAGGCAACATCCGGAGTGAGCTGGTGGGATTTTTTTTTTTTTTCTTTGCCTTTTGTCCCTCGCTTCCCAAGTTGTTCAGATCTGGAGGATGGGAAATGGGGAGAGCAGAGGGGAGGAGACTCATTGAGTGAGGCAGGAGGAGGGAGCATGCTGGCAGCACAGAGACAAAGGCTGAGCTGAGCACAGAGAGTGGGCACCTGGTGGCCACGTGCCCCGAATGGGCTGCGTGCATCCAACCCATCTGCACCCACGGTGTCCCTGAGTGGCAAATGAGGGCTCTGTGGGGCTGTTCTGTTAGCCCTGGGTGCAGAAAACGTTGTGTGGCTGCTGGTGGGCAGCGTGGGAATCGCTCGTGGCTTCGTGGTTCCCTGCTTTTTAGGGGTGGGGAGAAGTGTGGGAGGAGGGAATTCCCAGCTCGGCGCCGTGCTCGCAGCACCAGGACCTGCAGTCACATCCAGAAGAGGTTGATTTCTGCAGTTTGGTGTCAAAATCTTTCTTTTGGGTCTCTCTTAAGTCTTCGTGTATCAGGGAAAAAAAAAAATAACACAGTAAAGCAAAGCTTTTGCTCTGCACTTGGAAAGAGAGAAATTTCCCCTTTTGTGCATTAAAAGTCACATCAGCTTCATCGCTGCTGGAGCACCATCTCTGTGCCTCGTGCCTCGCTGGAAGCACAACCTGCTGAGTTTTGACAGTGGGGTTTTTTGGCTGCATTTTGTTTTCTGACCCTCTCAGCACCACCGAGCTGCAGCAGCTCTGCAGCTTCGTTCCCCCATCGGGATAAAAATTTCTCTCTTTAACCCCTCGGTGCTTTTGTTTTGGGCCAGGCTTCCCCAGGGAGGAGGGACAGAGCTCTGAGTCATTTCAGGATTGTTTTAGTTGTAAGCTGAGTTGAGTTAGAAGCTGTTCTTCGGATCCCTTGCAGAATTACTAGAGTGCATGCTGACAAATTGAGCTGCAGGCTCTGTGCAACGTGCTCTGAGTGCATCTGGCTCTGTTGCTCTGGAATCCCCCGCGCTTTGAAGTGGCAGAACAAGAACCTTGCACCTCAGCACGTTATTTTTAACATTCCCTTCGGTGGATTTCTGTTTCTATGAAATAAATGGGAGCTGCAGGTCTCAGAAGAGGAAGCAGCATCGTGCCTTTCAAGCAGCAGGAGCTTTTCTTTTCGACTTTGCTGACAGCAGAGAAAGCTCTGCCCAGAACACTGCTGGAGTTGGTTCTTCCTTTGGGGATCACAGCATACAGCTCCCTTTGTGTTTTGAAGCAGCGGTTTCAAATTTGATGTCTGGATCCAGTCTGTTCCTGCCTGCTTCTTCCAGCTCTGATGCCATCTTCTGGTCTGAGCGTTCTGCAGCTCACAGCGAGCTGTTCTAAGTGCAGACAGGGATGGAGCCCTTCTTCCTCTGATATTTTCAGTATGATGTGTACTAACTTTCCCTTTCAGGAGGGTTTTGGTTTTGAGAGTTTTTAATCTGTTTCGACCCTTCCCTTCCCTTCCCTTCCCTTCCCTTCCCTTCCCTTCCCTTCCCTTCCCTTCCCTTCCCTTCCCTTCCCTTCCCTTCCCTTCCCTTCCCTTCCCTTCCCTTCCCTTCCCTTCCCTTCCCTTCCCTTCCCTTCCCTTCCCTTCCCTTCCCTTCCCTTCCCTTCCCTTCCCTTCCCTTCCCTTCCCTTCCCTTCCCTTCCCTTCCCTTCCCTTCCCTTCCCTTCCCTTCCCTTCCCTTCCCTTCCCTTCCCTTCCCTTCCCTTCCCTTCCCTTCCCTTCCCTTCCCTTCCCTTCCCTTCCCTTCCCTTCCCTTCCCTTCCCTTCCCTTCCCTTCCCTTCCCTTCCCTTCCCTTCCCTTCCCTTCCCTTCCCTTCCCTTCCCTTCCCTTCCCTTCCCTTCCCTTCCCTTCCCTTCCCTTCCCTTCCCTTCCCTTCCCTTCCCTTCCCTTCCCTTCCCTTCCCTTCCCTTCCCTTCCCTTCCCTTCCCTTCCCTTCCCTTCCCTTCCCTTCCCTTCCCTTCCCTTCCCTTCCCTTCCCTTCGCCATGGGACTAGAAATCCTGTGCTCACACTGCTTTTTTCAGACTGTCCTGCTATGGAGCTTTCAAAGAAGTAGATAATATGGTAGAAAAACGCTTTTTCCTTTGAGCTACCCTAAAGAAGACCCCAGAGAGGTTGTTAGCATCTCAGCACCGCAGCGCTGGGGGGTGTTCTGCATTGCTGAAGCAGTGCTGCTTCCCTCTGTCTGTGACAGCTTCATTATTTCCAGTTATTCTTGGCCTTTGAGTAGAAATCTATGAGCAAGAAGCTGTGTTTCTAGCTTTAGGAGTAACAGAAGGTGACTTAATTACAGATCTCCAACCGGCTCCGGAAGGCATTGAAACCTCATCCGTGCTCATTTGTGTCCAACGGGTGTAAGTTGTGCTGATAACACCTCTCTCCCTCCTCAAGGGGAGCAAATGGAGTCTGTAATGTGTGTAATCTGGGGTTACCTCGACCCAAAAGCAGCAGCATGCACTCGGAGATAATCCTGCTCCCACATGATATGGCTGATCTGTCCTAGCACTGCTAACTGCTGTGTGATAGAAGGGAACAGACAAACGTGGGAAGGGCTCAACTGGAGGTTTTGGTGTTTTTCACTCGTGTTACATGGGTTGGGTGTATCAGACTGTAGGTGAGAGCCTGTACCAGACTGTAGGTGAGAGCCTGTACCAGACTGTAGGTGAGAGCCTGTACCAGACTGTATGTGCACCTTGCCTGCTGGATGCACACTGCTGTCCTCTGCTCCTCAGGAAGCAAATTACTTGGCATGTTAAAGATGCAAAGTAACAGAAAGGAGAGAAATTAAGAGAATAAAGCAGCACTGTTGTGATGCTAAATGAGATGTGAGGACGACTTTGTGCTCCGTCTTTAGTTCTCACTGCAGTCACAGTGCATTGACTGCTTCTTGCTTTATGCACGAAATACAAAAGGGCTCAATTAGTGCTTTTGGTAGTAGTGCAGAGGGCTCTGCTGTTATTAAAATAAAACAAGAGTTGGAGTGGTTTGTGTGTGCTTGCCAGCTTGTAGCCTCCCATGTGAAATCAGGTGCGTAAAACAAATCTCTTCTGTTTTGCCATTAATTGAGAGTTTTGTAAGGTTTTGACCTTTATCCTTGCATCAGTTAAGCGTTGCATTTCATTGCTTTGCACCTTGGCAGTGAACTTCTTCCTCCTCGCTGCAGCACAACAGAGTCTGGGGAGGACTTATGGTACCTCTCAGACACAATGAGATTATCCTTGGAAACAGGTGTTGTTATTGGAGACGACTGAGTGATAGCTGCCTCTGTGCCATCGTTTCCAGTTATTCTGCTGATCATGCTGTTAATTTATACGTGGTCTAAATTTTGTTTCCAACGCATCCCAACAAGTTCTGCTCCATTTCTGCTCCATTTGTCTCTCCCAATAACAACAAGAAGTTGACATGAGTGCAGCGATACCCATCGTGAGCTGAGCGTGAGCTCAGGAAGAGAAACACAACTTAAAACAGCCGCTGTGCTGAAGTGCAGAGGGTTTTGTTCTCCCTCCTGATCTCTTTTCTGGTCTTTTCCAGCCCCAGTGGTAAGAAGTTCCGCAGCAAACCCCAGCTGGCTCGCTACCTGGGCAGCTCCATGGACCTGAGCACTTTTGATTTCCGCACGGGGAAAATGCTGATGAGTAAAATGAACAAGAACAGGCAGAGGATGCGCTACGACTGTTCCAACCAAGCCAAAGTAAGTTGTTCACAGAATCACAGAATGGCCAGGGTTGGAAGGGACCTCAAGGATCATGAAACTCCAACCCCCCTGCCACATGCAGGGCCACCAACCTCCTCATTTAATGCTAGACCAGGCTGCCCAGGGCCCCATCCACCTTTGGGATTAACTGAGGAGGCAGCACCGTGTGGATGAGGGGTACAAACAGCCATTGTTAGCTTATGGATCAGTGAGCACACAGCATGGTTCAGAGCAGCGTTTGTCCTTAGTCCTTTTCTACACCTCAGAAATATGTTTAGCAGATAGTATGGCTGCATTCTGGAGAACAAAGCCTGTCCCACGGGCTTCCCACATGAGCAGGGCAGATCTTAGGGGCACGATTCCTGTCCTCCATGTAACTCAAAGTGCAGTCATGCTGTGAAACCTCAGAGTCAATAAGGTTGGAAAGACCACTGAGCTCATCTAGTCCAACCTGATGGTTATCAGTGCTGTCAGAAGTGAGTTTTGTTAAGAACTGAAGGTTTGTAGAAAAGAAGAGCACTTGATTCCAGCTGTGTTGTTGTAATTCAGTAGTGGATGCCAGCAAATAAAACCAGAGGTCAGGGTGGTTTCTGGATTCACAAACTGCTCTCTAAATCCCACATAAGATTTTTCTAATTATTACCAATGTTGTATCAAAACTTTTAGGTTTAGTGACCCAAAGGTGGCTTGTCACATCAGAACCTAAAATCAATGTTCTGACTCTTGAATTCTGTCAAAATAGAAATAAAACTATGAATTAGATGAAGAGGGGAAGGCATGGTTATGTTTGGAAGGCCTTAGGTGAGATCTGAGGGGTACTGTGTGCATCTTTAGCAGTCTCACTGCTACAGATCAGGCAGGTTTTCAAGTCCATGAGTGCTGCTGCTTTTGCACACTGTGCCTCTTTATAGCTGTAGTAGTATCTTGGCAAATGTAAAACGTTTTATGGCATTTTCTCCTTTCTTTTGTTTTGAAATGTTTAGGGCAAGCCTGATTTGAACACGGCGCTGCCCGTCAGACAGACTGCCTCCATCTTCAAGCAGCCTGTCACAAAGATCACAAACCATCCCAGCAATAAGGTGAAGAGTGATCCACAGAAAGCTGTGGACCAACCCCGGCAGGTGAGGCATGGAGCTCAGAGTCTGCTTTTCCAGAAAGAAGAATCATAGAATGGCTTAGGTTGGAAGAGACCTCAAGGATCACGAATCTCCAACCCCCTGCTGCAGGCAGGGCTGCCCACCTCCACGTTTCATACCAGCCCAGGCTGCCCAAGGCCCCATCCAACCTGGCCTTGAACACCTCCAGGGATGGACAGGGCATCCACAGCCTCTCTGGCAGCTGTTCCAGCATCTCACCACTCTCATAGCAAAGAACTTCCCCCGACATCCAACCTCAATCTTCCCTCCCTCAACTTCAAACCATTTCCCCTCGTCCTGCAGTTATCAACCCTTTCAAAGAGTTGATTCCCCTCCTGTTTGTAGGCTCCCTTTAGGTACTGAAGGCTGCAATGAGGTCACCCAGCAGCCTTCTCTTCTCCAGGCTGAACAAGCCCAGCTCCCTCAGCCTGTCCTCACAGGGGAGGTGCTCCAGTCCCCTGCTCATCTTCGTGGCCCTCCTCTGGACCCTCTCCCACAGCTCCCTGTCTTTCTTGTACTGGGGGCCCAGACCTGGATGCAGTTCTGCAGATGGGGCCTCACGAGGGCAGAGTAGAGAGGGACAGTCACCTCCCTGTCCCTGCTTCTGATGGAGCCCAGGAGCCCATTTGCTTTCCAAGCTGCATGAGCACACTGCTGGTTCACATCCTGTTTCTCATCCACCAGGTCCTTCACTGCAGAGCTAACTTCTAGTTTTTGCTGTTGAGAAGTCCCAAAGTAAAATGGCTAAAGTTTGTAGCATTGGACAGAAAGTCCACAGTAACGTGAGATTACAGAAAGCTTAGAGTGCTCCCAGCTCTTAAATTAATTCCTATGTACAACTTAGAAGTCATCACCAATTTAATGCAGCCATTATAAAATGTTCAAATCCTGTGTTTCAAGAAGTCCCTGTTCCTCTGTGGTGCTTGAGATGTGCTACACAGGATGGTACCCCCTGCAGATGGGTCTGTCATTACTGGCTAACTCCACCTCTTTGAGTACCATCAGAAATTCACTTGGAATGTCACTGTGACAAAGTTGCCTGTTGTTTTTCTTCTCATTCTGTATATTTGCCAGCTAGAAAACAAACCAATAGTAAAGGAAATCTTTCAGCTTAATTTCATCAAGTGAAAGGATGCAAAGAGTGCTCTTGGACCAATGCAGCTTTGGAGCTGGGCATTGGTTCAAGTGAGGCTGGTGTGTTCAAAGCTGCCTTTGGAAGGCGTTCTCAGTTCATTAGTGCTGCCCAGAGCTGACAGCCTGCTGCCTGCACAGAACTCACACCAGGGTTTCTGTGAATCCTTTCCTGTCGTGAGCCCATCTTTATGCCTTTTGGAAACTAGAAGTTCAGCTTCATTAGTCTGCTCAGATGCTGTCAATGGTACCAATTAGCGGGATACCTTAGGCTCTTGCAGGTGTATCACACAAAGAGGAAAGCAGTTTCATTAAAAATACCTCATAAAATACTCTTACGTCTCACACTAAGAACTTGAGAACTTACCTTAGTGAAATATGACTGAGGATCTCTTTGAAATGGAGTGGTGCTTACATTTTAAAGCCAGGCTGCTGAGTTTCTAACATCCTTTCCTAAGGAGGGAGGGTGTGTGTTGGCAGTTCTGTTGCTCCTCCTATAAGCCATCGTGTGCTGGTGTAATATCCGCCTGTTGGAAAGTCACAGGTGAGAGAATAACCAGCCCCAATGTGCTTTGGCTTTTGCAGTCCTCATTTCTCAGTTAGAAGCTCGTAATGCTTGGATGTTGTCAGGCATGAAAGGAGATGTGTCTGGCCTGCTTACCTGGGTAAAGTTGCTTTACTGCAAGAAAAAATGCATTCCAGCTGTTCATTGATCATCCTTTCACAGGCAGATTGAGAGGTGAAAGTGTGCCCAACCTTTCTATCAATCTTCCCACCAAACTACGGCTTCGCTTGCCTTTAAGTTTGAGGAGAACCTGTAATGCAGCATTCAGGATGAGATGGGATGGTGCTAATGAAAAATGTCAGGAGAGGAGTGAAATAATGCTCAGATGAGTTCTGCATTCCTTAACTTCAGTTCTGCGGCACGTGAGAGAGAGCAGAAGAGGAATAGGAACGTAACAATGCTGTCCTGTACTGTGCTTGCATGAAAGCAATCAGTGCTGTCTCACTGCTCCAGTTCAGAAGCAGAGATGTTCTGCTCCCCAGGGGAAAAGCCTTGAAGGCAATAAATCAGATGAGGTGTGGGATTGACGGGCAGTGAGGTTTGCTGCCTGCCTTCATGCATGGCAGAGCCCTATCTGTAATGACTACAGCCTTTGCAGCAGTGCCCTGCCTGCTCCTGTAGCAAGCACGTGTTGGGTGTGATTCCATTTCGTTTTGTGCACCAACCAATGCTTTCTTTCATGGCAGCTCTTCTGGGAGAAGAAATTAAGCGGGCTGAACGCTTTTGACATCGCAGAGGAGCTGGTGAAAACAATGGACCTTCCAAAAGGTTTACAAGGTAATCAGCCTACCCTTAGCCCTGGGTTGGTTCCAGTGATGATCCAGAGATGCTATGGTTGAGCCTTTCAGACCACTCTTCCTCCAACAGCAGCTGTTAGTGCCCTCTGACCTCCCTTTGTCCTTAGGGGATACAGCAGCATAATGAGAGGAAGTGGCAAAGTTGCTTGACTTCTGTTTGTTTGTATTCCAGAAACAGTGCCTGCTTAAACCACTTCCACTCCCAGGCTGCGTTTTACGTGGCACAATGAGGGATTCATCTGGCTTTAAATAACCTTGGGGGGTAGGGGGAGTTGTGCAGGTGCTATTAGAACCGTTTAGGACTGAGATTTATGTCGTGCTGACTTCCTAAATAACACTACCTGCTTCACCATTAACATTCCAGTAGTGCTTTCTGTTTGGTTTGTTGTGTGGTGCTGATCGTCACTTCTCTGCCTTGCAGGGGTTGGACCTGGTTGCACTGATGAAACCCTTCTGTCTGCCATAGCCAGTGCTCTGCACACCAGCACCATGCCCATCACTGGGCAGCTGTCTGCAGCAGTGGAGAAGAACCCTGGCGTGTGGCTCAACACTTCACAGCCTCTTTGCAAAGCATTTATGGTGACTGATGAAGATATTAGGTATCAATCAGAAAAATATTGTCTTGAAAAGTCTAGAACAGTGCTCTCTCTGTTCAGTGGCATGCTGAATCCTCTGGTAGAGGAGCATGGCATGTATTAGGAGCATGTATTAGGAGGAGGAACATGTATTAGGAATGTGTCTTTATCAGAAAGGTGGGAAAAAACCATCACACGAAGCAGCTCTCACACAGTCATGTACTTAAAGCACATTATGTTTTATTTTGACCGTGGTCAGTTACTCTGAGGTGTCGGGTTCGTGTTTGTTCTTCATATCAATATGTTTCCTTTAATTGACAGAGGTGTCTGAGTTTGAGTAACATGGGTTAGGGCACCTCTCAAGAAAACACCAAATGTATTTTCACCATCTTACCCTTCTGTGTCAGCATAGGACCAACCAAAAGCATCAACCACTGCTGTGGCAGTGGACGAGGATGCAATTCGAGTAGCTGCAGCTTGCTTTCAACAAATCAGAGTTGGTCAGATTCAGTTTTAAGCACCTGATAATGTCTTTGGTATATTCCTTGCTCAAACCTGAAATCACACTATTTCACATTCATTAACAGTGCATAAAGGCAGAAATTGTTTTGACTGTTGAGCTGGTCGATCTTTTTGAACTACAGGATGACATTTGTGGGGTGTGCTTTAGACATGAATGACCAGGAAAAGCAGTCTGTTTATAGCTTTCTGGTTTCCTGTGGCTGAGATGAAATAGGAATCCCGTGCACTGCAGTTTGTTGACCAATTCTTTACATTGCATTACGTGACTTTGAGATAAAAGGAGCTGTAACACTGAAATATTCGATGGAAAAATTAAGGTGTTTCTTTCGACCTCATTTTAATGCCAGGCTTTTTCTTTTTTAATGGTGCAGCTCTTGCAGAAGACTTTCCAAATCCTGCTTTTCTACCCGGCCTTGTCTGTGAGCAATCTTTCTTTTGCTTGAGGTAGCTTTGAGAATTAATGTAAATGTTGGTTGATTTGGGGGCAGGAAGCAAGAGGAGCTGGTGCAGCAGGTGCGGAAGAGGCTGGAGGAAGCTCTGATGGCTGACATGCTGGCCCACGTAGAGGAGATAGCAAGAGATGGGGAAGCTCCTACAGAGAAAGAAGGAGGTGAGGAAGAAGGAGAAGATGAGGAGGAAGAAGAGGAACAGGATCATGACCAGGAAATGGAGAATGTATAGTCCAGGTAATGTGACAGCCTCCTTTCTCACCGTAACTTACTGAGTAGTGCTTCACTGAAGGCAGGAGTGTTTTCTGAGGGAACCCTGGTAAATATTGACCAATCCTTGCTTCTAAGCACACACTTCCACAGCGTGCTTTTCATGCAGAAATCAAATATTTTGTTGACTGTGATACCTGCTGAGTGTTTGCATTGTCATGAAGTGTTCTGGGCCTTAAGTTTGCATCAGATGGAATGGCTGAATGTGTAACCAGACTCTGAATGGTAACACATGGAGGATTTGATAATGAAAATGGATCAGTTCTTAAAAATTTATGCCTTGTGGTGTCACTTTTCCCCCCAGTTTATTTATTATGACCTGTGATAGGCAGGAGGATCCTGCAGGGAGGGAGGACAGCTGATGTCTTATGGGCTCTTTTTGCTTTTTCAGCAAGCATTTTACTTGCAGAACATATTAGAGGGCACATTTCTGGAAATTGGAAATATTTTTAGAAATCATAAAAGGGCAACCTGACTAGCAGAAGAGGGAAGTTGCTAAAATACTTTGTGGCAAGAATTTGTAAACTGAAAGCAACAGAAGAATGTACGTGTTCAGAGTCTGAGAAGAACTGAGTTGTTTAATGCTGCCAACTGCAGGGTTCACAGAGATGTGCCTTTAACACTGAGCAGCCTTTAAAGTTATCATCAGGAGCTGCTGCTTGTGTTCAAGTCTGTCTGACTTTCACTCGTACAGTGGAACTTTTTAAAGGTGCAGGTGGAATTTTTTTATTGTCTTGTAACCCAAAGTAGCTCTGAGTAATAAATTTTTACTGTGTAGGAATGCAGAGGGGTGGGGGGGGAAGGCACCTCATGCAGTGAGATGAGAACAGAACTCACTGGTTTTAATTTTTGGTCATTGTAGCCTGAGAAAGCAGTGAGCTTTCTGTCTCTGAGATAGGACAGCCAATAGCCTGGGTGCTGCATTGTGCAGATTCCAGTGGTGTGAGCCTGTCAGGCAGGAATCAAGAATGTGAAGGAAGAAAGGATCTTTAGGATGAAGAGCAGAAGGAAAGAAAAAGCCCTTTGGAGGGAGTGGCAGCTGCATTTCAGCAGGAGGGAGAACGAAGAACGATTTACGTGAAGCTGGAAGGTTGGTTGTAATGTGAAATCTGTTCAGCGTTTGGGAGATACCATCTTGCATCTGGGCTCTATATTTTCCTGGTTTACCACATGACTAGCAGTAGCTTTATTTGGACAGTGAATATCTCACATTCCTTTCTACTACAGAGGTCTGGCCCAGCAGAGAACCATAACAAACTATCTGCTGAAGGTGAAAAACAGGAGATAAAGAAGTGGTGATGTTTTGGCAGTGGTGCTGCAAAGGCATTCAGAAGTGTCTCTTTAACTTACCAGGTCTCTTCTTCTTTTTCTTCTAGGGAGTTCCATGTAAGAATTCCCAGTACAAACCCTGCCAGCAGGGTCAGCACAACTATTTACAAAGCCAAGAGTGTCTGCAGAGTAACTTGCACCACCAGTCCAGCTGCAACTATGAGCATTTTGATGTACACTTCAGGAAAGCCAAGAAGCTGATGGTTCATTCATTGCTGGGTAGTTTGGAAGATGGAACTTGACTAAGCTCTACTCCCCCTCCTTTTTGTAAAGGGGGAGGGCAACGGGGAAAACAAAAGTGGGAGGGAATAAAGGAATGCAAAACAGTGGGAGGGAATGTATTAGGAACCAAACTCCCTGTCCTTTTTAGTTTTGGTTTTGTGGGTCAGTGATAGGTGCTACGTTTTTTCAAGCTTTTCTATCCAAGTACCTTTAAGGATGACCCATAGAAACCATTTTCTCTCTGATGCAAGCGAGAGAGATGCCGTTTCACTCCTTGGCTGCTCTGCTGTGGGCTACCTGTCTGTACGGAGGTCATTTTATGTTGTGGATTGTCATTCCATGTGTCAATTCAGGTCAGTGAATTTCATTTTCCTCACAAGACCACATTGGTCTTGGCAGCGTAGTCTCAGAGATGAACTACCAGTGCCTCTTCCACCTGAGGTTTTGATGAGTAGGGGAAGTTACACATGAGGAACTGGTCAATGGCAATCTGGTTTTTTAGTGAGTTCCGACATCACACCAAATGCACTACAGTGCACGTTTTTATATGGAGTTCTGTGTATGCTCAGGCATAGCAGAACAGGTTTAGAGAAATATACCGGCTCAGTGGTATATTTTGCTTTGGTTTCTTCTGGTCAGAAGGACCTTCTCAACTCAGAATGGGAGGATTACTCATTTCTGACTGACAATGAGGAAGACTTCCTCTTTTCTCTTTTGGTGCCAAGAACCCTCACCTCTGTTTCTGTGTGTGTGGAGGGAAGGGAATCCATTCCAATAGGTGTTTCTACACATCTGCTTTCATGTGCAGTAATGTTCTGACCTCTTTTAAAAACAAGGCAAAAGGTTGATTTTTTTCTATAATTGTTACCTTAAAGAAAAGAAAAAGAAAAAAAAAAAAAAAAGGATTTAAGCTTTTTATTAAGTATTAAACCTTTCTTATTTGCATGTGCAGTGAAGTGACCAGCATTTTGTGTCCAAAAAATGAAATGATGTGAAACCTGCCTTAATGTGTTTATAAGTATTTGGCTTCACCGTGGGTACCTTGATTGATTCCTCAGTCTCTTCTAGTACAACTGTGAGCATTTTGGGGTAATTGGGGCTAAAAAGGGCTTTATCTGGGGAGGGAGGATAGGGAGAGGGGAAGGAAGAGGAGTGTATAGCTTGGAGAATACATTGACTAGGTTGCAGAAGTTATTTTAGTCTTAGGGTATCCACTGCATGATGAATGCGTGGATGTCTCAGCTGAGAGTTAACAGTATAAAGTGGTGGATTAAATATTGTGCCACTAACCACTTGTACAAGTCGTTGGTATCCCAAAACTTGGGGAAGAAAGTAGCTCCCAGAGCCTTTATTGTGTGAGAATGGTTAGCAGTCAGAGCGAGGGACCTTTGGGAGTAGTTTGCTTTAGTGACGTCCGTAGGGTTTAAAAGCTCCTTTTGAAAAAGATCCCATGCCAAAGTGACTGATACTGTATTAACTTTTCTTAAAGATGTGAAAATACAAAATCCTTTTGATATTGCTCATTTGGAGTACTGCAAGAAGACTGAAACTGTACTTTGCTGCTGCTGTACCAGGTATTGCGTTGGGGGTCTTTACCTTCTACTGCAGCCAGTGAGGATGATTTTCCTTTTTAAACAGTCTGTTACGGTTCTTATTCTGTAAAACTGTCCTCTTGTAATTCATTGTGTTGAATTAAATGTTTCTCACGAAGTGGAGGCTCTCCTCTTTTCCCTCGAGCCCCTGCTTGGAGTTTGTGTGCTTTGTATTCCATCTATGTGGGCAGGGAGATGTTCACATCTTTGTGGTGGGCTTTGCTCTGAGGTTTGGATCCATAAGAGGAGGATAAGAGGGACATTGTGGAAGGCTGCATCCTCACCGAGTGGCTGCTGAGATGTGCTGTGCTTTGGGCTGGAATTGAGCTCTAGAATTCTATAGCCCACCCTGGAGGGCTTCTTATGACATTGGTGACCATCTTCTGATGCTATTTTTGATGGGGTTTTGGGGGTAAACTTTTGATACCTAGTGATGCCTCTGCTTACTTCTATTTAAATGGAAATACTATTTTTGATGGGGTTTTTTGGGTAAACTTTTGATATCTAGTGATGCCTCTGCTTACTTCTATTTAAATGGAAATACATGTGAAGCCTACGTAGCACCACAACGCAGGTGACTGAGAAGCTGACAGCACCAAAGATTAAAAAGAATGAATTAAGAAGTTCAGATTGCTGCCAACTGGTGCATCAAATCAAAAAGCCTATGTATGTTTGCATTCGTATGGAGGGAGCTGATTGCTCAGAGTACCAGAAAAGGAGGACAGGATATGCAAAGAAACTTAAATGACATTACCTGCTTGCTGAGATGGCTGAGTAAATGAATGTTCCTTGGAAAGGAGCTTGGAAAGGAGTCTTCCTCACGTTGCTGCTCTGATCACTGAGTTCCTCATTGCAGTGATGGAGTGATGATCTGCCTTCCTTCTGCATCTCCCCAAGATGGAGAGAGCGTCGTTACTGAGGCGTATCTTTTTGAAGCAGTGAATAAGTAAAGAAAACTTGGAAGAAAAAGTAATTGAATGATATTAAGGTGAAATATATTAGGCTGAGGTGCGTCCCGTGCAATGTTTGCACTGATAGACTGCTTTGCTCATCTGAAATGATGGTGCCAAGCTTTGTGAGTGGTCACCTTCACTGAGAAAGGCAGGAATCTGCCCTGTGCAGCTGCACTCATGCATCTTTTTCTGCAGATGGTGTCACTTTGGGTCCGCATTGCTGAGCTCACCAAAGCCATACCAGCCCTGTGCTGTGCTCCTTGTGATGGTTCGTGTCCCACCTGCAAGCAGCAGCCTGCTCAGTGGCCGGGAGCACTGCTCTGAGGAGAGGTTTGAGAGTTTTGCAGTTTTACTCTGCAAAAATGACAGTGAAATCACCAGTTTGCACAGATACTGGTCCAGTTGAAGCCTGCAGAGCTCTTGGTGGTGGCTCTGCCTGAGAGAAAGCCAGCTCCAATCTGAAGCCCAACTTGCTGGGCTGCCTGTTGAGCAAGAGAAGGGAGGAGTTTTCTTGCTTGTAAACTGAGCATATTAGGAAGAGAAAACAGGCATGAGAGGCACAGCTGGGTTGCTACTGTGGGCACGTTTAACCCAGCACGTGGAGCCTTTTGTTCCATCTCTCCCATGGCTTCCTAGCAGGAATACTGCAGCAAAAAGGTTTGATGTGAGAATTCACTGATAAATGCACCCTCTTGTTCTGCTTCCTGGGTGAGAGGAGGAGCTGGAATGAACTTGGCAAATCAGAAACACGTGTTTCCATCAGTGAGGCACGTTTGGGAGCTGAAAGCATTCGCTTTGTGCCAAGCAGACTGCTGAATGGAAGCTTTTCAGCAGTGGCAGTTTATCAGCTGCTGGTGGAGGTAATTCTGCTGCTCTCTAGCTCTGGCAGGCTGTCCTCCTGCTCCTTTCTAGAAACTAAGGAAATGTTGAATGAGGAGTGTAAATGAAGGTGAAAGGGGGGAAAAAAAAAAAAAGGACATGTATTTTGCAGCTGTCTTGCTGAAAGCTAATCTCTCCCAGGCTGACAGCAATGTGAGGAGCAGAGGGAAGAGGCAGCGTGCTGTGCTGATAAAGTTTCCTTGGTCGGATGAGTTTTGGTGCTGGTCCTGTGGAAGCTGCCCGGCTGCAAAAAAGCCCTTCCCCATCTTTCCTACGTGCTCAGCTTCCCTCTGACTGAGCCTTCCTGCTTCCTCTGTTCGTTTCTGTAATTCGCTCCCACCCTTTACTACTTTGCAGGAGGTTTTAGAGCAGAACAACCCATCTCCAAGCACCTGAGTCACGTCTTGCTTTAAAGAGAGCCTGTTCCACATAGCCTGATGCTCAAAAAGAAGGTAGGATAATGTGTTCAGAGGGCGTGGGGCAAACGAGGGGAGAGGGTGGGATCCTAAAAAGTCAGTTTTGTAGGATTAACAATCCAGTCAGCCCTATTATTTGGGATTGCATGCATGCAAAAGACCAAACTCCAGGAGACAGGATGCTCATGCAAATCTTTGCATCACACCCTGTCCAAAAGGTGCAGTTATCCCCTATCAAATGAAGCACAAACTTATCAGAGCCACGCTACGTAGCACAGCTCCCTGCTGGAAACAGAATGTAGCATCCTGGGTTGGATGCAGCCAGCTAAAAACACAGGTTTGCCCTCAGATTATCGGAGATCAGCCGCGTTGCCTTGAACTGATGAGGGCAAAGCACTGCCCTTTTGTTTAACCCCATGACCAGCCGCTGAGCGTGAGAGCAGCACAGAGCAGCGTTTGCTAAATGCTGATTTGCAGTCATAACATTCTGAACTCCAGCATGACCTGCCAAATGGCATCTGAAATGATTGCCGGGGTTACGGGCTGGCTTTGTAATTGAGTATTGATGAGACAGACACAGTGCCAACGGCTGCTCGTGAGTTTTATTTACCAAGCAAGGCAAGCCATTATTTAATTCATTCGATTAATCTCTTAATGCTGAGTGCGTTCTTCGTGCCATGCAGAGTCACAGAGGGAAATGCTTAGAGATCGTGCAGAACTGGAATAGTAGGGCAGTGAGTGACCTCTGTGTGGTTTGTCTCTAGTGGCAGAGCTCAGGAACTGCTCAGCTGAGGAGAGCTGCATTTGTTTGCATGGACAAAGTACAGCTCTTCTGATGAACAGGCCCCGAGTTCGGGCTTTCTGAAGGAAATTAGGAAGTTATTACTTGGGTTTGCTTGTAATTTGAGTACAGTTTTATGTCCCGGATCAGCCCGTGAAGCAGATTTGACTGGGATGCAGTGATCTGAAGGTCTGTAAAACTTGAAAGCTTGGTTTACAGTCGTTTATTTTCCGTGCTTTTATCTGATGTGCAATTAATTCATAGCTTTGCATCAAGTGCTGCTCCACAACTTCTCACAAGTCGTTACCTGGAAGCTGCATCCTTCATTAATCTCATGCATGGCAAAGAGAAGTCTGCTCATAGCTTCCCCCAGAGTGCCTTTATTATGTGCTGCTGCAGCAGGAGAGAAAGTTTTGGTGGCGATGCTGGAAGGTAACAGAAGAAGAGGTGTGTGCTCAGCCTTTTACACTGCACAGGATGCATCCCTGCGTGCCTGGGGTCACACGAGTGGGTCAGCACACAGTGTGTGTTCCCAGTGCCTTTTTCCACGCCATGCTGACATTGAGCCTCCTCACCTCCATCCACATCCATCTGTTGTTCCCTCCGTCAGCGACTTTGTGAGATGATTGATCTCAGACTTAGGTCATTTTTTAAAGTTGCAGATCTTGTCAATCTGTCTGGCTCCACCTACATGCAGTGATTCAGCTCCTGATGTGCTGAAATATTCCCCTAAGCCTTCCCACACACCACTGAGGGCTTTTTTTATACTTCTTCTCCAGGCTGCACCACCTCTCCTGCGCCGTGCTCAAAGCATGTATTCTTTGCATGACGTTTGCATGCTTTCTTTTGCTTGGAGAACAGTGCAGAAAGTCAAGTTAGAGCTCCTGAAGAGTTAGAAGAGCCACTGCAAAACACACTCCCCACCTAAACGCTGCATCCTGTGCATCACATTTGGCTAATGTGCTGTGATTAAAGGAACTGGAGACAAGTGTGGGTTGTTTTTTTTTTCCCCTCCCCTCTGTTTTTATTCAGGTATCCTCTTTTTAGGGTTTGGTCTTTGTAACAGAATAAATATTCTAGCTAGGGTGTTGCAAGTTCTGCATTTGCACACTTGACCTGGAAAAGAAGAGACTGTCTCAGAATTATGGAGGGAGTTACACTTGCGTAGCTATGGTGGTAATAATAACTTTGCTGTAGTTATATTGATCTATTTCCACATCCAGAAAATGGCTTAACGTGCTGTTACACCTCTGCTTTGCTGTAGTTCAGCGTTCTTAACTCCTGTACGTGTGCAGGGGATGGGATGGCTTTGGCTGACAGCTGTGCTCTGAGGATGCTCAGCAGAGGACAGTGCCAGCACGGTGCTGAGCCCTCTTTGCACAGCAGCCAATAGAGGGCTGTGCTGGAGGCACAGCTGAGAGGTTTGTGACCCACAGCATCTCTAGGGGCAGCTCCTCAACTTGGGGCTGCTTGGCAAATGGCTACAGAGCAGCATCATTGGGAATGAGCCCTGATAGGAAACGGGGAAACCATAAGCAAGCGTTGTGTAGGTGGGCTTGGAAGCAGCAGTGCCAGCCTTCTCCTTTCAGTTGTGTTCAGGGAAGTTGGATCTTAGAATCACAGCATCCTTAGGGCTAGGAAAGGACTTTAAGATGACCAAACCCAGCCCATCCCACTGTCTGTCCCCAAGTGCCACTCCTCCACAGTTCTTCTTCACTATAGCCGTGGAGTTTTTGGTAGGTTGTGCTGAAGAATTCGTCTAATTTATGTAATCTGTGTTCTCTGTTAATGAAGCTAAGTCTTTTAAGGACTTGCTAATTACACAGGTTAAAAAAGAAGGTAACTTAGGGTCACGAGTGAAATTAAGAAGCGAAGGAAAGAAGAAAGCATGAGCTACTTCTGCTGAAAATGGAACAGAGCACAGGCATAACATCTAGAAACCAGTTTTGCCAAGAAAAAAACACACAAAAAAATACACTTTAAATAAGAGCTGGCACTTTCCTAGGTGTTGTGGGACGTGACGCAGTGATTTCCAGAAAGGGCTGAGAGCACAGCGTGGGCAAAAGTGACAGAGTTTGGAGCTGCTGTTGCAGTTGCTGGGGTGACTTGGGGAGCCCATGCACAGCATTTCTTATGGAGCTTCACCATGGCATCGGTTCAGACTGAGCAGAACCACAAAGGATGGAAAAGACCTCTGAGAACACCAACAAGTGCCACATCTCCTGGAGGTGCCTGGAGGTGGTTCTTGACCACCTCCAGGAGTTTTTTGGTGGGGCTTTTTTCGGTTTTGTTGCTTTTGTTTGTCTGGTTGTTTGTTTTTTTGACAATCTCTGGAAATAGGAGAAGCTTGGAATGGAGAGGATGCACCGTTCCGTCGCAAGGAATGGAAAAGCCACTATTTTTAGTGGTTTGATGGGGGTGATTCAGCTTACTCAATGAAATATTTTGGGAAGCGTGAGGAGGAGACGTCTCGCACTCAGATCTGCTTTTGCCACATCTGCCCTTAGCGGGGAACTGCAGCAGGTGTGAGCTGCTCCCATCCAACCCACAGCCCTCAGCAGCTCATGGCATGGGATGGGAAGGTGCTGCGAGCGCAGGGCGGGTGGGGATGAGCGCGGAGTGATGGTGAAATGGTGATAGGAAGCAGTGATAGGAAGCAATGCAGCATGCAGAACCAGCAGCTCAGAGCTCAGCACCAGGGATGTAACGGAGAGGAGCGAGGCATTGCATGAAGCATTGCAGCAGCTGCCAGCTAAACGGGATGGAAAGGAGGAGGGCAGCTCCTGATGGCTGTTATCTTGTTCACAGAATCATAGATTGGATAGATGATGGAGAATTTTAAAGGGATTATCACGAGGATGGGCTGAAAGTCCCTCATTGTGGATCAGACCTTGGGAGCACAAGGGCAGAGGTGGTGCTGGTGCTGTTTGGCCGCTGAGCCGCAGTTTATTTCTGTTTATTGGGATGTTTGAAACTGGGGGGGGGGGGGTTCTGAGGTGGGGGTTTTCCTGAGCCTGGCGTTGAGGGTTGTTGTCGTTGGAAACGATCCCAATGGCTGAATTGGTCCCATAGACGGGGATGAGGGGGGTGGGGGTGAGAGAACGGTGTGAGAATGGTAAAAATAAAGCTTGAGGTTTGGGGCTGTGGATTTTGAGCAGGGCTTGGCCCAGGGTTGGAGGTGGGGGGGGGGGGGAGTGGAGGCCTCAGCCCCGGGGGGGTCAGAGGAGCCCGGAGACGCCGTACGGCGTCTCCGGGCTCCTCTGACCCCCCCGGGGCTGATAGTATGGTTGTAAATAATGGGTTATCGTGCTTAGGATGGGGATAAAAACACACAAAGGAAACGCTTCGAGCAGCGCTCAGACGCCGACCCCACAGCCGCCCCTCCCCCGCCCGCTCTACGCTTCCCGCCAGGATGTGAGGAGGTGGGGAAAGCGGAGGTGGGCGTGGCGACGGAAGTAGATGGGCGGGGCTTAAAAGCAAAAAAAACCACGCCTCACTTCCTGTTAGCTACCGCGCATGCGCACCGCCGGGCGCGGCCCATTGTCGGGGCGGGCTGACGTCGAGGGGGGAGGGGGGGAGAGGGGGGGCGGGGCTGAACGGCGCGGGGCCGGGCGGGGTGGGGGGGGGAGGCGGCGTGCGGCGGGCACCGGGCACCGCCACCGCCCCGCAAAGCACCGCACAGCACCGCCATGCCCGGCTCCATCTATCAACCCGACGGAGGAGAGGCTGGTCGAGCCCCCCCTCGTTGTTTAGCTTTATTAAATCCTCCTCCAAGCCCACCGTCGATTTTAAACACCGGGCAGGAACCGGAGAACGAAAAGGAGAGGAGGGAGGGGTCGTCTCAAACGCAAGAAGAAGCTTTGAGATTCGCCTTGGATCAATTATCGTTGTTGGGTTTGGAGGAAACGACCGAACCGGGGGGGGGAGGAGGAGGAGGAGGAGGAGGAGGAGGAGGAGGGGGTGGGGAAGCGGAACCGGAGCCCCCCGGGAACAACCCGACTCTTCCCGGTACCTCTTCTTCACCACCACCACCACCACCATCATCATCATCTTCATCATCGTCATCTTCATCATCATCATCATCATCATCCGTTTTTGGCAACTTCGCACCGCACCACCACCACCACCACCACCACCACCACCTCCCCCCTCTTTTAACCGACCAGATGAACATCCTCGGGAATAGGAAAAAAAGCGTCAATATGACCGAATGCGTTCCCGTTCCCAGCTCCGAACACGTCGCTGAAATCGTGGGCCGTCAAGGTAATGCCTTTTCTTTGTGTGTTTTTATCCTTATCTCAACCGTACTATCAGCCCCGGGGACGGGGGGTGGGGGGGGGGGGTCCGAGGAGCCCGGAGACGCCGTACGGCTGAGGCTTCCACCCCCCCCCCCCCCCATCCCTTATCATCATTTGGGTCAATTTCATTCTTTGTCTCGTTCCCCTCCCCCCCTTCTCAATCCAAACCTCCCCACCACCCAAAAGTTCAACCCATCTCTTAGACTTGCTCCAAGTCCTTTCCCTCCCCACCTTTCCCCCCCCCCCCACCTCCCACCCCATTTCACTCTTTATTCCCTCCACCCCCCCCCCCCCACCCCTCCTTTTATCATCCGTTGCAAAAGTGCACAACTCCCCCTAAAACACACCCCCCTCCCCACACGCTTCACCCCACAACGCGTTCCTTTGTCCCAACAAACCCCCCCACCCCCCACCCCAATTAACCCACACACTCAGTTACACCTTAACAACACTAAATACCCCCAATGAATTTAAACCAGAAGGGGGTTATCCCCCCCAACCCCCCCCCCACACACACACCCACCCACCCCACTTCTCCCCATCTCAGCCATCCCGTTCCTCCTCCATCCCCATCCATCTCTCTACGCTTGGGGGGAGATTTTGGGGGGGGGGACTTTTTTTTTTTTCCAGCAGAGAAGAGGGGAGCTGGGCAGCCTCATTGTTCTCTTTGTTAGCTCGAGCCATGCTGCGATTAGCGTGGTGACATCATGCTCTACGCTTCCCATTGGCCTGCGTTGCTTCCCCACCAACCACGCTCCCGGTCGGCACTGGGACACCCAACTTTTTGGCACCCCTTAATCTCACATCACTGACCCTCTTTAGATATGGCACCGCCGAGCCCAGGATGGTGAGAGCTCGATAAGAACAGCTGCACATCACGTTGTTGCCCCACGCCGGGACAGCATCTTGTTGTGTTCAGCATGGGGACGTGGTTCCGTGCTTCCATGGGGGGTCTGTGGACCCCCTCGGTTTTTTGGGGCTCACGTGGAGGATGCTTGTGCTGTATCAAGAAGGGTCACAGTGCCTGCTCGCCCTGCTGCCTCGTCCCAGGGCCACCAATGGGGTCCCAGGGCCACCAATGGTGTCCTGAGCTCACCAATGGTGTCCTGGGCTCACCGATGGGGTCCCAGGGTCACCGATGGGGTCCCAGGGCCACTGATGGTGTCCTGAGCTCACCGATGGGGTCCCAGGGTCACCAATGGTGTCCCAGGGCCACCAATGGGGTCTCAGGGCCACTGATGGTGTCCTGAGCTCACCAATGGGGTCCCGGACTCACTGATGGGGTCCCAGGCCACTGATGGTGTCCTGAGCTCACCAATGGGGTCCTGGGCTCACTGATGCCATCCCAGGGTCACCAATGGTGTCCTGGGCTCACCAGTGGTGTCCTGACCTCACTAATGGGGCACTGGGCTCACCGATGGGGTCCCAGGCTCACTAATGGTGTCCTGGGCTCACCAATGGGATCCCAGGCTCACCAATGGGGTCCTGGGCTCACCGATGGCTGCAGTCCCCCCTGCTGCACTCTCCCTGAGATGTGCTCCATGTGCACCACCTCTGCACCCACTCTCAGCCCCCCCAGCACTGTTGGCTCTGTGCTGTGCCCCCCACCCCTCATGCTGGGGTGGTGGGGTGGTTTGGGTTCAGGTCTCACCACTGCAGGTTCTGCCCAGCACGGCAGTGCTGTGTGTGCTGGGGATGTTTGGTGCTGTGCGAGGGGACCGAGGGGTTTGTTTGGCTCTTTGCATTGGCAGAAATAGGGCGGCGGTGTCCAGGTGATGGGAGCTGTGCTGGGGATGGAGAGATTCGGGCACGAGGTGGGCATGGAGAAGGGATCCATGCCACGATGAGTGCGAGCGGGGCGTCACCGTGCTCTCTTCCAGTTTAAATGAGGGATGTGCGAGGCCAAAGCGGCTCTGGGGCCTCAAAACCCAGCACAGCCCTTCCTCCATCAGCCTCCTCTTCCTCACTGTCCCCCACTGCTGCAGGGATTCAGGTCCCTCACACCCCCAGCTTGGTGTTGACCACGTGTGCTGTGTGGATGCTGGGCTGGGGCAGCGCTTTGGGGCGGTGGCTTTGGGGTGATACCAGGCTGAGGGCTGCGTGTCCCCATCCCATGCAGCTCTGTGAGCGTTCCTGCGAGCTGTGTGTGCTGCTGGGTGGCACTTTGGCTGCTGTGGGACCCGCGTTCCTGTCCCTGCAGCCTGCATTGCCCTGTGTTTGAGTGCAGAGCTGCAGGTCCTGCAGTGATCTGGCAGCACCGTCCGACCCGCACCGCGCCGTCCCACACGGGCTGATGCATGGCAGAGGGTGTTGGCTGCAGTTTCTCCTGTTTCTCTCTTTTCTTTCATCTCTCTCCTCCAGAGCTAAGTTAAACAGCTCAGGAAGTAAACCTTTGTTGCACGGAATGCGTCGGTGCCATCTCGCTGCTTGTGTGACATGAACCAAAGTCCCAGGCCCTTCTCCGTGCCCACCCCACAACGCGGCCGGGCAGGATTACGTGGCTGTGCCTCCTCGTGCAAGCCTGGTCATGACTCCGTCCGTGGGAGGGATTGTCTGCTCCAAATGCTGTGGGCACCGATCGTTTGGCTCTTTGCAACCAGCAGAAGTAGGGCAACGGTGTCCAGGTGATGGGAGCTGTGCTGGGGACGGAGAGATTTGGGCACAGGGTGGGCACTGGGGTCCCTGCATCAGGATGAGGGTAGATGGAGCATCCTGTGCCACGTCCCCGAGGGTGACCCCGCTCTGAGCAGAGCTCCCAGGGCCATGTGCAGGCAGTGCGTGGATGGGCCATGGCACAGCCAGCCCGGGGACGGTGCCACGGTGTCCTGCTCCACATCATCAACATGTGGGGCTGCGTGCGGGGCAGCAGAGGGCAAATAGGGCACGGAGTTGGATGCTCCCCTCCAAATCCTCCCAAATCCAAGTGGTGATGAGCTGCTATCGCCGGGTCATCGTTTGGTGGCGATGCTGTCTGTGCTGGAGACCCCCAGGGTGAGGACAGAGGAGCCCCCTGGGCGGTGTGGATGTGTCAGGAGGGGTCTTTGTGGGCTGCAGCTCCCCTCGTTTTGTTGGAGTTTTTTTTTTTGATCTGCGGCGACACTTTTTAAGCCACCTTATTTATAGCCTCGTAGAGAAGTCTGGCACCTTGTTTTTCCTCATCCCTCAGCATTGCTGCTGCACATTGGGCCACCCCAGCAAACCAAACCACAGCGGGATGCAGGCGATGCTGGGGGACCCACTCCATCCCGGGTCCCCATCGCTGGGGTTGTGCCGTGTGGACTCAAGAAAGATGTGGCCATCTGGGCTGGAGGCGTGTTGGGACTGATTGAAAATAGCTCCTGCTGGTACAGAGCATTCCCCCCGCTGCGGGCTGTCGGTGAAGCCATGCGTTGTGCAGTTCGGGTGCACCTCAGGTGGGATGTGGAAGCTTTGGGCACTTCCCAGAGCTGCCTGGGGATGGGACTCGGTGGTGTTGGGCTCTGTGATGCTGATAGACCCCTTCCAGTGTGGGGTATTCATTGATTCCGTGGGGTTGTATGGGTTTACCACGGGGCCAGCAGACCCGTGGCTTGCTGTGTGTGGTGTATTTAATTGTGTCACCAAATTGCAGTCCAAGGGGGCGGCTGGGATGTTTAGGGATCAGCCACCCCACAGCCAGCGGGCACCAGCCCCATTTCTCTGCTTTGGGTGGAGTTTGGGACTGGAGGCGGATGCGTCTGCTGCGTCCCCAAAGGTGATGGCACCGAAGCTCTCAGCCCCAAACATGCTGTGAATCCATCAAGGTCCCCCATCCCTGCAGCACATCCTCAGAGCCTCGATCCCCAAATCACACCTGGTGCTTTTAGCAGCTGAGCACTACGGGCTTTTCTTCCCCTTTTGCTTCCTGGCCTCTCCCCCAAGTCATTGAGATGCATGTGGACGTGTGAGTGCAAACCCCACACGTGGTGTTGCTGCTGCCTTCCCCCGATTTGCAATGCACAGAGCAGGGCAGCCCTACAGCAGGTGCTGGGAGGGCAGCGCGGGGCTGCAGCAGTGCTGACGCTTCAAAATAATAAATGGGTCTTTGGTGGCTGCTGGTTCTGCCCAGCTCCAGCGACTGGGCCGCTGCTTTCCCCGCCCCTACGCTGCCCCCAGCCATAAATACACCTTCCAGTTGCTGTCCTAAATTAGGAAAAGCGCCGACAAACCCTTCTCCACCCACATTCTTCCTTGGCGAGCTCTGCAGCCGCGCACGGCTTCACCAGGAGCAGTGCTGGGACCCGGCCGGCTCTGGGGTTGCAGGAAGGGCTGAACTTGGATGGGAATGGATCCGTAGGGCTGCATCCCCAGCAGCTCTCTCTGTCCTGAAGCTGCACGCGGGGTTTTGGGGCTGTGTGTGGCTCTGCTGCCTCTGTCCCCCATTAGGTTCCCTGGGGATGTCTCTGCATGGGATGGGGCTGCTGAGGGGTCGTGCTGTAGCCCCCTGGAGCTCCCTTTTCTCTGCTGCTGGGAATTAAGAGGAGGAGGAGCCCTCCTTAAGCTTGCAGCTGCCGTTCTGTGTGCACCGCAGAGCTCTCCCAGTGCCGTGCAGCTGTTTGGTGCTATGAATGGGGATCTGCAGAAGCAGCACAGGGATGGGCTTCAGGCTCTGCTTCTGCTCCCTCCGTCCTGTGGGATCCCAACTTGGCTTTGGGTGTGCTGTGCAATGGAGCGTGCGCTGGAGAGTGGGCAGAGGCTGTGATCACTGGGGCTGGGCAAGGCAGCAAACCCCATCTCAACTGGCACCCACCTTGGAGTCCCCCCTAGGAGGAGTTTGGGATGGGTGAGGATGGGCTGCCGGTGCCACCCAGTTCACCCAGTCCCTCTGTGTCCATTCCTGCTGTGCTTGGGCCATTTCCTGGCTTAGCAGCTGGTGTGAGTTGTGAAGCAAGAGCCTTCTCCAAGGGTGTCTGGGCTGCAGCTGCAGAACCAGGGCGCCTGTTGGATCCTATTGGGTCCTGTTGGGACCTGCTGGATACTTGTGGTACCTGCTGAGTCCTGCTAGTTGTGGGTCCTGCTGGCTCTGCGTCTCTCCCTCCTGGGCACTGTGTTCCCACGAGGTCTTGGCTTTGACACATCATCTTTTTCCCCTTTTCCTTCACTCTCCAGGTTGCAAAATCAAAGCCCTGCGTGCCAAGACAAACACATACATCAAGACACCGGTGAGGGGCGAGGAACCCATCTTCATCGTCACCGGGAGGAAGGAGGATGTGGAAATGGCCAAGAGGGAGATCCTCTCAGCTGCTGAGCACTTCTCCATGATCCGAGCGACACGCAACAAAGTGAATGGGCTGACGGGTGCCCTGCAGGGTCCCCCCAACCTGCCGGGCCAGACCACCATCCAGGTGAGAGTCCCATACCGCGTGGTGGGGCTGGTGGTGGGCCCCAAGGGAGCCACCATCAAGCGCATCCAGCAGCAGACACACACCTACATCGTGACACCCAGCCGTGACAAGGAGCCCGTCTTTGAGGTGACGGGAATGCCTGAGAACGTGGACCGGGCCCGCGAGGAGATCGAGGCCCACATCACCATGCGGACAGGCTCCTTCGTCGACGTCAACGCCGAAAACGACTTCCACACCAACGGCACCGACGTCTGCTTGGACCTGCAGGGTGGTTCTGCCGGTCTGTGGGCCAAAGCTCCACACCCAGCCCGCCGGCCCGCGGCCGCGCTGCGCAACGACAGCCTCAGCTCCCTGGGCAGCGCCTCCACCGAGTCCTTCTACAGCGGGCGGGTGGCAGATAACAGCCCCACCAGCCCCTACAGCACCGGCGGTGGATTCACCTTCAGCGATGCGCCGGCCCCGCTGGGCTCGGAGGAATGTGACTTCGGTTTCGACTTCTTGGCCTTGGACCTGACGACGCCGAGTGCCGCCGCCGCCATCTGGTCGCCCTTTGAGCGTGCTGCCAACCCCCTGCAAGCCTTCGGCGGCTCGCAGAGACGCAACAGCGGCACGGCCACACCGCGCCATTCACCCACTTTGCCCGAGAGCACCGGAGGGGCCTTGGAGCATCCCTTGGCACGCCGCATCCAGAGCAACCCCGTCAGCACCTTGTCCTGGCTGCCCACCCAGGGCTCGCTCTCCTCCTTCTCCACCAGCACGGGTTACTCCTCCTCCTCATCGCTGCCCGGCAGCGTCTCGGCCGCCTCGGGCTCACCCACCGACTCCAGCAGCTCCGACGGGCATCGCAAGAGCTCTCGTGAGTGCATGGTGTGCTTTGAGAGCGAGGTGATCGCCGCCCTGGTGCCCTGCGGCCACAACCTCTTCTGCATGGAGTGTGCCATGCGCATCTGTGGCAAGGCCGAGCCCGAGTGCCCCGCGTGCCACACACCGGCCACCCAAGCCATCCACATCTTCTCCTAGCCGGGGCCAGCTTGACGCGGCGAGCAGCCCCACTCCCCTCCCCTCCAACACAACTTTTTAAGGACTTGAAGCGGTTGAGGTCAACGCAGCCGTTGGGGTCAACACAGCCGTTGAGGTCAACGCAACCATTGGCATCAAGGCAACCGTTGGGGTCAACGCAGCCGTTGGGGTCAACGTAGCCGATGAGGTCAACGCAACCATTGGCATCAAGGCAACTGTTGGGGTCAACGCAGCCGTTGGGGTCAACGCAGCCATTGGGATCAACGCAACCGTTGAGGTCAACGCAGCCATTGGGGTCAATGCAACCATTGGCATCAAGGCAACCGTTGGGGTCAACGCAACCGTTGGCATCAACGCAACTGTCGGCGTCAACCCTTTTTATTTAAAGGATTGGACTGGGGGTGCAGGGGTGGGGATGGAGATGCTATTTTTCTCCCGCTGGATGGAAGCCGGAGGGCAGGATCGCGGGGAGGGAGGGGGCAGAGCAAAGGGGTTGGGAGGGCTGGGGAGGAAGGGGCAGACGAAGACGACGAGGAAGAGACACAGAACCGCAGAGAGGAGCAGAACCCAATGTTTACAGAATAGCTTTAACTCTTAGCCCGGCTGTGGCGGCTGGGAAGAGGAAGCCCAGCTGTTCTTCAACAGTCCTTTCCAAATAACAGTATTCAGTTTGCAAAGTTAAATAAACAGAAAGAAAAGGTCCGGTTGCACTTTTTATTTTAGGACACGCAAGGGTTGTCTTTTATTTTTTTAAAAGCATTCTATTATTATTATAATTTTTTCGTTGTCGTTCTTTTTGTATGTAGTTATTTTTTTGGATGATTCTTGACGGTTCTATAAATATATATATATATATATATATTTTTTTTTTTTTGTAACACAGGTCTTATCTTCTATTTTGCCAATGTGAAAACTGCCCAAAAAGCATTACGAGGGGTTGGAGGGGTGAACGTGGCATGTTGCAAAAAGAAAAGCAGACAGATTTCTATATCTCCTTTTTGTTTCGTGGTTGGTTTTTGTTGGTTTGTTTTTTTTTTTTTTCTTTCGTTGTTGTTGTTCTAGTTTTATTTTTTTATTTTTTACCTCTTTATGTATATGTAGGGAATTTATAGGAAAATATGTACTTTATTGAATAAATTTTAAAAACTAAAATATATTTTATTTTAAAAAGAAAATAACGGACCTTTAACCTTACATGGCTAAAGTACTGATTATATATTTGCTGAGCTGACTTGACGGTTATGAAAATTGTATCAAGAGTTTTATTTTTTGACTTCAAAGCCTTCTTAATAAAGACTTTTTACTATATACGAATCCGCGTGCTGCCTCTGCTGCGTGGCCGCCTCCGACCCGTTGGGTTTTGGGACCATTTGTGGTGTCCGTGGGTTGGTGTCTGTGGGTTGGTGTCTGTGGGTTGGTGTCCATGGGGTTGCACGTGGCAGCCCTTGGGCAATGGGAGATGGGGTGTTTTTGAGTCAGGAGGTGTTGATGCGTGCTCCCAAATGATGGCCATCCTCTGCCTCTCCTCTCATGGGGACCCCATGGGTCATTGAGAGACGATGGTGCCTGTGGGATGTGGGACCCAATGAATGGGCATGGGGAAGAATGAGCCACGGGGACCAAGAAACAATGGCACCTGTGGGCAATGGGAACTCAGAGAGTGGAAGCCATGGGAATGAGGACCCATAGGCAGTGGTAGCCAGGGGGACCCATGGGACCAACAGAATGGCACCTGTGGGTGGTGGCACCCATAGGCTGTGGTACCCACAGGCCGTGGAGGCCCACAGCAATGAGCTGACAGCCATGGATGGCAGAAAAGCCCTCACTGCATGCATTTGTGGGGTCCTGGAGCTGGGGATCGCTGGAGGACCGAGGACCACAGACACGGGAGGACAGACGTGGCCCAGGATGGGCATTTTGCGTCACTCTGAGCCTCAGGCAGGGAAGGGCGGATGGCTGTGCTTGATGGTGGCACTCCTGATCAGGTTTTGAGTAGGAAATAACAGGATTTTTGCTGTTTTTGTCCAATATTCTCCTTCCTTTTTTTTTTCATCTCTCAATTGCAGCTATGTGTTCCACCTTGGAGGAATTAAACTTTCCTCCCTCCCAACCAACTTCATCCATGTTTACACACAATTCCTTTTATGTCTATATAGAAACCACACAACAGTGCACTCCCTAATCCAGGGCAGCACCATTTACATATGCAGATATATTCCCTCCTTCTGCTTTCACGAGCAGCAGCAGAATAACACTTCTACTCAGAGCTATGTTTTCTTATTTAAAAAAAAAAAAAAAAAAAAAAAATGTGTTTCGTTATTTTGTTAATGGCTTGAGTTATGAAGCACCGCCCTGCAGCCCTCAGGCCTCAGATATTCACTGCCTTCCACTCGGGATCACGGCGCCACTTCCGCGTTTACGCGCGCATGCGCGTTACTCCGTGAAGGACCGAAGAGCATCGATCTTGGATGACCGGTTGCGCAGAGCGGTTGGAGCAAAGCAAAAGCCCTTTTGCTGTTTCGTGCGCATGCGCAGTGCGAACAGGAAGGCCCATTACCATAGACATGAGAGGACTGGCGGGGTAGAGCGGTTAGAGCAGAGAAACGCCATGTCTGCGTTTCCGTGCGCATGCGCAGTACGACCAGGAGGAGAAGCATCCATGCGGGGGTTTCAGCTTCTGAGACTGCGGTTCTCCTGAGCAGCTCTGAGGGTCTCCTTCCTCCTCTGAGCCTTGGGACTGAAGATGAGAGCCTGGTTGGGCACGGGGCAGGCGGCTGGACGCCCACTGCCCACCCCACGAGCTCTCCCTTCAGCCTCCACGTACAGCAAGTGGGGGAAATTCACTCCCTGCTGCCCCCAGCAGCACCCACAGCCATGCAGGGGCTGTCAGTGAGGGCAACGCTCTGCCCTGAGCCTTGCAGGACCTCTGCGCTGCTCTCACAGGTCCTGGCAGGTCACTGGAGCACCCAGGATGTTCCCCAGGATGGGCTCTGGGACCTCCACTGCCACGCACAGGGCTGCAACTCCTCAAGTCTCTCTCCAAAAACTCCCAAATGCACTTTTCCTGCTCGCTTTCAAATTAGGTTTTTAATTAAATAAATAACGGCGAGGGGCCTTCAAGGCAGTATCACTTCACAGTGTAGGGCATGAAGGTGGGAAGGGGGAAAAAAGAGTCCAGCACTGGGAGCATCTCCAAGTGAATGTGCTTTGTAAGAAGGAAAAAAAGAAAACCCCAACAAAACCAAACCTCCTCCCCCTGTGCCTCCCCTCCCCATCCCGGCCCTTTCCACCCCTCTCCCTTTAAAGTGATGTGGAAAAATGCGCCGCGCTCTCCTGTTGACACGTTGAAAGACCCCATGCGAATCTGTAAACAACACTGAATAATATAAATAAGAGACACTTCTGCCTCCTCCAGCCTCCCCTCTGCTCTCATCGGGGCTTGAAACAAACCAAAGAAAAAAATAGTTTCAGGAAAAACTAAAAACCTTCTTGGCTGATGGAGAGGAGAAGCCAAGGCCCGGCCCTCCCCAGGAGGGCTGCAGCTGCTCTCTCCCTGCCCCCTCCTCTCCTTCCAGCCAAGCAGCTTCCTTTCTCCCCCAGAAAGGGGGAATCACAGCCTGGGAAGTTCCACTATGGAGCTGGCATTTGGATTTGCTTTCCATTTCCAGCAGCTGGGTGCAGCCAAAGACCTCTGTTTTACCATATGTGGTTCGCAGAGCGATGCCCGGTCACAAGAGCATTGTGTCAGGATCTTGGCACAGCTCAGCGTTGGCTGGGACTGAAACAACCCCCTGCTGGCATAGGGGAACAGGTCTGGGGCTCAGAAGGTGAGAGACGAGGTCTGATCCTAAGCCATCCCTTGAAGCTGTCTGGCGCTGTCTCTGTGCTCCCTCCGCAGGAGTGCAGCCTCACCATGCCAGGTAAAACGAGGATCCAGGCTAACAGTTTTAGTCATCTTCCCAATCCACTGGCAGCAGAAGCAACTGCAGGATCACAGCCTGAAGGCTTCTACCAAAATAAGCAAAAAAATCTTAACCCAAACCCTTTCTCAAACACAGGAAATGTCTGGAGGAAGGGAACACCTGCACCAGAGCCCTGCCTAGCAAATCAGCAGACAGCATTCCCTGCAGGGGAGAAGGGAATGAGAACCATTAGTGGATTTAAGCCCGGGACAAACCCTAGACCTGGCACACATCTGTGACACCAATTGGCCACCACAGCTCCCTGCACGGCAGCTGGCCACCTCCTACCCACCCCATCACCTCCTGAGTGCTAATGGCAGTACAGACATCCCCTTCTCTCTTTTATGAGAGTTTGGGGTGATGCTTTAAAACAGAGGTGGGTGGAAAGGGAAAGGAAAAGGAATTTGCCGCGTGCTCTTCTGCTGGGTCTCGGTGCTGGCATTGGTGCCCTACACTCACTGGGTGCCCCAGGGGCTGAGGTGCACACTGTGTGGTGTGCTCAAAGTGGCAGTGAGGATGTCTGGTGCTGCTGTGGGGCAATTTTCTCTGATTCCAGCAGTACAGGGGCTGAAAGCTGTCGCCCTCCCAGGATGCACATCCATCCATCCCACATTCGGTGTCACTGCTCCAAGGAGATGCAGACCAGTGGTGGGGTCAGAGCAGCTAACAGCTGCCTTGTGCTGGCACTTTCTGCTTCTCCATATTCACCTTCACAATTCTACCTCCAGCCACTGTCCAAAGCGAGATTCAACTCAGAGATAACCATTCCCTCCTTCTGCAAAGGAAGGTGGGAAAGGCTTAAGCATGCACCGTACCATCGCAGCATCCATTTCCAAGCCCTGAAGCTTTGGCCAGAGGACTGGAAGAGTTTGCACCACTGCACCTGCAGCTGGGGGCAGTGTGGGCAGAGGGAAATGCACACTGCAGGAGCTTTGAGAATAGCACTGTGTGCACCACCACAACCCACAGCTCAGAGTGCAGGAAAGCTGCGAGAAGGGGAGGGGGGAGAGTGGCTTCTATTGCAATGCACTACATGTGAGTGAACAGCCAGGACTCCTCACCTTCCTTTGGCATCACCATGCTCACCTCTGCTGGTGAACAACCCTCCAGCCCAAGCAGACTGTGCTCCATGCTGATTTCCTAAGCTCTCAGACCCTCTGTCCAAGCCCTGAAGTGCCCGTAATACATCCCTGTTTTCAAAACATCTCTTCACTCAGACTGTCCCACTGGGCCAAAGGGCACTTCCCCTGTACTGAGGGCAGGGATTTTCCCAACAGCCTGGCATTACCTGGGTAACACATGGTCAACGAAATGGGGGGGGGTCATGAGCCTCCCCCCTCACTCAAGCCAGCCACCAGCTTTGCATGACTGTGTCAGAACACGCTGGAGAAGAAATGTGTTTGGTTTCACTGTAGCCTTGGATCAAGGAGGATGGAAAGACGGATTCTGACCAAGAGCTCCAAACTGTCCCTACAGAACAGTGGAAGTTCCAGGATTTGACTCAGTCAGGTCCAAGTCCTTGCTGGGTCCGTGACAGGTTTGTGACTGAAGATTCTCACTGTGACAAAGGCTCTGACCGAGCCACAGGTGCTGAGCAGGCCTGATGAGCAGTCAGGAAACTATTTACATCTCCGATGCCAATGAGGCCAAAATCTGTGACCGATAAGGACACTTGAGCAGGGGCCACCACTGCCTCTGGGTCTCTGCCCAAATCCACAGGGCCAGCAATTAAAGGCAAACCCTCATTAATGTCTGCAGGGAGAGTGAAGTCCATGGTTATCGTCTCACCAGAGCTTTGTAATGTCTCCTGCTTCTCTGCCAGTCCTGGTCCTGCTGGTGGCAAAGCAAAGAGCCCCGTGTCCGAGGGGGTGACAGCATGCCGTGTGCAGGAAGCAGAGATGGTGCCTGAGGAGGTTTCCTCTGCAGGGTCAAAGGAACAATTCGTCTCTGAAGGAGTACTGCACTCGTAGCCCTGTCCCGATTCACTCATGCTGCCCAGGCTGCAGGCTGTGCTCTCCACGCTCAGGGGCTCTGTGTGCAGCAAAGGAGGGAAATGTAAGGGAGACAGACAGAGATGGAGGGAGGAAGTGGGAGGAAAGCAGTGAAATAAAAGTAGAATAAGTCCATAACATATGAAAACCAGAATCCAGTTCAAATCCCACCTGTCCAGAACAGTTCTTGTTTGATGGCAAAAATGTTTCTTTATTACAGCAAGCACGAATCCTGCCAGCATCTTCTAAAGAAAGGCAAGATGCAGGCAGCAGAGAGGGGGGCATTTCTATGGAAATTAAAAGGAAATCTCAAGGCTCTCCAATATAAACCCTATCCTAAACTCCACCCCCTCTAGCACCTGGCAGGTGCCAACATGAAACCCTTCTCTGTGGTAGGACAGAGAGAGGGAGTGAACCCAATTCAGTCTCTCTGAGTCTTCTCACAGCTCTGAAAGCAGTTCACAGGTACAGACAGACTTCTGGTGCCTCCAATCAGCCTCTGGAGAACACACCTGTGCATATTAACTAAAGCAGGAGCATTGGAAACATCTCTCTACTGCAGGTGCCCAAAGTCAGTGCATTCTCTTGCTTTGGGAATGCCATTGGCCATTCCTCTGCATGTGAAGCAGGACCAATTGTAAGTCAACTCTAGAGAAGTCAGTGCTCATCAATGCAGAGAAAGCCTAGTCTCCTTTACATGCACCATACTCTGTGAGCACACTGACATGATACAGGGAAAAGAGCAACTGCTGGATAACAGCAAAAGGAGAAAGGCAAAAGGAGGGTCCAGCTGCTGAATGATGGAGAAGAGGAGAACTCCTCTCCCGTGGTAGACAGAAGGGAAGGAAGTTACCTGTGCTCTCAATTGCTAGCTGGTCTTGGCCAAAGTGAGAGTCCAGGCAGCTGGTGGCAGAGGGAATGGGTGGAGAGCTCCGAGAGCGGCTGGCGTTTTCCACCTCACCCCCATCCAAATCATTGTCAGTGTAATCCCTGTGGGGAAAGGCAGACAGCACTGTGACCACCCACAAACCAGAGAGATGTAGGCAAGGAAGACTCGGATCCAAACCCACCAAAAAATAAAGCAACAGGGCTGGAGAGGCCTCACAAAAAAGAATGTCCATCACTTCTCAGTCTGCAGAACCCAGTTTAGGTTCTGGCATGCAGGCAATCACAGTTAAGTCACTGTGGATTCCACTTAAATATTTTGATTTGACCTTTTAAAGCATTTTCAGCTTCAACCTTTTAGAAGAGCATTTGCTGTAATTAAAATAGATTTCAATTTGCCTAAAAAGGGGAGCGTCTGGGAAATAAATTAATTCACCTCCAAAACATCAGAAACCGAGTACGTAGAAAAATCCTATTCCTGAAATTTCATCCATCTTGAAATTAGCCCTGAGCCCCTGATCCTAACCTCCCTCATGAATGCATTTATATGAAAAAAGAAGGCAGTATTTTCTGGCATAAGTCAGTCCAGATCCAAGCACATAATTGCTTACCCATCCCTTCCCACACCAACAGTGGCTTACGTTCTGAGAACGGGCTATGTGCTCCCACCCCAAAAAACCTTCCAGAGCAGACAGCACAGTCTTTACAGTGGAGGTGCTTTGCAGCAGGGATCTTCACAATATTACTAATTTTAGTGTGAGAATATTCCACGCACGTGGCTCCAGGGTGGAGGACGTACTTCTTCCTTCCTAAACGAGTCTGCTGAGTGAAGTAGTCGTAGCGTTCTGACTTCTTCCACATGTAGTAATATTCCACACATTCCCCCACTGACCGGGTACGGACCTGAGGAGAAACAAGACAGTCAACATCCAGATGTGTCTCACAGAGCAAGGGCTATTCACCCACTTTTATCAGCACAGAAAGTCAAGTGCATGGTGGTGATATATATATATTGCTATGGACACATCTACACTGCAGAACAGAAGCAGAGACTGAGATTTCCAAGGTGGTAATCAGCCAGAGAAGGAATTCCCCATGGTGCATAATTGTTCTTGCAGACCCCAGTGTGGGCTCACACACAGTACATTCATGCAGGACTTTCCTGCACCTCCAGTAGCACACTTAACATCAAGAGAGCAAACCTGCATCCATTTTCACTGGCCAGAGTCAACATGCCCACAATGAATCAGCTGCAGAACTGGACTCTCTGGTTCTGCCAACTCCCAGCACAGCAGCATATGTCCTGGGGCCCAGTTCTCCCTACAACAGCATCTTTCATTCTAGAGGACCCCAGGGGACTTTACAAAACATCCACATGCTCAACTCACTCATTCACAGAAGGTACTGCAAGGGCTGAGAGTTTGGAAAGAACTTTTTGAGACTTCCAGAAAGGGCTAATCAGTAATTAACTGACATCACTCATGCAGGCCAGTGTTGTTTGTGACTTCTCCCACCTGGAAAATAAGGCAGAGCAGGGCAGTGAACAGCCCATCACCTGCTAGCATGAGTCAACACAAAGCCTGGGGTTGGAACTCAGCAGTCCTGAACTTCCTGCTTTAGCCAAGGCTCAAAATACACCACTGTCTCATTCCCTCTGTCTCAGTGTGATGCAAGGGTGAACATTCTTACCTTGTTTGCCTGGATAAGATGGAAGTTTTTCCCATGGACCCTGAAGCCATGTTCAAAATTTCTACATTCTTCTTCACTCCACGCACAAAGTTCATCTAGAGGAAAAAAAGAGAGAAATTGGGGAAAATGTACAGAATCCAGGAAGAATTCTATGCACCTTGACTTTTGGGGTAGAACCCAGACAGGGGGTTCTCACCTCTGATAACCTTCACATTGAACCGTAACCTCCGTAATGCCTCTTCTGCATTGAAGTTGCATTTCACCAGCTCGTACAAAGCCTAGGACACAAAAGAAAGAGGCTGACAGAGTGTGTGAGAGAAACAGACCAGAAGCAGAGGTCCTTACAATTCACATCTGTCTTCTAACACTTATTTTTCCCAGCACTCATTTTGCCATTAGCCCCAATTTGGCCAACAGCACATTTCTCATTTTCACAGCACTGGATTACAAACCCTAGGACTGAGAAGATGCAATTCTACCAGCAGCTCTAGAGATTACTGGTGTGCTTCTGTGCTTCTACAGATACTGGGCTTGCTGTGAGAATCTAACCTGGCTAGCTCAGGGGAAGCACAACTGCTCTGAAGTTTCTCCAGAAGTTTCACCTTCTGCTGCCTTAAAAGAAAAAGACACAGAATGTACAGAGGGCAGATTCAAAATGATGATCATGCAGCAAGCTCTGTCTCAGAGATTTTGCAAGGGCAGGATGAAAAGCCTTCTAAGAGCATCTGAGGGGCAGTCTCACTTATCTAGGAAGCAGGAGGAGAGGATCACAGGAGCGAGGCCCCATTCTCTTTTAAGTGAACCTTGTTCAGGATCTCTGAAGGAATGTTGCACCATTGTGGCAGAATTTTATCTTGATAGTATCTCTGGCTACCAGGGTTTACCTGTTCGTTGTCTTTCACCATCTCTCCTTCTGGCAGGCTGCTGCTACTCAGCTCGTCCCACCGCCGCTTCACAGCACGGTATAGGAACTCTTCAACCTCTCTTTCAGGTAGGATGTTTGGATCCCAAAGCAGCTGATCTTCATTTTCATAGGCTAACAGAAAAAGCACTGAAATAAGCTCATCAGAGAATCCTATTGCTTTTGAGAAACAATCAGCATGGACATGCACAGCAGAGAGAGAAGGAGAAAGAAAACCTTTGCTTGGACTCCAAGCTGGCACTAGAGATGGCAGCCTTCTGTGTGAAGGCACTGCATCTTTCCTTCCTGATTCTGGAGGCAGATAAGCTTACTTAATACTGCTTATACCTCTTTTAGAGCCCCAAGCATATGTTTGACTCATTTCCACTTCTTCACAAGGGTTGGCTGATGAGTTTTGTTGTTGCCATCTTCTCCGTTGCTTTGATTCATTAATCTTGGCAACTTAAAATCTACAGGTTGTAAGGTGTCTTTTCCTACATGCAGCAAGCAAAAGGATGAGGAAGAAAAAGCAGCTTTGAGCTACAAGTCTGGCCTAGGCTCAAGACCCTCTTCATCCTAGAAACAAAACTAAGCAGCTGCAAAGCTGTGCTAGCTTGTAATGCTCCTCCATGAGCTGCTCCATCCACATAAAACAGCAGCAGCACACAGCATCACTATGTGCTTATTGCCCCTTTTGGGTTTCAAGGCTCTAAGTCCATGAGAGCATGGCACAAAGCAAAGTAAACATGTTTAAGTAAAATAAGCAGCGCAGAGGAAAGCAAAAAGAGATTCTGCAATAAAAATAACCAGAAATACAGTGATTTCATTTTCTATTCAGATAAAAACCATTAGCACCCTTCATGTTTCACCTGTTCACTTCTTTCTAGAGGCAAAGGAACTGATTCCTGCCACATAAACTCAGGTCAGAGGAAGCACTGACATAAAAAAATCCCTGTGTGGATCTGCTGTCAGTTCCCTCCCATTTCATGCTGATGCAAACATACACACTGCATGAAACAGGCACTAAATCTGTGATCTTTAGTACAAAAGGCTGAGAGCACTTTTTTCTCCCCTTTAACTAAGTTGCTTCTAGTCTGCTGGGTGAAAAGAACCAGTGAGGAAGTGAGTCATTTCTAAAGAGGTGCTTTTCTGTTAGCTATCTTCTTCAGAAATTCAACATGCTGCTGCTAGCAATGCACTAGTTATGAGACAATCTGCACATCAGCATGTCTGCAGAACAAATTAGGAACTGTCAGCTCCAGGGAGTATTGAATTGAAGTAACTCTTGTTACTTCAGGAAGATGCCAGGGAAGAATACATCACAGCATCTTGCTTTGGCTACAGATGAGCTCCCCTCCTCCTAACCTGTCATGCCAAGCCAGTTTTCATGGAGTTTCTGTAGTTCTATTACTAGCCAAATCCAAGCAAGCTAGTTTAAAGCTAGCTTGGGTATAGCTGTACATTTTGGTGTTGATACTGAGAGATGCCAAGATGAGAGATACAAAATAGATTTAGTGATGCAGAACTCATCAAATCCCCAGGACAGCAACCCTACACCCAAATAAGACACACCAAGGAAGCTGCCTTACCTTTTTCACTGTGCCTGTTTAAGTGCAGGATGGGAACGGTGGCTTGGAACTGAGGTCCAATACTGATATCCTGAAATACCATCACAGAGAGTTGGGTAAATGGAACAGGCTGCATGTTTACTTCAGTAAAGTAAACAGGCACTGAGTTTACTTCATTATTTAAGGACTGTGACACCACAAGGCCAGGGTACATCTGCAGTCCCCAGTGTCACTATTAACTTCTAGGGAACTCTGACTACTTTATAAGGTAGCTAGAAAGATTTCCAACTAGACAGAGCATACCTTAGGGACCTCAGGCATCTATACTGTTTTAATGTTAGATATACAACAAATAGCTGAGGATGGACATAAAAGATGTGCTAAAGGTCTCCTGCAACCTTCATAACCAGGATGAATTCGGAATCTGCTCCTCCCTTTGATAAGATGGTTCCTCTCCAGTGAAGCCCACTGGGAATACTGCCCAGCAATTCCCTTTTATAGGGCTACAGAGTGCACTTTTGACTTACCAAGGCACAACAGCACTTTGCATATGTGAAGCAGAAAACAGATAAGAGATTTTGAGATCACATTAAAGAAACACTTCCAATCCACGTGTGCCACTGCCTTCCACAAAACACAAGGCACTGAGCAAAAGAAAGTTAAAGCAAGAAAACTTGCTTGAGGAATTATCAGTGCTTTTGTGTCATGTTTTCCTCAGGCTCTGGGACACTGCCTCAGCTCCCCTTCTGGATGTACTTCAACCATTTACCTTCTTACACTCGCTAGATGGCATGGAATCCTCCTCTGATTCCTCAGCCATGGAGGAAGCACATGGAGATGAACAGGGCTCTTTGTCTTCATCAGCAAGGAAGTTGTTTGCTTTGTGGAAAAGGGAAAGATTTGTTGTTATGAAACGATTTATTTCTATTGCTCCATGTTCCCTCTCCTTCCCTTTATTTTCTGTCTTAAAGTTGCTTTCAGAGTGGTCCTCAGTGACAACTCACCCATATTTCCACTCTTCCCTTTTAAATAAAAGAACGTGCACAGTTGCTTTATGGGTGATGCCAACCAACCCTTCATTTTGTGAGGCAGCAGAAGGAATAAGATCACTTCACATTGAGTTTCTCATGCACTTCAGCTTCATGCCTGATATTTAGCAACTGCCAGGATATATCAGGCCACTATTGCTACTGAATTTATTCACTTGTAGAGATGTCAGACCCAGCACTGATCCTACAGACTGTAATTGCAACAGGTAGCAAAACATTTCTCACTTTCTCAGTGTTATGAGATATGGCTAAACACAGCTCTCTCCTGATCCCAAGTGTCCACCTACACTCATGTCCAACTGATGCTGGGTGACCCCACCAGCACACAAGTTTATTCACAGCCCCCAGAAGGAATGTGGGAAAATTTATGTCAGGGAACTTAGTGACAAAGTAAAGAAATACATCCCTGCTTTACCCTGCAGATCACATTTAAGTACAAAACAATTATTTACAAATTAGCAACACGTACAGCCAGGCTGGTTTGGGAATAGGTCTGATGCATCGTGGGACGTGACCGACGGAGTCAGATCATCTGCTGAAGACTGTGTCTCCTCTTCTTCCCCTGAAAGCAAATCCTTCGCTATTTGTTCCTTTTAACAACAACAAGAAAGTGAAAAATAGTTTAGATTAAAGAAGAATTACATGAAAGCAGGAAGGGGGGTGGGGAGCGAGGTCTAGAGGAAAGCATTTCTGCCCCAGGGTGGCTGCATCCACAGCTCTCCTCACCCTCCCACAGCCACAGCTTCAAAGACAGATTCTCCCTCGTGCTCCCCATCACCCCTGGATTATTTTTGAAGCACTCCTCTAAGTGTTCAGAGGAGAGTGGATTCCTATGGAAGCCAGAGATAGGTTAGCTAGCACTGAAGGTAGATCCAAACCTTCCCTGTCTATTCACAGACTCACCTTACGAGCCAAGAACTGTTACCAAAGTTCCATACAGAGTTGTGACAGCGTTCTTTTTAAAAGTTATCTTTCCTCCAGCCTCCTCCATACTCTGTATGTTCATTCACATTTCTGCACCTGGTGTTTCTCACTGGGGCACTAGAACCAGGCAGAGCCCTTCCCTGAGAATTACCCAAACTCCCTCTGAAAAGAGCTACCAGATACATGGAGCTCTAAGGCAGCACAGCAAGCTGCAGTGCAGGCCAACAGCACACACCCAAGCTGACAGTTGTTCTTACCTTATCCAGAGTCATATCAGGGAGATTTGGAGGAATGTCATTGCTCTCGCTGTCCTGCTCTGAAATGGGATCGGATGCCTCATAGCCATAAAGTGCAAGCAGCTCCTCAAATGGCATTTCACTGCTCTGAGCGAGAGGAGGACAAAGCTTCATCAGGCATGGAACAATCACCGAGAACAACAGCAGCTGCAGTGAACACAGAGATATGCAGAGGCAGTCATGGCAGCTCTGCTCTTCTGGGGGCTCTGAGTGCCTTGGGTAATGCTGCACAATGAAGGGGGTATGGTCTTCCAGGATACCACAACCTGTTCTTCTCAAAGGTAAGGACAAGCCAGGAAATTTCATCCCCAAAACAATACGGTTGAAGTATTTTAAAAATACATTTATACTAGATTTCATGCTGGTGAAGAGATGCCAAACAGTAAAACTGTACTGATACAGAAGAAGAGATGGAGCAAATCCCTATACTACTCTTGGGCCAGACCTGAAGAGCAAGAGCACACTTTGTGTTCCACTGAGGCCCCCATGGGGAGCATCTACCAGAGAACCACATCATCTGCTCTCTGGTGTTTCTCTCCACCACGGAGTGGATGTTGCATATGCAGCCAACAGCTGATGGCTCCTTGATAGTGTGTGTGAAGGAACAGCTGTCAGTGGATACCTGGCAGACCATCATGTACTGCTGGCAGCTGCTGAAAGACCAACTCCTTGCTATCCAAATTCAGATCTAAGACCTATTGATGGGTGGACTTAAACACAGCATACAGCAAGCAAAACAGTTTCCCACAAAGATCTTTGGTACTGTTACTGTCAAAGAAAACAAGAAAATCCATCAAGTAATTTCCCCTTCCCCTCCCTTGCTGCCTTTACCTGAGAGGCACTGAAACTCTTCTCCAGCTCTTCTAAAGACTTCTGTTTCTCCTGAGCATCATCTTCTTCTTCCCTTTCCTCCCGTACGCCGTAGTTCTGCGAAAGGATCTCTGCTAGGTTCAGTCGGTGATCAGCTGAGCCCATTGACACAACTGCAGGGATTAAAAGAAGTTGGATACCAGCACCACCCTGAACCCAATCTTCTGATGCAACAAAACCTGACACGACCCATTCCTGTGTGTATGTGCAGCCACAATAAGCCAGAGGAAGAGATTAGGCAGAAAAAAGCGAGAAAGAATGGAAACAACTAAACAAAGTCCTTCTGTGGGCACGACAAGCCTGGTTCCCTAAACATTCATATCCCATGACTGTTTCCCAAGTATTTATGCTCCCCTCTTAGCTGGACTCTCTGATGTCATACATCTGAATGCACGCTGCAGCTTTTCCTTCGTTGGAGGCATCTTCAGGATAATACTGGGAGAACAGCAAATGGACATTTGTAGGAGCTTTGGCATCATTAAGACTTATCCATCAAATGTCATCAGCATCAAGCAACAAGTTCCAAAGATGTTGGAAGGAGAAAGGGAAGAAACAGACAGAATGACCCCAGGAGCATGGATTCCTCTGGAAATCAGACCAACAAACAGAAGGATAAAGCATGGCTACCTGCTGCGCTCTGAAGGCTGGGCTCTCCAGGACAAAGGCTGTGGGCTGGGTATGGTACCACCCTCGGGCTCTGCCTGCCCACCGAGGCCTTCAAGGAAAGAGAAAGACATGGCTGAGACATCTCTTAAGAACGTAACACACCTCTTAACCCCACCAGTAAATAGTTTCATTTCAAAGCAAAAGTTAATAAAATCCACACAGGATAGCACTGGAAATTGTGCTGTGCAAGAAGAACTCTTGTTAGGTGTATTGAGCAGCTCTTCCAGGGCTCTGCTCTTTGGGTTCTGCACCTTCCCCTCAGTCTCTAAGTTCACGTGGTGGAGTTTTCATCTTACCTTCAGTGCTCTGCTAATTATTTATCCTCTCATCAGCTTCAGAGCTCAGGTCTTTATGGTTTACGTGCTCACTTAAATGAAGTATTTTAACCCCAAACACACACATCATGCTTGCTGGAACACAGCACCTTCAGGACCTCTTTGGAGATGCAAGCAGAAATGGCCATCCACGACCACGCCAGCTTCTCCCTAAGGCCTCACCACATTCAGGAGATTCAGAGGGGCCAGGCAAGAAATTCAGAGCTGGGCAAGCAGCAAAGGAGCCTGGAAGGTGTGCAAGTAGCAGAGGTGAGGTGAGAAGAGGTGAGACAGGTGGATGGTGAGAACAGGATCCTGCCTTTTGGCATTCAGTGCGTGGTCAGAAGTTCAGGCAGCTGAGGTCTGAAAAGCAATCCAGAACATCTGCAGCTCCCTGGGCTGAGGGACATGGAAAGGCTGTTCATCAAGTTCAGCCTAGGTAGGGAACAAGCAGGTAATTAAGTGATGCCTTTGAGCTGACTGAGAGCATCTGATGGCAGAAGGAAGTCAGAGCATCAGTACAACACAGTCATTGCTGACACTTCGTTGTGGTCCTCTTTGTGAGCCAGGGCATCTAGGGTGCTTCAGTGCAAGGCTCTAAAAGCTTAAAGAACACAGGTTCAAATCAAAACTGATCCTCTAAAAGGAAGCATACACCAAAAAAGCCACTCCAGGCTTTGGTTTAGAAGGCAGTAGATGTTCCCATCAAGACAAAGACCAAGAAGGAGGGAAGGCAAGGACCTGTGAAGCAGCCATGGAACTCCTGCTCCTTCCCCTGCCCGGAGCAGTGAAACGAGGATGCCTCAGTCCCAGCTGAGTGCACAGTGTGCTGCAATTCATCATCCCTGGGGTCTGAGCATTAGCAACAGGGTAACCCCACTGCAGACCACTCTGGATGCAGGCAGAGCATGAAGAACAGGGAGGAGGAATTTATGGGCTAAGGGAAGGAAAGAGTTCAGCCAACCTCCATTTTGAGAGTGGTCATGCTGGGAAATGGATTCATAACTCAGGAAAGTTCTGTGTCTCTTTGCTGGTCCTTGCTGGAATGGGACTGAGCACAAAACCCTCTTGGATAAATCCATCCAAACAAATAATCCCAGTCTGGTGAGAATGAGAAGGGCTACACTCCCTCTTGCCTCGAATGATCTGCAGAGACAATGATCCATATATTGACTGTGCCTCCTTCACATGGGGATCAATACGGAGCTGCACGCAAAGGATTCTGAAAACGAAGACTGAGAACAGCAGCAGCAGAAGGGCTGGCTTGAAAAGGTGTCAGAACACTTCAGGGATGATGAGCTCTTGGATTAAAGATCAGATGCTACAACAAAGGGTGATGGTCAATATGGCAGGATGACAACCCAGTAACTAATTACTAGTTTATGTCCCCACAGCACTAAGGCAGCATTAGGGAGAGTGGGAACTGCTGTAAGCTGGAGGTCACCATGAAATGACTGGCACTGCTGTGTTTGGATTGAGAAAAGAAGAAAAACTGAACAACTCTTCAAATTATTAGGAATTAGGGGAACAGACAAGCCAGAGGAATAAGAGGGAAAAGGGGGTTTGACTTAAATAGGTAAACCATGACAGAAAGAATATTCCTGATGCCACGTGATGGGTGGTTATTCCATGTGAAGGTGAGGAGCTGCAATCTGACACTTCAGATGCAATCATCAGGCAGGAGGAAGGAAACACAACAGCATTACACGCGTGGGAAAGAGAGCAGGAACACCAAGGCATCATCAGATGCTCCCAGATCAAGAGTGGTTCTCAGATGAAGTACCAGTGGTGTCATCTACTGCTGGTGGCAGCTCCGTCCCCATGGGAGACGACAGCAATGATCTCCATTCACCTCCACAGTGAACCATGAGGTTGGAAAATGGCTCCTCCATCCATTAGTCACTTGAGAAAAGAAAAGGTATTCCCAGCAGCAGCTTTCCTTCCATTATTCTCTGCTTCTCAGGCATAATCACAGAATCACTGAATGACTTGGGTTGGAAAGGACCTCAAAGATCATCCAGTTCCAACCCTCTGCCTCTCCCAAAAGTTACACAAAGTTGACCCATTATCCAATCTCTTCTTCGTATTTTTGGATGTTTCCAGCACTCCATTCTGTGTTCTGGACTCAAGTTTTTGAGCACATCAGACCAAGAGTTGTGTCTTACACAAAGGAAGGGCACAGACAAAGCCATTTTCCATTGCAGCACTGACTGCCATTGTCCAGAGATGGAAAGTCTCTCAAGCTGAAGCAACTCTTGCAAGAAAGTGAGGAAAAAGAGAGAACGCTTCTCCTTCTAACATCACTATTTTAATAACTCAAGTGATTTCCTGAGCTAGTTTAACGCGTATTTTGAACTCTGTGAGAGTCAACTTGGATTTGCCTTCTACAAACCCCAGTGGTAGCCAGAGGAAAGCGGCACGGATGGGAACACATTTGTGCTGTATCCTATGCATCTGAAGGAGCAAAACATTCACAAAGGTCACATCCTGCACTGCCCAGACCTCGTGTTCTGGTGATGCCATAAGGGACACTTCGTGCTCCAACCTCATCACTGAGGCCCTGTGCTGTCCCAAAGGCAAAGGGATGCATCGACCAACATCACACCAAAGCAACAGCATAAAGAAGAACGCAGCACTCTGATGCTCCAAGGGTCAAAACGAAGACAGAGCTGTTCTGGGTGGGACAGGCAGAGGAGTGCTGTGATGTCCCAACGGTGAAATCTGCTGTTCTGATAGAAGCTGTTGTCCCACGATGAACAGCAGCCAACGCAGTGCTCCCAGTGCAGAGCTCCCAGTGCAGAGCTCCCAGTGCAGAGCTCCCAGTGCAGAGCTCCCAGTGCTCCCATCGCAGAGCTCCCAGTGCAGAGCTCCCATCAATCCCACGTGCCTCCATCACCACGAAGCCCAGCAGTGTTTGGGGAGCACCAGGAGACATCAGAGCAATGCAGGGCGATGGGTCCAGCAGCAGCAGCACCGGGAGAAGCCCCGGGTCCCAGCCCAGCACCCCCACGGGACACCCCCCCCCCCAGTGTTCCTTCCCACGGTTCTGCCTCCAAACCCCCCCAGGATCCCACCAGACCAAACTCCCGCACAGCCCCGCTCCGCTCCGCGCCCGGTCCCGGCTCCAGGCCCAGCCCCGCTGCTTCCAGAGCCCCTCCGTCACTCAGGCCTTCGCCCCCCACACAACCGGGCCCAAGGCCCAGCAGCTCCCGGATCGGAACCGGCCCCGCTCCCCGGAACCCATCCGCGGCCACTCCATCCCTCATTGATCCAACCCGGCCCAAAAGCGATGCGGAAGACGCGCTCCCATCCCGGCTCCGGCCCGACGCGACCCCACCGGCTCCGCACTCACCTCCGCCATGGCCGGGCGCGAGCGGCGGCGGAGGTTGGTGGGGGGAGGGGGGAGGGGGGAGCGCGGGACCCGGATGTGGCGGCGGCCGCTGATTGGCTGCGGCGCCACGAGGGAGGGGGGAGCGGCGGAGGCGCGGCGGGGTCAGAGGTCAGAGGTCAGGGGGCGGGGCTGCATGGAGCGCGGGCTGAGCCCGGCCCCGGTGCATCGCGGACCCCATTCAGAGCGCAGGGCCCGAATCCGGGCACCCGGGGAGAGCTCGGAGCTCTGGCAGGCCGGAACGGGCAGAATTTGAGCCTCAATCACAGCGCTGTGAGAAAGGCGGGGTCGGGTCTGAGGCCCGGCCGGTACCGGGGGGGTCGGTTCTGTTTTGGGCTCCGTTTTGAAGCTCCAAACCCACAGAGAATGCTGGGAAGCGGCTGCAGGTTGCTGTGCGAGTCCAGGTTCGCTCCGACACCTCCTTCCCTTCAGCCTGGAGGAGGCAGAGCTGCAGTGCCCCAAAAGTTTGGAAATAAGGACTGATTGCAGCAAATCCCTTGTAGCTCTCCATGGCCGGTGGTGCTCAGGGCCACGGTTTAGCACTGGGTTGTTGGGGTAGGATGGTTTGGTTGAGGTTGGGCTCGATGATCTCGAAGTTCTTTTCCAACCTGAGCAGTTCTGTGGTTCTGTGATGGCCCATCTCTGCTCTGTAGTGCAGTGCTGTGCCAGAAGCACAGTTTTCCAGTGACCTGGATCTGCGTCCATGCCAGCTTCCAGCACTCTGCTTAATGACTGCGGTGACAGCTGCCAGGCTGAGCCTCTCCCAGTGCCCAAACTGTGACATTGTGTCATCAGAATTAGCACAGAATTCACCACCATCCTTCAGCCACCTGATGCAGTATCACAGAATCACAGAATCACAGAATGGCCCAGGTTGGAAGGGACCTCAAGGATCACGAATCTCCAACCCCCTGCCACACGCAGGGCCACCAACCTCCACATTTCACACCACCCAGGCTGCCCAGGGCCCCATCCAACCTGGCCTTGAACACCTCCAGGGATGGACGGGGCATCCACAGCCTCTCTGGGCGGCTGTTCCAGCACCTCACCACTCTCTCTGTAAAGAATTTCCCTCTGACGTCCAACCTAAATCTCCCCTCCCTCAACTTCAAACCATTTCCCCTCATCCTGCTGTTATCAACCCTTTCCAAGAGTTGATTCCCCTCCTGTTTGTAGGCTCCCTTTAGGTACTGAAGGCTGCAATGAGGTCACCCCGCAGCCTTCTTTTCTCCAGGCTGAACCTCCATTTCCCTGAGGAAGCCCAGCTCCCTCAGCCTGTCCTCACAGGGGAGGTGCTCCAGTCCCCTGATCATCTTCATGGCAGTATCCAGTATCATCCCTGGAAGCTGCTGGGGTGGGCAATGGCAGCAGCTTGGGCTCTACGAAGCCTAAGTATTAGGGAAATGAGGTATCTAGATATGTATATTGGCATGTGTGTATCTGACAGCCCAGCAGAGGGGTAGGAGGGGGGGGGGGTCTGTCCCCATCACAATCCCTCCCCCTGCTCTGCCCATCCACCTTGCAGGACTGAGACCCAATGGCATCTCTTTGCTCAGAGGATAGGACGGCCCTGGGGTGCCCAGGAGCTCTGGGAATGGAGGTGGAGCAATACAAGCCCTGGGCTGGGGGCTGCAGGATGCCCCACACCTCTCCTGGTACCCCGTCTGTCTGTCTGTCTGCCTTGGAACTGTGAAGACAGACATACAGCAGAGGGATGGGGGGCTGCAGAGATCCCCAAAGCTTAATCCTCCTGCACAGCCTCCTTCCTCTGCTCAAACGTCACAGATCATCCCATGCAGATGCTAATCTGCAGGAGGAAAGAAAAAAAAGGATTTCACATTTAATTGTGGGACATAAAGACATTGCGGGGTCATCAAAACTCCCATGAATATGGAAATGAAATCCACAGTTATCCATGCAGGGAGCCACAGGTAATGCTGGATGGTGGAAAGGTTGGCTCTGTCCCAAGGCATCATTAACTCCTGCTATAGGGTCTCGTGTCACAGCCACAATCTGCTCTGAGATGAGCCCCTGGGTAAGCAGGGCTGCACCTCATGGGGTACAGGCAGTGGGATCGGCCACTGAGCACTGCCTGGGTGCAGGGGAGATGCAGGCAGTGCAGGGACAGCACTGGGTGCCACTGCCCAGCTGCACTCAGCCCACCTGGATCGCTGCCAGCCACAGCTCGGAAACTTTCCTCTTCCAGTTCCCATGGAAACGAGGAATTTTCTTCTCCCCAAAGTTGAGCCCTCTGCAGGGACTGCAGGGCCAGACAGCAGGCAGTGCTCAGCGGGCACAACCCATTTGCTGGAAGCTGCCAATTTGACCACACAGAATCATAGAGTTGGAAGGCACTTTTAAAGATCCAACTCCCTTGCAACAAACAGGGATACCTACAGCCCCATCAGGTGCCCTTCCAAAGGCACAGAGCAGGGCTATGGGTGCTCCTCCAGCCCTCCACATTCCCCACTTCTATCTCAGCCCCAGGGAGGGATCTCATGTGCACAGAGAGAATGCAGCCATTAGAAAGAAGAAAACATTTAATACTTTTATTCAGAGATACAAGTTGAGATTTGTGGGTCTTTTTTTTTTTTCCCTTTACAAACCATTACAAAAAAAGGTCTTGCAAGTTGTCCCAGCTGACATACTCATCTCAATCCATCTGAGCAGGAGCCAGCAGCCCTAGGCCATGGCCGCAGCCCTCAGTGGGGTAGGGACAGGGCAATGAGGCCATCAGTCCCTTCGGACCCCTGCACTGCTGGGAGCTGGGGGAGAAATCCACGTCTGCTCCCACATCCTGCACCAGGAGGGAGGGTCAGGCACTGGTGCCAGACGAGGGTGAGCCCATGGTGTGGCAGGGGACCAGACGTACATCGACATGCATGGTTAAAAACATTAAAAAGGTTCTGTGTAAATGTAACAGGAGATGGAGCAGCTGCAACGTGGGGCTGGCAGGGAGCTAAGGCATGCATGGCCAGGAAAGTGCTGGTCAAGAAATGCAGTGCCAGAGCCCTGTCAAGTGCTGCAGCAGAGGTGCCAGGCCCTCGGAGTAGGGAAGCCATTTTTCTATCAACACTGGAAAAGCAAGGAATGGAGCTCAGGAGCTGTGGATGCAGAAGGCAGTGCCATGCTCTCTTCCCCAGGAGCTGGGGACATGCTGAGCACTGTAGTTCCCAGCCCCATTCCAAAACGTATATGGGGAAAGAGGCTGGGAGCAGCCAGGGCAGCAGGAGCAGGGCAGAAGGGGTGCAGAGATACAAGATGCCTTGTCCACTGAATGCATTTGCAGGGTGCAGCTTCTCCCAATGGGTGGAGATGGCCATGGGGAGGGGCAGAGGAGGGGCAGCAGGAAAGGCACGTGAGGATTAACCTGGTCCAAAGCAAGCAGTCCCAAGGAGCAAACAGAGGGACTGCAGCTCAGCCTCATGGGGTGCTGATGGGGAGAACAAGCACAGAGCTAGCAGGTGAGAGGATCTTGCATGGGACCATTCTGCAATCTGCTCTGCCTCACCATGGGCAGGAGCCATCATCTGCCTCCCTTGTCTGGAGCCAAGAGTTCAAGTCGATGATCATTATGGGTCCATTGCAACTTGGGATATTCTATGGGCAGACTCTGGGCTGCAGCCCAAACTGCCCCTTGAGTCACCCCCCAGTTCTGTAGGTAGAGGCTGCAGCAGGAAAAGCCCAAACTTCAGAAGCAGCCCAGCTTACAACATTTCCAGGGCAGAAAGGAATTGAACTATGCCGTGCCACAAAGAGGGCAGAGAGCCAGCACCATGCATCAGACATCTCTGCCCCTCTCCAGGGAGGGGAAGGACAGCACAGAGGCTCAGCACTGCCTTGAGCTGGTGTAGTGTTCCATCTGTGTCATAGTGTTGCTCTGCCCCGTGCTTCCTCCACTGAGCCCTGGCTCTGTGGGTGCTGAGGAAGCTGAGTCCCTTCCCACAGCAGTTGGGTGTCAGAATGAGCAGGGGCTGTGGGCTGAGGGGAGGTGGGTAGTGTTCAGGGGCAGATGCCCACACCATGGCTGAAGTAGGGGCAAACATCTCACCCCTCCACGAGGCTCAGGGCTGCTCAGCCCCAGGTGACCTGGGGTAACACTCAGCATGAAGGTCATGCACCCCGGCTCTCTGGCACAGCCAACCTGGTTCATATGAACACTGGACCAAAGGAAAGACAAAAACTGGACAGGGAGAGGCCTATGACCCAGCTTGAACATACAGACTGGAAGAACCTGGCAGGATTCATAAAGTACCTAAGTTCAAGCACCAGAAGGACACACACACACAAAAAAAAAAGACAAAACATATTCTCCAGGATAGGGCTGTTTGACCCTTCTGGCTTGTTCCCTGGTGGCAAACTCACCCCGAGATGATACAGGAAATGGCCGTGTCTTCTCTCCCCACCTCACTAGAGGGCTCGTGTCAGGACAAACGTGGAATGCAGGCTCGGCCCTGTGCTGTGAGGGGGCACGAGTGGAGAGGAACGGGGAGAGATGCCAATTCACTGAGGTAGCGGAACCAGCACTTCCACGTAGTTGAGTGGGAAGAAGCCTGACTGGCCATTGATCATGCCCTCGTACCAGTTTTCATCGATCTGGTTGGTCAGGGTGATGATGTCACCTTCCTTGAAGCCAAGCTCACCATCATTCTCGGGTTCAAAGTCGTAGAGTGCCTTGCAGCAGGGCTGATCCAGGTGAGCTGTGGGGAGAGTGCATGCAAGGGGTGAGTTGGCTGCCTACAGTCCTGCCCCAGCCCCACAGCTGGCAGCCAGCCACTCACTCCAGTCCCAGACACCAAACCAGGTCTGTCAGAGCCAGGACTCACACAGCCCCAGTGACACGAGTGAGTACTGGGGGCTCTGCCCTGCCTGGGAGAAACTGTTTGTTAGCTTTGCCCCCAGGATGGTAAAGCATTAACTTAATTTGAACTTTTTGATGGGTTTTAGCACACTAGCTTCTCTGCCTTATTGTTCCAAACATTTCCCTTCATAACTTGCTCCCAGAGCACAGCCCCAACCCCTGTACCTTCCCTGAGCCCCCCCCCCACTCCAATGGGAGAAGAGCAGGCACTAAACTTTGAAGCTGCAGAGATCCACTGAGAGCAGGCTGAGCTAATGCAGACCACCACAGTCTCCAGGGCCCTAATTCCCTTCCCTGTTGCTCAGCACCTGGCATGGCTCTGTGTTAGGGCTCTTCCAAACAGGGCAGGGGGAATGGCAAAATAGGAGGCCCAGCACACCTGATCTGCTGAACTTCCACAGCACGAGAGGACTCAGCATTAGAAGAGAACTCAGAAGACACCAAAAGCAGCAGCCAAGCAGGTTCATTTCTGAGAGGACTTCTCAAAACACCAAGCTGGTTCCACAATCACAGCATATAACCCTTTCCAGGCTCCTTAAGCCCTCCTACCCCACTACTGTACCACCACGAGCCCCTTGCTTGCCCCACTCTGATGCCTCCAAGACACAGATTCAGCCTGCCCCTGTATCCCAATGAAAGCCCCATGAGCCCCTTCGAGTCAACCTGTGGGCCCAGCCTGGGGACTTGCCACAAGTCACAAGCCATCTAAGGCTGCTTGTTGCCCAGACACCACAAAACCCACATCATGTACCTAAGCACTGCCTGCTCTGTCCCCAGCTTCCAGCTGCAGGGTAGGGGACAGCAGGCAGTAGGTGCAGGAGTGGGACAGATCAGGGCTGGGTGGCTTGTAACAGGAGTGAGGTGGTTGATATCTCCTGGTAGAGCTCCTGATCTTTGTGGTCTCAAGCAGGATGTGCCTGCGTGATCATTGCTGCTACAAATCACCCAGGTGAGCAAAAGCTTTAGGGTGGTAAATACCAATATAGCATGGTTGGGTTAATTTGGACCTGAGTACAGGTGATGTTTAGCTCAGCTGTTCTGCTGGCCAGGCACAGTGGCTCAGCACAGGGGTATTAATGGCTTCAAGAAGCAGTGTCAAGGAAGGAGGAGGAGCAAGGAGGGGTGGGGAGAGATGGTCACACATCATGCAGTGCAGTGGGAGGAAACTCACGGATACTCCTGACGGAGGCCCGGGACGGCTTGTCGGATCGGAAAGAGGAGGAAGCTGCTTCCAAACAAAAAGAGACATGCTTAAAACAACGTGAACTGGAGTGAGGGGAAGGCAGGGCCCAAAGGGAGGTTCTGTTAGGAGAAACATGGCATCCTGCATGCTGTTAGAAAACCATCTGCCTCGCTGGGACCAGGGAGGGACAAATGCAGCGTGATGGAAGACGGGGAGGGAGAGATGTTTAATTTTTCCTTTCTGCCCTTGCTGTCACTGGCTGGGTGCTATCAGTCAGTGACCCAGACTGGAGGCTCTGCTGGGACTTCTCCGAAGTCAAGAAAACAAAGGCTGTTGGGCCTCAAGAGAAAACAGCCTGACTCTAGAGATGTTTAAGACACTTTCAGAGCCACCAGCTTGTGCAGGCACATCCAACACATCAGAAACATAATTCTCAAGCAGAGTAGTTCCCCTCCATCCCCAGGACACTGCTCCAGAGACACCTGTGTGCACGCTGACGTACATGGGACAACTTTACCTGAGACTTTAGGGGTGGGAGTACAAGAGAAGCCCCCGTTAGATTGGTCGCTCTCTGGAAAGTCATATGTCTCCCTGGGTTTGGGCTTGTATTCCCGCCTGGGACGTGAGGAGGCCTCCCTCATTCTGGCAGAATCAAAAGAAATGTGGATAAATTAAAGTGAAAACGAGTCTCAGAAGATCAGTACACATCTTGCTTGTTGATGTGAATGCTTTGGAGAAGGCATGATGCTACCAGAGCTAGAACATGAAGCTTTCCTTCATGTGTCCTCAGCTAGGCAAGGCAAACGTAACTGACCCCTTACAACCATAGAGGGACAAGTTTCAGTTGCCTCCACCTCAGACCTACAACTCAGCTTTTGGAAGATGACACCCCTAGGCTTTGTTGTAGAGGCAGCTCAGGCAACCACTGCTTTCAGGCCAGCAGAGGACACTCGTGCTGCAATTTGAAAGCTTACAGTAGTAGGATACTCCCAGCTCTTCTCAATTCCAACCAGACACAGCATTCAGTGGTTTCTTCTATGACAGAAGAGTGGCAGGGCAGCAGTGCTAAATCACCAGGGACTCCAGCTCCCTAACTACAGTTGAAGCTAATGGCACAAAGTCACTAAGGTAGGAGGAGACAGACACATTCAGGTCATGACATCTGATCTATCTGCTCCAGCAGCACAGTTACTTGATCCCAGGTCTGGCTAAAAGATATTTCCTGGTCAAGGCCCAAAATGCAAGGAGCTATGGGCATTAAGGGTGCACTGCATATCCACCTTTTCTCTGCCAAATTCAATATCAAGTTCCCTGGGAACTGCACACTCCAATTCAGGCATTGCTCAAACCAGGAGAAACTGGCTGCCCATGAAGCAAGGACAGACATGTTGTTTTGTATTTTAGAATGTGCCCATCACTGATCTGAATGAGATCTGGACCGAAGCTGCAGTGACTGCAAGAACTGGCTTTAACACCAGGGGGCAGATTCAGACAGGGAGCCAGGTATTTACAGGAAAGTGCCATGCAGAACTCATAGCTGTGTGCCCAAAGCCCCCAGGACTCACCTGCGTTTGAGTTTTTCTGCAAGTTCATCCAGGATCTGCACTGCCTGCCTGTGGTAGTCCAGCTGAGCATCCACCAGGGCCGACAGCTGGCTCACCTGCTCAATCTGAGAGAATCAAACCAAAGCAGGATGATTGGCTTTCCCTTGCTGACAGGAGACTCCCACTAGGGCTGAGATTATACTGGGAAATGTGCACAAGGGACAGCTTCCCCAGGGAAACGAGGATGAGCTTTGGGATTTCAGATACTAGAAACCAAGCTCTGGCTCAGACTCAGCAGAATGGAGACCATTGTCTCCCACCCTGAAGCCTTCCCTTCCCCAGCTGGTCAAATTCTTCCCAAGGGTGTTGCATTATCTGGCCGAACTCATTCCCAATGACACCCTCATGCAGATGGAAACACAAAACCCACTCCCAGCTCTCAGCCCCATGGGCAGCAAGGAGTCCAGGCACTCTCTATGCACTTACATCAGTTTCTAGGAGGTTGTGCATACTGGTCTCTGCTACTTCCTTGGACTCTTCAAACTTCTCCATGGCCTGTCGGAGTTCCTCATCAGGGATTTTTCCCTGTCGTTTCTTCTTGTAATCAAAGTCCAAGCGTCTGCCTTCCAGCTTCTTGAGATGGTGCTGGGAAGAAGACAGTTATGAACAGTAAAGAAAAAGAGGAAAGAGCCAGAGATTGGGAGCAAGTGAATTTTTGTGTTGAGAAGGCAACAGTGGCCTTCTCACAGGCCAAGCTCATTCGTTTCAGAAACTTGATCTCAGAGCATACACCCCTGTGGCTCCCATATTTGTTCAGGTTCCAGCTGACAGGATAGAGAGGGTTGCTGTGAGATGATATGGAGGAACAGAACTTGGCAAAGCATTACTGCTGTAGGTGCTTTTTACTAAGGAATAACCCTCAAGTATGGTATGAAAATATAGTTTCACCCCCTTCTAGCTGGGAGCTGGAGGAAAGCAATGCAGTGAGCAGCCCAGGTCTGTTCCCCATGCAAGGTTTTCGGGGAAATGAAGAGCTGGCCCTCTACTCTGAACTCCTTGTGAGTGACAGGGATCTCTACAGATCAGGAATTGGGGTACAGATTCTGAATATTGTATCCTGTAACACCTTAGGGTCAAAACTGTTTAAATCAGCACCAAAAGCAAGCAGCCCAGAACATATGTTGGGATACATTATCACAGCATCTTCCGTAAAAGAACAGTGAATGAACTACTCCAATCTACACCCAGCTGTAGAAGCTGCTCAGGAGCAGTGGCAGTGGTGCTGAATACACTGAGCAGGGGAGGAAATACTAGGAAATCTGGAGAGAGAATGCACGTTACATGCAGGGGAACAGAAGTGGTACCTCTGTGTGTCCACATTGTTTTCCACTGTGATGGAGCAAGTGGTTACATGCACTGATAGCCAGAACAGGCCAGAATCTAAGGAGATGAACAGCAGAGACAACACCGTGGCATTTACCTGGATCTCTTTCAGGTCTTTGTCACACAGGTTCTGGAGGGGATCAATAAAATTTTGTTTGACTTCAATATCCAGCGAGTCCTTCACTTCAGCCAATCGTTTCATAGATTCCCCAGCATCAAGCAGCGCATCGCCTTTGAGTGAGAAAAGGAAGGGAAGAGAAAGGGAGGAGGAGAACAAGCCAGCCAGTTAAATAGAGCCAAAGTCCGTGGCAGCTGCATGCAGAGCCATTCTGCCATGATACCCAGCATGTGCAAGTTCTGTCATATGTCAAAACCTCCACGTTTCTATGTGGAGCAACTCTCTGAGCTGAGCACAGGGATTGCTGACTGGTGTGACAGCAGGCAACGGCATGTTGGTGCAAACTCCACAGAAGACACTTCACCAATGTGCTTCATTTTCTTCCTCTGAAAACAAGGAACAATCTCTACAAACTACACAGAGGAAGGGAAAAGTATTTTGTAAACAGCTTTGTTAACTCAGGGAGTCCCTGAGCTATTAATTGGCTGAGCACAGCTTTAACCTTGCTTGGCCACTGCTGGCAGCAGAAGCTGGGGGCAGAGTACATTTGGCCTGATTGAGCCAAGCCATCCTTTTGTTCAGATGGTTTTTAAGCCCAGAGCACTCTTGACCAACCTCTCAAGTTTCCCCAGATGTCAACAACAAACCTGCAGCCTTCTATTCATTTTGGACCTCTATCGAGCCAATCTTACCTCTTTTTCCACCTCTCTCTGAATTAGGACTCAGAGTCACTTATTGAAACCTATTTAGCTTTTCTAAAGCTTCCTCTAATGATGACAGTTAAACCAGACAGACTTGCTGAAAAGCATTTTTAGTCTGGGCTTTTTATTCCAGTGGAAAACCATTTATAGATTAAATTATTCCTGTGCAGCTTTGGCAAGCCAATCGTTTCAGCACTACATTAGCACAGGAGTTGATGCAAATGAAATGGAGAGTAAAGTGAAACCACCAGTCTGCTGTCCAGGTGGAAAAAAGCATACAACAGAGTATCTGCAAAAGAATTATTTCAATGGTGTTAACTCTAGATAACCTGTCAAAATAAAAATTCATCAAGTTAAGTGTTTCTGTAAAGAGAGGCTATTAAAGGAAGCCAGGTTTGCTGGCTGTTCTTCTAAAAACTTCCTTCCCCCTTGCTCTGCAATAATGCTGGTTTCCTGCAAGCCAAGAGAGATACAGAGTTCTGAGTCAGCCTCAGATACCCTCGAGAATTCACCACTCCCACAGAGTACCCAGAGCTTTGTAATTTTCCTGAAGCAAGAAGGCTCCTCCCTGCACTGGAAGCAATCAGACAGCTGTGCACTGTATTGGCTCTGTCACATGGGCAGGCTGATGTTTCACTGGATTAAGACTGATGTCAACAAAAAGCTTCACACCCCCTTCCTCCCTGCAAGTCACACGTGGCTTGTTTCATGATTATAAGAAGTTACCCCATGAAGAGATTTCTTGGCTACAGAATCCCCGTAGCAGAGCTCTATTGCATATTAAAGCACCTCATATTGCTCAGTCCAGTTTCCACATCACCACGTTCAGTTTAAAAGCACAGAGATGGTTTTTCCCACATGCAACCTTATCCCAGTATTCAACAAAAAAGTATTAGAAGGTTTTGGACCTAAATCTAGTGTCACTGATTGCGATCCAGTACCCTTGGGTTCTGCTCTCTCCTTCCCTGAGTGGAAGCCTTCAGACCTCTTCTAAGGGCCAGTGTACAGAGAGGCTGTTGACAGCACAGACATCACTGGTGAGCTGTGGATTTTGCCCTTGGTTTTGGTTTAAGAAATGAGGCATAGCCACTGCCATGCATTTGCTCTGAGACTGCTATAGATGTGGCACTCATTACTGGCCTGGACCAGAGGCACATGCTGCTGATACAAAGGGTCACAGAGCCCTTCAGAAATCCAGAGGAACACAGTTTGGAAGTTTGGCACCGGGTTTTGCTGTCTCATCTGCACGCTGCTGTAGGGAGCAGCCCCACGGGGCACTCACCAAAGTTGGAGTCCTCGCCCAGCTCCTTGCCGTAGCGGATCATGCTCTCCCCCAGCAGCCCTTCTGATTGTGGGTAACCAGGATTCTTCACCTGCCCGCGGATTTTCGACATTGTGTTCAGCATGGTTAGCTTGGCTCTGGAAGCTGGCACAGAAACAGCCACAGCCGTGTTTGTAATTACTTGGACTTGCAAGCAGCTGCTGGCCACTGCCAACTCTTTTTTTTTTTTTTTAAGTGACTCCCAAAGCCAAGAAGTGCTATTGTCATAATCCACCAGAAATATCGCTTGCTATGAAAAGTAAAGTTTCTTTTCCAAGACAGCAAACAAATATAGATCCCCACAGCTAACTGGTGAAGGCCAAAGGAGTTTCCCCAGCCCTCCCATAGTCCCTGGAGCATTCTCTGAGCAAGCTGCCTGGAAACACACAGGGCAGCAGGCTCCGGAGGTGATGGTTACAAAGCTAAGCATCCCTTCCCAACCCAGAGATGACATTTTTTCTGAACACCCTGGTAAAAACAGGTCCCCTCCAAATCTTTCCTAGATCTAAGGTTAAAGATGTGTCTGTTTTATTCACTGTTTGATAACAACAGCAGTATCTTACAGCCCAGAAACACATCACTGGTCAAAAGGGCTGTATGATCACAAAGCACTGTGAGCTAGGATAAGACCCCACTAAGCTCAGCCAGTTAGCAAAGCCACAGGAAATGTACAGGACAGCCCAGCATACATCTGGTAAAGGTAGGCAGCATACCTGATAACAAATGTAGGCTTGGTAGCACGCCTCAAGGCCATAAAGGTTCTCTCTGAGGTCTCTGTGCACTCTCTGCCTCTTTCTCTCTTACCCTCTTTGGGGGGCAGAGGGAAGTGGACAGGAGAGGTCCTGTCACTCACCTGGGTTTGGCTGCAGGTATTCTATTGTTCTGGTCAATACTTCTGTAACTGCCTTGCTGGTCAAATCCACTTTCTGTAGGAAAACAAGATGATTCAGCAGCAGTGAACATCAGCTCAGGGCTTTGGCAAGGTCACAGAAGGCTTATATGGGTGATTTTAGGGATTTTTCCTATCCCTTACTCACTTTTTCCATTTCCTTGAAGTCATCGTCAAGTTTGGTCCCTTCTGCCCCTCCAACCTTTTCGCTGACCAGCTGCAGAAAAAGAACAAGGCAGGAAGAATCAGGCATGGTAGTGGCTGTCCATTCTACCTCGTGCAGAGAGGTATCAAGTCCTGGGGACAGAAAGGGAAGAGGGATGGTCCAGACAGCATCTGCAAGAGAAAGGAGGCAGTAGGAACAGCCCAAAGCTGCCCCTACCCTCCCAAGGCACAGCTCAGCCTTCAGACATAGGCAGGATATTCCCCACCTGGCAGAAGTTACAGAAGCTCTTTAAAATCATAACTCACAGCTCCAACTCCAACGCTTTCTGGAAAAAGGGAGCGACAGCATTGTCTCTCAACTCCATTTCAAGAGAGGCTTCAATTTCACACAAGGCAAAATGCAAGTAAACAGGGAATTAACATACTCTGCCTGCAGCAGCCAGTACAAGAACTAAGCTCAGAAAGAACCACTCAAAGCTTTCAACCACAACTGCTTGCAATCAAGACGGTGAGAGCTTAGGGCTCTGTATTTCAACATTTTTTCAAGAGAAGGATAAAGAGACTTACAGAAGCTACAGGAAAATGTTCAAATCCAATTATCAAGGTATCTCTGATGTCTGTTCTAAAACAAAGCGAACACAAGATGTTCGACACAGCTGGAGAGGCAGGGCTGCTTTTGGCTATCTGCACAAAGGGCTTATCAGCTTTCTTCAAAATGCCACTTAGTGTAAGAAAAGACTTTTTCCCAAAGCTTCACCACTCACTTTCCTGAGCTGAAAGACGTGCCAAAAGTGCTTTATTAAATCCAACTGAAGAAGCATCCTTCCATGCAACTCAAATGGAGAGGAACATCTCCTGCCCTGCCCCATTCCCATGTGGCAAAGCCACTGGCAGCACCTGGGGCTCAACAAAAGCCAAAGCGACCTGCAGTACATCCACAAGCAACTGCCAGGCTCCAGAATGGATTTGTGCACAGCAAATTACCTCCACAGACATCAAAAGTGGTCTAGGAAATGGCTGCTGCCTCCCAAGCTCTTGATGCCTGCCACAGGCCATTGCCAGGATTCCTCATGGAGTCAAAACTCTCTGGATAAACAATACAGGTTTGTTTACATCAACATCAAATACTTGATTTTATCAAGTCTTTCTTCCTGTGGCGCCCATGGGGACTCAGAGTGGTTCCTTAGTTGTTAAAGGACAAGGAGAAAAAACTCATTAGGCAAGCATCCAGTTCCAAATGCACTTAGAGATACCCCATAAGCTCCATGAGACTGCACTCACTGGGCAGTGCTTAGTCCCAAAATCAAATGATTGCTGTTACAAAGGAGAGTCTACAGGGATTCAGCAAAATCCCAATTCTAGACCCCAAACTAGGAAAGAAAAACAACTAAGGAGCTGCAAACCAAGGTGCTAGGCTGAGCACTGCTATGGCTGATATGCTCCTCGTGCCTCAGTGGTCGGATGGATATCTGCAGCTGCTCAGAGCTTCAAGGAACGCAGACTTTACAGGGAAGAGGCTTAGAGAGAGCAGAGAGCTCTTCTGAATGACAGCTCTGCACTGAGCAACAGCAGAATAAATCATCCCAAGGCCAAAATATCCTTTTAGAGCATGAGTTTGAAGGAGCTGAGAAAGAAGGCAGCAGCCTTTCATGGCCTCGCTTTGCCTGGGCAAGGCTTTTATCTCTTCCTGGGGAAGCAGAGGACCTCAGATGTTTCACAAAGAAATTGCTGTGGTTCCCCTGGGCATTTAAACACTGGGGGAAAGCAGTGGGTCAGCGCTCTCCAGGTTCACCCAGCCCAGCTCTCAGCTCTGGATTTCATTCTCAGATGTACACCCAGATGGATCTTCACCCATCCCTGCATGTGCAGCCCCACAAAGGTCCACGCAAGCTTCTGGGTGCAGCACAGCCCTCCTGACCTCACCAGCTTTTTTCTAGCACCTGAAAGGACATGGGAAGTGCAGGGAGAGCAGGACTTTGGATTCAGCAAGAGTGTGCCAAGAGGGGCTCAAAGGGGTGTTATCACCGCAGAGCTGCCTGCAGATGGGCGAACAACCAAAACTTGAATTCTTGCTTTTTTTGGATCTTTGCTCTGTGCTTGGGGTGCCAGCACACACTTCTGCCTGCCAGCTCTGAGCTGGGGAAGCACACATTCCTCTTTGGAGCAGGGAAAAATAAACCACAAAGCGGTTGCTCTGCCTTCCAGACCCTGCGTGGGCACTCACTCCCAGCTGCCACCACCCACTCCTGTGCTTCCATGCCAAAAGACAGCCTGTCACGCAGCCTTCATGGACAAAAAGGGGCCTCTACACAGCCCAGAGCAGCACCTCCAGAAAGGTCCTTTCTTCTGCAATACACCTGAGAAGGGTACAATTAACCGGAGTAATTCCATCCCTGCTTTTCTCCACCCACCCACAGATTTGCAATCCAGAAAGCTGCAAATAAAGCTTCTGATGGAGAGCTCTGCTGTAATCGGGGACCGCATGCCATGTTGTACACAGTGATCACCACAGTGATTTTGGAGGCTTAACACTCTCTCAGAGAGCACAGAGATGTGGAGGGGGAAAATTCGCTTGCAGGCTAATTTAATCCTCCTTTTGACATCCAAGAAATGCTACTGGTGCCCTGCTGTGAAGGACGAATAAGACTGAGGTTTTCTCCCTGCTGGCTCTAATTAAGCTGGGAGGCTTCATCTCAGGAGGAAAGAAGGAGGGACTGTGTGCCATCTCCATCCCAACAGTCCCAAAGCTGTCAGGCAAGAGGACAAACTAATGCAAGTTCCCCTCTGTGCCAGCAGGGATGTGAGCCAGGGACACGGCCAACGTGCTGTTAGCCCACGCCTGCCCATCCTGGAGAAGGGATCTGATCAGTACTAATCAATATCCAAAGGGAGGGGGTCAGGAGGATGGGGCCAGGCTCTGTTTTGTGGTGCCCAGTGGTAGTACGTGGGGCACTGGGCACAAACAGGAACCCAGGACAGGGCATACAGGAGACAGTACTGTGGCTTAGTGTGAGAGAAGCAGGATACAGTGGAAGAGCAAAAGCCCTCAGCTGCACTGCACAGCAGCCAAAGCTGTGTGCTTCCTAGAGCAAATATTAGCACAAGGCAATACGGTTGGGCGTCACAGATCGGCAAGATAAAACAGCTTCAAAACAGGATGGCTGTTTACCTGGCACTATAACCACCAATCTGTAGGGTCAGAAAAAGGGACAAAGCAGACGGTGCACAAACAGTCCAGCAGAGAAGCAACACCCGTGCATAATTAAAGGTTGCTGGCAGTAAAAATATGGCCCAGATAGCTCAGACCTGAGCTCAGGGCGTAGGGAGGTGCTGTGATTGCAGTCCTGTTGGACGGCTCTGGTTCTGTGCCAGGGTGCAGTGGTGGATCCCACCCAGCAAACACCTCCACAGCACAGCACTCGTCTTCTGCTTCATCTGTCTCTTTGCTCCTGAGTGTATTTTGCAGATTCTGCAGCCTCATTTTAACAAGGGGAAGGGGGCTTCAATCACACTTACCTTTGGTGTTCCACTGCTACCGAAGGGCTGTGCATGGTAGAAGATGTTCAGAAATGAAAGCCCTTTTGTTAGCTAACTACTGCAACAGGAGCTTGGCAACAGGGAGGGGAAGGAATGAGCTGTGTATGCTGAAGGATAAGAAAGGCAGGATGGAAAGGGGCTTCTCTTATAGCAGAGAGTGGGAGAGAAACATAATCCCAGGGATGAGGGAGGGCTGTGCAATGTCCCCAGACACAACACAAAATCCACACACCCTTCCTCATCCTCACCGGCCCTCTCCAAACCCACCACTCCTTCATTCAACCTACACAACTGCTCTTCAACCCCAGGATGAACTCGTGGTAAATAACAAGCTGACAATGCTCTCGTCATTTGGTGCACCCTTACATAAACCCAATGAATCAGACAGACCTAGCAGGCATCTGGTGCTGCCCACGCCATCACTGAAACCTAAACAGATCCCAGTGGCATTAAATAGGACCCTGGCACACCCACTCCAAAGCTGCACTCCCCTCATTGCTGGCTGCAGCACCACCCTTTTAACATTCCTGCAAAGAGATGGTGACATGAGGCCGTGCCCAGGGCATCTCTCTGCACAGCAGGTGCCTGTGCGTGTATCTAGCAGTACAGAGCATCAAGATATTTTGCAAGCAGCAGATGTGGACGTTCCCAGAGCCAACGAGTGGCAGCTCAGAGCAGTGGGATGTGCTGTGTCTTGCTGCATCACACCCAGCCAGCAGATGTGTAGGAAAAAATGGGAAATCAACGTACAGTACAATCACCAACATGAAAACACAGCCAAAACCAAGTTGGAAGATGTCACCATCCAAACCTTCTGCAGCTGAGGAGTGCTGGTGAAGCCCCTCCATCTCAAGATCCAGCAGAGGGCAGATGTGCAGCACTGGCCCTAAAGGTAAGCAAGTCTTTGGCTGCCCAGCCTGTGGATACAGGAGGCTGAAATCAGTGCTATGCCAACAAGCAGCTTCTCCACAGGGACCTCACACATCCCAGTCTGACACACTGCTCTTCAACTTTCAAGTATTTTCAATTGGGAAATTAAGGTAGTCAACTGTAGGATGTAACTTCCTTGAACAAGTACAACAAGAGTGAAAAAAACCTGTTTTTTCTTTTAAAACTTGCATTTTTTCCCCTTAGCAAACAGCCACTGCTATTTATAACATATCAAACATATGCAATCACTGCATTCAAAGCAGTTGCCCACACTATAATGAAAACATTCTCCTTCCCAATACTGACGTGCCAAAGCCTTTTCACTCCTCCCTGCGTCATGCCTCAGCAGAAAGTGCCCTTTTGAGAAATAAAAACCACAGACAAGCAAACAGATGAGCAGCTCTGCCCTGGTTGCCTGCGTTAGAAAAGAGCAAGTTCAGTGGGAAAAAAAAAAAAGAAAAAAAGAAAACAGCCCACAAACTAAGTAAAAAGGTGCCGTACGTGTTTTAAATCCCAGATGAACAGGGCTTTAGTGCAACATAAAATCCTGGTGGAGAGATGTAGTTAAGGAAAACACAGCTGTAAGTGCTGGGATTGCTGGTGAGCAGTTTCGGTAGCACACAACAGCACACTGCTGTGAGCTGTGCCTGTGGGAGCTAAATAAAGCCATGCAATAGCTCAGTAAGGCACAGCTCCCTGGAATTAAGTGTAATTTTTGGTTGTCTTCACTAGTAGCTTCATCATCACAAAGGAGGAGGCAGCAGGGTGCTCACAGCTCCATGCAGCCAACACAGCTCGCTGCTGCTGCATGTATATTTAGAACAGTTGGGCAGCACGTGGGTCTAATCTCTCAACCACGGTGCTGGCACTCTCCTGCTGTGGGATCTGTCAGCTGCAGGGCTGGAGAACCCCAAAAACTATTTTTGAAACACACTCTGCTCCAAGCACCTAGGAAATACCCGTCTCGTGACAATTGTCACCTTCCCACCATGATCCCTGGGAGCGTGGCAAGATTGGAAGGTGTTCATCCAACAACAGACACCACTTCTCCTCCATCCTTGTTTCTTGCTGTTCACTGCATCCTCAGCTGTGGGCCAGGAGGGCAGCAGCAGCCCACTGGGAGCACTGGCACTGCAAACACACCTTTTCACCTCAGTCAGCCTGCAGTTCTTTCTGGCACCTGTCTGTTCACATTTGCTTCTTATCCTCGATCACATTCTGCCTCCTCAGAGGCTTTCAAAGTCTTTCTTAGAAAACATAAGGCATCCTTTCTTAAGGAATGACACTGCAGAGAGGTAGCAGACATCCCAGTTTACCCAGCGACCAGCACACCCACAGCAAAGTGCATCCTAATCTGGGCAACTTCTGACCTACTTTAAAAAGAAGGAAACAGACAGAAGTGTTATGCTGTGGAATAAGGGATGAACAATTATCATCTCATAACAAGGAAGAAGGCACATTCCCTAGCAAGCCTCCATGCTCTGAGCAGCCAAAGGATGCTGAGAGTCCCCACAGTGGCTCTGTAGGTCCTGGCACAGCTCCATCACATCTGCCGGACTTCCTCACCCAAAAGTCATCACTCTAAGCAGAAAAGAGGAAAGAGAATGAGAGGAAGTGATTTGCCTACTGTCAAGAACAGGTTAGCAGCAGAACTAAAAACCAGAAGCGGGATATGACTCGACAGACACTGCCCCACCTTTTCTCACACTGTTTGGCTGCAGAAGGGCAGATCAGAGGAAGGCAAACAGCAGAAGCTCCCACCTCCCTGCCCCTCCATGTGAGACACTGCTGCTGGCTCCTAACATCAGTCCTGCTATTCATCTCACTTCTCTGGGCATATGGACCTGACAGGAGCACCTGTCACTTACCTCATCCCATCTCCCTACTCACATAAGTGTTTTCACTCTAGTATCCAGCCCTCAATCTTCTGCTGGGCTTTCTTGCCTTTACTGATCCTTTCTTTTACAGGAAGAGCCACTACCTCCTGAGACCAAGCACCATCAATGAACCTGTGCAAACACACACAGAGGTGGTACTGCTGCCTTCTGCCCCCTTCCCTTCCCTTCCCTTCCCTTCCCTTCCCTTCCCTTCCCTTCCCTTCCCTTCCCTAGCAAAATGCCTTCAAAGTGACCTCAGGTTGTAATCTTATCATATAGGAACTGCAAAGAAAGAGCTGTCATATGCAAAGACAGCTTTCTAGGGAGCCACCTGTCAAATCACCTACTCAAAGCATTATCGAATGACTCATCTCCATCCAGCAGATGGGCTCAGAGGAATGAGGACAGCATGAATTAGAAAACGTAACTTAAGCAGGAGCCAGCAGGTCTCACTCGCAGAGCTAAGGCCAGTGCAATGCAGTCATTTGCTCGGGGAATTCATCCTTTCATTTTCTGTAGCTGAATGACAGTGTTTGAGTCCTAGCTTGTAGAAGGGGCACGCTGCTGCCCTGAGCACAGATTGGCACCAGAGAGGAGAAGTTTCAGTCCTTACCTCTTGCCATGGGCTTCCCACATGAAAGCAGGCACCTCCCAGCAGTCAGCAACGAGGCCTTGCATCACATTTTCTCCTGTTATTAGCTACTTCTCACATGCTTTATACCAAATGAGACATCATTTCTATTCAGCTAGAATTAAAAAATCTGGGTCAAGCAAACAAGTGAAAACAAAACCACAGGGAAAAAGCAGCAACAGTTCTCCCCTGTGCAACTGGCACTGCCCATCTCCTCGCCCACCTGCCACAGCTGCAGAACTACAGTAAACTGAGGGGAAATGGGGAATATTTGCCTTGCATTCAGATTTCCTGCCCAACCTCCCCACATCCTATCTCCAAAAGCCTTTGTTAATCACTGCCTGACTTTTCTGAAGTTGCTGAGCAATCACTTCCCAGCAGCTCCACCAGACCTCTGACGCAGGGGAAAAGACGAGCTGCTGCCATTTGACACTTGGAGCTGCTCAGTACATAGGGCAGAAAAGTACAAAGTGCTGAAGAACGTCCTGGAGTTTGCTTTTTGCCTTTTTTGTGAGACAGCAGCAAAGTCCTGATGACGCCGAAGCAGAGCAACCAGCAACCTGTCTATGCTGCTGCCAGGGATTTCAGGATAGCATGAAAAGCAATGGAAAAAAATGAGGGTTTATGACACCTGGAGGTCCCAAACACAGCAAGCATGAGGCAGCTTGCAAGAAGGGCTCTCAAGAAATAGACAGGATTTCTGCTCCAGTAAAAACTGAGACACGAGAAAAATACCACCCCAGGGCACAGGGCAGTGAATGGTATCATCAAGCAAAAGCCTCCACTACAGCAGAGCCCAAAGAATGTCACAGGGATGGGAATGGGGCTACAGAGCTGGTCAGCTCCAGGTCTGCAGTGTGATGGATGAGCCCAAGCCATGCTGATGCTCACAACAGTGAGCAATTAGGTAAGGGGGTTTAGACACCTGTGTGCAGGTTCAGATGGAGATTGTGTTAATGAGGACTGGGGACAACGAGGTGAGTCAGCAGTCAGGCTCATGGACAGGCCAGATCCAAAAAGGGCAGTGAAAAGACTTCAGCAGCAGCTCAGATCTGTAAAAGGGAAGGTAGTGATCCCCCTTCCTAATTGTAAGGGAAGCAGAGGAGGACAGAGCCCTGCTCACATCCCCTCCTTAACGCAGGCTGCGTTGGCCAAACGAGAACTACAGCTATCACAGTGTACACAAACATCAAAGGGGGGGAGAAATAATTCAGAAAATCATACACACACGTTTTCCTTTGTTAACGTGAATACTAGGAAAGGCTCAGTGGTTATCACACCCCAGCACAGCATCCTAAGGAAAAGGAGAGGGGGAGTGACATCTGTAAGGCTGCGGGGAGCCAGCAGAGCCAGGTCAGGCTCCTGCAGTTTGCTTTCACTCTGCAGATTACACTCTGAATGCATCACTTCAGCCTTTCTGCCTTGAAGCCAGAAACAGGTGTATCAGAAACCCCTATTGCATTACCCCGTTTAAATACAGAAAGCAGATTCCCTTGCTCTTGGAAATTTATCCAATGCAATTAGGAGCTTTGCTACGTAATAGAACGGCTCCAGCAACATCTGGTGCTGAAGATTTGTGCCTGCTCAATGCCCAACAAAAGCACGTGTGCAGCCACACGTCAGCTCCAAGTGAAGTGCTTGCTAAATGCTTCACCACTTTGCTACACAGTGAAGATCAGGGAAAAAATCCTTCTGGTAAGAGCAGCACCTCCTTACTCAGTAGATTTGCTTTGTGGGTGGGTAATTATTCACCATTTTTCTGCTTTTTTGTTATGAAGGTGATAAGAATAATGTTAAATATAGCTAGTCCTATAAAACCAACACAAATTTGGTCAAGAAAGTGCCTAATATATTATAATAGCTAGATAAAGTCTGGCCCAGCAAGCACATACAGCCTGGTTTTAAGTTCTGGGATGAATTCTGAAGCATTTTCTCAATTAGAAAAAGCCCTTTAAAGCTTTAATCACGACACAAACTTTACCTTCTGTCTGAAAGGCAGAATTACATTACGGAGATGTGCTTAACTTAATTTTTCTGAGCAGAAGCGCAAGCTCATTAGTGACAATGCTTTGAACTTCATTAACAGGTGAGATAGGAAGATTCTCAGATCCCAGTGGCTCAGGATGGAAATCCCACCTGCACCAGCAGGTACTGGTGATGAAGCCAGTGGCACAGGCTGGGATGAGCATGGCATGGGTTGTGCTCTATGCACTCACCAGGAGGAGCAGCAGGGCAGGTCCTGACCCTCAGCCCCAGGTGGAAGCCATGCTGCTGCTGGAGGGGATCCAGGGAGCTGCTTGCTTACAGCTCCAGCCTGGATGGCTGCCGCCACGAAGCCCCAGCCTCCCAGCACGGCTGCTTCCTGTCAACAGGAACCTGAAAGTGATGGGGTTGCAGTTTAAAGGGATGGGTGGGGGCAGGTGGAAGAGGAAACCTTTCTTTCTGAAAAAAAAAAAAATTATATATATACATATTACTTTTATACAGGGAGAGGCCAAGGGGTGTGTGTGAAACTTGCACTAAGCCATGTCACACAGACACTCACTAAAAGAGAAGTAATGTGATGCTGCATGGCAGCTGTAGCCTGAAAAGCACGGGTCCTACTTCTTCTGCTCCAGCTCTGCACAGATGTCACTCACCTGCCCCCAGCTCAGGGCCAGGGAAGCAGCATGACAGTGAGGGGACAGAGCTCAGCAGGGAGCAGATCTGTAGAACGATGTGAAAGCCACACTGCAGACAAGCAAGAGCAGAGCAACTCCCTGTGTGCTTCAGCTTTGGGCCCCAACTTCATCACTCAGGATTTGACCAGCAAGCAAAGAGGCTGACAGCACAGCACTCCGCACGGGGCTCTTATGAAACAGCATTAATGTCCAGATGCATCACTGCTTTTCCATGTGAATGAGGCTAGCTGACACTACAAACCCCAAGACCTTCTGAATTATGGATTTACTTTATTTCTGGGTGGAGGTTTTTTGTTCTTTTTTCCCAGTAGTTTGGCATCTTGCTTGGCAGTGGCACACGCCAGCAGCCTTCCCTGGGAATACAGCAAGATGGGCTGCACTGACACAGGGTGCAGCAGGCTCAGGTCTTGCAATACCCCCCTCACATTCCACTCCTGACAGAGCACAGAAGACCTTCTCACAGTGTATTCTTCACCCAAGCCTCTTGGCTCCCTGTACGCCTCAGGTGGATGAAGCAGAAGTTGCCATGAGACTCAGGGACTGTGGAAAGGTGCAGATGAGGACAGCATTCAGCACTTCCCAGCCCCCCAACAAACCTACTTGTGAGCATGGACATCTGCTCAGAGGAGCACAAACAGAACCTCTTCCCTCCAGCCAACACCAGCTTCTGCAAAAGAAGCTGCAGCCCCCCTCAGGCAGACTGAGCCTGCAGCTTTGATTCATTTTTACATGAGTGTTTCTGCATCTCAAGCGAGGCAAATTGCTCCACTCCTTCAGCAGCACCTCCATGCTATGGGTCCATGTCCCTCCGGGTCTGCCAGGGGCTGGATAGGGCTGCAAGTCCTGGCAAAAGGAGCTGGAGTATGGAGGAATGGGGGAGAGAAGGAACAACAAATGTGCTAAAGGAATAAGTCAGCTTTTACAGGGCAGTCTGCCTGATCTCATCCCCATTTTGCTCTTTCCCAGGAGGAAAGCGTTGGCAGGGAGAAGCAGGAGGAAGGATTTCCTTCCACTTCTTCCAGCAACACCCCTCCCCTTCAGCTCTGTCTTACACTTTCAATATTTCACCCTCAAATTAACCCGTTAGAACAGTTAGACAAATAGGTTATTTTAGACAGAGATGACAATGAGGAATCAGCATTCCTGGTGCCACACGATTCCCCCACAGCTCTGAATCATGCATCCTCCCCGTGTCCCAGATTCCCCAGCTGTAAACATGGGATAACAGTGCTCTGTTTAACATGAGAAACGAGGAGGGAAACACAGTGAACAGGGTATGGGGAAGCCAGAGCTTTCCACCTCTGCTTTCTGTCTTTGCCTTTCAAGAACCAGAGCTTTAATTACGATGGGAACCTAAAAGCTGTAAAAGCAATCCTAAAAGGATGAGAAAAACCAACTGAACGTAACTGACGCAAAGATGTGAACCACCCCCTACCTGCACCTCCAGACAGGCTGGACAACAGTGAGAAAAGCTGAAAACTGGTGTATTCATGGGGCTGTTCTGACAATGATTAACCAGCAGAACAATGCTGCCATGCCAAGTATTTCATCGATGACAAATCATGCAAGAAAGGAAGGAAAATACTATTAAGATATCCTGCACATGGGCATTTTAGCTAGACATAGCAGCAGGCATTATACCAGCATTCAGTTATTACAGTGAGGAGAGGGAGAAGCACTCCTGTTCCCTGAGTTCCATTCACTTTCAGGCTTGCTGAGAGGAGAATACCTGCATTCTGCTCCACATTTGCGCCTGCCATACATGGACTTGCACACAGGTGTCAATGAAACACTGGGCTCCAATGGCACAGAAAGCTGAGGGCTCCAGCACGCTGGGTTGGATGACAGTAGCACTCTGACTGGCTGCAGAACACTTTGCTCTCTGACATTGCTGGCTGGCACTCTGAGCAGCCAGGATCACACTGTGCTTGAGCAAATCCACCTTTTCTCAGCCCTGTGACTCAGGAGCAGATGAATACCGAATGACAAACTTGGGAGGCTGCGGGGGACTCCAGCCTGGGTTAATATTAATAGAGGAAAGCCTGAGTGCCATGGGAGGGAAGATAAGGCTGGCAGGACATGGCAAATCCCTCAACTTGCTGGTTCAAGTTCATATTTTCAGATAAGGCACTTGGACGTTACATCTCAGCCTGCCTTTGTCATCAAGGCTCAACCCAGCAGCACTGCCTTGTGCCAGCCTCACAGGGAGACCTGGAAGAGAAAACTGGAGGATTTGTTCTTCCAGCTTCAAAACAGGAGCAAAAGAAAAGCTGCTATACACACTGTCAGAACTGAAGGTAGCTTCTAGACAAATTTCGTTCAGCCCCAAGCTGAATTGACCTGTAGGAGCTTCAAGGCAAAGCATCAGTGTCTCCGTGCTGTTTGTGCACCTTGTGTCCCAGCAAAGCAAATCCAGAGAGTGCCCTGCTCACCAGGCCTCTTTGTGCTCCTCACATTTTGCCTCTGAGGTCCATTGTCATCCTCTTTCTGAAGGATTCCCTAAAAGCCAGGATGACATTTGCATGCCAATGCACAGCCTGGCTTGTCTTGAGGTTCTGTGCCCACTGTGGCACTGTGCTTCTGCTCACATCCAATGTCCATAAAGCTGCAGCACATCAGCACTGGGGACACAATCATCCTGTGTCCCACCACTGTTCTTACCCCTGCAATTCACATCCAGCATCTGCTATCAGTGGCTGAAGCTCTTGCAATGGTTGTCTTGAGCTCCAGGTGTGGAAGCATCTAGCAGTGTGAGAACAACTTCCATCTGGAAGCAGGCACAACTCAAAACGTCTGCAGCAGGACAGGGCACCAACAGGCCAGGGAAATGGGCCTCTGTGGGTTTTGTTTTCAGTGTAAAAGGTTATCCTGCATGCTGAGCAGCCCATTTCCCTTCCAGCAGGAGATCCTGAACTGCACAGCGCATTTGTGACACTCAGAGCAGCCCAGTGCCCAGCTGCAAACAGAGCAAAGGAAATGAGCAGAGAGCTATCTCCTGCCTGGGGGAGAAAGCCTAAGAGTGCTAGAAGGACTGGCTTATCTTTAAAAAAAAAAAAAGGGAACTGTTAAAAGTAGAATGTGGGAAACAGGAGAGGGAAGAACATCCAAAATTACAGCACAAAGCCACAACAGAAAGAACTTCATAAAGGAAATCTCTCTCCGGACCAAACAAGAGGAAGAAAGAGAAAAAAAGAGCAATGCCATCCCTCTCCTGGTCCCCACGTAGACCCTGTGCAGTGTGCCTGGGCCAGGCTCATGCCTCAAGCCTTTAAGCAAATGCCACTGCACCTCAGCACCAGGCACTGGTGGTTCTTCAGCCATTGCTCAGGACAGTGAGAGCGCACAGTGTAGATGTACAGGGCGTAGGATCCACTTGTTCCTGGAGAGAAATGACTGTCATGGGCCAAAGAGCACAACCCAGGCCCTCAGATCAGGCACTCATGTTTTCAAAAATATCTTCAAGAGCCTCGAGAGCAATCATCAAACTCAGGAAAAAGTGTGTATGTTAAGGGCTCGGTAGTTTTAATTAGCACTCCCCTCTCAGAAAACAGCTTTTGTCTTCTGCACACAGACAGGGTGGCTGCTGGTCTTTGTCTTGGGTCAGGACTCTATGTTCTCATTCTGCACACCCTGGGAAGGGAAGAGGATGTTATCCTACAGCTCTGAGGCTGTCGTGCTGCCCTACACACCGAGGTTTTTGGCATGGTCACTGAGTGCAGCCATGACAGATTGCAAGCAGAAGGGTGGCTGGCAAGCAGCTCCTCAGGCACAGCAAGCACAAGAAGTCGTATGCTGCTCTGGTTACTGAGCCTGAGCAGGACGAGCAAGGTTTGGGTTTGGTCCATGCAGAGCACACTCATCCTGTTCCACGTGACAATGGCACTGAGGGCTGAGCAACAGCGTGGGGCAAAAAAGCAATGCCACTCTCCCACCTGGGTTGAATCCAGCTCCATGCTGAGCCATCAGGGCAACTGCTGATCGATGGGAACACAAGAACACGTTTCATGTCTCAGCAAAAGCCTTGTTACACATGGAATGGCAGCAGCTGGCAAGCCTCAGTGGGGACAGGGCTATCTGGCAGAGGGAGGGGACACATTCACCAGTGCCACATCACAGCAGAAGTGCCTCCACCCTAGGGCTTGTCCCTTCAGTGGCAGATAACCCACCTGACACTGCTGTTCTGGATGACAGCAGCAAGGAACCTGCACATACACTCATCTTGGCATTGGGTTCACCAAGGAACAGCACAGACACATTCCTTTGCCCTGCTTATGCACAAGGTGTATCAAATTACTGCGGTGAACAGAAAGCCTTGCAGATATTAAACCTTCCACTTTAGGACTTAAATTGGTTTGTAGAAAATGAAAACAGTGCATGTGAAGCCATCTCTGCACCAGAAGGTTTCTGCATCTCCCTGCATACCTGAGAGGCCAGCAGTGAACCACAGTGATGACAACCTCCAATGCAGCACCCAGCTTGTGCTGCTGGAGCTCCAAGCTGTGCATTTGGTTGCTTCTTCTCCCCCTCAGGAGAACACTTTCTAAAGGCTGGTTTTATTTTTGTACTGCCTTTTTTTTTTTTTCCCCTCTCTCCAGAGGAACATTTTGCTGTGAACTAGCAAAACCTGTTCTGGATGCACAGGCTCACGTCCTGCAGCATTGCAAGCATGGCTTTTTGCAGGGTACTGTAGGTTCCCTGTTGCATATTGGTGTGAGGCAGAAGCTGATGCCTAGCTTTTTCCCCATACCCAGGACTGAAGGGCCCAGCATGCCTCGGTCCTGGCTGTGCTCTTCTTCAATTAATAACAGACGTGGAACGAAACACAACATTTTAGGAAAGATCTTCCACATGTTTGGCTTTGGCAGCATCTAATACCTTTAAGAGAGCCAAAAAATAGCTAATCCTCCTCCTGCTTCAGCCAAGGAGTGGCTGAAAAGTGGGACCAGGGGAGGGAAAGGGAAGAAGGGTGAAAATGAAAAGGAGAGGAGAACACAGAAAAGGGGCAGAGCTAGAACCAGTCACTCTCGTTTCCAGACAGAGAACCTCTGCAGTGTGGCTGATTTCTTCTGTTCCAGCCACTGGAACCATGAGGGCAGTAGCGGGGTCCATCCTGTCACTGTGCTTCTCTAGATCCTGCAAAACAAATTCTCTAGATCCTCTGCAACCATACTGCAAATACCAGCAGAAAGGCTTCTTCAGACTTAATTACCTTCTGAAACCCTGCAGCAGCAGGAGCTGCAAGAGAACCCAAGATGCAGCCACACATGGACCTTTTCTCCCACTGCAATGCAAGCTAAGTGCTCAAAACAAGTACATGCAAGCATGCATGCAGATAAATGGGCTTCCAAGTTTGGGCACTGGGCTGCTGCTCACCAGAGAGCTCACAGGGTTTAACTTTTCCATGAGTAATCAGATTGGTTCCTTTAAAAAATAAAACATGGCATCCGTAGGAAAAACGCCCACCGAAGACCACATATGAATTCACTTCAGTTTACAGTAATTCCCCCCAGAAAAGTTTCATCAGATGTTTTAGAAAGATGTTTCCAGGCTTTGGAAACACGTTACTTCTGACTCATCGATGTGCTTTCACCTCTAATTGCCCTGCTACAACAACACTGCACATCTGTGCTACTAAAGCCTTCCTACAATTTCTTTTTCAGCACAACCTTCCCCCATGGAAGTCATAAAAAAAAAATAAAAATAATGATGCAGAGATTTGTTTTCCTGTTGTAAGAAAGGGGGTGGGGAATGACTTCAGGAATGCATTACTTTGCTGTTTAAGCAAAATGCTTTTTCATAAACATGGCCAAGAAAGGAACCCAAACACGTAGCAAGCGTACGCAGACTGAGCTTAGAAGGGTTTAAACTATGAGCATGGGATGCAGAGCCCATTGGTGGATCTGTGGGAAATTAATCTGCCTTCAATTGAAAACAGGGGCACAAAAGCAGTGACTGGGGGACCCAGAACAGTTCTCCTAAGGGCGTGCTACTAAATCCAGATTTTTGTCCCAAAAAATGCATTTAAAAAAAAAAAAAACAATCCCAAGAGCTAATTTCAGGGACAACACTGTACTGTAATTGCAGGAGGTACAAAAAAGGCTTCGTTCGCTAAAAATTGCTCTTCTGACAGTCTTCCCAAACAGGAAAGCCCTGACACACACAGATGGGGAGCTGTGCTTCTGCCTTGCTGAGCACAAAACCCTTCCCCAGTCCCAGTGCTATCGCAGCAGTGGGAATTTCCCAAGGACACAGGAAAGTGATCCATAGGGAACATCATCCTGCAGGCTGCATTTTATGCAACCGCTCTCCCTTTCCCCTTTAACACATCACTCCTAAAATCCCTTTATTATTATTATCCCTAAATTTCTTTACTATGAGAGTGGTGAGATGCTGGAACAGCTGCCCAGAGAGGCTGTGGATGCCCCGTCCATCCCTGGAAGTGTTCAAGGCCAGGTTGGATGGGGCCCTGGGCAGCCTGGGCTGCTATGAAATGTGGAGGTTGGTGGCCCTGCCTGGAGCAGGGGGTTGGAGCTCCATGATTCCTGAGGCTCCTTCCAACCCTGGCCATTCTGTGATTCTCTCTCTGTCCAAGAATTGCCATAAAGCACAGGGATGGAAGCTCTTTGCCACGCAGCTCCCAGTGAAGCCGCACAGATCTCTGCATCGCCGTGCTGGAGCCAAGCTCCTTTTGGTGACTGTGTCACCGTGCCGGCCTGGATGCAGGGCTGTGCTCATGTCACCACAACACAGGTGGCACACAAAGCTCCAGCAGTGCCTTATCTCCACCCAACACAGCAGGGAGGGCACCTGATGGCAATGCTGGGGTTGAACCAGAGGTGCTGCGACCCACTGCCACAACAGTGGGGGATCGGTCCAGGGATTCCCATAGCAGGGATGGCAATGGAGCCCACAGCGGGTCTGTGTGAAGGGAAGAGGCTCCGGCCAAGGGATGGGCGCCGGTAACGGGGTGGGAAAGCAGCACAGACCGGGGGGGGGGACCTGGGGTGTCCCAGAGCGGAACACCGGAGCACAACGGGAGCTCGACTCGTTGGCACGGGGCTACCGGATGGGAACAGCGGAACCGCCGCCAGCCGGAGAGCGAAGAGGCCGGTAGGGAGGATAGGAACGAACCTCCGGGAGCACCGAGAGCGGACGGATAACAGCGGCTAAGGGAAGGCGCGGATCGCGGTGCCTCACCTGGCTCGCCTTGTAGAACTGCTTCTTCAGCCCCGCCACCGACATGCTGCCTCCTGTGCCGACCGAGGACACGCAGCAGGGCGGCGGGACGCCGAGGTGACGCTCGGCAAACACGGAGCCCACCCGCAGACCCGCTCCGCCGCCGCCAACGCCGCCGTTTCCGCCGAGTCGCCGCCGCCAGGAAGCGAGCGGCCCGCCCCGCCCCAAAGTGGGAGCACGGCGCCCCCTAGCGGCCTGGCGGAGCGCCACCGCAGCACCGCTGTTACGGGGGGAGAGGCGTTCGGCCTGGAGGAGGAGAGGGGCTCTGGGAAAAGCTCCTTGCTGTAGCTGGAGGCGGCTCGTAAAGAGGGGGAGCGGCTTGGTACGCGGGTAGGTAGTGACAGGACGAGGGGGAATGGTTTTTGAACTAAAAGGGGGGATTTTAAGGAAAAGAGGAGGCGGCACTGCAGCTGTTGGAATGACGCTCCCGCTCCCAGAATCCCACGCGCCGCAGGCGGACTACAACTCCCAGCAGCCTTCGCGCCAAAGCCGCCTACTGACCGGGCCTCTCGTTGGCCACACGGCCGCCATTTCGCGCACTGTCTCGGTCCACTCAATGACCTAATGTACCAGCGGCCCCGCCCGTCTGCCCACCACTGCAGAAGGATTGCCGTGATCCCCACAGAGCCACGTCGCCCTCACTCCCGCCCGACAGCAACACGGCCTCAGGCCCAGGGGTGAGGGACCTTCTGCGCTCCTCCTGCCTCCTCATCTTTATCCAATCAGCGCTTCCAGCGAGCGAGAGTGACAATCGTGACCGCCAATCAGCTCTCCTCCTCGCTCTGACCAATGCGGATGTAGGGGCGGGGCCGGCGTCGAGCCTCCCCCACAGGCTCCTCGCGAGACGCGGGCGGAGGCAGGGCGGGCGGAAGAGCGAGTCACGTGGGCGCTCTCCGCCAATCAGCGCGGACAGGCGCGGGGTCGTCCCGGCTCCCGCCAAATACGAGCGGGAGGCGCAGGGCCGGAACCGGACGGAGCGGGTTGGAGCGGGCCGGGTCCGCTCAGGTCGGCTGCCGCTGGAGCCGTGGCGCCTCGCCATGGCAGGTAGGGGAAGGCCTGGAGGCATCGCGAGGCTTCCGGGCCTCCGGGGGCGCGGGGCCTTCCTGAGGTAACAAAGGAGGCCCGAGAGCGGAGGTGCCGTTTCGGTGTAGGCCCCGAGCGGCGCCGTTTCCTCAGGCGTTGGGTTTCCCTCAGCTCTGGAGGTCAGTCTGAGCCCGGCTGTGCCTGTTGGGTGCTGCTCGGGGCCGGTGGCGGGGCTGCAGCGTGGCCCGGCCATTCACGGGGCTCTTTTTTGTTTCCCTTTTGTAGCCATGGAGTGCAGAGACAAAGCGGTCGTTCCCCCGCGGAGACTCGTGCAAGGTAAGGCTGCGGGAGAGCCTCTGTCACCTCTTGTAAAGCCCTAATGCCTTTTAAAACCACCAGGCTCGGGAGTATTTGCAGCAATGAGCTGCCTGCAGCTGTAATCTGGTTTCATTCTGCTGTTTAACAGCAAAATGAATGCGTTAAGTTTTATTTCCTCTACCCTGCTGATTTGTTTGCTGTGACTGAAATAGCCAAATGTTGTTTGTTTGCAGCTCGGTTGCCTTTCAAGCGCCTGAATCCTGTACCAAAGGAGAAATATGATGCAGAAGCAGAAAGCAAGAAAGGAAAGAGTTCTAAGAGTGGTTTGGGCCAAAGTAAGGATTCCTCCACAGCCACATCGTGTGCATCCACGGACAATATGGAGAATGACTGCCAGCTGAATTCAGATGTGACTTTTGTTCCGAAACTTGTTAATGGGAAGGGTCCATTAGACCACTTTATACAAAAGAGCACAAAAGATAACAGAGATGAAATCATCGTCGTTATTGACTCGGTAGATGAATCTAATCAAAGGCTCGGTGATGATGCAGACCGCGTTAATTTTGATTCAAAAGCATCTTCTGCAGCTCTGACTAATGGCGTGCTAGGAAAAGATACGAACAAGCTGAGTTGCCTGAATTCCACCCAGAACAGCCAAACTGATGATTCGATGGAGACTGACGTGCGGTGTGAAGCTATTGCAAATAAAGGTGAAGATTTGGTAGATGGAATCCAGGCTTGTTCTGGGTTGACAGAGTGTAACAACTTGGAAAACACGAAGGTTAATCAGGGTGAACTGAAGGACGTCATATTTGAGGGGAAGATGCCTGTAGTGCTTCTTGAAGATATTATGGCTGCTAAATCTCCCCAGGTCACTTCTCTGGATGGAAGTGTCACATCAGAAAATGAGACCGTAGAATTGTCCCATGAAGGAGACTCTGTACTTACTAATTCCTCATTAAGCTCCCTCTCTGTGAGCTCCCCTGAAGCACAGCCTGTTGCAGAAACCAAGAGAAATACTAGTCCTTTAGCTGTCTCAACGCCTGTTAGGAAGGTTGGTCTCTTTTCTTGGTTGTTTAAGAGTTATTACGTTGTAGATGGATTGTTTGTTGTGAAATGGATAAATAAGTTATTCACAAAGATTGTGGGACCATATGGAAGGTGTTGTCCATCTATTAATAATGTAACTGAATGATTACCCTCTTGAATCCTCCTTTAAATTGTATTTAAGTCATAGTTTTGAGTTGCTACGTTTAAATAGTATGAGTGCAGCTTTAAGCTCCTATTACAGCTTCTTTTATTATAGTGATTGTGAAGTGTATGCCTTGGGATGTACACCTTAGCAACTGGGATAAGGACAGAGCTCAAAAAGAGTTCTGTCCAGCAGATAGTGTGTTATAACCTCCATTCTGTTCTCTCTGTTGCTGCTGTAGGTTTTTTTGTGAGCCGTCTCGCTTCCAGCACCAGCTCTGAGATCTTGAATCTGGGCTGTTAAAAACCATTTCAGTGAAAATATAGGACATTAGCAGAAGTGAGGTTTTCCCTCTGAAGACAGAGGACAAGCCAAACGAGTCTCAATAGGAATGAAGTGTGTAAGGCTTGTGCTGTCAGCCATCTTGTGTGCCCTGTCCAGCATGAGGGTACTTAAGGGATAATTCACTGTGTGTTCCTGTGACTGTGAGATGCTGCTTAGGGCTAGAGGAGATGGGGTACCTCTGAACTGACAGCCCTGTGGTGCTGGGAATGGGATCTGGTTTAGCTTCTGGGCACTGCCTGTCCTTTAATGAGAGACCCCTGTGATTTGTGACTTCTGGTGCTGTGCTGAAGGGGAGGCTTTTAAAACCAACAGTAACTGTGCAGGTGGCTGAAATGGTTTTGACTTGAGTGGTTGGAAAGTGCTTGGTCTCCCTGGGGAACAGATCAGTGGAGGTATAAAGAGAGGATGCTCTGGTTGGGAGCACAACACTCAGTGGTGAAACCTGTACAGCAGAGGAGTCCTGGGGATCACGTTGGATGCTGTAGCCAAGTCTTGTCCAAAGTTCAACTGAGCTCTTTGACTGCTGTGTTTGCTTGCATTTAACTGCATTATTGGAGGAGAAAAGGAGGAAGGTTTTCATAGGCGTGCAGATGCTGTGCTGCATGAGCTGGAGTTGAAGTTCTCATTGTGGTCTGCCATTTTTCTTCTGTTTGAATTTTCTTGGGGGGAGCTACCTGGTTCTGACTTCTGTTAAAACTTCTGGCTGTTAAAACTTGTGATATCACTTTACAGTACACACACAGACTCAAGTAGGCATGAAATATTCCTAGTACAACAGAACAGAAGAGAACACTTGACTTGAAGAATATATTGCTTCCAAAGTCAACGAGTTATTGGTTTTGTCTGGTATGAGGCAAGGTTGACATCGTTCATTCTGTTTGCTAGAGTGGGATGTCTGTGCTGATCTGCACCATTGTCTGTGCTAGAATGTCTGCTTTCTAAAGCAGAAACACTTCAATGAAGTAAAGCTCCGAGTTTAAAGTGTTCTTATTTTGCATCGTGTGAGTACAGAATTCACCAGATGCATCTTTACACTCTGAACTTCTGTATCTGAGTATAGAAAATAAAGCAGACCAGATGCTTTAATCACAGAGATAAATGCTTTGCCTGAGAATGGCAGGAGGAAGAAGTGGGTACAAGAAACCAAGCCAGAGTGTGCTGGAATATTGACACATTAGCTTCTGAGCAGTCTATGAGTGCTACTCTTTAGATACAGAGTACCTTTGTACCTTCTTTCTTCCTTGGGAATAATGGCTTTAACTGAAGGTGTGACCTATAGGATTGATGTACTGATAGTAAAGGAAGGACAAGAGGGCTATGATCACCAGCAGGAACAGCATGGAAATGCTGATGATAGCCCTTGTACTTAGGAAGCTGTAGCTAAATAATCTGGCATAAAAAAAGTGGTAGCATCAAAAAAAAAGAAGTTTATATGGCAGAGTTGCTTCCTTTGAGTTAATGTTATGCTCTCTGTTGTGCTTTTGTGATTTGTAGCAGCTGTACCTCCTGTTTGTTTTTGTACTCGTGGTGTTACATTGCAAATGATATTTTAGGGCTGGGTAACTAGAAGGGTTTGTTTATGCAAAGTCTAGTAATAGGAGGACTTAATGTAAACTGAAATAATTAGATGTATTCAGGCTTATGTATAAATCATTGAGATCAGACCTAAGAATAGAGTTCAAGCATATCTAGTGCTGAAGGTATGCTTATGTTGCTGAATATACTAATCTGAAGAAAAAGTTAATGTAATTTAAATGGAGCTTGCTGTTCTTTTTAGTAGTTTTGGTGTCTCATGAAAAAGGAATGATACGGATCTATAAAACTTCCTTTTTTGTGATTTCAGGTATCTCAGAAACTCCACAAAAGTTCTGCAGAGAAGGAGAAGCTGAGATTGCAAAGAGTAAGGCTTTTTCACTGACATAGAAAGTTAACCTGCTGTGCTTTTGCATTGAATAGTAAGCAAAGCCCTGTGCATTTCATCTCAGTCTACTTATAGCATCTCTTTCCCTGGCTTTCCTCACTGATGAATATGAAAGAGTCTTAATGCATGTGGTTAAAGCACTCAGTTTGTTCCAAAATCTCCTTAATGCATACCTAATGAAGTGTGGGTGGCCTGCACTGCATTTCTGTGCACTTCAGTAAGATATTAAGAGACTGTAAATGTTGCTGACTGCTCATCAAAGTGCTTTTGGGAGTGTTTTCAAACCTTTCCTTATAGAGTGGAAGCCTACAGAGTAGACAGTCACAAGTGAGATCCTCGAGAGGCTTCTGTTTAGGGTTCCTGCCTTACTGTTCTCACCCTTCTCCCTTTAAAACACCAAAAGTAGCATCTGTTCTTCAGCAAGTGAGGCAAGAGGACCAATAGTTTCATGGAACTTGGACGTTGAATCATTGGACATCACTGCTGGAAATGCTCAAGGCTACAGTATCCACTCCAATGCTGCTAGTCAGAACATCCAAACAAAACAGCAGTGTAATTTTGCTGTCCATCCTGTTTTCAGTCATGCAGTGCTAAATACAGAGGAGGCTGATGGATCACATGGAGTTCTCAAGCACTCACTGTTGATGAGTGAGCTCTGCATGCTGAAAAGCTGGCTGTTATTTTAACAGCAGTTGGGAAGGGCTGTGCTTGTGAATCCTTGCTGTGTTTTGTAGTAACTAATTTATAAATGGGTTGGTTGCTTTTTTTTTTTATATAAGCTATAAGTGACTGAGTGTGCTCCCCGAGATGCTTGCTTTACACAGTGCCCCATGTAAAGTTCCAGACTGTTGTTTTCTTTTCTATAATTCACTTATAATGTTTATTTATGTAAATAGTTACATTTGAGAGAGATGAGAATATGGAAGCTTTGTGTTGAAAGCTAAATCAACCCACCGCCCCTGCAGTTTGCTTCATACTTCCTCCTAAAGCTACCCAGTAGATCTTTACTGAGTTCCATGACTCAGTTCTGACAGTGTTGCTTTTTACCATTGGCACAGTTTTGGCATTATTTGTACACTGTGATGCTGTTCAGTAATTTTTCATCCTGCCAAGAAGACTTAGATGTGAAATAAACAAAAAGAAATTGGAAATGTACCAGAAGGATGTTTATATCTCTGAGTTCAGACATATCCTAGTTTCCTTGTGGAGTTACCAATGTCTACAGTGTAGGGAAATTATTTTCCTTAAATTTGTCTTTTTAATTAGTAAGCATACCGTGTTCTCATTTATGTCAGTAGACCCATAATGAGAATTTTAGTTGCTCTGAGATGAAATAATATGAAAAACAACACTTTCACTCTTGTCACCTTCCCTCATTATTCTCATGCTACCCTTTAAATAAGCACAGGCTGCCTTGCCTTGTCTGATTATCTGAAAAGAAATTAACTAATGAAATGCCACACAAGGCAGTTTAGCTAGCTGAGGCTGCATACAGGATGCAGTTCCTAACTGCAGCTATAGGAGCTGGAACCTTGCAGATCTTTGTGGATGGGTCAAGCATCTCAGTTGAGTAAAATAAGGACATAACTTCTCCAAGTGTGTACGCCAGCAGCTGCTTCTGTGCACAAAGATACTTTCTTAATGGGTTTTCTTGAACTAGGATCAGGAGCGTGCTGACAAGCTGCAGAAGTTACAAGCAGAAAGGGAGGAAAAAGGAAGGCTGAAAGAAGAGGCAAAAGCTGCAAAGGAGCGAGCCAAGGAAGAGGCGAAGAAGAAGAAAGAGGAAGAGAAAGAACTGAAAGAGAAGGAAAGAAGGGAAAAGAAAGAAAAAGAAGAAAAGGAAAAAGCTGAGAAGTTGAGAGTGAAGGAAGAGAAACGCAAGGAGAGGCAGGAAGCCTTGGAGTAAGTGGCTTGGCTTCTAAAGGTCATGAGGAATGAAGTGCGATGATGTGATAACCTTTGCAGACCCACTGTTTCTGTCTATTTTAGAGGGCAGGACAGCATGTGCCTGTTTGTCACTGAATATATTCAAAGTGGTTGAAAGACTGTCAGATCTTAATCTCAGCACTGCTTTTTGTCTGGTGGCTGACCTGAGTTTCTGATCTGAAATGACTGAAAAGGGCTGTCATGAACCACTGAGTTTTTCCTTCCTGACCAGTCTTGCTATTAGCTTTGCATTCGCTGGTACTGCTGTCCTCTCTTGAGGAAGTCAGTTGTATTGTGATAACTCATCAAATACCTTTTCTTGGTACTGAGGAAAATTTGAAACATCCTATATGCTTTGTTCAATATTTGGTTTAGAAGGAATGAAGAGTTTTCTATGCACTTACTTAGTCAAGTGCCATGCTTGTTTAACAAATAATCTTAGTGCATAGTGTGATGTGGTCTTAATTAAGCCTTCTCACCTGCCACAGTCCAAGCAAATACTTTGATTTGTGACCAGTGAAATGAACTTTTATATTTTAGGGCAAAACTTGAGGAGAAGAGAAAGAAAGAAGAGGAGAAACGGTTAAAAGAGGAGGAAAAGGTAAATGCTTTCTCTAAGCTCTTCTGTTCTTGTGAAATGCTGTCAATGAGCTCCCTGGCACCCTGCTGAGTGCTGCTGAGCTATTAGCTGTGGAGCTGCTGCTTAACCCTCCCTGAAATTCTCTCAGTGTACAATGGTACACTGCCTTGCTGCCCCTACAGCATCTGCTGCTGGGGAATGAGCGTGTCCCTTTGAAACAGAGTCAGTCCAATGGGATCAGGTAGTGCCATTCCACCAGTTAGATCTTGCAGTTTTCTTGTCTTGTTTAGATGCTGCTGTCTCTGTTCTATCTGTTAAATTCTTTCTGCATTTGTTGTCTTAGTAATTACATTGGAATCTGTGTAGGTGTGTTAGAGAAGACAATTACTTTTTTTTTTTATTGCATCACAGGAGCTGATAAACAACTGAACTTTGTTTTATGCCTCATTAGTTTTGAAGTTGGGTCATGCTTGAGTTCACTTTAAATGATGAGGCCTTGTCATACCTTTAATTACAACTTGCATTTTCATTCTGACCTTAGCGTATTAATGCTCAGAAAGCAGAAATTACAAGATTCTTCCAGAAACCAAAGACTCCGCAAGCCCCAAAGGTGAGCTATTGCTATGCCTGCATTTCGTTGGGTTTTCATTAGTCATCTCCTTACAAACACACTGGTTTCCTTCTCACCTATCCCTTAGAGCTCCTTAGGTGTTCAAGGCATTAGTACTTAATTCTTCATTTTTAAAACATTGAAGGGTTTAAAAAAAAGTCTGTGACCAGAGTAAAAATGACAGAAGTCTGTAGTTGCTTGAGTAAAATCTCATCTTTGTCTCCTGCTGTCTTGGGTGTACAGACCTTTAGAGGATCTGTTGGAGTCTCTGATAGGATGAGAATAAATCCTCATTCAAATATCAGTAACTTTTTTTTCTTAGGTTTGTGTGTTATGAATATGCTGGGACTGTAGTTTCTCAGGTATTCAGGCCCTAACAATCCTCACTTACCATTTCAGATTCTTGCTGGCTCTTGTGGGAAGTTTGCTCCTTTTGAAATTAAAGAGAACATGGTCTTAGCTCCCCTCTGTCGTATTGCCCTTTATCCAGACTTCTTAGAACAGCTGGATCGGCTCCTGCGTGCACAGAATAGTGAAGTTTCTTTCTTGAGAGATCTCAAGTGTCGTAAGCCACGTAAAACTGGACCTACTTTTGTCAATAGCAGTACTGACACAGTGAACAGGTTAGTCTGTGTCTCGGGGCTTTTCTCCACTTGTTTTTGTGATGAACAGGGGAATGGTTTCAAGGAAGCTGTAATCTAATACTATGGGTAGTAGAAAGGTGCAGCTTTTCTTTTGATACTTGTCTGACTGTCTTCTCAGAGGGAGAGTATGTTATGATACAGGTTTCCTTCATTCTATAATGTTTCTTAAATCCTTATTTGCAGGAAGTCTTTATTTTAGGCAGCTCCATTTCAACACTGGAAACTATACTTGCCTTTGAATAGTGTTTATCTTTGATAGATGTCAATTGTATTTCTTGAAACTAAGGCAGGGCTGCTGTTGCCCACAGTATTGTTAAGAGGACAATAGCTTTTATGAAACTCCTGTTCTTGCAATTGAATTGTTTCTTCAAATAAACTCAAGTTCTGTGTTGATACCATGACTGGACTGAAATTTTGTAGAAGATATTACCCTGAGCAGGTGAGTGTTCTGTAGGTTCTGAAGACAGTCTTTTGTTTTAACAGTGATGTGGTAGTGGTGGATAACTGCAAAACAGATGCTGTTCCTGAAAGGGGGAAATTTGGTAGAATGAAACTTCTGCAGTTCTGTGAAAATCACCGTCCTGCATACTGGGGCACATGGAACAAGAAAACCACTGTGATCCGTCCCAGGAATCCTTGGTCAAAGGACAGTGTAAGTAACTTACAGGCAATGTAGCTGGGTTCTTTTTCCTCTTAATGATCTCAAAGTGAATATATGGTGTTCAGGTTTACCTGTTCTTTGGGATTTCTGATCCACTTGTGTGCTCATTCTTGCTATTGAGTTATGAAGCACTAAGGTGGACTTTGGCATCGTGCTTTCAGACTAACAGAAGTGGCATATTGGCATTTCTACTTCCAGAAATTACTGGACTATGAAGTAGATAGTGATGAAGAGTGGGAAGAGGAGGAACCTGGCGAAAGCCTTTCCCATAGTGAAGGGGTAAGGATTCTATGTGGTGAAAGACAACTTTTAAAAACAACTGCATCTAGCTGTGCCAGATTTCTAAAAAGCTCAGTTTATTTTTAGGATGATGAAGAGGAAGGAGAGGATGAAGATGATGACGATGGGTTTTTTGTACCCCATGGGTACCTATCTGAAGATGAAGGAGTGACAGAAGTAAGTGAGCCAGGTGTCACTGGATTTCCATCTTTACTTCTTGTGTATTGAGTGCTCAGTATTGACACATGAAGTCATGTAATCCTGGCAGTGACGTAACTCGTGTTTGCTTGGTGCAGGAGAGAACTTGTGTAACTCAGGGAACACAATAAGAAGGTGGCTTTTGTTAAAAGAACGTTGTTCATCTGGAATGGTTGTAACAAGTTTTTTCACCTGTGGCTTTTTAGGAGTGTGATCCAGAGAATCAGAAGGTTCGTCAAAAGCTGAAAGCAAAGGAGTGGGATGAACTGATGGCCAAGGGGAAGAGACTCCATGTTCTGCAGCCTGTGAAAATTGGCTGCATCTGGGAAAGTGCACAAAATGACAGTGGCACAAATGCAGACCTGAAGGTTCTCCAGCAGTTCACAGCGTGCATCCTGGATTCATCTGTTGCTGAGGAAGAACAGCAGATACAGAAATGTAGCAAAAAAAGAGCAAAAGATCAGCAGAGTAAGACGTGAAGGGCTAAATAATTGTATATGTGCACTGTTGTACTCCAGTTTTGAGATAATAGATGTTTTTTAATCAAGTTAAAGCATCAGAATGGTCTGCTTATTACTGTCTGAAATTCAAGTAATCCTTATGAGATCTCCTGGGATTCAGTTTTCTGCCATTGCACAACTGTATGGCCTTGATTGCTATCTCTAAAAGCTCTTGCTTCAGGTAATCCAGGAAACAATGCCAGCAAGACTTCATTCAGAAGGCTCAGATTTAGGACTATTTACTGGAAGTGCTTGAGCCAACTTAGCTGTGTGTTGCTCGGAGAGAGAGGATGTATTTTGTTTGTAATTCCAGTATTGAGTACATCCTGTGCATGATTAATGCAAGGGTATGAGTAATGCCCAAAAAGACTAGAATAGAGGTTGAAATTCTCACTTCACATTCCTATTGTGCTTGACTTGTCTATATAAAGCTTAGATACAGGGCTGCAAGAGAAGCTAAAATTAATCTTATTTGTCTTCTTTCCTGGGGTGTATATACTGATATTATGTCAGCCAGGCTTTTCTTGACCTTTAAATAGTTCTTTTCTACAACCTTCATGCAACCTCTCTTCTCTGCAGTCCTTGGCCAGCTTCTACCACTGCTCCATGGCAACGTGAATGGGAGCAAAGTGATCATCCAGGAGTTCCAGGAGTGCTGCCGGCAAGGACTGTTCAGTGATGTGACTGCAGCTGCTGACTGTGGAGACACGAGCCCTGTGAGCCCCAACACATCCCGACCACAGACACCAGTTGGTGAGGACAGTGGTGTCCCTTCCAAAGCCAGGCTAAAGAGAATCATTTCTGAGAACTCTGTGTATGAGAAGAGACCTGAATATCGGATGTGTTGGTACGTCCACTCAGAGGTGCTGAAGAGTTTTGATCGAGAGCACCTCCCTGTCCCTTGCCAATGGAACTACATCACCCAAGTTCCTTCTTCAGGAAAGGAGGACAGTGGTGGTATGCCAGGTGTAGCACCTGTGCAGAGCACCCCTGTGTCAGTAAAGAGGAAGTCCACTGGAAGTATGTGCATCACTAAATTCATGAAGAGGCCTAGGGATGCTGAACAGGTGAGCTTTCACAGCACTCTTCCCCATTTATGAACGGCAGGAATGTAGCTGTGTGTCTTCAGTAGGCAAGTATCATGGCACTCCTCCCAGACTGACCTAAATCTGCCATCAGCAGTCACAATATTAAGCTACCAAAACTATTTGTCATACAAAAAGATCTTTTTGGTGGGGAAGGAATAAAATTTCCCAGCTCTGAAGAGACGGATTTCTTTTCCTCTAACTTGGATTGTTTCACTTGAAGCATTAATCTCCTGCTGTTCTTCCATTTTCTGCTATTTGGCAGTGATTGCTTCCAAGCTGTGAATAGTTTTGTGTGTCTGCTTGTCCTTGGTTTTCCAGCTGTATGCAGTTTGTGTGCAAATCTGTGTGTATGGCTGCCAGATGTATAGCCTGGGCTGGTGACTTGCATCAGATGCACATATACTGGTTAAATGTGGTTTCTAAGTGCTGCAACTCAACTCTTAATAGTCTGCAAAGTCTCAGGCTCATGCTATCATAAAGTTGAATTTCAAGAGCTGTTTTAGAAAAATAAAAATCACAGGAGCAGAGGAGATTCTTGGAGTAGTTACTATTCCAGCTCTAATCTGTGCTCTTCCTGTTATGGTTACCCTGAAAAGCAGAGGCAAACAAGTGGTATTAAGACCTTAATTATCCAAAAGTATGGTTGAAAAGCATGTGATCAGTGCTTTAGCTATGTGATGCTCTGTCCATGTTCTTAAGACAATAAGGCTTTAGGTCCTGAAGCTGTGTGCTTTCAAACCTATAGACAGGAGTGGTTTGCACTCTTCAGTGGATTTATTACTCTCCTGTGTGTAAGGGGGAGGAAGGAAGCCTTGCTCAAGGCTTTTTGTGCTTTTCTTTCCAAGTTTACTCTCTACTTCAGCTTTTGTACTGAAGATCTGTAATGAAGTACAAATATTGATAGGGATCAGAAAGCTGAAAAACTGTTCAGTCCCCAAACTGCGTCTGCTTGGTTTTTTCTTATATGGAAACAAAAGCAGGGATGAAAAAATAGGAAAAAAAACTACAAAGCTCTGCTTATATTCAAGTACTTGGGCAGACATAGTGAAACTAACTCTTTTAGTAGAATTACACCATTGGCCTGAATTCTTCTAAGCTTTCGAGAACATCTTAGTTGTCCTCATGAGATGTGGTGTAGCACAGCTCAGAACAAAGGTGTCAGGTTCCTGAAAGCCTTTCATGCCTGTCATCTAAATCAGCAGCATTTGGGTACTGAGATCCCATCCTTCCAGCTGTGCAAGGCTGGAGCTTGTGGAGAAATTAGGGAACCTGACAGCCTTGACCTGCTGATTATTCTCCTACATGGCTCTGCCACAAAGCTCGTGCCAGGACTCTTCTATAAGTAAAGGTGCTCTTACATAAGCTGCAGAGAAAGAACCTGGTACTGAAATACCTCAGCATGTGTAGGAGGGGATAAAGTATCTGACAACTGCAACTTTAATGAAAGCTGTAAATATAAAACTTCTTGTCTTGGAACAGTTTGTATAGGCAGGGACTGACTTCTGAGACTTCAGTTTCACAATTCCAGCTGAAGAAAGTAAGGGGAAAAAAGAACTTGGAGATATTTAATTCAGAACAGCTTCAGTTTGCATCACTCCTTGCGTTTGTTTCCTTTCCTGATTCAACATGAGTGGATTTGCAGCTCTCAGGGCAGCAAATAGTGTCACCGAAGAAAGGACTGTCATCCCTCTCTGAACAGGAGTTTATTGACAAAGATGAGTCAGGGGAGAACAAGTTCAAACTTGACAAGCTGAAGTTGCTTTTTGTCTTCAGAAGCAAGAACTGAAAAGAGGGGGAAGATTTCCCTTAAATATATATATATATATATATATATATAATAATAATAACAAAGACTAAACTGAGTCAGACTCTAATTGAGGCTTGAACTGACTTCTAGGTGTGTAATTGTGTTGTGAAGTAGTGAAACATGGAGCATGAGCACTTGGCATGCTTCCTGCTGCAAGAAAAGGCCATTGCAGACCAGGCCTTTTACCAGAAGTCAGTGTCTGCTGTTCCCTGCAAACATCTATGCCTGCCTGTCTGGTCTGTGATTTGAGCACTAATTGTGAGATGTGTCTGTTGCAGTCCTTTGCATTGGTTGTGCAAGATCTTGCATCTTAACACTGTCATCTTGCTGATATTTTGTAATTTTTCTTTTCCTCCTCTTCCCCTTAAGGCTGAAGCAATGGAGATGGATGGCTTTCAGGCAGACACTGAGGAAGATGAGGATGATGACGACTGCATGATTGTGGATGTACAGCCATGCAAAGGTGGGAAAAAATACTTGATAGCAGGCTCTTGGCAGACAATCACTAGCAGATGGGGGAGTAGAAACTGTAGCTAAACCTGTCACTGTTTTTCTGCTGCAGTTTTATCAAGCTTTGTGCTCTTCTCAATAGATGTTTTATTCAAGATATTTTTCTGCTTTTATGACTTATTCTAGATGCTTCTTTGCTTCTTATGATCTTTGCTAATCTGCTCTTGCCCTTCTTTTCCCTCCTCCCTCCAAGTGAGTAAGCAGAGCAAAGTGTTTGTGAACAACATTTGTCTGCCAGCATTACAGTTTGTTTCTGATAAGAAAAGTGAACACTTGGGCTGCTATCAGCAGATCCACTTAATATTAGTAAATCTTGCTGAGAAGGGTTCATCTCAGGGGCTTGCATACTTCTGTTCAGAGCTTTCTCAGAACTAACAAGGTCTGGAGCTTAGCTTTGCTGCCTTCTTGAAGTCTTAAGTGCATGCTGAAGCGTCCATTCTGAAGGAAATAGCACCAGATAACCAAGCTCTCAGCTGTGTGACAGATGGATGCTTTGATCAACATTCTACAGCTATGTGCTAGAATCTAAGCAGTTGTTTATATTTGTGTCCCAGTTATCTCTTGGAAAAAGGGTTTTCAAAAGCTCTATAGCTATAAGTGTAGCCTTTCAGGCTAAGATTCTGAAACAGGCAAATGAGGAAAAGAAAAGCTCCTTTCATCTCAGTGAGGTTTTAACTACACATACTTGATCATACAGATCAATGACTTAACACAAACCATATGCAGCTACGTCCTCTAAACTGCTTTCAAAACCTCCAAGCTTTACAGCTCTCACAATAGCTCTTTCACAATGCTACTGCACAACCTGAATTAAGTGGCTTTTTCTTATTATTATTACTAGGCAGCTCCTTTAATTGCTAGATGAGGGCTTCTGCATGTTCCCAAAATATTAAATCTGCAGAGTTTTGATCCATTCTAGACACATCTTGGTTCTCTTTCTACCTGAGCTGGTGTTGCATTTCTCCTCTCACCTTCCATAAGTGACAGCACAGCTGTTTGGCAAGAAGCTTTGCATGTAATCTTAAGCTGCTTTTGCTTATTACATGACTGCAGCAGGATGAAAGCCTTACTTCAGGTTCATAAGCTCTTGTTCTGAGGATGAGAGTGCTGTTTGGTAGCAGCTCTGCCTAGTTCTAAAGCATTAACAAGACTTGATTCGTAATTAGAATGAGTTTTACTCTGTATTAGTGTAACCCAGTGCTAAAATCCAGTGTTAATACCAAATGGTGTTGAAAAGGAGACTTATGACTGGATGCAAATATGGCAGTAGTCAAATTTGACTGGTTTAATGAAGGCACTTTAAAAACAACAAAACCACAAGAAAACATTTTCTACTTTACAGATTCAACACTGACAGTCACTGAAACAGCTCCAGAATCCAGTGGTACAACTGCTGCTCACCAGGATGCCAACGTGGTCAGCCCATTTAATACAGTTTGAGACTTAAATGCCTACTAACTTCTCTTGTATGTATGTAGAATTATTTAGAAAATTTAAAACCCTGTGTATCTTTGAACAAGATACCTGAAAGTATTCCATATTTCTTGTAAAGAGAAGACAGCACTTTGTTCTGCTTCAGACCAGATGGAAGCTTAAATCTTTAGTTTTTAGCTTAAAAAATATTGCATATTAATCTGTCCTTAATAAAGCATTATTGAAATTTTGATACTTCTTTGTAATGGAAGGTATCTATGTTAGTGGAGGGTTTTTAAATAAGCTTATTGTGATGCTTCTTGAGACTTACTCTGTTCATAATGTTGTATAGCATGCCCTTGGGTATGAATGATGTACAATTACATTTGATTTTATGCTATCTATATTATCCTGTTTGTGACTTTACTTGCTACGGGGAACAGCTCCACAGCTATGCCTTTGGAACAGGAAGTACTTGCAAGCTGTTTTGTGATAGTCTGATATTAATTACAGGCTAGTGACAATGAGAGACTATTGGTCTCCTATATACAGTGCTGCAATAGAAAAGGTGTGTGTAAAAAAGCTGATCACTATCCCCCAGGCGAGCTTTAAGCATGTGGAATGGAACTAGCATCACACTTGTTAATGTATGTAACAAGCTTGCTGTGGTTTTTAACTTTTTATGAGGCTTCTCAGCTGCTGAGGAATGAATTCCCTGGACTACTGGCTGTAACCTGGAGTTTAATTTCTCATCAGAGGGAAAATGCAGCATAAGTAGCTCTTGGTGTTTGTTTCCCAGGCTGGCTCTTCTGTCTGCAGCTGCCTTAGGAAGATGAGGACTAATGCCCCAGCTGCACATTAGTGCTAGCTTCAGCAGTGACTGGATCTCAGCTGTAGTTCAAAACTGTAAGAGTAATGCAATTCAAATAACTTGAAGCAGAACTGAATCTTTAAATAATCAATTTAATTAGATTAAACATAGAGTTATCTAAATATACTCTCTCCAATAGGAGTTACAGTGCACATAGAAACAAAAGGAAAAGCTGAATTCTAAGCCCAGCCCAATATCCAGGCTCTATCAGTTTGTCATCCAGCCCTCTATTAGCATCTCATCCCTCCTCCAAAAGAGGAAAGTGGTACTTCATCGTGGCCTTAAAAATACCTTCAACAGTCATTGCTAGAACTTAGTTCTTAAAGCCATTAAGCGCAGCCTTGCAAGCTTTACTGGGTAAGACTACCTTGAATGGCTACTGAGTTGTGGAAATGACTGCAAGGTTGGTTTTAAATGGCTGAATCTCTAGCCTCCCACTCTGCAGAGCTAAGAGTCATTTCTGTGATCGCATATTGGAAGTTCCAGCCTAAGGGAACAGTCTAAAGCCACCTGTGCTGAATCCATTCCCGTTTATTTCAAGATAGCGTCTGGACGTTGGAGAGAAGTTCTGGTTTCAGGGGGCTTGCTGGCTGTTCCTGGCCTGATGCCTCAATATCTGACATGACTGCTGCATCCCAGGCAAGAGTCAGAAGAGCTGAGGGGACCTGGAACAGAGAAAGCAGTGTTACTGTGCTACAATGCTATAGGTATATACTCCTTGGGCACACTGCTTTGAGCTTGCTCATGGAAGCTTTATGCTAGAGCTGCACTCAGCTTGCTGCCTTCCATCTCTTCCCAAAGTGGATACTAGCCCTCTGGTATCAGTGGTGGCAAATACTGTAGCCAGAGTTTCCTACAGGTCCTTAAAGTTTCTTTGATGAAGGCCTCCTAGCCTTGAGTTAGCCTTCATGCAATTGCCTGAGCTTGAAGAAGGGACAGAACACTACTGTGCTGAAAGCTGAAGATGCAATCTAAGTTATGAGCAGCATCTGACCCTGACAAGTAGAGCTCTGTTGCCACCTGAAGACCCCTGTGCAAGGTGCCATCTCTTACTCACCAGCCCACACTCATTGAAAGCCAAGTTCTCCTCTGTCAGTTTGAGACCTCCAGGTCCCAAAAGCTCGAAGGGCAGCCAGTTATCTCTGAGTGCTTCTCTTATGAAGCTGTAGAGCACAGATACAGGTTCACGTGCATAAAAAGTCCCTGCCATGAAGAAAAAGTGACATAGAGGAAGAGTCTCTGGCATTTAGAAAATGCAATCTTTTGTGGTAGGTTTCACAGGGCTCCAGTACTGATGCTAACTTTATAAACTACTTCAGTGGCAGTGGAAGAGCCTGATTCCACTGAAGTATAAAAGCAGCATTCCTAAAGAAAAGTGCTGCTTCACATGTTGTAAACCCCTGCCAGCCTCTAACAAAGAACTGGGAAAGCCTAAAACTATTTCTGGAGTTCTACTGCAAAAATTGAAGAGGATTTGTACTGTTGTACAGCCTCCCACCACACAGGCAATTTCATGCTGGTTACTATAGCAAATTCATCTAATGATTCCAGCTTGCTAGCAGTAGCCTGGGAAGAGCACATTTAATTAGTAATGCCTTGAGATCCTTTCCTCTACAGTGAACCCTTCCAGCCCTGTGCAGGTGAGGCACATGGAAGGCTCAAAGATTGTAAAGATTCGTACTGAAACGTTACTCTTTTTCCTTCTGTATTCATTCTAACAATTGTCTTCTGCACATCTCAAGCCTGCTCATCAATCTCTTCTGCTACAAGTATTCTCAAAAGCTATTAGGGGTGCACGAAGAGAGGGTAAGAAGTCTTACCTTGGAGAAGGTAGCCATCAGGAAATCTAACTCGTAACAGGGTATAGTTGTACTTCCGCATTTCCCTTTGTTCTTCTTTCTCTCTCATGGCTCTCGTCCTCAGCATTGAAGCCTTTTCCACTGCTTCTGTCCTTTAGATAAAAAGTGATTTTTAGCATGAAGAAGAGGCGTAAGGTAGTTAGCTGGCATCGCATGCCCCCCTGGGTAGTGGAGGCCCTCACTTTAAACCTGCTCACCGGAGCCGTTGCTCTCGTTTTATCTCTTCTGCAGTGAGGTTGTAGAAGTCATTTGGCAGCTCAAATCGAGCAGCTTCAGGTGATGGTTTAAATACACAGAGCTGGCGATCCAGCTGGAGTCTCAGTGGCTCACAGCTTAAAAGCTGCTCTTTGTAGTCCTTGAGGTCTTCCAACTTGGTCAGCATTTCTTCCTTTAGTACATAGTATTCTTCTGTGGTCTCTACAACCAAAACCACATTAATGTATGAAACATAAGGGCAACAATATCCAGAAAAAATACTGTCTTAAGAAGGAAAATGCAGGGCAAGAGGCTGTTTGTGTAACAGCCCTGAAGTGTGGAGCTCTCAGAACTACCAAAGCCTCCCCTGGGATGTCCCACCAACTGCTGCCTTCACTTTACAATACACTTAAATAGCTTGCCTTGTCCTGGAACAGGCAGTGTTTTTGTCTCAAACCCAACAGACTGGAAAAATCTATGTATGCCTTCCAGGCAGTTTATCCTTTCCTGGAAGAAAAGGGAAAAAAAAAATTAAATGTAGTCTGCTCCAGGCAAGGAGTTCCCTAGGCAGAGCACCTGCGGCAATCCTGATCTCACCTGAAATACTTTGTTCTGCAGTTTGATTTTCCGGTACTTCTCCTCCTCTGGATGCAGATAGATATTGTCCAAGTATCTGCAGAAAGAGGAATGTACTTCATGGATCAAAGCAGGCACTTCAGGACATGCTGCCCCCACACATGGTGATCATGTTGTGAGAAATACTGTAAGGTCTCAGATAAAAACTGAAAAAGTGAGGAAAGCAAGATATACAAAACATGGTGGTGGTTGATCTCAACGACCAAACCTCTTGGACCAGCGGATCAACTCAAAACACCTCAGAGAATTTGACCTTATTTCAACTGACAGCATCACTTAGTTAAGATGTTTCAAGCATTTGGCTTTGTTTTTCTTCAGACGTTGCCTGGAGTGCAGCAATGCCTGCTAACCTTCCAGGGAAGGGAACAAGCTCCCTGAGTGCTCCATCCTACTTACTTGGCCATGGTTTCCACACCTACTCGGACTTTCTCCCGGTCCTTATTGAAGGTGTGAATCTCCATGATGGAGGCAGCCACTGGGTCTACAGAGAAATACTGGAAAAGAAGAAGAGAAGCCGGTCATGAGGGAACTGACTATTCTGTACAATTAAAGGGGATATGTAGGTCAGAGCTCCCTGCCTCAGCATTTATAGCAAGCCAAAAGGACAGGAATTTATAACATCTGAACAGAGCCTGCAGTCTGGTAGATGAGGGAGAAGGCAGAGGGTAAGAGGTCACTGCTGCATTGCTTGAGGGGATTCATGCACAAAATGAGTTTAAATGGAAGGAATGAAAGAAGCACAGCCAGCAGATGTGGAGCTCACCGACTGGATGGCTTCTCTGATATGCTTTTCTTTCTCATCTTTTCTTACAACTGCGCTGGTCAACGGGCAAATGAAATAGATCCCTGAAACAGAGGGTTCAGCTGCAGCTTCCTTGTCTGAGAAGGCTGGGTCCTAAAAGAGACAAAAGCAGGCGCAACTGAATGATGTTTGCTTTGTATTGGATTGTTGTGGGTTGGGTTTTGTTTTGTTTTGGTTTTTTTGTGGATTGTTACATATTTCTATAGGACAGGGACAATAGCACTCTCAAAGCATGCATCTTAACATGATTAGGGAACAGCAGCATGTCTCATACCTCTTGGTCTGCAGAAACCCCCTTCTCACTTGCAGCTGCCTCAGCCATCAGCTCCTTTCTCACTAGGAGAGAAAAATCCCAGTTACGGCAGCAGGGATAATGACCCCAAGTGGTTCCTCAGAGGGCTTTGCACACTGCAGTTCTGCTCTGGGGAAGCAAATACTTCTGTGGGTGCTCTGCTTCTGGTTCAGGGTGTGCCTTAGCCCCATTTCTAAGAGGCTTGTCATCACCAAGGAGCCAGCTCCAGCTACGCAGCTGCCAAGCTGTGGACTCTCTTTCCAGGCTCAGACCTACAGCAGCTGGCTGAGCTTGGAGCTATCACTGGCAAAGCCTTGTAGCCCAGCCAGGCTCTCACCCCAGCTACATCTTGGAGGAATCGCCTACCCTGATTCTTGATGGCCCCCTGGGAGGAGGGCGGCTTCGCCTTAGGCTTCAGCTCCATCCGGGCCAGCGCTGCCGCCGCTGCCATCTGTGCCTCATCAGTGGGTCCCTGCCGAGGTTTCGGTGCTGCCTCTGCTTTCGGCTTCTCCTTGGGGACCCTGCGGCAGGACAGAACGCAGCTCAAGATGCAGCTCCCGGGGCACCGCGGACCGGCAGCAACCCGCTTGCTTTTGGCATCCGAAGCACCCTTCGGAGGAACTCAGCGTATGTTCCCTAATCCCTGCAAGCTGCATGCGAGCTATCCCGAGAGCTCAGCGTCCCTCAGGCCGTGACGCACCGGGCCCAACAGCGGGGCCCGCGGTTACCGGTGGCGGAAAGCCCCGTACCGAGCCGGCTCCGAGAGCTTCTGGCCAGGTCCCGCGCTCCGAAACTTCAGGTCGGCCTTCATCTCCTGGAAGAACTTGCGCATAGCGACGGAGCCGGGACGCGAACCCACACCGCAACGCAACCGGTCGCACCCACCCGCTCACTTCCGGTCTTCTCACGTGACCGTGCCCGGAAGGGGGCGGGGCCATCACCGCCCTCCTGCCGCTCTATCCCGCCGCCTCTGTGCGCGGTCCTCCAGTCTCTGGAGGAGCCTCCGGGCCGACAGAGGTAGCCTCACGCCGACTCGAATTCAGTAGTAAACCGACCGCGAAGCCCTCAGATCACCTCACACCCACCCTTGGTTTGTTCTGCACAGAGAAGGGGAGGCTGAGGGGAGCCCACACGGTGGCCTACATCTCCCTGATGGATGCCGAGGCCTGCAGCCCTTCATGGCGGCCTGCAGCTCCTCACAGCGTTCCATGATTCTGTCATCCTATGATAACCTGCGATAACTGCAGGCAAACTGGGTCAAGGCGTAGATCACAGAGTGGTTTGAGTTGGAAGGGACCTCTAAAGGCCATCTGGTCACATTCCTCTGCAGTGAACAGGGACACCCACAGCTCCGTCAGGTGTTCAGAGCCCCATCCAGAGTTTGGGTGTCTCCAGGGACGGGGCACCACCACCTCTTTGGGCAAGCTGTGCCAGTGCTCCCTTATATTAAAAAACTTTTTCCTCATATCCACTGTAAATCTTCCCTCTCTTAGCCTGAAACCATTCTCCCTTGTCCTATCACACAGATCATGCTAAAGACCATCCTCTTGTTTCTTACAGCCCCTTTAGGTACTGACAGGCCGCTTACAGCTCTTCCCGGAGCCTTCTCTTCTGCAGGCTGCACAGATCCAGCTCTCAGCCCGTCCTCACAGGAAGCTGTTCCATCCCTCACATTCCTCTCTGGTCGTACTCCAACAGGTCCGTGTCTCTCTTGCACTGAGGACTCCACATCTGGACGCAGTGCTTCAGGTAAGGGGAAATGGTTTTAAGTTCAGGGAGGGGAGATTTAGGTTGGAGAAATTCTTTACAGAGAGAGTGGTGAGGTACTGGAACAGGCTGCCCAGAGAGGTTGTGGATGCCCCATCCCTGGAGGTGTTCAAGGTCAGATTGGATAGGGCCCTGGGCAGCCTGGTCTAGTATTAAATGGGGAGGTTGGTGGCCCTGCATGTGGCAGGGGGGTTGGAGATTCATGATCCTTGAGGTCCCTTCCAACCCTGGCCATTCTGTGATTCTGTAAAGTCTACCCAGCACAGGGCAGAGGGGCAAATCCCCTCCATAACTGCTGGCCACGCTGCTTTGGATGCAGCCCAGGATACAGCACAGCTTCCCCTAGGGGCACAGGAGCAGATGATGTCTGGGGCAGCTCCTTTGTCCCAGGTAACTCTGTCTCCATCACACTGATCCTCGGCTGCTGTCTGCAACCGCCACACCTCAGTGGATTCCTTCCACACAGCCTGCAGTCATTTCCCCTTGCCACCAAAGCAGCCACGCACGCCCCAGCAGCGCCGCAGGGAACACAGCACACTCAGCCCATGGTTTGTTCTCACTCACCTCTCCCAGAGGTGTAATTGCTCTGTAGGTAATCCCTGCGACACGTGTGGGTTGTGTTTGGTAACAGCCTCACCCTTGCCAGGCGCAGCTCAGGCTGTCACAGCATCGCATGCAACTTTCATTTGACTGAAGTTTCTCACTTTGGAGACAGCAGCAAATCGTTACTTTTCCATGGTTTAACAGAAAAAAAAAAAAAAGAAAACCATCAGATTGGTATAAAAACAAGTTTAAAAGCTGAGCTAAACCAGGATGAAGCTGCAGACAGTCTGATTTGGTTTGGCTTGGATTTAGTTCAAGTGAAAAGGAGTTTTTACAAAAGCACATAAATCAGGTCATGATTCTAAATCAGGTCTAATTCCTCTGCATGCTTCCTGTTCCTTTCCTGTAGAACGTTCCCCCAGGTTAAGGGGAAGCTCTCTCCATAGCTGCACTGTTTGAGGGATGCCTTCCAGCTACTGCCAGCCCTGCTCTCATGGTTCTATCAGGACAGCTGCAGGAAGCTGCTGGGATTTAACCTCTCCGGAAGGCTCAGGCTTTTTGGGCTGCACTTCTGCCCCAAGCGAGATGGCCGCTGATGGCTTTTTTCCCTCTAAATTGTTCACCTTCGTGCCACGGAGACCCTCTCCATGGGGCGCTTCCTTTCATTCCTTTCGCAGTTCCTGACAGCCCACGCCGCCCCCTCACAGATCTGCCCCAAACCGCAGCCCCTGACCCCTTTAAATCTAACCCCGACCCCCGCAGCTCAGCCCGCAGAGGCCCCGCGCTCCTCCACATCTCGGCCCCCGCCCCCCCGGCCATGCCCCTCTTTGCCCCCACCCCGCCGCCGCCGGAGGCGCGGCCCAATCCCGTTATCCCGCCGTGCCCTCGCTTCTTCCCATTGGACGAGATGGCAGAGCGGCACCGCTAGCAACCAATAGAAGCCGAGTCTGCGGGAGAGGCGGGACATCCTGCGGGCCGGGCCGGGCCGTCCCCGCCCCGTTGCTTGCTGCTGCCCGCGGCCTGGGCCTCCGCCGCCGCCCCGCCCCGCGGCCGCCATGCCGCACAGCTTCAAGCCCGGAGATCTCGTCTTCGCCAAGATGAAGGGCTACCCGCATTGGCCCGCCCGGGTGAGCCCGCGGGGCCGCTCGGCGAGGGGAAGGGCTCGGGAGGGGCTGCCCCGGGGCGGCGGGGCTCGGGGCGGAGCGCGCTCCGCAGCGCGGGTTTCTCACGGCCGCTCGCAGCGGAACGGAGCCCGGCGGGACGCGGGGACAGCGGGGCTGCGATCGGGGCGGGCCGGCATTGCGAGCCCGCGCTGCGCTCGGGCGGAGTGTGAGCCGAGGTCCCGCATTGGGCAGCGGGGCTCTGCTGGCACCGGGGCCGGCTGGGAGCTGCGGACCCGCGCTGGCACCGCACCGCCGTTTGATCCCCGCCGGGGATGGGGCTCTGATCGGGAACGGGCCCCGTCCTGCCCCCCGTTCTGCCTTCCTCCCGTGCCTGGGTCACCCTGGCGCTCTGTGCCCCCGCCGCCCTGGGGTCCCGCGCTGATGCTTGGGCTGAATGGGAACTGAGGCCCCGTGCTGATGCTTGGGTCCCACGCTGGCACTTGAGCCAAAGCGGGGAGCTGAGGTCCTGTACTGAACATGGGCCAAGCCCCAACCCTGGCCGAGGTGGAGAACCACTCAAGAAAGGCCCCCACTTTGCCCTACTCTCACAGACCTTTGCCCGGGCTCCTGCTGGGTCTGTGCCCCCGGCGCCCATCCCCTGCCCCATCCTTCCATCTCCAGCCTCGTCCTTCCACCGCACTGCACAGCCTTGCAAACTCAGAGGACGACAGGAGGAGGGATGGGGGCAGAGCTGCTGTGGGGCAGTGCCCTTTGCTGGGCCGCGTTGAGGTGGCACTGATGCGTGCAGGGGACTGTGAGCTCTCGAGGTGCAGGAGCAGAGCGAGCTGTGCTGTTGTGCTGCGGGCGGAGTGAGGGGTGATAAAGTTCACGTGGTGGGGATGGCCGTCCTGGTGGGCAGTGCTGTGCATCTCCATCCTGAATGACAATGCCAACACGGGGCGTGCAGGGCTCAGTTAGAGTTCTGCAGTGCTAAGGGTGTGATGGCTCGGTGGGTCGGTCCGATGGTGAGTGGTGCTGTGCAGGACCGGGGTGCTGGAGACAACGCTGCTTGGTTGCACCACGCCAGGAGATCTGGGATGCCAAGCCCTGCACCAACGTGGGGCTGGGGCCCGGCGCCGAGAGGACTCGGCCCTTCCAGCGGGGCGCTCGCATTGCTCACAGCATCTCCTGCTTTAGCTGGCTGCTCCTTTGGGAATTCTCCTCCCGAAGACTCCCCAGCGTGTTGGGGGGCCCCCGAGGCTCCTGCTTGTGCCCCAGCCCAGACCATGTGGAGCAGACCGAAGGGCACCGGAGCCAATGCGGCGTGTTGGGAAGAAGACTGGGGTGCCCGTGCGTCCTGCTGGCGGCTGGGCTTTGCCTGTGGCCTGTCTGCAGCCAGGAGGGACCTTCAGGCCACCCGTTGGAGCTGCCACCCCTGGGCTTGGAGGGGGTTTCCCACGCATCCTGACGAGGGGCACATCGTGCCCAGCTATAGCCATAAAGCGTCTGTGCCGGATCCCTTCTGTTCCTCTTCTAGAGCTCCTGCTTGGCCATAATGCTGCATTAGGACTCTGTGCGTAGCAAGTTCCCTGTCCGGGTGCTTTGTTGCCATGCTTGCCTCCAAGTGTGTGTGTGTGCTGGAGTCCGACGCTGCTAGCCGGGGCTAATGTGCCTTGCAGAGGATGTGCCCAAGCCGCTCTCTCTGACCACCTCCTGCTTTGGGTTTCCTTTCAGATCGATGACATCGCGGATGGTGCTGTGAAACCCCCGCCGAACAAGTACCCCATCTTCTTCTTCGGCACTCACGAGACGTAAGCGCTGCCTCGTCCCCTCTCTGGGCTTTGCCCTGCTGCTTCTGCTCTGGGCTCACCTCTGCTTTGTTTCTCTCCAGCGCCTTTTTGGGCCCCAAAGATCTGTTCCCCTATGAAAAGTATAAGGACAAATATGGGAAACCAAACAAGAGAAAAGGCTTCAACGAGGGATTATGGGAAATCCAGAACAACCCTCATGCCAGTTACAGTGCCCCTCCGGTGAGTGTGGGCCTTGTGTGGCGGGGGGTCAGCAAGGATCCGGGCTGCCTCCAGCTTTCCTTTCCTCCAAGTCGCTCTCCTCCTTTTTCTGCTTGTCACTGCTGTGGTGTCTCTGCGCTTCCATCTCGCAGATTGGCTTTCTCGGGTTGAAATAGCTTCCCCCTTCCTGCCTCTCCTTTCGGTGAGTCGGCCCTCCTTGTCCTCTGCGAGGTAGGCACCTCTGCCCCATCTTTGAGGCGAGACAGGGATGTGCTGTGTGTGCCTTGCCCAAAGCCACAGAGGATTTCTTTGTCAGAGTGAGAATGGAGGCTTGCTGGTCCCTGGCTCATGGACCTGTGTGCAGTCCCTCTCTTCATCCATTTCCAAGGTCCTGAGCCAAAAGTCACTGATTGCTCCTTCAGAGCAGGCTGGGGAATGGCTCTTTGCTGTCAATTGTTCATGTGTACGAAGGGCATTTTGTAACCATTATTGTATGATACAATTTATTGTATAGCGATCTTCAAAGAAGGCGTCCAAAGCAGCTTCATAGGCAGTTGGTCTGAAGAGGCAGAGGAAGGTTTTTAAAGGTGAGCTATGAAGACGAGATGGTCTGGAGGTAGGCAGGCTCAGATGTGCTGCTGGCATTGCAGGAGAGGAGCTGTGGTTTGAGTAGCTGTGGGAGAAGGCTGGACCCAAGGATGCAGTTGTAGATAAGGTGAGACCCTGGAGATCTTTGAGAACCTGGAGAACAACTTGGCTTGTATGTAGTGGCGGGAGGGAGGATGGCAATGGTGAGGAAGGCAGCACCTTCTACTCAAGAGATTGCTCAGCACCACTGTGAACTTCCAGCAGACTTAAGAAACTGAAGGGTCTGCTGTGACTGAGGCCATGGCAAAGATCCCAACGAGGCCACAGGTCTCACAGAAGAGACTGAAGTAGAGGCTTTTTTGGTTTTGAGACCTAAGTGAAGCAAGGTGTCAAGAAAAGTCAAAATGATGAGAATCTTTCCAGCAGCAAGGCTTCAGTGCTGGAAGAACCCCAGCTCTAGGGTCAACGAGTCCTGCTGTCTTTGAAAAGAATGGAAGAGCCCAGAAGAAGCAGCTCAGGTGCTTTCTTCCCCTTGGATGCGATGTGCCTGTTTGAGGAACCTCATGATGGGCTGATGAGAAGCTGGGAGATGTTCCCTGTGTGGGGTGGTGGAACAGCATGGAAGAGATCCCAGCTGGGCGACAGCAGGGCTGCTGCTGGACTCCTTTTGCAGGCTGTTCTGATGGGGAAGGTGTATGAGAAGGAAGAGGCCTGGCATGAAATGAGCTGCTGGAGGAAGGACTGAACCACACCACCCAGCCCTGCTTCTCTGGCACTTGCAAAGCAGAGAAGGCTGGGGTCCACTCACCCACGGTGGATGTCAAGCTCAGGCTTCTCCAGGGGTCTTTGGCAGAGCATGAGGATGCTGGGGAGGGGAGCAAGGAAGTGGTAGGTGGAGCTGAGCCAAGGGAGCTGGAGGGACGGTCTTTCTGGTGGTCTCGGGGTGGTGCGGAAGGGGTCTTGGGGAAGGGGGTGCAGGGAGATTAGAAGGGGGTCAAGAGCACGCTCATCCAAGGGCTGTGTGATATTGTCCTTCTGCCCCAGAACCATGCTGAAGGGCCCTGGCTCCTGTTGGGGACCTTACCTGTGCTCTTCTGTATGTGCTCCTCTCTGCTCAATGCTGCTGTTCGTTGCTTGTCACCCTTTTGTGCCCCTTTTCTCCAGCCTGACACACCACAGGCCTGTTGGTGCAATAACATCATTGTTATTTCCACTGTCTTTAGCCTGCCAGCTCCTCTGACAGTGACATCCCCGAAAATGACCCGATGGGGGGAAGTGATGCTGGTGATGATGAGGAAGATGCTGCCATGGCTGCAGTCACCACAGAGAAAATGGAAAGCGATGAGGACTCAGATCGAGGCAGTGACCACAGCGGGCTCAAACGAAAATCACTGGCAATGAAAGTGAGTGTGGGCTGAGGCAGTGGTGTTGGGGGGCTGTCCCAGAATGGGAGGGGGTTGCTGTAGTGTGGTTGTGGGGCCCATTGTGTGTTCAGGGGTCTTGCAGGTGTTGTGCTTTGTTTGTGAAGTGGTGGCGTGGCCAAATCCTGGTGCATGTCTCTTCTGAGTGCATGTGGCCATTCCAGTGGGGCTGATCCGGTAGAGCTGGGCAACCTCTTCCTCCCTTTCTGCTGTGGGAGAAAAGGGGGTGAACTTCTCACTTTGTTGCTTCTCGAGTATCAGATGCCAGTGGCAAAAAGGCCTCGGAAATCTTCAAGTGAAGATCAGGGCAGCCCCTCCCTGACAGAAGAAGAGAACTCGGAAACGTCTTCTGAGTCAGAAAAAAACAGTGACCAGGTAAGAGGGTTTGGGGTAGGCTTGTATGGAGGCTGGCAGGATGCTACTGGAAGGGCAGCATCATCTGTGGAGCCAATGGCACTGAATCAGGGCCTGGAGGAACTGACTGGCTTCACCTTTATGAAATCTTTCCCCATTTTTTAATATCTGGGTTTTCCTTCAGGACTTCACTCCTGAGAAGAAGCCAGTGGCCAGGGCTCCCCGGAGGATGCCTGCAGGGGGAAGGAAGAAGAAGGTAAAAAGACTCCTGACGTGGTTTGTCCCTATACATTGCTACTTTGCTTTCCTCCAGACTCCCTGGGTGATGAGGGAGCTGGCTTTTGCCATCACTGTCTAGGAAGGTGCAAGGGGTGGCTTCTCTGTTGAGCTGGGAGACTGAGCTCTGTGCTGCTGTGTTGGGGCAGGAGGGCTGTGACACCTTGCTTTTGTCTCAGTGACCTGGCTGGGCCCTGCTATGCTGTGTTTGGGGATGTCAGCTGCTCCTGCTTCCCACCTCCAACCCTGCTTTTTATCTACAGAAAGTGGAGTCTGGCTCCGATTCTGACTCCAAAGTGGACTCAGACTCAGAAATGGGAAATGCGACTGTGGACATGACCAAGTCAGACTCCAACTCCGATTCAGACTCTGATGTATCTGTTAAAAAGCCTCAACGGGGCAGAAAGCCAGGTAACACCAAGGAGACTTCACCTACTGCAACTGAGCCACTGCTGGCTTCTTCGGGATACTGGAGAGCACGGGAAATTGGGTGCTCCTGAGGTTCTGGCGTCCCTTTCTATTGTGGGCAGCATCTAATGCATGCCTGAGCACCCCCTGATTTGGGGCAGTTTTCACAAGAAGCTACCAGGGCTCTTGCTGAACATCTTCTCTTTGTCTTGCAGCTGAGAAACCCCCTCCCAAGCCCCGTGGTAGGAAACCAAAACTTGAGCGTGTCCCTATCAGCTCCAGCAGCGACAGGTGAGATCAGCTGCAGTGGGATTGGGGTGCTGTCACCCGCTGGGCTGGGGGGGAGTCCCTGGCTTCACTTCTCACAACAAGGCTTCCAAATATGCTCTTTTTTTTTGTAGTGATAGTGACAGTGATGTGGACCGTATCAGTGAATGGAAGAGGCGAGATGAGGAAAGGCGACGGGAGCTGGAAGAGAAGAGGAAGAGGGAACAAGAGGAAGAAATCCGTCGGCTCCGGGAGCAGGAGAAGGAGGAAAAAGAGAAAAGGAAGGAGAAAGCAGAGAAGGGCGAGGAGATGCACTCAGACAGCGACAGTAGTGCAGATGATGAAGTGGCCAAAAAGGGCAGAAAAGGCCGGGGTAAGGCCCCATCCTCCTCAGACTCTGAGCTGGAGATGGAGAAAGAGGTGAGTACAAGAGGAGAGCTGGTGTCAAATGACAACCCACCCTCTCTCCTTGTTAGGTCAACAGGTGCTTCCAGGAGCGGCAGTGACCTGCTGCCTTGGTCTTCTGTTACACTGGAGTTGCAGGAAAGGGATGTATGTCTAGGCAGCTGTTCCCTGGGCTCTGGAGCCCTCATCCAGCTTACATCCCTGTGATGCTCTCCCTTCCACCACAATCATCATTTTGCTCTGCAGATAATGGGAAGGGTTAGCAAGGCTTGGGCGAAGCACTGAGAAAGGTTGCAGAGGGCCTTTGGCAGCTGTGGTTCCTCACTGACAGAGGAAGGCTCATTGTTTCATTCTAGTGCCTGTTTGTCCGTGTAGAGCTGGGCTATGAAAGCATCATGCAGATCTGAGTTGTGAAAGGAAGTGTGGCTCTGCCCACACAGGCAGCCAGGTATTGCAGGCTGGTGGGCTGTTTTAAGTACCAGCATATTTACTTCTGGAGCAGCAGATGGCTATGCTGTAACCCAAGTCTTTTTTCATCTTGTGCAAGGGACAGCCCTGCACCCAGACCAATGGTGCTGCTTGCCTGTGGCTTGCAGCAGTGATATCATGGGCGCTGGCTGTTGGATTTTCTGGATCACCCCCATATGGGACTGGGAGGATCAGAGTGGGCCATGGCACTGTCTCCCTCCTGCAGTGGTTGGGGTGGGGGGGGTTTCTCTGCTGCAATCTGCTTTTGCCTGCATTGTTCTCTCCTTTCAGGTAAAGAAACCAGTGAAGAAGCAGCCCTCAGAGTTGTCAAGGAAACCAAATCAGAAGGAGAAGAGAGGCCGAGCAGAGGAGAAACCACGAAACAAGTCAGCATCTCCCCTCCCTGCACTCAGTGCTCTTTTCTTCTGGGGACAGATCTCCTCCTCTGCTGGTGCCCAGTCCCTTTTGAGGACACCCTGGAGTGGGGATGAACATCCTTGTGGAGCTGTCTGTGACAGCAGCACCCATGGGGTGGGGGGTTTCTCCTCTCCTTTCTCCTAGAGCTGAAGGGGCTGATGGAGGTGTCTGGAGGGCACTAGGCTGAGCTCCCTTGTTTTATTCCAACCCACAGAGGGGAAGATCCTTGGGGTATCCCCAGACACCTTGCTTTGAGTTCTGCCTTTCTGCAGTTCTGGAAAGCTGGAGCATGGGGGAGCTGCTGTCTCAAAGCTCCTGCCTGTGTGAGATCTCGGAGATGTGTCTGCAAGCATGGGTGGAGTGTGGCAGGGCTCATGCTGTTGAACAGTCTGGAGGATGCACTGGCATGAGCCGTCACCTTTCTTGCTTGCCAATCAACAGGCAGGTGGTTTCACCTGCAGGCATCCCTTGAATGACCTCTTTCTTTTTTTACCCACAGACCTTTGAAAGTGGAAAGAGGCCGGAAGAAATCTGACCTGATCCCTGAAAGGAGAATGGAGAAGAAAAAGGGTGAGAGAGCAATTGCTTTTGAGAGAAGTTACAGGAGGGAGAGAAGGGAGCCAGGGCTCCCAACTGGAGCTAGGGGAGGGTTCTCTCAAGTTGGGATAAGTGTGGCTATGCTTGCACCTTTCCAGCATAGCTGTGGTCCCTGCATCACGTTGAAAAGTATTTACAGAGTGTGTAGAGACCACTTTCCTACATAGATTCCTGCTAATTTTGGCACACCTTAGCCCATTCTCCTCATAGAAGCCCCTGAGGCTGCTTTCAGCTTTGGAGACATGAGAAAAAGCCAGTCTCCTTTTGGGGGAGATGTCCTGCGTAGTGGTGTGCTCCATACTGGTGACCTGTTACGTTTTTCTGTCTCTTGCTGCTTCAGAGCCCACAGTTGAAGAGAAACTTCAGAAACTTCACAGTGAGATCAAGTTTGCCTTGAAGGTGGATAACCCGGTGAGTGCTCGAACACATTGGCCTGGCCTGGGAGATCCCTGGTTGTGTCCTTGGCCACCATGCAGGCCTTGCCAGCTGCTCAAGGCAGATGTCTTGATAGTGGGTGCTGTGAGGGAACTGTGCTCACAACAGTGCTGGTCCTGGGTGCCCCCTTGGGAGCTGGCAGGGACAATTCTGTCATTCCCATTCCTGTCCCCACAAGTGGGGGGTGGTTGTCCTCTCACCTGAGTTGAGCTAGTGGAGTTGGGACTGGAGTGCCGTAGGGTTGGTTTCTCCCTTGAGACAGATCCAGAGTTTTGCTGAAAAACCCCATAGGGGTTTAGCAAATGAAGTCCCTCTGGTTCCCAATTTATTCCCCCTGCTGCCTGTGCAGAGAGAGATGTAATCCATAGAGAGACTTCCAGGCAGTTTCTGATCTTGGTGCCATCCTTGCAGGACATCAAGCGGTGCCTGAATGCATTAGAGGAGCTGGGCGCACTCCAGGTCACCTCTCACATCCTCCAGAAACACACTGATGTGGTGGCTACTCTAAAGAAGGTATGGCAGGTGGAGGATTGAACATCCACTGGAGGGCACAAGCCTGCTTAGGGCACTACAACTCCAAGGTTGTCCCTGTTTCTGTTGCAGATCCGTCGCTATAAAGCAAACAAAGACGTGATGGAGAAAGCTGCTGAAGTCTACACCCGCTTGAAGTCACGTGTCCTAGGACCAAAGATGGAAGCAATCCAGAAAGCCAACAAAGCTGGACCTGAGAAGGACAAGGGGGATGTGGAGAAAGGCCAGGAGAAGCTGTCAGGAGGGGAGACACAGAATGAGAAGGGAGAAGAGGAAATGAATGCTGGTAATGTTCCCTGCATGTCTCGGGGTGGTTCCCTGCTCTGTCTGGGTGTGTAGCAATCCCAGGGCTGTGCTCAGGGCACAGCTGGTCCCCCTGTGGACCTTTGTCTAGCTCACGTCAGGCTGCGGAGCTGTTTGGAGAAGGGGCAGTTTCAAACCAGCTTCCCCCACAGAGTCTAGGGACTGCATTTTTAAGTGAGGCTTTGTGGGATGAATATCAAACGCTCGTGGCAGTAAGAGCAGAGGGCAACCTCAGTGTCCACACCCTGATTTTGAGTGCCTTTGGGGCAGCTTTTGGGCCAGGCTCACTTTTTGAGCTGTGGTCCAGGGCACCAGGGAGATGAAGGAATGTGGAGACGCCCTTGGAGGGGCTCTTGCACAGGCAGCTGGTGGCTGGGATCTTCCTTTGTCTCATGGCTGCGAGCCCAGCAGTCAGTCCCTGGCTGAGCACGTCCTAATAATGGCGTAAGAGTTTTCCTGGAGGGGACAGTGGGGAAAATCTATGCTGAGGTCAGCCTCTGGGCTTGGGCAGTTGAGTCTTTGAGGCCATTCTAATAGCTGTCTTGGTCAGGCCAGAGTTGGGATACCCATGCTGTGGGCTTGGCTGTGTACCAGGACAACCTGCTGTGCTGGTCCTGGTGGTACCCAGCCTCTTGAGTGGGGTGGGGTGGAGTTGGGTGGGTGAGAACTGCCCCAAGAGCCCAAGTGTCCCAGCCTGTCTTTTCTCTGCAGACTTGTCAGGTCCTGTGAATGGCGAATCCTTGTCCCAAAAAACAGAGGGCACAGAGGAGCAGGAGAGAGACAAAAGCCGAGGGCCAGGAGCTGGAGAGCCAGAGGCACCTAGCGAGGAGGCCCATAACAAGTGAGTGGACGAGAGGCAAACACAGCACAGAGGAGCTCCTTGGCATCTGCCATACACCCAGCCTCAACTCTGCATGAAGCTGGGCTCCTGTTTGGCCACATCTGGGGGATTTTATGGGTTGTGGGGCTTTTCCTGGCTTGGGAAGGGGATGCTGGGGGGTCAGGGCAGAGGAGACATTTGTTGAGGTGGTGCCTGTGCTCTCCTTGCAGTGTGCAGGATTATCCTAGCGCCGAACGGGAGAGGGCTCGTGGGGAGTCAGAGTCTGTGGATGATGCAGAGGAGAGCTGAGGATGCGGAGAGCTGAGCACGTGGGACTGCCTGCAGGAGGATGTTGGAGGGGCCACACAACCTGTTCCCAAGGGAGACCGGCCTCTGCCTTGCCCATCTTTGCGTTACTTCACTAAGTCACACAGTAGCTGATGTCCTAGGTCTTGTCCTGTGCCCCCAACCCCGTGAAAGCACTGAACGTGGGGGGAGACTGTGCTGTTTTGTCTGTATTTGTCCCCTCTTTTTTTTTTTTTTTTTCTTCTTCCTTTCCCCCCTCCCCCCCCAAAACCTAATTTCTTGTGATTTCAACCGACATGAAATGAATATAAAGGGTTTTTTAATGAAAAACACAAAGAGCCATAGTGTCTATTTCTTAAGGCATCGTTGACTGTGACTAGGGGTGAGCAGGAGCCTCCCTCATCCCTTTGTCCCTGCCCAGGGCTGGGACCAGAGCAAATCCCCAAGGCTCCCTATTCCCTTGGGCCCTGAGCTGGGCTGAACACCCAGAGTTGGCCCTGTCCCTTCCACAGCTGTCCCCAAGGGGTGATGGTGGGGCCTGGCAGTGCTCCCAGCCTTCCTTCTTCATTTTCAGTGCTGGTGCTGAGCGCAGCCCCACTAGGGAAGGACTTCTCCCCTCAGTGGCAGATCCTCACTCTGTTCCTCTGAGCTCCTTTCTCCCTCCTGTGGTTGCAGCTGCTGGAGCCTGGTCCCTTCACTCCAGCAGATGCAGCAGGGCTGGCATCTGCCTTTGGGTAAGCACAGTGAAATTGTGTATTCTCCCCTGTGTTGGCTGGGGGACTCATCAGTGGCAGCATCCTGCCTTGTGCTGGGCAGCATCTTGTTTGTCTGTCTGTTTTTCTGCTCTTTTGCAAGAAATCTGAAGCTTTTGTACATGCAAAATAAAGATGTTCCCAGCTCAACCAGATGCTGTGTCCTCGTGTCCTGTTTGGGCCATGGCTCAGGCAGTGCCAACATGGGGTGGTGTGCCCTGATCCCAGGCTGGTATTGCTGTAACCATACTCTGGGGAGTCTGTGCTCTTTTCCAGGGTTTATTTCATGTTCCACCCTTCCATAAACAAAACCCAAATAAACCTTGCTTCCTTCTTGCCCAATTTTTGGGAAGTCAGGTCTTGGGTTGGCCAAACTGTGCGTCATCACAGCAAGGGGCTTCTGTGAGCACTGCTTGTGGGTGAGCTAAAAGTCAGATACATGTTGTGGACCAGATCTGGGCAGGTACTGGAAATGAGACCCAGAGGTCTGTACTCCCCAAGAGCCCCTGACCTTCAGAATCATAGAATGGCCTGGGTTGAAATGGACTATAATGATCTTCTAGTTTCAACCCCTCAGCCCTGGGCTCTGTACAGCACTGGTGGTGGTGGAGGCCCAGCATGGAGCTCAGTACCCCCTGCTGATGCCATTATTGGAAGCCCCCACCCCTGGAAGACCAGACAGGACCACGTGCCCTCATTCCTCCTTCCAGAAAAGGCCCCAGGAAGGACTTTAAGTGGCAGCTAGGAGAGAAGCAGGGCAGATCCTGAGGTGAAACCGAGGTTCCCAACCCTACCAGCCCCAGTTCCCCCAAGAAGGCTGAGACCATTGCAAAACTAAACTGAGTTTATTGCTTTACCCACCCCAAGCCGCAGCCCCCTCCCCACAGGCACCACCACTGGGGGCAGATGCAAAGATGGGAAGAGCAAGGGTCTGAAGGCACCAGAGGTGACAAGTGGAGGCTAGAGAAGATGGAGAGCTGGCCAACAAGTGCTGGAGCAGCCATAGGCACTGGGGGAAGCTAAGGCACTTCGCTGGCACCCAGGATGGTCAGGGAGGGAAGTTAATGGGTACTTGGGCAGGGATGGGTTAGTAGGAGCTCTGATTTCAGCTTGGAACACTTCCATCCTCCCCTCAGGTGCTGCTATTTCTCCTGCACACTCTGCCCCTGCTGCACGGATGGAGCAAAGGGCCCCACCAGCCAGGACAGGGGTGTGTTGTGTGCCACGTGCTCCACCAGCTCATCCATCAGCTCACGGGCTTTGGTAGCGTGGGCACGTGCCCGTGTCACTGCACTGCCTGTCAGCTCCTGCAGGGAGGTGGCTGAAGTCAGGTTGGCACGGAGCTCCTCCACGTTGTGTCGGACCTGTGCTGCCGTGTCCTGGATGCCAGCAGGGAGACCCTGCAGGCTGCACACCAAAGGCTGGCAGGTGCTGTGCAGCTGCTGAGCCAAGCCCTGCAGCAGGGCCAGCACACCTGATTCCACTGTCTGTGCAGAGACAAAAAGTGGGTGTGAGCACTGCAGGGAAACCTGGGCGGCCATGGGGACCCTCCTGCCCTCTGCTTACTGCTGGTGGCACCAACTCCTTGCTGCCACTGGGCTGCTTGGTGCTCCACTCCAACCACAGCTGCTGCAGCTTCTCCTGCCCTCCCTGCAGCTTCTGGTCCACGCCTTGCTTGAGATGCTCCACCTGCAGCGGGGACAAAAGAGTGGGTGGGTGGCTGATCCCAGCCCAGTGGTGGGGGTGGGGACGGGGACGGTCCTACCAGGTCGAGGGCACGCTGGAGCTGGCCCAGCACGTCGTGGCTGCTGGCACGGGCGCTCTGCAGCTTGCCCAAGGAGTGCTGGAAGGCACGGTGCTGCAATTTGGATGACAGAGAGCCCAGGCGTACAAAGTAGCTCTGCTGCTTCTTCTGCTGCTCTGGTTCAAAGCCCTCCACCGCCGTGGCAAGCTTAGCTAGAGGAAAGGAATCCATCAACTGGGCCCCTGCCCCACTACTGACCTCCACATAGAGCCAGTGTGAGCTCTCCCCACACTGACTCCCCTCCCATCTCTACACATTGCCATCAGATCCTTACCCAGCTCCTCATCTGTCATAGGCAGGTAGTGGTCCACCAGCTCCTCGGACTTCTCCAGCACGGAGCCCACCCCACTGGCCACCATTTGGCCCACGGTGGAGCCCATCACGGTGGTGACACCGCTGCTCACCGCTGACTTGGTCAGCTCCACGCTGCCCTGCACGGCTCCTTTGGTCATATCCATCACTCCTGTCACACGGCTGCTCACTGCATCCTTGGCTCCGGCCACAGTGGAAGTCAGGACATCCCTGGCCCCCGTCACTGTGGATGTCACCAGCTGCTTGGTGTCTGAGATGAGCTGGTGGGAACGACAAAGCCCTGGTAGGCAGCAGTGGGGCAGATCCCCACGCACCACGCACCCCACGTTACCTTCTCAGTGGGCTGCTGCAGGATGGGCAGCTTCTCCTCCAGCTTATCCAGCCCTTTGCACGCGTATTCATTAGCAGTGGATACTAAAAGCCCCCCCCCGAAAAAATAATCAGATGTGGAACCCCATAACACTCCCCATCCCCAGACTTGTGTGGTGCCCCACTCACTCTGTGGCTCCAGCTTGGTGAGGATGGGCTGCGCCCCACTGAAGGCTGCTGCTGTCAGAGTCCTCACCCCCTTCTCAGCAGCATCGCACACAGAACGGACGTAGGGATGGCTCTCCTTGGTGGAGCTGTAGGCACTGGACACGATGCCGCAGGCGGAGCTCACCAGGGGCAGGCTGGCCACCCGCGTCCCGATGCTCTGTGCGCGACAACGGGGAGCAGTGAGAGCAAAACGCAGCCCGTGGTCCCTCGTGGATGGGAATGGGGTCACTGATGGGGTGGGTCACCGTCCCTCCCCGGTGCCCACAGCTCCCATCCCCATGCAGGCCGACTCCCTCGGCCCCACTGACCTGCTGCTGCTCCTCAGCTTTGGGCTGCGCTGTGCCATCCTCGCTGGCGGCCATGGCGGGGCAGAGCAGGAGGGCAGCACCCCAAAAATCTGCACGGTGAGGGTGGAGGGTGAATGAATACCCAAGAAGAAGGAACCCCACGTCGCCCCCCGACCCCGGCGATCCCCTCCTTTCCCCAGGAGCGGAACCCCGGACTCGCACACCCCAGGACAGGGGGGTCCCGCTCCGCACACCGCTCACCCCCGAAGCTCCCACCCACGACGGGGCGGTCCGATCCCCGCCCACCCCCAGCACGGAGCGATGGTGGCTGCTTCCCGGAGGGGATGGGAGGGGTGGGGGGACACACAGCAGCTCCGGACTCGGACCGGGTCACCCCCCCCGCCCCACTCACCAGCTCAGCGCTACTCACGACGCTCCTTTCGAGGCCGCTCCCCCCTTCGCTTTTATGGCCCCGGGTCCCGCCCCGTGCGCATGTGACCGCGTCCCACCCTGCCGGGGGCGGCCCGAGAGCAGCGACCGACGGCGCAGGTCTTCCCCAGCGGAACGGGCAGTTCCACGTCTCCCAGTCCCATCCCTTCCTCCTCGCCTCACCCCCCCCCAGCGCTACCCACGGCTGTCAGACGCTCCCCACCCCCCCCTCGCTGCCCCCCGACGTGAGGATGCCCGCACAGCCCCGCGCGCACCGTGGGAAGCGGAGACGGTGATAACGGGGCCGAAGTCCGCTGCCACCCGACGGCGGGGCACAGTCCGGGGACATTCGGCCACCTCCGCACCGGATGGAGTCGAACCCGGCTCTACGTGTCCCCCCCTCCCTCCCCCAACTCAATGTGAGGCACAGAGCGATGGGTCGGGATTGTTTGGTTTGTTTTTCTCTCTTTGGCGTGCTCCGAAAGCTGCTAAGATAAGGAATCCTGATGCCATCTGGGTGTTTTTTCCACGTGCCACCACCCCCTTGCTTGCATCACAGATCCCACACCGGGCCACTGAATCCATCCTGCTGCTGGCCCCATTGGGATTGGCTTCCTTCTACGCAGTCACCAGGCACGGTGCTCACCCCGTGCCCCACACAAACACACCCATTCCATTTAGCCATCTCGATGGGACAATCCTCAGGGTATTCCACCAGGACGGGAGCAAAGGGTCCCACAATCCATGGCAGGGCTGCGTGCTGCCCCACGTATTCCAGGAGCTCATCGATGCTCAGCTGCGCTTGCAGCACGCGCTGCCGGCTCTGCTCCAGCACCATGCCTGACAGGTCGTGGAAGGAACAAGCACGGGACAGGGAGCTGTGCAATCCTTCCACGCCGTGCCTCACGTGCCCCACCGTGTCCTGCACGCCGCTCGGCAGCCCTCGGATGGGGAGGTGGGCGCAAGCAGCCCGCAGCTGCCTCAGGAGCCCTCGCAGCATGGCCATGGTCCTCACCTCCACCTGGAAAGCAGCAAGAAGGCAGCGCTGCGGGCACAGCCCCCATTGCCTTATATCTTGCTGAGGAGAGGCTTGCTTGTCCCGTACTTGCTTGTCCTCCATGGGTGCATCATCCTGCAGGCTCCACTCCAGCCACATGCGGTGCAGGTGCTGCCGGGCGCTGTGCAATGAGCCGTCCACGCCGTGCCGGCCCTGCTGGATCTAATGGATGGAAAGCACCAAGAGTGCACTGCTGTGATCTAAGTGGGGTTGTGGGGATGGCTGCAGCCTTACCAGCTCGATGATGCGGTGCAGGCGGCTGAGGGCTTGCTGTGCACTGTGCTGGGCCCATTGCAGCTCACCCAAGGACCTCCGCAGTGCGCGGTGCTTCAGCTTGGCTGAAAGTGAGCCCACGCGCACCATGCAGCTCTGCCGCCTCCGCCGCTGCTCCCTTGAGGTCACCTGGGTGCCACCTGCTGCAGGGTGATGGTGAGAGCTGCACGGGTTGCAGAGCATCCCCGAGGATGTGCCCCGAGCCCTGTGTCACAGCGCAGGGTGTTTGGCTCCCAGTCGTTAGAGGTGTCCCCTCCGCCCCTGCGGTCACCTCTGCGGTGACACAGCGCCAGCTCTGCCCACCACTGCTCTGTGCTGAGCTATAAATACCCAGCTCACGCAGGCTGGTGGCACAGGGCTATATTTGCTCTCTGCTTTCCAGGTGAGAGTTCACCCATTGCTGCTCTACATGTTTCCCCATGCAGGGAACATCCTCTGGGTCACGGTGGCTCTGCGAGGCTCAACACTGCCCTGGCAGAGGGGTGAAGGCTGCTCTCCAGGTGGGACTTTCAGTGCCCAAACCCCCATTGTGGCACCCAGCTCCCACGGTACCAGAGCAGTGCTGAGCCCTGGGGATGGGGTTCAGTCCCAACAGGGGGTTACACCCCATAAAAAGAAGGGGATGGCTCAGCACAGGGCTGTGGGCACTCACCTGGCTCCTCATCCACCCCAGGCAGGTAATGCTCCACCAGCTCCTCCGACTTCTCCAGCACTGTTTCGGTTCCGTTTGCCAGCAGCTGACCCAGATGTGTGCCCACAACAGTGCCAACGCTGCAGCTCAGCATCCTCCGTGTCTTCTCCACTCTGCCCTGCACGGCCCCGTAGGCCATTCCCACAGCACTGCTCGCTGCCTCCCGCACACCCATCATTGTGCACAACACCAACTGCCTGGTCCCTGCCACCACCTGGAGAGCACAGAACGGAGCAGTTTGTCCCAGCAGTGCACGATGGGTTCCCCTCTTCAGGCCTGCCCTATAGGGACATTACCTTCTCAGTGGGCTGCTGCAGGATGGGCAGCTTCTCCTCCAGCTTATCCAGCCCTTTGCACACGTATTCATTAGCAGTGGATACTAGAAGCCCCCCCCCGAAAAAATAATCAGATGTGGAACCCCATAACACTCCCCATCCCCGGACCTGTGTGGTGCCCCACTCACTCTGTGGCTCCAGCTTGGTGAGGATGGGCTGCGCCCCACTGAAGGCCGCTGCTGTCAGAGTCCTCACCCCCTTCTCAGCAGCATCACACACAGAGCAGACGTAGGGATGGCTCTTCTTGGTGGAGCTGTAGGCACTGGACACGATGCTGCAGGCAGAGCTCACCAAGGGCAGGCTGGCCACCCGCCCCACCATGCTCTGCTGTAGGATGGCAACAGGGAACAGTGAGATGCAACCCCGCAGTGCCCCCAGCCCATGGACCCTCCCCATAGCCCTACCTGCAGCTCTTTCCGTGCTGGTGCCGCGTTGTTGGCTGACATCGCTGCGGTGGAGAGAGAAAAGACACGTGGTGCTGAGCACTGCAAACTCACGGCACGAGTGGAAAGCACCGGGAGGTCACTGAACCGCTGGGGACGGGGATTTTAGGGGGGTGGATGGGGGATTGGATGGGGCTCCGTTCTGAGGCTCACCTCCCACCCATCAGGACGCAGTGGGGTTGGGTCTCGAGGGATGGAAGCGGGGCTGGATCCCTGCGGGAGGGGGTCCTTGGGGAGGGGGGTGGGAGGTGCAGGACTCCCTCCGTCCTCTAGAGTGCGCTGGAGAGGGGGGGTCCCTCCGGGGGCTCCTAGGGGTCCCATGGGACATCGCGGTGACCCCGCCGCCCCCATCCTCGGACCCCTGGACCCCCCCCGTCGGTAATTTCCCTCCCTCCCGCTCTCCTGCTGTTGCAAAACCCAGCGCCGTACTCACTGCGGGGAGGGGGGGGGTGGGATATCGCGACCTCCGGTCACGAGCGAGATTCCCGGTCGCGATCGTAACCCCCTCCTCGTCCCCGCCCAGCATCGCGTTCATAGCGAGGCGGGAGCCAATCAGCGAAGGGGTGGGGCGCTTCGCAGCCAATAGAAAGGGAGAGGCGGGACTTTGGGAGGGTGGGGGGAGGGATGCGGCCACGAGGGGACTCCCGGCCGTTGTCCCCCTACCCAGTAACCCCGTGCCAGGTGTCCCCTTCCAGGTGTCCCCGAGCAGGATGTCCCACAACAGGTGTCCCTGGACGGCGTTGGTGTCCCCCCCCGGCGCTCCCCATTTGTCCCCATATTGAGTGTCCCTTCGCTGTGTGTGTCCACGTGTCAATTGTCCCCATAGCGAGTGACCCTGCACCGAGTGTCCCCTTCCCGTGCGTCCCCGTGAAAAGCATCTCCGTACCACGATTGCCCACGCTATGTGTCCCCATGCAGTGTCTTTTTGTCACACCTCCCTGTTACAGTGCCCCGTGACCCCTCTGCCTGTCCCCAGGGCTCAGTGTCACCTAGGGGAGATGGTGGGGAACTTGGGGACGTTGTGTTGTCACCCCAGGGGATCAGGCTGGACTGGATGGCAGCAGGCAGGGGCATGGGACGTGGAGGGGATGGGATGGACTTGGCTGCAGGACATGGCAGCCATCACTGCCTTTCTTTCACGAACTTCACAGGACAACGCAGATGGCAGCACAGCAGAACGAGGAGAATCCATTTAATGCGGTCTTGTAAGGATGGGGACGGAGAGATGGGACGTGGGATGGTGTGAAGCAGGTGGGGTGAGGCTGGGAGCCTTTGGGATGGAGCGGGTAGGATGGGGATGGCGGGCACTGGGATGGGGATGGGAATCACTGGGATGGGGATGGGAATCACTGGGATGGGGACAGCCCTGTTCTCATTGCCTCAGTTTTCCTGGATGGGTTGGAGGGAGGGGATGTGGTGCTGAACCCCTTGCTTAGTGATCTAGGGGACTCTGTTCCCTCCGTGGTCACAACCAGCCAGGCTCACAGCAGCCACCTCTTGCCCCCTGTGCTGTGCAGGGCTGGCACAGCGTGTGTCACGGGCAGTGATGAGCTGCAGGGCTGCATCCTGCAGCAGTGCCAGCAATGAGCACTCACAGGCCCAGGGGTTCCCTGAGATGTCGAGGGACAGCGGGGGGCCAGGGGAGCGTGGGGGCAGCTGCAGAGCCTGCAGATGGTTGTGTGCCAGGTCGAGGACACGGAGATGGAGCAGAGGGGAGAAAACGCCATCAGGCAGCACCTGCAGGGTGTTGCTCTGCAGGAAGAGCAGACGCAGAGCTGGGGTGGGCATGAAGAGGGTTGGTGGCAGTGCACGGAGCTGGTTGCCCTCCAGGTCGAGCCGCTCGAGCATCTGCAACCCCATGAACGTATCAGCATGGAGGTGATGCAGGCGATTGTGTGCCAGGTCCAGGTTGCGCAGGGAGCGCAGCGGGCGCAGGGCAGCGGGGGGCACCTCGAGCAGAGCATTGCCTGCCAGGTTGAGCCATTGCAGCTGGGTCAGGTGCACGAACCAGGCTGGCTGCAGTGCCTGCAGGAGGTTCCCTTGCAGCACCAGGTGCTGCAGATGGATGGAGTGATGGAAAATGCCAGCAGGGAGGTCGGGAAGGAGGTTGTCGGTCAGATCGAGGATGCGTAGAGTGGGTACAGGTTGCAGCAGGGCTTCTGGAAGCACGGCCAGGCGGTTGGAGGAGAGGTGTAGCTCCTGCAGATGGGGCAGCCCGGCCAGTGCACTGGGGGATATGGTGGTCACAGCAGTGAACTCCACTGAGATGGCCTCGGTGGTGGGGGGAAGTCCGGATGGGAAGGTGCTGAGAGTGGGATCCGTGCAGATGAAGTGCGTGGCGTTGGGCTGTGGGTGGCACGGTGCAGCATGGCTGTATGGCAGCAGCAGTAGCAGCAGCAGTGGAGGAGGTGGTGGCAGGATGTGACCCAGCAGTGCCATAGTGCTGGTGCTGTGGGTAGGCAGCTTAATGTCACCCCATGGGTTGTGCCCTACACCATTCCCACCACCACCCCTGAGTGCCCCTGGGTGGGGGATCTCCCTCCTCATCCTGGCCCAGGGACCCCCAGCCCCCTCCTCACCTCCTCCAGCGGCCAACTCAGCTCCCTGGGGCGGTCCTTCCTCCTCTGTCACCACGCTGCTGGTTTGGCCTCACGTCCGCTCGATTGGGAAACCATCGCCTTCGTAATCACTGCAGCTCAAGGAAGTGCCAACACCCACGGCAGGGGCTGGGCACTCCTCATCCCCATGGCCCCACACTGAGGCTCTGGGTGCGAGGGTGGCACAGCATTGAGCTCTCCTTTTCCACGAGGCTGCAGGGATGCAGTGGGTGCCCAAATGAAGGTGTGAGCGCACAGATTTGTGCACGCAGTGGGGCTTTGCATGATGGCACAGCACAAAGCCCCACATGCTCCCCTGTCCCACAGCCTGCTGTCCCCCCACCTGTGCCCCACAGGCTCTGCTGAAGCAGGGACCGCTTTGCCTCTCCACATGGCACAGCATCAGAGGCAGTGGTGGGGAGGAATCACCTCTTGTAAACAGAAGTTTATTGCGGGGCTCCGGGGTTATACAGAGACGTTACCGCTGTCGCATGCATGAACGGCCCCGGGGCGATGGGGTGCCCGCGGTGCCCCGGCACCCTATTTACAGCATGGGACCATTTGCCCTCCACCCTGCAGTCAGGGTGCAGAGCATCTGCAGCGCCCGCATCCCTGCACCCAGCCCTGCGGTCCTGCAGAGCCCTACTGCCCCTCGTGCCACCTGCAACTGGGGCAGGGGTGGCACCGAAAGGGCACCCTTTGCCAGTAGAGAGTGGGTTTGGTGGGACCCCCCCCAGCCCCCTGCATCCCAGTGCCCAGCTGTGCTTTCAAGGAGAGGGGAGTGGAATGCTGGGATCTCGGTGGGAGCGGAGGTGTTAGGGGACAGATGACAGCTCTCCGCTGGCACCAGGTGAGGGTAGTGGAGGTTTTGCCCAGTCCTTGGCAGATGACAGCATCCTCTGTTGGGTGCTGTCCTGGCTGGGTGTTTCCAGGGTGCTGGCAGCATCCACACACCTAAAGGTGTCCAGGCACAGCCGATGGGACTGAGGGGCTCTGGGCAAAGGGCACTGCTTTGCTCTGTGCCAGCTGTGCCCATATCTGTGTGTCCATCCTGCTGCCTCCCAGGGAGTCCCGCCCAGGGCGCAGCAGTCCCTGGGTCCAGCCTGGGGAAGGGACCGAACAGACAGACAACTCAGAGCCTGTGCAAAGCAGCCGGAGCATGGGGCACTGCCCCGTGCCAGCCGGGGACAGCAGGGACCTGTGCAGCTCCGGGGGCAGGAGGGAAAAACCTCAAACCCTTCCCATGGGAATCCAGGGGCTGCCAATCCCCCATGCAGCATCTCAGCCCCATCCCCACAGAGCTGGGGCACCGTGCCACGACACGGCGGAGGAAAACGTCCATGGTGGCAGCGCCTGTGTGCGGGTGCCGAGCCGGGCAGTGAGCTTCTATTTGCCCGAGGGAGTCCGCTCCATGCCATAGCGCAGGAGGTGGTGCAGGTCCGTGAGTGCCCGGGGGGGCCCCGCACCGGCTGCTCGTGGTGCCGTGCCGTGCTGCCCATAGCCACCTGCCGGCGCTTCGCCGCTGTTAAATGTGTGGTTCCTCTTGAGGTGGGCACCGGGGCGTTGGGTGCCGTTGTTGGCGTTGAAGTTCAGCTGCTCAGGGTGCCACGGCGGCCCCTCCACAAAGTCCCCCCCTTCCCCACCAGGCGCCGAAACCACGCGCCGACGGTCAGGGCTGGGGCGCGGGGTGCCCCCAAAGTCGCCATAGGAGCTCCGGGGAGGACGGCGGGCACCGGCGGAGGGATGCTGTCGGGTGCGGGGACCCTCGTGGTGATCCCGTCCCCAGTGCCCGTCACCCGAGGAGTCGCTGAGTTCAGCCTCCAGCTCCTGATCCACCAGGATGGCGTGGCAGGAGAGGGGCATGCCGCGGGCAGAGCGGCCGGCGCCGGTGTGCAGCCGCGTGCCGCTGGCACCAGGGTCCCGCAGCGCGGCGTTGATGATGTTGTGGCTCTGCTCCCAGGTGCAGTTCTGGAGAGCACCGGGGCAACGCTTCTGCTGCAGCGGGGTTTGCTCCGGTGTAGGCAGGACGCCTGAGTCCAGGTCGTGTTGGCTCGCCTTGCCGAGCTCCTTGGGCCAGCCATTGGGCATCAGCGGGGCCAGCAGCGCGCCGGGCTGCCCGCCACGTGCTCGCCGCTCTCCCAACCGGCTGACGCTCACCACTGACTCGCTGTGTGCCAGGATGGTTTCCTTATCCTTGCGCCTCGCCAGCTCCTTGCGATCCCGGTGGCCGATGAACCAACACACGCTGAAGCCGGAGATAACGGCGCCGATGACGAAGGCGGCCACCGAGGAGATAACCAGCAGGTTCACTGATACCAGCCCGTCCGGCTCGTCCACGAAGCTCTCTGTCACCAGCCCTGGGTGAGGATAAGGGGGCTCAGGGGCCAGCTGTGACGTGCCACACGTCCCCGTGTGCCATCCCTGTCCCACACTCACCCTCGCACTCGCCCAGGTGTGATGTGCTGCCACCAGAGATGTCCTGCTCGAAAGCTGTCCTGTGGGGGACAAAAAAGAAGGGGTCAGCTGGCCTCCGACAGCCTCCCAACCTGCTGCAGCTGGTGATGAGTTTGTTGAGTCTCAGTGGTGAGAGGAATTGGAGGAGCTGATGTGGCTCAAAGGTCCGGGGGAGGCACCAGGACCCCAATGTCGCCCCCAAAGAGTCCACCCAGCCCAGCCAACTTTACCTGGGGCTGGGCTCCAGGAAGACGCAGGAGCCCTCAGGTGTCCAGCCACAGTACGGGTCCCGGCTCCCAAGGCAGCTCCTGGCAGGGAGCAGAGAGGTCAGGAAACCCCCAGCCCTCAAAAGAGACCCTGGCCCAGCACCGTGCCTCAGTTTTCCCCATCGGTGCTCCTGGCTATGCCAAAACATTCATAGCTCGACTCCAGTGTAGAGCAAATTCATGGTAAACCCTTTCTCCTTTCACAATCCCTCCCTCAAGCCCTGCCCTCTCGGAACTCACTTCATGCAGCCTGAGTGCTGCTGGCAGCGAGCCACGGGCACCCTGGCCACACAGGGGGGGAAGGCCAGCAGCAAGGACCCAGCTGCCTTGTCCAGCTCCAGGCCCAGGAGTCTCCGCTCATCCTCTGTGTCCCGGCCACATCTGGGGATGGGGCAGAGCTCAGTGTGGCCCCAGCTCCTGTCCCCACCTGCCCTGCTGCAGGCTGGTCCAGAGAAGGGGGCTCACCCGTTGCCCCTGTCTCATTCACACATCCAAACCATTGATCCCACCACTCATCTAACCCTTGCATCTTTCTGATTTATTCCTTCCTTCCATCCGTCCATCCATACATCCATCTACCCACCCACCTATCCATTCATCTACCTACCCTTCCATCCATCCAACCACATATCCATCCGCCCACCTACCAGTCCATCATCCATCCATCCATCCATCCACCTATCCATCCACCCATCCAACCACACATCCATCCATCCATCCATCCATCCGTCCGTCCGTCCATCCATCCATTCATCCACCCACCCACCCACCCACCCACCCATCCATTCATCTACCTACACTTCCATCCATCCAACCACATATCCATCCACTCGCCTACCAGTCCACCAATCCATCCGTCCATCCATCCATCCATCCATCCATCCATCCATCCATCCGTCCGTCCATCCATCCATCCCTCCACCCACCAACCCACCCATCCATCCATTCATCTACCTACCCTTAAATCCATCCAAGCACATATCCATCCGCCCACCTACCAGTCCGTCCGTCCGTCCGTCCGTCCATCCATCCATCCATCCATCCATCCATCCATCCATCCACGCATCCATGCATCCAACCACCCACCCACCCATCCCCTACTCACCCACCCAACCAACTACCCGCTCACCCCTCTCTCCCCACCCCAACCCACCTCCCAGGCTGGTAGGTCTCAAACTCCTCCAGGAAGACGCTCTGGCTGCCGGGGGGTGCAGGTGCGGGGCTGCTGGTGGCATTGGGATGGATGAGGAACTTCAGGATGGTTCCTGTGCTGGAGCCCAGGAAGACCACGGTGTGGTTGCCCCATGGTCCTGCTGCGTTGTCCACCACGATCTTGCGGAGCTGGTACCTGCATAGCATGAGCAGAGCAGGGAGTTGGAGCCAGCAGTGTTCTCAGGAGGAGAAACAGAGGCAGGCTGGGAGCTGAACCCCAGTGCATGGACCAGCACAGAATGCGGGGAAAAGCAGAGATGGAAACTAGTCCAGATCCCAGGCAGACTGGGCATGGATCCCAATCATGATGCAGCCAAACCCATTCCAGAACCCATTTAAGATCCTGCCTGGATTCCCTTCTGGTTGCAGCTAGTAGCCCCCAGCCCTGACCCACCTTGGGATCCAGCCCTGACCCCTTGGCAGAACCCCAGCTGATCCCCAGTCCTTGCTCCATATGCCTGTCCCCATCCCTATGTCCTTGTCCCCATCCCTACAGCCCCATCCGCAGCCCTGCATGCTGTCCTGCTGGCTGGAGGCTGTGGCCCGAGAGCGCAGCTTGATTAATTCCCCATTAAACAGCAATTAAGACAGATTTAATTAGGATGAGACAATCTCAGCTGCAAAGTTTATGACATTTATCAGGTCTCATGGCGCTCACCCATGCAGGGGCAGGGCTGGAGGCAGCAACGTGCTGAGGCACAGCAGTGCAAGCCACGCACATGGATGGGCACAGCTGTGAGCGGGTTGTGCGTGCACATACACACGTGCATCCCAAAAGCAGCCAATCTCCTGCACTGCTTTGTGCTGGGAACCCCTCTGCAGTCCCTCCAGGCTCCATCCTACCCCCACACTCACCGACTCATTGTGCGGACAATCCAGGGTGCGTTGCCCAGGGACGGCACCGCTTCATCCATCAGAGGATGCGTCTTCACAAAGGTGAGGATCTCATCGGGGAAGGTGCTGGAGGAGTTGTAGCGCATCCCCGGGGCAGCACAGCACCCGGGTCTGACACCACAGCATGGCAAAGCTCAGCACTGCCACGGCGTGGCTGAACCCCGTCCCATTTCTGTCCCAGTCCTCTCTCCAGCTCTGCTGATATTGGCTCTGGTGTCACCATTCCAATCTCTATCCCCATGCCACTTCCAGACATCCCCATTCCCATTGGAGGACATCCAAAGGTCCCTCCCAACTCCTCCAATTCTGGCATTCTGATCTCTATCACCAGCCTTGGTCACTTCCATCCCTACCCCTTCCCCATCTCCATCCCCAACCCTACGGGGTTTCTGCCACCACCCACCCGGCTGTCCCCTGCCACCATCCCTGCTGGGATGCTAGGATGATCCCTATAGGTCATTCTCTCACCGGGGCTTTGGCACCATGTCCTCAGGTACAGCTGTCCAGATGGATTCTGGTGATTTCTGCTCCCGGAAACGCCCCTCGAACACAGCAGCCACTTGGGTCATGTCAAAGGCACACACAGCCGAGCCGGGGATGCTGGGGAGACGCAGTGCGGGATGAAGACCTCAACCCAATCCCACATTCCCCAACCTTATGGGGCACTCCTCAGCCCCGTTCTGTAGGGCCAACCTGTTGGTGGGTGTAGAGAAGACGGCGAGCACCACGGGGCGCCCATTGAGCTCCAGGATATCCGTCACAGCATGGATGACGTTGAAATAGAAGTGTGAATCACCCGGCACGGAGCAGTTGAGCCGAGCCTTGAGGAAGGATGTCCACTGCTTCTCCAGCACCCGCTGTGACCCCCCCATGTCGTTTTTGCACACCCGAGCCACTCGGGATACCACCACCTGCAAGGGATGCCTGTCACCACCCAGCAGGGACAAAGGGACAGCCCCCACCCCAGGTGTCCCCCTAGGGTCACCGCAGGGACCTCTCCAACCTTCTCCAGGTAATTAAACTCCATGGCGATCTCCCGGAAGAAGAAGTAGACGTGGCTCCTCCACTCCACCGCGTGCACAAAGTAGGGCTCTGAAGGGCCAACAGCGGGGTCAGGGCTGCCCCAGGACAGAGCAGAAGGGGACAGGGAGAGGGGACAACCACGGTGGAAGCACCTTTGAACCACTTGGAGTCGTGTTTAACCGTGCGCAGGGTCGGGCTGTCCCCCAGGCTGCGATAGATGACGGCGTCGATGGCCAGGAAATCTGTCACCGTGGCTGTGAAGAGCATCCCCCCTGCAAGAGAGACACAAGCAAGGGGATGTGGATGGGGACAGCACGCAGAGAGAACCTGGAGGAGCAGTGCCCAACCGGTGGTCCCCACCGTGTCAGCACTGACCTGTGAACAGTGCCACGTTGGCGTGCTTGGGGTCATAGGGACACCGTGCCATGCCGCTGATATTGTCCCCAACGGGCTCCAAAGTGTCCATCTGCAGAGGGCACAGGGTTGTCAGCATGGTCAGGGAGTGCCATGCCAGACAGCAGGGTCTGGGTGGTGGCATCACCCTCTTGGAGAGCAGGAAACCCCCAAAGGGCAATGCTGTCCTCTGCAGGGCTCCTGTCCCTGTTGACACCCGCCAGCCCCATTCCAGCAGCAGGGGACTCACACTGTAGTTGGCACAGATGGGGTTGAAGGCGTTGGTGCCACACACGAAGAGCAGGTTCTGGTTCCGCACCAGCATCACCTTGATGAAGTTTCGGCACTCTGCCTGTGCCAGTAAGAGGGGGCCGTCAGCCTCTGCATCCACTCCCCAGCACCAGCCCCAAAAACAGCCCCAGGGAGAGGGGGGTGGTCCCCTCTGCCCCCCTCACCACAAGAGGCTGGGCTGGGGGATGGAGGGGGGGCAGCCCCAGGGGGCACGGACGGGACCTGGAAATTGGATTTCTCGCAGATTATGAGATGTGTCTGTTCTGATCAACGGGCCAGAAATAATTAATTACAAACCCAATTATACCAGCGTCCAATAAATCACAGTTGACACAAGCGTTGGCAGGGAGCCGAGAGGCACAGGGTGACACTGGGGGACGGTGACACGTGACGTGGGATGCAGGAGGGTGAGGGGGGCTCACAGGGTATGGACCCCCCCCATACCTCGTGTTTCCCCTTCATCCGGCAGATGCTGATGTCGTGTTGGTTCGACCTCCAAGTCAGCTTCTGTGGGGGTAGAAAATCCAATGTGGGGCCAGGACAGACCCCCCCCCAAGTGCCCCACAAGAGCTTGGGGGTCTGCCCTTACCCGGTGATAGCGCATCTCACTGCCAGCAGTGGGCTCCAGGCTCACACGGTAGACGTTGTCCCTGCAGGAAGGACATGGATGTCACCACCCCATGGGTGCCTGAGGACACCTCAGAGATGTGCCCTGCAGTGTGGGGCTGTGTGCTCTGTGCTCAGCCTGTCTGCCCCGTGGGGATGGGGTGGGGTGGGCAACGAGCATCTCTGGGGCACAGCCAGCCCAGAGAGCTGCAGGATATAGAATTGGGGTGTCCAACAGCACCCTGCTGTGGGATTGGGGTGTCCAAACTCAAAGGCTGGGGAAGACTTTTAGATGCCAGGAGAAGGAAGCAGGGTTCCTCCCAAACGATGGGACGCAGAGGTTGGGGACCACATGTTTCACACCTGTCTCCAACGAAGAGGGTCCTGTTGACCTTGAGGATGCGTTGGATGTTGAGGCGTTCAGTGCCACCACCCTCGGGGCCGCCCGGTCGGCTGCTGCCATGGCCCACGAACACAGCGTAGTGCTTCACATCTGGGGACATCAGGAGGGGGACACGGAGACAGCATCACACACAGCCCCACGGTCAGTTAGGATCCAACTTATAGAGCAACCCAAGCTCCCATCCCCATCCCCTCTGTGCTCCCCTGGCTCCTTCCCAAAGCACTCACAGTCGTCGTTTGCCACGGCGATGGGGCTGGGCTCCTCGGGGAAGGTGCTGTGAGCCGTCCTCTGCGCTGTGAGCAGGAGCAGCAGGACGAGGGGGGGCCACATTTTCTCCCCTGGTGCAGGCAAGCACCCACAGCACCTGCGGATAGGGAAGAGGTAGGACGGGGCAACACCTTCCCCCCCTCTATGCTCCTACCTGCACCCCAAAGCCACTGCCAGTGTTCATGGGGTGCCTCGTTGAGGCTGGGGGGTCCTGGGGGGGACCCCTGATGTGAAGGGTGATGGTCTGAGATGCTGGTGTTGGGACAGAGCCAGCAGCCAGCGGTGTGAGACCAGGGGTGTGTCTGGGAGATGGGGGAAGTGAGTCCTTCCCCAGCTGAAGAATTCCAAATATGCTGGGAAAAGCAGCCCCTACGCCCTCCTCCAGCCGTTCCCAGCGCCTGCACTGCTCTGCATTGGAGCTAATGGGTACAAAACTGGGTGCAACCTGGGCTCCTGGCTGCAGGATGGCTGCAGGGGCATGGAGATGGGGACGTGGGGATGAGGACGTGGGGACATGCAGACAGAGGAGCACAGCCATCTCACAGAAGGGAAGATCCCCCATTGCAGCCCTGCAGCTGCCACTTGCATTCTCCCTGTCTAAAATGCAGTCATACCATCTTGGATCATCAATGGGAAAGTGGTGGTGTGGGAATCAGCCCCACATACCCCCCCCATTTCCCCCCAGCAGCACAGCCCTGTTGTCACCATTGTCACCAACCCCCACTGTTCCAGGCACTGGTGCCATCCCCGCTGTGTGCCTGTGGGTGACACGGCGTGGGGCAAGGCTGGGTAATTAACAGGAGGCGATTTAATTGATTCTCAATCTGGCGAGGGCAGCGAGTGGGGATGCGGGTGCCATCGAACCGTCGCCCTCCTCTGCAGGGAGTGAGGGAGGGTGACATTGTGGGGGGACAAGGGACACAGGCACCACAGCTGTTCCAGTGCTGAGACCTGACCCAGTCCCCATCCCAACCCCCTCCATGGTGACGGAGCCACTGGATAAGACCCAGTCCTGCAACCCATGACACTGTGCAGCATCATGCCCTAGGAGAGAGCTGGCACTGTCTCCATCCTGCTTAACTCTGGGGACACCCGACCCAATGCTGCTATGCCACAGCCCCTGGGCAGGAGCTGACCACAGAGGACCTGACCACGATGTCACAGCTCTCAGGGACAGCTGATGGTGACATTGTGGGGTCTCTGAGCCACAGCTCTTCCATATCCCCCACGGCAGCTGCTGGGACTGCGTTGTGCCCTCATCATCACCAAGACAGGACCCCATCCCATGGGAGCCCAGCCTGGAAATTATCTATATTTAATTTTTGAGTGTTTGGGTTCCTGGGCAATTTTTTTTTTTTTTTTTTAAGCCATTAAGAATTAAATTGCAATTAAAGCCATCTCCCCCCAGGCGGCTGTTGGAGGCTTTCACCACCTGTGCTGAATGGTGGGCCCTCTCTGTGACCCCCCCCAGGAGAGTTCTCCATTTACCTGCAGCTTTAGGAGTCACTGGGGAACCTCTCATGCAGCCTCAGCCTGAAACCTCCCCAATGCCTTTGTGCCCCCCAGAGACTTTTGGTCACGGGGGGAGAGCGTTCCCAAAGCAATTCCCAACCCCCTCCTCCCCCCAACCCCCCAGAAAATCTCACAACGAGGCACAAATCTCCAAATCATGGCATCCCCGTGGAATTTTGTGACCACAGGATTTAGCAGGGGAGATCACCCAAGGATAGGGCTCAACCCCTATCAGCCACCTGAGAATCTCCCCCCACCGCTCCAGCACTGCCCATCGCCTCCAGTTGCCACGCAGCCACTCTCCCAATGGGATCTGGGGTGCAGGGACCCTCAGAAGCTCCATGCTATCGATCCCAGTGACTGTAACCCAGCTGGGGGGCTCCGGTGTCACCGTCCCCCGGCGTTCAGCGGTGACAGTGAGCGGGTGCCCAGCACAGTCGGGGTAACCCGAGCCTCCGGCTGCATAAATGCCTCCGATTGTGAGGGTGAAGAAAAGGCAATGGCTGAGAGGGGCCGGGGAGGAGGGGGCTGGCGGCGAGCGGGGGGCACGGTGGAGAACAGGGCCCCATTGATGGAGGAGGAGGAGAAGGGGGAGAGGAGCGGGGACGGCTGTAGGGAGCTGCGGGGAAACTGAGGCAGTGAGAGGGGGTGCCCCCTACATTCGGGTGGGGTTGGGATGCCTGGTAGAAGCTTTGGGATGGAGCTGGGAGATGGGGAATGGGGATGGCTGAATAAACATGGGCGAGTTGTCACTGTGCTGTGCCTCAGTTTCCCTATTTGACAGCAAGCTCACTACCAGGCACCACCCATCCGCACCCACAGCCTCGGGGGGGGGGGGGCTGATGCTCACCCCATCCTTCTCCACCCCCTCCAGCATCACTCCAGGCATGGGGCGAGGGGGGGGAAAGGGGAGGGCTAGCCTTGTAGCTTTGCCCCCACCCTGGATGTGACTACATGTCCCCCGCAGCCACCCCTTTAGGGACAACACTGACTCCATCCCTTCAATCCCTCAGTTTGGGGTGTGTGTGGGGGGGGGGGGGGGGGAAGGAGGGGGAGAAGGGTTCCCTCCCAGGGATGTGAACCCCTCACCATGACACCAGGGCACCCCGCGACCCCCGCTCTGCCCACCTCAGCTCAGCTGCCACCGCTGTCCCCACCGCTGCGAAAGGGTCCCCCTGGAAGCTCCGGCAGCATTGGGTGCATGTCTGGAGCCCGAGAGCCGCTCAGCTGTCACTCCGTCCTCCCCCCTTACCCCCCCCATCCCCATGGGACCCCCATGGGACGGGGCCCGAGCCCCCCACGCCAGGTGGGAAGGTAGAGCTGATGTCACCGTAACCGGAGCCGGCACCGCCGCAGCTGTCACCAACTGGAACCGCTTTGACTCTGGGTTGTTGTGTGTGTGTGTCCCCCCCCTTCACAACCCAACCCAGAGCGTCCCCTCCCCAGGGGTGCCACCACCACAATGGGTTACAGATCCCAGAATTGGGATATGGGGTTCCCCGTGGCGGTGGCACTGCGGTGGGTACATTATCCCAAAGCATATTGGGGGATTGGGAGGGGGGGGAGGGGGGGGGGTTGGGGGTGTCATCCCAATATCTCCACGGCGTCCTTTTCCATATGGCTAATGCTGGGTTTTATTTGATGTTTAGGGTAATTTTCTTTACAAAGTAACTAATGCCAATAAGCAATCAGCACAAATCATTATAGAGAGACGGCAATTAGATATGTTAATGAGACCCCTTCCAAGCGGCGGCATAAGGAAATGCTGACAACGTGCAAAACTGGCACAGAGAGAGTGGGGGGCACAGGGTTTGCTCCCCCACCCCCCCCCAGTGCTGCACTGAGTGACGCAGTGCCCATCAGATTGCATTTTGGGGTCAAAATGGGGTTGGGGTGCAGTGCTTGGAGTTCCTATAGTGCAGCCCAGCTGCCGCTGCCATGCAGCCATGAGGGCCACCGGCCCCAAAATGAAGGGGGGGGGGGCAAGGAAAAGGGGGGGTCACCCCACAGGTTTCCGTCCCGCCAATGCTTTGCTTGCTGGCCCGTGGGTTCGGGTGGCAGAGGCAGGAAGCAGCTGTCCCTGCGGCGCGGATGGAGCAAATGTCACCACGGCCACCTGGCACCAACACACCACCCCCCCCAACCCTCCTCCCCCCCCCCCCCAGCAAACAACACCCCCTGGGCGTTCAGAGCCTCCAAGTGGGTGCCAGGAGGATATCTCCCCCCACACCATCAGCGGGACATCAAGGAGGGGGGGGTGGGTGACACCACCGTGGCCATTTACCTTTCGGTGCTTCCGCAGCCACGTCCCTGTCGGCTCAGCTGTCCCCCCCCCCCTCCTCTTCACCCCCCCTGGGATCGCTCTCTGGTTACCGTCTCTGCTTACAGCTGCTGCTTATAGCCCCCCCTCCCTCCCCCCAGCACCCCCTGCCCGCTGCCTGCCCCGCTCTGAGACCTTGTGGTCATTGAGATCCCATCACCCCCAGAAGGATGGATGCCACCCCAACCCGTGCTGTCACCCACCTTTGGGTGCACACGAGGTGCCACCGACACCCAGCGCTGGCGGCCGGCCAGAGCTGTGTCAATTTGCATATTAAATATTGTCCCATCTACATATTAAGGATGATTTCCTATTTAGGAGGCGTCTCGCTTCGAGCCGAAAATAAACCCCACGGAAGGGATGGGGTGGGTGGCACCATGGGGTGCTGGGGGTTGAACCCCCTCCAGTGCCCCCACCCCACGCAATGTCCCTCATCCCTTGTCCCATACATGTGTCCCCTGCCCAGGCATTAAGCTCCCCCCAAGGCATGTGCCCCCCCCTTGTACCTAAAGGCACACACGTCCCATATATCCCCTCCTTTATTCCCAAAGGGGCACGACCCCTCTGTTTCCTCCTGTCCCTTCAACTGTCCTACGTGTCCCCAAAGGTCCTCACCACTCTTTGATCCCCTTGACCCTAAAACCACACAACTCCCACTTGTGCCCCCCTATAGCTCCCTGCCTGTATCCCCTACAGCTCCCCACTGCCCCCAGCGCACTTGGCCCCGTGACCATAGAAGAAGTGCAGTGGCCACGGTGACAACCTGGGGATGGGATCTGCCTTTGGCAATGGGACCCCATGGCAACCAGCACGCAGACCCTCAGAGCTGAATGGGCACCCTACAATACCAAATACATGTTTAACCCCAGCTCCAGGTGGGCACCCTACAAAACCAAACCCATGCTTAACCCCAGCTCCAAGCAGCATCCCTACAATAACACCTCTGTTTCCACAAACTGCTCCAGGTGCCAACAAAGCACAGCCCAATCATTACGAGGCCACCCCAAAACACTGCTTTGGGGGATGTAAATGCAACGTTTCGGAGCAACCCTACAAAAACAAAGCCACCCCAGCCCCAAGAAAGCAGCCCTACAGCACAAACCTTCAGGTCCCAGCAGGACAGGAGAAGGCGGTGGGGAGGAGAGCAGCTCAGTCCATCCGCCGTCTCTTTTTTTTTTTTTAAGCCTTAATAAAAGTTTATTTGTTGTTGTTGTTGTTTTTATTTCCTCTTTAGTCTCCCCCGCATCTCCGCCGTGCCGGGACGCGCTTGGCTGCCTTGCTTTGCTTGGGAAAATGTTACCTTTAATTGCTCCAAGCTCAGGCACCAGCGCCTTGATTTGAAATTTTTAGGCTTCAACAAACTGATTTGTAGTCAAATAAGATGAAATATCTGCTGTGCGCCGGGGTCAGCGTGGGGAGAGAGGGCAAAGGGACCACAGTGCCCACACACACAGTCCTCCTGTGGTGCTGGTGGCCCCACGTGGGTCTTCATTTCACAACCCCCCTCCTCACCTCCCTGCCCTGAGGCATGGCATGGAATGGCACTGCATGGCTCGGAATGGCATGGCATGGCTTACCATGGCTGAAAATGGCATGGCACAGCTCAGCATGGCTCAGAATGGCGTGGCATGGCTTGCCATAGCTCAGAATGGCATGGCACGGCTTACCATGGCACAGAATGGCATGACAGAGCTTACCATGGCTCAGAATGGCATGGCACAGCTCAGCATGGCTCAGAATGGCGTGGCATGGCTTGCCATGACTCAGAATGGCATGGCACAGCTTACCATGGCTCAGAATGGCATGGCACAGCTCAGCATGGCTCAGAATGGCATGGCATGGCTTGCCATGGCTCAGAATGGCATGGCACGGCCTGACACAGCTTTGCACAGCTCCAAATGGCACAGCATAGCTCTGAATGGCACAGATCAGCTCAGAATGACGTGGTTCAGCTCAGAATGGCACGGTTCAGGCCAGTGTGTCTCCGCATGGCACCAGCAGAGCTCAGCAGGGCATGGTTCAGCACAGAATCGCATGGTTCATGGCTTCACATGGCACAGCAGAGCTCAGCACGGCTCAGAATGGCACGGTTCAGCACAGAATGACATGGCACGGCTCTGCATGACACAGCTCAGCTTGGCACAGTATGGCACAGCATGGCATAGAATGGCACAGCACAGCTCAGCACAGTGCAGAATGGCACAGCACGGCACGGAATGGCACAGCACGGCTCAGAATGGCACAGCACAGCTCAGAATGGCACAGTGCAGAATGGCACAGCACAGCTCAGCACAGTGCAGAATGGCACAGCATGGCATGGAATGGCACAGCACGGCTCAGAATGGCACAGCACAGCTCAGAATGGCACAGCACAGCTCAGCACAGCTCAGAATGGCACAGTGCAGAATGGCACAGCACAGCTCAGCACAGCTCAGAGTGGCACAACCTGGCATAGAATGGCACAGCACAGCTCAGGATGGCACAGCACAGTGCAGAATGGCACAGCACAGCTCAGCACAGCACAGTTCAGCTCAGCTCCTCAGGAGGGATGCATGCACCTGCTGCAACCAAGGTGTGGGCAGTGCTGTGCAAGCGCAGCCTTCGCGTGGCCACCACCTCCTCCTCTTCCTCCTCCTCCTGGCAGGCTGCAGGCTTGCTGCTGTGACCCAGCTCTATCCCACTCTGCATTTCCCATCACCATCTCCATCAGCTGAATGAACCTCCGGATGGCAGCCAAGGAGGGGGGAGAGCTGGGAGCCACCATGGGTAGCCCTGACCCACTCCATGTGACCGAGCCCCCCCTGTACACACCAGGACAACCCCATCCCCATGATGTGGGATGCACCGTGGTCGGGCTGGGGGCTGCAGGATGCTGCTGGTGGGGAACAAAGGACCATTGTTTGCACTCTGTGCCCCCGCCTGAGAGCTCGCCGGAAGGTCAGGTGCTTCCTCACCACCCCGAAATAGCTCCTTGTTCTGCTGCCACGGTGGGTGGGGATGGGGGAAGGAGAAGAGCTCCCCACCCTAAAGCCAGATTTGAGGACAGCTCTGTCAATGCCATCACCCAGCGGATGGGCAGGGGGGGCTGCATGAGCCCTGCTGCAATGCTCCTAGCTGGGAGGGGACAGAGCCCTCCAGCCCCCACCTTGGGATATGGGGTCCCTGTCCCCTCCCCGGTGCAGAGCAGATGTGCACTTGGAGGCAGATGTGTTGCTAAGGGCACAGGAGCGAGCAGAGAAGGGGAGGGGGGGAAGAGTATTGATTCGTGCTTCCGGAGGAGGAACTGTTCAAAAGCAGAGGGAGCTTTGAGGGGCTTTCAAAGAGCTGGGAAGGTGGTGTGGGGTCTGTGCAGGTGTTGGTGTGTGCACTGCTGTCACACGCGCGTGTGTGTGTGTGTGCAGGTGTTGGGGTGTGAGCACTGGTGCGTGCACCCCAGGCTGCTGCTTGCATGCAGGTGTCAGTGTGCGTGTGCATGTGATGGGCAGCAGGAGCTGTGTGCACAGCAGTGTGTGCGTGGGGGTGTGTGTGTGTGTGTTTGCACACAGGGCTGCTGTGTGTGCACGGCTGTGGGTGGTGTGCTAGGTGTTGGGCAAGCAGGGGGATGCACATGGTGCATGTGGGCGTGCGGGTGCGTGTGCACACAGGTATGTGCATGCATGCACGTGCAAGAGTGTTTGCGTGCAAACACATGCATGTGTGTGCAGCTGCCTGCAGGTGTATGTGCGCCTCCGTGCACACATGCGTGCATGCATGAGCAGGGTGCATGCGTGCGTGGGCATGCACACATGCATGTGCACATGCGTGTGCATGTATGTGACTGCATGCACATGCATGTGCAGGTACATGCACGCATGTATGCTTGTGTGTGTGTGCATCATGTGTGTGCATCATGTGTGTGCAAGTTATAGGGGGGGCCATGCAATGCTCCTCTGTGTGTGTGTGCATGCTCTGAGCAATGGCTCTGAAATGAGCATCGTTCCAGGGAGGGGGGGCTGCAGTGGATCAGATGCATCTCCTCCCACCCCCCCCACCCCAACCCCAAGCACCTCGGGATCCTGGCTCAGTTCTGCAGGACGGCCCTCAACCACCAGCAGCCATGGGGCTATTCACAGCACTGACCTCACACCACTGAGATAACTCCAAAAGGTGAAATGAAGGGTATGGCACAGCAGGTGCCGGGCAGCTGCCGGGTTATTTGCAGCTCAGCACTCTCTACCTGCTGCAGGAACAGGACTGGCCCACGCTGCATGGGGACAATTCCCCCATCCTGGCTTTCCTCATCACCTTCAGACCCCTGGTGGGAGGTGACAAATGGGGCAGAGCTCTGTCCCACCACCCAAACCTGAGCTGGATCCAACCTCACCGGGGAGGTGGGTGCTCACAGCGGGAACAGCACCCAGTGCCCCCCCCCAGTGCTCCCCTTCCCTCAGTGCTGCTTTTGGCACTGGAGCTGGGTGGCACCATCCCTGTATCACTCAGTGCTGCTGCTCTGCGCCTCAGTTTCCCCATCCAAGTGCAATGGTCACTCCCTGCTCTGCACTGCCCCAACGCTGCCATGCCCACCGGTCCCAGCTGTTCTCCTAAGGACCACCATCACCCCAGGATCCATTCAGCACCAAACGCGGTGCTACGGGCGATACGGACGCACCCAGCTCTGAGCTCCTCCGCTGGGTTTGATGGGATTATCCCCGTGGGCAGGATTACACAGGGAAGAGCCAAGGATTAGCCACGGCGCATCAGCATGCTGCATCCACGACCGTTGTCAGCCCCGGCGTCAGCCCAGGGCCTTCGTGCCATACTGGGAGGAACTGGGACAGAGTGGGGAGAGGCAGATCCTGAGTCCCAACTATGGGGCTGGGACCCCCTTTGGGGACCGGTGGCGGCTGCCACCTGCTGCGTAATTAAGGGCTGCCGCTCCTGGGAACTGCATGCAGAGATGAGAAGGATCTCTCTCTTTTTTTTTTTTTTTTCAATTTGACAAAATTGTAATTAAATAGGGAGTAAAATCCCATTAGCACAATCCAGCCCCACTGGGAGTCTCCTCCACTCCAGACTATCCTTCTCCCTTTCCATCCCGTTGCAATAAAGGAAACCAAACCCCTGCTTGGTGCTTTTGGGGGTCGTTATCCAGGCCTGGAGCTACAGGGGTGCCTGGGATGGTAACCAGAGCCACCCAGAGCCTTGGGATGATGGAAACAACAAGTAAACCACCCACATTCCCCAGCACAGATTAAGCAGGAGGAGAGGCAAAGCACCACACGGCATCACATCCCCAAAACAACCCCTAAAACACAACAACAGAGCCCCACTGCACGGCTGCGCCCACAGCCCAGCCACGACGCTGGAAAACCGCGTCCAAGCTGGCAGCTTTAATTAAAAACCTGAAGCTGCAAGCGTGGCCAGCACTGCAGCACGGCTCTGCACTGAGCTCCAGCACCTTCACAGCACGGCCCAGCGCTTACCATGGGGACGGGGCACAGCGGGGAGGGGATACAGCAGAACCCCCCAGGCGGCGGTGCAGCACGGAGCGATGCTCGCAGGACGCACTGCCAGCAAAACCATGGCGTGCAGCTCACGCAGAGCACAGTCCAGGGATGGTGACACCCAGGCTGGCATCTCACCTCCCACCCTACGGCTTGAGGTCGTACGGTGCTGAGCTGCTGAGCCCCACGGGTTGAAAGGCAGTGCACATCCCTGCAGCTCCATATAGTCTGCACTGGGGATGCGTGCACCCCCGTCACCATGCACCCATCCCAGCCCCGTGCCCACGCTCCCACACAGCACTCCCCATCCCATCCAAGGCCATGGGGCACCGCAGCACGGCCCGTTGGCATCCATCAGACACGAGCTGTTCCCGGAGCTGTCAGGGGGTAATTTGGTAATTTCCCTTTGTTTATGGGAACGGCGGCACTGAGCAAAAACATCTTCTGCCAACCCCTGCACCCGGCAGGCTCAGCACCCATAGCACACAGGGATGCAGAACCCCAAGAGACCTCCCAGCCCTATGGCCTCAAGAATGCCCCCCCCATGAAGACGGTGCGCAGCCCCCCCCCCCCCTCCATACACACCACCTCTGAACGCAGCAGCCACGTGCCCCAGTGACAGCAGTGACCCAGTTCCCACGTCACCCCACTGCCGCCCGCACCCCTCTGCATGAGGCTCAGCACCTTGCTCTGCCCCCCCTTCTTCCCCCCCCCTGCACTGGGTGCGATAGGGATGGCAGCCACATCATGGGATGGGGGCCACATCCTGCACCAGAGCCAAGCAGTGGACCACGGGGTACTGGGGAGGGGGGGGGGGGTTTGTCCTCATCTCCTTGAGCTACAGCTGTAAGAAGGTGGTGGGGTGGGGGTTGTCTACCTGTCTCCCCCCCACCCCCCTCCAGGTTCTGGAGGGGAAATAGAGGCATAGAGGATGGCACCGTTCATCCAAGGTCACCCCGAGCCAACAGCACAGCCTGGTCCTGCTCCCCCGAGGGCACTGTCCCCCCCCCACAGCTCAAACAGGGCCAGCACCCCCCACCCCTCCTCCATTCCCTACTTGATTTGGGGCAGGAGGATGCTCAGGACCCCCCACCGCAATTGACATGGATGATGCAGGAGGAAAGGAGGCCAGGCCTGGGAAGGGGGGGGTGCCTGGGGGGGGGGTAGGCATGCTGTGGGCAGGATGCCCATGGTGACAGCAGTGAGGGTGACAGGGCAGGATTTGGGCCAAGCTCAGCACAACCCACATTATTTTGGGGTTACATCACCAAAATCCATCGCTATAGTGCAGAGTCCCTAAGGAGATGACAGCCCACCCCCACCCCCCCCCCCACCCCCTCATGGAGATGCTCAGCTGTACTCCGACCTGGGGAGTGCCAGCACCCTCAGCACATATAGGGTGACCCTATGGGGTGTCATTCCCCCCACAACTGTACCCACAGTGGTAAGAAGGAAGAAAAGTTATAGTTCCAGGGAGATAGTGCTGGGCACCCCAGCTCTCCGGGGGGGGCTCTGGGCCCATGGGCTGTTTGAGGGGCAAAGCACTTCCTACTCCCCCCCCGTCTGAGCCCTCATCGCTTCCCTCTGCTGTCCTGCCCCATTGCAGCCCCCCACCACAATCCCTCCAGCTGAGGGCAAATGGGGTGGGGGCCTACAACATCCCCCCCCCCCATTCCTGCCCCAATACTCCACATCCTAGTTGCTTTTTATAGGGTAGAGGAGCCCTGTGAAACAAGGAGCCCTCCCTATCCCATTCTACTTCTTCTCCACCCCCCCACCCCCCCCCAGTTTGGGAGTGAACCCCTTCCCTCTTCACCCCGGCCCTCCCAGGGCTCAGCACATTGCATCCCAGGGCTGGGGGGGTTGGGAGGGGGGTCATGATGTAGGGTCGGGGTGATGAGATGAGATGGGGGGGGTGCTGGATGGGTGATGCTGTGTTCAAGATTCAGTGCTGGGGGGGCTGGGGGGGGGTGCAGGGTGTGGGAGGGACATAGGGGTGCTGGGCAGGGGGAGGTGGTTATGGGACCATGGGATCGGGGGTGGGGGGTGCAGGATGGAGATGCTGGGGGGGGTTTATAATGCTGGGGGGGGGGGCAGTGGGGTGAAGGATGACGGTGATAGGAAAGTCTCCATGGTGCTGGGGGGCGGGGAGGGGGGGAATAAAGGTGTGGGGTGGAGGTGCGGAGGATACCCGAAGAACGCGGGGGAGGGGAGGGGGGAGATCGTAGGGTGGGGATGGGGGGGGGGGGGCGTGGGGACACGGCGGTGAGGAGGGGGATGGAGGAGGGTGGGGTGCGGGGGGGTGGGGAGCGGGGTTGGGGGAGGGCCGGGTTGCGGGGGGGGCCCTCCAGCCGTGACCCTTCAAGGTTCCTCCCGCTCCGCCCGGAGAGCCGCTAACAAAAGCGCCGCTTCCCAATGCAGCAGCAGCAGCAGCCGGGAGGGGGGAGGGCCATGCCGGGGGTGCGGGGAAAGGGGGGGTGTGGGTGGGGGGGGGAGAGGTTAAAAAAGACACATTTTTCCTTTTTTCGCCCCCCTTCTTCCCAACGTCCCGATGGCAGGGTGCAGCCCCCCCTCCCCACACCGGCAGCCCCCGACGGGAGGGGGAAACTTCGCACCGATTCGGATTGAGAGGGAGGGGATTGGGGGGGGGGGGGGGGGGGGACACGACACAACCGCATCGATGGGGTAGGAGGTGGGGGGGTGGCACCGGCCGCTCTCTTACCTTCAGCTCCGGGGGGGGCCGGGAGGCGGGGGGGGGGGGCACCGCACACCTGCGCCCGGCGGCAGCGCGGCTCCGCTCGGCCCGGCCCCGCTCCGCTCCGCACCGTGCGCGCCGCCGCGGCGGGAGGCGCCGGGGCCACCGGAGCCCGTGGTGGGGCGGGGCTGCGAGAGAATAAGAAGCGGGGGGGGGACCGCGGCCAGAGCCGGGTCCGGGCCCGCAGCCCGCCCGCCCGCCCGGCGGATGCGTTTGCAGCGGGGCCGCTCCGGCAGCGCACGGCGCTGGAGATACAGCGGAGCTGCCGCTCCTGCCCCCCGCCCCCCCCCCCAGCGCCCTGCCCCCCCCGCCCCCAGCCCGGCCCCTGCCCGCCTCGGCCCCCTCCTGACAGAAAAGCATCGCCCCATCCCCGCTGTGCCCCGGTTCGGGGGATGTTGGAGCCGTGCCCCCCCCCTCTGCCTCAGTTTCCTCCTGCATCAATCCATTCCCCCATCCCCCACTCCTCAAAAAGGCTCAGCATTGCTTTGTCTCCCCGCCTCATCGTCCCCCCCACCCCCACCATCCCTAGGACCCTACCCACAGCCCCCACCGCCGTGCACAAAGTGCTTCTCCCCCTCCCTGGCACTTTGGCTGCATCCCACACACGGGGGGTTCAGGACCACTCTAGAACCCAGGTGGGCTGCCTGCCCACAATGGGGTGGGGGGACACTCCACTAGAGTGGGACCCCCAGAATATGCACCCGAAGCCTCCGGGTGGGGACATGGCTGGAGGAGGGGGTTCAGTTTCACATATTCAATGATTTAACACCAGGCGAGCATCATATTCCCCTCCACCATCTGCTTCCCGCGCCTGTTTTAGCTGAACTTACACAGAAAAAAAATAAATAAATCACAGCAGTCATAAATAAACCACTGCTCCCCCCCCCCCTTCCCCATCCCATCCTTCCCCATCCCATCCCCCAGCCCTGGGGGGCAGATGCTTGGCATGGAGCATCCCTGCATGTCCTGCGAGAAGGATGTGCACCAGGAGATGCCACTGCCCGCACCCAGCTGTGATTTGGATCCAGTTGAACGTTGCTTTCCCAGCCCAAAGAGGCCGAGGATGGAGGACTCACTGTGCCCTGACACCGTGGAGTGATGAGGAGGGGAGATGCCCCCTGGTGATGGAGAAGGGCTTCGAGAACCTCTGGTCTTTCTGTGCCATGGATGCACTGAGCTGTGCCGGTGCTCAGCACACACCATAGGTTTCTCACGCTTCTGATTCACCCATTCCTGCTGGTTGCTGGCACTGAGGACACGGGGACAGCCAGCCCTGGGGTGGTGCAGGAAGAGGGGATCCCCAGAGGCCCTGTGGTGGGAAGGAAACCGTGGTTGTGACTCAGTGCCTGAGTCAGTGTCCCTGGGGTGACATTGAGGGGACAGCGCTGAGCCCTTGGACCTGACCCTCAGCTCGTCACGCTGACCAAACTCAGGCTAATTAAGGTCATTTAGCATCTTCCTGCTTCATTCCTTCCCCCTACCCATGGACCCCTCCTCCGGAAACAGCTGAGATGCTTTTTGCTGAAACCTCTGCTGGAACCACAGCCACGCAGCACCCAGTGGTGGCACACGGAGGGGACAACCATCCCCCCCCCAAGGGTCACTGCAGTTCTGTACATGCTGGGGGAGCAACTCCCATGGGATCGGTGCTTCCCACCCTGACACCCTATGGCACCCCATGAGCGTGTCCCCAACCCTTACAGACATTGCACTCCCTGAGCTTGGCCAGCAGTCTGGAAAATCAGAGCTTTGGGAGAACCGTCACTGCTCACAGCCTCTGTGTGGAGATTTATTCACGGGCTATGGGGTTTGTTTGACCTTTTGGAAGCGTATATAGTTGGAGAAGAGCTAATTGGCTCTGTAAATCCTGCTGTGGAGGCAGGATGGAGCTCTGGCTGCTTTGGTCCCACCGTGCTGGGTGACACACAGAGTGCAGTGAGGAGTGTGGAGGGGGATGCCAGCAGCCCCATCCCCATCGCTCTTTTTATCCTTTATGTTGTAGGCTTTATTTATAGGGAAAACACTCCGGAGGTGCAAACAGAGGGGTATGTCAAGGCTGTATGAAGCCGCCTCCATCGCAGCAAAACGTGCCCAAATCTCTGCTTGGGGCACCTCAGCTCCCAGCTGCCCGGGCTTGAGTTTCCCCTGGGAGGGCTGTAAGTGAGCTGAGGGATGCTGTGCACGGCAGGCACGCAATGAGGGCAGCTCCAGCCCTCCCCCCGTGCCCCCAATGTGCATTGAGAACCGCAGTCACCGTGTGATGAGCGGAGCCGTTCTCTGCGCTCCTGTGGCTGGAGGGGATCCCAACGGGATGGAGGGTCAGGGAAGGAGTTCAGACCCCCTCCACCCCCCTCATTGTGCCCCACCAGCCTCACACATGCCAAGCATGCAGGGGGAGTTCTGGGTGTAGCTGCAGTCCCCAGGCCTGCTGCAGCATGCCTGCTGCACGGCACGGCACGGCACAGCACGGCACGGCACGGCATCCTGCTCCTCCTGCCCTCTCTCCCCCCCCAGAACCCCAAGCCCTTCTCAAAGCAGGGGCTCAGGAAGGGGATTCAGGCAGCAATGCCCTCATGGTCCATCCTGCTGGCAGCCCCCACATCAGGACCCAATGAGGTCCCCTCCCCAAGGACCCCTCATCCATCCCTGCGCTCAGCAGCGCTGTGCTCCTGGTGGCTCTGACATCACTTCTTTGGGAACATCCCCTTCAAGCAGCCTTAGATCTGTCCCCCTGAGCCCCAGTGCAGGTTAGGTGCCCAGATCAGCCCAGATCACGGCTTGATGCTGTGAGCAGGAAGCTTAGAGCTCACTGTCTGTCTCTTCCCTAATTAGCTGCACTGTGGGAAGGTCTGTCCTGCTCAGCATCCTTTCTCATGGGATGCACTGGGCAAAGTATGGGAACGATACAGCAAAGTATGAGCCCGTGCCTCTGCAAGTGGGGTTCTGCATAAATCTGGCACGAGCTCTTGGTGTGCCTCAAAGAGAGCAGAAAACACGCAGCCTTAGCATTGCTGTGCACTACTCATGGAGCACGTGTGACAAACCTCCCACCTGCAGAGATCAAACTTCTAATTCGGCGTGAATTCACATCACCGGTAAGGTGGGGTGGGGAAACTGAGGCACAGGACAATCCAGGGACAGGAGCAGAGCTGTTTATATGCACGCATGTACGTGTGCATGCGTGTGTGAGCGTGGATGTGCACACACGTGTGCATGCATGTACACGATGCATGTGTGCACCCAGCAGCAGAGGGCAGCGCATCTCCTGAGCTCTCAGCTGCATCCCGGCAGGCAGGCAGCCCAAGCATAGCAGCCTTTCAGGCACCCTCTGCAATGCCAGAGCCTCCACCTGTGCCAACCACAGCGAGCCACAAAGCAGCCTTTATGCCAGCAGGATGCATGTGTGTGCACGCATCTCGTGCACGCATGTCCTTTCGCACACGTGTGCATGCACATGTGTGTGCACGCACATCTCCGTGTGTTTGCTCAGATAGGAGCATTGCAACAGCCCCCAACCCTTCCCAGCTGACATCACCCCCTCCCCAGGCTGCACCCAGTGCCCACGGCAGCATCTCCATCCCCAGCACCTGCAGCAGACCAGTGCTGTGCCCTTCCCCGGCACGCTGCGGCGGCGTTCGAGGAGGAAGAGTGGTAATTAAGTTAATTTGCACATGCAAATCATCCTCGGTTTGAATCTGTTAATTTTATAATTTGATGTTTAATGTACATATCTGCTGTGTTTTCCCAGCCAGAAACCCAACATTTTCTGGGTGCTAATGATGGGGGTTGTGTTCTGGGGGTAGGGGAGAAGGACCCCACATTTGCATGGCTGCACTGGGCTGATGCTGTGGAGGGATTAATTGCTGCTGTGGGTTGGGTTAGGGGTTCTTCCATCCCTTCAGGGCTCTGCCTTCGCCCCGCAGCCTTCACCTGCCTAGCAGAGTGTTAAGGACCGTGTTGCAAACCTGCAATTGGAGTGGTTTTAAATATTTCCAAATAAGTACCTGTCAGCAAGGCTGAGTGTGGAGGGGAGAAGGCAACGAGCTGTTTGTAGCAGGAGAGGTGCATAGGGTGGCCTCAAAACAGGCTGAACCTGCCCCATTCTCAAAGCACTGCTCCTTTTCTTCTTTCTTCTGGGGATGCTTTGGGGTGCAATGGTGCAAGCTGAGACCTGGGCAGCTCATGGCAGCCAAGCTCCAATTGATGGAGCTTTCCCATCCTGCTTGCTCATGGCTGCATCCACCTCCCCATGAGACCAAGCACTGCAGAGAGTGCAGAGCTCTCACCCCATATCCCATCCCTGAGAGCTCCCTGCGATGGGTACTGCAAAAATTGGGTCTGCATTGAGTGTCAGGCATCACCGTGAGGCTGAGAGCATCACAGTGAAGCTGAGAGCATCACCATGAGGCTGAGAGCATCACTGTGTGGCTGAGCATCACTGTGTGGCTGAGCATCACTCTGAGGCCGTGCATCCTCATCCCCATGCCGAGCATCACTGTGTGGCTGAGCATCACCCCAGTGCTGAGCATCACTCCAGTGCTGAGCATCACCCCGAGGCCAAGCACTGCTCCGAGGCCGAGCACTTCCCGATGCCGTGGCGGAGGACGCCCAGCCACATCCCTGTTTATCTGCTGTTCCGGCTGGAGTTTTGCATACGCCGGATTTACAGATTCCCTTTGAAGCTCTGGCTGCTGTCGGTCCCTCCTCTCTGCCTCGGCGGAGATAAAGCAGCTCCCGCAGCCTCCGCACCCGGGGGGATGCCGACACCGCCTGTCACACACCTCCCTGCCCCCCTGGCCCTGCAGGTTTGGTCCACATTCCCTTCATCCTTTCCCCACACCCCAGCACATGGCTGGGGCTGTATCCATCCACGTTATCCCCACATCCCCCGGTGCCAGACAGGAGCGGAGCGTCCCCCCGGGGGGTGCAGGGAAGGGCGATGCCACCTTTTTAATGAAAACTAATTGGCACTAATCCCTTCTCATTGTTTACTCGGGACTGATTTAAGCACATTTCAGGCTAGACTGAGCAGTTGAGCATTTCTAATGTATTTTTCTTTCTGCTTTAATGACCTTGTTCCTGCCACCCTGCTGCTGACTCCCTGCTCCGGAGAGCGATGCGGAGATGAGTGTTAACTTAATCAACTTCATCCAGAAAGAGGAAAACCTTGGTAGGGAAGGAGCTCTCCTGGTTGCCACCAAGACCCGCCGTCCCTATGATATGTGGCTCTCCCCGTTGCAGGACCCTCCCATCCAGCTGTTCCCCAGCCTCAAATCCAGATGTTCCCATTGCCAACCCATCCAGATGTACCCCTGTGATCTCGCTCCAGCTGTCACCACTGCCACCACAAGGTCACCCCATCCAGCTGTCATCCCCATCACCCCATCCAGGTGTTTGTTATCCCACCACCCCCATCCAGCCATCCTCACCCTCCAGAGATCCTCCCAGCCCACAGGATGCTCCCAGCTCCCCCCCAGCCCAGCTTCACGCAGGCTGTCCCTGTCCCCGTGTCCCCTGTACCCCCCCCCCCCCAATCCTCAGCCTCCCACTGAGCTGGGGATATTTATAACCTCCCCTCCAGCTCTCGCCTGCTCTGTTTCCGTGCAGAGCTGGTGACTTTCACAACCTCCAAGACTTTCTGTTCTCCTCATCTCCTCCGGTGATGAAAGGATGCATGTGCTCATGCTATGAAGGAGGTAGGCATCTCTCCGGGCCCCCCCGCTGCTGAGCTGTGCCACACTCACCCGTTCCTTGGAAGATGCTCACTGCTCCCTTTTTCCTTTCTCCCTATGAGGACATGTTTTGTTGGGTTTATATCCCCTACTCAGGGTTGGGTAGGGGCTCCTCTTTGTCCCCCCGTTGCCCAGCCCCACACCAACCTAACCTTAACCCCTATGCCACCCCAACGACAGCACCGCACCCCACTGTTCCCAACCCTGCCCACCCCAACCCCACATCATGCCTCACTTTCACAGGACCCCGTGCTCAACCACCCCAGCACTCAGCAGCCTGTTGGCAGAGCGGATCCCAATGGGATCCCACAGACACACCATTATGCTTTTCCCCTCGAGCGTGGCTAACCCGGCGCAGAGCCCAGCCTGGAGCATTTTTCCCCCTGGGTAGTGCAGGGCAACATCCTATGGAAACAAAAGAGAAAAGAGAAAAGGAGATTTTCACCCCAAAAGTCACGAGGTTGAGCCTCCCCCTTCTGGGGGGTTCTCCCCCCCCAACCCCCAGTGCCTGCATTGAAGCTTTCAGCCCTCATTGCCTTTGCAGGAGGAGGAGGACAGGATGGTGGGAGCTGTGCCATGGGACCCCCATGGTCTGCCCCCCAGGGAAGGACTGAATCCCTCTGTGCAACTCAAGGACAATCCGAGGAGCTGCTGTATTTCGTTTCATACAAACATATGAAATGATTCACTCCGAGTTTTGAAGTGGAGTAAACAAACAGTCCTAAATGGTTAAAATCCCAATTAGATTGTAAGAAATCCTTCAATTTCTTGCTGCCTAAGGACTGGAGTTAAGGTCAGCTCTTTTCTTTCCTTAAATATGTGATTTTCACCACAATCCCGTTTGTGCTGGGGCTGTCAGCCTACTGCTAAAAGGCTCCTTTTGTCTTCAGCCCTTCCTTTCTTTTAAGGAAAATTCACTCCGTGCTTTTCCTACCTCACACCTGGGAGAATTGAGCACAGTCCCTTTCACCCCATTCTGTCCCCAAAGGGGTATTTGGGGTGAGGGACCCCCCGGCTGCAGGTTGGGTCTGTCCCTAGGTGCTGCCTCCCACCTTCCAGATACTCTGCACTGCAAATTCATCTCCTTTGGCCACTGAACCCAATGGATGCTCAGGGCCGGAGCCCAGGGAAACCTTCAGCCTCACTGCTTTGGGCTCACTGCCACCCAGGGCTTTGCACCGATCGATGCTGCAGCCTCTCTTAACACCTTACAGGGATCGATGGACAAGGCAGGGAATTGCCTGCACTGGAGGGGACTGTGCAAACGTGGCTAATCCCCCTGGTAAAGCTCAGCTTGCAGCTGTTTGCCTTAACCCTATCTGGGACACGGTGGGCACTGCACTGTGATGGGACACCACGCTGTGATGGGCACTGCAACGTGATGCTTTGTACAGCACAGTTCCCTTGACCTATTTTAGGTGTCTGCTCCAGTGTCTGCTTCTTCCCTCCTGCGTCTGCAAATAGCTCTGCAAGGAGACAGCCATCAAGGAAACACTGAATCCAATGAGATATCACCAAAGCTGAAGCCTGTTGTTGGTACCAGAGCCGTTCCCTGGCTGCAGGCACCAGGGCTGCCAGCTCCTGGCACCCCAATGCACTGCTGCACATTAAGATTTAGCAGTTCAGACACTAAAAGGTGATCTGGCATTGCAAAACCAAGCTTTGCACATGGGCACTGCGGGGCTTAGGGGTTGGGATGGGGCTCCGGTGCTGGGCAGCATCCTGCACTGCCTATCAGGAGTGCTGCAGCATCCTTAACCTGCTCAGCCAAAGCTGGTGCCAGGGACCTGCTGAGCCCCACCGCAGCTCAGCTCACGCCTGATTTAATCTCTGGGCAATAGAATCCAGGTCCTGAGGGCAGCAAAGGCACGGCACATCCCGTCTGTGGAACTGGAGCCCATCCTGGGAAGTCGGCTTTCGAGGAAAGCGATGCGGGGAGAGGGAGGATGACGTTGGAAATGCTCCAAGATCAGCCGTGCTGATACGAAACCATAAATTATCTTCCAGCTGAGAGCTCAGCAGCACGCAGCCCCTCCGAAATGCTGGGGAGAGGTGCATCTGACACTGACCCCAACCCCACTGCCACCCTCAGCCACAGATCCGCTGCCCTCATAAATCCAAAGCGGATAATTAACGGGTGCCTGGGGCTGCTCCCCACATCCATCACTGCACGCAGCCCCGGGGCCAGCAGGGCTGTGCCTGGCGTAAATCACAAGCACGGAGGCTCTGTTGTTCTCCATCCCAAGCAGGAAAACCCCACGTTTTACAAAGGGCTGAAGGATATCTGTGAAAGAGCAGAGCGTGTGGACGCAGCGCTGGGCTGGGCGCTCCCGCTGCCTTAATCCCCCTCCAGCAAGTGTTAACAAGCGCTGCTTTCTGCTATCCCTGCGAGATAATTACACCCAAGATGAAGTGGGGAACGCTACCTTGCATTTAATTAATGACTCAGCACCGCCACACGTGCTGCTCGCGGGATGCAGGAGCGCAGTGCTCTGCTTTGCAGCAGGTTTGGGGCACGGAGCTGCACCCCACGGGCATCACCGAACCCAAAAGGGAAACAGGAGGCAAACGCTGACATTTAAATAATAAATCCCTGCGATTAGAGGGAGCTGTACCTGGGAGAGGAGGCCGGCGCTGGCGGCCAGCCGGGTAATTAGACCGCGGCTGAAATGATGAAAAGATATTTGCAGGCTTTGAGGCAGAGCCTTTGAAGCTGTAAATCCTGTGAAGGAAGCAGCGCTGCGAGAACCCGCGGGGAGATATTTACCCGGACCTGCTTTCCGTCGTGCCCTCAGCCTATAAATAAACAGATGGAGGTGGCAGAACACCCCACCAAACACGCCCCCTCCCCCCATTCCCCCCCGGGAGGTGCTGAGCCCTGAGCGGAGCAATGCTGCCGGTTTGGAGTGAATGGGATGAGCTCATGGGATGCTTGGGGCTGGCGGTGCTCCTGGTGCAAGGAATGCACCGACAGCCCTGCTGTTCCGTGGGGGGTGAATCTTCCACTGCTCCTGAGCCCCATACTCTGGAGACACGAAGGGAATCAATTAGTATCAGCGTTTTGGGGATTAGCTCAAAGGCCCCGTTACAAAGTGGGTGATGGATGAGTTTGGTAAGATGGAAAAGGGGCGTTGGGAGGGGGAGGTGTTGCGTGAGCTTGGCTGGGTCTGCACCTCTCTATACCCAAATACAAGCGTGTGTGGGGGGGGTTGTTTCATAACACCCCTGTGTGCACCTCCCCCATTCCTGCACGTGCCTCCTCCCAGCACCCTGCACTGGGCAGCACCGATGGGAGTGGGGCTGCCCCAGCTGTGCATCCTGCAGACAGACAGATGGGCAAGCTTCTTGGGCGCAAACGAGCCACCCCACATCTCCCAAAGGCTCCCCAAAGTCCAGGGCATGTGGAGATGGAACTCATCCCCGGATCCCTGTGGTGACTGCTGAACACACAGGTTTTGGTCCATAAACATCAGCCTAGGATGCATGCAGATCTACGTGGAACCAGAAGCATTAGAGTCATGGCATTGGGAAGTTCCTGCCCTTGGAGAGGGAGAGGACCCTCAGATTTGGGCCCGCTAGAAAGCTGTGGCAGCGAGGTCTCGGGCTGCACAAAATATGTGGGGATGCTGTAGGGTAGCACCGCCTGACGGACAGACAGACAGACCCCAGTAGGAATGCTGCAGCAGTTCAGCACAGGGGTAATTAGCAGCTTGTGATTCCAGTTACTCATTAGGGGCTGGCACCCCCCACTGTTGCGCTCTGTGCAATTAGTCGCTAAGTAACACAAGGATATTTATACCCCAGCCAGGAACTGGGGGCCGGCACGCTGCTGGCACCACCAGGATGCAGGGGATGGGGACACTGCAGGACCACAGGGCCGGGTCCTGGAGCTGGGATCTGTACCCACATCGGGGCACAAAGAGACCCCAGGGTGCTCCACTGTTGGTTGGGGGGGGGGGGGACATCCTGGGACCCTCTCATATGGACCCAGGTGGCATCTTTGCCCCCCAGAATGGGACACAACAGCCACCACTGAGGGGATTGGGCTGCCCTGAGCATCCTTGGTGCAGGGGAGTGTTTTATCTTCCCTCTCACCCCACCCTAATGAATTGTTTTAATTAAGGAGAGGCCACTTCCACTCCCGACTGCCATTTGCCGGTGGAAGCGTTGCTAATTCCAGTGAGGGCGATGCGTTGTGCCTTGTTGGACTCATTCCTCAGCAGCTGGGAGGGGGGTTTATGTGCGTGGGGAGGTGGTGGGGGACTAAAAATACGTTGGGAAAGGGAAAACAACAGAATGCTCGGATGCAAACTGATGTGAAGGGAGTTAGGGGGTGTCTGCTCAGGGTCTGCTGGCACTTAGGGACCTCCAATACCCCCCTGATGCCCATGCAGAGATTTCTACCCCCAGGCAGAGGCAGAGGACATGGGGGTTGTCTGGTTGTCACTGGCCCAAAGCTGCCATCTCTTGGCCCCGGGCAACTCTGTGGCCCTAACAAAACCCATGGATCTGAACGCTCCGGAGATGCCACTTCAGAAACATCCGTCTTTATTAGCAGCTGTTTAACATCTCCCCGAGGGACAATAAAGAAGGGAAGCAACTTAATCAAAGTCATGCAGCAAAGTGCGGGTGAGCACGTCTCTCCTGGCTGCTGTGCCACGGCCTTTCCCCTCACCCTCACTGCCACTTTTTCCCTTTGGCTGCGGTGTCCTCAGGTACACCTGAAAGTGCCAATGTCCCTCCTGGTCCTGTGAAGCTCTGTACCAATGTCCCTCCTGGTTGCTCATAGTCCTCTGATGATGTCTCTCCTAGTCCCACGTGACAGCGTGCTCCTGGTCCCATAACCGTGTCCCTCCTGGTCCTATAACCATGTCCCTGCTGGTCCCATAACTGTGTCCCTCCTGGTCCTATAATCATGTCCCTCCTGGTTCCATAATTGTCTTCCTGCTGGTCCCATAACCATGTCCCTCCTGATCCCATAACTGTGTCCCTCCTGGTCCCATAACTGTGTCCCTCCTGGTCCCATAACCGTGTCCCTGCTGGTCCCATAACCGTGTCCCTGCTGGTCCCATAACTGTGTCCCTCCTGGTCCCATAACTGTGTCCCTCCTGATCCCATAACCATGTCCCTCCTGGTCCCATAACCATGTCCCTCATGGTTCCATAACCGTGTCCCTCCTGATCCCATAACCATGTCCCTCCTGGTTCCATAACCATGTCCCTGCTGGTCCCATAACCATGTCCCTCCTGGTCCTATAACCATGTCCCTCATGGTTCCATAACCGTGTCCCTCCTGGTCCCATAACCATGTCCCTCCTGGTCCTATAACCATGTCCCTCCTGGTCCCATGACTGTGTCCCTCCTGGTTACATAACCATGTTCATCCTGATCCCATAAGCATGTCCCTCCTGGTTACATAACTGTGTCCCTCCTGGTCCCATAAACGTGTCCCTCCTGGTTCCCCAGCAGCATCTCTCCTGGTACCTCAGTAATGTCCCTCCTGGTCCTTCCTGGCCCCATGATGTCCATCTCAGAAGTGTCCCTTCTGGTCATTTTTGATCCCTTCTGGCATGGCCACATTCTTCCTCCTTATCCTCTGACAGTGTCCCTTCCAGGTCTCTCCAGGCTCCATGATGACAATCTTCCCACTTCCTGGCCCATGCTTCAGTCAAGCGGGGGTTTCCCCAAACAATACCCCCTTTGAGCCCATCTCCAGACCCCCTGTTTGGCCACCCCTGAGTTTCCTCCATCTGGGCAATTAAATGAAGCCATTTCCCCCATCCGCTCCCATTTACTGCCTCTTCCTAAGTTGCATCCCATACCCAGAGGAGCAACGTCCTGGAGGATCCCATCGCAGCCCATCAGCATTCAGGCTGCCAGAGTGAGATAAAACCCTGTAGCCACCACGTCACACCAGCTGCGGGGCGTTGCGATGGTATTTAATCCTTTTGAAGGCTGCTCTCCATGCTGGTGATAACAGAGCATCGTCGGGCTGCAGTCGGATCCCATTGTTTCCTACAGAGGATGAGGAACCACTGCTGCACTGCTCCTATTCCCAGACAGGGACACGGAGCTGGGGAAGGCTTCAGAACACCATTGCTGGTGGCATTATAAGCCCTGGGATGGGGGAGAGGTGGGGGGGGAAGGATTTTTCCTCCCAGCTCATTCTCATGCTGTGATTTCCTCCGTGCTGTGAGCTGCCTCGGAGCCAATGGATGCAGTGATTTGCTGCTTTTCCATCAAGAAATGAGGGGGAAAATGGTGTGTGTGTGTGTGTATATGGTGGGGGGTTTCAAAATGAAGGCTGTTGTGGGGGGAGCAGGACATCACTTCCCTGGCCTGGGGGGTGGGGGGGACAGTGCTGTGACAATGTCCCCTATCCCTATGGATGCTATCACAGTGTGTGGTGGGGGCAGGAGGGGGCTCAGTGCTTCAGGGCTTTCCCCACCAAGGCTGGTGCTGTGCCATTACTCCTGTAATTGAGCTTAACGAGCATTGTCTAAGATTTCTGTTCCATCGAGCAACGTTTGCAGCAGCTCAGGACGTCCCAGGGGGATGTCACCTCAATGGGGACAGCTCTGATCTCACCCTGCGACAGGGACCCCCCTCTGCCCATGGGATCTGGGCAGATATCAGCCCCTTCTCTCTTCCCTGGCATTTCTGACATTGATAAGCAGCTCTGCTCCCCTTCCCATACCCCAACACGACAGTGATGGGCACATGATGGGTGCTGGGGGCCCATTCACCCCAAGGCTCCCCACGCTGTCCCTAGACACAAAAGTACAGGGGACAACAGTCCCAGTGCTGCACTGGGATCTCCAGAACCCATCTTTTCCATCACAGCTCTCTGGGCAGCCCAGCTCTGCCGGAGTTCAATTTTTCTGCGGTGATTACAATTTAAAAAGCAGCTCCCCTGACCATTAAATCAAAATGAAATTGATTGGAGGCAACAAAAGGAAAAAAAAAAAAAAAAGAAGAAGAAGAAGAAAGAAAGAGCTGAGGAAAAAGGGAGGAATTTTCTCCATCGCTGTGGCTGTTGTGTGCATGGATGGCTGCAAGCTGTGCCACAAAAACACCAATGTTGGTCATCGCCAGCACCAAGGTTGGGAGCATCCCTATGGTACTGATGGGCCCCCAGTGGGGTGGAGATGTTTCCATCAGTCCTGTGGGTTTTCCACCCCATGGGAAGGAGAGCATCAGGGCCTGGGGCCATTTCTGGCAATAATTAATGAGCCCACAGCTTAATGAGAGCATAGCCTGACCCCTGGGCTCGTGTTATTGCTCATTGTGCTGAATGAAGTGGTTCTGCAGAATGACACTTTGGGAGCACGGCGCTCCAGGAGGACTCAGGGTGCTGTCAGCCTGATGGTAACTGAGGTCCCTCCATTGAAATCCGAGTTGCAAAGGTTCATCTGACCCAAAACAAAGGGCGTTTTCCTATGGACCGTTTCAGCTCCGACCTGCTCCTTTTTTTTCTGCTTCGCACTCCTCCCTTATTTTTTGGTTCAACAAAAAAGCACTGCTTGGAAATGACCTTCGTTTCCTAACGCTGTTGAAATGACGTTTTTTCTGGCAAAGTGTCCCACTTTGTTTTTAAAACAACACTTAGAAATTGCTCAGCTCCTCACTCCCTCCTCAACACCGCGTTGCTGGCTACCACCAAAACCCTGTTTAGGAGTTTGGGGCTCCTCCTGCTCCTCTCCACCCCTATGTCAAGGAGAAGATTCTCCAACAGCAATGGTTCAGTGCAGGGAGACCGAATGGCCTGGCACCATCTCTACTCTGATTTATGGTTCCTTGTTGGGACCCTTGCTGGGCCAGCTGAATTTTGAGGAAGAAGAAACCAATTCCAGCCTGGTGGTTTCATTTGGTTCCTTCGTGGCATCATTTGTCAACAGCTCCGTGTCCAGGTAGGGTCTGGTGATGAATGGTGTCCCCCAGGGGTCTGTCTTGGGATTGGTGATAGCCATGGAGAGAGGATGGTGTTGGTGATGAGGAGATGGTGGTGGTGGCCACGGAGAGATGCTGTGGTTGTGGCCATGGGGAGATGATGGTGGCCATGGGGAAATGATGGTGGCCATGGGGAAATGATGGTGGCCATAGGGAGATGCTGTGGTTGTGGCCAGTGGGAAACGATGGTGGCCATGGGGAAATGATGGTGGCCGTAGGCTGATGCTGTAGTTGTGGCCAGTGGGAGATGATGGTGGCCATGGGGAAATGATGGTGGCCATGGGGAGATGACAGTGGCCATGGGGAGATGCTGTGGTTGTGGCCAGTGGGAAACGATGGTGGCCATGGGGAAATGATGGTGGCCATAGGGAGATGCTGTGGTTGTGGCCAGTGGGAGATGATGGTGGCCGTGGGGAAATGATGGTGGCCATGGGGAGATGACGGTGGCCACGGGGAGATGCTGTGGTTGTGGCCAGTGGGAGATGATGGTGGCCATGGGGAAATGATGGTGGCCACAGGGAAATGACGGTGGCCATAGGGAGATGCTGTGGCTGTGGCCATGGGGAGATGATGGTGGCCACGAGGAGATGATGGTGGCCACGGGGAGATGCCATGGTTGTGATGATGGGGAAATGGTGGTGGTGGTGATGAGGAGATGATGGTGGTGACTGTGGGAAGATGCTGGTAGCCATGGGGATGCCGTGGTTGAGGCCATGGGGAGATGATGGTGGTGGTGATGAGACGATGGCTGTGGCCATGGGGAGATGATGGTGGTAGCCACAGGGTTTGCTTTGGACTCTTGAGCTCCTTTGGGACACAGCAGCCCTCACCTCCTGTTTTACCATCTCCATAGGTGAGATAGGGTAAAAAGGAACAAAAAAGGGAGAAAAAAATGGATGCACAGCAAAGGGAAGCTGCCTGCCTGCAGTCCCTTGCTGGAGGATGCTGCACCAGCTCCCACCTCCCCACGAGGAGCGGGAGACGGAGAGGAGCGCAGGGAACTGGTGTGCAGAAGATCAAGAGGAAAATGATCAAAGGAGGCATGTGGGTGAGCGCTGGCAACCCCGTCACCCTGGAGACGCGAAGCAAATATTTGGGCTAATGGTGCTCTCGGTGAGCAGGGCCAGGCAGTTCCCATTGTCAGTGACAATAGCGATGGGCAGCCGTCCCGCTGCTCTGCTCTGCGTGTGGCTTCGTTAGGCTCTGCAGCACGGGGCTACCTGGGGTGTCAATTAAGGGCAGTGGACATCAGGCAGAGCCAGGAGGGGAGGAATGCTGGGGGTTGGGGGAGGGCGATGGGGCCATAGGGCTGAGCGGTCCCAGGGGAGCATCCTGCAATGGCACGGGGCTGGGATGCCAGCACAAAGCCGTTGCCACCCCCACAGTGAGGATGCTTACAGACACACCTGAGATCCAGCAATTAAAAGAGAGGAAAAGGCCGTTAATGAGCTGACAAAGGACCTTTCGGTCATGCCAGGTGCAGAGCAGTCCCTGTCTTGTCCCCAAGGGTGGGACCCTCTGCCCGCAGTGCTGTACCCTGTGTTCCATCTGCCCTCCCATTCCAGGAGCATGGCATAAATTGGAGTGACACGGAGGAAAATCAATCTGAATGAATGAGGTCACCTGCCTTATGAATAATGCATCCAACACGTGTGCTAATACGCATCGTCCCGGTGTGCTGGAGGTGGGGAGGCCGAGGGGGGAGCCAAGGTGAGGGAGCAGCACAGCTCAGCTGGATGCTGGGGCTGAACTGGTGGGTGCTGGTTCTGGGTGACAAAGCTGAGCTGGGAGAACTACAGTTCTTCTTGGGGATAATCAGAGGCAATGACACCCAAGCAGGTCAGCCCCGTGCCCAGATGGACCCTCCCACCTCATCCCCTGTCCCCAGTTGGTGTCGGCACATGGCCCAGCACCGGGTGCTGCATCCAAGGCAGTTGTGTGGCACGGGGACGGGGCAGGTGATGGAGGTGGAGGAAGGAAGGGCAGCACAGCACAGCCTGGGGATTACCACGGGAAGAAAGCATGGCACTGTTGGGGCAGCAAATGTTTTAATTCCCCTCGCAGCTGCCCACAACCCGGCTGCTGGGGACGAGGAGCAGCAATGCCATGGGGTCAGCAATGAGCAGAGTCACACTACAGCTCAGGCACGGTCCGGTGGTCCCCATTCTCCCTCCTTTGCACGTTATTAAGTTGTTCGGTGTTAAAGGAAAGCAAAACGAGGGAGCCGGGCAGCACCTCAATGTTGCAAAAGAACATCTTGAAGCCATTCTGCCATCTGTTGTGCTTTCAGCGCAATTAAGCAGGCAGCAGCCATGCGAGACAGCAGGGAGCACCCGCCTGTGTGCAATCCTCCCTGCAGGGCTGGAAACCTCCCTGGCACGGGTGGCCGGGACACGGCTGGCTGCAGCAGGGTGTGAGATGTGGGCATTGCTGATCGCATCGCTTGCCAGCTCTTCCCCCAGCCCTGTGAGCAGCGTGCTGGCAGCCAAGGAGCGACGCAGATGCCCAGGATGCGATTGCTTGGCATGTGAAGCAGCAGCAGCACCAGCCCTCCCTTCCCCCCCTATTCTCCCCCCCCACCACCGTTGGCTGCCTGCAGGGAAGGCAACGCTGTGCTGCTCACCCAGCCGTGTGCCACTCGGCCCCCCGCAGCCCCATGCATCAGAGGGGTCAGAGCATGAGATGCCCAATGCCTTTTAGCCAAAGGAGGTTCATTATGGGGAGCAGTGAGGAGGGAGGCTCATACAAAGCTGCCAAGGATGGGGCTCAGAGCTCCCCTGGCCCTATTGGGAATGGAGCTGGGACATGCCCCGCTCACATTCTGCATGGGAGGGCAGAAGCTCCTGAGTTCCTTGAGGAGCTGAGTGCTGAGCACGCCTCACCCTGCACCCAGCATCTTCATCCCATAGAAAGGCTGGGTTAGAAGGAACCCCAAAGCCCCCCCAGCCCCATCCTACCATGTGCCAGGTGCCTCCCAGCATCTCAGGCTGCCCAGGATCCATCTGTGACATGGGGCATCACCAAGGATGGGGCACCCACACCTCCCTCAGTGAAGAATTTCCTCCTCGCATCTGACCTACATCAGTCATCCCCCCTTTGTCCTATTATTACCATCAATCCCGGGTCACTGGCAGCCCCCGGTGCTGCTGTTCCACCAACACCCCCAATACATCACAGCCTCCAGAGAAGCACCCGCTGCCAGCACGGGGCTGTCAGCACTTCCCTTTGTTGCTGCTGTTGTTAACTTTAACGGTAACATGGGTTTATCCCCTTGATCTTGACGGGAAATAGGAAGGCGAGGGAAGAATCTCCAGGGAATCAACGCTGCATGCGCTGAGCTTTAATTAGGGATGTGAGATTTCCTCCGACAGACACGATGTTAAGCGAGCCTTGCGCTGACAATGATGAGGACCAACACTGCTCCGAAATACAGCATCAAACGGCAACGGAGGAGGTGCTCCCCAACCCCATCCACACAACCCAGTTTGGCACAGAGGCAGAACCACCATGGGGGGAACCCAGCGGGGCTGGGGACAACGGGGACGTGGCCGTGCACGTGGCACCGTCACCACGGGCAGCAAAGGGGAGAGATGCAGAGCACGGAAGGAGGCTGCACTGTGCACGAGGGCGCGTGGTGGCTTCAGAAAACATTACAGCTGATTAAATCTGCAATTACGGATCTCGCTGCCGCCGCGCTCTCCTGTCAGCCTTGGCCTCAGCTGCTGACATCGCCGCGATAACAGCCGCGATTAGCATAAAATCCCGGCTCCGAGCCCGGCCAAGGATGGGGAGGATTAAGCAGCCGGCTTCTTCTGCTAATTAATAATCCACTTGATTAAGAATTGTCAGTCAATATGTCAGCAGCACAAGGACGGGACCTGTGTCCATGAGTTGGTGGCACTGCTCCGTGCCAACGTGAGGTTGTCATCTTCCTCCCCCTCCTCCTCTTCCTCCTCCTCGTCCTCCTCTTCCTCCTCCTCGTCCTCCTCTTCCCCTTGCCCAGCCAGACACCCCTGTGCCATCCCAGCACTGCACCCCACACCCCCCACCCTTTTCCTTTTATCACACGTTGCATGGGGGTATCCCAGCACCCAGTTTCCTGCAGCACCATCACCCGAAAGGCAAGATGCCGTAAGAAGGTCTCTCCCCATCTGATGACATCATTTGTCACATCGGCTGATGATGACATCACACACTGCACCCACAGCAGTCACCACCTCACCCCACCCCAGCGCAGCAACCCCCCTGCAATGCACAATCAAGGCATGAATGATGCTGAAGATTGGGGTGCAGCAGCACATCCCCAGAATGTGAGGCTGATCCTCAGCACGTGGCATCATCCAGGCTCAGGACAGAGCTCTGTGCCCCCTCCTGCCACTCCGAGCCCCCCCTGGTTGCTACCACTGCTGTGTGGCACCATGGGGAACCACAGGGTGGGCACACCTAGAAGCAGCTTAGCAGCAGATGAGCGCAGGGTACAACACGAGCATCTCCCCCCACCATGGGAATACAGAGCAATTAGCTAATTGCAGCAGGAGATCAGGGTGGGCACATGCTCCATCCTCGGTGTGCAGCCGAGCAATGCTTTGTGTTTAACCCACATTCCCTTTTGTCCCATCCAGAGCGTGCCCAGGGCGCTGTGCTCAGCAATGCTGAGCTCTCAGCCTCAAATTAAGCCTTTCACCATGCTAACGAGCCCAGGTAAATGGGTCACACTCACTGCACAGGCACTGGGCAGCTCCCATTTCTCCTGGGCAGCCCAGGGGTGATGGGTGGCTGGGTTCAGCCTCCAGCACTCGGATTTTTGGAGGCTGTATTTCCAACGTGGGTCCGTCCTGCCCCTCTGAGCACAGGATGGAGGATGGGGTCCGTGCAACCTCTCTGGGTGTCCCCCACCTGAAAACACCCAGGAGGACAGCACGTGCCTCTGGAGGAACAGCATTTCCTGATGGCAGCTTCTCCGGAGCGTTAATTATCTAATGATTCAGAGCTGCTGTACTGTGAACAAACAAACAAAGGCAGAAGGCACTAGTTCCAGCTGCGGCAACGGGGACAGATGTGCAGCAAGGGGGAGAGCCAGGCTGGTTGATGTGGGGGGCAGCACTGCATGGAGACACAACCCTGGGGACCTGCACAGCCCTGGGGACCTACACAGCACTTCTGCTTTGGGGCACAGCTGTAGAAGGGGTTCCCCAGCACTAAGACCATTGGGGACTGCCCTATAGTGTGTCCCCATGCTGACAAGGTAGTGATGTTGGGGTGCAGCTCATACAGCCTGAGTGCCACCCCCAAGGACACCCATCAGCTCAGCACCTTTCATGCCTCGTTGGCTTTCATTTGCCACCCCAAATACGCTCCCAGCTCCAGTGGGTGAGCATCACATCGCAGCATCACCTCTTTGGCTCAATGGGTTTGAGGTGCCCCACTCCTTAACTCAACCCCAGAGGGCTGCACCTCCCACAGCTCCATCCCCAGAGATGCAACTGCTGCTCTTAACACATGGAGAGGGGGGAACTGCTGTGATTTCGGATGGGATGTTTGTGGAACCTGGGGACTGGCATTCTGGCAGCTCCCAGGGCGCAGCCACAGCAACACAGCAATTATCAGTCCCAGGTGTTAATGACAAAACTTCCCACTGCTGTTTCCAATTAGCAGCTCCTGGGGACTGCATGCTGCCATTCCATCACCCCACTGGGTGTCCTGGGGGAGGGTCAGCAGGTGACAGCATTGTCACTGGGCCACCTGGGGCTGGTTGAGTGCTGCATTGCACCCAAGGGGAGCTTCTGGTTGCTCGGGGCCAGGTCTGTCTCCTCCCCATCAGCATTTGCTGCTTTGCTTCCATCCCCAGAGGGCTTTAATAACACGGATAAGATCTACAGTCTTTCATTAGGGTCTGCACTGCAGTGCCCTGTAACAGAGCACGCAACGCTGGGAGGGATCGAAGAGCACTCAAGCAAACCAGAGCCTCCAGCACTTCTCCATCCTGCAGGAGCTGGGCACCAAAACATCCACACCTCAGGGTCCAATGGGGTTTCCCTTGGGGTCCCCCCAGTTTCTCTCCCCACATCACCCCAGCACCATCCCAGGTCTCTCCCAATTGGGGTTGCAGACCTTTTGCAGCAGAATCAGCCCGCAGTGAGCTCGAGCTCAGACTGCTGGGGGCTCCCCTCCACATCTTTGCTCCGCATACAAATGTGAATTTTTCTGCCTCATTCCAACCAGGGAAAGTTGCTCCTCCTGGCATGGGGGGGGGGGATGGCAGCCCCAGTGCAAGAAGGGACCATTGTGACCGAGCGCAGCTGCGTGGAGGGGATTGGATGGGGAATGCCAAACGTTGGCTGTTGGGAAGAGGCTGCAGTGAGCCAGCAGCCCTGACGGCGTTCCAAACCCAGCACGTGGATGGTGACAATCGGGGCTTTATGGGGGAGAGAGGTGGTTTGTGCCACCCGTGCCTCAGGCAGGAGGAGGTGGGCGCTCGCAGGCGAACGGTGCGGGGTAGGAAATCCACGTGGGGCTCACAGGGTGCTCCCAAACATCACAACAACACAGTGCTGGGGAGGAGGAAAGGCAGAGCCGGGCAGCCCTGCTTGGTCCTGATGCTGCTGCTTCTCTCATTTGTGCCTTTATGCAGCGCCAGCTTTCATCCCCTACTGATTGGCAATGGCTGCACGGCTTCCATAGAGCTGCTTGGGGGCAGTGCCATGCAGCACAGGGGGGGCTGGGGAAGGCAATGGGCAGCCAAAGTGGGGTCTGCAACCCCAATTGGGAGAGAACTGGGATGGTGCTGGGGTGATGTGGGGAGAGAAACTGGGGGGACCCCAAGGGAAACCCCATTGGACCCTGAGGTGTGGATGTTTTGGTGCCCAGCTCCTGCAGGATGGAGAAGTGCTGGAGGCTCTGGTTTGCTTGAGTCATGCAGTCCCAACATCGAACCTCATTCCTAACCACGATCCTCAAACCCCATCTCCCACCAGGTCCTGCTATGGGGCTCCCAAACCCCTACATCCACCCCACAACACTGAACAAGCCCATAGGAGACAAATCCTTGAGCCCATCCCAGAAGCAGCACACATCTCAGGTTATTACAGCTCTCTTTAGGGTCTTTAGGCATCTGATCAGTATTATTTTGGCGGTTGGGGTCCCATTGGGGTTTAGGATCAGGGTTATTAGGGTGAGGTTTGGGGTCAGGGTTGGGGTCAGGGTTATTAGGATGAGGTTTGGGGTCAGGGTTATTAGGATGAGGGTTGGGATCAGGGTTGGGGTCAGGGTTATTAGGATGAGGGTTGGGATCAGGGTTGGGGTCAGGGTTATTAGGATGAGGTTTGGGGTCAGGGTTGGATCAGGGTTATTAGGGTGAGGTTTGGGGTCAGGGTTGGGGTCAGGGTTATTAGGATGAGGTTTGGGGTCAGGGTTAGGGCTCTGGCCCCACTGTTCAGACCCCATCAAGGGAATCACCTCCCCCATAATCAGACCCCACAAATGATCTGCTTCAAGGCTCTGGTGCCCCATAGAGAGATCCAAGGCATAAAGTGATGCAATACAACCCAACTGGATAAGTCTCTTGTAGAACAATAGCACACTCATCGTGAGCATTGAACCCTAAAATGCAACACAGGGAAGGCAAGGGGAAAGATAGGGAAAAGCAAGGAAAACGCTCAGGGAAAGCAAGAGAAAACCAACACAAAGCCAACAGGATGCCATAAAACACAGCAACGAGCTGTGGGAAAAAAAAACAGAGCATGCCACGCTGCGTAATGAGATTACATCTGAGTGTGTATATTGCCCTTATCTATTTGAGCAATTAGCAGTCAGTCAGCAAAGCTGATGCCAGAGCATCCCAGGAAATGCAGCTTTCTGTTTCTTGCTGCTCTCATGAGGAGCCACAAAAGTGCCCTTGCAGGTCTTGCATTGGTTACAGTGGCAGCGTGGTCAGGATTATTAGAGGTTTGGGCTATTATTAGGGTTAATACAGTAATTTTTAGAGTAATGGCAATTATGATTAGCATTTCGTTAGAGTTCTCTTTAGGATTGAAATTAGTGTTGGTGTTACTCTTATGATGACTTTCCTGGCTTGTTTTCAGTGGATTTTTAGGGCCATGACAATTATTGTTAGGGTGATCGGGGTGATGATTAATGTTATTCTAGGGTTAAGATTATGGTTACTTTAACTGTTTTTTGCATTACAATTCAAGCTATTTTACTGTAAACTTCTAGCATTATTCGTATTGCTACACAAAGAGATGCTTTCAGCACCAGGTTAAGGGTCAGGTTTAGAGCTATGCTGGGGTTGATGCAGTTTCTTTAGAGCTCCTATTAGGGCTCCTATTAGGGTTAGGAATCCAGGTTAAAACGAAGGCTCCCACAGCCAATCAGGCCCCACCAACGCAATCTGCTTCCATGCTGTAGGGTCCTACAAAGGCTTTGCCTTCCCCTGAGCAGGTCAGCCTTGGGCTGAGACCCTCCCAGCTACAGCTTTCCAGATGCTACAGCCCTTATCTATGGGAGTTACCTGCAGCACCACGCAGGGCCAGACCGCTCTGACACCAAAACAGATTCTCTTCACAGAGAGAGATGGGATTCTGGTTGATGTTACAGCTCAAGTTGTCACTGCAGGAGCAATTCAACTCATTAAGGAAGCAAAATGACAGAGAATTGCTCAGACCAGGCTGGTCTCCAGGGGAAAAGCGGGCACCCTGAAGATGGTTTGGGTGCACTGTTGGCTTTCCGTTGCTGAGCAGCATCTGGACAAGGATCGGCAGGTGATCAGCTGTTGTTTTTTCCCGTATCACTTTAAAATGATGCTCTCTCCTGCTCTCTTCTCGATCCTTTTTCCAGCGGTTCTCGCATCTCCCCGGAGCGCTGCGGCTCTCTGCTGCCTCCTACTGGACACCGGGTGGTACTGCAGGCATAGCCCCGCGCATGCGCGGTAGCGCCTCTGTGGCGAGCATGCGCAGTGCTCCCTTCTCAATGCAATATAGCACGTGGCTGCATACCGGCAGATTTAGCGACGTGCCCGGGATCGGGAAGCACTGCGATACCACGAAGCTTGGCTGTGGGACACAGGTAAGAAATCCACGTGTTCAGCAGCTCCTAGGAGACTCCACGGTGGATCTGAAGCGGTCCCACGGCTGCTTCACAGCAGTGCTGAGGAATGAGCTGTGCTGCTGCGGTGGAGAATGCTGCTGTTCGACACATCGCCATATGAATAACACTGTGGCAGTGGGATTAGTTCAGTTTTAATCAGTGCAGCTGTTTTCTTGAGGCCTTTCTCATCATGTTTTCTGTGTTCCTTTGAGAATTAGGGCTAGTCCTGCCTATAGCAGGAGGGTTGCAACTCCTTCCCAGGTGGAGGTGGCACAAATGGACAAATATCCTAGAATTGTTAATTCTCTTGAGTTGGAAGGGACCCACAAGGATCGAACCCAGTGCCTGGCTCTGTGCTTGGCAACCTCAGCATTAAGCCATAGATCTAAGAGCCTTGTGCAAATGCTTGCTGAACGCCAGCGGGCTCCTCTCGATGTATCCCTGTCAGCAACATGGTTTAGTGTGTGCTCAGCCCAGTGTTCAGACTCAAAATTGAACCCCTAGGAATACAGCTTTTCACCTGATGTGTTTCCTTGCGTGCTACGAAGCTTTGAGCCTGACTCTTCAACCAACTGGATCATGCATGAAGGGACTCAAAGTCCAGCTGGATGCTTTGGCTCTGCTCACTGTGCCTCAGATCCAGCTTATCCTGCCCAGAACACGAATAATTCCTAGCAAAGTGTAAAGAAAGCGCTCTTTTTTCCAAGCAGCCCGACGTACCCACGGCGTGGTTGTTACCCACGCATCGCACGGCAGCCTCTGCGCTATCGCACGTGCGTGGAGCAGCGCCTGCAGTACCGCATTTTGGTCGCTAGGTGGCAGCAGCGAATGGCGCAGGGTTAGTACGCATGCGCGATGCTGGGGCGGGTGACTGTCGGTCAGGTGACGCGATGAGCCAATCGGGTGCCGCGACGCTGTGAGGGGCAGCTGGGTGACGAAGAGGTCTGTTCCCTGTGGTAAAAAACGTGGAAATAAACAAGAGACATCGCGGAATGGATTGAGGAATGTCCGCGAGTGGACTGTTCATCTACTCCTCAAGTAGTTACAAGGAATAGATGTCGCTTTTACGTCTTCGGGAGCGTGCGTTGTGCTGCCTGGAGGACCAAAGAGCATAGAGATTGGTGGACTGGCGGCGCAGAGCGGTTAAAACGAAGCGACTCTACTTCGCACATGCGCAGCAAGCTCGGGAGGACCTACTACCATAGAGATAGGCGTCACGGGAGTGCAGAGCGTTTCGGTGATACTGCGCATGCGCGAATCAACCTCTGCATTACCGAGTATTGACAGCAGGCGGCAGCGGTGAGCGCTTTGCTCCGTGCTGTGCCTGCAGTACCGCTGTTTCTCCTGCAGGGGGCAGCAGACTGCCACGTTCCTATGGATGGGAGCGGTTCAGCCCATTGACCGATCCCAGAAGTCAGCAACGAACTCCCAGCGTGTCTGCAGTGCCACCTTCCATTAATTCCTCCTCCCTGATGCCATTTTTATACTATTTTCTTGCTTTCAGCTAGAGCTTGAGTGACTCTCGTCATATTTCTGTTGTCATTGGTGTAAAGTCACCTCCCTTTGCTTTTATAGGTATAGGCAGAAGAATTCTGAGTTCATGCTCGGTGAGGTGCGGTCACACCTTGGAAGCTGGCAGCCTTTGGGATGGAGGTGTTGACACAGAAAGTGGAGACCTGCAGGCCAGTTTAACCTCACAGGGATCACTGCTCATCACTGCACCTGGCCCCAGGGAAGCAGTTTTTTGTCTCTGTCTAAAAGGATTTTGTCCCTTCCCATCCTACTGCTTCTTTTGTGGTCACCTGCTCTCCTCTGGGGGCACTGAGGCTGAAGGAGATTATGGCTTTAAATCCCCAGCATCTTCATTTCCAGCACTGGGTTCTACATCACTCATGTTCCCATCTTCACCCCCCCAGAGACAAACCATCCAGTTGCTGTGAATAGAAATACTTTATTGCTACTGTGCTGGGGTGCGTGCAGCAGTGTGGGGGCTTAGCACAGGACCCCCAGTGCCAGGTGAGTGATGGAGATGTGTGTGCCAGTACCAGGATGCTGCTCAGAGAAGCAAAGGGGCTGTGAGGGTGTGAACATGGGCCTGACCCCCTCACCCCCCCCCCGGCCAGGTTACTGGCTGTGCCCGTGGTCCCTGTGGTACTGCCTTGCTGGTGGGGATTCATCTGCCCTGCTCCTGCATCCTCTGCATCTTCAAGATCTGGCACAGCAGCCTCTGCACGTCCTCATCCATGTGGCCCTGGGGCAGAAGGGACATTCAGGAGCTCAGTGAGTTGGCAGGCTGTGGATCCCTTGCTGCCACCTCTGTGTATAGGGTACTGGTGCACACGTGGTGCAGTAGTCCCCTATGGCATTGTCCCCACTGCCATGTCCCACTCACTTGCACTGCGTAGAGCAGGTGGCTCCGGTACAGCTTGACCACCTTGCTGTGCTGCAGCTCCGTTTCCTGAAAGAGAGCAAGCAGGCTTGGGCTTGGGGTGGAGACCTGAGAACCCACCAGGCACCCTGATACCCACCGCCAGCTTTTCCTCCAGTGCCCGGATCTTGGATTGCATGGCAGCAGTGTCGGGGGGGGTCTGCAGCACTCCCTTGGACTCTGGGAGAGCATTCAGGGCCTCCTTCAGCCTGAAGACCTCCTTGGAAAGCTCAGTGATCTGCGCAGAGCACAGTTATGGGGAACCAGGTGTCACTCAGCCCCATCTCTTTAGGGGTCTCCCCATTGCCGTGACCCCACTGCCACCCTTCCACCACCTCCCCATCCCCTACCTTCCTATCCCTGTCCCTGACCAACCGAGCTGAGTCCTCTGCATGGCCGTGGAGGTCCTGCAAGCGCCGTGTTTCATCTCGTGCTTCGGCCAGCTGCTTCTGCACCGCGGCCAGCCGCTCCTCGGCCGCCTGCCTCTCACTCTTCATGAACAACGCCTGCCTTTGCACCTTGAACACCTCCTCGCACGTCTTCTCGTGCCGTCGCGACAGCTCATTCAACCTCTGGCTCAACGCCGCCGCCTCAGCCCTCAGCCCCTCCTGCACCTCCTCGTGCTCCCCACGCGGCACCGCCGTCGCCAGCTCAGCCTGCAGCCTGGCAGCCTCGCGTCCTTTGGCTTCTGCCACAGCTTGCAGCCGATCTGCCCTCTGCTGCAGCGCCTGCAGCTGCTCCTGCAGCGCTGCTGTGGCCCGAGCGTGCTCCTCCAGTGGTACCTGGCCCTTGGCTTCCCTCTGTGCCTTCTGCAGCCGGGCCAGCACCTCCTCGTGCTCCTTCCGTCCCACTGGCCGGGCTGCCAGCTGCTGTCGCAGGGTCTCCAGCTCGGCCTCCCTGCGGCCCAGCACTTCTTGTAGCTGCCCCAGCTGGGTTGTCAGCTCCCCATGCTGCCTTGCCAGCTCGGCCATGCGCTGCTCTGACACTCCTGGCTCCACGTTGGGTGCATTGCCTGCCCGCCAGCTCTGCGTCTTGGCTTCCATCTCACATCTCATCGCTTCCGCCACTGCTTCTGCTCGGCTGCAGCGCTCCAGCAGGGCTGCCTTCTCCCGCAGTGCCTCCTCTTGGGCACCACCAGCCTCCAAGCGGCCCTGCAGCTCCCTCACCTGCTGCTCTCGCTCCTCCAGTGCTGCCTGCGCCTGCTTCAGGGCCATCCGAGCCTCGGCCAGCTCAGTGCCACGCTCCTGCTCACGGCTGGAGTGAGACTGCTGGAGTGGCACCCGCGGCTCACAGCGGCTCTGGACCTGTTGCTCAGCGCACCGCTGCTCTTTGCTGCCTTTTCCACTTGGCTCTGTTGCAGGGCTCTGCTTCCCACGCTCAGCACCCTGAGCCTGCAGCCTCTCCAGCTCACGCTTGAGGGAGTTGTAGAGGCTGGCAGGCACAAAGTCCCCAGGGGAAGATGGGTCGCTCTCATCCCGCTCGAAGTTCTCCAGGACCTGCTGAGGGGATGGTGAGGCTGCCGACGGGCAGGGAACCAAGGGAGGGATGGGCAGACAGACGGTGACTTGCCTGTATCTTCTCCCTCAGCTCCTTGTTCTGCATGGTGAGGGATTGCACCTGACCCTGCAGCGTGGCCAGCAGCTCCTCAGCCGAAGGGCTCAGAGTCTTCTTGGAGAGCAGCAGCTCTGCCCCTGTGCAGCACACAGATGCTGGTGTTGTGCCCATGTGCCTGCTCCACACCGCCAGAAAAGCTGTCTGTGAGTGCTGCACAGCCCCACGGTGGCCTTGGGAAGCCAGGAGGGCCCTACCTGGGAACTCGAGCAGCTCTCCCTCCTCATCCTGCAGTGTCTCAATGTCGTAGCTCGTGTTTTCCTTCTCATTCTAGGGGTGCAGAGCAGTACATGTCAGATGCTGCACACCCTGCCTGGCCTCTGGTGCTGCCAGACACTGCCTGTGCCCACCTCCAGTGAGGACAAGCGGCTCTGCAGAGCCTCCACTTCCTTCCCCAGCCGCTCCTTCTCTCTTTCCCGTGCTGCCAGCCGCTCCTCCAGCTCTTGGATCTGCAGAGCATGACACAGGGGTCCCCCTCGCTCCCCAATGGCACCAGGACCCCTCAGACAGCCAAGGCTGCCTATGACCTCCCCACACTGGCCTCACCTGCTTCTCCATGGAGCGTAGGGAGCCCTTATCCAGCTCTGCCTGCTGGCAAAACACAGGGAGACAACAGCGAAAGATAAACGCTGTCCTCATCCCTCCCATCCCTGGTGAAGGGGTGGCATCTTCCCCATGAAATTGTGCCTCATCAGTACCTCTCGTCTCTCCTTCTCCTGCTGCTCCAAGCCCCGGATTTTCTGCAAGAACTGTGCCCTCTCCTGCCGCAGCCGCACAATCTCCTCGTAAGCATCCTGGTCCTCCTGCAGGCAGATGGAGGAGTTCTGAATGGGTTCAGCTGCCTTGTGCCTACCATGCCGACTGCAGATATGGAGCTAAGCCCGTACCAAGAAGGATCCTGTCTCTTACCTGGCCTGGGGTACCTGGGGGAGGCAGGGGAGCTTTCCTCTTCCTCGGAGTGTTGCTTTTCTCTCTGCCTGCTGACTGGCTGGGTGAAGATGTCTGCAGAGAGGGACATCACATGCCAAGTGGGCTTCCCCCTTCCTGGACCATCGCTGCCTTGGAGAGCCTGAGGACTCCCAACGACCCCCAGCCAGGGGCTGAGGGCAGGATCCAGGCTAATCCTGCTAAGAGTCAGGCTGGCAACCCTCACCTGGGACGTCTGCTCAGATGACTCCTCTTCTGTGGGGAGAAAGAGAAATCAAGGAGGTTTTGGGGATCGTGGAGGTGGGCATGGCAGGTGGAGCCACACTGGGGGTGTTCACAGTGTCATGCACTCATGGAGAACATACAGCTGCCTTACCACTGGCCCAGGACTGGCGCTGAGCAGCCTCTTGCAGGAAGTGCTGGATGAGAGCATTGCCCGTGGACAGTCCATAGTGTGCAGCATCGTGGCCCATCGAGTCCACCAAGGCCACCCGTGCACCAGCATTGATGAGCACCTCCACCGTCTCCACGCTGCCATTCTCACAAGCCAGCATCAGGGCTGTCCTGAGCAGAGGGGTGGGAGCAGAGGTGAGAAGACCATCCGTCTCCCCATGTGCCCCCCAAATCCCCACCAGCAAAGACTCACTTCCCCTGCAGGTCACGGCTGTTGATGGCTGCTCCACGGTGCAGCAGGTACTGGCAGAGCTCTGAGTGGCTCATCTTGGCAGCAAGGATCAACGGCGTGCAGCCACTCTGGGCAGAGATAAATTGGGTGAGGTTCTGGGGATTCTGCTTGGATCCCCCACCTTGGGGCACCCTGCTGCTTGATTTCCATATTCTGCTTGCAGGGTGTTTCCACAGCAGTGCTCTGGAGACCACAGGCACTGCCAGCTGCTGCGTTTCCACCCCAGAAGCTGCTGCATTTCAAAGGCAGCCTGGATCTTTGCTGCTCTGTAAAGTATCACAGGGTGAGAAGCAGAGGGATCTCACCTTATCCCTGATGTTCAGGGGAGCTTTGTAATCACAGAGGATCTCTGAGCACGGTATGCAGCCACTGATTGCTGTGGAGGAGAGAGGCTGAGCATTGCCTGATGTGGGGATGTGAGCAGGATAGGTTTGGCACTGTCCTCACTCACCTGCATGGTGCAGCGCCGTCTGGCCACTGCTGTCAGCTACATCCACAGGGCAGGAGGCCTGAAGGGAGAGGGCCTGGGTTACAGCAGGATGGGGGACAGATAGACTCTGCAAGCATGTGGCTACTTAGCATAGTTGTAGGGTTGAGCAGGGCTGCCCCAAATCATACAGTGCCAGATAGAGCCAGGAAACCACCATGCCAACCAGCACCACCACTGAGGGAAGGGAGCTCAGAGACAAAGGACACCAGGCTGGGGCTGCCCTGAAGGTGCTGGGCTCTGTGTGGTGTGACACCAGGTACAGCACCCTCCCTCTCAGCCCCAGTACCTGCAGCAGCTTGCTGACACATTGTGGGTGGCCGTGCTTGGATGCCAGGTGCAGGGCAGTGTAACCTGGGGAGAGGGACAGACAAACAGGTCAGAGGACAGACACTGGGTTGATAATGCAGGGGATCAGCTGGGGGACAGGTGGATGAGCACACAGCAGGACCTGCTGGGCTGAGCTGGGCTACCACAGCATTAGAAAGGGGCATGTGATTGCCATGCCCTCACCTGAGCTGTCTTTGGTCATGGCATCCACGCCATGAGCTAGCATGGCTTCAAGGCAGTCCGCATTCCCCCGTGTGGCAGCCAGATGAAACCTGCAGCAAGACCAAGAGCTGTCAGACCCATATCTCTCACCTGAGCCCCATCGTAGCCCTGCTTTCCTGGTGACCTGGAGACACAGGACAGCACTTACGCAGATTTGCCCTCAGAATCCAGCTTGGTGGGGACCAGGCCCTTGCGGACGAGGAGGGATGCCACCTTTCCAGCATCGTTGTAGTCCACAGCTTGCAGGAGCTTCTCATCATTCTTGGTCCAGTCCTGACTCTGCAATGAAGCCAACATGAGGCTGTGATCTCTGTGCTATCATCAGGGGCAGGTAGGGTGTTGAGCTAGGCGTGGGTGCTAATCCTCACCCCCTCACCTGCTATCTCCCACCCACCCTCAACTCTATCCCTTGGGTGCAGTTTCCCAGCTGCTGCAGTGTCTGGTGTGCTGTATGAAAGGTTTGGCTGGGAGAGCTGATGGGAATGAGGTTCACCTTCACACCCCAACCAGTTTGCAGTTCACAGACAGGGGAATTAGCAGAACTGCCCCAGTTTAACTCTGAATGTTCCAAGATTTGGGATGCTCCCTCATTGCCCCTGCCCCAGGGTTTATTCCTGCCACCCCAGTCACCCTGATGCTATCCACAGCCAGCACCCAGGGGTGCCTGAGCCCTATCCCTGCCTGGGTCTCTCCATTCTTAGCCTTGTTTTTCTCCTTTCCAAGGAAGGGGTCAAGTCAGGGCAAGCAGGGCTGACAGTGAGCTCAGGTCTCTGGGGATGACTGCAGCCCAGGATGTGTTGGGCACGATGCTGTCCCTGCTCCCAAGGAGGACTGGGGCTAGGTGAGAGTTTGCTGACCCAGTGGCCTCACATATCCCCTCCTCAGGGAATGACCCTCAGCAGAGCAGGACCTGGGGCTCACCCTACATCCTGAGACAACAAACCAGAGGTTGGCTGTGGCTGGGAAATGGATGTCACCTCTGGGACCTGCTTACATCCTACCCCTCACCAGCTGATGCCCAGCGCTAGGCAGGGGTCCTGTGCCACGGCACCTGTCCTATGGGGCCAGGGGACCCAGTCACGGGGGGTGGAATAAACCAGACTCCCAGGGTTACTGGGCAAACTGGGAGCGTGGTGCTCACCCCCGCCCCTTTGTCTTGCAAGGACAAAGCAGCTCGGAGAGGACGCAGCGGAGCCCCGGGGACAGGATTGGGAATGGAGGGGATCCGGGCGGGGGTTGGGGGTGACGGCTTACCCCGTGTGCAGGACTGAAGGGGAGCGGGGATGGAGGGCAGGGACGTACCGCAAAGGAGGCAGCGGCACAGAGGCAGATCTGCTTCATGGTGTTGAGGAGGAGGCGGCGGGCAGCCATGCATCCCTTGCCTCTCTGCCTGGGCGTGGGCTGGCCGGGGTTCCTGGTTACGGACCCCAGACCACGGGTCGGTCCGGTACCGCCGCCCGGGCGGGGACCGAGTCCTGCCGCAGTGACAGCCGGGATCCGCCTCCCGCCACCCTTTCGTCCCTCCTTCCTTCCCTCCCTCCTCGGTGCCCAGAGCTCCAGCATCCCTGCATCCCTGCCTCGGAGCAGGTACTGAGGTTCCGCCAAGGCTGGACCCAGTTAGAGTGGGATCGGGGGAGGGGGAAGGGGAGAGTAGCTCTTGGACACCCCGTGTCCAAGAAGAGGAAAAGATGCGTCTCCAAACTACGGGGACAAGCATCCTCCCACTGCCTGCAACCAGCTCCTCGAGGAAGAAGGATGTAGGACCTGAACCCTGCCCTGGGGGACACAAACTGATCTCCCATCACTCTGGGGCCAAAAGGGACACGCAGGACCCCCTACCTGAATCTTAGTGACCTCCTGCAAGAAGGGAACCCCAAAACGCAGAGGATTCCCAAATATCTGTCCCAGAAGAGCCCTAGGGGCTGCAGGAACGAATGGAGACCCTCAGCCCTCCTCTCTCACAGCAGTATAGGGAAACTGAGGCACAGAGCACCCTGAGCACAGCAGGCAGTGCAGGCTTCTCCACCTACACGTCCTCCTGGTGCTGCCATAGACAGTGGGGACAGCGCTGTCACCCTCTTCCCAGCCTGGGAAACAGCAGGAATATGCAGCATTATGCCAGTCTGGTGCTGAATAATTAAGGAGCATCGACTTGCTGGCTCCAAGGTGGGAACCCAATCTGGCTGTGGCAGCTGGAAAGCTGGCAGCCATCCCTGCATCCCATGGGACAGAAATGGGTACAGGACCTGGGACACACTCACCTCTCCTTGGTGCTGCTTTTCCTTCTTTTGCTCTGCCCTGTTCCCACCAGTGATCCCAGTGGAAGCCATGGTTATTGGCCACTTGGGACAGGTCCCCATACCCGTGTGAAACATAGGACATCCTGGGGCAGGTCCCTGTGTCCCCATATCCCTGTGAAACCCACTGACACCCCAGGGCACTGGCAACCCAGGACACGTCCCCACATCCTTGGGGACAGCACTTACATCTGCCTTCCTGAACTTGGCCTTCAAGCTCTTCATGGTAACTGCAGTCCCGTGGCACCTGGACACCTGATGGTCGTGTCTGAAAACCTCGTCTGCTTGCTGGGGTCAGGTTGTGGGGATGTGACTGTTGCAGATGGCAGTGGCAGCTTTGAGGGCTTTGCTGCTGCTGCTACAGGTCCAGCTCACCACCAGCCCTGTCTGCTCCTTGTCTCACTGCTTCTGGCCCACAGCACGATGCGGGGGGGCACATGAAGGCATTGGGTTACCTCTGCGGTTACAGCGGGGGGGACATGGGAGGGCCCAGCACCAGGCAGGGCAGGGAGCACTGGCACCCTTCAAACCCCTGCACCCGGGCATAGGGTGGCTGCATTGGAGAGGGTACCATGGCAGGGCTGGGCAAGCCTCAGGGGAGGGAAAGGAGGGTTTGGAACCACCACGACATTTCAGGTTAGGTGTTAAGGAGAAATATTTTACTCAGAGGGCAACGAGGTGCTGGAACACCAGAAATAGGGGATGTCCCATCTCTGGAGGCACTCAAAGCCAGGCTGGGCGGAATCCTGGGCAGCCTGACCCAGCGGTTGGCAACCCTGCCCAGTGAAGGGGTGTGGAACTAGATTATCTTTAAGGTCCTCTCCAAATCTAAGCCATTCTATTATTCTATGACCCGCCCCCCCAGCCCTATTAGGCTGCAGGCAGTGAAGGACATGGCTGAGACCAGCAGAGCTGACACCCCCTGCCTTTGTGGTGCACCCACTTGCATGGCACCTCTTTGCATGGCATCACTTGGCATCGTACACCCTTGCCTGGCACCTTTTGCCAGCACCCAGTTGTCTTCTTCCCTTCCAAGGGCTGTGTTTTATAGTGGATGTATTAGCAGGGTGAGGGCACACGTCCCTATTGCCAAACACAAAGATGGCGGCGAGGACTTCACTAGGCAGGAGTCTACGCATGCGTGCTGGTGCTGCGGCCTACTCTAGGCAGGGGTTTGCGCATGCGTAGTGGGGCTGCGGCCTACTCTAGGCGGGAATCTGCGCATGCGCCCTGATGCCGCGGCCTCCCTGCGCGCTTCCGCCCGCTCGCGGACCGACAACAATGAGCTCTCCGGTGGCCGGGCCGGGCCATGGCTGTGAATTACGCGGCCGGGCTCTCGCCCTACTCGGATAAAGGCAAATGCGGCCTCCCAGAGGTGAGCGCGGCGCGGCGGGGTCGCCTGGTGCGGCGGGCGTCCTGCAGGGTTTCCATAGCAACGGGGCTTTGTGCCCCCTGGGGACCCCCGGCACCGCGGGGTCTTTGGGTGCTCAGGTCCCGGCTTCAGAGCTCGCCGCCTCCATTCCCTTCTTCCTCCTGCTTCGTGTCCCCTCCTCCCCTTTGTGTTCCTCAGGGCCGGCCCTTTACCCGCCCTTCCCCCTCCCCCCCATCAGCAGGGGGATTTGTTTTGAAGGGAGTGAGGTGGGCACTGCTGAGTGCCTCCCGGAGTGACCCCATCCCTGTGCTCCCCTCCCCCCGTCCATTACCATGAAGCCAAAGAACCATCTTATGGAAATGAATTTAAGCTATGTGCCAAAAATCAGAATTCGGGCCCATGACCCAGAATCACAGAATTGGCAGGGTTGGAAGGGTTGGAAGGGACCTCAAGGATCATGAATCTCCAACCCCCCTGCCACATGCAGATCGCATCCACCACTGTCCCCCATCCTGCCTTAATTTGTGTGGGGATGGTATATACAGTGCTGTTTCCCTCATTACGTGCATTTGTCGTTAAGCAATGTGAAATCTCCTTTCCCATGTGGAGTTTCTGTTGTGGATAAGATAGAAGTGTGGTTTGCTGGCTCTTTGTGCCTGCCTGGAGGCACGTAGGACCCATCTCTGCATCTCCCCATTCATGTGGGGATTTGTCTCTTCCGCTCAGATTTTTGATCCTCCTGAAGAGCTGGAGAGGAAGGTGTGTGAGCTGGCAGATTTGATAAAGAGTTCTTCCAATGTGGTGTTCCACACAGGGGCTGGCATCAGCACCGCCTCGGGGATTCCTGACTTCAGGTAAAAGCAGTGGGCAGTGGACAATGGGGGTAGGGGGTGAACAGCACCTCATCCGAGTCCATCTTCCATCTAAACTGGGCTTCCTGCCAGTCATCCTTACTGCAGGGATCATCCTGTCATGTCCTATCCGCTCTTGTCTTGTCCTGTATCCAGCTGAAACTACCTTTTCCATCTTGCACTGTACCCACAGAAGCCCTACATGCATTTTGAACAAAAATATCCAGTAATATGTGGCCCTTATTTAGCAGTGCCTTGCTTGCACTGATGGGGTTTGGGATGCATTTACAAGCATCATAGCAGTGCCTGAGATCTCAGTTATTGTTTCTTCTATCCCTTTGCTGCAGGGGGCCTAATGGTGTCTGGACTATGGAAGAGAAGGGGCTTTCCCCAAAATTTGACACCACCTTTGAGAACGCCAGGCCCTCCAAAACTCACATGGCACTTCTGGGGCTGCAGAGAGTCGGCATCCTGAAATTCCTGGTCAGCCAGAATGTGGATGGCCTTCATGTGCGCTCAGGATTCCCACGGTACTGCTTCTCCCACCCTGCCTTCAGGTTCTTTTTGTCTCTCCCAGATGCCAAAGCATGGCTGTTCTCCCTGCCTGATTAGCATGGCCATGTGTGCAAGCATCTGCAAACACCCCTGACAAAGTACACCAGCCAGTTATCTCTTTATTTGGGGATTGAGTTTCAGAGATAACTCAGAAGCTGTCTGTCCATGTGGATAGTGGATAAATTTATGAAACTGCCATAGTATCAGGGCAGAGAGAATGCTGCAGTAGGAACTGATCTAACTTACTGGCTGCAGTCTCTGATTTTTTTGCCAGCTGCATTGGGATCAGGGCTCCTACGTAGCACTGTTCCCTCTGTGAGGAGCTGTGACATGTGGAACCCAAGAGTAATGGATCTCCCCTCTCTGCTTGGGTGGAGTCTGAAGTGTGTTAGCAGCATGGTGGCTATTTCCAAGTTGTCCTTAAAGGAACCTGCCTTTCTATGAGCACTTGTGGCAACATGCTCTTCTCCCTTTAACAAACTTCAGCCTGTGATAAGAACCCATTTCCAATACTTAAGACCAGCAGATAATTATGTCATAACCGAAACTGTTTGGAGCTGCCTGGAAGAGAAAAGAGAGCAGCTGAATTCAAGTAAGAAAATAGAGTGAAGGAAGTTAGAATGAGGAGCCTGACTAGGAACTAGGAGAAGATGCATTTCTTAGATGGCTTCAGCCTTTATGGTCTGAGCAGAGAGCTGCCTCAAGAGGTTATTTCCTATTATTAAAAGCCCTGAGTCCTGGTTCATGCTCCTGCCACTGCATATGACTTTTCAAACTAACCAACCTTGGAAAAAGGAATAGGAATTAGTCACCATGGCTCATCAGTGCTCCCTTCAGCCTGGTGCAGCTGGATCACATTCTTCTCCAGCATTTCTCTTCCACTCAAGTGGAGCATGTGCTTAAGAAAGTGCTGCTCAGCTGGAGCCAAAGCTGTTCAGTGTTGTGGATCAAGTCAGTCCTGGAGGAGATTTCCAATCACTGTGAGGCTCATAGGGATGTGGGAGGAATGTGGCTTTGTTTCCCACTAGCTTCTGCACTTTGAGTTTGGTGTTGAACTTGAGGGGAGTTTTGAACAAAAGGGCTGGCAAAGGGCTGGGACTCTGCAGGGACAAAGAGAAAAACACTGAGTACTGAGAAAAGCAAAGATTCAGGTTGTTGTTAGGCACAAGGAAGGTCTGAGACTGGGTCAGAATAGAAAAAGAACTGGTGCTGTGGAGGGAATCATTTAAAATCAAGCCAGGATATGCTCTCCTTCCCCTTGGTCCCAGTTGTGGCAAGCATAGCATAATGTTCTCATGATGGAAATGAAATGGGTGCAGAAGTCCTCCGCAAGGTCTGAGCATGTCCTTTGGGTCTCCCCTACTCCACAAGAGGGACAGCTCTTCCCAAACCACCCTGGAACAATATTTCTTATGTTAAATGCACAGAGGTCTCCATGTGCCCTGCGTGCGATGGCCCCTCTTGGTTCAGGGAGTCTCCATTCATCTCTGCCATTTCTCCCACAGGGACAAGTTGGCTGAGCTCCACGGGAACATGTTTGTGGAGGAGTGCATGAAATGTGGCAAGTACGTGAGTAGCAGCACATGGGGGCTTTGTTGTTGTCCTGGGGAACAGTGGAGGGCCTGAGCAGACCTGGAGTTGCCTGTCAGACAGGTGCAGAGTGCGTGGAATCATGATCAGATCTTTCCCATCTGAATCATAAACCCTGTCATACTGTGGGAAATAAACATTTTGAGAAACCTCCGTTGCCTGGGAAACCCTCTGCTCATTGTGGCAAGTGGGGCTGCCTGCTAGAGAGGTGACAGATTGCATACTAGGCTTTGCATCCTGGATGGTAGCAGACTTCAGTGGCCCTGGAGCTGATGTTCAAAGCTCCCTAAAAGGGAAATTGCTGTAAACAATACCTGGGTAGAGATGTGGTTTGAAATTGATAAAGGACTGAGGTGCTCAGCTCATTGCACGTGGCTCTGAGCCATCACCTGCTTCCTTCTCTCCCAGGTGTCTTTGATGTGAAACGTGCCGTGTTGTGGGGACGTTTCACAGCTGTGCCACTTCCCTGTTTGTGGCTGCTGTGAGTCACACTGGACATTGGGCTCTGAATAGCATCATCTCTTGTGTGTGCAGGCAGTACGTGCGGGATGCTGTTGTGGGCAGCATGGGGCTGAAGCCAACAGGCAGGCTGTGCAGCGTCACCAAAGCACGAGGACTACGGGCCTGCAGGTATGTCTGCTGGGGCAGCTGTGGGAGTAGAGGTGCTGGATGGGGCCTCCCAGGGTGCTGTGCAATGGAGAGGGGACAGCTGAGTACCTGGGAGGTAGGAGTGAATGATTTTGATGTTCAGATTTTGTGTTGCAGGGCTGAGCCAGCAGTCCCTCAGGTTCAAGTGAATAAATAAGCAGCAGTGGCTGCACAGGACATCTTTAAATGCACAGAGAGGAGGCCAGTGTCCCAGCCTCTGAGGAGGTCCTAGCCAAGCAGCCTACTCTTGGGTATCTTCCCATGCTGATCATTTGAACATGTCCTAGTGTTGGGGAGTGCCCTTCTATAGGTTGCGGGTTTAGAGGTGGCCCTTCCTCTCCAACAGGATGCAGCCCTTACACTTGATGCTGCAGATCTCCTGTAGGGAAGCGTGAGCACCATCCTCAGCTCTTCAGCTCCACAGCTGGAGGGGCAGTGATGTGATGTGACATCCAGTCACACTCTGTGTACAGCAGAGTTTGAGCTGGAGGGTGGGGGGCTCCAAGACGTGGGGCAGAATTGTGCTGATGCACCTCTGAAGTTGGGGAGGTAAAGGTGCACACCAGCAATGAACAGAAACAGCGAGAGAGCAGCTTGGATGGCTTTTGGTGGCATCACAGCACCATCCACAAAATGCCTCATGCAGGTGAATTATGTCTCTTCCCTCGCCTACCAATGAGTCCCCATAGCTGCTCTTGGCTTTCTCCTGTACTTTTGCAGCACTGGGCTGAGGAAATGTGGCAGGGGGTCCAGGTGATGGAGCTGCTGCTTTTCTCCTTGCCATCTCTGCTGACCATTCCTGCCTGGCAGGGTAACTGTGGTTCCTATGTGTCTTCTAGAGGGAAGTTAAGAGACACTATTCTGGACTGGGAAGATTCCCTGCCTGACCGTGACCTCACACTAGCAGATGAAGCCTGCAGGTACCATATTTGGAATTTTCAAGCCATCGTGACTGCTGTTTGCTGCAGCTTGCAGTGACCCAGCAGGGTGCCTGTGCCCTCTGCATTCTGCCAATACCACAGCAAACAGCCCTTGGGCTGAGCCTGTATGGGTTTGTTCATGCATAAGCACTTTGCAGACCTGAGGCAGTGTCCATAGGACAGCAATGCCTAGTTCTTTCCGAGGAAGTGACCAAGGAAAAGTACTGCAAATTCTGGCCACAGCTTTGCTTCCCAGCTTGGAAGCTGCTAGAGTCCAGGCTGGAGCGATATGCAAGTGATGGTGGTTTTATTTTTTTTATTTTCTGTCTTGGATATTTTATCTCCTCCCTGCAGGAAAGCTGATCTCTCTGTTACACTGGGGACCTCTCTGCAGATCAAACCCAGTGGCAACCTCCCACTGATCACAAAGAAGAGAGGAGGGAAGCTGGTCATAGTCAACTTGCAAGCAACCAAGCATGTGAGTGAGAGCATCCTTGCTGCTCTACCCTGCTTTTTTCCCTTCACTTGTTTCAGCCCCATTACTTGTTCCCTGCACATTGTCCCCTCCCAAGCAGCCATATAGAGGTGGCAGGCTGGGCTTCTATTGTTGGAGTGTTTAAACTTGCAACTCCAATAAGCACCTAGAAATGGAAGGTATGTATTAAAAGTGTGATGAAAACCAAGCACAAAGCCCAGTGTATGCTCTGGTGAATTATGTCCAGTTAAATAACTGCACATGCATAACCTGTGCCGTGGAACAAGGGAGTCTGGTTCATGTTTAGCCTTGGTTTTGGTGCTCTAATTGTCAGGCAGCTTTTGAATAACCAGAGCTGGGCATATTCTGAGATTTGTTAGAGCTCTGTTGTTCTGTCCCATTCTGACCTGGGCTTGCTAGCGTGGCTTTGCATCCATGTCTGCTTTGCTGGGCTGTATTTAAAGGTGCAGACTGCCTGTTCACACCTGGATACAACCCCAGCAGCCTGCAGCATAGCCAGGGAGCAGTGTCAGGTTGGGTCACAGTCCCGGTATGTGTTCCTTTATAGAAGATGTCCCAGGGGCAGGAGCCTTGGAGTCTGCGTGCAGCTGAGCCATTGCCCAGTTCCTGTCCCCAGGCACTCCCTGAGAACAGACATTTGTTCCTGTACATCATGTTTGTCCCCCTAATGCCACATTTGTCCTTGCTTACCCCAGGACAGACAGGCCGACCTGCGCATTCATGCTTACGTCGATGATGTCATGACAAAACTGATGAAGCACCTGGGACTGGAAGTCCCAGAGTGGACAGGGCCGGTGGTGGTGGAAAGTGCTGACTCTGCCAAGCCTGAACAGCTCTACAAATTTAAGCCCGAGGCTCACGGGTTGCTCAAGGAAGAGTCCTTTTCCCAGCATAATGGAACAGCTGGGCCGTGCCCCGACCTTGGGACCATGCTGGTGGAGCACCATGATAGTCTGAAGCAGGAGTGTCCCAGTCTGGACACAGGACCACCACTGACAAAGAAGATGAAGGTAGAGCCTCTCCTCACCTGACCCAGACTGTTCCCCGTCTGACTAGACACTTGTCTGTGCCACTTTTCCTACCGACTTTTTATTTTTTATCTCCTTAAGCTTTGTCTCTTTTTTATGTAAGTATTAAATACACTTGAATCATGTATGTCTGGGCAGCTGTACCTGCCAGGGTGGGAAGAATGTCCCCTGCTCCATACAGTTCCTTATCTGTAAAGAGAGGGTTGCAGAGCCCAGCTGTGCCCTGCAGACCTCAGAAGGCCCAGGGATAAGGGTGCTCAGTGTTAGGTAGGTAATGCTGGGGAAGTGACACAACAGGATCAGGCAGCTGTTGCTGTCTCAGATAGAGCAGGGCTGGGTGGTGGTGGGATGCTGGTCCCTCTGCTGTGCCTGTATCTCCTTGGGCAGCCCTGAGCAGGATCTGGTCAAGTGCCCCAGCTCTGCTGTCACATTGTGAGCCAGGGAACTCTTGAACCCAACAACCAAGATGACTTTGAAACCCTATGGATTTCCATGTATTAAACTAAGGCAGGTGATTCTTTTTTCTTTCTTTTTTCCAAAATACTTTTTATTTTGAGATGAAAATGAAGTTTGTGTGCTTGCTTAAAAAAAAAAAAAAAGAACAAAATCACGAGGCTGCAATGTCAACATCCAGCCAGACCAGGCCTCCTCTGGTACCCCCATTCCCTTCTTGACCAAACCCATGTCCCTTCCCCAGTTCCTGCTGTATCCAGCAGGCAGGGTAGCCCCTTCCTTTCCTCCTGGTAAGGCCAATAGGAAGTAGTCTCCTCTTCCCAGTTCGCAGATAGAAGCAAAACCAAGTTGGTCTCTAGCATCCGTCCATGCCTGGAGAGGGACCCCAAGGGTCTGTCCTATAGGTGTTGGGGTGCTGAACCCTACTGTGTCCCCTGCAGTCCCTGGGTGCTGCTTAAAGCTCCTCAGCTGGCTCCAGCACTGTGGGCCTGCTGTGGTCAGCTTCTGTCCAAGCAAGCGACGTCAGGCTTTGGTGCAGTGCAGTGCCAGATTGGTCCCCATCGCTCTGGCTCAGCCCCTCTGAGGCAATTGGTGGTGTGCTGTTTTGGGTGGGAGCTTTATCGAGGTGTGGAGTGAAGGAGCTGCTACCAAAGGCTTTGTGCAGTGTCTCAGTTTCACCCTGGTGCTTTGACCACAGTGGCTCTGGGGGCTTCTCATCCCCAGCTCGGGGCTGTGCATAAGCCACACGGGAGGCAGCTATGTTATGCAGGGACCTGGAGAAAACTGAGCACGAAGGAGAGTTAGAGCTGGCAGCAATGCCCTCTGTGTAGCCCTGGCACGGCCCCCCCAGCCCTCCTTACCTCGCACTGGTCCGAAGTCACCACCTGTCTCAGCCTTGCTAGGGGCAAAAGGGCTGATGGAGGGGAAGACAATGAGTGCGAAGGAGAGCAGCAGGACCTGGGGACATAGAGGTGGTGTTACTGTGTGTGGTTGAGGCTTGAGGAGGACCATGCTCTGCAACATGCAGAGGGGGCTGGTGGCAGAACCAGGGCTGCGTCCCTCCATTTCTCCCTGTTCACGTGCCCCTGGTAGGACACCATCCATCCATCCACCCTTCTTAACACACATCCATCCCTTCTTCCATCCATCCAACTCTGGAGCATCTGTTCCTCCACGTCAGCACACCCATCCCTCCTTCCACCCTTTCCAGCACACCTCCATTGATTTCTCACTCCCTTGAAGCAAGGAGCCCTGGAGGAGATTTGGGGCAGAGAATGGGGACAAGGAGCAGGTGGCTCCACGCACCGCAATGCAGGTTCCTGTCTGTGCTGCTTTGTTGCTCGACTGCACCACCAGGGCCTGGAGCTTCTTCAGCTGCTCCAGGAGAGACCTGGGGATAGAGTGCATGAGAACCCCAAGGTCTGGGATACACCTCCCAACAAAGTCTCAACCACCCCTTCACCTGCCCCTTTGTCCCTGGTCTGTTCTGGAGACACCTACGAGTTCTGCTTTTCTAGGTGCAGGACTTTCCTCTGCAGCTCCTGGTTTTGAGCCGTGCATGCTGACATCCTGGGGGACAGAGAGAGGGATGTGAGGTTTAAGGGAAGCCAAGCAGTGAGCCTATCACCAGCCAGCCTGAGGCAGGGGCTCAGTGGCCATACCGACTCTCCAACCCGTCAATATACTCCTTCTTCTTCTTGCGGCTCTCCTGAGCTGACTGCTTGTTTCTGATCTTCCTCCGGATTTTCTTCAGCACTCGCTCCTCATACTGCATAAATAGGGGGGTTAGGCAGCCAGGACCCCAAGCATAATGTCCACTTGCTTCATCTCAGGTACCATGAGACTCACCTTGGTGAGGGGCAGCTGCGTGGGCAGGGACACCCCCTCCTTTGCCAGCAGCTTCTTCTCATCCTCTGTCAGCACAAGCTCCTGGAACTGCCCCTGGCCCTGCCTCAGTAGGGAGTTGGGCACCTGTGGCTGCTGAGGGACCGTGGATGGGTGATGATCCTTAGCTGCAGGCTAACCTCATGCCTGCCCCAGAGGACCACAGGTGGGGACAATGGTTCAATGTTTCAGGATGGCATCCAGAAAGGGATGGGAACAAGACTGTGTGTAGTTCAGGAAGGGGAATAAGTGGGGGAGAGACAGGGAGGGATGAGGGCAGGAATGGGATCGTGGTCCAGGAAGTGGCAGGGATAAAGAGGGAGGGAAGGGACAAAGGTCCAAGGAAAAAGAAGAGGATAGGGACAAGAAAGGACGAGAAAAAGCACGGGGATGGGGATGAGACCGTGCTTGAGGAATGAGGATGGCATCTAGGATGGGACAGGACTGGGCACAAGGAGGGCTGGGGAGCATGGTAGTGAGGACTCACAGCATCAGAGCTGCCTGAGAGCAGCAGATCCTTGACAGTGAGGGTACAGGATGCAGGTGCAGGGACTGTCGACAGACCCCGGCCCTCCTCCAGGAAGAAGCCAGGATTCCACATATCTGGGTGAGGGACGGGTGAGGGCTGTCAGTTGTGTCGTGTCCTTGGCCCCCTGACATCCCCCAGCTTCCCCTCTGTGCCCCACACCTCTCCATTCTTCCTTTATACCCAAACCTCCCATCCCACCCAGCTCCCTTAACTTCCCACACCACCCATCAGCTCCCCAATGTCTCCTCATCCTCCCAGTGCTCCCAGCCCTGTTCTCCACCCAGTTTGTCCCCATGGCTCACCCAGGTCAATGGAGACCTCAGGGTGGGGGCCTCCGGTGCCCCCAGGGTGTGTCAGAACCTGGCAGGAGTTGGTAAAGGCATATGGGGCCTCGCTGAGCCCTCCATCACAGCACCCGGGGGGGCTGTCGAGTTGATCAGAGGGGGGGTCGTCAGAGACTCCACTGTCGCTGACACCTGGAGACCAGCTGGGCGAGTCTGATATCGAGTCTCCAGAGCCCAGAATGGAGCTAAGGAAGTCCTCGCCATCCTGGGCACGCTGTGGGGATATGGATGCCTGTCACCATCAGTGCTGGGCTCCTGTAGGATCTGCCTGAGCCACAGGACAGCACTGCATGGTGTTCGTGTAAAGCAGGGCTCACCCCATCCTCGTGCCAGGTGCCCGGGGATGTCGTCCCCAGCTCCACACCACGGAGGATTCCATCCTGGCGATCAAAGAGGAGGTCCAGCAGGTCGATGCTGTCGAGGCTGCCCACAGTGGAGGCCATGGCTGCAAGGAGACGAGGTCAGATACCATCCCCATGATTGTCCCTGTGCCTCTCCCCCAAGTTTCATAGCTCTTGGGACACCCTGAAGCACTGGGCAGTTTGGTGAGAGGGAGCAAAGAGCATGGAGATGTGTATGGGACCACGAGGATGTGCATCTACACACGTGTGTGCAAACACGTGTGTGATCATGTAGATGCATGCATAGGTGGGTGGATGTGTGGCCATGCTGACACGTGTGTGCAGGAATATGGCCGTGCAATCTACATGTGCACACGTGCACCCACATGTGAGACGTGGGTATGAACACGCACACGTTGCAACCTGTATTGCAGCATGTGAGCACACCTGGCCAAGCCCTACGTGCCTGCATGCAGGAGGGAGAGCACACATATGGTCTGCACACACACACAGGGAGTCAGGGACACGGCATTGTCCCCCCCTCTGCTCTCTTCCAGCTGTAAATCTTAAATCCTCCATTTTTCCCCCAGCCGCAGGGGCTCCCCATAGGCACCCAGCCATCCCAACCCTACCAGAAGGAGCACCCAGACCTGAGCCTCAGCTCAGTTCTCCTATCTGGCCCTGTCTGGCATATGTGACCGCTGGGAAAATCAGGTTAATCATTTAGTGTGGCAAATGGAAGGAAAGGAGGCTGCTGCTACTGGCCAGTCCCAAGAAGAGGCCCCAGTGCTACTCCAATCCCAAAGTCTGGACTCCAAAAAAACCAACCAATTGCTGGCCAACTGACCAGCAAAATCAAGGAAGTGACCAAAAGACAAACCGAGCTGTTGGCCAACTGACAAACTGATTGACCAAAGCACCAACCCACTGACCAACTGACCACTCACCTAACCTTCCCAACCCACCCAGCCCACCACCCAACCAATACCCCATTCTGAGAATCACTGCCTCAAGGCTTTTTCAAGCTGGGTTTGAGGTTGGCTGTCGTTAACGTGACATTTGAGCAGCCAGCTTGGGAAAAGGGGGAAATTACATCCTATTCTCTACCCATGGTCCTTTCAGTCACATCAGCAGCCCCATTGCTGACAGCAGGGCTTTGTTGAGCACTGGCAGCAAGGACGTACCTGTGTGAGATCCCAGCTCCAGTGGGAAGCCCTCAGATCCGTCCTGGCTTCTGAATTCCTTTGGTGTGCAGGACACTGAGCCTGGCCACCTCCTCCTCTGCGATGCCCTGACCCGAGTGGCAAAGTTTAAACTCCAACAGCACATAAATAATGTCCAAGATTGCAAAATCACCTGTGTCCTGATAGGGGCCGGCGATGGCAAAGGGAAGGCCCACGGTGCTCCGTAACTTATTAGCCAAATGTTTTTGTCCTCCTCTGCCGAGCGGGGCAGGAGGGACCTGGGCTGATGGGCGAAGTCCAGGCTCTGCAACTGCCCATGAACTTTCCCCCACTTTGGGGGTAATTTCTTTTCTTTTTTTTTTTTTGTTTCAGATGAGCACATCAGCATGAATCATTGAATCACATCCTATAAGTGCTGAGAACGTCTGGGGAAGACGTTGGCTTGAATTCTACACTTGCTCCTTCTCTATAACACACATTGATCCCAATTGATGTTCACGATGATCCTCACGCCTAGGGCTGGCCCAGATACCACCTCTGTGCCTCAGTTTCCCTGTGGACCAAAAGCATGAAGGCTGGGGCTCACAGCCTGCATCATCCCTCACCCTTTGGTGATGATGTTGGATATCTCACACTGGGGGTTACGGCTTTGGATGGGTATGACCAGATCCCAGCAGAACCCACCCAGCTGATCCCATTTGTGCAAAGCACAGCCCAGCCCTCCCCTTTCCCTCGTGCCCGGTGAGCAAAGCAGCTTGTGACCACGCTGTGCCATGGGGTACAAGGCTGCAACGTCGTGCTTATCTCCCGCACAACGCCCTCTGTCCAGGAGGGACCGGTAAGAGGGAGGGCACCGCCTTCACGCCGCATTTTATGGCCCCGCAGCGGAGACGGGAACTCCTTGCTCCGGGCAAAGACCATCCGCTCTGCCGACCTCCGCCCTGCCACCGCCCTGGCACCACGCGATCCGCCGGGCTGCCAAAGCCTCCCGAGCGCTCCGCCGCCTGCGGCACGGCGGACACCAGCAGGGGGCGCTGCAGCCCCCGCAAGCCCCGCCTCTTTCAGCTCCCCTCTGAGTCTCGAAGTCGTCCTCCGCAGCCCGCTCTCGCGAGACTCCGCGAGGTGTCCTCCACGCGGCCGTTTCCCTACGCCCCGCCCCTTTCGGTTCCTCCCCCTCTTGGCTCCGCCCACTTTCCCTCCATGCCCCGCCCCGCTCGGTCCGCAGGCGCGGCGCGGCCCGGCCATGCCGGCCAAGAGGAAGCCGGTGCTGCCGGCCCTCACCATCACTCCCAGCCCCGCCGAGGGACCCGGACCCGGAGGTTCCGCAGAGTGAGTGAGTGGCGGTGGGGTCTGACCGGTCCTTGCCGCTATGGGAGCGTCGGTGCTGGGATTGGCTGCGTGCCGGGCCTGGGAGCTGAAACGGGAACCGGAGAGGGACGGGAACGGGGCTTGGGGAGCGAATGGGGGGCTGGGATGGGCTGTGCCTGGATGGGGTCTGTGTGGGAAGCGGGGGCTGCTGAGGGCAGGGCTGTGGGATCGGGGAGGAAGAGATGGGGCCGGGCACAGAGCGGCCTTGTTCATAGCTTGGCTGGGATGAGGTGGGGAAGGGGGCTGGGGGGGGGCAAGGCGAGGAGCTGGGGGTGGTCAGTGGGGTGAGGAGGGGCAGAACCCGTAGGGATTTGGGGGGGGAGAAGAAGCAGGGGGTATTGGGGCTGCTGGGAGCCCTTCCTGATCCCCTGCCCTGGGTGGGGGGTGGGGCAGCAAATGGCAGAGGGTGGCTGGAGTGTCTGTGTGTCCGTCTGTGTGCGTAGCAGGTGTTGGGGAACACAGCATCCCCTTTGTGCTCGGCTGTAGGTCTGGGGTAGCAGGGGGCTGGTGGGCATGTGGAGAGGCATTGTGCTTCACAGAGCAGGCCGAGCGTGGCTTTCTGTGTTAGGAAAAGTTGTCCCTTAACTTTTACAGGGGGTTGGGCTGAGTGTATGTGGGTTGGGACTGCTGTTATTCCCTCTGCTTCTCCACGGTTCCCACAAAAAAACATTGAGGTTCTTTTCCCCGTGCCTCGCTGTCTAACCCTCATGAGCCACGTTTTGCCCCTGCCAACAGAGGACAGACTTCCTCTGGACCCTCACAGACTCATGCCCCCATCATCTCCTGCAGGGCTAACCTGGTGGACCTTCAGAAGAAGCTCGAGGAGCTGGAGCTGGATGAGCAGCAAAAGAAGCGCTTGGAAGCTTTCCTCACTCAGAAAGCCAAAGTGGGAGAGCTGAAGGATGACGACTTTGAGCGGATCTCTGAGCTGGGGGCTGGCAATGGTGGTGTGGTCACCAAAGTGCAACACAAACCCTCAGGGCTCATTATGGCACGGAAGGTAAGGAGGGTAGGAGATGCCTTGCTGGGTCCAAGCAGGCTGTCTGCACTGCTTCACCTGCATGCAAAGCACCTGTCTGAGTTGGTGCACAAAGCTGGGCTCTGCACTGAGCCTCTTCCCCTTAACTTCTGTAAGCTTTCTGGCTGCTCTGCCTGGCTGTGGGTCATCTCCTGAGAGGGGAAGTCTGCTTTAAACAGGTGACGGGGTTTTGCAACGCCTGGTGTGAGAACATGAGTTTGTTCTTTTACCAGGAAATGGGTTTTCTGAGGGTGATGGCTCAGTGTGGCAGGTGGAAAGATGCACGGCTGGCCCTGCACACACCAGAGTTTGGCATGCACACATCCCTTGCCATCCACTTAATAGTTGCAAGCAGCCTTGTGAAACTATCTTGACAGCTGTTCCTCTCTGAGATTGGCTTATGGGAAATGTCTTTTATTATCTGGTAATAGAGAAATAGGAGGTGCTTTGTCTGCCTATTAGAAAAGGCAGTGCTCAGTGAGAGCAGTACAATTGCTAATATATAGGACAGCTTCCTTGGAAGGCTCTATTCTCACCTGCTGTGGGGATGGCTTAATGGGTATCGTGAACTAATAGGTTTTCCAGGTGGCTTTGCTTGGAGTGGAGCTCTGTGAGTCTTCCACGGTGGCATTATTAAATGTTAGATGTAATTAAATGGTTTTGAGATTGCTGGGAGTGCTGTGTTTAGAAACTGGAGCCAAGGCAAGCTGCAGCATTGGGCAGCACTGCTGTGTTCCTTGCAGAAACCAGGGCCTGGGTGGACACCCAGCTTACACCCAGAGCTTACAGTAACAGCAGCTGCTTTCTAACCTGCCATGATATTTGCTAGACTTCATGGCTTTCCTTCCCACAGCTGTGTTAGCTGACTCTATGTGGAGCCCAAGGAATAAGGCATTTACTCTTCCACGTGCATAAGCATGTGAATTTCTTTTTACTTCATGTAGTTTCCTTGGTATGAGAGCACCTGTTCTTACAACACCTCCAAAGCTGGTGAAAATGTTCACGTTGCCAACTCAGATCTGCTTCTGCCTTGCCTTTCCATTCTGTGTCCTGTGTGATCTCAGTGTGTTACACAGGCTGGCAGTTGCTGCACTTGCTAGCAGGCTGCACAGCACTTCACTTGACCCTTTATCCTTAATTTTGAAAACATTTCCCTTTCTTTCCAATGCTCACACTTGCTTGTTCACGTGGTTCCTGTAAGGTCGTTCTTTGATTTCTTTAGGCACTGTACCTTTTTTTTGATAATTTCTCTTGTCAGCTGATTCATCTAGAAATCAAACCAGCCATCAGGAATCAGATTATCCGAGAGCTGCAGGTGCTGCACGAGTGTAATTCCCCCTATATTGTGGGTTTCTATGGAGCCTTCTACAGTGATGGAGAGATTTCCATCTGCATGGAGCACATGGTGAGTCCACGTCTCCCCCCTCCTCCTCCTCCAAACTGCTGCTCTCAGTACTGTGTTCCCAACTGGATCTTTATGAGAATGACATCCAGGTGAAGTGGGTTAGTGTGCTGGCACTCATTGCTGGCAGTGCAGTTCCTCCTTGCTCTGACTGCTTGGTGTTCAGCAAGGCTGCTAAGCTGGGGTTAGCATCTCCATGCTTCTACTTAGGCTTCTAAATGACAGGCATCAACTTTTTTTTTTTTAGGAAGCAGAAGTTTAGGGGGTGGCCAAACAGAAATATTATAAACCCACCACTCTACAGAGCTTGCTGTCAAATGCAGTATGCATCTTTTCTTGTCCCTGTCAGAAGTGTTGTCATTCCTCCACAATGATGCTGGCAGCCTCATCTTTGTGTTTACTGCTGAGGGAAAAGAAGCTTAAAAACTAACAGCAAGAAACAGAGCTGATAGGATTAAAGTAGTTCTCAGTGAGAAGCTTGAGCTCTGATCACCAGAAATCTTTTTCTGCTGTAGGAGTGTGCTTGGTTTTGAGGTACTGCAGCCTGCTGAGCTGGGATGCTGTGTACCACTCTTACAGCTCTGGTCCAAGATGGATGCATTTGTCTGTATGGCCAACTGCTCTGCTGCTGTTGGTGTGCTGATAACCTCAGTTACTTTCTTACTTTCAGGATGGTGGCTCCCTGGATCAAGTGTTGAAAGAAGCCAAAAGAATTCCTGAGGAAATACTGGGGAAAGTCAGTATAGCGGTGAGTTGCCATGGGTGAGAAATGGTTGTACAACCCCAGGAAGCTTTCTTTGTTTCTCCATATGTGCTTTCCCATCCTGAAGTTGGGCAGGAGGTGGTGATACGTGAGATGGGAGCAGGGAAGCAGATTCCCAAGCACTCTCATAGTGCAACACCAGGGGTGGGAGCTATTTGGTGGTCGCCAGACAGGGAGAAACTTCCTTGGGCAATAAAGCCAAGACTTGTGATTGTCACAGCAGGGGTTGGTTTTTGCTCTCTGACTGCATCTATACCGTGGCCATTGCTCACTCCCATCCCCAGTGATCAGTTGCAAAACTTGAAGTGCTTAGTCACCACGGAGAGGCTTTCCTCACTGAGCTGCGGTGTGGCAGCACTGAAGTTTATGCAATGCGTCTTACTGAAGGCAAAACGCTTTGCTTCTGAGTTCTTATCTTGTCTTTGGCTTCCTTCTAGGTTCTGAGAGGTTTGGCCTATCTGAGAGAGAAGCACCAAATCATGCACAGAGGTGAGAGGAGGAACCTAACAATAGCTGCCTGTGCTGGAGGAGCCCTGTTTTACCCAGAGCCATGTTTACACTCTTCTCTCTCACTGTTGTCAGATGTGAAGCCTTCCAACATCCTGGTTAACTCTCGAGGAGAGATTAAGCTGTGTGATTTTGGGGTCAGTGGTCAGCTCATTGACTCCATGGCAAACTCTTTTGTGGGAACTCGGTCCTACATGTCTGTAAGTTCAACTTTTTAGTGGATTTTTACAATTTGGGTTCAGCTCGGATGCAGGTAGGGTTAACTACTCGTATAGAATCAGTGTCCTGTCCAAGCTGTTTACAGTTTTCCTCTGCATTTCTGCCCTCTCTGGGACTGTGGTCTCTTTGGACACTGTCTGATCACATGTGCTTATTGCTTCTCCATGCTGAAGGTTGGACTGGGGGGCTTATTGCTTCTCCATGCAATAGGAACAAGTACAAGATGTGCAAAGGAAGATGTCCACATCCTATGGATGCTTTCATTCTGTTTCAGCTACTGTTTGTGGGTTCAAATAACTTCTTTCTGTATGCAAAGCTTGTCCAAGAAACTGTGGAGAGGGGACCTGTGCTGACAGCCTCCTTCCTTCAACCATGCTTCAACCACGTGCAGTTGTTGGCAGGGGTGTTAGCCAGTCTAATGCAGGTGGGGTTGGTGGAAACTGCTGGAAAACAGAGCCAAACTGGAGGAAAACTGCAAAAAGAGCAGATGATGCCTCAAAATGAAAGTCATAATCTGTGGGCCATGGGCTGCAGATATGCCAAACCACAGATTGTGACACACTTTGGCTAATGGTTTCTGTCCAGCCTGGTGTAGTGGCAGTGACACAGTGCAGCAAGAGGCATCATGCAGACTCCTCTGCCCAGTGAAACTCTGCCCTGTGTCTTGATAACAGGCTGCTGTAAGCATGAAATTTCCTTCAGGCTGGCTCTGGTCCTCTGTTTGGATAGCAAAGAAGATGCATGTCTGCTGTCCACACCGTGTGGCTGCAGCTGTAAGCAGGCAGTAGCTTTGTAAGCAAAGCTGCTGGTGCTTCTGTACTTAGGTCTGAGCTCCTCTTGTATTTTGGGAATGGTTATTTAAGTATTAGAGTTATAGTTAGATGATGTATTTAAGGGTGGTGTTCCCTCTGTACTCAGTTGGGTCTGCACAGCTCACACAAAGCTACCAGTATAGATGGCTTGCATTGGTTTATTATTTTTTAGCCTTTTCATCACAGTAGGATTTTTCTGCTCCTCAGATTGCTCGCAGATATTAATAGGAATAAACAGAAGAATAAAAAATGTTGACAACAAAACTGAGATCTCAGCTCACTGAGGAATACTTTATACTCAGAAGTCCAGAGTATAAACAACTGCAAAGGCTGCTCAGCTGTATCTGCTGGTTATATGTGTGCAAGTGCTTTGTGTTTGCTGTGACTTGGGAGTTCCCCCACCCCCCAGAAATGCTTTTTCTGCAGATATCAGTGCTTCTGGCAGGCATCAGGAGTGCTGTCTGCTTGAAGGACACCTGCTCATAGAGAGGATGCTTCAGATTTCTTACCACTGTGTTGTCTGTGTTTTTTCCTTCCAGCCTGAACGGTTGCAGGGCACTCATTACTCAGTCCAGTCCGACATTTGGAGCATGGGTCTGTCACTGGTGGAGCTTTCTATTGGAAGGTACCCAATACCCCCACCAGACTCCAAGGAACTGGAAGCAATATTTGGCCGTCCTATGGTGGATGGGGCAGAGGGAGAATCTCACAGCGTCTCGCCGCGGGCCAGGCCCCCAGGACGCCCCATCAGTGGTGAGGGGCTGCCATGGGCCTTGGGGGGGGCTGCCATGGGCCTTGGGGGGGGCTGCCATGGGCCTTGGGGGGGGCTGCCATGGGCCTTGGGGGGGGCTGCCATGGGCCTTGGGGGGGGCTGCCATGGGCCTTGGGGGGGGCTGCCATGGGCCTTGGGGGGGGCTGCCATGGGCCTTGGGGGGGGCTGCCATGGGCCTTGGGGGGGGCTGCCATGGGCCTTGGAGGGGGCTGCCATGTGCTTTAGATGCAACACGCAGGCATGGGGGCAAGGGGATGGGTTCTGTCAGCATGGCTGGGTTAGCAAAAGCTGTTGTGAACGAGGTTGTGGGGAGGGAGGGTTCTCATCTCACTCCTTCCTGCAGACAGAGCTATGTCTGTGCTGTAGGAGAACCTAGCTCTGCTATGGAGGTTTCTAATCCTGAGAGCCTGTGGGGTTCTGCTCTTGTATGGGGAGCTTAGGAGGTGATTTTGGGGGATTTTGTCTTTTAACAGTGGGTTAATTCCCAAGTTGGTGCTTTCTGCTTCTCCCAACAAAAGTCTCAGTGTGGGTTTTCTTTGTGTGAAATGAAGCCCTTTTGTGTCTGAACAGCTTCTCACCAGTATTTCTTTCATCTCAACCACACAGGCCATGGAATGGACAACCGACCTGCAATGGCCATTTTTGAACTGCTGGACTATATAGTTAATGAGGTGAGTATTGCATTGCTGTAGGCTGGGTTGGTGTTGTGTCCACTCTGAAAGGTCAAAGTAGGCTCAAAAACCTTTGCTTGACAGGGGCTTATCGATAGCAGCCCCTCAAACTGCTCCAAAGTCCTGTTGGCCACTGATAGAATGGGAAGGAAGCAACTGAAGGCTGTGCTCTAAGGCATTTACGTTTTGACCCATTAACCCTTTTTCCTCTCTCTGCAGCCACCTCCCAAGTTGCCAAATGGAGTTTTCACGCAAGATTTCCAGGAGTTTGTAAATAAATGGTAAGGATTTCTGTTTGTGACTGAACGTGGAGGCCTGGATCTGCTCACTGGCAGCTCAGCAGGCTGCCTTCCCACTCAAAATATTCAGCATGAGGGTTGTCTGTTCTCTGTTGGTAATCTCCCTGCTCTGGCTTGGCTGCAGCAAGGTCCTGCACTGTGCTAGGAACTTCTGCCTTGGGAAGGGCTGGAATAAAAGTGGTTTATTTGTAGTTACTCTCTGCAGCTTGCCCCACAACCTTGCAGGCACCCTGCAAACACCACTGACTTCAAGACCTCCTGACCTTGGGGATGTGGTGGGGATGCTGCTGCTGTCTCCACTAAAATAGGGACTGGATGTTACAAAACCATTAATCTCTGCAGATGGTTACATGCTTTGTCCATGCAGTTCAGAAAAGGTGGATCTTGCAGCTCTGCCTAGAGTCCAGGGTGCTGGAGCTGCAGACACCACTGTCTGAGCATCGTCCATACCGCTGGTCTGGAGAAGGCAGACAGGAGGCAACGTGGTTTCAGTGAAGCAGGAGACTTCTCCAAACAGATAAGCAGCTTCTTACAAGAAGTGTCTCACTGCTGCCTTTGCTCTCTTGTTCTTCTCATTTCAGCTTAATTAAGAATCCAGCGGAACGGGCAGATTTGAAGATGCTGATGGTAAATGGGAAGAGCAATCTTCTTTCTACACTGGGTGGCACCAGATCTGCAAGCTGCTGCCTCATCCTAATCCCTTCCAGCCACCCTTGCTCTAAAGGCTGGCAACTCCCCTGGCTGAGCCTGAGAACCAAGTCCAGCCTGGGAGACAAGTGACTCACTTCCCTTTGTCTCAAAGGCAGTGATGTCATCTAACTCCTGAGAGCCTGCTGCCCCTCCCCAGCAGAGCCCAGGATGGGAACCTGATGGCTCCAGCACCTCTCCATGTCTGCGAAGGTGCCTGGGACAAACCTTTGCCTCTTGAGCAGGGTAGAAGAGCTCAGTTTATCCCTTTGAACCTCACTTTTCTTCCTCAGCCTTGTGCTGGCTGCCCCCCACTCTTCCTTGCAAAAGCAGCAGCCCACATCCTTTACGTCCCTGTTCCTTGTCCTTGTTTTGTGGTCACCCTGGGGGATTAAGGTTTGCTCTCTGGGAGCAAACTGGTACCAGGCTGAGCTCAGGATCTGTAGCTCTGAACCTACACCAGGCTTGTCCTGCCTCCACCATAGCATTTAGGTTTGCTCTGGGGATGCAGCACACCTCAGCTCTTCTGCATGTCCTGAGAGTTTCATGGCCAGGCACAAGATGCACTGACTTTAAAACCCAGCCAGAGGGCTGTAAGTAGCAAACATTTAGGAACTACTCTCCAGATCCACTGTGTTGGCCTGAAAGCAGCCCAGGCTATGGCCTTGGATCCATTGGCCCTGCTGGAGTCCAACCAACAGTATAAGCCCCCCCAGAGCTCTGAGAAGGGGCCAGGGATTGCGGTGTTGTGCTGGAGGTGGAAACCCCCACTGCAGGGAGCACCTGGCTGCATGCTAACAGTGTGCCTTCCTAACCTTGCTTTGCTTCCCTTGCAGAATCACACCTTCATCAAGCGTTCTGAAGTGGAGGAGGTAGATTTCGCCGGCTGGCTCTGCAAAACATTGAGGTTAAACCAGCCCAGCACACCCACCCGTGCTGCCGTGTGATGGCCGAGCTGCCTGGTGTCAGTATCTGCCTCTGTCACCATTCCCTGTCCTTCAGCACACAACAGAACTGCCCTTCTTCCTTCTCCCCAACCCTTTCTCACCTCGCATCCCACCGGCAAAGCACCATCACTTGGAAATGTTAATCAGCTGCCTCCCCCTTTCCCCCAACCCCAAGCAAACGTGGGCTTGGTTTCTGTTGTTCTGGGGGTGTCCTGGGCCTCTTGCTCCAGCTTGGAGCTCTTGACAATTGGGAAATGTGCTGCTTATGTTAATTTTTTTCTCTTTTTTTTTTTTGTTTTTTTTTTTTTTTTTGGAAACATGTTCACTTGGGTTTAAAAAAAAAAAAGTGTGTGTAGTGATGTATGTGTGTGTGAGATGGTGGCAAGGGATGGGCATATGGCTGTGGATGGGCATATGGCTGTGGGGAGGGGGCTTTGCCTGCTTTCTGGGCTCCTCAGCTGGACTAGGAGCATGGAGTGAAGAAATCAGTGCTGCCAGAAGGGGAGAAACCTCAGAGGATGTCCAACCATGGCAGGTGCTGTGCCACAAAGCTGTGGTGTTGCTTAGAGCTGAGATGCTTGCTGGACTCTCCCATGGCCCAGCTGGTCTATGGGTAGAGGGAGGCACATGTGGTTTTACTTCTGTTGTTAATCAGGTTGCTTTACAGCCCATTCTGATGAATTGTTTTCATCTGCTGAGTGCAGGCTGAGCTCCTGGATCAGATGGGAAAGGTGTGCAGGGCAGCTGGTGGGCTCTGCTGACCCTCCTGCAGGCAGGCTTGGGTGCACAGAGAGCAGATGCTCCACATCCACCCTATTCATCCCCTTGCATTGCAGAGCAGTCCTAGAAGCCCCTCTGGCTTCCAGCTGTCCCCCCACCTTCCCAAGCCAAGGCCTGGGGTCTGGCAGTGTGGGTTTGGTGGTAGATGCCCCCATGGAGGGGCTGGGCCAGGCCTGGATCTTGGTGGTTGTGGTGGGGGGGGGGTCCTCTCATGCTGTTCCAAGGCTCCATAGTTTTCCAAAGGCTGCTTTGTGCCCTCCACACTCACTCTTTACCCCAAGCCTGGGCTGCTGCATGCCCTTCTGCCTTAGGAAGAATGAGGCTCTTGATGTCAGGGCTGAACCATCACCATGCATTCACCTCCATCCCCTCAGGGCTGACTATGCCTTACAGCCCCATCTCCTCCTGGGGGGGGGGGGGGGGGGTGAGCCTCCTTGCTTATGGATTTATTGCTTTGGTTTTCCCTTTGCAGCTTGCTAAGGGACCCATGGATGCTCCCCTGGTGGGGCAGGCCTGGTACTCACTCTTCAGGAAGTGAATTGTCATCTTAACCCCAATCACAGCCCCTTCCCCATTGCCCAGCTGGGGCAGGAGGCTGGCACTGAAGTGCACCAGGCAGTTGCTGTTGGTTTTTTTTGCCCCTTAGGTGCAAAGTGGGGGAGATGGGCAATTCATGAAGTGTTAGGGTTACTTGTGGCTTGTTTCACTTTGGGTTTTGGAAGGGAAAATCATATTAAGCGTTTTGTTGGGTTGGTTTTTGTTTTGTTTTAAATATTTTCATCATGGAGAAATAATAATAAATGGCACTTTACATTTACAGGCCTATTCTCTTCTGATTTCTCCTGCTCAGCTTTAACTCCTGTGTGTCCAGGCTCTGGCAGCTCCTCGTGGAACAGATCCCACAGTTATCCTGACACCAGGCTGTCCTATCCCAGCAGGATGGATGTGAGCTCTAAGGAAGGCACTGTGCCATAAATCCTGCTCTGGGGTTGCTGGATGCTGAGTGTATTCATTATAAAGCGAGGCTGAGCTTAGCTGGGAGCCCTGGGCTCATCCAACCTTGGGCTATACTTAAAAATAATATTTTCTCAGAACAACGCATCCCCTCAACCTCTGCAGAAACCACATCAGTGTGGAGTTTGGGGGGACCTCTATGGCTGGGCACGGTGTCTGGCACCTCTTGTGGGTGGCAATGGTTTGCTCCCATCTTCAGGAGAGATTTGGGGGCTCTGAGGGCTGGCTTTAGGGCATCCTAGTGTACTCCCAGCCTATCTCAGCATTCTTTGGGTGCTGTAAAGGCTCCCCATTGTGCCCTAGAGGTGCATCCCACTGGCTCTGAGGTACCCTATGTGCTATGCAATGTATTCTATCAAACACTCAGAGCAACTTGCTATGAATTCCAATGCAGGCACTCTCATGGCCTCGTATTGCTCATTTCCCCCTAGACAACTGTGGCTGGACACCTCATTCTGTGCTTCTTCTCAGGATGCTGTGGTGCATGAGTTGGTGAGCAACCCCCTCCTGTCCCCCTCCATCACCTCAATTTGGTACACCTTACCCCATAAGCATTCCTTCTTCTCGTGAGCTGTTTGTGGAAGCAGCAACTGCTCTGCTGTGCCTTCCAGCCTGGCCTCACCCCCCTGATCCCCTCCCCAGCTGTCCCACAGCTCTTTGCTTCCACATTCACCGTGCTGTGATGCCAAATGCTGACAGCCCCCCAACCTCACCAGTCCCTCTCCCAGAGCCACCTGCAGCCAATCCATCCCATAAAGTACAAATGCACGCTGCTACAATGCTACGTTAGCAAAAAGAAGAGAGCAAAGAGGCAGCGTGACCCCAAAACCCCCTCCGCGAAGCCATGCCCGCATCCCCTGCCAAGCTGAGCAGCTCTCCTACCGCTTTACGATTCCCAATGCTTTTCCCCATTCATTTCCCAATCCTTCACCTCCCCTTTACCCACCCAGCCCCGGGAACGTACCGCTGCGGCTCCTCATTCCCGTTGCCCACGGCGAAACCGCTCCGCGCTGCCGGTGCCCACGGGGACGGGCGCTCCACGTGGCGTTGCGCATGCGTACGAGCGGGCTTTCCCGGCGCCTGCAGTACTTCGGTGCTGCCAGCAGGTGGCGCTGTCGGGCTCCTCAGTGCCGTACGGACGTAGCGAGAGCCGCCCGCCCCGTGCGCGTAGCGCTGCCCTGTTGTAAAGGTAAAGGCAGCAATGCGCGCACCCGCTGCACGGTGCGCTCCCAGAGCGCGCACCCGATGCACGGTGTGCTCCCAGAGCTCCTCGGTGTGCCCTAGAGCCTTCACGCCGAGCTCTGGCTGCAGGACCTCGGAGAGCAGCGAGATGATGCTGGCCTGGGAAATGAGCTCAGCTCCCCAGCATCGAGGCTGCTCCTGCCTCGCTTCTCACCCCAGCTGAGCCTTCCCTCACCAGCTCCCAGGGAGGAACCTGAGGCTCAGCAGAGATGCTGCAATGCAAGGAAGCGCTGAGACATGCCCCCCATAACCCAGTATTCCCGCTACCCCTTCTATTCCAGGACTACCCCCACCCACCCCCATAGACAGCCAGGGGTCAGCAGGGCTGCCCTCTGGAAACTCAGCATCTGGATGCCGACAGTGAGCCATGAAATATGATGTTGATGCTGGTGAAGTGTCCTTAAACAGAACCACTGTGCCACAACAGTAGGAGTTACAGATGAAGTGTCAGCCTGTCACCCTCTTAGATCCTCCAGAGCAACCTGGGGAACCTGAGCTTCTTTGTAGGTAACCCCAGAAGCCTCAGTGAGCCACTCAGTGTACCCTGAAGCACCCTAGGGTGCTCCTGAACATGCCTTAAAATCAGACCTGTGTGAGCCCCACCAACCTCGATGAGCATCTCCTGCCCCAGTGCCAAGGCAAGCGGCTGCTCCCCAAATCCAGACAGGCTCAGAAAGGGACCCCATGGCTTCGAGGCACCTGCGGGAGCAGCTCTGATCCCATCGCACGACGCCTCTGCCGGGTGCAAGCAGCAGGCAGGCAGCCAACATTGGTGGGAGGAGAACAGATTGTCCACAAAACAGGCACTATGCAGAGCGGAATCCCCCGCGAACTGCACCCTGGAGATGGGGCCAACTCAGAGGGGACGGAGAGCTGGGTGTCCCCATGCTCACAGCAGGGTGGGTGCGCTCATATCTTAGCCCAGCTCAGCCCTCCTGGGGTGTCACAGCAGCACGAGCAGCCTCTCTGTATGTGCACAACTGGCAAAAGGCTGGCAGCACTCCGTGGGAGGGCAGGCGGGATGCGAGCAGCTTCCTGCTGCCCCTGAAGACTGAGCCTCCGTCTGCTCGGGAACGGAGCGAGCAGAGCTCGAGTTGGGCTGTGAAAGGGAGTGGTGGTGAACAGAGCCAGGAAATCCAGCACGCAGGCTGACACTTCATCTATAACTCCTACTGTTGTGACAAAGAGTGGCGCAGATGGTTCTGTTTAAGGACACTTCGCCGGCATCAACGTCACGTTTCTTGGCTCAGCGTCGGCATCCAGGCGTTGCATTTCTAGAGGGCAACCCTGCTGACTCCTGGCTATGAGGGGAGGGGGGGGGGGGGGCAGTCCTGGGATAGAGGGGGGGTATGGAGAGACTTGGGTTAGGTGGGATGCATCTCAGCACATCCTTGCATTGCTCCGCTGAACCTCAGGTTCCCCTTTGGGAGCTGGCAGGAGAAGGCTCAGCTATGGGGAGGAGTGAGGCAGGAGCAGCCCTGATGCTGGGGAGCTGAGCCCGTTTCCCAGGCCAGCATCATTTCATCATTTCACTGCTCTACGAGCTCCTGCAGCCAGAGCCAGGGTGGAAATAGAAAAAGGACAGCCCCAGCACAACCCTGGCCAAGCACCATCTTTTCCCTGGCACAGGTGAAGTAAATACTCATGGAGCAGCACATCACCTGCTGCTCCACACGGCTCTGCTCCCAGTGCTGCTAATTGCAGCGTTCTCACTTCACGCTGATGGACATGATAAGATTAGTGATTACAGAAATCTCATACGGCAATTGGATTGAATTGGGAGGCTGCGTGAAGGAAATTGGACTGAGCTGCAAATAGGAATTAATTATAACCTGGCAGCAGTGAGATTTGAGGGTTTGAATAGACGTGTTTCTGTATATTTACATGTTGCCCTGCGCTACCTCTGGCTTTATCCTGGAGCAAGGAGCTTCAGTACGGTGAGATGTGGCTGCCTCTGCTCCAAGACCAGCTTTGGGCAGCCCCAAGCACTCAGGGAGGGGGTGAGAAGGCTGTTACTGAACGTGGCCGTGGCACATCCATGGGGTGAGCACAGCCCAGGGCTCCCAGCCCTCCCCTCCTGCCAGCAGCCTCCATTATCTGCATTGCCATGGCGATGGAGCCAGGCTGATGCTCTTTCTGGCGTGTCCAGTGCAATCCCCAGACAGTGCCCATGCTGGGGGGCACATCCAGCTGCAGTGGTGGATGCAGCCCCACGTCCTCATCATGCTTCAATGTGGGTCAGAGCCACTGCCTTTCAAGAAACCAAGAACTCAGAGTCTGATCCCCCCGTGGCACCCAGCAAGGACTCCCCCCAATCTGTACCCAACACCCAGAGCTACAACACAACTCTCAGCCCATGGGCAAAGCACGGAGCTCAGCCAGCAGCCCCAAATTGCCCTATCGATTGATGCCTGTCTGAACTGATATTAAAACGTTGGCCAGCAGCGTTGAACGAGTCCTCCTGTCTGCTTTGTTTTTTGCCATTTGTTTCCCCTCCCACCTGGGCCTGCTTCATACGTTGGGCATTTTGCAAACCTGTCAGAAGCAGCGTTGAAAACTCCAGCAGGGAGATAGAAATGAACCGGTCCAGAGGGGAAAGGCTGGGAGAGAAGCTTTACACCACAGTACATCCTTCCCTCATCCATCCCTATAACCACACTCATTCCCAGCACAGATTTTTGGGGGTTTCGCCAGTCCTGCAGCTGTGTGTGACCCAACCAAGCCACACTTGGGCTTTGGGATGTGTTCATTTCCTCTGCCAAATTCCTCCAGAGGAGATGGGAAAAGCTGAGTTAGGATCCATCCCACGGCTCCAGGTCCGTGTCAGCGTGTCAGCTTCAAAACATGAGAGCAAAGCTCATGTGGAAAAGCAAAACAACCTGAGCCTGAGCCCTGGGGCTGCAGTGACAGCAGCACAGCCAACCCTGGGGAAAGCTTGCAAGCTTCTGTGCTGGCTCTCATCAAACCTGCAAATGCCACAGGGCTGGAAAAGAGCTTCAGGTTGTCCCTATTGCTAGTAGGACCCCCCCAGGGCTTGGTGTCCCCATGGCTTGAGGTGCTCACAGCCTGATGTCCTCATGGCTCGAGGAGCCCAGAGCCCACAGGGCACAGAGCCAACATGGCCAAAACGTTTGCCTCTGGCTTTTCTCTTTCACCTGATGTGACTATGAGGAATTGTGGGATTCAATTAACTCCTGTTTTCCTCCCTCTAACAGTGGGAGTCTCTCTCCCTGCTTTAAAACAGACATGCTGCCACGGAAGACAAATGCTTGCAATAAAGATGAGGAGCGTGTGCAAGCCGGAGGGAGGCCGATACTCACACGCAGCTGCAAGGTGGGTGCATTTTGCCCCGCGCCCACCAACACAGCACTGCTCCCACACCAGCTGCTCAGAGCCTGGGAGTGATGCTCGGGATCAGACTGCAGCTGGGGCAGCCCCATAGAGCCCTGCAGCCCCCGCAACCGGACCAGGCAGCCAAGATGTTGCCAAGCAACAGAAAGAAGCTCTTTTTTTTTTTTTTTTTTTTTTATGATTTTTTTTTTTTGGTAACCAAAACGGTAAATCAGCAGCTTTGTCAGAGCAGGGGGTGTCGTGAGGCTAACCCCAACAGCACCCAAATATCTGCAAGGGAAGGTAAGCACCAGGACCCCAATTATCCCAGGTAATCACTGGGTCCTGGTTGGACTCCCACCCTGGCCATCCCACAGCCTGCAGTGCAGAGGGGCTCATTGCAGCCCAGCCTCAGCTCAGGGTTTAACCTCAAGCTCTGGAAGCTGCATATCTCTCCTCTAACAACTCAATTAGGAATTCAGAGCTAAATCTTCCCCCACCAGCCGCCCCTCTGACTGTTTGCCATGCTTTGCATATTGAGCACTTGAGGGATTTTTAGTGTTTTCAGGCTGACCCCATCCACTCTATTTCAAACTAACTTAATCAGGCTCATTTTATTGCTATCTGCTGTGGCTTTTACACCTCTAAAAGCAAAAAAAAAAAAAAAAAACCAACCCAAAACTACTTTAATTTCCTGGCACCTGCCAAGTTCTCACCACGCTGCTTTCTGTGCCCTGTGGGGCCAGGAGGAAGGAGGGCGGATCTGTTTAGTGTTCCTATTCTTTATTTCGACTAAAAATGACAAATTATTAATATGGTGGAAATTAGAAAAATGGCATTTAGGCTGCAGGCAAACCTCCCTCTTTGCTTCAGCAGCTGCTTGTTAGAAGTGGGTTGAGAGATGGAAGGCAGGGAAAGAGAAGAAGAAAGCAGAATAAGCTGCTGGTCTGGAACAGCTGGGGGGGGAAAGGGGGAGGAAGGCTGTCCCCACTGCTTCCCATCACAGGGGGGTCAGCAGCACATGGGAAAGCAAGGGAGCATCAGGAGCTGGGTACCATTTGCGTCTGTTTTAGAAAGACTTTATTGCACTAAAAAGGGGAAGTCATCTGTAAACAAACATTCCATTAATGAATATATATGTATATATATATTAACTCCAAAACAAAAAAAAATGCATTGTTAAATCCAGCCACAGAAATATCATAAAGCAGGAACGTTAGAAAAGGGCTACAGGGAGGAAGGATCCCTCCAGGACTCCGCATCCACCCTCCCATCCATCACAGCAGCAAATCCCAGAGACCTGGGACAGGTGAGGGAGGGGATGGCACAAACTCCTAGCCCTCAATTCCCCCCATGGAGCCAAAGAGCTCTGCTCTCAGCCTCCCAACCCACCCCCGAAACACAAAGAAACACAGCACAGCCCTACCGTGGAGGGGCTGTGGCATCCCCAGCCCTTCATGAGCACTGAAACCTTTGCACTGGTCCTCCCCCAGCTCCTGGCCACCAGCTGGGTGTCCCCTATTCCCAAGCTCTGCTTGGTGCTAAGCTCACCCCTTCCCCCCCCTCCATGCCAGGAGATGGAGGAAGAACAGGGATGGGCAGCCCTTGGTTGTTCCTGGGGAAAGCAATGGGGAGCAGCAGGTGGGAAATCCCCTGTGGCAAAGGGATGTGTCTGTTCCTCACGTCCTGCACGGTTTGTTTTCAGCCACAAGCTCAAACAAACAGCCACGATCATCCCAACTCCCCCCCCACCCTCCCAGCTCCCTCCCCCCCCTCCCCCCCCCCCCAACATGCAAACAGCACCAGAACCATGCCTCGTATACCTGAAACATATTTACAGACAGAAGTAAAACACGCTGGGAAAGATCAGCCTCGGATATAAATAGCCAACACTGAAATCTGCCATCTGCTGCAAAGGACAAGGAAGGAACATCAACCGCCACCAACAGAGGTTGACACAGAGGGACACATGTGCGTGTGTCCACACGTGTTGGAAGAGGGCAGAGAGGAGCAATGCTATTTCTGCTCCTTTTCACATAAAACATGCAGGTAACATCACACCAAACAACAACAAAGTGGCTGTTTCAGCCACCTGCAGATACCCCAGCCTGGATTTCCCCCCATTCTGGTGTTTCTGGGCAGTGCAGGGAATCAATGTGCCAACACAGCCCTATTTGGGGACTGGATCCCACCAGGTGTGGGGGATTTGTGACCCCAGGGCCATGCATCTCCCTGTGGGTGGGTGGGTGGGTGGGTGGGTGGGGGGGGGGGGGTGCAGAAGCTTTCAAGCCCCTCACCCGTGAGTGCTCAGAGAGGGCAGAATTGGGGAGGGCAGCTTGGATCCCAGCCTGCCACCTTCTCTGGTGCCACCCATCCCCAGTGCCATGCAGGTACACAGCCATGAGCACTTGGGAAGGCAGGGGGTGCTGCTCCTGTTGCTTGGGGACTGCTGGGATGTTACCCCAGCATGCATGCTCACCCCCATGGCCATGCGCCCCCCAGCAGCAGTACCAGCCCCTATCAGCATCTGTCTGGGTTTGGACAAATCCAAATGCCTCTGAAGTTCCTGCAGCTGTTATCCATGAGGGGAGAGGGGTCAGTATCTGGGGGACCAGGACAGGAGGGCATCCCAGAGGCTGCAGGCTGTCAGGCAGAGCTGACCTGCACACTCTATGTGGTCCCAGGAAGGGACTCAGAAAGACCACAGGTGTGAGTCAGCAACGGGGCCACCTCCCAGAGACCCCAACCAGGTTCCTGGGTCACCTCTGCAGCATTTTCTCTGCAGTTTCCAAGACTACAAAGCTTGACTTTTAAATGAAAGCCAAGGTCGATGCCATCATCTGACTCTAGGAGCTAAGGCTTGGAGAGAGGTGGCAGTAAGCATGCTGCAGAGCTCTACCCGCTTCCAACCTTCCTGCTGGCCAGCTGGAGACCATGGAAACCAGAAAGGGAAGAGCCCAGCAGGTGACATCCATCCATCTGAAAGGGACAGGGCAGGTGGCTCCTGCTGTGCTCCAGGAGCTGCAGCCCCGGGCAGGGAGCTGGAACAGAAGGGAGAGGCTGGCACAGGAGGGCTGCATCCGGCAGCTCCGCTCCTGGGGACCTGGCCCTGCATCCCTGAGCTCTGCCACAGCCCTGGCCCTCCTCTGGGGGCCCTTCCAAGCCCTATTTCAGAGGGGCCAGGGCTGGCCCAAGCCCTCCCGTGCCCCAGCCCCACGGGCACGCTCCCTGCAGGGCTGCTGAGCCTACAGCAGGGCGCTGAGCGGGAGCTCCTTCTCCCCCAGCAGCGTGTCCCGCTTCAGGCTGCTGCCTTTGTTGACCACCTTCAGCTTGAGGGACAGCTTCCTGACGTGGCTGGGGCCCAGCCCATCGAAGAAGAAGTCCTCATTGAAGACAGGGTTGCGGCTGTTTTTGATGATGGTGCTGCGCTGCTTCTGCAGCTTCCCCGGGTTGAGGCACAGCGAAACGCAGCAGTGGATACCACGCACATCGACCAGAGAGTCGTAGAGATCCTCGGCGCAGATGAGCTGAACGCGAAGCCGGGCGTTGGAAGGGTCGTAATCGGCAGTCAGACGGAGGCGGCCGCCCCGGCTGAGCCTCAGGCTGTGCTCACGGGGCCGACCCTGCGGCAGCTCCGTGCCCGCTGCCGGTTGTCCCCCGGCCGGAGCGCTCCTGGAACGACGCTGGGCGCTGGGACTGGTGTCGGCTGAGCTGTCATCGGTTGAAAGCGAGCTGTTGCGAGCCACCGAGTGCTTCAGCTTGATGACCTTGGATTGGCTCTCCTGGCTGAAGATCTTTAGCAAAGAGACGGAGCGGGAGAGGAGGGGTGAGCCGAAGGGTGAGGACTCGGCTGAAGAGCACGTGTCGCTTTCACCACCGCTGAAATAGCGCCCGGGGTGCATGAGGGCCGCCCCCAGGTCGGCAGGAGCCTGAGCTCTGCTCTCACCGTTGAGCTTTGCCCTGCGCTGGGCGCTGGGCGAGGTGGCCGGCGAAGGGCAGAGGCTGCTGTGTTCGCTATGGAAGAGCGATTCCTTACGTCGGGTGTGGGGACTCTCCACCAGCGTGGCGAAACCGTACGAGGTCTGCGCTTTGGGCACGTAGGGCAGAGACATGGCTGTCTGCGCCTGCGGGTCCACGTTGGTGCCGAAGCCTCCCTCAGCTGTCCAGTCCTCGGCGCTCTCGATCTGGATGATGTGCCGGCCGGATGCCTTCGCACGGGGTCGGCTGGGAGGCCGGGGGCTGCGTGGGATCTTGCGGTCCGTCAGGTCCTGCTCCGAGACAGATGGACCCAGGACGGGAGGCGCGGTGGGTTCGGTACCTTCGGGTTCAGCGGGTGCAGCGCTCAGCTTGGGCGGGATGAAGAAGTCAGGGATCTTATCGGGGGTGAGGACGTTGCTATAGCGGGAGCCCCGTGGGGAATCGTCCGGCCCCGAGCCCCGTGCGCTGCTGCTCTCCGCCATGCCGCGCAGCCGCTCCAGGAGCCACATGTTGCCGCCGGGTGCAGGGCTGGAAGAGATAACGATCGGAAACGCTGTCACCGGGAACCGCAAGCATCGCGGGTGATGGGAACGGGGATGGGGAAGGGAAGGGGCGCGCCGAGGGAAACCGACATCAAGGGGAGGGGAGGAAGGACTCGACCGCGCTGCGGGGCACCGGGACCATCCGGCCCCGGGGATAACGGACGGGGAAAGACCGGACCGCGCCGCGGGACGTCGCGATCGAGACACGCCAGCCCCGAGACGGGGATCTGGAAGGAACAGCCTGCACCGACGGTCACCGGAACCCACCGCCCCGGGACCCCGCGGCGCACGGCGGAGCTACCGGACCCGAGAGCTGGGAGCGATGGGACGGGGCGGCCGTGACGCACGGAGAGCTGTGCCGAGTCGGGCCGTGCCGCCCACCGGGCAGCTGTCGTTTCCGCTGCTGGAGCCGCTGCCGCACCTGGACCGGAGCCGCCGCCGCAGACCCGGGCGGGAGCGGACGCGCTTTTATACGGCCCCGCCGCTCCCCGCCGCGCCGCCGCCGTAATCCTCCGAGCGCTGCGCCCCTAGATTTCCAGCACCGTACCGGGCACCCCGAGTGATGCTGCCGGGAGACGCAGGGAAGCCTTGAGCACCGGGACGAGTCGGGTCGGGACCCAACTCTGCCGTTCATGACCCGGCATGTCCCCCGGTCCCGGGACACTCCGCCGTGTAGCCGTAAGTGGGACCGTGAATGGAGTGGACCGGACACGGCAGCCCCGTGGTGCCCCCGCTTCTCTCCCTCCCGGAGAACCGCAAGAGCACGGAGTGGAGCCTGCTGTCAGCCCCGGTGCTTTGCCCCCCCCTCCAAGCTCTCGAGCTCATCAAAGCGCTGAACAAAGCCAACAGCACTCCAAGACGGCTCAGAGCTCAAGGACTCGCTGAGTGCATTAAGTGGTTTAATATCGTGGCTGGAAGGAGTGGAGGAAGGCAGTGCCACTTGTCACACGTTTCTCTAGCGCCTGAGTAGGATATGGCCCGGGTGGTGCTGGGGACACCAGGGGCAAAATCATCAGCAGAACCCAGAGAGCATCGTTGCAGCCCGCAGGGGGAGGGCAGGAGATCTTCAGAGCAGGAGGATGAGCTCCAGACAGGTGCCACGTGGACTGACAGCCTTGGAGACAGAGCTACTCCAAGCAGGACGGGGCATAGTTGGGGCCAGCAGTGGTTCCTCCTGCCCCAGGGATGCTGCTAGGAAGCAGAAGGGCTCTGTTCTCTCCTGTAAACAGCCCATATCAGCAGCACAGGGCTGGGTATTATCATCAGAAGTGAAAGCTTGGCTTGGTGAGCTCATTCCATGTCGATCGTGGCAGCCAAGCACCATGAAAAGGGTGGCAGTTCTCGGTTCCCTCTGCATCCACACTGTGAGCTGATAAAAGTGTAGGACAAACCAAGGGCCAACATCCAGCTCTGGTAAACGTAGTGAGGGAGAAGGTGCTCAGGATCTGGGAGGGCAACAGTTCCCTGTCAGAAAGCTTTTTGCACTTTCTCTACACGGCCTGGCTTCCCCAGTGTGCCCCTCTACCATGTGAGTGCTCCCTGACAGGGCAGACACTTTGATTTTCACTCTTGCCTGGTGGGGAGCTCTGACAAACTGCAGGCTTTCACTTGGGAATGGGTTGCTCAGAACAGCAGCCCATTGCCCACTGCAGGTATAGATCTGGGAGAAGCAACTGGGCCCAGCAAATGGAGCATGAAGGATCCTCCAAGAGAGGGGTCTGGGCTGGGGCAGCATTGGGGAGGGGGAATGGCAGCACTGTGGATGTTCTTGGGGCTCAGCACTGCAGTGCGGGTGGGGGGGGAAAGTGGATGAAGACAGGGAGAGGAGGAAGAGGTTCAAGGAAAAAGAGCTGGTGAACAAAAGGTTGGTGTTTACCTTTCCTCCACCCATGTACAACGGGAGGTAAACAAGGAGCAGAAATGGTTGAGTTCCCCGGAGATAACAAAGAAAGCTGGAGCGGGGCCAGCCCTGCCCGCACGCACTGCTTGGGACCAGCAATTCCCTGCAGCAAAAGAAAAAAAAAAAGGGGGGGGGGGGAGCAGCTCTGCGGTGCTGGGGTAAAAGCGGGGCTGCGGCGATGGGCAAAACCACAGAGGGCTCACGGATCTCCCGGTTTGCAGCAAAGGGAAAGCAGCGGGGATCTCGTGCTCACGGTGCAGGGTCGCGCATCTGGGATGCAGGCTGTGCTCGGGCTGCCCTCACTGCCAGCCAGCTCTGCTGGGCTCAGGACCAGCGCTCACCCCCAGAGCTGCGTTGCCACAGACACTGCATGCAGAGGGAGGTGCCAGACCACAGATAGAGACGGGCAGGGAACAAATGCTTGCAGGGTTGGGAGAAAAAGAGGTTTCCAATGCTTCCAAAACGGGCTGCAGACCATCGCACAGCGCTGCAGAGCTGGAAGAGATGCTTTGCCCTTCCTGTCTCCCTCCTGCATCATCATGGGGATGGGATAACAGCTCTCAGGGCTCCGTGCCTTCCCCAGACAGCGTGACACAGGTGACACAGAGATGGATAAGGGTCGTGGTTTTCTTGCCAGGCTGGAGGGCGCAGCATCCGACAATGCATGGGCACAGCGCAGCAGCTCTGGCTGGGGCCAAGAAGGAGCTGGGGACGGCGACAGGGTTGGGACATGGCAGAGCTGGGGATGCGGAGCCTGCAGCGTGCTACCACCTGCTGGAGGATGGGAAGCAGAACCCACCTCCCCCCCCCCTTCCCTCACACCGGGGCAGAAGCAGCGAACCTTCCTTCCCCACCGCCCGGCAGAAATTCAATTTCAGATCCGAGCACTCCTGGGGAACTGACGTTCTGATTGCATTATTCATGTCCGTAGTTAACTCGGTAAAGGGCTCAGATTTAATTGTTTTCTGTTTTCAAGAGCTGCGCAGCTCTCAGCTCATCTCCCCACACCACAAAGCCCTGACTGCGTGCTGGGGCTGGGAGGCTTGGGGTGAGGGGAGGGGATAGGGGGGGGATGTGCTCTGCTTTTGGTGCAGCAATCAGCATGGACACGAGATGCAAAGAGTCTAAACCCCCTCAAACATGACGTGCCAGCCCCACCAGGCTCCCAGCATCTCAGGCAGCAGCTGGTGTGAGGCACAGGCTGGTTCTCCAACAGTGAAGAAAGCAGGGGCTCTCTCTGCCTTTTCCTGCCTCTGCTATTGAGGGAATGGTGCAATTATCTTTGCAGACACATTACTACATGACAAAAAATAGCAGCTGAGATGGAAGAGCTACATCCCTGTAGGTATTTGACTATCAATGGAAAATTACACATTCATTACTGGGCTTTATTTGGCAATGATGATATTCATTGAGTCATCCAGGCAAGCTTTGCCCTACGGAGTGCTGACCCTTCCCAGAGGGACCACACCAGTGCTCCTATTCCTCCAGGCCCAGCACTGGCACAGCAAGCAAAAGGTGCCTAATGGGGACCCCCCCAGGTGTCAGTGCTGGAAGTGGTCTCAAAACCTGCCTGGAGCTCACTGCTACTGCACCATACCCAGCCCATGCTTTGCACCAAAGCCCACTGAGGCTGAGCACTCATTGCCATGGGGAACAGACCCTCTGGCAGCCTAGCCCTGCTGCTAGCTCTGACAGCCTTACATGCTCAGGATCTGGCAGCTTCTGGGCTCAGGCAGGGATTTTCCTGCCTTTAGCAATTCCAGCAAATGCCTTTTTATCACCTGGCCACGCAGCACAGCCAGGAGCTACAGTCAGGCACGGGCTCAGCTCCTGCTCCCAGCCACTTGTCAGTGGTCATTAGTAGGTGATGAACGACAGCTCTGCTCTGATGCCAGCCTGGCCGTAGGGTGAGATGAGGCTGCAACAGACACCTTGACAGCATCCAGCCAGCCTGGCCCCTAGGAGGAGATGCTGGAGCTCAGAGGTGATGTGTGCCTGCAGGAGATACCTGATTGCAGAGTGCAGTCACAAATGTAGGACCAGCCAGGAGCTGATGGTGATGCAGAAATCGACCTGGCACCCTCTGTGTCCCCATCTTCATCCCTTGCTCCGTGCTGGCACTGATGAGCAGAGAAACTGGCAGCCTCCAGCCCTATCCCCTGCTAGCACCGTGCCTGGGGCAGCATGAACAGCAGGGAACTTACTCATTTCCAGGTTTAATTAGAAATGTAATCGAAACAATGAACCCGTGCCGAGTGACGAGAGACGGGATGGTGAATGTCATAAAAACCTTCCAATGCTCCAGCCAGGTAGGGGCTCAGGGCTGGGGATGCTTTTCCCCCTGCCAGCCCCAGCCTTGCAGGCTCACTGCTGCCCCGTGCCATCCCCACGGAGACTCCATCCTGGCCCCCTCTTCAGGGCCATGCGGGGCTCCAGGGGCAATGTGAGCTCATGGAGAGAAGACAGCTGGAAATCTGGAACCAATGGGAAAACCCAGCAGCACCAGCTCTGAGAGATGCTTGTGCCCAGCCCTGCCAGGCAAAATCCCAGCAGAGATGCAGTCCCCATAGATGGGAGGGCCCCCAATATCATTGTAGAAAGCGGGGGACTGAGGCAAGAATTGGGTCCTGAGCAGTAGTGCTGGCTGAGAGGCACAGCTCAGTGGGTGGGGGCTGGAGTCCCAGCAGCCCCTCACATACCTGCACATGCACACACATGTGTACACGTGTACACTGCTCGACCTATCCCACCCCATGGGCCCTGGGATGATGCTCTTGCCACTGCCCCCTCCCCTTGGCTCCATGTCTCTTGTGCCAGGATGCAGAAGCAGCACTGGGTATGGGAACAGCAATGTCCAGGGCACAGGGCACAGGGCAGCCCCGTTGGCAGCACAGGATGCTTCAACCCCAGCACATTCCTACGTTGTCTCCAGATATCCCTCATCCCAGGCAGCATTTTGCCAGTGCACATGGAATAAACATCTGTGTGTCCTTCTGGGCAAGGGGTCCCACGTGGACAATGGAGAGAAGGCAGTGTGGGTGGGAGGACAACAGAGGGACAGCACAGCCCCTTAGGGATGGAGACCATGAAGCCCTGCTGGGGTCCGGGACAGGGATGCTGACCCTGGGGGCCTTTGACTGTCTCCAGAAGACAGGCACTAACAGAGGAGAGGAGTGCAGAGGAGCTCTGGCTTTGCCTAAGGCTGGGGCGAGATCGGTGCCAGGGGAGCGGGGTGGGGGCTCACGTACCCCCTGGCATCACTGCTTCCTCTGGACAACCTGGCGGAGGTGCAGCTCACTCTCGGCGGCCACGATGGGCTGCTCGTTCTGCCGGTGGTGGCTGATGAGGTGACTGATGCTCTCAAAGAGCACATCCTTGGTCCTCACCTGGGATGTGGGCATAGCATCCCTGAAGCTCCAGGCAGCTATCCAGCCCCCCCAACCCCCTCACCCTGCCCTTACCACTCCCTCGGGATCCACCAGCAGCAGGTGCTTGGGCTGCCCACTATGCATGCCCGTCAGAACATACTGCCCTGGGTTGGTGATACTGTCCCTCACCAAGAAGTCCCCATCCATCTGCAGGAGCTTCTCAGCATCCCGTCGGCTCATCTTCCCGTGGTACCACGGCTCCCGTCTCAACTGCTCCTCCGTGGGGGCAATGGGAGCCTTCCTCGTGGGGGGACTCGGCCACTGGTCCTCGATGGGTGGACTGACGTTGCTCCCAGCAATGCACTTGTGGAGCTTCAATGCATCTTCGAAAGGCCCTATAGGGACCAGATGGGGAACATCACTGCTCTGGAGCATGAGGCTGGGCAGACCAGAGCACAGCATACCCCACGACCCCAGCCCATCACCTTACTCATGTCAAAAAGGTCCTTTTTGGGGCTCTCCTCTGGCACTGCATGAGTTGCATCCGATTCCAGGCTCTGTGTGTTCACATACATGTGCTCCTCATAGTCCCGTGGCACCAGGGGGTGCCCGTCTGCCTGCAGATACCCATCGCAGGACTGGCCTGCAGGGATTGGGCATCACCACCTACATGAGCTGGGAGCAGGATCCCCTCCGCAGCCCTTCTGGGGACCCCAATGCCACCAGCATCAGTATTTCCCTCAGTGGTACCCACCCTGGTTTTCTGGGTCCCAGGGCTGTCCTGGTTGGTTCGACAGCTCTCGTCTGAGTGCTAACCCACCCTGGGAACAGGAGACAGCAAGATTACTGAGGGGACTGACCCTGAGCCTTCACTGTGAGGCTAGCAATGGCTTCAGGGCTCACCTGGTGAGAGGGCTGAACGCGGATGCGGCCGGGGAATGCACTGTGCTGCAGACGGGAGTCGATCAGCCCCCCCAGGGGTGGCTCCTTACCAGGGATGCTGTTGTAGTAATCATGCTCTGCCGCCTCATCATCCTCCCCCCACGCTGACTCCTCCATCCCCAGCACCCTTGTGCAGAACACGAGCAGGAACAGCTGGGGACACACTGCCCAGCCCCACTCCCAGCAAGGACAAGGCACGGGTGGCACGGGAAAGAATGGAAGGGCTCCAATCCTACCTATCCGGGGGTACCACTGCCTTGGGTGGGCTGTGCAGGTACTGCTTGAAGCGCAGCTCAAAGGCCTGTCCCACCGTGTTGATGACGCTCTGCGCCAGCCCATCGCAGCACTCCAGGATGTGGCAGGCTACAAACAGACAGGCGAATGGACAGTTGGCTTTAGCCTTCCCTCAGGCTCACAGCAGCCCCTCAAAAAGCCCCCCAGCTGCCCCTGACATCCCACCAAGAGCTGCCCTCCTCCAGCCCAGCTCATCCCTTCTCCGTGCCCTAGGGATCAGCATCACCTCTCTGGTTGATGGGGTCCTTGGCGACGTAGGCGACGTAGTCCGTGGTGTCCTGGGGACACAGAGGGTGTTTGGGGCTCATGTCCTGCTGCTGTGCGGAGAGCGGGGCTGAGGCTGCCAGTACCAGACTCAGCCCTGACTGCCCCAGCCCCAAGGACCGGGCTGTCCCTGAATTTTGGCTCAGCCTGGCCCCACCATGGGATGGGCAGCCCCATGTCCCCGCTCCTTGAGTGTGGGGCCGGGACATGAGAGCCTCACCATGTCCCCACCGGAGGCAAAGGAGATGGACTGCATGTGGTGGTTGGCGATGATCTGCAGGGCATGACCACGGTGGGGTTATATGGGGAGGCCACCAACACCCGGCTCAGAGCTGAGGTTGGAGGCAGAGGGTCGGGATGCCTGGCTCTCACCTGGCGTGTGGTAGGGATCATGAGGTTCAGGCCATCAATGGAGATGTTGACAGCGATGCTCATGCCTGCGAAGCGGAGGTTGCTCTTCCCCAGGATGGAGAAAAGGGCTTTGCTGGGAGCCTGATGGGGGATAGGAGCACAGGGGTGATGTTGCCCTTCAAGAGAGCCTTTATGGGGTGGGGAAGACACAGAGTACCCAACACCCCAGGCTCTGCACTGGGATCAGCCATAGCACCCTGCCCATAACCCCAACCCTAAGAAAGCAGAGAGGGATGGGCTCAGGTGGAAACTCACCTTCTTCTTCCAGATGCCCTTCACACCCGGCACTGCCTCGTACAGTCTGTTGATGGCTTCTCTGCAAGCCCCAAGTCCCACAGCATTATCACTGCAGATTCCAGCCATTTCCTGGCTGCTTCCCCTTCCCATAGCTCTGGGAGTATCATCCTCGAGCAGCCACAAAGTCCCCCAGCCTCCCCCAGTGTCACAGGGCTGGTGGTACGTCATCCCCACCGGGGCCACCTCCCTTCTCCTCTTTCCACCCATTGATCCAATGCTCGCATTGCTGCCTCTGTCTCAGCATGTGGGGTGACCCCTACAGGGCAGGGGGTCCTCCCAGCCTCAGCCCTGACCCCCCATCTCTGCATGTCCTACCTGGTGACCTGTGTCCGTGTGTTGAAGTCGAGGGATCTCATGGAGCGCAGCACCTCGATGCACCCCATGTACTGCAGGATGGGAGGGGAGGTCAGAGAAACCTCAAGGATTATCATCAGCCCCATGCAGGTGATGGAGAGGAGCCAGGTATCAGTGACAAGGGCCCCTTGTGGCACCAGCTCCAGAGCTGCTCCCCTCTTCTTGTGGGCTTTGTGTAGCAGCGGATGGCTGCCAGCATCCCATACCCACAGAGATGAGTATGTGGATGGGGAAAACTGAGGCTCCAGCCCTAAGCAGGGCTGGGTTGATCCAGAGCAAGGCCAGCGGCCTCTGGGCCCACTGACCATTTCTGCTGCCCTTGCACTGAGGATGGAGACCCAGCTGATGCTGGGCAATGGGCTCCCATCATGCAGCATCCAGGCCCTGGGATGCATGCCATGAGAGCACAGCACTGCTCGGCTGCAGGGGCTCCCCACGATGCCCATCCCAGGACAAAGGAGTCATGCCCAGTCCTTCAGGAGTCTGGGACTGTATCACAGGGAGAAGTGAGCAGAGGGAGCTTCCAGCTGCCCTGAGCCCCTCGTGCCTGGAGCTTCACACCTTCCCACATCAAGCAGAGACGAGCGGGGCCGGCAGCACTTACTTACCCTGACGATGTAGGAGACGCCGGGACCCAGCACCCGCTCGTCGGGATGCAGCCAGCCCTGGGCCGGTTTGTTGATGAAGCTGCCCTTGCGGTTCCACTCATCCCCGGCCGGTCGGGCTCCCTCCACCCTCGCCGCTTTCCTGGCGGCCCCGGCCCCGCCGCGCAGCCGGCTCATCACCTGCAGCGAGCACGGAGCCGAGCAGCCCGGCTCGCAGGCTCCCAGCACGGCGGCCAGGCTGGACGTGGCCCCTCCGGGCTCCACGGCTCCTCCCGTTTTGGCCGGCGAGGAGAGCTCTTTGCTGGAACCCGAAGGGCTACGGCTGAGAAAACCGCCGGGACCGGGAAACTTCCATTGAGGCATCCGAGGCAGCAGCATGCAGAACGTGGTACCCGCCTCCGGTTCCTCGCCCGCCGCGGGGCACGGCTGTGCCAACCCCGGGGCCGCACCGGGATGCGCTGGTGCCGGGGCCGGCATAGGGGCGGCCGGAGGATGGCGCGGCCGGGCCGCGGCCCTCAGCGGCTCGTCGCGAAATCGGTCATACTTGGGCTCGGGGATCATGCCCCGCCGCCCCGGCCGAGCCGAACGTTCCCGTTCCGGCGCCGCTCCGCGCCCCGCACCGCTACCGCGCCGGCTCCCGCCCCCCACCCGCTCCCCCGGGGCCGCGCCGCGCTGATGTCATGGTGAGAGCGCTCCGCCGCCCGCCCCGGCCCCTCCCGGCTGTCTGAGCATCCCCGCCTCTCGCCCTCTCCGGCCCCGCCGTCCGTCCTTGCAGCCCCCGCCTGCATCGGCAGCACGGCCTCGCCAGCACCCCGAGCTCTCCTGGCACCCCCCAGCCCCGAGATCACCCGGCATCACCCAGCTCCGAGCCCCCCCGGCACCCTCCAGCATCACCCAACCCTGAGATCGCCCAGCATCACCCAACCCCGAGCCCCGCCGGCACCCCCCGACATCACCCTACTCAGAGATCACCCAGCATCACCCAACCCTGAACCCCTCCGGCACCCCCCAGCATCACCCAGCCCTCAACCACCCCGGCTGTGATCCCCTCTGGGCTGCTGCCAACGATGGGAGCCCCAAAAGAGCCAGCTATGATCCCTGCCCCGAATCGGGGACACCCGAGGATGAGATGGGATGAGCTCTTTCCTGCACAATATGGGCTGCTGTGCTGACAGAGGCACGGCTTGGCCCCCCTCCCATACCTGGGATGTCCCCAGTGGCCAGCAGGCAGCTTCTGGAAGGGGCCAGCAGCATCTTGCTGCTGCCTTCACCTGCAACGGAGACATTTTCTCCATTTTTCTACCACTCCATTAACAGAAGCATTTGCAGGGTGCCTAGGGCTGCTTGGGAGTGGCGGGTTGCAGGGGGGCTTTGCTGTATAATGGGGCTGGCTTATTTCCACGCCTCCCAACCCAGTGGTCTTGTCCACTCTGATTTCGTCTGGCTCTCACTTGGTTATATCTGCCTGGAGGGCTCAGGCAGTAAAAAGCACAATCATTTTCTTGCTTCTTTGCCAGTATCTGCAGCAAGCTGGAGGGAGGGGGGGGAGGATGGACGGACACACTTAAAGGGACTTTCTGACCTCAAGCAATCATGTAATACTCCCCTCCTCCAGCCCTGGGGCTGCTGCTTTTTGTTTTATTTTTTTTTTTCAGGGATTCAAAGGACTCCTGTCCAGCCTGGCATCAACCCACAGCATCTGAGCAGAGGGGCAGGAGGCCAAGCCAGCTTTCACGAGGCATCGCACCCACTGTGGGGGCTCCCAGCATGATTCACACACTGGGGACCGAACTCAGAGCCACCTCCTCACCTCGAATCCTCCCTTGGGTGCTGTTTATTTCTGCCTTTCCACTTTCAACTGAGCATCTTTCGAAGGATGAGGACCGAGAGGGATGCTCTGCTGCAGAGGGGTCAGGTCTCTGCCCCACAAACAGAACCAGAGCCTCCCTGGGGGCCTGCAGTGCCCTGGACAATGCACAGCTGCCTTTATCTCGCCTTCTTTTCACTGTCTCCTTCTCCCTGGCAGATGATGGGGGTGAAAGCCAGTAATCGCTCTAAGTGCAATCGATAAATCAGGGTAATAGAATTACATACATTTGCTGTTGCCATATTAGGAACCGCTTCTCTTAGCCTCTCTCTGCCCTTCTTGTTTTGGTTTTTCAACTGCTGCAAAGTGCTGGAACATGCTGGGCTTATTCAAGCTCCATGGGGCAACTCCAGCCCAAGTTCGGGGCGGGGGGTTGGTCCCTGCAGACCCTGCCTGATGCAGGCAGCTTTTTGTCCCCATCATTTTATCTCACATGTGAGAAAAACTCACAAAGCCAATAATTTCAACCCAGGCAATGATCTCAGCGAACAGTGTTTTATTTTGTTATTGCAGCAGTGAGCATTCTGCAAGCAGAAGTGCCTGCTGTAAGAAAAAAACAAGCTCTGGTGTCTCCTCGTTCCCAGCACTGAGTCCCCCTCCATGCTGCCACGTTCACATTCTTCACATGGGTAGTTGGCAAAGCCCATCTCTCTTTATTCCTCCAAGTAAGCAGAACCCACAAGCCCAGTATCTCCCCTTCATACACCAGCCAAATAACTGTGTGTCTTCTTGTGCAGATCTGCCTGCAGATGCCTGTCTCACAGCCTTTGGTTGCCCATCCTCCCCCTGGCAATCTCTCCATGACCCCCACACTTCTTCTGCATGACTGCCAGCTCCCACAGGCTGCTCCCCAGTCCTGCACAGGTCCCTGATGGATCATTTTCATCTCATTAGCAGCTGGTTTCAGGCTCTGGAGAGCTAGCTTCGCAGCAAGGGCTTCCCTGCCCTCCCCCCCTCCCTCATCTGCTTTTAATCATTAGTCAAAGAAAAGCTTTCAGGGATAAAGATCACAGCCTCTGTTGGCACGATGCAGCATCTTGTCACATCACTGCAATCCAAAATCCAGGAAGAAGACTCTCTAACCCCAACGCAGTGTTAAAAAAGTGCCATTCCTTTATTCCTCAATACACGCCAGGCAACTTGACAAACGAATGCACTTTCTTAGAGTTCAGGTTCTGCATTTAAACACTTCAGACATGCATATGCAATACATTGGCATACATATTCATTCTTTTCCAAGAACTCATTAATATATGTTAATGTCCCTCTGGGCTGTAGCATTTAGGGTGGTTGTATGCCCACTTACTTTCTCCCTATTTATCCACCATCAGTTCTCTGAGTCTTTTGGCAAACCTTCAGCTCTTTTTCCGTTGCTTGTTAGGCCAGAATGAGCAACTTCCAAAACAATGTATGTGAAAATCCAAGGAAAAACTCCTTGCACCTGCTGAAATGTAAGCAGTCTATTAGGACCCTGGTGCTTCTTGTGAAGTAAAGCAGCCTATATCACCCCTCCATGGCGAGGGTCTCCCCCTGCTGTGGGACCCCCCACGCCATCCTGCCACAGAACAGCCTCAGAACAGGCAAGGCTGACTTCCATCTCCCTCCAGGTTGCAGCTCTTCATATTTCTAGCTGAGATGACACCAGAGGCTCCTGTGGTCCTGACGTGTGGTTCCAGCACCACAGAGCCAGGGATGGACGATGTGGAGAGGAGTGGGAGGAGAAGGGAGGGCAAGCAGTGTTGGCCTCCTGCCCTGCTGCTCCCCAGCAGCACAACATTTGCATAACTTTTCTAAATTGTGCCTAATGAACCTCCTTGCACCTCTGGCACTGCATGAAGGGAATAAGCATCAAGGACTCTCCAATCCATGAAGCATTAATTAGGAGAGGGGAACACACACGCATACAAGCTTGCTGAAGCAAGCACAGGTCTGGCAGTGCTGAGCCCATGGCCACAGCTGTCACAATGTCCCCATTTGGTGGTGGGTTTGGGGTGAGGGGGCTGGGACCATGCTGGGAAAACACCTGGCTGCTATTACCCTGCTTCCCCTACCTGAGAAAGGATGCAAGTTCTCCCTTTGGCTCTACCAAAAGAAGCAGAGGAAGACATTTCAAAAAGACACTTTGCTTCGAAGCCGTGCCAGAAGAGAGGAGCCCTCCCTGAAACATGAATCCCCCCAAGTGCTGACACATCAGGACACATTAAAGCAAGCGTGGTGAAATAGGAGAGCTGGTCAGGGCTGCGGGTGTGCGGGGCTGCAGCAGCACTGGGGCAGGGCTGAGCACTCAGATGAAACCAACTGCAGTGTCCCCTGGTTGGACAGGGCTGCCCTCTGCCTCCCCAGGGCAAACCCTTTGGTTTCAGCCCATCTGGTAACTTTAATGTGAGGATGGGGGGGCTGGGAACAATGCTTATCTTTCATAGGGGCTGCAGCAGAGCTCGAACTCCTTTCTCCAACCCCCTGAACAAACCAAGGCAGAGCACAGGGCTGCTCCCGGGACACAAAACCACAGAACCCCAAGCCAGAAGGGACCCGTGCGATGGTCCTGGAAGCCCAGGGGATGTTGGCACACAGCAGAATGATTGTCTGATAGCAATACAACGAGAGGGAATGGATTCCAGCTAAAAGATGAGAGCTTCAGCTTGGATGCGAGGGAGAAATCCTTCACCCTGAGGCAATGAGGCCCCAGCCCTGGAGGTGCCCAAAGCCGTGGCTGAGCACTGTGCACCCAGAGCTGGAGGTGAAGGGGAACTCAGCCCACGGAGGGGCTGCAGGTCCTTCCAACCCAACCGCGCTGCCGTTCTGATTGGAGCAGCCCACGAACTCGCAGGAAGCACTGAACCCCCACTCAGTGCTCGAGTTGTTAAGGCATCAAGCGTCTCCTACATCACACCAGCCCATTAAGGGCGCAGCGCGAGGCCCAACGTTAATTAGCACGGGTTAATTGCACGCTGCGGCGACACAAATCTTCCCATCGTGCCTTGCGCCGCCCCCCGGGCAGCTGTCTGACGTCACAGCACCGCCCATCACGAACCTTCAAGCGAAGCACCGCCCCCTCGACACCTTCCAACCAATGAGACGACAGGCGGCGAGCGGAACAGCCAATGGGACGCGAGGATTCAGCTCGCGACAGCGGGGCGCCGGAAGTGACCGTCAACGCCATCGTCCGGGCGACGGGGGCGCGGCCGCGGGGCGGGAGGGGCCTCATGGCCGGGCCGGGCCGCCCGCCTTCCCCCGCTCCATCCTCCGCCCTTTCCCACCTCCCCGCTCCGGGTTCCGCGCTCTGACCCCACCCGTTGGGCGAGGGTCCGAGCCGGGCTCGGCGCGACCCACCGCTGTGAGGATGGGGCAGCCGAGGAGGCGGGAGAACGGCAGCGGCCTGACGGCGCAATGACCGGCGAGAAGAAGAAGAAGAAGCGGCTCAACCGCAGCGTCCTGCTGGCCAAGAAGATCGTCATACGGGACGGGGCCGGCGTGAGTGGCTCTGGGGGGGGGTCGGGGAGAAGGCAAATGGGATCCTGGGCTCCATCAGCAGAGGGGTGGCAGCAGGGACAGGGAGGGGATTGTTCCCCTCTGCTCTGCTCTTGTGAGGCCCCATCTGGAGTGCTGCGTCCAAGTGTGGAGTACAAGAAAGACAGGGAGCTGTGGGAGAGGGTGCAGAGGAGGGCCACGAAGATGATCAGGGGACTGGAGCACCTCCACTATGAGGACAGGCTGAGGGAGCTGGGCTTGTTCAGCCTGGGGAAAAGAAGGCTGCGGGGTGACCTCATTGCAGCATTTCAGTACCTAAAGGGAGCCTACAAACAGGAGGGGAATCAACTCTTTGAAAGGGTGAGTGACAGCAGGACAAGGGAAAATGGTTTTAAGTTGAAGGAAGGGAGATTTAGGTTGGATGTCAGGGGGAAGTTCTTTACAGAGAGAGTGGTGAGGTGCTGGAACAGCTGCCCAGAGAGGCTGTGGATGCCCCATCCCTGGAGGTGTTCAAGGCCAGGTTGGATAGAGCCCTGGGCAGCCTGGTCTAGCATTAGGTGGGAAGGTTGGTGGCCCTGCATGTGGCAGGGGGGTTGGAGATTCATGATCCTTGAGGTCCCTTCCAACCCTGGCCATTCTGTGATTCTGTGACCCTGCTGGATGTCAGGCATCTCCAGGCTGCTGTACCGGCAGCTGCCTGTCCTGCAGACCTGGTTTCAGGTGGGATGGGGCGGCTTTGCCTTTCTGAGCCTCCTATGGACGCGGCTGCTGCTCTGATCCTATGGGGGTTCTGTTCCCGTGGGTGTGCGTGGGATCTTGGAGGTGTTTCCTGGTGTAGGGAACCTGCTTTGGCAGGGAGGTTGGACTCGATGGTCTCTGGAGGTCCCTTCCAACCCCTACGATTCTGTGAGTGTGTTATGGTGTCATCATATGGCAAACTTGCCTTAGGGTCTGGGTGAAACGTGTGTTTGTTTGGAGGGTTGTGTGAGGAGCTCCAGGCATCGCTGCTCTGTACTTGGAATGGAAATTCCAAGCAGTATGCCTGGTAAATGGCAGCTCAGAGAGAGGCACACCTGTCCCATAAGAGGCATAAGGTGGCAGTGAGCCCTTCCTGTGCTCCTGGTCATCAGTTTATCCAGCAGGCTCCTGGTGATCTCTTTGTATTTTGTAGCTGCACATCCAAGAGGAGTGGCCTTGTGGGGTGACTCCAAAGATGAGTTCTTCTCTATTGCTTAAGGAGTGAGGTTGCTCAAGGAGGTTGTGGATGCCCCGTTCCTGGAGGCATTCAGGGCCAGGCTAGATGTAGCTCTGGGCAGCCTGGTCTGATGGTTGGCAACTCTGCACATAGCAGGGGGTTGGAACTAGGTGATCATTGTGATCCTTTTCAACCCAGGCCATCCTGTGATTCCATGAGTGTAAAGCAATGAGGTGATTGATGGGTGGATTTCTGCATCTGCTGCATGATGCTGTTAGTTTTGTTTCAGTTGTGATAGAAATGGTTGAGAGAACACAGAGAGGGGAGATGAAAGCAAGAGAGGGCTGCTGTCTTCTGCAGAGAGACTGTTAGGTGAGTGGAATGAGGTGGGTTTGTGCCACCCTGGGCCTTCTTTCTTTGCTACAAACAACCGTCTCACTTGTGTGCAGTAACACTGACTGCTTTGAGTTTCCCTAGGGCAGGGTTGGTGCCTCTTGGCTCTGTGCTGGTGACTTGATTTCTTCTTTTAAGGAGACTTTTTGTCGAGTTGAAATCATTCTGTTGCTAACATGAGAAATGAGCTCTTGTGGAAGGGAGCACGTTGTGCTACTGAATGTTTGGTCTGTGCAGTTCTCTGATGTAATTCAACTGAGGTTTTCCCCCTGTTCCTCGTGATTTGTGTTACTTGTGGGCTCATGACTTTGTAAGTGTTGTCCTGTGTTACAGGAGATAACCTTCTGGGCAGGCAGCTGAATAAATGCTGCCTTAGAAGTGCTGGGAGAGATCTTTAATGAAAGTAAGATAAGCAAACTCTTCAAGGCTTCTTTTTAAGCTGATGTAAAGGATTTGTCTTTTCCATCACAATGAACAGAATCAGCATTGAGGGCTAAACTCGCCTTTCCAAAATTCTGGACCTTTTCTGAGCTTTTGCATCTACTGCTGTCAAAATAGGCAGTGAGGGTCCATGTCAAAGCTCATTAAGGTGAGGGTTGGAAGGGTGTTATGTTCAGTTGTCTTTAGGGAAGGCTTGATGGTATCAAAGATGCTCTTTGAAAGGGAAGAAAAGAAAGAAAGGGCTTTATAGGACAGGTAAGGATTGGTAGATCCAGAAGGAGTCACCCTGGGTGGGGGGAGAGCTTCAGTCAGAGCTGACATTTCAGCTCCCAACCAAATGTATTTATCCCAGACCAGGATGTGCATATCTTTTTAATTAGGAGCTTTGTTTTGCAGCGACAGGGGATTGGAGAGCCCAGTGTGTACCACGCAGTGGTGGTGATTTTCCTGGAGTTCTTTGCCTGGGGTTTACTGACCACTCCAATGCTGACGGTGAGTGATCATCCTCTTGTAGCTGAGGGTTTCCTTTGAGATGCTGATTTCTTTCCCATTTTCCCTGTATTGTGTTTTTAGAGGCAGCTGTAGCCACCGGTTGCCTGCAGGAATGGAAACCCTGTACAAGTTGCTAGCATTCTTTATTTTTATTTCTCCTCCTGTAGGTGTTACACCAGACTTTTCCTCAGCATACCTTCTTGATGAATGGTCTGATTCACGGAGTCAAGGTAAGGGCTCTTCCTTCTGCTCTCGTGGGTGCATGTAATGAAATCTAACCAGTACCTTGCTTTCATTTAGTCTGAGTTCAAAGCAAGAAGTGGCAAACCATGACAGTTGCTGATCAGCCAGTATTTGATGTCCATATTTAATGTTGGGGTGCTCGCTAGCAAACCTAATGGAAAATGAAGGATTGATAGGACATAAAATTGGGCAGTTTGTGTAGTTGACCTTACTGAGAAGAATTAACAATGTGCTGCTTGTTAGCATCTGTTTGGAGCTGTAACAAATGTGTTTCAGCTGAAAGCATTCTAAATCTTTATGATATCAGCCATGGAACCAAATTGAGGAGAAAAGAAATCAATGACATCTGAACTTATCAGTAAGGAAAAACTGAAATTGGACTGACCTTAGTGGGTTCTCATCAGAGAGAATAAAGAGTGTGCTGTGGTGTGGTAAATGGGCTCGGTGACTAGACCGGAGTCCCCAGAGCAGAATTTGAGGCAAAAACAGTGAAAAAGCAATAGCCAGGTGTTCTGACTCAGAAGTGAGACAAGATGTGTTGCTAGGCCACAGTTCTGGCAAAAAAGATCTCAAGAAATAGCATCAGAGGGGTTCCCTTGGCTGTGTGTCGGGCTCTCCCTGGTATGCTTAAGGACTATTCCCTGCTTATCTCTGCTTTGGAAGACACTGAAAGGCACTGAACCATTTTATTTGTGCTTAATGGTTTTGGTTTCTCATCAGGTCTGACTCGTCTCCATCTAAAAGAGAAAGCTTTCCCTAGGTCTATAGCAGATGTTAATGTGACGGAGCAGTGCCAGTATCTTTTTAGGTAGTGGCATGGCAGCTCTCCCTGCTGCACAGGGGTGCCTGGGAAGACCACAACTGCAGGCTGAGCAGCTGCAGGGAATGGGAAGTGGTTGGATTATTTAGCAGCATCTAGCTGCTCAAGGATTTTGTTTTCCTCACTGAAAATATGAGCAACTTAATGAACTGTTGTGTTTGGGAACGTTGCCTGCTTGTAGGAAATTGGAATGGGTTCTTTATCTTCAGATGTTGTCTCCAAAAGCTCTTGCTGTTGATAATTAGAGAGAAACCCCTCAGTCAAACTCTGTCATCTTTTCTGTCTTTTCTTAGGGTCTGCTTTCTTTTCTAAGTGCCCCATTGATTGGTGCTCTCTCTGATGTCTGGGGCAGGAAATCCTTCCTCCTCCTCACTGTCTTCTTCACATGTGCACCAATTCCCCTTATGAAGATCAGTCCGTGGTGAGTTTGTTCTTGTTCAAACTGAGTGGTTCTGAGAAGAAGAACGAGTGTGAAGCTCAACAGTGAAGGATTTGCTGGTATTGCATTTGGAGATGAGGTGGAAGTGTCTGTCCAGTAAAGAAGGAGCCTGGGCATGTGGCCTTTCCTCAGCCTAGAGACTGATTTACTTGGCCAGTTCTTCCAGAAGGTTCAGTTTCAGGAAGAAAAGCTTTATTGCTTCACCTGGTAAAACATAAGCCATAACACAAGGGGAAAATAAGTCATAAAACTTCATAGGCTACAAGCCTGCTGCTCAGTGTTTCTGAATGCTTCATGATGCAGTGAAATAAGATAGACTGGAGGAAGAATATGTTAGGGGTTGTAACTCAATTTCTGCCATGTAGCTGGTCTCTAACTCTACCTTTGGTAACATCTGTTTCAGGTGGTATTTTGCTGTCATTTCCATGTCTGGAGTCTTTGCTGTCACCTTTTCTGTGATTTTTGCCTACGTTGCTGATATCACACAGGAGCATGAACGCAGCACAGCATATGGCCTGGTAAGGAGCTTAATAACAGGTTCATCTATTGAAGGAAATACTTGGGGTCTGACTGTTAGGACAGGTGTAAAATTAGGTGGGAGGCTTACAGACATCAAACTTGGGGGCAATATCTGTGACAAGATGATACAAGCTTTGCTAATGTTAGTCTCCATGTTCTTGCTTTTCTTTGAGCACTGAGAGAGCAAGTTTATCTCTATGTCATCTGAACTCCAGCTGTATTGTTGCTTGGCTTTTAAATCAGCCTGGTCTGTCAGTTTCCTGGTCTGTCAGACCATGATGCTGGTGTGCATACAAGTAGCCTGTGGTTGTGCCCTTCCTATGGAGTTATTGGAAGCACTATAACCAACATGAGCTGTTAGGATAGCTTTAATTGCCTTTTGCTAGAACTCAGCCTGGATGGCACCAAGCAAACATGCCATATCCTTGTGTACAAGAATCCCCTTGGATTGTCTCCTTCCAAGATGGCAAAATTAATACCCTTCAATTACTGTGGAGGAGAAAATAAGCTCTGGTCAGAAGAAGCTGTATTATTCATCTCTTATGCTTCTAGGTGTCAGCTACGTTTGCTGCTAGTTTGGTCACAAGCCCAGCAATTGGTGCATACCTTTCCCAAGCCTATGGTGATACACTAGTAGTTGTGCTAGCTTCAGGTGTTGCTTTGCTGGATATTGGTTTCATCCTGCTGGCTGTGCCAGAATCTCTGCCAGAAGAGATGCGCCCTGTCTCCTGGGGAGCTCCAATCTCTTGGGAACAAGCAGACCCATTTGCTGTAAGTAATCTTGCTGCTGTTTTTCTGCACTCTGATATTCGTAGGTGTTGTATTTCTGCTGTTTTCTCTCAAAAGAAAGATGCATTCCACAAAAGATCAAGGTGAATGCTGGCAAAGATACAGCGTTTAACTGATAGCAGACTGCATGCTTATAAAAGTAACTTCTCTCTTGCCTGACGTAGCTACATTTGTAAAGTCTTAAAGCAAGAGCATCTCTTGGAGGAAATGTGCCAGATGTATTAAATATCAGAAAATCATAGAATGGCTTGGGTTGGAAGGGCTACTCTCAGGGAGTTCTTCTCCCCTTTACATAGCTGGGATTACCCCAACCCAAGTGCAAAACCTTACACTTTTCTTTATTGAACCTCATTATGTTCCACCTTTTAGAGCTTATCAAGTTCTCTCTGGGTGGCATCACCATTGGTCAGTCTATCCAGTACCTGAACCAGAAAGTTATTGTGGATCCAGGAGTATCACATTTTAGCCCTCACTCGTGGTATTTCGCTTCTGTGAATCATCCCATCACAATAAGCAGTAAGATCATAGCTTTCCAAGTGCACCATGGTTTCTACTTGCTGCTGCAATATGAATTACTTTACTTAGCAGTAGAATTGTTTCAGGAGAAGTCTTGTGTGTCCCTGGCTTCTTAGGGACTTGCTGATGGTGGTGAGCTTTGCAGTTTCACCTCCTCTGCTTGCTTGGAGAACTATGTTGGCAGTCTGAGGGAACAAAAATTGGGCTTAAAGACAGTTGGCCATAAATGTAAGAAACTAAAAAGCAAAAATTCCACATTCTAAGGTGCAAATTGGTATAATTTTGTCATAGAGCACACCAAACAAGACACAGTGTTCAGATCTTCTGGAATGCTAGGTATTTGCTGTTTATGAACAGAAGGCATTTACAGAGGGCTGTTCTGAGTAAACAAGTGTGGTCTTATCCAAGCATTCCCTTTTTGCATGTGAGATGGTAACATAAACACTTCTGTTTACCTGGACAGTATGCAATAGGTTTTAACTTTTTTTTTCCCCTCCTCTTTTCTACAGTCTTTGAGGAAAGTGGGTCAGGATTCTACCGTGCTGCTCATCTGTATCACTGTCTTTCTCTCCTATCTTCCTGAAGCTGGCCAGTACTCCAGTTTTTTCCTGTACCTGCGACAGGTCAGTGTACTGTGAGCAAGGTAGGCTCTGAATGCACAAACCCAGCCTAGAAATGTTCTCTAAGCTGCATGTCCATAGGAACCTAATGTTGGCCAATGGCTTAATGAAGCTGAAACCATAAGAAATAGTGACATGTTCCAGCTTTCCTAAAAAGAATAATAATAACAAAAAAAAAATAGATGTGGGAGCCTCTTGATCACTTTGTGTTTTATTCCAGTAAGGTAGAGGAATGTTGATTAATGTTTAAGGAGCTGATAAGCAGTGTCAGTAAATGTCAGTGACACTGATGGAGTGGTTTTTGTTTTTTGCACATCTCTTGCCTGAAGAATCCCTTCTTGGTGTTTTCACAGGTCATTGGTTTTTCCTCAGAGACTGTGGCAGCGTTTATTGGTGTTGTTGGAATTCTCTCTATACTGGCTCAGGTGAGAACTGATTTCTGCCTATGATCTAAGAGTCAGGTTATGGGAATATGCTTAACTTCTGATAATTTGGATTAATGACTTGTCAGAATCCCTGTGGCTACTCAGATACCATCAGTACCACTTACAGCTACCTGTGATCTCTTGTCTTTTCTTCTGGGTGAAGCTGTTATCAGGGAATAACAAACTGTGGAGTGGCCCTGTGTTGCTCTGTAAAACATCATAGATTATGCTCTGATTGCTATAAAAAGGGACATGCTGGTTTCTATGAGAATGTGATCAGAATGGAGGAGTGCCTGTGCGTGGCAGAGCAATCTCATGGCAGCAAGAGTTCCCTCTGATTCCTGTTCTCCTATTCTTCAGTGTGTTGTTGTCTCTCTGCACTTACTTTGTTTTTCTTTTACTTTCAGACAGTAGTCTTGGGAATTCTTATGCGTTCAATAGGAAATAAAAACACCATCCTGCTGGGACTAGGCTTCCAGATCCTGCAGCTTGCCTGGTATGGCTTCGGATCACAGCCTTGGTAAGAGTTTGCCCATCTTTGGTTTCTCCCTCCGTGGCTCTGTGACAGGTCTCTGTCCCCAGCAGAGGGAGATGCTGCTCCACATGCAGTGCTGGTTTATAGCAGCTCCTTGGGAGCCTCCCTCCTGACTGCTGCCCCTTTCTCTCCAAGGATGATGTGGGCAGCAGGGGCTGTGGCTGCCATGTCTAGCATCACCTTCCCAGCCATCAGTGCCATGGTGTCTAGGAACGCAGACCCTGACCAGCAGGGTAAGTTCAATTGCTTACTTGTTTCATGGGCAAGTTCATCCTAGCAGCACTCAGGTCACAAATATTTTCTGTCCCCAGGTGTAGTGCAGGGGATGATCACTGGAATTCGGGGTCTGTGTAATGGCTTGGGGCCAGCTCTCTATGGCTTTGTCTTCTATCTTTTCCACGTGGAATTGAATGAAATGGCTGAGGTGGAAACTTTGGGTAAGGCCTCCAAAACCAACATGGCCAACCCAACGGATGAGGTAATCTGTTCAGTTTTATCATTCAGTTTTTGCGGTGCTTCTTCTGATATTGCCTTCAGCATTAATCATTCCTTTGTTTTTTCCTACAGAGCAGCATTATCCCAGGGCCTCCTTTCCTGTTTGGAGCTTGCTCTGTCTTGCTGTCGCTCCTGGTGGCCTTGTTCATTCCAGAACACAACCTTACTCTGAGATCAGGCAGCCACAAAAAACACAGTAATGGAGCCCAGACCCACACCCACAGCCCGCAGGCTGGAGCTTCGGATGGCAAGGAGCCCCTGCTTGAGGACAGCAGTGTATGAGGTTGGGAGAGAAGGACCTGGCTTGTGTCTCAACTCCAGATCAAAGATGGACTTAGTTGGGGTTTGGGGAGAGAGGGTGGGAGGCAAGAAGGAGCGAGATGAAAGACTGTACCACGAGCAGCTCACGAGAAGGGAAGTGGTTTCCCTTCAAGCCAAATATACTCAGCTGGTGCAAAAATTGAATTGTATGGTCTGGTGCTGATGGAAAGGGGAGATACAGAACTGCTCTGCATGAAGGGATATTTTTTTAAAGCAAACCTGCCCTTGTTGTGAACACTGAACTTCATGGTGTGACCTGCCAAATACTCAACTCGTCAGTGAAAAATTAAGGAGCTAGCATTGTCTGTGTTCTAATGTGAACTAATTCGTGTGCCAGCCAGAATAAAACAAGGCATCTGTTACATTCCCCCATCCCCTTACATAATTGGTACTCGATGCTGATCCCATTGCAGCTGAGTTGGCTGACCTCAGCCTGGGGGAGGCCGAGAGGCTGCACTGTGCAGCCCATACCGTAATAATACAGCGAGGAAAAAGTGTGCATGGATGAAGAACAGATAGCATAGTCACCATCTTGAGGATCTGATGAATTTGTCCATTTTGGCCCAGGTGATGCTTACTTAGACAAGAAATTGATGCTGTCCTGAGCTCAGAAGAGAGAACGGGCAGATGGAAGGCAATTATATGAATTACAGATGCTTAGGTGGTCAGCGTTGGTATTTTTCATGGAGGTTTCTGTTGCTTTTGTGTTGGCTTTTTTTGTTGTTGTTACGCTGATGTAACACTTCTGTCTGTCACTACCTCCATAGGAAGTAGGTAAAAGAATTTGGGGGGAGGAGGGGGATTTTTTTCTGGAAGTGGAAAGGTTGATTAGAAAATAGCTTCTTAAGAGGCAGGAGAAAGAAGTGAACTCTGCTAAGCACTTTGTTAAAGCGTAGCTTCCTGAGAGTGAGGTCAGAGAAATAGCTGTTGAGCACTTTTATGAAGCATGTTGATTTTTCCACAGACTCTTCCCATCTTGATATTAAAACCAGATAACGAGCGTGATTTGTTTTTCTCAGTCCAAAGGAGCCTGATGAGGGTTGCAATTGCTTTGAATCTGCAAGTCTGTATTCCACGTAGCATTTCTGAGCCCCTCTCTGAAGGCTTTCGTTTTGCTGAAGAATGAGAAACTGCAACCTCTTCTGCAGGGTTCAGCTCTGCTTAGAAGAAGAAACAGAAACTCTGAGTGCTGTGAAAGAAGCTGAGGTAGATATGGGAAAAGCTTGGTTGTTTATAGATGCATAGAGATAGTGAAGTGAGCAGGAAACAATTGTATGAGTGAGAGCAGAAATAATGGCACTGGGGAAGCAAAGACCAAACTGGGGGCACTTGAGGAATGTGTTGCTAAGGGGATTGTGGATACAGTGGCCAAAAAATAGTCCCATCTCAGCATGGGGTAAGCATACAGCTGTCACGGAGATCACTTCTCTGTATAGGTTCAAGACAGTAATTTAAGGGAGAAAGACCAAAAGGGATCACCGTCACTTCATGTCTTGGTTCTTTGCAGATGGGTAATTGTATTTGGTGCTGATCCTGTGCAGCAGTGACCAAAATGCTGTTTGTCTCTGTATTTATATCAGCCAGACAGCCCCGAAGATCTCAGTGCCCTGCAGCACAGCAGGCACTCCTATGGGAGTTTGCTTCACTCGGGATGCCTGCTTGAGGGTTGTGAAGGGGATGTGAGGCTTCGTAGCTTTTGACCTCTTCTGTGAGCTTGTCAGTGGGAGAGCTGGTTCGTGGTGATTGAACAGATGGAGTTCTGCATCTTCATGTGCATCCCTTAAGAGCTTAACAGTATAGAATCTCACTGCTTGCCTTGAATGAAGAGCATCGTGTCGGTTGACCAATTTTCTGGACCAGTTAGTTAGTGGAGGTGGGCATTTAAGTGAAGTAATTCATCCTTCTGTTTACCAATCATTTTGGCTGGTACTTAAATCCTGTAATAAGAACTGTAAGAGCAGCTGATTGCCCGTGCAGAGAGCAGCTGTCTCAGACACTGAGGTTTTGCTTATGCAGCTTTAACTGTGGGACTGGAGAAGGTATCAGCAACATTTGGAGGCTCCAGTTTTCTCTCTGCCCCATGTTTCCAGACCTTTTTGGGATAGGTTGCACTGTGGATGCACAGCACCTTTCCTGAAGAAAATCCCCTCACTTTAACTTCTAGGCAGCAATTCCAACTCTGTATTGCTTACAGAAAGAGCTTTTATTCGACTGGAGCTTCACCAGGTAAATCTGGTGCTTTGTTTGTTTGCACTGTATTAAAATGAACTCAAGTAGTTACGTCCCTCACATGCAAATGAATTGAAATTAAACACTGAATAGTTACCTCATTCACACTCAAAGCTTCACAGGTTAAAACAGAACAGAACGTTATAAAACCAAGACGAGCATAATTTATATTATATAAAATATATAGATATATATATATATATTTTTCAAAGTCCTTTCCTATTAATGATAATTTATTCCACTGAGGTCTCTTCCCAACCTGCCAGGGTCTGCAATGCAGGCAGAGGTGGCAAAATGGGGATGGTGGGTGTGAGGTGCTCCCAGTCCCACAGTGCTGAGGGTGCAGATGTTCCCTGGAGGGCAGCAAGCCTGCTTGCCTTCCCTGCAGATGCTGCTTGTTGTTATGGGCATTGGAAGCAGATAGGGATTTGTTCTCACATTTCTGGAGTTCCCTCAGTTGGGTGGGGGGTCTCTTGGCCCTGCTGTAACCCCTCTCTCCCTGTTAGGCATAGGGATGTGATCCACCATTCTGCCTTTATGTGAGAGACACTGCCTCGAGCCCAGCAGTGGAGGAGCTGAGATTACTGGACCTGAATGAAGAATGTGCCTAATTCTGAAGGGCTGGTAATTCTGCAGCGTCGGTGGTGGAGGCTGAAAAACCTGTAGAAAGCATTGAGTTAGCGTTGCCAAGTTTTGTTATTTTCTATGGAAATGCAACTTTTTGTAAAAGAGCCTTTTCTGTCAATCCCATTAATTTGCTATGTGATGCCTGAGCCTGGCCAGTCGGCGTTCTGCAGTGAGTTGGGTTGGTTAACAGCAATGCCCCAAACGTACAGCAAAAAAATCAGCTCAGCTGCCCTTCCTCTGCAGCTCCAATGTTAACAGCAGCAGTTCGAGTGAGTTTATAAAGCTGATCTTGTTGCATTAGAGAAACTGAATGCATTAAAACCACCGCTTGCCCTTTTGCTGTTACCTTTGCAAAGGAATCACTTTGAACTTTGTTTTTATTCTTCCATTTGCACTTGAATTGCTGCTAACATCTTCAGCCATCTTTCAAGTGTGGGCACACAGCAAGCCCACGTTCATTGGAGAACGGCTCTAAGTTTACTATGGTGTGCATTTCTGTATCTCTTTTGTTAAGTTAACATTGAAATGTATTTATTTCAGTTCAAGTTTGTGTTCAGCACTGGCTAATCTCTCCTCTGATGGATTATTTATTAAACTGCTGCATTCCTGTTGCGTTGAAGCTCTCTCTTCTGATCTGTTACGATTTGGATTCGGGGCTTTTGGAGTCTGTGTGTATTTCTGGATGGTCTCTGGTGACTGGTTGGGACTGGAGTCCACACGTGAGGTTCTGTACTGATCTCCATGGGCACAAATCCATCTGGCTGTTGGTTTTCACCAATTTCTTCCAAACTTGTGTTCTAGAATGAAAAGTACACGAAACCAATTCACGTTCAACCTGATTCTGGATCATCTGTCTGGATTTTCGTGGGAGCATTAGAACAGCTTCACAGCTCTCACTGCTTTGGTGCCTGAAGACAAAACACGTTGAGCTGAGCCTCTTCTGCTTGCCTTACTCACCCAACAAGAAAGAGACCTCCAGGCTGTATGTCCAGGGTAACATTTATGGTACCAGGTATAATTTGGGGGTTGTGCAAGCTGGGATGGCTGTCTGCAGTTCAGCTCCATGCACAGCAACCATCCCTGTGCACTAGCATCCCCATGGGGGCTGTAGTATGCAGCTGTCAGCATCCCAACCTGCTGCCCTCATTTCCAGGCAGGCTTCATTTAGATCTTATCTCACCCATTTCAGTGGGGTTTTCAGGATCATACTAATGTGAACAATGTAATCACAAGTAGTATAAACAAATCCAAATCAGATCCTTTGATGGATGGCCAATATTCTGTAATGAGCTGGAAATACGAGCCCTCTATTATAAACGATGTTGCTTTTTGTGTTTATTTCCTCTGGACTTTTGAGCTTATTGTGTTATTTTTTTTCCCACTGTTACCTAAAGGGGGAAAAAAGACCCTCAGCTTGTATCAGCATTGATATGCTGGAGGGAGAGGGAAATCATGTACGTTGCGAGTCCAACCTTGAGCTCCAGCAATGTGTTTGTAGATCTTGTTTTTTGGTAGAACGTTTTGTTTTTTCCATTTCTGAAAGAGTTTAAAGACAATTTAGACTCTCACTCTGCTTAACATTAAATTTCAGAAGGACTTTGGGCTTTGCCAGCTCCCCTAAGTGTGGTCTTTCCCAGTCATAGAATGGCTTGGGTTGGAAGAGACCTCGAGGTTGAAGTTCCAAACCCCTGCTGCAGGCAGGGCTGCCGACCACTGGATCAAGTACTGGAATAGAAGCATCACCTGTGTGCTCTTCCAGTGTATAAGGATAAAATTCACTAAAGGGAAAGACTGAACAAACTGTGGGGTGATGGGATGCTCGGGGACGAAGGTCTGAGAGCTGCCACAGGTAGCCGAGGGGAGATGGATTTTGGGCATGGAGGTGCTTTGAGGTTTGAGCTGTGAGGGTGGGAGCGAGGAGGAGACCCCGAGCTCACTGCTGGGAAGAGCTTGGCCCATACAGAGCCTTATCCTATGGAGGAGACCTGGGCATTTCCGCAGCAGGGCTGGGTCAGGACCCCATGGACAGACTGCAGTGGCTGCTGGAAACTCCGGGAAGCAGCTCTGTTAACACAGGATGGACAGAACAAAACCCTGCAGCCATTAATCACCCTGATTTCAGCTGAATGTGCACATTCGGGTGGCAGTTGTTTACAGAACTCTTCCCCTGCCCTGTCTGATAGTTAATTACCTGGTATCCCAAACGGAGCAGCACGCCCCATACCCGGAGCTGCTTCTCAGGAGTGTTCCCGTATGGGAAGCAGCTCCTAATGGGAGGCGTGGGGAATCACGCATCCCTTCCCTCAACCCTTTGGCTCCTTCCTCAACCCAAGTACAACGATGGGGTATGATTAAACCAGAATGGGCCCAGCTATTTTCATAGAGCTGGGTGTGGGGATAAGGTTGTGATGCCAGACATGAGGAGCGGCTCTGTGGCCATGGCTTGGGGCAGCATGATGAGGGATAGACAGCCCTATCACATACCTGCTTTTATCCCTAAAAATGCTCTCTTTAGCTGTTGGTTCCAGCCTTCGTGCTCAGCACAGAAAGAGACAGTTTGCCTTGGAGAGAGGGCAGAGTGCTGCGTGGTGTGCATTTGGTGAGGAGATGCCCTAGGAAGTGTCCCTGGGTGAGCTGGTAGGAGATAAAGAGGAGCCTGGCAGAGGAGGCAGCCTGCCTCCTATTGCTCTCAATCTCTTGACAGGATTCAAATCCCTGTCATTTAGGGATATTCTTGCTTATTCTTGCTTTCTGGATGATGTGATACCCAGGCAGCCTTGCTCACCAAGGCCAGGTGGAGCGCAGAGGGAGTTGGGATGGAACCAAGTCCTGGCCTGAATGGGGCTGTCGGGGGGGGTGAGAGGTAATGGGAGCCCTGCAGCCATGTGGGGAGCCTTGGGGTCAGGGGATCCCATAAGCACAGGACCGTGTAACTGGGTGGGCACTGAACACAAAGTCAAATGTGAAACCCTTTCTGGAAATACCCCCACTGATGGGAAGGTTGTGGGGCCCCCGGATGTTGCTCATAGGGGGGTGGATCTTACAGGGTGTTAAAAAGGGCTGAGAATGGGGCTGGCAACCAGAAGAGGAAAACCTCAATCAGCAGCACTCACTCCAAGCAAGAGGGAAGGAAGGAAAACCACTGTTTGCTGCTGCTTTGCCCTGCAGCCAGCTCCGTGGGTGATGGAATTGGCTCCTCTCCTCTTCATCAGCTTGCTGTGGGGCTGTAGCGGTGAGTGCCTGATCCCTCACCCAGGCTGTGTGGGTTTGGCTGTGCTGAGATCCCCGTGCTTTTGCTCTGTGTGCTGCTTTTAGTGCTCCTTCTCCTTGCTTCTCAGCTCTGTGCCCATTGTGGTGGAGCCCGTGGCTGGCGTGTGAGTGATGCCCTGCTCCAGTGCACTGCCCTGCTGCCAGGTGAGCAGCAGCACTGGTGAACAGTGAAAACTGCAGGGAAAAAGGTGTTTGGGGTCATTTCCAACAAAATAGCTGAAAAGTCTTGGTGGTAAGGAGTACAATCAGGAGGTGATGCCCGCTATTTGGCAGACCTTGGCTGGATTTTGCCAGGGAAACATTGGCTCGAATGAATCATCACTATCAAGCTATGGGAAAAGAGCTGGGTGGTGCTTGAGTGTGACTAAACCAAAATTCCGTTTGCTTTGTTTGTTGGTGTTTGTCCCCTCCTCTGACCCCCACAGTCCCTTCTCCTTCCCGCAGGGCGGCCGACCAACAAACTGGTGGTGGTGCCAAAGGAGCCAGTGGTGCAGTACGGGGATGAGGTGCAGCTGAACTGCTCACTGCCCTGCCCAGACGGCACCGTGCAGTGGAAGGGGCTGGACACCAACCTGGGCAGCATCGACACCTTCCTCACCCACAGCATCCTGAAGATCAGCAGCGTTAAAGTGGCCACAGAGGGCATCAAGATCTGCCAGGGCACCTGCGGTGACAACAGCTACCAGAACACTGCCATCCTGAAGGTCTACTGTAAGCAGCATCCCCACCCCTTCTCTTGGGGGCTCCCCCTGCAAAGTCCTGCCGTTCCCTGGAGATTCACACCTTCCCACGGCTGTTTCTCTTGCAGCTCTCCCAGAGGTGCTGCAGCTCAATGTGGACCAAGCACTGATACCGGGGCAGCCATCCACCCTGCACTGCTCAGCCTTGCACGTGTATCCCATCACAGGGCTGCATCTCACCTGGTACCGGGAGGACAAATTGCTGATGGATGAATTTGAAGAAACAGAGACCGATGAGGGACTATTTGATGTTGTGACCACAGTGCGGGTATCAGGGGAGGACGTGACAGAAGGGGTTGTGTTCAGGTGTGAGCTGACGTTGAGAATTGGGTCAAAGACCTTCATCCGTGTAGCATCCATTCCTGTGAGCAGTAGGGGTGAGTACCAGGGATTGAGCTGGAGAGCCGGGTTCTTACAATGCTCCCACTGCTGGAGCCCTCCTCCACTGCCTGGCATTGCTTGAAACAGGAAGGGTAACAGCTTTCCCTTCTTGTGCTGTGCTGTGAAACTCCTGTCCCTGCTGCCATGCTGATTGGTGCTGCTCCCTGCTCTGGGGATGCTGTGCTTGCGTAGGATGGGCAGAGGTGGCTATCACCCCCTGGGGACAACGTGCCACAGTGGCACCATCTGCCTCTGAAGCCACTTACGATCCTCTGTTTTCACAGCTGTTACAGAGCAGCCAACAGCCATGACCACATCCACAGAGAGCCCCCCCACCACAGCGACCACAACGGTGATCCACAGCATCACTGAGCCTGCAGCCATCACAGTGCCATCCCCAGAACCACACGAGCCCAGCACAGCCCCGAATGCTGTGTCACAGAGACCTGAGACCCCCACAGAGTGGGCTGCTGCATCCAAACCCATCCTACCCGAACATCATCAGGACCCTGCAGTGGGCACAGCATCGCTGCATCTGGACAGCACTGCAGCCCCCAGCACTGTGAGCCCTGCAGCCACACAGGGGGGGACAGCTGTGGATGGCAGCAGCCCAGGCTCCCACGTAACAACACCCACCTGCAGCTTGCAGATCTGGTCTCTGCCTCCCAATGGGACACGAGGCAGAGCTCTGCGCATTGAGTGCCAGGCACAGTGTACCCAAAATGCCTCCGTCCGTTGGCTGCACACCCCCGTGGCTCTGTCCCAGTACCGGGAGGTGGCAGCGAACAATGGTTCCACGCTATGGTTGGACCGGGTTGAGCCCCATCACCAAGGCCACTATCAGTGCATCCTGCTGGGCCGCCATGCACAGGCAGTCAGCATGCAGCTGGTGATTTCTGATGGTGAGTGGGGGGTCTGCAACCCCCATCTTGTCCCCCCTGCATGCATCCCTTGGGGTCTGCTGCAGCCATGCTGGGTGTTACACTCACTGCAGCTCTCTGGTGCATTAGGGGAGCTGATAAACAAGAGAGTGACTTTATACAGGGGGGGGTAGTGTTAGGACAGGGTAGAATGGCTTTAAACCAGAAGAAAGGAATTTTAGGTGAGATATGCTCTAGCAAGAGGTGGTGAGAACCTGGAGGTGCCCAAGGACATGAATGGGGCCCTGGGCACCATGAGCTGGTGGGGGGCACCTAGCCTATGGCAGAGGGGCTGTGAGGGCTCTTCCAACCCTACCATTGTCCGATATGATCAAAGCTGGGGAGCTGCAGGTGTGGGAGCTGGGCCTGCAAGCTCATGTCCTTCTTGTGTCTTTGCAGATATATCCAGCTCCATCCCTCCCATAGCCATGGGCACAACGTTCTCACTCCTGGGACTGATAGTGACTGGTATCGTATCTCGTCGCCTATGGAAACGATTTAAGTCACACTACGATCTGTCCTAAGAGCGGATTCCTTCCCATCGGCTCCTGCCATCCTCCTTTCTGCCCCTGGCCATGCGAGAAGCTGAGCACCTATGAGCCAGGCAGCCCAGCTTCAGCATAGGACCAGCAGAGCCAGCAGGGTGCGGGCTGCTCCCTGCCAGACCTCAAAAGGAGCAGCTCCAGCCCAGGGGTTGCAAGCATGGAGCTGGCCGAGCTGCTGCTGCATTCCTTCACACCAGGAGGGCACTGAGAGTTCCGTGTGTGTGTGAGCAGGGCTGGCAAAGGGCAGTCTGACCCATGGCTGAGGCTGCTGCTGCCTGACCAGTGAACGAGGCTGTGAGGGATGGGCAGGGCTGGCATGGATGGGGCTGTGCTGGCCTGGGCCTGCAGCCCACAGTGAATCCCGCAGCACAGCAGACACTCGGTGCAGCCCTCAGGCTGTAGGTGATGGATGCGTGGTGCTGGGTGGGTGTGCGTAACAGCAGCATGACTTTCAATAAAAGTGCTTTATTTGTGTGTTTGTGCTCTGACTCGGTCCCCACACGGCTCTGGTCCCCTCGCAGTGCTGCGGGGCGCGTTGCCCGGGGTGCCCGCAGCCGCTAAGAAGCCCCGCATTCGCTGCAGCTCCCCGAGCCGCGGCTCCTTGCCCATACTCAAGATGGCGGCCTACGACCTCGCCCAATGGCGGCTCTCGGCACCATGGCAACCGCTTTCCGCTCGCTGATTGGATGCGCCGGGAAATAATGGGGGTTGACCCGACGGCCTCCTCGCCCACGGATTGGCTGCCAGTATTCAAAATGGCGGCACAGGCGCTTCCCGCTTCAGCGGAATGGCGGCGCACCAAGATGGCTGGGACCCGCCTTCACCGCCTGCAGCGAAGATGGCGACGTACGAGAAGCGGCGGGCGGCGGCCACTCCGACCGCGGCGGCGGGCAGCGGGCTGGGAGACGAAGAGGAATTCCTGCTGCAAGCTGACGTCACCGCCATGGTTCGGGAGGCGCTGCTGAAGGTGCTGGAGGCGCGGCCCGAGGAGCCCGTCTCCTTTTTGGCCGATTACTTCGAGCGGTTGGTGCTGGGCAGCTCCGGCGCAGCGGGCGAGGCGGCCGCAGAGCTCTCGGCGCCGATGCAGCGCCTGTCCCGGGCGTTGTGGTACGTGCGTTTGGCTCACCACTCCCACAGGTGCGGACCACAGTCGAAGGGGAGCGGGCGGCGGACTACGGCTCCCGGCGTGCCCCGCGGCAGCGGCGCCTTACTCGTGCCCTGCATGGCGCGCGGGGCACGCTGGGAGTTGTAGTCCCGGAAGAGGGAGGGGCCGTAAAGCGGCTGCGGTGTTGAGGTTGTGTTTTATCCCGTGTTGCGGCAGGACGGCGTTCAACAACAACATCAGCACGGCCTATGAGGTGCTGGGGGCCGGCGGGCGGCGGCGGAGGCTGGGCGTGGATGGGCGGCTGTACAGCGAGCTGCTGCGGCGCATCTGTCAGCATGGGGACGCACCCCAGGAGGTGGCTGCTGCGTTGCTGCAAAGGGTGCAGTGCCGGGACCACGAGGCTGTGCCTTTCGATGTCTTCCGTTACGGCGTCCTCACCTGCTTTGTGCTGCTGGAGTTTGTGACCAAGGCACGGATGCTGTATGATGTCCTGGATAACGGTACCGGTGTGGCAGACAAGAGTGTCTGCCAAGCTGTCCTGTGTACATTGGAGGAGGCACTGGGAGCCAGCGGTCTCTCCGTGCCTGTCCGTTATCTGGAGGCAGGCTCCAGGTTGGGGCCAGACTGCTTGGCCTTGGCCATGGACCGGGCACTGCAGGAGAGGAAGCTCAGCACCACTATGAGCAGAGAGGAATTCCTGAAGAAAGCTACGGCCTTATTTGTTGCAAAAGTGAAACCTGTTGAGTAATGTCCAGGTGGGAACAACATTTGCTGGATTCCCTACGTGGTTCAAACAGCACTTTGTGTTGAGGAGAAGGCTCTACTCCCTGAAACTGGCTGGGCAGCGAGGCTTGGGTGAGCAACTTAGGTGAGCCCTGAGTCTGCTTGATGAGAGACTGCTGATTTCCATGCTCCATTTCTTGCTCTGAGCAGTACCAGTGCCCACTCACCTCTAGAGCTTGATGTTCCCATGTCCTGGTGTGCCTCTCCTGAATGTAGCTCTTCTATTTCCAGCTGGCATCAGTAAACCTTTTTTTTAGGCATTAAGTGGAAACTGTAAACTGTAGGGCAGTTTTAATAATTAAAAACAACACAGAATTAACTATGGGTCAGGATCTCTAGCTATCCTGTGGTGCCATTCTAGCCATGACAATGCTGTGTTTGTGCAGCTTCAGTGGGGAGCTTTGCCTTTACATTTGGGTTGTTTTCATCCCTACCTCTGAAGTATGAGATGATGCGTATCTACCGTGCAGCCTATCGTGAGGGCTCAGGGGCAAACAGGGTTGATGTGAAGCATGAAATAAAGCATTACTTGATAGACAAAATGTTTTAAATGCGGAGAAGATAAGTGGCTGGGAGGAGCTGCTTGCTGGTGCTGGAAAGCTGTTGGCAAGCAGCTGCTCTCTTTTCTTGTTCTGTTTACTAAACCGCCTCCAGTTCTGCAATCCAGATGCTGGAGATGAAGGTTCATACTTGAATGGTCATTTTCCCAAGGAAAACTGCGGAGTGCTGCTGTTGTGGGACTTATAGCACCAAAAGACAAAAACAAACTTAATTCCTTTAGAGGCCGCTTTGCTTTTGAGGTGTGTTGAGCCAAACGAGTATTTATTTGAATTTATCTCTTTTAATTATGCTGTGCAATGGTTGATTTACAGTCAAACATTAAAGCTTTTTCTTATTTTTAGTTTCCAGTTTCTTTACTGCTTGGCGTCAGCGGAGCAGCGTTCAGAACTGAGGCGGTTTGTTAAAGGCGCACGTGGCACGTTAACCCAGCGCTGCCGTCACGTGGTCCCTCAGCGCGGAGGCTGCCGGGAAATGGCCCCCAGCCCCGCGCTCCCATAGGCGGACGGCGTTGTGGGGGCGGAGCCTGCTAGGTGCCCCGCCCCCTCCCTGATAGAACGTTTTGATAGGTTGGCGTTGCATGGGGGCGGAGCCTGAGTAGGCCACGCCTCCGCTGAACGAACTACAGCTCCCGCGATGCATTGCGCGGCTGCGCTCGGACCGGCGCGCGGAGCTGCCGCTGTGTCCTCCCTCCCTTCGCCCCCCTCGCGCTTTCCTGCGGCCGCTGTTGAGCCTACGCAAATCCCCGGCTTCATTTGCGGCCTACCCGGCTCGTCGGGATGGCGCGGTCTGTCGTGCCCAGCTCACAGAAGGCGCTGCTACTGGAGCTCAAAGGGCTGCAGGAGGAGCCCGTGGAAGGGTTTCGGGTCAATTTGGTGGACGAGGGGGACCTGTACAACTGGGAGGTTGCCATCTTCGGCCCCCCCAACACCTACTACGAGGGCGGGTATTTCAAGGTGAGCGGTTGGGAGGCACAGGGCAGCCTGCAGCGTCGGGTGAACCGGCGTCTCGTGGGGAAAAAGCTGTGTTGGCACGGAATGCTCGGTGTCTGGGTTTGAGCTGAGGAGGTGGGGGTTAGGAGAGGGTAAAGGAAATGTGTTCTGTTGGAGGGATGCAGGTGCGGGAGAGTCGAGGGGAGACACCTGAGGGGAGTGGGGAGGGCCCAGGTGTGGGTTGTGGTGTGAGGGAGCAGTTGGGGGTGGCTCAGGGCAGATGCCAGGGAGCGTGAGGGGTGTTGAGGGCCAGGAAACTGGCCAGGCTTGGTGCTGGGGCCTTTGGATACTTATGGAGTTGGGCTGCTTTTGGGGGCCTGGCAGGAGGAGCTGCCAGCAGGGGAGAAGGGAGCTGAAGTGCTGGTGTTTGCTGCCAGACTGCATGGGAATTCTCGTCATGGAAAGGGGCTTTTGGCACTCCCAGAGTGCCCTGCTCCCCTCCTCCCACATCCATAGGCAGAGGTCAAGGTGGGAAAACTTGGGATTGTGTGTTCCCTCTCCCAGGCATCACCAACGAGCCAGGAGGGAAGGGACAAAGGACTCTGCTGTGTGGGATGCGTGACTCAGGCAGCTTTGGCACAGGGCAAATGTTGTGTTTCTTTTTGGGTTTTGAGTGCCTGGCATGTCTGTGCGCAGTTCCTGTAAAAGGAATGTGTGTACACGTTCTTCCCAGTTGTTGTGCAACCCGTGTAGCTGTTTTCTTCCTCTTCCTGCCTCCTCTGCTCAGGCTGATTTGTTTCTTGCTCTGCTGGCAGGGTGGGGGTGTGCCCAGGTGAGTCACCATGGGGGTCATCAAGTCTGATGCTCCAGAGTGAGGTATCCTCTTTTCACTGACACATTTCCCCGTAGCCTTTACCTGAGGCTCTGAACTCTCACATTTCAGCAGCTCATGCTCCTGTTTTGTGCTGGAGTGTTCCCAGGCTCAGCTCTGTTAAGTGGTGATAGAGGAGACCTATATGAGAGAGAGGGCAGTGACAGCACCTGCACATTCACATATAGCAAAGCACAGCTTCATCCAGAGCCCACTTTGGGAGTGCTTTGCCTGTGGATGGTTTTGTTCTTGTCCTAGGACAACAAAGGGGATTATTCTGCCAAGTTCAGCTGTTTGGCCCCAGTGCAGCACAGGCCCTGGTGTTGTTTGTGCTGCCGTGGGCCACGTGGAGCTCTGTGTGCACACAAAATGTTGTTAACCCCAGCTTCCATTCTCGCTGCTTCTCTCCACCCTTCTGTGTTGCACAGAGCAGAGCAGGCAGATGAAGGGCTGGAAGAAATGGGCTTAACGAGGCTCCCATGACCTGCACTGAGGTCAGCTTGTGGCAGAGGACCCAGCCTCCTCTGTGAAGTGCCATGGAGAGTGGCAGCAGATGGACAGATGTGGGGCTGGGTTGCTGGGATGCGAGCAGATGTCCCTCTATGCTGATCCTTTAGTGGCTGATGGCTGGCAGTGCAGTTTGGCAGTGCTGTGTATTCATAAGGCTGTAATTCCAGAAACAGCCAAAGTGTCTTTTGCAACTGCTCTGAACAGGGCCTGCACTGGGTTCATAGGTCTTTTTCTAGAGAGGGTGAGGGCGATGATCCCCAATTACCACTGAATTTTTGCTGAGCAGAGCCATTTCAGTGGCGCTGTCGCATTAATGTATTTAACTCCCAAATTTTCATTTACAACTAATATTCCGAGTTCCTGTGTCTTAAATCTGAATTTCATGTTGTTTTTGTTGTTATTGTTTCTGACTGTTGATTTTTCTTGTAACAGTGACTAAATCTCATTCAGGAAGTTTGCTTTCAGAGCCTGGAAATGCCCAGAATGCCCCAGATGTGGCTGTTAGCCCATTCCAGGGAGGATGAAGATGCCACCGTGCTCCTCTGCACAGTATAGACTTGCTCAAAGGCCAGCAGTGAGTCCGTTCTCTTGGCCTGCCTTGATCAATTCATTCATGCAGGCCACTGCCTGCAAAAGAGCCTGCTTGGTGTTCTGTTGTCCCTGCTGGCAATGGACGTGGGCTGCTGCGTGATGTTCATCCACACTTATTTTTAGTGCCTTATCTATGCAGTATGGCTGGTTTAGACTTGGTCTCTTTTTTCAGTGTTGATGAGCTATTTTTAGAGGTTCACTGTGTTACTCAGGGCGCCAAACACCCGATGCCTCTTCCCTGTTAAGCTCTGAAGGGTAAACACTCTTCTTCCTCATTGCTCAGTTGTAGCTGTGCCCTTGTGGCAGGAACAGAGGAACAGCCTGGGCTTCATAGTGCTGGTTTTGTTTGGATGTGTTGCCTCAAGTCCTGCTTACCCCCCTGCAAACATCCATCATTGTTGTTGATCACCTGGAAGCTGTGTTGTTGCCCACCGTGGCTGAGCCAGGTGGGACAGACCTGCACATCAGGGCACCGGTTGCAAAAGTAGGGAGGATGGGGAATGCTAGCAGAGGGTGGAATTTGTTTCTCAAGGGTTTAGGTAAGAAAAACATCCGGGGAGTTGCCCATGGTGCCTGTTTGTTTGCCAAGCAGCTTGGTTGCTATTTCTGCTTGGAACATGTGACCAGTGCTCGGCAGCTTCTCTGTCCCCTCCAGTCTGCAAACTCGTTCCAGGCTTTGCTTTGCCTTTGAGATGAGCCTCCCCACCTTGGTGGCTGCCTCCCCTCTTCTCAGCACTGTTTTCTTCCTGCTGTAGCCAAGCATCAGCATTCCACTCTTAGCAGAATCAATGTGATCGTCGTGCTGGCAGCCTCTGGACTCTGCAGCAGTTTGCTGACTGCTCGTGCCTCTGCTCTCACCTGTCAGCCTGCTTCTCCTCCTTGATGTGATGGAAAGAAAGGAGGCTTGCTGACTGCAAACACGTGGGCCTTTGGGGTTAGGCCAGGCCTCAGAAGTGGGGTGGCTGGGCCCTAGTCACCCACTAGTGGCACAGGGAAAGTAATTCACCTCCTAGTGGCCGCCAGCCAGTGCAGAGACTGTATCTGCAGTGCAGGGGGGTTGACAGAGGCTTTTTTACCCTGGTGGTGGTAGGAGTTATGTGGCTTCTTTCCCTTCCTTTTCAGAAACTGATAGTGATGATTTTGTATCATTTCCTTGCAGGCCCGTCTTCGATTTCCCATCGACTACCCCTATTCTCCCCCTGCGTTCAGGTTCTTGACCAAAATGTGGCACCCCAACATCTATGAGGTAGGTGGCCTGGGACAGTGTGAGAGCTGCTTGTACAGACAGGGAAAGATGTGTCTATGGAGCCCTTGTCACGAGCACAGCACTGGAAACTCTGCACCTCTAGAATTTAGTGTCTGGTATTGGAAACGCATCTGACTGAGGCTTTTAGGACAGCCTGTCCCCTATCCTGGAACTGGTTCCAGGTTAGTCAGGCTCGAGGGCTCCATGCTTATGCAGCAGGGACATGGTGCTCGAGCCAAGGGTTGATGCAGAGCGGTGGCTTGCTTGACCCCACAGCAGTGCAGCTGCTGTCTGAAGCCATCGAGGAGCACCAGGAGAGCTGCGCCACGTTTTCGGTTTCAGCTGGTGGCTTGGCAGCCCCATCTGTATCATACCAGCAGTCTCAGGGTGCTAATCCAATGCCTGAGAGTGCAGACAGCGTGTGGTAGGGACAGCCCCTTTCAATATCCCATCCAAAGTAACAGAAGCACAGACTGGGGCTTCCTCACATGGCTTAAGCCAAAGGGAAGAGCAGCCAGGGTGCTGGGACAGAGGGTGAGCTGCTTTTGGGGCGGCAGCCCCTACAGATGCTATTTTTCTGTGTACTTTCAGACTGGTGATGTCTGCATCTCCATCCTGCACCCACCAGTGGATGATCCACAGAGTGGGGAGCTGCCATCCGAGAGGTGGAACCCCACACAGAACGTGCGGTACGGGCAGGGCTGGGGACAGTGAGTGAGTGGGGACCCGTGGGAGGCTGCTGGCATCCGTTGGGTTGCAGGCAGCTGCTGACCTGCCTTGGTTCTTACTTGCCTACATCTCTTGGCTGCCAGGACCATTCTTCTGAGCGTAATCTCATTGCTGAATGAACCCAACACGTTTTCTCCAGCCAATGTGGATGCCTCCGTGATGTACCGCAAGTGGAAAGAGAGCAAAGGGAAGGATCGGGAGTACACAGACATCATCAGGTGTGTGGGGAGCTGGGCTGAGACCCAGCAGCACTCCTGTAGTCTTGAGAGGGCTTACAGAGCTGTGGTTGTGTAGTACGTGGGATAGTGAGATCCTGAGGGCACAGCCTGTTCAGTCTTATCTTCAGGCTGCTTGGGTAGAAGGATTCTGGCTCTGAGTGTGGCTCTCGTGGAGCAGTTTGGCTGTGTTACGTGCCCAGCTTTGTTGCTGATGTGAGCCCTGGCTCTGTTCAGCTCTAAAGCTCAGGGTGTGGGTATGCAGCACTGCATTGCTGCCAGGTCTGTGGTTTGGGACTGGCCAGCCTTGGCATGGCAAGAGGGGCCCTCAGAGCATGGGACACTCCCAGTCCTGTGTGGTGAGCGTGAGCTGGTGCACAAGAGGGAAAGAGTGCTGGCAGCTGCATCCCCAAGCTGTGCTGTGCAAAACCCCTGTCCTCACCTCACCTGCTTCTTCCCCTCCAGAAAACAAGTCCTGGGAACAAAGGTGGATGCTGAGCGGGATGGTGTGAAGGTCCCCACCACACTGGCAGAGTACTGCGTGAAGACCAAGACTCCAGCCCCAGATGAGGGCTCAGACCTCTTTTATGATGACTATTATGAGGATGACGAGATGGAAGAGGAAGCAGACAGCTGCTATGGTGATGAAGATGATTCTGGCAACGAGGAATCTTGATGGCCCTCTGGCACTGCAAAAAGTGCTGTAAACTACTGAATTTTACCTCAACTAGGACGAACTGGTTTGAATTTAGGATCTGTCAGCCCTGAAATTAACTCTACCTCACAGGGAGACTGTTCTGCTGTTGTCAAGGAAGCCCCACTGCTGTCTTTGTAGGGAAGAAGAACGTGAAAAACAGAAACAAACCCTATTTTATAAACTCACTGAGTGGGGGTGGGTGGGAATGGGAAAGTCGTGTTGGGGGCATTTGCAAATGCACAGAAACCAGGGAGCTCGTGCCTCTGGCTGGGTTGAGGAGTTATGGGGAAGCTGGAGTTGACTGCCCCTTGTTTGGACATGATCAGCTCTTTTTGTGGAGGCTGTGAAGCTGGTGAGTGGTTGCTTTGGTAGGAAGCATGTAAGATTTGGTGTGGCTTTCTACAGCCATTAAGCTGTCCGAATGGGAAGGGCTGCATGGTGGGTACAGCTGCCCCTTCCCTGGGGCAAGGCTGTTCTGCCTGGCTTAGGACTATCCCTTGTGGGACCCTTCTTCTGCCCTTCCCACACTGCTAGGGCACAGGCCTGGGCTGTTTGTAGCTTTTAACTAGTTAAGGGGATGGGATAGTTTGGAGTCTTTCTGCTTCTGTTTGTTTTGTTTTTTCTCTTTTTTGGAAACTATTTAATAAAGTACTTTAAGGGAACAGCTGTGTGGGTGCCTGAGGCCAGATTTGGGTGAGTTCAAGGATGTGTCAAAGGCTGCATATGGGGCTGGGGGGGTTCCTGCAGTAAGCCTCATCCCTCCTTCTTTCTGCAGAGCAGGTAGGCTTTAACTGAGAGTTTGCTGTGCTCAGGCAACTCTGTGTGCCCCAGACCTGCCCAGGCAGCACCCATCAGCCTAAACTTGGAGCAGTGCCCTCTTGCTGCCTGGTTTTTTGCTGGCTTCTCTGATGTGGGTGCAGCTGGGCAGCACCCCAAGCCTGCAGGCCAGGAACAGCTGGGCTGTGTGCCTTGCTGGGGCTGTGTTGGCTTCTGCCCTGCTCTGACCTGTGCCTCATTGGGTTGGGCTGGGGGAAAAGGGGGGGAGGAAAAGCATTGCTGCTTATTTCTTAGGGCTGGGGCTTCTGTGCCCCCTGCCTCAAATCAGTAATGAGCAAAACTTCCCCTTGCCTGACACTGTGCAAACCGGATAAGGATTTGACTGCTGTGCCTGCACATGGTCAATGCACGTGCATTGCTGCCTTAGGAAATCAGGTTAAAAGGTGGATAGGATTATTATCACTTCAGTGGGGCTAGCACAGGGCAGCACCAGCCTGAGCTGCAGCTTCCCTTCCTCACCCTAGGGGTTGCTCTGTGCATTGCAGCTGTGTATCCTACATAGAGGCAGCCGCTTGGAGCCGTGTCTGCGGGCTCCCACGGTGCAGGAGAGGAAAGCAAACAAATAGGAGGGGGGCAGCCAGGCAGGTCATGGTGGTGGATGGAAGCAGAGCTTTGGAGGGAAGAGGAACTCCAGGAAGATTAAAGAGTTTACAAGAACAGGCATCTCCCCATGGGGAGCACTGCAGGGAATGGCGTCAGTGCGTGCATTGTTTGAGGATTTCCTGCCCCCCCCTTCTCCTGCAACCTCTGCCCTCTGTTAGGTATGAGCTCCAGGGTTGGTTCAGCTGAGAGTCACTGCCCAGGGTGGGGGAAGGGGGTTCAGGGACAGAGCTGCTGCCCTGTGGAGGGCCCCCTGCTCTGCTGATCGCAGCTGAAGCACCTGCCTGTGCTGTGTTATCGCCTGCCCCAGTCCCTGGGTGTTTATCAGGGAGCTTCAGCTGGGCTGGAAATGGGGACTCCGAGCCCCAGCATAACCCAGAGCAAATGGAAGATGCTATCTGAGCTGAGAGCCGGGGGCCCATTGCCACCAGCCAGGTCTCGGCATGCTGGGCAGCCAGTTTGCCTTGGCAGGGACCCTGCTGTTGTTCTCAGGCCTCCTTTGTCTCAGCCTCACCCCCTGGGCTGGGGAAGTGCTGCCTGGTTCCCTTCCCACGTGCTCAGCCGTGGCCTCGGCTCACCCCAGTGCCTCCATTGTGGCCGTGGGGACACCCGGTTCTAATTGGGGACCCTATGGTGGTCGGGTGGTGGTGGTCACCACCTGCATCTGCCGTTTGCTGAGCACAGCCACAACCCCTGGGACCCTGCAGGTCCCCCTGCATGGAGGAGACCCCCGGGGGTCACAAATATTAAGGATTGATAGAAGTTCAAGGACAGATAACAGCTCTGCAGGGTGGATTCTGGGCTCCTCGATGCTGCTCCTCTCCGAGGACGGCTGGGAGGTTTGAATGGGGCTCTCCAGCCCGGCCCTATGGACATCCCGTTCCCATGCCCTTTATGTTCGGTACACGGCTTGGGGTCAGCTGGAATTTGCCCGCAAACAGCACAGAGCAAAGGGCAGCCACTGTTACTCGGCCGTTCTCCTCGGACAAGCTCCCTCCGACCGCGTTCCGCGCTGTTTTCCTCCCCTTCGGTTCTATCCTTCCCCACCGCCCGCGGATGGCGGCACCGGAGCGCGCCCTCGTTCGGCTCCGCGGGGCCGCGCACTGCCCCCCCCCACCCCGCACCTCGGGCCTTCCCATTGGCTGCGCGCCGCGCGGTGGGCGGAGCCTCTGCTGGACCGGCCCGAACCGGCTTTCCCCGCAGGGAACGCGAGGCAGAAGGGCGCTCTCTGAGCCCTTCTCTCTGATTGGTCAAATCTAGCTGAGGGGGCGGGACAAAGCTCCTGAACGGCGTCGCTATTGGTAGAGGGGTGCGCCGATGGGGGGCGTGGTTTCGCCGCTGTGTCCTTCCCTCCCTCGTGACCCGGCGCGGCGCTTATAGTGGGCGGTGCGGGGCGGTGCGGGGCGCGGGCGGAGATGGCGGCGGGCGCGGACGTGCGGTGCGCGGTTCTGGCGCTGCTCGTGCTCGGCTTATTGGCGACCGGCGGCGATGCTACAGGTGCGGCACCGGGAGATGGGGCGGGAGGGCTGGAAGCGTGGCGGGGATTGCGAGGGATGCGGGATGGGGTTGGATGCGAGCTTTATAGGGGGTGAAGCACTCCGGTACCGGACCGGGGGTCATCAGCTCCGGGATGGGAGCACTGCTCTTAGGAACGGCTCGGGGCGAGGCAGCCGTGGGGGTGGGTTGTATGGGGGGGGTCGGTGGGCTCCCTGTGGGTTGGGGCCGGGCGGGCGGCTCGGTCTCCCTGCGGCGAGGCACGTTCGCTGCGGGGCGGGGCTGCCCGGGCCATGCCGGGGGTGGGGGGAGCTGCCCCAGGTCCGGTACCGCCGCTCCGCCTCCGTTCTGACCGCGCGGAGTCCCCGAGAGCGGTGAGGAATGGAGCGGTGCTGATCCGAACTGCGAATTGCCCGCAATAAACAACGGGATAACTCAGCCGCTCCTCCCTCTGCTTGGGTTTATGAAGGAATAGCGGCTCTGAGGGCGTTAAACCTTTAAGGATGTTCACATGGAGCTTAAGTTGCTATAATCCTCCACCGCAGGAGGGTCGGTGCCGTGCCCGGTGCCGTCAAATCGCTCCGTATCCGCCCGTTCTCAGCTGTGCCCACGCTGCCGTTTCTCACTTCTTTATCTCATGGCATAAAAACGTGGCCGGGGTTCGTTTGAGGCCTCGGAGTTTGAGGTTTTTTTTTTTCCCCGGAGGATTCTGACTCAGCCCCTGATGCAGATCGGAGGTTGGGGTTGACTGTTGCTCGTGGCGATGCTGAAACATTGATGCCGCGTTCAGGCTACAAAGTTACTGCAGTGTTCCGATTGGGATCCAAACGCTGGAGCCTGGGGGGCAGAAATGTCAGCCCAGGCATTTCCCTACGGCAGAGACGTTTAAATTCTCCTGCAATAGCTGGGGGGAGCAGGAGATAGAATAACAGAACGGCCAGGGTTGGAAGGGACCTCAAGGATCATGAATCTCCAACCCCCTCTGCCATATACAGGGCCACCAACCACCCCATTTAATGCTAGACCAGGCTGCCCAGGGCCCCATCCAGGGATGCTTTATTCCCAGAGCTGCAGCCAGCAATCCCCTCTGGATACATCTGGATGGATGGGACCTGACATTGAATGCCTCCTGTCTGTGTGTGCCCTCAGGCAGGGCTTAAGAGGGAACTTTCTGCCCTCACCTTGTGTTTTTTTCCTTCTTCTCTGAGCAAACCCTTCAGATAATGAAATTAGGTCCAACGTGTCAAGGTGCTGCCTTTAGGAAATACGAGTGGATAGAAATTTGGGGTCCCTTTGTGGCTGTTTAACTCTGTTGCGTATGGATGTGCTGATTTCTAGGTGTTGTTGGGGTCTGTTTGGGATGTAAGCCTTTAGAGGGGGGGACACCTCGTTTTCCTCCTTTGCTTTTTGACAAAGAATTTAGTGCGTGATGCAGAGCAAGTGTGGAAAAGCTGTTTCCAGCCCTGCAAAGCTGGGTGGGAGGACCTGCCCTGCAGGCAGCTGCTGTTAGATCTGCATTGTAAAGGATGTGCTTAATGAAGCCCCTTTCCTGACCGGGAGTTCAGCAGAGATTACTCTTCAAATCAACCAACTGGAGGGGTTATGGAGGGGGGGAGGGTTCACCTCTCCTCCGTGTTCAGCACTTTTTGGAGCAGGATTTGCTTTACAGCCTCTCTGAACTGCTCTGAGTGCCCTTTAACTCACAGCACGTAACCTTGCAGCAGCTTGTTTTATCAGCCTGCTGTAATCACCTTGTAAAACACACACACACCCCGAAATGAAACAAAATGCAAACCCACTCTGCTGCTTATTAGCCCCTATTTTGAGTCAGGCTGTAGTTAATAGGGACAGGCTTCTACATGTGCTGGTGTTGATGCCGTGGCTCTTTGCAATGAGGTGGTTGGGAGCGTTTAAGCCCAGTGGTGTGATGCACAAAACCAACCCTACAGCTTCAGACACCTCTTACATCTCTTGCTTAAAAACAAAGCAATTCAGGATCATCCTTCTGGTATCCCTGTTGTGTTTCTGTAGTCCTTTCGTGGCTTGGAAACTAAAGCTGCTTGCAAAGGTGTTTCTGAAAGGTGCATTTTTAGAAGTGAACTGCAGTGCTGTTGTTGACACAAAATAGCAGCAGCCTCCCAGGCTGCTCTGACCTCTGTTTTAAGGTGCCTTGGTTTTAAATATCAACTGTCTGCTGAAGCTGCCTTGTATCCTACGAGGTCAGAGCTCTCCTTGCTTCTCCAGGCTCATCTATCCTTGCAAACCTCTGAAGTTTCAGCACAGAAAGCTAAATCTCCCTTTGAGAAATGTACCCTGCAGGCTCCTTTGGATTTGTCTTGAGGAAACTTGGTTTCATAATGCCAACTCGTTTCTATGCTCCCCAAACCAGCCGTGAGATGGCACATTAAAACGTCCTAAGGCGGTGTAAAAACAAACAACAACAAAATAGCCTCGAGCCCATCTCCCTCATGCCTTTGTGTCACAAAACCCACGTGGAGCCGTCTGTAAAACCATGACATCGAAGCGCTTAATACCAGCAAACTCATTTCCTGCTGGGGATGCTTTTGTCCTGCACGTCTGCTGTTGGCAGTTCTGGGAAGAACAACCTGCAGTCAGCTGCAGGAAATAAGTGTTGCAAACCTCCCTAGTTTCTCTGGAACCTCACTGGGGCTGTCACGTAAGTAGCACTGACTCCACAATGCCTTTTCCTGGAGTGATGCTGGGTGAGAGCCACCCTTCCTGCCCCCCCCCTTCCTCCTCAAGGCTTTTTCTTCCCCCCCCCCTCCCCGTGCTGTGATGATTTGGGCAGTCTGGGGCTGCTGGATGTGGCTGATAACTGCTGGAGGTATTTGGCAGCTGAGCTCTCAGAGCCCTGCATTGCTTTAGCTGCAACCTTTGGACTGTCTGCTCTCAGACATGGACCCCTGGAGTCAATAAACACGTTGTATATTTCTAGGTGATTGGTTTTAGCCTGTTTATTACTGATTTACCGCTGCAAAGTTGGCTTGCCTGGGGTGAAAAGTCTCATCTTGCTGTCTGCCAGTGGCTATGAAGGGTGAGAAATGCCTCTGCACAGTGTGAAATCAGCACAGCTCGTAATATTCTCAGCTTGGGGAGGTTGGAGCAGGACTTGTAAGGTGGGAGAAATACTTCAGATACCCCCGTTGGCGTTGTTACAGCAAGGAGCCATGGTCAGATGCTCGGTGTACCCATAGAGATGTGTGCAGGGAAGTGCTTTTCATGCTGCTGGGAGGCAGGGCTGGCTCTATGCATGCAGCCTGCACAGCCTCATTGCTCTCCCAAGCCTGGAGGGCACCTCACTGCAATGAAATGCAGACAATTCCCTTGCAGAAAGCATTTGTGTTTGCATAGCTGGGAATACTGCACGCTCTCCTGCAAGCTGTGGTTTTGCAATAGGAAATCTGGCTGCTGGTGGAACAAACTGAGAGCCATAGATTAAGGGGAGGGAGAGAAGGCAGGCGCTGATCTGAGGATGATTTGCAGCCTCCTCTCAACGGCTGAAGTTTTTGCTTGTGGCAGGTGGATTCTTGCTTTGCACTAACACTTTGCACTAATACCTCTTCAACTCGTAGCTGGTTTTATAAAGTCACCACTGTCTCAAAGGAGACTGACTCAGGACAGCGTCGAGTTGCACTGCGAGGCCGTTGGCAATCCCATCCCTGAAATCCAATGGTGGTTTGAGGGTAACGAACCTAATGAGACATCAGCTCAGCTTTGGGATGGCGCTTGGCAGGACCGGGTCAAAATCAACGCCACCTACAACCTGCATTCAACCAGCACCATCTACATCGCAAACCTCAGCAGCGACGACTCGGGCACTTATGAGTGCAGGGCAAGCAACGACCCTGATCGCAATCACTTGTCGAAGAGCCCTAAAGTCAAGTGGATCCGTTCACAGGCCAACGTTCTGGTCATCGAACGTGAGTGGCCATCCTGAGGCTTTGACACTTGTTTGGACACCGGTGTCTTGAGTCTCGTGCCATGCTCACCCTTGCACCCGTGGCTCCCAAAAAATCCCCCTCACCTTCTCACCCCGGCTGTAGAACTGAGAGACTTCCCCCTTTTTCCCCCCCTCCTCCCCAAGCATCCCCCCCAACACCCCTTTGTCATCTCCTCCACCACCTCTGGCTTTTGACCCCCCCAAAAAGGGTTGTGACTTCCCAACCAAAACACCATTCTGTGTCTTTTATTTGTGGAGCCAAAGACCTGGACTGTTCTGCTTATCCCCGAGTGCCTCTGTGCCCCAGTGCTGGCTTGCAGAGCCTTAGTTCTGTCGGTAGAATCTGCCCTAACCACCACTGACAAACCAGCCCTTCCCTGCACCTCGTGCAGCCTCTGCTCCTCTCGACAGCCTTGCTTTAAGCTCGCTTTCCTGCTTAGTGATTCAAGCTGTGGGGACCAAAAATCTGCTTTTAGTTGCTGGTGGTGCAACCGTTTTTGAACTGGCTGTGTCTCGTGTGCGGCGCTGAGGGTGGGGGAGCTGCCTGTGCTCTGGGTGTGAGCGGTTCCTTCTCCTCCCAGAGCCAACAGGCTGTTGATTTCTGACTAATAGAAACCTAAGAGAGGCTGTGACATCCAGCTGAGGCTTTATCACAAAGCAAAACGGTGTTCTCTCCAGCGTGAGCGATGGAAAACTCCAGCAGAACCTTCTTCTAGGGGAATGCGAGGAGACAGAAAACCAAAATGCCTGTCAGCCCTGTGCAGAAATCCATCTTTCTTGAAGATAAGGCTGGGTGCAAGGGTAGGAAACATAGTGCCATAGGGGCTGCGTAATGCTTCTGCTAATGGCAGCTGTTGGAGTGCCTCCTTTGAGGAGCAATGTCTGAGTCATCTTGTATTGCATAATTTACTGCTTCTTGGCACACGGGGCTCCAGGAACTTTTGGAGTCGTGGTTCTGTGGTGTTTTTTTTTTTTTGCTTTTTTTTTTTTTTTCCCTCGAGGAAAATCTCACTGCAACTTTTCGGGTTGCATCAGCCGATGCACGCACAGCTTGCATAAGGGCTTCTTTATTACCCCCTCCCAAAGAGGGCTTTGGCTGCCATAGGTTACACTGCCTGCAGGCATATAGATCTGCTCAGGCTGTGGGAGGTGCTGGCACTCAGCAGGCAGCCTCTGAAAGCAGAGAGATGTGCTGCTGTTCCCAGCAGGGCTTTTTCCAACCCTTCGTGGAGCTCTCAGCTCTCTAGGAGCTGCACCCATTGAGCAGGAGGTTCCCAACAGCCTGGAGTGCACAGCAGCAGCTCTGCCTTGCTGGGAGCAGCTGTAGCTCAGCACCCCAGTGTTGCTATGGGCATTCTTGTTGGACTGTAAGTCTCCTGTGTTGAAAACATCCATTGGGTTTAGTGAGAAACTGATGCACAGGTAAGTGATGGAGGCAAGGAGCTGCGTTCTTGTTTACATTCAAGTTTCTTGGGCAGGTGCTCGACGTCACAGATAGCAGATGTTAACTTCTCTGGATTTGTTCACAAATAGGTCCGGTGATCATAGGGCAGCACGTCAGCTCTGATGGCAAGGTGATCCTCAGCTGTAACATGAGTGTAGCTGACACCCCCATCAAGGGTCACAAATGGATGCTGGGAGACAAGACACTCAAGGTAGAAGAAGGCAGTTCAACCCCTTACATCACTTACACGTAAGTATCAGGAGCAGGGGCAGATAAGAATCTGTACACAACAGTTGTTTTTTAAGCTGGAGACACTTGATATTCCCCTAAGCCAGCCCTAAGTGCTTGCAGCCTTGCAAAAAAACAACAAAATAGTCTTTTAGACTCTAAGGCCACGTGGAACAGCACACTCTAGTGTTGTCTGCGTGATGCTTTGATGTGCATCGCCCTGCTCTTGCAGAGCAAGCAATGCAGTTGATAGGAAAACGTTTGCAGGTTGTGGCTGAGCAGATGTGGGAATAGTGGCCTTATTGTGGCAGAGCAGTGAGCTTTCCTTTCTGATTACAGTCAGGCTTGGCTGGCACTGACCCAGCAGCTGTAGAGGCATCATGTCCTTTTGTATGGCAGCGCCGACGTGCCTGTCTCCCCATAGCAACAGGGAGCTGAACAAGGATTAAAGTATTTATAACCCAGCCTCCCTCGTGTGACCTCAATTCCTTAGCTGAGTGGTTTTTGGAAGTGGGAAGCTCGGTGTGCAGCAGAGCTAACAAACAGGCCGTTGTCCCGTCGCAGCCGTGGACTGAAACTTTGCTGGCTCTTTCCCTGGAGCGCTGGGTATTAGGGAGCTGCAGAATGAGGGGTTTGTTGCAGTCAGCATAATCCACTAAATCTCACAGCAGCAATTTTGCAAAGATCTTTAACGTGCAGGGAGGGAAGGGCAGAGAGCAGGGCTGCAGTGGGTGCAGGATGCTGCATAAACTATGGGATGGGAGAAAATGCCTATAGAGGAGGGTGCTGTTCAGGTGTCCTATAAGGATCTGCCTTCTGTACATCTGAAATTGCTCTGCTGATTTGTTCACCAACAGAGTGATGGCTCATAGGATGACCTGTTTGGGTATTTTTTTTTTTTTTGATAGGATCGAGGGGAGCATTGAAGAACACTCTGGTGTCTATGAATGCATCTATGAAACAAACCCAGTGGCAAAAGGAAACGTATCTATAGAAGGTAATGTGGCCAGTTTGCTTCTGTGGCTGAGGAGGGGAGTGGGGAAGCTGTGGTCTCCTGAGCATCTTCCTTTTGGAAGCTTTTCAGCTTCATAAAAAACTGCTTCTGGTCTTTACCAGTAAGGCTTCAGTGTCTTCTTGTGAATTACCAGATGCCCTATGAGACATCTCCATTATATGAAGCAGCTGAAGCATCTGTAGGGTCAGCCTGAAGCCTTTGCTGTACCAGTGTCTGTGTTCCCACAACAGTGATAGAAGGGGATGGCAACCTGGTCCAACCTATCTGAGCCTTTCCTGAAGCAGCTTGATGTGCTTTCCTCTTTGAAAATATCAGATGTTGGGTGAACGATGGGATCAGGGCCCAGCAATGAGCTCCTTAAACTGAAAGGAAGCCTTATGAGTGATCAGACTTGGATGCTGGCGAGGTGGATTGCAAGGAGTCCGAGTCGTTTGCGGGGAGGTGTCTCATTTTTCTTTTTGTCTTGCTGCAGTTCCACCCCAAGTCGTAGCATACAAGAAGTCTGAGCATGGCAACGAGGGGGACACAGGTGTGCTGACCTGCAAGAGTCTCTCCTACCCCCCTGTCAAAACCTGGACCTGGTACAAAAGTGATAAAACCGTAAGTGCTGTGGTTTGTTGCCCCTTCCCCAGCCCCCTTCTGCTCAATAAGAAAGCAGAGGGTCAGAATTAGCTATATCAGAGCATCCTTTATGCTCAGTGCTGTGGCAAGGAGGACTTCTGCAGTGATAGCACTGCGTGGTGAGCGAGCAGCTCCCCTTATCCCAGCCCTGATGTTCTCTTTTCCTCCCTCCTAGCCCGTTGTCAATGGTTCTGATAATTACATCATCAACAGCATTGGCAACAAGACAGAGCTACGCATCCACAAGCTGAGCATTGAGAAGGATACAGGTGACTACTACTGCAATGCTACCAACTTGTTGGGCCATGGAAGTGCTACGGTGAATCTACGCGTCCGCAGCCGCCTGGCAGCTCTTTGGCCCTTCCTGGGTATCGTGGCAGAAGTTCTGGTTCTCGTCACCATCATCTTCATCTATGAGAAGAGGAGGAAGCCAGATGAGGTTCTTGATGGTAAGAGGTGGCTGAGGTCGAATCTTCCTGGGGAAGTAGGTTGTGGGGTGGGGGCAAGTCGTTCTCATGGAGAGCTCTGACTGTGCTTTGTCACAGGCTGCCTTTCAGGAATGCTTCTTGTCTAAGCATGGTAGCATTACCCAGTTATTTTAGTCTCAAGTAATTGCACTGCAGTGACAGTCCTTCAGCAAGCCAAGAAAACTGGGTGCAGGTTGCACTGACCCTTTGTCTCACCAATTCCTCTGCACTTTGTTCAGCTGCTTCACGTGGGTGTCTCGAGGACGGGGCTTTCTCTGGCCATTAACATTCTGGAGAAACCAATTAGTAGACAGCAGGCTGTGTCAGTTCTATTAATACCAGGCTTAGCTTAACTGCAGTTCATGAAATCTGTTTTGGGCTCTCAGATTCACACATCCTGACTCCTGGGGACTTCCTCCATGCATAGTGTTATCTTTAATCTGCTCAGAAAACAGGGGTTCCTCCCTTTCCTTATCAGTAGGAATCTCCATTGTGTTAACCAGCTTTTCCTTCCTTATCTGATCCCGTTAACAATGAAGTACAGATGCTTGGTGTCCTTCCTCCTTGCTAGGTCAGTCGCTTCAGCCCTTTGCTGGGGAGCAGCACACATCAGGTGCACTGAGTGCTATGAAGGGGAAGCAGAGGGACTAGAACTAAACGTTCCTCCTCTGACTGTAGGGCTTCAGAAATTCTACTCAGGGCAGTTTTATGAGTGAATCCGTTCCCTCTGACAGCCCTGGTTGGAAGGCAGATGTCTCACGTGTAGCTGCATCTCTTAGCAAAAAAATAAAGCTATAACAGGTTGACAGAATGATTTGACTTCTGCTGACGTCAGCTGGGTCCAGGTCCTGTTGAGTGCTGATCAGTCAGAGCTGTAGGGGATCCTTTAACAGATAAAGACAGGACGTGTGATGCTAAAAGGTCCTCATACCCTCCCACCCTCTGGCTCATCAGCCAGAGATGTTCAGCACTTGGGAACCTGAGCTGGTGGGCGAGGAAACAGCTCTGTGTGTGACAGCAGGGCAACGTGGAGCTGTGTTCTCCCAAAATCTTTGTAGATTTGAGAAGCTGGCAGGAAGGGAGTGCTGGGCCAGCTCAGACAAATGCTGTTCCCCAAGCATGTGGTTGTGGGCTGGCAATTCCCTGTTAGCTAAGCTGGGAAGAGTCTAACTTGTATATGGCACAACCTTGCTGGTGTTACCTTTCCACTCTTTCCTCCTCTGCTGCTGGATGCTAACTTGACTGGTAAGAACTGGGAGATGGCTCCAGCTGTGCTCCTGCATCATCCTCCCACCAGCTGCACGCAGGTCTTGGAAGCTGGGCAGCCCCAGTGCTCAGAGCAGTGCTGTTCTGCTGCAGAGATGATGGAGCCTTCAGGGGAAGTGGCAGATTGCAAGGAGCTGGTGAAAGGACTCGGTGTCTTCTTAGCTGAGTTTCTCCACGTAGCAACAACGTGCTGTGCTTGTATTTGTTTTGATTTCACTGTGTGTGTGTGGGGAGGACGAGGGCTTATTGATGCTTAAAGCCTTGTTCCCGAAGCCTCCTGCATAACAGGAGCTTAATGTCTAAGCTTGCTCCTTGTCCAAGCTCAGGCAAGAAGCAGCTTAAAGCTCATACAAGGGTGTGGTGTTCTTGATAAGCCCTTCCTGGCCCTGGTGAAATGACCATGTGGGTTCAGTGCTGTGTGATACCCAGTGTGAGCAGTAAACCCACCTGGGTTGCTCAGCCCTGGGGTTCAAAGGAGTGGAAGAGCCAGATTTCACGTTTGTGTTCTTCCCTGACACAATTCTTTCTTTTTCTCCCTTTTTTTGTTTTCTCCTGTGCTGTCCTGGATGTGAAGATGATGATGGAGGCTCTGCACCGCTGTAAGTGCCTTGCTTTTCTGTTGAGTTCAGCTTGTATTGCCAGATTGCATTCATTTGGGGAATCTGCTCTGGACATAAGAGCCAGCTGAACGTGAAAGCTGGCTGCTTCCTGGGAGATGTTTCCTCCATGTTTTTTTAATGTGGCCTCTATAGAAGCAAAACACTACTTAGAACAGCACAAATGCTTCCAAAACTGATTGTTCTGGAAGCTAACCTCGCTTTCCTCTATCTTACCCAACTCTTTGGGCACGAATCACACCAGTGGGGTAGGGCTGGGCTTTGGTGCTGCTTTCTTCATCGTCCCTTTTCTCTCGGCAGGAAAAGCAATGCCACAAACCACAAGGACAAGAACGTCCGCCAGAGAAATGCTAACTGAGCAGAGGTCAGTGCTGCACCTCAGGTCACCTGCAGGCACCCTGGGGACCTGCTGGGTCAGCTGTCCCCTCCCTGCAGCCGTGGGCTCATCCTACTGGTTATAGGGGGCTGGGGTCCTTCATCAAGAAAAGCTTTTGCCCACACTGTAGTGCAGCGTTTGGAGGGGAGGGGAAGGAGGCATTGCTGTGAAGTTCAGGCACAGACCAGCAGGAGTCTGATAAGGAACTGCCAAAGCTGCTGGAACAGTGGGAGAGACATGGAAGAAAGCATTGGGCTGTGCAGCATGGGAGGGTCAGGGCTGTCTGATTGCTCCAGCATGGGATGGGTTGAGCTCACAGCTTTGCTTAAGGCAGCTGTTGTCCTTTGCTGCTCCATCACCCCCCCCAGCACAGCCTGGTTGGGATCTCTAATTGCCTTTTCTTTCTCTTGTGCCAGGTGACGTGTAGCTGAAGAACTTGTCTGGACATTGTTTTCTTCTGAATTTTTTTTTTGGGGGGTAAAATAGCACCAGGAAATACTTAGCGTGTCCTTGCGATTCAGTTACTTCACTTTCTACAGGAAATTAAGTCGTAGAATCTAAAACACACCTTTTTTTTTTTTTGGAAAAAGAAAAGAAAAAAAATAAAAGAGAGCTGTGGGAGGGTTTTTTTTTTTCCTACCTGTAAGTGTAAATCCCTTTTTTTTTTTTTTTTTGTTGTTTTTTTTCCTGGTAGTTTGGGTCGCTGTCATAGATGTATTTCTTCATGTTGATACGGAGGGGGTAGGTGGGGTAATGCTTTTTTTTCTCACCTTTGGGAAGAGCTGTGTGTGTGTGTGGTGGGTAGGATCACTTTGAAATGCCTCTGTGTGTGGGGAGCAGCAATGTCTCACCTCCCTGTGTGCTGCAGGTCTGTCCTGGGGGGGGGTCAGGAAGAAACTGCTGTAGTAACCTGTGGAGATGATCTCCCAATGGGCTTAGAAAGGTAATCCTGGGTTTTTCCCAATCCAAAGAGCATAGCTGCATCTTTGTGTGGCTTGGGAGCAGCCTGCATGTCTTGTAATTGCCAGGCTTCCTGGCCAGCTCCCCCAGGGATGCTCTGGGTGGTTACAGTCAAGCAGGCAACCAGGAGGCAGCGTTAGAGCTGGGCATTGGCTGAGCATGGGTAGCAATAACTCATTTAATGGGGGGCTGCTGGTATCTCAAGTTGCTACACTGGAGTAAGCAGATGCTGGGGCTGTGGTGCTGGGGGGGAGGGGGTTTGCATTGTGTTCACCTTGAGGTGACAAAGGAGACTGAGAGCAGATGATGCTCCTAGGAGTTCCTTCTTGCTGAGTAGCACTGAGCTGATCCATCTGTTAACATACTTCACAAATAAAGATGATTCCTCTCTTTTTTTTTTTTTTTCCGCCTTGGTTTGGATTCTGGTTTCTCTCTTCATTCCTGGTTGGGACTCCTGGGTTTGCTGGCCTGCTCTGACCCCTGCCTGGCAGATCTTTGTGGAGCACACAAAGGTTTTGGCTTCCAGCAGCTCTGCCTGCTCTCTAATCACAGTGCTTGCAAAACCCTTCCAACAGGAGGCAAACGGTGCTTTTTGAGGAGCACTGACCACTGCTGCAGATCTGCTTTGCCCTGTTGTGTGGTTACTTGGGGGCTCCAAGCAGCAGCTGGAGCTGATGGGCACTGTGTGCAGTATGCAGATATGGAGGAAAGCCAAAGGGAAGTGCACACCAACCTCTTGGGTATGGGCTATGAGCACTGCGGCTGCCTTTCCAGGCAAGCCCTGGCTTTTTGCTTTGTGAAAGCTGGGCTGTGGATTCCTGGAGATTCTGATCTTGGGATCTCAGTTGCCTGGGTGTTCATCTTCCTGTCCAAGCAGGGCTGGATGAGCAAATGGGCTGCAGCAGGGTAGGGGCACTGAGTTTGTTCCTTAGCATCTACTGTGCAAAAAGCACCAGCAAAGGACTTAGGAGCCTGCAGAGGGCTCTTAAGTTTCATCTGTGTGTTTCCAGGCTGGAAATCAGCATACCTAAAGGTGATGGACTCAGCAACAACAACATGAATACCTGTAGGAAAAACAATTGGTGCCAGAGGTCCTGGCAGGAGCTGTGCATTATTAGGGAGCTGCTGGGACTGGTCAGTGCCTGCAATGAAAGGCAGGTGAGGACAGGCTGGATAAGTGCTGGTGAAAGCAATAAAGCACGGCTGGCTGCTTGACTCCCAGCTGCTGCCTTTGCTGTGGTATCACATGCTTCCCTGAGAAATCATTTTCCTTCTTGAGGAGAGGGAAGGTGAAAGGCCTTTGCCTGCAGGATGCACGTGCTGGGAGCTCTTCTTGCTGTGTGCAGCTCTGCACTGAAGCTGATGCTTGGTGTTCCCAGCTGCAAAGTGCTTGGGCTTTCACTCTGTGTGATCTCCATCCTCACTACGAAGCCAAACCCTGTCCTGGGCAGGGATAATTACAGCAGAGCTTTGCTTTCAGTGCTGCGTTGCCTGTAATTCTGGCATCCCAGGGCCTTCCCCAAAATGCTGCTGCTGTCCCAGTGTCACCAGCTTGTGTGCCCTGAGTTGACCATGCAGTGTGGCTGTGCTGCACGTCAATGCATTATGCAAGCCCTGGCACAGCCGGCTTCGTGCTTATGGGTGCTATCCTGAGAGAGCTGCTGGGGGAGGAGGGGGAGAAAAAATCAATGCGTGGCTTAATTTCCCTGTTGAGGATTGTGGGGCCTGGGCTGCAGCACAAAGCTCTGTTTGTGCCCTTTGTTCCACGGGACTGGCAATGGGTGAGGAGGGATGAGGGCTTGGGAGAGGGGATGCGTGGCTCCGTGCTGCGCTCTGCTGGGCTGCCGTCCCGTGTCTGTGTGTCTGTCCTGCATTGCTCAGCTGCTCCTTGCCCTGAATATCCCACCCCGTTTGTCCCTATGCCTCTTGCTCGTGTCAGGATGCAGTTCTCTGTGTGACGCTGCTGGGATTTGGGGGCTTGGATCAGCCAGGGGCAAGAGGGGAATTGAATCATAGAATCGTTAAGGTTGGAAAGGACTTCTGAGATCACCACATCCCAAACCATCCCCACCATCCCTTCTAAACACATCTCTCAACGCTGCATCTCCATTTTTAAACACCTCCAGAGATGATGACTCCAATTTTTCCCCGGGCAGCCTGTCTCTATCCGTTACCACTTTCTGAATTGAATTTCTTTCCAAGTATCCAACCTGCACCTCTTCCAGCCCTCCTCTCATCCTGAAAGCTTGGAAGCGTTTGGGAGAAATTTGCGGTTGTTATTGAAAAGCAAAGGAAGTTAATGAGAAACAAAGTGAAAGAGCCGATTCTCCCGGTCCCGGCTGGGTTTCTGCTCGGCCGGCAGCACGTAGTGCCAGAATCCCGTCCTCCTCGTGGATGCAGCCATCGTTCACCTTCTCACCCCGCACCCTGCGCTCGAAGGGACGATCCCCATTGCAGGTTCCGATGGCAGCTGCCGCTCCGCGCTCGTTATATTTGGCCTCTCAGGAGCCGCTTTGATGCGCTGATCCTGGGCTCTCCATCCTTCGAACCATCGGGGCATCTCCTCCCTGAGGCTGCGGGGCTGCGCGGAGGGCACGGCTTGAACCGCTACGGATGGGAACGATGGAAGGCATCGCCGGGGATGCGCAGCCGGGGGCTGCGCCAGCGGGGGGAGCTGCGGAGCCGCTGCGGTCCCGTCGCCCGGCCCGCCTCCGGTCCGCCCCCGGCCCGCCCCACGGCGCGGCGGCGGGTACCGCTCCGGTACCGCTCGGGTACCCGCCGGTGGCCTCGAAGACAGAGCACGATGCGATCGGGCGGAGAGGCGGCGGCCGAGGAGGAGGCGGCCGAAGGGGCCAAACGAAGCGGAGGGGCGGCCGCGGGGAGAGCGCGGAACCGCGGTGGGAAGGGATCCCCGAACGGGGAGTGCCGCCGTGGGGAAACGCCGCGCAGCCCCAGCGCGGAGCAGCCCCGAGAGCCCAAGGTCTCTTTTTCCTGCGGCGGCGGCGGCGGCGGTGTCGGCGGCGGTGCATCTCCAGGCGGGGCCAAAGCGGCCGAGGAAGGCGACGATGCGGGCGAGGAGACTCGCGGGAGCCAGGCCAGCTTCATGCAGAGGCAGTTCGGTGCCATGCTCCAGCCCGGCGTCAACAAGTTCTCGCTGCGGATGTTCGGTTCTCAGAAGGCGGTGGAACGGGAGCAGGAACGCGTCAAGTCGGCGGGGGCCTGGATCATCCATCCCTACAGCGATTTCAGGTGCGCGTCCCACCGATTCCCCCCCCCACACCCCTCACCCCCACCCCACTTCCCTTCCGTGCATCCTCTCGGAGCTCCGGGAGCGCGGAGCGATTGCGGGCATCGCTGCGGCGGGGCCGGGCTCGAGCATCCCCGGAGGCCGCGGTGAGGGTGGTGGATGGAGAGGCCGACCGGAGCGCTCCCCCCGGCTTCAGGTTGGGAGGAGGAGGAAGAGGAGGCCGTTCCGTGCCCTGGAGAGGGCACCTTGAGCCGTGCTGGAGGTGGAAGTGGGGGATGCGGCCGCGTGTGTGCAGGGAGGGGCTGGCGATGGGCATCCACCTCCTCAAGAGCCGCCGTCCATCCGGGGATGCCAGGAGCTCTCCGCTTGCCCGGTGGGTGCCCGCACAAGGGCATCTTCTCGTCCTCTGCAGGGCCTCGGAGCGGCTAAGCACAGCGAGGAGCCGCTGGAGATCCCGCGGGGATTGGGCTCTGCCCCTGTGGCTGTCATTGCGGGGGGGGGGAACAGGGTCGTGCTCATCTCTGGGATCCTTAAGCCCTGCTGCACCCTCCACGGCCATGCGCAGCTTCGGGAAGGGTTTCCTTCCCCCAGGGAGGCCCAATCCCATCCCTAAGATTCAAGGAATTTGAGGAGAGATTCATTTCGTTCCCAGGAGGAATAGTATCCCCGAGGTGCAGCCTTTGCAGCTTCCAGCTGAGGAATGGCAAATCCTGGAAGAAAGGTTGTGTGTGCAGCACCAGCTCCTGCCCATCTCCCTAATGGGGAGAAATCAGTGGGAAACACTTCCTGGGTTGCATGGAGGCTCCCATAGGGATGTACAGCCCTTCTGGGAACGGGTGGCTGAGATCCTGCTGACATCTCTGGCAAGTAAGACTGCTGGGAGCTCCTGGTCCAGTGACTGGACAAAGGGGCTGGGGGCTGTTGGCCAAAGTCAGGGGACCGGCAAGTGGCTCAGCACTGAGTCCCTCTGCACTGTTCTAGTGCTTGGGGGGCTGCACTCCAGTGCGAGTGAGCAGCTGTTGGGGTTATGTTGAATCCCTAGTGCATGCAGAGGTCCTCAGGGCAGTGCAAGAGGCTATGGAATGAGAGTCTGTGCTGAGCAGACAGGATCGTGGCAGGGACCAATGCCTGCACCTCCTGGGTCCTGGCCTCATGTTGGCTCCTGTGCTGCTCTGCATCCTCTGAGGTGCACGGAGGGGCAGCTGGAGCCTCCAGCTCGCTCTCCTTGTACGCACAGTTTTGCAGCCACGGGGCTGATATTCCTGCCCAGATCCCACTGCGGGTGTTGCCCCTCCTTGCTTTGCTCCTCAGGGAGCAGCAGTGCTGCAGAGCAAGGGTGTGAATGCTGCGTGGCTCAGCTGATCACGAGGGTGTTCTCTCATGGGAGCTGTGCCACCGTCGTTCCCAAGCCATGTGGGCTCCCCATCAGCCATGGAGGTTCCTGGGGAGCTGATTTGGGTTCTCTTGGCCATGGGGCTCTGAGGAGCGAGGTGACCATGTGGCCTCACTGTCCCCATGCTGACAGTGCTGGGGTGAGAGCAAGCTGGCAGCACTCAGTGCTGGCAGAGCTGGAGCCTCTCTGCAGGCGACCTTGGGGGTGTCACCCTGGGACTGTCCCCTCCCAGAGCCTCTGCCACCAAAACCACTGGGGCAGAGCTCCTGCGTGTGCTGTGATGCTGCATGTGGCATAAAAGAGTTCCCTGCTTGGTGGGGAGGAGCCACGAGGAGAACCAATGCGTTATCCCAACCTACAAATGTGCAAAATAAACAAGATATTGGCTCAGTGTGGGGCTGGGAGCCCAGCAGTGAGGAGCTCACTCCACTCATACATGCTCAGTATGTATGTCTGTGTATTTCAGATTATTCCCACCTTAGAATATATATATATATATATAATCTGATAATGATAATGGAACACGGACACATCCGTGTTCGCCCTGCAAAGCCCATTTTCCCATCTTCAGATAAAATCATTGCCCATCTGCATATGTGACATCATTTCATAATCAGAGGCATTTGGAGATCTGTCTCCTCATGGACGCAGCACGGTGATTATTCATGCAGAATTCAGGGGCAGATTTGCTCCAGGAACAAAAGTCGCTGTTTACATAAATACTGAATTATTAGGAAGCAGCATGGGTGGCTGTTTGAGATCATGAGCTGCAAATTTAATCAAAGAAACCTTGTCCATCGTGCGGTAGGCAGCGTTGAGCAGGGCCACCTCATTGCTGGGTGCTGTGATCAGTTGTCTTTTTTCCTTCTGGTCTATAGTGATGGAGGAAATAAAGGGCAGACAGCGACGTTGGCACGAGTTCTGTGCTTGTGCAGCTGGCATTGGAGCAGGGTTGGGAGTCAGGGTCAGCTGTGGGCCAAGCTTTGCAGTGACTTTGGGTGTGCTGCTGCACTAGGTGCTGTATTTGCATCCTGAGCGAGGGGGCAGGCAGTGCTGTGCACGAAGCACTGGGGCAGGGATGTGGGACTGGAGGAGCACAGTGGTTTTTTTTGCAGCGTGCTCAGTGTGCTGGGGGTCCCTTCCCATTGGAGACATGCGTGAGCCCAGAAGGAATGTTCAGCCCATTAGCAATGTGAGCTGCATGCAGGGGTGGTTCGATGAATCACGACGGTCCCCCTTTCCCCAGTGCCCTGAGCATCACTCTGCCAGCTGCCACTGGCTTTCTGCTCCCTGTGCCCATGGCACGTGCGGGGCTGGCACTGCCTGCTGCCACCTCCTTCATCCCAGGGCAAAATGGCTCCTGCTGCTCAGTGCCCTGCGGGGTGACCTGGGCTTGCTCTGATTCCTGGTGAGGACAATGGAAATGCCATCGCTGCTGATCCCGCTGTTAGTTATCCCCGGTGACAGCGGCTGGGAACAGGATGAATGTGAGCACGCAGACCTGATGGATGGCTGAAAGCCACCGCTTACTCATCAGGAAAAAAGGCTGTGACTGTCTGCCTGGGGGTGACTTTACAGGTTGGTGCCTTTGATTATCATTTAGCAAAGACCAAAGCATCCATCCCTGCCCCATCCCAGGGGCTGTTCCTGCACGCAGCAGCGCCGTGCACCGATCCCAGCTGTGTCTTTTGGGTCTGTTTGGTGCTGCACCCACTGCTCTGCTCAGGCCCGGCTCCTGGCATTGCCTTCGTAACCCACTTTTCCACGTGCCCTCATTTTTAAGGAACTTTGTATTTATGACAAGTTTGCCAATCGCTGTTCCCACTGTGCAAGGCGTGGTGGCTGCACGGTCCCTGTAGTGGTTGCATTTTGTGCTGGGGCAGTGGAGGTGAATGGGGACATCCCTGGTGTGCTGCATGCACACATCCCCTGCCCTCTCCTCCCATTGGGGATGGAGCCCTGGGCTCCCTCAGCTGATGCTGTTGGTGCATTGGTGCAGCTGATGGAGTGAGGACAGACACCATCCCCACCCTCCAGTGGTTCAATTAGGTCAGAAGTAAGGGAGATGGGGGGGGGGGCAAGGATCCTAATTAATTTGTTTGGGAATATTTTTAGCAGCCTGGACTGAATCTTTTCTTTTATGCGCACACTGCCCTCCAAGGAAAAAAGCATTGGTGTTTCAGCAGGGCCTCCTCTGAGGTCTGTGGAAGGGTGCTCAGGACCAGTTGCTCTTTCCCAGCAGACTGCCCCAGCCCAGCAGATTGCAGAGGGATCAGAGCCAAAGCTGCATGCTGCCCGACTGGCACCATGATTTCATCTTTCCTCTTCCCTGCTCAGTTTGGCTGATGCCCCAGTGGGACTCAGTGCACTGGGGGCACCTTGTGGAGCTGGGGGGGTGGCCTCGGTCTCCTCTATAGGGTCCTGCAGCCTCAGCATCGCAGTAGAGCCTCAGTGCCCCCCACCCACCATCACCCCCCCTGCTGTCACCGAGGGCTGTGCTGTTCCAGCAACCAGAGCTGGTCCTTGGGGCTGGCTGTGAAAGGAAGAGCACAGCCTGTCCCTTTCTGGCTGCCAGCTTGTGGAGGGGCCCTGGGTGTGAAGTCATCGTTGTGCAGCAGTGACATCACTTGTGGTTGCCATGGCGATGTCTCACATGGGGAAGGTGTCATTGGAGAAAGGTCACGAGCTGGGATGCTCAGCTCCTTCCAGCCTTACACCAAGCTGCAAATGCTGGGGGAATGCATGGAGCTGCAGCCCTGACAACGGGGCTGCGTGTCCTGCTGTGACCTTGGTGCATGCAGGAAGGACATGGGCGGAAGGATGGGAACCAGGAGAAGTGGGGGGCTGAGGCAGCAGCAGTGAAGAGGTGAGGGGGGAGGCATTCTGCTCATTCCCTCCTTGTTCTCCCTCCTTGCTCCAGCTGCAGCTGGACGTGACCATCTGCTGTCCCCCCCCTCCCACACTCGCTGTCCCCTGCAGGGTCCCCCATTGGGTGCTGGCAGGGATGCTGTTGGTTGGGGTTCCTCAGCCATGATACCTCCCTATTCTCAGGGTCTCCCCCCCTCGCTTCAGCACTCGTCTGGGTTTTGGTGCTGACTCAGTCAGACCCCACAGCACACAGCCCTGAGGAGCCACGCTGCACCCATTGCCCTGCACAGCCCCCTCTGAGCCCTAGGTGCTGCCTACAGTGACAGCAAAGTGCTTCTGGGCCTGGAGGTGGCACAACCTCACTTCATCCCTTGGGGACTTGCACTGTGCACAGCTCCTGCCACCATTCCCAAGGACATGGCAGTGCCAGGGAGGGGTGCAGTGACCCCCTGCTCTGTGTTCCCGCAGGTTTTACTGGGACTTCACCATGCTGCTCTTCATGGTGGGCAACCTGATCATCATTCCCGTGGGCATCACCTTCTTCAAGGAGGAAACCACAGCCCCCTGGATCGTGTTCAACGTGGTCTCCGACACCTTTTTCCTGATGGATCTGGTGCTGAACTTCCGCACGGGGATCGTCATCGAGGACAACACGGAGATCATCCTGGACCCTGAAAGGATCAAGAAGAAGTACCTCAAGACGTGGTTCGTGGTGGACTTTGTCTCCTCCATCCCCGTGGACTACGTCTTCCTCATTGTGGAAAAGGGCATCGACTCAGAGGTCTATAAAACAGCCCGTGCTCTTCGCATCGTCCGCTTCACCAAAATCCTCAGCCTGCTGCGCCTGCTGCGCCTCTCCCGCCTCATCCGTTACATCCATCAGTGGGAGGAGGTAAGGGCTGCTGGGCAGAGGGCATCTGGGGCCAGAGGAATCCCAGGCGTGCATACGGACAGCAGTCCTTGAGAGCAGCCCTGCAGAGAAGGACCTGCGGGTCCTGGTGGATGAGGAACTTAATGTGAGCCAGCAGTGTGCTCTTGCAGATCAGATGGTATCCTGGGCTCCATCAGAAGAGGGGTGGCCAACAGGGATTGACCATCTCTACTTTGCCCTTTTGGGCCCCATCTGCAGTACTGCATCCAGGTCTAGGGCCCCCAACACATAAGAAAGTCATGGAGCTGTTGGAGAGGGTCCAGAGGAGGGCCACAGAGATGAGCAGAGAGCTGGAGCAGCTCCCCTGCAAAGACAGGCTGAGGGAGCTGGGCTTGTTCAGCCTGGAGAAGAGAAGGCTGCAGGGTGAATCATTGCAGCCTTCAGTACCTAAAGGGAGCCTACAAACAGGAGGGGAATCAACTCTTTGAGAGGGTAGATACCAGCAGGACAAGGGGAAATGGTTTGAGGTTGAGGGAGGGAAGATTTAGGCTGGATGTCAGGGGGAAGTTGTTTGCTGTGAGAGTGGTGAGGTGCTGGAACAGCTGCCCAGAGAGGCTGTGGATGCCCCGTCCATCCCTGGAGGTGTTGAAGGCCAGGTTGGATGGGGCCCTGGGCAGCCTGGGCTGGTATTAAATTGGAGTCTGGTGGCCCTGCCTGCAGCAGAGGGCTTGCATCTTCATGATCCTTGAGGTCCCTCCCAGCCCAAACCATTCTATGATTCTGTGGATGCTCCAAACAGCACAGCTCCTCTGGGATGGAGGAACGGCCCCAAGAGGGGACTTGAGGAGCGTGCTTCTAGGGCTGGCAGCATCCTTCTGCGTCCCCAGTGTCTGTGGTCTGTGGGAACGCTGACAAAGCTGCTTCTGATGACTCCTAAGGGCTGCTGAGCTGCGCCCATGTGTGTGCATCCAGGTTTGCATTTGTGCGTGCGTGCCGAGGTGCTGGGTCTTGCACAGCCCTGGGGAGCTGCAGGAGCTGCCGGTCCCTCAGGGTGCAGCGGGGGCTGCAGGGGCTGCGCTGGGTGCGTGGCTGAGGCGTGCTCAGCTCTGCTGCGTGGGCTGCAGCTCCTGACAGCACTGACAGATGTGGCCGTGCAGGTGCGTGCTGCAGCATGGAGCTGTCTGTGCACACAAGCATGGGAGGTGCTGGGAGCTTTCTCGCCTTCCTCTGCTTCATTTATTCCCAGGTGCTGCATCCCAGCAGCCTCCTCCTGGCACCTTCCTCCAGCAAGTCCCCCAAAGGTCCCCACCACCGACCTTCCTGTCTGCCCCTGCCATGGGTCCAACTCTTTACCCTTTTCACTTTCCAAGGGGAATCACCACTGAGAACACTGCAGATGAGCTGAGCCGGTGTGTGGCTTGGCAGATTATCCTGATAATCACATCTGCTTACAAAGGGATGGAAGGGGAGGGCAGCCGGACCTGGCGTGCCTTGGGGTGTGCAGCCTTTTGCAGTGTGGGGCAAAGCAGAGCATGTGCTGGCACTGCAGTCTCATGATTATCATTGTGTCCCACCAATGGTTCCAGCAGGGCTGTGATATCAAGGATGGGTCCTCATCCTGCCCTCCCTGTGTGCCCAAATGGACCCAGGAGCCCTTAGAGCCCAGGGCTGAATGCAGGGAATGTGGTGGCTTTGCTGTACCCTTGCCATGCCCTTGCTGTGCCAGCTGCTTCATACAGTGCTTCTGGATTGGGAAAGGTGTAGAGGTGGCAATCTTTTCTTTTTCTTCTTGAATTCAACTTTTTTTTTTCTTTGAGAAAAAAGAAAGTTTGAAGGAGAAGGAATGGGCCCTAAGGCTTTTTCTCTTCCACCTATGGCTCACACCTCTCCAGCCCTGCATTGTGCTGGAGCCCTTGGTGAGAGGCAGTGGGGACAAGCAGGGCTGTGACTGTGGGGGGACACACTTGGCTCTGCCTTGTCCTGATCCAAGCTTGCAGGCACCCTGCTGGCTATAAATAGGCAGGAGAAGCACGGGCACCTGGGGCTGCTAATGACTCTTTTGGCCAAGGCTGTGCAGGTTGAATCCAGTGCTGCACCATGCAGGGCTGGGGGGGGTTGGTGCTGCTTCCCAGCTCTTGCTGAGCACCAGACCCCATTGGCAGCATGGGCAGACAGGGGCTGTGCTGCAAGCATCACCTTGCACTCAGATAACAGTGCTGCAGGGCTGGATGTTTGAACATTTTTGATGTTCAAAGCTGGGCACAGGGGATATCTATGGGGATTCTGGTGCTGCTGGGCAGGCTGCAGTATGGAGGATGCAGGGGGTCTCACCCACACTACTCCAAAAGCCCCCAGCACAAGGGGGTGGATGGGATGATGTGTGGCCACGCTCATGATGCTGCCTTCCTGCCTCTGCCCTGCAGATCTTCCACATGACCTACGACCTGGCCAGTGCTGTGATGAGGATCATTAACCTCATTGGCATGATGCTGCTGCTGTGCCACTGGGACGGCTGCCTCCAGTTCCTCGTACCCATGCTGCAGGATTTCCCCCAAAACTGCTGGGTGTCCATCAACGGGATGGTGGTGAGTGCTGCCCTGGCCCTTCTCCCATTGCCAGACTCCACTCCGTGCAGCACTGAGGGCACAGCCAACCCAGTAAGGACATCCCTGCCATTCAGCTTGTGCCTTATGGCAATTTCATCCCGGTTATGGCCCATTCGTGCTCACATCCTGTGCCTGTGCAGCCTGGTGGGTTTCTGAGTGCTGTGTGTCCCTGCTTTACCCCTCCAGTTTGTTCCACACAGGAGATGCCACCGACCCCAGGGCAGGGCAGGGACTGCAGACACTGGAGGCTTGTGGTTGCTGTGGGGTTGGGGCTGTGGCTTCAGGGCTCACAGGACATAAGGAGCAGATTGGTCTCCAACAGGAAGAATGCTGATGCGGCTCTGCCCTCATCCCCTGCCTCCTTCCCCTTCTCATTAGCAAGAAAGCTGCTATTAATAAATAATGGGACGTATTTCTAATTGCTCCCTCTCAGCCCTGCATCCTGATCATCGTCTCCCCGCTCCACCCAGCTCTTCCATTCTCCTCTTCCTGTGCTATTTTCCTCTCTGTCTGCTCTCCTGCCCTTCCTTTGCTCCCCGCTCTTCTTCCTTACCGTATCTCTCATCAAGGGGAAGCCTCCTTGAGGCTCTGTGCATGGACCCTGGGGGGTTCCAGTGCCCCAAACTATCACACCCCTACCCAAGCACAACAGTTGAAGAATGCTCCTGCTGCCAGGCAAGCAGCTCGGTCCCTTCACAGTGGCTCTGTGCGTAGTTGTAGCTCAGTTTAAAAGTGCACAGTGCCCGAGGAGTGAAAGGGAAAGCAGGAGGGACAGCACAGTGCAGAAAGCTGCGGGGTGCTGTGATGGGAGCAGAGTGCTGCGGGAGCCCTGCCAGCCCACTTGGTGCTCAGCAGTTGGGTTTGTTTGGCTCTCACCTGCACGGCGAGGCTGTCGGGAAAGCAAAGAAACAAAGAGAAAACTCACAAGAGCAGAGAGCACCGAGCTGGGAACTGCTTTGTACCCCTGGGGCTGATGGCTGCATTCCTTGTGGCTGCAGAACGACTCCTGGAGCGAGCTGTATTCCTTCGCCCTCTTCAAGTCCATGAGCCACATGCTGTGCATCGGCTACGGCAAGCAGGCACCTGAGAGCATGACAGACATCTGGCTGACGATGCTGAGCATGATAGTGGGAGCCACCTGCTATGCCATGTTCATCGGCCACGCCACCGCCCTCATCCAGTCGTTGGACTCCTCCCGACGCCAGTATCAGGAGAAGGTGGGACCAGGAGGGGGATTGGGGTTGTGATTTTGCAGCTTTGCCCAGCTTTGCTGTGTTTGGGGATCCCCCAGCACAGGTCCCAGCCCGGTGTGGTCGTTTCTCCCTACAGTACAAGCAGGTGGAGCAGTACATGTCCTTCCACAAGCTGCCTGCTGACTTCCGACAGAAGATCCATGATTACTACGAGCACCGCTACCAGGGCAAGATGTTTGATGAGGACAGCATCCTGGGGGAGCTCAATGAACCCCTGCGTGAGGTGGGGGCTCAGGAGTGGAGGATGGCGGGAGGGGACCTGCTGTGTCACAACCCCTCACTGCTCCCTGCCCTCCTTCCCCTGTAGGAAATCGTCAACTTCAACTGCCGCAAACTGGTGGCCTCCATGCCGCTGTTTGCCAACGCGGATCCCAACTTTGTGACGGCGATGCTCACCAAGCTGAAGTTTGAGGTGTTCCAGCCAGGAGACTACATCATCCGCGAGGGAACCATTGGCAAGAAGATGTACTTCATCCAGCACGGCGTGGTCAGCATCCTCACCAAGGGCAACAAGGAGATGAAGCTTTCAGACGGCTCCTACTTTGGGGGTGAGCATCCATGAGCGCAGCTCTCCATTCTCTCCATCGAGACCTTTGGCACCACTGTATCTCTCCTTTCTCCTTTCTTATCCCCCTCCCCAGAAATCTGCCTGCTGACCCGTGGTCGGCGCACAGCCAGCGTCCGGGCGGACACCTACTGCCGCCTCTATTCACTATCAGTGGACAACTTCAATGAGGTGCTGGAGGAATACCCCATGATGAGGAGAGCCTTCGAAACCGTGGCCATCGACCGCCTTGATCGCATCGGTAAGGCTCGAAGGGCTGCAGGGCTGCCCTGCAGGCACCTCCCACGACGCCTCTCCTTGTGTCCTACTGATGGGTGAACACCCAGACGGGTACCTGGGCCCTGCTGGGTGCTTGGGAAAGGGGCAGCAGCACGTGGAGGTGCCTGCCGGGGGCCTCGAGTGCTGAGCCTCATTGCTCTCCCCGTTTCTTTTCTTGCAGGGAAAAAGAACTCAATCCTTCTTCACAAAGTACAGCACGACCTCAACTCGGGCGTCTTCAACAACCAGGAGAACGAAATCATCCAGGAGATTGTCAAGTATGACCGAGAGATGGTGCAGCAGGCGGAACTGCAGCAGCACACGGCCATGTACAGCCCGGTGCAGCCCCAGGTCACCTCCGCCATTGCCACCCTGCAGCAAGCCGTCGCCATGAGCTTCTGCCCACAGATGGCCAGCCCTCTGGTGGGCTCTATGGCTCTGGGCTCGCCCCGCATGATGCGTCGCTTGCAATACGCCCAAGCCGTTCCCAGCCCCTTCGCCGTCTCCCCAGTGCTGCTGCAGCAGAGCCCCCCGCAGCAGCCGCAGCCCCCCGTGCCCCACGCCAACCCATCGCCCTCGCAGGACCAGGCACAGCCCGCCTCCGCCAGCGCCTTCGCAGTTGCCAGCCCTCCGTCCCAAAGCCCCTTGGCCAGCCGGACGTTTGCCTACGGAGGAGCCAAAGGGCAGCTGGGCTCCCAGCTCTCGCTGAGCCAGCAGCAGACGCCCGGTTCGCCCCCACGGTTGGCAGTTCATAAAAGCACACAGGCGCTGCCCACCAGCAGCTTCAGCCAGGATTCACGGCCTCTATCGGCTTCGCAGCCCTCCCTGCCCCACGGGTTGGCAGCTGGCAGCACCCAGAGCCCCCCGGCTTCGGTGCACGAATCCTCTGCTTCCATCGGTGGAGGCCCAGCTGCCACCGCTGTCTCGCCGGGCTCCGGTCCCCCAGCCGGGCTGCGAGGTGCGGTGTCCTCCAGGGGGCCCCTGTCTCACCCTGCACCCACTCTGCAGCAGGACTCGGCGGCAGCCCGCAAGGATTCGGTGGGCAGCATGCCCGACACGGACCCAGCCAAATCCAGGCTGTCTTCCAACTTGTGACCTCCGCAGGCGTGGGGATAGGGGTGTTGGGGTGCCAGGGCAGCCGGCCCCATCCCCTCTGCTCCATCCCCACCGAGGAGCCCGTGCCCCTCGGCCACCTCCACCCCTGCTCCCTGGCTTCATCCCACTGCCAGGGACCCATGGGTGGGACAAGGGGGGCTGTTTGCCTCCGACCAAAGTTTGGCCCCATCTTCCGCTCCTTGCGAGGAAATCCCACTGCCCCATAGAAGCCACAGATGCATCATCCCCAGTGATCAACGCTGTATATGATATATATGACCTGAATACAAATCTATATGTGTGCATCCGCAGGACACCTCCCTGGGGTCTTAGGCACGTGGGCCAGCACTGGCACGTGCCCCTGCCTCCCCTCCCACAGACCCATGGCGAGGGGTGACAGCAAAGGAGTGGAGGTAAGTTATGGGGTCTGAGGTACAGCAAGCCCCAGCAGACTCAGCAGCCCCCATGCCAGCCAGACTTTGAGGCTGGGGTGACCTCAGCCAGGCAGCCCTGCTGCTGGAGCCCAGGGAGCTGAGCACCAGGGCTGCCACTGCATGGAGCAGCACTGGGCTCTGCTGGCTTGCAGGCTGGGGAAGGCACAGACTGTGCGTGAAATAGGTGTGCCTGTGTGTGTGTGCGTGTATATATATACACACAGATGGATGGAAGTGTGCATGGATGTATGTATGCATGCACGTATGCCCCTGCCTGGCACACTGGAGCCTTCCACGTTGAATGTATGCAGTAACCCATGAGCAAGGAGCCCCACGCCCACCTGCCTTCCTGCAGCTGCAAGGCCAGGGGTCCAGGGCCACACTCCGAGCGTCACCTTTCCATCCAGCCCATCCTGTGCAATAAATGTCAGCAACTGACAGAGCTACACATGACTCCGTCTCTGCTTCTCCTTTGCTACCATCCCTCTCCCCTGCAGCTCCAGCCCTCCAGCTCTGCCCGTGGCCACAACCTGGACTTCAGGCTGGGCTGCAGGAGGGAAGTCTGCCCTTTAAAGAGATGCTTCCCTGCCAGCACCAGCTGGGCAGCAACAGGGAATGAGAGGCACAGGGTACACGGGGCCCCCAAGCATCAATTACTGCAGGGGATGGAAACAAACAGATCCCTGCAAAAGTGGCCACAGGAGGCTCCTGGCTAAAAATGTAAGAGCCCAGCAGTTGCAACCAGCCCCTCCACGTAGACAACAAACACGGCAGGACAGTTTTGTCTCCAATTCTACTTTGATAGCCCTGTGAATAACTGAACCCCAACCTGTCAGCAAACAGTGGCAGCCTGGGGAGATCAGTCCCACGATGGAAGAGCCCAGGCCCCCCCCGGCAAGGGTGCTGAGAAGGATGAACTTCCCACCTCATATTTCAAAAAACATTTTATTTACAGTACTGTACATCTCCACCCCTGAGCTAGTGATTTCTTCTGCCTGAGACCCAGCAAGCAGAATCTAAACACATTCCTGGCAAGGGACACAGGTGATAACCAAGCCAGCTCTGGAGCTGGCAGCAGTAGCACAGACATCTTACGTCAGGGTGAGGATTGCAGAAAGCCAACCCCACCTAATCCCTGACCCCACACTGCAGCCCTCTGCAGCTCCTTGGCTGGGACACAGGCAGTAGCAGCAAATAGCACAGACTCACCCCTAACTCCAGCAGCCCCCCACAGCTGCTCCTGCATTCTTCTATCAGTCCCACTTTGCCCCCAGCACCTCCATTTTGTGCACGTGTGTTTTGCTGGGTTGACAGCTGTTCCCCCAGGAACTGCAGAACAGCAGAGCTTTGTGGGCCAGTGCCTACCATCACCTCTAGGCAGCCGAAATCCAGAGGTGGTCCAGGGCTCCACTGGTTGCTGGGGCTCAGCTGAAGAAATAGGTGGAGTCTATTACTTTGTTCAGGTTGAATTCCCCTGTGAGAAGCAAGAGAGACCAGAGGTCAGAGCAGAGCCTGGTGGAGATGGGGGCAACTGGGAGAGAATTTGCCTAAGCCCAACTTTTGCTTCCTGCACAGAACTACTTGGGCTCAGGCCCTGCTGCAGGGGTCTCAGAGGTCTTTCAGGGACTGATATCCATGCAGATTTATCTGGGATATCTGGGGCAGTGGTAGGAACAGTGAGACAGATAGCAGCAGCAGGGAAGGAAGAGGAGACGGCATGGCTCCAGTACAAACCACCACTGCCTCTGGGACAGACCACGACAGCTGCTCAGTGGCAAAGGCCAGCACTTAGCTGGGCTGCTTTATTTTGCAAAGGCAGAACAAAGGTTAGCCAGATGGTCTGGCAGAAGCATAGCCAAGAGATTAGGAGGAGTCAAGCTAACTAACTGCCTTAATCCCATTGCATGTATATCATCTAGATCCTGGTAATTACGATACTGAGAGTCTCAGTCCCCAGCTCCAGGCAAATGTTTTGTGGTTGGAAACAGATGGGCAAAGAGCAGCAAGACAGGGGACAGCATGAGCTAGGTCAATCTAGGGCAAATCTCAGGGGCAAAGCTCTGGGGAAGGCAGGGGCCATTTGCAGGGATGTTACAGTTCAGGAGCTGTCTACATGAGCCCAGAGATTTTGGGGACCATTCCCTACCTCTCTCTCATTTCCGAATTTCCTCTGAGCTTTGCAGTTCCCACTCTGTGCTCCTACCTGTTTTGGGGACATTTGACAGCTGCTCCATCAGCTTCTTCTGCCAAAGGGCTCTGCCCTCTCTGTCAGGGCTGCATGAATTGGATGGAAAGCCAGTCAGCAAGGGGAGGTCTGAGAGAAGGTTCTCCCTCCTCCACTCCCCAGCATGGTATCTTGACAACAGGATTCAGCTCTTCCAAAACACTGCACACCCCATGGCAGCAGGAGCCCAGCCCCAAATACATGCACTTCAGATCTGAGGATGTCTGCTTTCATTTGGCTCTGGTGGTGATAAACGAGGTTTGCACACTGGGCCAAAGCAGTGCTCATCACCACCACTCCTTATTTGCCTTGTTCAGTATGGAAACCAAGGCACATATACCATGGCCCACCCCAGGCCCACAGAAAGTTACAAGCACTTCTATTTCAGTTCTGCAGCAAAAGGATGCAGATATACCTTGTGTTCCTTGCTGAGATTTAAGACAACTCAGGTGTCAGTTGAGAAGGAAGCAGAACTTCCCTTGAGAACAACCCCCAGGCAGGTGACAAAACCTGGGAGCAGCAGGCACAGCAGCCTTGGGGTGGGGGAACCAGCACGGGTAGGAGAGTGAGGGCTGGATGTAAGCAATACCTGCAGTAATTCTTCAGCATGAACTTGGACAGATCCTCCAGGATCTTCTGGCTGTGCAGAGCCACGAACTGCTGCCGACAGATCTGATCCAGGGAGCAATGGTGAGTTGCAGGTTAACAGGCATTTTCCCCTCCTTTCCCTCAGTGCTTCTCAGCCAAGAGAAGTCAGAGGTAAGAGGAGGGAAAGCAGTGGGCAAGAGTGAGAAGGAGGGGGAAAACTATCAGACAAATCTGAAAGGAATTGGGTGGGAAGCAGAGGCTGACCCCCATTTATCAGTCCATTGCACAACAGCCCTGCAGCACTTCTAAAGAGCCCAGGGCAAGAGAGAGGCACTGACTCTGCTTCATGCAGTTTAGAGCTGAATCTGCCCTGCACCCAGCTGAAGGGTGTGAGGAGGGGGCCTGTGGCACCAGGAAGTCATCTGCAACCACCAGTAAGCATCCCAGGTTCACTATGCTTGGGTAAATAAAACAGACTATGGAGCAAAGCCCAGGGGAGGCAAGGACTGGCAAGTGCCCAGAGGACAGATCAGCAAGATCACTGCTCACAAAGGATTTGGGAGGAGACTTTTACCTTGTTCATGATGTCCACAGTGAGTGCATGAGTCCAGTAGCAATCATGGACTGAGACAAAGGTCAGACCCTGCCTGAGAGGCAGCAGAAAGGGTCATGAAGTAGCGCTGAGAGCTCCAGCTCTCTGCAGTGATGCCCTGCTGATGATCTCTCAGCAGAGCCCAGGCAAAAACCCTGCTCCCTACCTGAAGCAATGCAGAGCAGTGAGCATCATGTGGGTTGAGTCCAGGGAATGGATGAAGTTGGGTGGGAAGGCATTTTTCTGCTTCACTGTATCAGGCTTCCTGCGGCACAGAATGGGACAGGGGAGGAGCTGGGGCATGCTCAGGGCTCAAGATATGAGCCAGGGTAGAGCCAGCCAAGATTTGGGGTGATGGGGCAGCCCTGATGGGCCCCAGCTCCTCCTGCTGACTTTCCATGGCTCAGAGGAATATCAGGAACTTTGGAACAATTTGGCAGGTTCCACTGATGGGAAGGTTTTATCCCCAGAGCAGCAGAGGCTCAGTGAAAACCATGGGTTCAAACTTACTGGTTGTTGTTGCTGGAGTTTTTCACACTCAAGTTCTGCATGCTGCAAGTCAACTGCAAGGGGAGAGAAAAGTGATCAGCACTGCTGCTTAATTCTGGGAAGGGGATCATGCCAACAAGGTATTCCACGCTCTGCAGGAAACATCTTTCCTGGATGGGGATGTTGGCAAGGCATTCCAGTCACTGTGGCAGCTGCCATTTCCCAGTGGCACTTTGCCTGCTTCCCCTGCGAAGGATGCTGGCAAACATCCTTCACCCCTTCCTAGGGAGATGCTGATTCACTCCTGCAGGGGCTGAGAAGAGAGTTCCTGGAGGTGGGAAGCACCTGCCCGCTCCATCCCTACATGGCCAATGTGAGGTTGCAGGAGAGTGGCTGTGAGGATGGGATGAGACAGGATGGGGAGCCGTGAGTCAGTGCAGCAGTGTGTGGGAGGCGAGAGCAGTGAGACTGAATCACGCGAGCCCCGAGGAGGGCTGCTCAATGCAGAGAATGGGTCTGTGCCCCAGCTGCCTGAGTGGGATGGGAGCAGCAGATTCCTCAGCAGCACGCCCACGCTCTCCAGTCTCTGTGATGAGGCTGGAGGATGTGCCTGCACACACGAATCCTATCTTCTCTGCAAGTTCACCTGCAGGCGATGCAAACTGGCTGGCCTTGTGCTGACTGCCTCGAGGTCTGCTGTACTTTCCCTGCTCCTCATTCCTGGGTGGATGAATAACTTCGTCCCACCACCATACACTCACCACAGTGGGCTTGATCCGATAGTAGGGCTGCACGATGGGGAGACCCAGTGGGGTGACCCACTCCACTGTCCGTCCTGACTGTGCAATGAGCTTGGCACTCTCTGTCAACCAGTTCTTGGGCAAAGAGAAGCAGGGAAGAAAGTAGCTGAAGTTAATACACACAGCTGGACAGACCTCATTCCCTCCCAGCACAAATCCAAATTCCTGCCAGACTGAGTGTAGCTCTTATAGGGGAGCCTGGTCTAGTATTGAATTGGAGGTTGGTGGCCCTGCATGTGGCAGGGGGGTTGGAGCTTGATGATCCTTGAGGTCCCTTCAACCCTGGCCATTCTGTGATCACTAGGCACAACCTCACACCTCTGGGCTGCGACAGGATTCTCTTTGGGCCAGGACCCCACGGAGCTCCTTCCTTCCCTTGTCTTTGTATGGGTGAACTAAGGAAGAAGAAAGGGGAAAGAGAGGAAGCACCTTACCTGGATATCTCGAGTCGCTGAGAACATCTCCTTGATGCCATTAAACACCTGCTTTACGAGGTAGTGAGATGCCTCCCATAGGTACTCCTGCATAGACCAGAGGCAGAGTGAGGGGAAGGCAAAGGGGCAGCAAAAAAATGCAAAACAAAATAATGAGAGCTAGGGTAAGCTAAGAGAGCAACTCTCCTGTCCCAGTGGCTACAAGAAAGGGTAGCAGTTCTCCAAGAGCTCTGCTAGAGACAAGGGGCCCACTTCCATAAGCACTGGCAGACAGCTCTCCCCCAGAGCCCCTCCTGCAAGAATGGAAGGTTCAGTTCTGCACATCCTTTGTCAGTTCAGATTTAGGAAAGTAAAGAGAGGGCAAGGAGGGAGGGAATCCCAAGAGTTCTGGGCAGTCCAGGTGCCTCTCCCAGCAGGGTCTGAGTCGAGGAAAACACTGCTGGGAGGCTGTGGCATGCCTCTTACCTCAGGGAACTCAATCTCCTTCAGACGTTTCTCCATCTGCAGCCTCCCACCATAGCGTGTGACGCCGTAAACCACCGTCATCACCGTCTGCTTCACCACCTTGCGGCCAATGAACCCTTCCAGCACCTGGGCAATTCTCAACCCTTCCTCAGCATCCTTCTTCCGAAACTCCTCCACCTTAGGAACAGAGTGCAGTGGGAGTCAGAGCCACACCAGTGTGCTGGCCCAAGTTCCCTGCGTGGCTTGAGGTGTTTGAAGGACCCTGTGAGATCCTCCCTCTCCCCTCCAAGCTGCATGCTGCCTTGCCTGAACTTCCATCACAACCTCTACAGCCCCACCTTCACCTGCCCTGAGTAACAATCACCTGAAGAAAGAACAAAGAGGCACCTGCATCTCACAGCCCACTGCGCTCACAGGAACCAGAGCCTTCCACTGCTGGGTGGTGTCAGGCATCACAAGGACATGGTGCTGCCACTGAAGCACAGGACTTAGGTTCTCCTGCCTCTGCCACCCTGAGAGAAATCACTCACCCTATGCATGCCCCTCTTGGCCTCTGGTGTGCTGCTGCCCTGTGAAATATGTAGATTTCCAGAAGGGAGAGACAGCAGAGTCTGGCTGGGCTCAATACACTTCCCAGCAAGCTCACTTCTCATCACATCTTGCCAAGAAAACTGACATCTTGGCATCAGTGCCAAGGGCTGAATCCCTCCTTGCTCCCTCCTACCCAGCTCAAAAGAAGAAAACCATATAACCTGCAGGCCAGACAGCTGCTAACAAGAGACGAGGAACACTCTGCACTTGATTTAAGTCAGAACTGACAGGAGCAGAAATCCCACAGGACTCCTCAGGACCGATCCCCAGCCAGATCCCATTCCAGCTCATACAATGATCCCCGTTTGGGGATGGGGAGATCCTGCCTCCAATCAGCCCACATTCTCCCAACCTTCTGTATGCTGGTCTCATGACAAACTTTTTCCTCAGGATTCTATGCAATGAGCAGGGTCCAAAAGGACATTTTCCCTATTTCCCCATCACACCTCACCTGCTGGGCCACTGCACTGTAGACATCCTGAGGGACACTGCAAGGCATCAGATTGACAGAGATTGCACCTATAAGGTCCCGGCCAAGCGCTGCGTAGTGCTGCAGACCATTGCAAGAGCCATCCTGTGTGTGGGAAGAGAGCAGGGTGGAAGCAAGGTGTTAACACAGGGATAGAGTCCTGCCCATCAGCACAGATACACCTTGCCCACATCCCACTGAAAAACCATGAAAGTATGATATCTGGCTCTAAAGGGCTACTGCCATTTTTTCCCCCAACTCTTTGGGCAAGTTTGCAGCTGATCTCCAAGCAGTGGCCAGGTTTATAACAGCTTCCATTTCACTTCTAAATGGTTTTCCTGTCTGGGTCTCATCATTATCTACTGTTGTCTATGGAGTTTTTAAAAAAAACACAGAAACTCACAACACACTGCCTCCCCACCCATAAATCTTCTAAGAGAGAGCGCCATGGAAACACTAAAAAATAGAAAATTCAAAGAAAACTAAATGTTTCTGGGATACTAAAAGTGGCCCCACAAGCTGACAGTCAAAACAGACCTTGGAAAACCCAGGAACAGGACTGGAGTCAGGCAGAGACAAGCTGAAGAACACTCTGCAAGCCCTCCGAAGCTCCAGTCATGCTGCCTCTACATCCTTTTGACAGGAGAGAAATCCAGCTCCCCCCCAGACCTTCCTAAAGCTGCAGTCAGACACACGGATCAATTTGTCAAAGCAGCTGGCCTGATAGCCCACCTGGGATCAAGACCAGCCAGGATGAGACAAACAGGACCTGAATGACAGCATGGGAATGTCCTGCTGCCCCCAGGCAGCACCAGCAGAAACACTTCTCACAGAAGCCATGCTTCAGACCGTCCCTGCATCCACTGTTCTCAGGCTCTGCCTGGCCAAAGGCAGCCTGCAGCTGCTGGTAGGATCAGCTCTCATCCCTCCTCCTCCTTCTCCACACTGCAGTGCAGCGAGCTGGAGAACTGACAGTGCTTGGGCAGCCCAGCTACTGCAGAAGAGCTGCCTCTATTAGCCAAGCACTGATGACTCAGGTGGAAACAGACTCCTGTGCCCTCCAGAAAAAGTCAATGCTTGAATTCTATTAACTGCACCCTCCACACACCCCCAGCTGCTCTCTTGATCTTCTGTTGTCATAACAATATCATCAGAGCCCTTCAGCTGAGACAGTTTCACGTATATTATAGACCACTGCTCCTGGCAGAATACATCCTCATTCTCCCCCCACACCCTTCATTAGGGCCATCAGACCTTCTAGCAAGAAAAACATGTAAACCCCTCTCATCAGAAAAAGAATTAATCTCTGTCTCCCATGTAGCAGAGGGATTTATTTATCAGGGCACCTGATGCAGGAGGCTGCTACCTGTCCCCTTGCTTATCCTCAGAGGTCCACACCTCCCATCTTTTGCTCCTGCAGAGCAGCTTGTCTCCAGCCATATCCCAAAAGTCTTCCAATCCCCATCCCACAGCTAGATAAGATAGGACTGGCCTGGTTCCCACTCTGCAGACATTTGTCTCCCAGACAGGCTAAAGGCAAGCAAAGCAGCATTGGACTGCACTGTTTCATTAATGGCTGCACGTAGCAGCCAGTCACTGGAGTTTTCAAATCAAAATACCTGTAGACTGTGCTTCTTAGGAAAGCCTGGCCACATTGCATAATAAATAATACAACTGTATGCTTCTGCTCTGCCCTGAGCTCCCTGCCTTGTCCACTCTCCTCCTTGCTCAGCCACTCAAGCTGTGCACACCTGCCAGGCACCCACCTGGTGAACTGGGAAATGAGAGATGAAGGCTGCTGGATTTGGTGACCTCGAGGCTTTGGCAATTTCCATGCAGCATGCCAAGACTTGCCAGGGTTCATCAGTGTTCATCCACCACTTCCTGCCCTGGGAACAGCAAAGCACACAATAGTAGGAGGAGGCAGCAGGTGAGCTCCTGGGCTCTTAGGAACATTGGGCAAGGCACCTCCTCTCACCATGCCTCCACCTCCCCAACACTTCACTGTGTTTTCAGACAGAAATTTGGTATTCAGGAAACTCAGCAATGCTTTTGCTTTGCTTTTTCCCCTTAAAGCGCTATCTTTCAGGATGTTGCTTATTCAAAGCTAATCAGATTTCCATTATATTTTACTCCCTAGAAGCTATGCTAAAGAAGAGGAACGCTTAAAACCTCCTTTGAAATTAAAGAAAACATTGATGCCTCTCAGCTGTTTGGAACAATTCCTACTTGAGCACAAACAGGGTTGAACTTCCCTGCTTTTTCGTTAATCAGTTCAGCTGGGAGGCTCCCAATTTGCTCAGGGTTGGTTGCAGCTCAAGTTTCTCCCTGGTGACTCTGAGTCCCACCACTCCACACGCACCGTGAGCGGGTGGTCAGCAGAGTCCAGGATCTCCTCCATGATTTCATTGGCATAATCCAACCGCTCCTGTAAGGCATTCTTCTTCTTCAGCCCTGTGAGGTTAATGAGGTGGATCTTCAGCCAGTCGAGGCCCTTTGGCCCCAGAGGCCTTCCCTCTGCAAAGAGCAGGATGGCACGAGTGACATCGTTACCCAAGTGATTGAAATAAGGTGGGCAAGGGTAAGTCCTGCCACGGAAATCCATGTTGTGAGGAAACCAAAACACTTTGTCCCTGACATAGTTGGCAATGGAGAGCTTATAGAGCGCATCCATGCGCAAACTGTGCATCTCAGCTGCCTTCTTCTTGCACAGCAACAACTCGTGCTTCTGGGACTTGTGCAAGGCAGAAGAACTGCTGGGAGAGACAGAAGGTTTGGGGGCCTCAGAGACAGGTGGTGGGATGTCCAGCTTCTCATTGCCTTTGTCATTGAAGATGGAGATGATTATATCCAACACTGGCTGGTTAATCTTCCATGCACAGTTGCCTAGCTGGTTCAAGGCATCCAGCACAGGGTGGAGGTTCACCTGGGGACACTGGTCCAGGAGCTGCTGGTGCTGGATGGCCCCATCCACGTAACGCATCAGTTTGGTGTCACTCAGGACAAAGGCACCAAAGTGTGGGGAGGTCCAGGGGACAGGAGGGCACAGCATGGGTATGGCAGAGGAGTTAAAGGTCAGCACGGCCTCCGCAGCGTCTGACACAATCTGGGAGAAAATGGGATGGGGTTTTATCAGCCCAACCTGGAGGAGAGAATCAGAGAAGTGAAGGTCAGCAGTAGAAGAGTCAGGGGGAAGCCTGGAAGAACATATGGTCAAGTCCCTAACTGTGTAACAATGACACTAATCACCCTGTTTGTACAGAACCAGGTGTTCCTTATAACCTCTGAGAAAGCAAGGCACAGGGAAGGGAAAAGGGTCCTGCAATGACTCAGCATGAAGAGGTGATCTGCAATGTCCCAAAGCCCCCAGGGATGAGGCTTACCTGCCAGCTGCTGCGGAAGGAGTAGATGTGGTAGAGGACAGGGATAAGCTTGGGTGGCAGGCGAGGGTTAAGGGTGTTCCTGGGCACCTTGACAGCATGCACCAGGATCTCCAGCAAGTACATTCCCAGGCGCATCAGGAGCACGTATGGCCAGCTGCAGTCCTTTAAGTTCAGGGAAGGCCCATAGCCTGCTTCTGCCACCAGCTTCTCCCAGTACTCACGTGGCAAGTACTCACTAGGCTGGGAGAGGAAAAATCAGGTCAGATTGATCTCTGTACCTGGAGCATGGCTCTGAGAAGGACCCTCTTGCCTCAGTGCATCCCTGTCTGATAGTTCAGGCCTCTGCAGCATCAAATCTGGACTCTGAGCATGTGAGGATGCACAAACCATCCAACCCCACCTCTACTCTGAAACCCATGGGCTCCAAGAGAACCCCTCTCCAAGGAGAGCCTACCTGGGTATCCTTTGCCAGCAGGTGGATATACTTCTCATAGATCTCCTGCACCTTCTCGAGCTGGCCACTGCGCAGCTTCCTCTGGGTGAGGTATCTGTTGTAGACTTTGGAGCCCAGCTCCCTGGCTAAGACAGCCAGGGATTCTCCTTGTGGAGAAAGGCTGTTGAGAGTCTGAGAAAGGGGAAGGCAAAGAGGGACTTAAGGAAAGAGGAAGAGAAAAACGGAGCAGAAAGACAAAGCAGGAGTTAAAGTTCCTGTATGGGGAACACAGAAAGATGCTGATTCCCATGATGCTGAGCACATGAGAAAGGAAACGTGGCCAGAACAGAGGAGAGCTTCTCTGTCTGCTCAGCATATAACTTCAGTAAACCTTGAGATTCATGTTCTGTGTCTGCAGTGGTAGCCCTAAGGTTGCCCAGGAGGCCCCATTCCTAAATCTCAGTGGTGTCAGGGCAGGGTCTTACCTGCATCATGATGTCCACATACTCCTCATCAGGCAGCAGACACAGGTAGGGGTAGAGAACGCTGTGCCCTGACATTGTCTTGACCTGGGACATGTTGTGCTTTGACTTCTGCAGAGCCTGGAGAATGGCATCACGCCACTGAGAACGAAAGCTGACCAACTGCTGGCGCTACACAAGAAATGGAAGCAAAACAGTCACATTGTGGTGAGAGTGCATCACCAGGAAACCCTCCCACTTTAAGGGAATGACCCCTGCAAGTTCCCCACAAGACCCCTGTGGACTGAAGTGCCCTCCACCTCTTCAGACACCCTGATATTTACTGCTCTGATGGCTTGTGGAGTCAGAGGTTTGGTTGACTCCACTGACTCGATGGTTATGGTGCTGTTCAGCTCCATCTCCAGCTGCTGCTGAAAGCGCTCCTGCAGCTCCTGCACAGTGAAATCCAGCTTGGGATATGACACCATCTCCTTCTGCAAGAAGAGTGAGGCAGTAAGTACCAAAAGCCAGAGGAAAGGAAGGTATTACAGTCCTGTGCTGGACCTGAATGCATCCTGAAGACATCTGTGAATACATCTGGCCAGCTCCAACAGAAATATTCAGCAGAAATATTCCTGAGCTCAGTGGCTTACCTCGGAGTAGAAGTTCTTGAGCAGAGCAGCCTTGCAAATCTCAGGTTTGGGTGGAGAAGGCAGCTGGTAGTCAGGCTGGATAATCCTGATGGCCTTCAGCACCTTCTCCTTCTCATCCCCCTCAAACAGGCACTTTTGGAAGAGCTCATCCACGTGGAAGCCATCTTTCTTCAGGTGTTGCACACACCTGAGGAGAGGCAGACGAGACAGGTGTGTGCACATTGACAGAAACCAGCATACAGTGAGGCAAGGAACAGTTTACAAACAGAAGACTAAGCGTGGAGAAAACACGTTGATGCTCCCTCTTCAGGATCCAAGGGCCTTGTCTGTATCAGACTTTTCCTTCCTCACTTTTGCCCTAAACAATGTCACTTGGGCCCACGTGAGACACTGCACAGGACAAGTCTTGTAGCAACTTGAACCTCATTGAGCCTGCCCAGAACCAGATAGGAGAGAGAGTGCTGCAGCAATGGGAGTAATGGGAAACCTGCAGCACACCAGCTCTCCCTGCCTGCCACATGCAGCCAGACACCAGGAAACAGATCTCCAGGCTGCAGGAGCTGCTGGGGTGTGAGCTGCCTCCAGAGTACAGCCTGTCCTTGACAAGGTCACCAGCCTCAGGTTACAGCCATCAGTCATCCACCTCCTCCAGCCCATAGTGCTGCTGAGCAGGCAGCTTTCACCTTCACACATGGATGGGGAGGCTGATCTCTACTGCCTTTGTGAGATTAAAAAGAAAAAAAAAAAAAAGATGCTGCCATGCTGCCTCCTCCATCCTTAGATGCTCCTCCTATCCTCACTAGCCTGGTCCAGCACAAGCGAATGCAAGGTAATGGTCATAGCCTGGACAAAGGGGCAGTGAACAACCGCTGCCATGGGCAGATTGGACCCTCCTGACTTCAAACTGGGAGAGCATATGTGAGGACTCACAAACACAGCACCAGCAAACAGAAGGAGTTGTGTGAAAACGCACACACCTTGATGAGGCTTGGAGCTGGCAAATCTCTGCAGATGTGCTATAAATATTTGCCTCCTGACAATCCTGCACGTTTACTGCTGTACTTATGCAACACTCACACACCTAAGCAGAAAAAGCAATGCAAGTCTTTTCTAGATCAGCTGACCTGAAAGTCATTCACTCAGAGGCTGGAATATCACTGGTTACCTTCAGCCTTTCATTTTGGGTCCACGAAACCCATCTGAATCTCCTGGTCACATTCCTGCAGAGAAATGGAAGCCTACAACAATCTACTGTCTGGCTCATCCCACCAGAAAATGCTGACTCCACCAGACTGGATGGAGGAATTATCCCTACTGTACATTGATGGAGAGCCAAACAGGGCAAATATTCCCACCAGAATGGGTGCGGGACCATGGGCACCTGATTGGAGAGGGGCTGCTCGCAGCCTATTGGCAGCAGGTATAGCTTTGTCCAGAAGTCAGGCTGTTTTCATCTACAACTCCCTTCTCCACAAGATCTTGGACAAACCCTTAAGCTGGGGTGGTGAAAACAGTTCAAAGAGTTAGCCCTAACCAACCCCTTAATCTGGCCATGAGAACCAACCCACAGCACCCAGACATGCACACAGCAAGGCAGGCTTTCCCTACCCTGAGCCAGTGCCTCCTGTCCCCAGTTCGTGCCCTCGTGGCACAGTGGAGCTGCAGAGATGTTGCCCAGAGCAGGAGGCTGCCTGGGAGAAGTGAAGTGCATTACCTCCAGATGGCTTTGGTGGATGACTGGCTCTGTGTCATGCACTCCAGCAGTACTGCGTAGGAGTCCAGGTTGGGCCGCAGGCTGATGGACTCCAGCATGGATAGCAGATGGATGACACGGTGCAAGCAGCCCTGTGGATGAGAAGGGATGGAGGATGTGGAAACAGACACCAGCAGCACCAAATCACAGCTTCACATCCCTCTGCTCCTTCTCCAGCTGAGTCACATCCATACTACCCCACCCCTTTCCTCTCCTCAAAGCCAGCTCACAGGGATCAGTGGCCTCAGCCCAGCTCTGTCCATCTCAATAAAAATTGCTGAAGGGGAATGTGACAAACAGAGAAATCATACTGCAACTACTGATTCTACAAGTGTGGGGCCCTTCCACCTCAGCCAGCACACCTCTGGCCTTGCCAATCAGAAAGCCTGGCACCAAAGGGCCAAGACCAACCAAGATAACGGCAGCAGAAGGCCCCCAAAAGCTCCATACCTTTCTTGCCCAGCCACGCATCACGACATTGTATGCATCAACATTCAAAAGTTTCCTTTTCATGGGGTTGCTGTGATACAGTAGGAGCAACTTCTCAGCCTCCTCTGGCTGCCGTAAGTACAGGAGGCACTCAAGATTAGACTGGATGGTCTGCTGCATGATCTTGCGCTGGCTGCTCCTATCCTCATGCACACGTTGAGCCTTCTGTGCTTTCACATCTTGCTTCATTTCTTCCACCCTGGGCTTATGGCAGGTGCTGGCACTGCTGGGACCAGCATGACTCTGGTTTCTGGAAGTACTTGCTGTAGCCTTTGGACTCTTCTGGCTCTTTTTGGCTTTGGTCTTTGTCTTTGCCTTTGCTTTCACCTTTGTCTTCACCTTGACTTTTGTTTTGACCTTGGGCTGGCCCTCTAGAGTCATCTGGGAGGCTGCAATAGACAGCTTCTTCTCCACCTTCATCTGCCGGATGTACATTTCCTTCTTCAGCTTTTCTGTCCAGCTGCTGGACTGCTTGGGGACCGGGTGCTCCACTGCTGTGCCTGCATCCACTGCTTTCTGCAGCAGGTCCTGCTGCCTGTTGCTCTGCAGCGGTGCCAGTTCCACTTTGTTGATGGTCACCTCTGGGATGTTACTGGTTTGAAGTTGCTTCACTCGAGCTTTCAGCACTGCCAGGAAACACAGCCAGGACAGAGATGAAGAGATGTGTGACACAGCAGAAGACTGGGTCTTACCCTAACACCTCACTTCTGGCAGAAAGATGCTCGGGAATGAGCTTATGAAGAAGGTTACACAAAGAGTTTCTCCTTTCTTAACCAACCCACCCACCCCAGCAGCTCGCAGCGATCAGCTGCTCTGGAACCACCTATAAACTGTGGTTTGTCCCAGCATCCAGGGGAACTGAATAATGTCTCTGCAAGGGAAAAACCACCAGCTCATACCTTCATCGAGCCAGACCTCACTCTGGGTCAGTCTGCAGGGCCCTCCTATGTCCTGGGAATGACTTTTCTACAACCCCTTAAGACCACCCTGCGTTTGTAGGGCAGCTCAATGCTCTCTGAAGGCCTTGGGACAGGACAGGCCTTGTTCAGGGAGTTCAACAACTCTGCCTCACATCCTTCAGCAGCTCACAAGCATTTTCAACCCCCACCCCCCCCAGGACACTGAATGTAGGAGAGCCCTGCAGCTCTTCTAGGAAACCCTCCTCACCTTCCAGCAGCTCCGTCCTCTCACAGATGGCGTTTCTCCTCGCCTTTTCCTTGGCGCTGGCCGAGGTGTAACACCTGAGGACGCTCCATGGGATCCCTACAGCACAACGGAACGTTGAGAGGAGGCTCCCATCACCCCCACACCACAGCCGGACCCCACAGGACAGCGGGGCTCCCTCAGAACCACTAGCTTAGGCCCCGACCCGGCCCTCAGCAGCACCACCAGCATCCTCAAATCCCGAACTACCTCTGCTGCACCCACCCGCCCTCTTCCCTCCCCCCAGCCCCATTCCCGGCCTCTCACCGCCGCCCCTCAGCCGGGCCGGGCCCAGCAGCGCCGCCCGCAGCCTCAGCAACGCCATGCTGCCCCACTACGCCGCCATGCCGCGCCGCCCGCCCTCACTGCGCAGGCGCGGCGCGCAGCCTGCCGGGAGCGGTAGTTCCGTTCCGCACTACAACTCCCACAATGCACCGCGGCAGCGCCGTTTTCCCCCCCCCCCCAACACACGTTCCCCGTTCCCCCCGCCTCGCACCCCCTAGCGGCCGCGGGCTGGGCGGTGCGAACCGACGGGGCGGGAGCGGAGCGGGGGCACGGCACAGAGCGGAAAGGGCACGGAACGGGGCGAGACCGGCTCGGTTCGCACACTCGGTTCCTGAGCCCGTGATGCTGCTCGGGGAGCCGGGAGGAGACGTCGGGGCTGTGCCGGGAGGGCTGCTCTGCGGTGCTGTCCGCACCCACGGGGAAACCGAGCCCCGAAGCGGAATCGGAGGATGAGGACAGCAGGGCGGACAGCACCGAAACCCTTCCGGAGCCTCCCAGAAGGGGATCGGAAGCGAAACGGACGCAGAGTCAGCCGTCGGGTTCCCCCCCGACTCGCAGGGATTTATGAATGAGAGACCCCGCCCCTCTGCCCCGCCTCGCCCCGCCCATTCACCGCCGCTGCTGCCGCCCGCGCCGTCGGGGCCGCTCGCCGGTGGCCGCGGCCATGGCCCGGAGCCGCGCAGCGACCTGCTGTGCCCCACCGCCCGCCCGGCGGCCGCCGCCATGAGGCGCGGGGGTCCCGCCGCTCTCGCCGCCTGCCTCGCTGGGGCGCTCGCCGTGCTGGCGGGGCCGGGACCGGACAGCTCCGTTTGGGGCGGCCGGCGGCCCCCCCGCAGCTACGGGCATCTGGAAGGCGACGTGCGCTGCCGGCGGCTCTTCTCCGCCACCCGCTTCTTCCTGAGCATCGACGGTGGCGGCGGAGTGGAGGGGACGCGCTGGAGGGAGCGGCCGGGCAGTGAGTGGGGTCGGGGCCGGGATGTGTGCCGGGACCGGGACCGGGACCGCCCTCTCCTCAATGGGTCCCGGAGCCGAGCCCCGACGGTGCGGCGGATCGGGGAAAGCCAGGTCCCGTTCTGCCGTTGTTTTCCAACCTCGCCGCGTTAGAGCAGGGTCAGAAGCCGCGCCGTATCCTCCGTGGGCAGTGCCACGGGTCCCGCGTCTCGGAGTTGGTTGGGGACAGCACTGTCCAAAGCCGCCGGACCCCATTGCCCCGGGGGCTCAAGCTGGAACGGCTGCTGGTTTCCTCTCAGCCCAGGGTCAGCAGGTGAACTGACACCACTGACCTCCAGGGACACGGTGTCACTTTGCCAGCAGTGCCCAGCATCAGTGGGGACCTGGGGGTCTCTCGTCTCCCCATCTGTTACCATCAGCAGATAACTGTCAGCATTTGGGGTCATCCTCATCCAGATCGGGCCAGGGGGATCCATCCCCATCATTCCCATCAGTGTCTTGGGAAGGAGAAGAGCTGAGGAGGAGGAGGGCTGGAGGGGACTCAGGGGCGATGCTGCTCCCAGGGCCCATGAGTGGAGCAGAGCAGCCATGGTTCCTCTGCAGTCAGAATTGCTGGAGGCAATTTAGGAGCAGTGCAGGTCTCTGTGAGCTGCCTTGGGTCTGCACGGTGGTGCTCAGCCTAATAGAGTCCAAGCCCTGCAAATAGAGATTCATCTGGGACAGCACCAATGATGACGTGTGACCCAAAAGCACGGCCCACCTCTGTCTCACATCAGAGAGGATGTCACCCACCTGCAGTGGGAAGGAGCCCGGCCCAACTGGGACAGCTGCTCATGAAGAGCCCTGTTGTGGTACCAAGAGCTGCTGGGAGCCCAACCAGGCACGCTGCCAGCTCCCCCACGCCTTCCCTTGGCCGTGTGGCAATAGGGCCTGGCAGGCTCCAGGCTGTCACATCAGGCTCACTCTGGTTATTGGAGCTACAGATAACCCGTGCCTGGGTTGGGCTCGGGTTCTGCTCCCCAGCCCTCCTGGCAGCCACCAGCCCAGCCCTACCAGTGACTGGAATAGGGCTTTCTTTCCATGTGCCCCACACCCAGCCCAGGGCTGGTCTGGAGCACTATGAGGGGCTGAGGGCTGCATCCTGATGTTCCTCCCTAGCCCCATCACAACCTGCATGGAGCTGAGCATTTCCCTGGGTACCCATCAGCAAAGCGTGGCTCTGTCCTACTGAGCACTGGGAATAGCAAAGTGGAGTTATTTTTAGAGAAGCAAAAGTCCTTTGGTATAAATAGCAGCAGCTCCAGACAGCGATAAACTGAGATGGATTTGCAGGCATTTTCTCAACCTTTCCCCACGGCTGCCTGCTAATGGCTTTGCTGTGCTAGGATGTGCTGGACCACAGCACGTGTGCTGGTGGCTGGGCTGAGCATCCCCCCTCAGTATCATCCTGTAGCACTCAGCACTGAGCTCTGCACAGCACTCAGCTTGTCCTCGTGCCATATCCAGCCCCATCCTCTCCCAACAGCATCACAGTGGCCCAGTGGATGCCTCAGCCTGCAGCGGGTGGGTGAGGTCTTGCAGAAGACCCTGCCCAGAGGCTGTGGGACTCTCTGTGCTATGAGCCACCCAAAGCCTCTGCAGGGATGGGGTCATGCTGACGGCTCTCACTGGTGCAGAGAAAGAGAGGGAGGAAGAATCCAGAGAGTTCCTGGCATTGCTCTGGGTGTTTCCATGCTAAAATCCACCTGGTCTGACCACATGCCTTTCCCATTAGCGGCTCTGACCGAGATCCACGGGCTGGGTACACGCACCTTTAGTCGAGCCCTTGCTGTGGGGCCAAGCCCAGGGCTGCTGCATCCTGCAGTCCCCACCCAGGTCCCCATATCCATGCTGGTCCCAACCAGGCAAGCAGCAGTAGTGAGAACGGGCAGCACCCCCAGCTATGGGATGAGTGGTCTAAGAGCTGGGCTGGGTCCCTGGGGCTTCACAGCATGTGTTGGGCAGAGGCTCAGCTGCTGATTCAGGGAGAACAACCATGAAGTGAGCAGGGGGCAAAGGCTGACAGTTGGTTCCAGGCACGCGGAGCTGCAGCTTGGCCTCATTCCAGCAGAGCTCTGCTCCCAGGGGCAGATGGGCACAAGGGAGGATGGGAATAAAGGGCAAACCCTCCAAGATGATGGGGTTCTTCCTCTAACGCGCAACCCTTGCTCTCCACCATCCCTCCATTGGGACAGCATCCATCCATCCATCCATCCATCCATCCATCCATCCATCCATCTGTCCATCTCCCCGTCTCCTGCACCGGGTGAGGTTCCCCGGTGACACTTTGTGGGGTCGATGGTGCTGTCCCTCTGTGGTGACACTTTATGGGCAGTGGGGGAAGGGTCCTTCCAGGAGTTGGCCCATCTCACAGCAGCACTTCCCTGCCCCGCAGGCATCGTCGAGATCCGGTCGGTGCGTGTCGGCGTCGTGGCCATCCGGGCGGTGCACACCGGCTTCTACCTGGCCATGAACAAACAGGGGAAGCTCTACGGGTCGGTAGGTCAGGCTCTGCATCCCATGACTGGCATTAGAGGTGCGGGGCAGAGTCAGAAACGGGGAGATCCTGCACCCACTGGGGGCTGGTACCCATGCTTGCTCCCCCTACTCCCCGTAGGGGACGGCAACCGCAGAGCCCTCACCCTGCTCACCCCCTTCCCTCCTCTGCCAGAAGGAGTTCAGCCCCAACTGCAAGTTCAAGGAACGCATTGAGGAGAATGGCTACAACACCTACGCCTCGCTGCGCTGGCGGCACCGGGGCCGCCCCATGTTCCTCTCTCTCAATAGCAAAGGGAGGCCACGGCGAGGGGGCAAGACGCGCCGGCAGCACCTCTCCACCCACTTCCTCCCCATGCTCGTCAGCTGAGCCCTGCAGTGTGGCTCCTGGACAGTCCTGTAGGAAAAGAAATAACGGGGGGAAAAAAAAAAAAAGGCTATTTTATATATGTACATATATATATATATTGCTATTTATTGTTTCGTTTTTTGAACTGCGTGGTGGAGGATGGATGTGGATGGCAAAAGGTCCAAACTCAGCATGCAGAGCCATGCTTGGTGTCCCTCCACGTGTCCAACCTGAGGCACGCACCCACCATGGATGGAGCTGATGCTATCCTGGCTTCCTGCCCTGCTGACAGCATCTCTGCGAGGGGAGAGTGGCTGCAGGGCTGGGAGATGCTGGGGTTGTGTTTGATTGGTGTCTGAGCACTCGTGGAAATTAAAGCTGTGTTCATGACAAGGGGCAGCAAGTCGTGGCAGTGCGATGCTGGTGCTCCTGGGCTCCTTCAGCCTCGAGGTGCTGCCCTGGGTTGGGAGATACAGACCTCGGCATCCTCCCTTCTCTTCCCACCCCACACCTGTGTGTGTGGGCAAAGGGCATTGCTCAGCCCCAAATCTAACCATAGGGAAAGGCAGCAAGTGGTGTTTCAGGGATGGAACAGGAGGAAATGGCTGTGGGAGGGGAGAGCCCTGGATGTCAGGCTGCTGCGGGGTAAAGCTGCACGAGGTGAGATGAAGGAATGGCACAGCTGCATCCCGGATGAGCATCTCCTGTGGTTCTGAGGCTGTGGCCCCACTCTGCTCCCTCCCAGCAGTTGGGGATGGAGCTGGGTACTGGGAGGTGATTCCACGAGCATCACCACAGCCAGAAATAGTGCCTGTTCCTCCCAGCCAGAGCACGTTCCTGCAGTGCCTGCTGAGCCTCACTGTGAGAGGCACCGCAGCGTGGTCACCGTGTCACATCAGACAACCACCAAACTCGTTCCATTTCTTACCAAACCAGCTCCCAGCGAGCTTGTGGCAGGAGGGAGCAACCACTGCAGCAACTGCTGGGACTGCAGTGGGCACCAGAGCCCAACCCCAGGAGCTGCAGCACCCGTATGCTTCGCTTCACCCATATGAAGCCCACCTCGAGCATCTCACACGTAGGCACAAACTGCATCAGGACCCTTCCTTCCTGCCTCTGGGATCCCTCTGCCACCACCTTCTCTTGAGCCTGGGATTCCAGCAGCAGAAGCTCCTGGCTCGACCTCTGGCACAGGATGAGCTCTTACCCTGATATACCAGTCCTGAGATAAACCTTGTCCCAGAGGCATCCGCCTGCGAGATCAAAGCAGCTGCAGCCTGGTTGAGCTGGCAGAGCCAATGACAAAAACATTCCAGGGCAATGGCTCAGTGCCCGCCGTGCCTCCTCACTGCCAGCCCCCAACAGCTTTGGCAAACGGCACTGATGCTTCCTCTGACAAACCTTCCCTTTTATTCTGTTTAAGAAATGTCACACAACACCTTCCCCCTCCCATAGGGAGGTACAGCCCTTCTTAGGAAGCTCTTAGACCTGGGCAGTTCCACTCAGTGCTGGATCCTCGTCGATTTGCTCCACTGTTCTGCCACCGTGTGCCCATTCTGTGACACCAGCAGGGCAGAGTCCGGCTGTACCTGCAGGGTCAGCAGCTCCTCCATGTCTCAACCCCAGCTTTTTCCTGCTGTTCTCCCATCAGCCACATCTGAGCTTCTGCTTTTGAGTCATCAAAGAAACAAACAAGTGCAAGAGCTTCAGGTAGGCGTTGGGACAGCTGGGTCACCAGCAGACAGTTGCATGGGGCAGGGGGAGCTGCCTGCAGCTGGCACTGCACAGGGCTGGGCTGCCCTTGGCAAAGCTGGCCCAGCTCTTGCTATGCTCAGTGCCATCTGGGCCCAGCAGGAGAGTGGAAGTCCAGGACTGCATTTAGGTCAGACCGCAGAGCCCCCTATGCTGCCTTCTGGCCTCAGAGCCCAGCATGCACCCCTAAGAGCATCAGAAACCACCAATAAGCTTTACTCTAATGCACATTTGCACACGACCAGCTGTAGATGTACAAACCCTCCCATGCACACATCCCACTCTCATCGCAGGGCTGCTTCCCACAGGTGGTCTGTGATGCTGCCATAGCCTCACCTGAGCAAACCTACAAGGTGAGGAAGGCTGCAGCCTGCCCAGGAGACAGCCCACAGGAGACCCAGTCCTCTGGATATGCATCTGTCCCAGAATAGCATGGGTGTGGAAAACAAGACCACACATCACCTGATGCACAGCGTGGAGTGCACAACACCTCCATCAGCACCAGGGTGAGGGAGATCCACCGTCTGCCTCAAATCCCTGCAACAGAAGAGGCAGCAGCTCACACCTCAGGCAGCCCAGTGCTTCCCAAAGCTCTCACTGCTTCCCCTCTCCTTCCAGCACTGCATGGTGACACACAGCAAGGAGCCTGGTTTGTCCCCACCTCAGCCCAGGCAGGTCATTGCCACCTCCAGTCACATTCTTCTCATTCTCCAATGCACAAACTGTCAAACACACCCAGGTATTTTGTCTCTCTCTCCTTTTTTAATCAGCTGTATTTTAAGTAACTTTGAAATACATATTTTATTTTTCTTTTCTCTCCAAAATCTTGTTTTTCCTGTATATTATTTGATCACAATGAGATGTGGCTGGTCCTTGCACTGACGCACGCCCAGTCCTGATGTTAACAGTGGAAAAGTCTGTTCAGAACTGCAACAGGGAGATGTAAAAAATACAAAAAGGACCAGGCAAGTATGCTTTTTAGTTGCAATCCTGCAGCCAGCCCCTCAACAACCCACAGGCTGACAATGAACAGAGGGGTGTTGGCCACGTTTGAAGCCTGGAGCTCCCAGCATACCTGCACTCAGCATGCCAGGAGGGCTCGGACAAGCCCAGCCTGCCCTTGGGTGAAACCAGGCTGCTCAGCACAGCAGTCTCTGGAGACCTTACCCTGTAGTTTTCCTCAAATCATGCATAACGTCTCGTTGAGCTGAAACGTCCATTTATTTAAACAGCAGTAATAATTTAAAATTATAAAAACCCCCTTTCAGTGTTGAGTATCAGAAGGGCAAGGTTGTAAAGAAAAATAAATGGGACTCGAGATGGGGGGGGAAGGGAAGGATAATGGGGTCTGTTTCAAGAGTTCATTTGCTCAGTGACAACTATTTGCCCTCCCCAGATGAAGATCCTGGGAGGGAGGCAGTATCATTATGCTTTCATTTTTAAGATTTCAATCTCCAAAGCAGAAGAGATAGTATCTAAGGGGAGGAGGAGGAGGAGGAAAAGCAATAAAAAAAAAAAAGGAATCTCAAATTCAAAACCTTACAAACAACCTTTCCATTCAGAATTGCAACCATTAGCTCAGTGCCTTAGGTTTCCCATCTGTGGAGCACTGCAGCCTTTCACTGCAATTGTTAAAAGTCCACGTGGCAAAGGGATGAATTTTATTAACAGACAGAGCTCTTTCCCCATGACAGAACTTGAGGCTTCTCATCTCTGAAGGATCCAGAGTCTCCGTGTCTTCAGAACTCAAAAGGGAATTCTGGGGGTGCTGCTTCCCCCTTGCTACCCTCCCCTTGCTCTGCTCTGGAAGCCCCTTTTGCTGCTTATGTTGGCTGGGGAGGGAAGGAGGACAATGGACAGGGCCCCAGGGACAGAGGGTTGGATTAAGATTCATGAGTTGTTCGATGAGTTTTCGTTACTTGGTGAGCTGGAAGAAGAGGAGGAGGAGGATGATGAGAAATTCATCCCTGTGAGTCCAGGGGGGTTTGTAGCAGTGTTTTGTCCACTTAGGCTCTTCCGGCACACAGGACACGTGTCATGCTATGGAGAGCAGACAAATAAAAAAAGAAGAAATAAGGGAAACTGGATTATAAACAATACAGAAGCAATTCTCAAGGAAAAGGCTAAGATTACACTCCTGTTCATGCTCAGGCTTCATCACGGGGGTGTAAAAAAACATTTACAGAGCAGAACAGTACCACCAGAAAACATCTAAGTGCTACAAAACCCAAGAGATCCACACAGAAGGCACTAACCTGCTCCAGCCAAGGGACTATACAGCTGTTATGGAATAGGTGATTGCAAGGTAACTGTCGGACGTTTTCCCCAACTGTATAGTCTTCTTTACACACAGGGCACTCTAACCCAGAATCTGTATTGTAAATGGAAAGCAAAACACAGCTGAAGAATAAAGCAGAAAACAAAGTACCTGATCACCCTAAAAAGGTGATCCCATCACCTCCCTTTTCCCTCCCAAACAGCTCTTGTGGCTTCTGTCCCCTTCCTTGCTTCACCTCTGCAAGGGGAAAGCTTGCTGCTTAGCAGTCCCTACCACCATCACTCCCCTTTCCACTGTCCTGGGTTTGCATCACTACCCCCTTCCTTACAATACTACTGTACAAAACATGTCCAATGAACAGATGCACGTACACATACCTGTAACAAAGCATCCAGTGTTTGATTTACATCTCTCCAACCAACAAACTCTCACCCAGCTTATAGTAAAGCCTGGCTGAGCTGTCAGCACATCCCAGCACAGAGCTGCAGCCCTGCCCCATCAGCGTGCATGTGCTTTTTCAACTCTATTCACACTGAATTGTTTGGAACAGACAGTTTGCCTCCCCAGGGCAAATTCAACCAGTCTACTCTGCCCTTTCCATTGCGAGAGTACAGCAGAGAGCAGTAATTCAGTTTTCTCCCCACTTTGAGATGTTTTAGGCCTCGAAGGTACTAGCAGACAAAATTCAAATCACAAGAAAGTGTTTGAACAGAATTTTCACAGACCTCTTTGTGAACAGTTCGCTGGAGGAGATATACACACCTACGTGTTCCTGTGTGATCTGTACCGTGGGGAGGGCCTGGATCTTTTCTTTGTCTGCTGGCGGTGGTCCAGTGTTTTCAAACTGATTTAGTAACTGAAAAAACAATAGGCCACAGAAGGCAGAAAGACGTGAGCTCAGCAGCAAACAGAAATTGTTCATTTACCAAACTAGGGCACTTGAATCCAGCATCCCCTGCACCGTGGACCTCATCTCCCATTTCTAAACCTTCAGTGGTTTGTTCCTGCTGCAGCACAATGGGTGCTGACAATTTAGCAAGCACTACCCAAGAGGACCTGAGGCTCCATTATAGTGCTAATTTTACCTGTGTAATAATTGCATCCAGGCCGTTAGCACCCCAGGCATAGTCCATTGGATTTGAATGCAAGACTCCCCTTTAAGAATAAGAGCAAGAATTAAATTCAAGCAGAAGTATGAGCAATCTCAGAAAGAACAGTTGAGCTTCAACTCACCAAGGACCGAGTCCTAAGTTTGGTATTGTTGTAGGTGCAATAATACCATTGACCAGCTGCTGAATGATTCTGAAAGACAAGAAAATGAGGATTAAACAAGAATCTGTATCTGCTGGCTCCTAGTTCAGAAGTCTGACATGGAAGGAGTGGCTAAATGCTGTCACATCACCAGAGAGAACGAGAGGAAAATAATAAACTGGTTATTCATTGACAAAGAGAAGACTGAATGCTTTATCCAGGTGGAATGATTACTGACAGAGACAGCAGAAGTCTTTCCAGGATACTTTTAAAGAAACTGCAGTCTTGTTCTCTAGAGTCTCATCTTATTTTTTCTCACAATGAATACGATGTTTTCACAACACCCAGAGACAACCAGGAAATGCTTTCTCAACGTGTGCTGAAGGGTCAAACCTCCCAGCCTCACTGCAGCTTAGGTTGCTGTACTCAGTTAGAAAAGCCCCTAAAACTCAAGGCAAGAGCATGGCAGGCTGAGCAGAAGCCTGACCCTCTAGAAGCACGAGCTCACAGAGGACAGAGCTGGGCATGCATGCAGGACACTCACACCACAAAGCTCTACCTATGAGCAGCCTTACATTTAAACAGAAGAAGAGACAAAGGATGATTTGTGGTGAACTCATTGGAGAAAAACAACCAAGGTTTTCTGCATAAGAACCCCCAACAGCTGTTCTTACCCCTCCAAAGTGGGAACACCCTCGTGCCTGCCAGCAGCACGCCGCGTGGCGAGACGAGCCCGGGGCTGCCTCGCACCGTACCGGTGCCGGGACTGATGCTCTCTTTCCCTCCTGTTCTCAGAGTCTCTGTTGTCTTCTGACTGCACGTTGGACCCAAATGGAATCTCAAAGCCATCATCGAAAATCCCAAAGGCAAACTGGCCATAGCCCTGAGGCAAAGTGAACAAGTGCTGATCCACATTCTGGAAAGGAGAGAATTTGAGAGCAGATTGTGATGAGAACAGAAAGAGATCAACTTTGTGGTCTTTTCCCAGCTTCCCAAAAATGACCTGTGTCTCTTGGTTGATACAGGTGCTCACTGCATGCTCAGAAGTAGCTGAGAGAGCAACAGAAACTCAGACTTCCTTGGTTTCTCTGTGGCTGCTGCATGTGACTGCATAGCAACACACCCAGCCAGCTCTCTAAATCCCAGCTTAGCTCCCCTCACAACAACCACCACCTACAGGTGATGGTCCTATCAAAAATATTATGTGCAGAGATTTCAGGAGCAGCCTGTGGATGCCATTAATACTTCCTCCCCCATATTTAGTCAAAATCTAGGGAACATTTAAACAACACACTCATGGAAAGACACGTTGATTCAATTGGCAAGAAAGAAAACCCTTGGAGAGAGAGAGAGAGGATTTACCTCAAAAGGATGCCTATTCTGATCACTGGTTGATGCAGAGGAGCTAGTTTCATTCTCGGTGTTCCTGAGAAGAAAAAAAAAAGCATTGGTAAGTATCATAAGGGTGCTGTGAAAAGATTTTCCCAGCAGAGGGAATCGAGGGACGTGAATTTGACACGATGAGCAAACAGCAAAGCTGCTCATAGCAGCACACAGGAAGTTAGTCAGAGCTGAAAGGAGCCACAGAGGTCAACTCATCCGCCCTTCTGCTCTGAACCTACAGAAATCAGTCTGCCCTCAGATGCTCATTTTTTCCTTTTCCCTAAGAATTCTCATTTTTCACTCTCTGTGAAAAATCACTCGCGTCATCATCCATCTTTCCCCACCCTTTTAGATTCCAGTTTGATGAAGTTAGGGAAAAGTGACTGATCCACCAAGCAAAGATTCCCTGCACAATCCACCTCCAACAAGTCAGCTGGTTCCCTGGGGCACCAAGAAGAGAAGATTTAAGGTACAAGCCCTGACCACTATGACCCAGATGTGCTCAAGTCTAATCCTGAATCAAAAGAACTTCTCTATTGCAGAAGCATGTGACCAAATGGGAAAAACTCTTAATGCTACCAGGCTTCTGCTTTTGGATTGCTGCAAGAAGGTTTACTACTCAGTATCCAGGCCTATGCTTCAACATTATAGGTAACAAAACCCAAAAGGTTCAGCAATTAAGAGACTCTCTCTAAGGTCACAGCCAGTCATCAACATAGGAAGGACTACCCAGGGTTGATTTTCCACCTCTGGGTTGGTGCAGTGAGACAAAACATCACCTTCTCAGTACAGAAACCTCAGTCTGTGAAGACCACCCCCCTGCTATCACTAAGAATGTGCATCTAAGACACATCCCAAGCTGTCTCTGTGCCAGCCTGACTCTGTGCTGTTCAGTCTGACAACTGGAAAATGCATCTGAAACATTCAGACACTTTTACTTTTGCCTATTCTGACACTGCCAGAGAGCAGTGCCACTACTCAGTCATCAGTAAAACATGTGAATACAGATCTGAGCTGCTTCAGTGCAGAGTCCAAAGCCTCAGTCAAGGTGTAGTACTACTAGTACTCCAAACCATGTTACATACAGTCCCCATTTTGCAGATTCCTCTTCTTGGACAGCTGGAATACAACTGTAAGAGGCCTCCAGTTCAGTCCTCTTCAGGGCTAACCCAAAGTTAGGGCCCATTATTGAAGGCATTGCCCAAGTGCCTCTCAAACACTGACAGGCAAAGGGCACCAGCAACACTTCTAGGAAGCCTGATTCAGCAAAGAAATTTTGTCTGATGCTCCATCTGAATTTCCCCAGCACATCTCTGTGCTGCTCCCATGCATCCTACTGTTGGTGAGCAGGGAACAGACCTCTCTCAGCACTTCCCCAGATGCAGAGAGATGTCAGGTTGCTTCTCAGCCTTCTTTCCTCCAGGCTTGACAACCCAGGCATGCTCAGCCTCTCCTCACAGCACACGCCTGCCAGCCCTTCACCATCCTCCTCTGGATGCATTCAAGCATCTTAATATCCTTTTCATGTTATCTCTGCCCTGATGACTCAAAGCAGTTAAGAGCTATCACATGCCATGAGGAAAGACTCTGACACCTTTTCCTGTTTGTTTTGAATCAACACATTCCTCCTGCTGCCCTTTACCACTGCTGATTTACTTGCAGATGCAGGCTATGCATATTAAGCCCTACATAACCATAGTAAAGAAAGATAGGCCAAATGTTGGCCAGAAGAACTGAAACCTCTGTAGGATGTGACGCTGTCTTTTACCTAGAAAAAGAGCAGAGTAGACTGAATGCACCCTAACAATGGCCTCTGAGAGCAGCACATTACCTTGGCTCTTCAGGAAGTTCTTCAATAAAACCAGATTCACACCGTGGGCAAATGTAGTCCTACAGGAGAAGAAACACTGAATGAGAAAAGCAAGCAGTTGGCAAAACCAGTACTGTGATACAGAGAACACCACCTGGCATGACAGCCCCCAGGAGCCCACCACATCTCCCCAGGAAAGCAGCATCTTAAGAAGCAGCTCTATTTTGTGGATTATTTGTTGTATTTCTGCCCTGTGGTGACACCAGAGCTCAGTTTTACTGCACAAATAACCCGATCAGAGAGGCAGTCAGTCTGAAATTCCCCTAGATCACACCAGTCTTACAGCAGAATGTAAAAAACCCAAACAAATAGCCCACCCTGTACTTGTCGGGAAGGGAATTCTGCCCAAATTAAGATCCTTGACTGATTAATTAGGCATAGGCAGAAGAACTCCTCTCACCACCTGGCTTGAGCACTTCTGTAACCCACTTTTAAATCCCATTTAATTTTATTATAAGGGTAAAAACAGTTTGGCCAGCCAATACAGATAGAACAGAGCTACTGTGAAAACTATATTAAGAAGTACATCCACTACCACTGAGACTTGGCACAGATGGGAAGCAGAGAATTCGGAGCCAGAAGGACCCCCAAACCACCCATCACACCACCAGGAAGGGAAACTGTGAAGCCTGAACCTGCTTTGAACTTGGATTTATATAAGATGTGGATAATACTAATTGATCCCCAGTACAGACAAAACAGGAGGTAACATGTGATGCAGTTCAGAGCGAAGTGAAAGCCAACCCACCAGCTTTCCCAGAAGGTCAGCACTAAAACACTGCCCTTTAAATATCTGTGTTTGTGGGGCTTCCCCCCACAACCCCCCAAAGGGGGCCAAAGCATCCTAATGAATGAGATGAGGGAATCAGGCTAATTACAGCATCGTTCTCACTTAGGAAGAGCTTAATGGAAAGCTATGGCTGGTGTTGTCTGGGGTTCCCAGCACTCAGAGACACAAGTGGGTCATTCTGCAGCACACAATACCAGAATGTCACACTCCCACGCTCATTACAGAGAGCTACTGCCACCCTTGTGGCTTTTAATACTGAAAACTGAATGTGACAGAATAAACAGCCTGTGTATTCGGAGCAGGATTCTTCAAGAGTTTGTTACAGTCACTTTTTCCCCCCCTCAATAATCCTCGGTGCAAGGAATTTATACTTTGTGAGCACACTTGCAGCCAAAAGGAGCCCAAGAGCACTTCAGCTCACTAAAGGAATCATTGGGCTGTTTAGCACAAGGCGGCCACATGAGAAGAAGTGACACCACAGGACACCACTGAGTCACAAGAGGAAGTGACAGATGCTGCACCCAGACCCAAACTGAGTCTGGTTCAGTGCTGCCATGGCACAGGACCTGGGAAACACAAGGCCTCACGTAGAAACTTCACACCTTTGCCACTGCTGCATCCGGATTGTCCTAAGGCACAAAGATTCCCAGGAAGAGGAGAGGCTGACAGCAATGTGGGCTTTGCTTCTCAAGGCATCACAGACAGAAAAGAGAAAAAAGATAAAATCCAAGCAAAATGCAGCAGGGCCAGAGATCCACTCAGCCCTGTTTCTGTCTGCTTAGCAAGATAAGGAAGCAGCAGACACCCTCCAGTTCCAAGACAGAGAAGCTGCTGCTGCCTCCTCTGGGCAGGCAATTGTGAAATAACTCCATCTAGAGAATTTACACAACGTTTGATTTCGAGAACATTTCTGCACCAAATCACCAGCATACAGGAACTCCTGCACACTCTACAGGAAAAACACATCAATTATCCCTGCAATAACCTCATTCTGCTTTACGTTTCACCCATACATCATCAGGATAAATTATTACACACGACACACTTAAGAAGTCAGCCATGCAATCCTCTCACCTCTCCCATATAAGGGAGTTGCATGGGTTTGTTTTCTCTTTGTTTACAGACTCTGAATGTAGGGATCAGCAAATTCCTTTGCAGCTGGAACAGCACAAATGTCACAGCTCATTGTTTCTCAGGTTGTTTGAATGAATCCTTCCCCCTGTTCGTGCTACACTACCTTCTGCAGCGAGGTCTGCAATCGGGAAGTAAAACCAGCAAGCTTGGATCCTGAAACAAGCCCGTTGACTATCATGAGATCTGCATCAATGAAAGAAGCTGTCAGCTCCCTGCCAAAGCCTGATGCTCGCTACTGGATGCACTCTGCTGGCCCAAAACCAACACAGGCCATTGGAACACAAAGAAGTGACTCCTGCTCCTGGATTACAGCCTTTCAGCTCCTGAGCCACTTTCTCCAGCCGGGCTGTTTGCTCAGCAGGAGCGTTATCAGCAGCTTTGTCTTCAGACTCAAACACACGTTGCTCAATTGCCACCGAGGCCCACCCTCACCTAAGCGATGAGAGAGAGCAAAACGACACAGCGCGTTTCAAACCCAAACCCACCCAATCGAAGCAACCACGGTAAATAAATACATACAGGCACGAGGGCGGCGACTTTTAGAAGCGAATGATTAAAAGAAAAAAGAAAAAAAAGAAAAAGCAACGCCTTATTCTGACGAGAACGGTTCAGAATAGACTCGGTGAGACCCAGAATCAAAGCCAGACGGATCCTCGAATCAAAGCCAACACCTGGCAGCTCAGCAGCCCGCTTTGTGAAGCAGTTCCACGCCGCCAGCAGCGCCGGGCTCCACGCACGGCTCAGCTCCCGCCTGCCCCGACCTCCCGCCGCCCCCGCCTCAGCGTCACGGCACCGAGCGGCCCGTATCTCCGGTAGAAACCTCGGGAAAACCCCGAGGGGCTCCGACCGAAGCGGCACAACCCGAAGCCTCGCTCAGCTCAGCGGGCCCAACGCGGAGCCAAAGAACGGCGGGGGGCGGCCGGGCCTTTAGGAACGAAGCGAGAAGGGAAGAGGAAGGAACGCGGGAAGGCGGCGGTGTTCCTCAGGCCCGCCCGGCTCCGCGGCCTCCCCCTCCCCCTCCCGCTCAGCGGCCCCCAATCGCCGCAGCCCCCACCGCCCCTTCGGCCCCGGCCCGGCCCCCCCAGGCCTCATCCCCACGTGTCCGCCCCGCGGGGTTTCTGCCCGCCCCAGCGTCGTCCCGCGGCTCCCCCGACCCCGTCGCGGCGGCACCCGCGCCTCCTCCGACTCACGGGCAGGCGGGGAGCGATCTCGGCCGAACAGCAGTGGCAGAAGAAGCGGCCCGGCTGCGGGGAAGCCTCCGCCATCTTCCCACCCCCCCCGCGCCGCCCCGCCCCGCCCGGCGACGTACGGAGGAGGAGACGGCGGCCGAGAGGGGACAAAAAGAGGCGGCGGCAGAAACGCGCGAAGTGGGCGGTGCTGATGCGAAGGGGCGTGGCTTTTCGAGGGGGCGTGGCTTATCGGGAGGCGGAGCCAATGGCGCTGTGCGGCACGCGGAGCCGTAGGCGCGCTCCCGTCCCCATTCCCGTTCCAGATCTGTGCTTTTCATCTCGGTAATAAAGCCTAATAATTACTTTAATAAAGACTAACGATTACTCAAAAGCCGAATAATTTCCTTATTAAAAAAAAAAAAAAAAAAAAGACCTGGGGAGAGACTGAGCCCATCAAAAAGAGGGCAAAGCGGTTTTCCCGTGAAAAAAAAAAAACAAAAACCAACCCATATTCTTTTAAATATCGGCCCTACCCCCACCCCATCGCCTGGAGGGAGCTGGGTCTGCTCAGAGAGGATTTGAGTCACCCCAAAGGCAGCGGTGGGGCGGCTTTCTCACGGTGCTGCAGAGCTGTGATGAGGGAGGAGGTGGCATCTCCAGAGTCTGCATCAGCAGAGCGGAGTGCTGCTGGGGGGGGAAATGAGGGGAGATGAGAGGAATGGGTGGAGTGGGGTGGGGTGAGATGGGATGGGATGGAATAGGATGGAATGGGATAGGATGGGATGGGACAGGATGGGATGGATGGAATGGGATGGATGGGATGGGACGGGATGGGTGGGGTGAGATGGGTTGGGTTGGAGTGGGGTGGGGTGGTGTGGGATGGGATGGGATGGAATGGGATAGGATAGGATGGGATGGGATGGGATGGGATGGGATGGGATGGGATGGGATGGGATGGGATGGGATGGGATGGGTGGGGTGAGATGGGTTGGGTTGGGTTGGGTTGGAGTGGGGTGGGGTGGGATGGGATGGAATAGGATGGGATGGATGGGATAGGATGGGGTGGATGGGCTGGGATGAGATGGGGTGGGGTGAGATGGATGGGGTGGGATGGGATGGATGGGGTAGATGAGATGGAATGGAATGGGATAGGATGGGATAGGATGGGATAGATGGGATGGGATGGGATGGGTTGGGATGGGATGGGATGGGATGGGGTGGGGTGGGGTGGGGTGGGATGAGGTGGATGGGATGGGATGGGTTGGGATGGATGGGGTGGATGGGATGGGTTGGGATGGGATGGGATGGATGGGGTTGATGGGATGGGGGCACCTCTGGGCTATACCACAGTGGTGGTGGGGATGAGTGTCCCTCTGTGACCCCAAACCAGGGATCTGGATTCCCAGGCACCTGGGAGTGCATCAGCCTCACATTGAGACCTGCGGGGTTCAGGAGTGGGGGCAACTGGCACGGAGCTGGCAGCCACCCCATAAGCCTACCAGGAGCCTTTGCAGGAGAAGCAAAAAGCGTGATGCCACTGTCAAGAGGAGGAAGAGGAGGAGGAAGGCTGGGTTTCACATGGGAGCAGGCCTCAGGGCAGGGCGCGTTCCTGCAGCCGGCACAGATGTGGTGCCACGTTCCCAGGGTACCCGGTGGGGCTGGGCAGGGCCTGCGGCCACCTCTGCTGCCACTCGCAGTGCCCGGCTGTGGGTGTTGGTGATGAGCTCACCTCCTGAGACATTACTTAATTCCAGTGGTGCCAGCGTGCCAGGGGCTGCTGGGGGGCTGCCGTGGGCTCTGTGTGCGTGCACACATGTGCACGCTGACGTGTGTGTCTGTGTATGCATCCGTGTGTGCGGTGCTGGGTCCTGTACCCGTCGCACTGAGGGTGTCAGCAGGGTGAGGATCCCCAGCACCAGGGTCTCTTTGGGCATGAGCGTGCCCTGCAGGCAGGAACTTTTCTAATTAACGAACTGCAGGCCGTGGATAAAACCCTGTGACTGAGGGATTTGCTGACATGAGATGTGCTGCGTTGAGATAAAGCCCAGACATGTGGCTGTTGTTCTGCACAGACGTTGCACTGAGCAGACGTGTTTCCCCTGGCACTCCCTCTCTGCCTACCCCATCTCCTGTTGTTCGGGGGGTTTGGGGGGGAGGGTCTCCTGCTCACAGCATCCCCCATCACTGGGGATGGATGTGGACCTTCTGGAAAGGGCAAGCAGCACAAACCAGCAGATCGTGGGCTGCTTTGCGCTTGGTTTCCCTCTCTGCTCCCACCCCCATGACATGGGCAGGTCATTTTCTATAAGGACTTAGCCTCTGGGCCCCTGTCTTCTTATACAAAGTGGTTGCTGGAAGGCGATCCCTGCTGCCCAGCTCTCCTCACCCAGCTGTGTCAGTCTGGAGACCTGCGGGCAGCTGTGGGCACAGCCTGGCTGTGCTCTCATAGAGCTCCCCAAGCCCCATTGCCTTCCTGCCAAGGGAGAAGAACTGGTGCGGCTGGTCTCCCCGCTCCTCTCCACCCAGATTGTGTATAATTGCTTATTTTAATTAATATATTGGAGGCCACTCAAAGGAAAGCGGCGAGATTTGTTAACAACCACCGCAGGGATCGTCTGCCAGCCCCAACCCATTCGTGTCACGACGGATTTGAATCGGCCTCCTTTTGAATTCCCTCACAGACAGATCAGACGATTTGCATCCCCCCACCTCACCCTTTCTGGCCCCGTCTGGGGCTGAGCTCCGCACCGCAGCCTCCAGCATCTCCTCCAACCACATTCAGCGCTGCACAGTCCTCGGGACCCCACCTGCTTCCTTGGGATGGGGGAAAGCTGCAGTTCTGCAGCTCTCAGGGGACTGATTCTGAGCTCCACCTCAAATTTCCCTTTTTAAAAATATTTGTTGCCCCCCCCCCCACCTCCCCCACCCCCTTTTTTTTTTTTTTTTTTTTTGATTCTTTGCTTTTCTTTTCCTATGCTTAATTTAAACCATTGTTTTTCAAGGGAAATTTTAATGCGAAAAACATGTTTTTCTACTAACTGCGAGCCTGGGCTATGTAAGCAGTCAGTTTTCTTGTCTGAAAGGAGCTGTGGGGTGGACGGGGCTCTGCGGGAGGTGTGGGACCCGCTGTGGCTCTGCCCTCAGCTGCCTGCAATGCACGCACACCTCTCAGTTTGGGCTGGGAAGCGTTCGCCCCAACCATCTCCCCTGCACCCCATTCAGACCTGCACGGCTCCGTGACGTTTTATGGAGCTGTCGGCTCTTCCCTGCAGGCAATCTTTGCTCTTTCCACAGCGGCGGACGAAGCATTTCCACTGGGGAAACCACACGGGCAGCTGAGTCATGGCTTGTTTACACGGCGTGCCCGTGAAAGGTGCTCAGAGAAGCATCACCGTGCAGCTCCATGCGTGGGGGACCTGGGGACAGCACAGCCAGGCTGTGCAGGTTAAGGCACGGAGAGAGCAAAGCGTGCAAGCTGCACGTGTGCACAGGTGGCTTTGTGCACGTGTGCTGGGGTGGCTTTGTGCACGCGTGCAGCTGCCCTGTTTCATCGCAGAGGCATCCCCTGCATGCAGCAGGAGGTGAAGCCCTTTGTGCCCATGAGGCTGTCAGTAGCATCCCCTGGTCCCAGCAGGTGACCTGAACTCATGCAGGCAGCCAGGGCTGCTGAACGGCTGTGCCACCCCACGTTGCCCCGGCCTCCTGCCCGCCTCACCTCCCGGGGCTCAGACAGACATGCGGGCAACTAGATTGTTTTGTAAGGAACTAATTAAGGCAGCCATAAATCTGCGTGTGCATAGACAGGGGAGATGAAAACCAGAGCCAACTGCAGGCCATAGACAAGAGACATCTGTTCTTTCACTCAGAGGGAAATGCACTCCGTCGCACACAGCCCCTTCTCGTTGGCTGCGTGGGGCCCCGGGACGCCCCAACTGCCTCCCCTCTGCCTGCTCCCCCCACGCTCCCTCTTCCACCTCCCACAGAATCACAGAATAGCTGGTGCTGGAAGAGGCCCTCAAGCCAATTCAGTTCCAACCCTGCTCCTTTTCTTCTCCTGCTGGAAGGAAAGAGGCATCAGGACAAAGCCATGAAGAGCACCGAGGCACCGACTGTGAGCGCAGAGCTGTGAGTGCTGCCCTGCAGGATGCTCCCAGCAGCTCTGCTGTGCTTTGGTGCAACGCTGGGCACAATGAGAAAGCAGAATAGGTCCCTCTCTTGGCATTCCCAGCCAGGGCAGAGCTCCTGGGGTTACAAAGCTGGAGCAGACAGCTCACATCCAACTGCAGCCAGAGAGTGTGCCGAGCGCATCGCTGCCAGCGCGCACTGTGGGGTGCAGGCAGCAGCATAGATTGAGGTTTTAATTAAGCATTTGACACAGTGCCTTGTGAATTCTTACCCGAATAATTAAATCAAATTGCCTGTGATACGAGTGCTTTTATGACACACCAAAGACCAGCATGAGGCGGTGGCAAAAAGCAGCAAGGAGGGCTGGGGGGCTGCGAGACGAGGCTGGGTGGTGAGGTGCTTGGCAGCAGTGTGGGAGCAGCACTCAGGGCTCTGTGCAGCACACCAAGGATGCTGCAGCAGGGAGCAGAGCTGGGAGCAGCAGGTCGGGCTGGCGGAAGGGCAGGAGGATCTGCATGTGATGAGAACACGAGCGGTGATCAGATCTGCAGGGGCAGGTCTTGGGAAGCCGGGCACCCCGCGCCCCTCCCCGCACGCAGGCTCCCACCCTTCCCTCTCATTTTGCAGAAGTGGAAGTGTCCCAGTAACATGAAACGATTACTGAGGTGAGGAGCATCCAGCTCAGCACTTCTTGGCATTTGTTCACGGCTTTTCATCTTCAAAGCTCCTTGTAGCCATTAGCTAACTGCTAATGCAACCTTCCTGTGAGATAGTGCAGGATCAAGCAGAGGAACATTATCTTGCCGCAGCAGATGGGGAAACTGAGGCTTGGAGAGGTGACGCTGCTGCCCCGGGCACAGGGCGAAGCTGCATGTCAGAGCTGGGGGTGGAGTGTGCCCAACCAGGCATCGAAAGCACACAGCATTCAGCCCTGTGCTCTCTCCCCAGCGCCGGTGATGCAGCTGTGAGCAATACATAACTCCCTGGTTTGCCTGGCTATGCAGACACGGCAGAGAAAATCCAGCCCCCTGGGGCAGCACCCAGCAACTCACCTGGCTTTGCAGGGAGGGAAACTGAGGCTGGGGTCAAGCCTTGCCCTGGCCCTGCTGCAATCCGGTGCTCAGCAGGCAGCCAGCCAGCCTCAGCACCCCAACAACCCTGTCCTGGGGGTACACAGGGGGTGGTGCTGCTTGCACAAATGCTGCTGCAGCAGGGAAGGTAGTGGGCTGCTGGGGCCTCCTGCTATGCTTCATGGGGGTATCAGCATCTGGAACCCCGCTGGACTTGTACAAAACCTCCCAGCTACACCCACAGGGTCAATATGAAACCTCTGTGCCCTGACCCTGAGCTCTGGGAGAAACACTTCTCAACTGACTGTCTGCTTGTAAATTGCAGCTCTAATCGGTTTAGCAGAGTTTAATTAGCCTGAACTGATGAGAGAGGCGAGATTCCCTCCTTAAAGGATCCCGGCAGTTCAAGAGAACAGAGCCATAGCTGCCTCTTGAACCTCAGCCTGAAATCTTGCTGCAGACCAAAGCGTAACGGGAACCTCCTGACCCAGAACAATACCAGCACCCAGACAGAAAAGGTCAGATGCGAGGCTGCCATTCACTGTGGCTGCAAAGAGCTCCTTTGTCCCAGCTCTGCCCGCCGCCCCCGAGCCCCACGTGTGGGCCGATGGCTTTGGCTCCCAAACTGCATGGAGCTGAGCTCCAGGAGAGCAGCGGGGCCCTAAACCTGCCCCAGTGCTGCAGCAGGGCAGCTTTCTCCATGGTTCCCAGCCTTCCTTTCTCTCCCTTTGCCATACCAGTGCCGACATGCTGGCTCACAGCTGCCACCTGCCCCATTGGTGGGTGCAGCAGGGGATGCAGTGGGACCCCCCCAGCTTGCAGCAGACTGCTCAGATGGGTTCTGCTCCCAGTGCTGCTTGAGAACCAGCCCTGGCCCCCTCCCCAAGACCATCTCCTCACAACCAGCAGTGCTTCCTGGACAGCAGAGCACGGGGTGATCCTGAGCTCTCGGCACAGTGCTGCCCTTTGTCACTCAGTGAAGGAGGAAGGGGCCTGAATTGCTCCCCTCCTGGCCTCCAGCTCCTTCTGTCCATAGCAAGAGTGCAGAGCCCAGCTGTGCTGCTCCATCCAGATGTGGTGGCTTGGAGAGAGGTACGACCCCATCCCTGCCAGACACTCCGGTTGTGCAATGCTGCTCTCAGCCAGGGAAAATCCCTTCTTGGCCTCTGTGAAGCTTCTCTGACATCCATGAACATGTGAGCAAGTGCATCACTGCCCGCTCTTATCGAATCCAGCTCAGGGATTTGGCTCCCCGGCCCTCTGCCCTTACATGGGCAATTGCTTGCAGCGGATGGCACATGCTGGGAGCACACAGATGGGATCGAGGCAGGGACAGCTGCTCAGCCTGAGGCCGGCACCATGCTGCAAACCTGTGCTCCCTGGGCTCCCAGGCCCCTCCATCCTCCTCTGGGACAGCAGGCGCCTTGCCGTGCCCCACAGCACACACTGTGCTCACAGGCAACGTGGCACTTCAGACCCTAAGGGCTTCTTCAGCGATGCTCTACAGCTTATACCAAAGCCAAACCCAATTCTGCACTCCCTGGGGGTGCAGAGGGAGAAGAGAGAGGAGACCGACCTCAGTGGAGAGCTGGCAGCTCCCCATTCCCACTCCCTGGCAGGGAGGGACAGGGCAGTGGCAGCAAACACAATCGCCCTGCCTGTGGTCCTGCTGGCATCACACCCCTCTCTGGCCATGTGGCCACTGCTGTTGTGTGTCTTGCTGGACCCAAACTGCATTCAGCCAGATCCTGCACCAGAGTGATCTTCTCATGCTGTGCTGGCATCAGCTCGGAGTGAGGCGGCCGCTGCCGGAGCAGAGGGGTGGTGCGAGCTCCCCAGGGCCATCCATACGGGGCCCCTTCTCCTGAAAGATCCAGGCCAGATCTGTTGAAAACATGACCTCAGCTGAGGCCAGTGCAAAGGGTAACGTGTTCCCCTCAGCTGCACAGCGTAGAGGGACAGGGAGGTTCACGGGCTGGAAAAGGCCCCTGGAGCAGCAACAAGGAGGAGTGAGGCTGGAGGGACACCGTGGCCTGGCTCTCTGCTCTGGGCTGATGGTTGAGGACTCTGGCTGTGCCCCAATATGTTGTTGGCATGATGGCAGCAGGCAGGAGACCACATGATGTTGGTAAGGACCCCCGCCCTCAGTGACAGTGTGTGTTGTGGGGGGTACAAACCCCCCAGACCTTCCCCTTTGCTCCCACACTGTGCAGGGCTTGCTCTGACAAGGGCTGCTGCTGCCAGAAGAAGTGGGATCTGACAATGCCTCAGTTTCCCTAATGGCACAGCGTGGGTGATGGCGGGCTGTGGAGCTGCACAGCTGCTTGGGAAGCAAAGCTGAAAGGAGCCACGTAGCACAGACCCTGCAGGGTTCTGAGGGTCCAGATGGGATCGGGGGGGGCTCACTCTGGCTGCAGGAGTACAGGGTCAGGCAGGTGGGCACCCCGCTTTCCCCAGCAGCAACCAATTCATCAGGGTCTCCCCATGCAAAACTCTCTCCTTCTGCCCCTTGTATTCTCCTCAGCTTCCTATCCCCGGGGGTACCCCAAAAGCTGGCTGTGCCACCGCTCCCTCTGCATCGCCAGCCGGGGCGGTCCAGCCGTGGACACACGGACACAGGGACACACGGACACAGGGACACACGGACCCGTTCCCTCCACGCCATCACCCCTCACCCCGTACTCCCCGCTCCCCCCCTTTCCCCGCTCCCTCCCCGCCGCCCCGTCCCCCCCCGTCCCGCCCGCCGCCCCGCCCGGTGATTCACGCCGCCCCGTCGCTTTATAACGCCGCCGGCCCCCGCCGCCGCCTCACAGCCAACAGGTCCCGGAGCGTCCCGGTCGCGTCCCGTCCCGCCGCCGCCCGGCCCGGCCCGGCCCGGCCATGCCGCTCCGGCTGGCTCTTTGCCTGCTCGTCCTCTGCAGCCTCGCCGGCGGCGACGCCGCTCACGGTAAGAAATCTCGGGGCGGGGGGAACGGGGCAGCCGCGCCCGACGGGAGCTGACGAGCCGCGCCCCGTCCCGTCCCGTCCTGCCGGCAGGTGCCTGGGGCGGGGGCAGGGGCGGCCCCGAGTCCCGGCGCCGTTACCGGCTTGTCCTCCGCTTCGGTCCGATCCGTCCCGAGCTCGCCGGTGCTGGCTGAGAGCTGGTGCCGAACTTGGACCGGGAGCGGGGCTCTGCTGTCGGTTCGGATCCTCTCCGTCCTGTTCGTCTCTGTCAGCGTCGGTTGTGGGGCACAACAGCGGGCAGTGAGCGCCCGGCTGGGCAGCGTGACCCCGGGACGGTGCCATGCATCAACCCGCTGTCCCGGTTCCGGCACCGGGGGCTGGAGGTGAATGCAGCCACTGGAGCTCCTCATCCTGCAGAGGGTCCCGCAGAGGATCTCACTGCTCGTGGTGCATCGAGCTGTGCAAACCACTCCGCTAAGTTGGGAAGGACTGGGAGCCACGGCCAGTTCATGGGTTGGGTGTGGAGTTTCCAGCTCCAACCCCTCCCTGTTCAGATGACTGTGCTGGCAGCTTGTACGGGCACTTGTTGGCATCCAGGCAGCTTGGTGGCCATAGCCATGTGGGGAAACCACAGAGTGTCCGGGTTAGTTGAGACCCCTGGGCTCCAGTCACGCTTCCCAGCCCTTCTCAGCCCTGCTGTGCTCAGCTGAGGCTGCTGCCTGCCAGCACCGCTTCTACAGCACTGCTGGAGTTTCCATCTTCCCCTCCGCACGATCACGTTTGTCTCCATCACGCACTGCCAGCATGGGCAGGGAGCAGCACTCCCCCGCAGCATTGCATTGCCCCAGAGGACAGAGGGGCTCTTATGAGATGCCCAGGCGTGCTGCAGCCCTCAGAATCATGGGCAGCACTGCCCCACGCCGTAGGATTTCCTCTCCCTGCTTCACAAGGTCCCATTCAAACACTGAGAAGCCCCAGGTGTGAGCACTGTGTGCTACCTCTGGCTTGAGCCCGTATCCTGCAGACTGCTGCAGGTAAGAGCATGGCAAGTGTCACAGCCAAGGTGCCAGGGAAACCCAGAGGATGGGGTGCCAGGAGAGCCCCCACGCATCCAGGGGCACGTCCCACTTCCCTGCTGTCTTCTGCTTTGGGTATATAGGAACGTGCATGGGGATGGAGCAGAAGCTGGGAGCTGCAGGGTCTGGGGAAGGTGCTCCTGTGTCAGTGGGACTCAGCCCTGTGGAAGTGTGAAAGCAGCTCCTGCTTGCACATGTCACAGCTGTCCTCTTGTTCAGCCTCCCTGCGGTTCCCTGTGAGCACTGGAGTGCCAGGTCCTGAGCCATCCCCTGCTGCATGGCTGTGTGCTGCCAGATGTGTTCACAGCACAGCCCGGATCCCTCCTGCCCATCGCTGCTGGGGCACCATGCTGCCATGCAATGAGGGAATATTGGAACCACAGTGCTGGGGTGAAGGCAGGAGGTTCCAGTGCATGGCATCCAAGGAAGGTTCACATTTTCGTATTTTGTTGGTTTTTCTTAAAAACATACGAGCAGCCAGCTCACTTTCTGTTGGTGATGATTCTGCAAATGAAGCAGCCAAAGATCCCTGCTGGGATGCTATAGGCTTACTATCTCCTGGGCTCTGGAGGCACCAGGAGGCTGTTGAGTTTCACTGGGGACCATTGGACCAGGCAGGGTCTGGCTTTGCTGCCATGCTCCCACTTTCCTGGCACAGCACACATCGTGTGATGGGAATTTCCTGGGCTGTTTCAATGCAGCTCCTGGCTCCTGGAGGTCTCTCCCCATGGGCATCAGACACCCATGGGCCATGGAAAAACCATGGAGAGCTTTGGGACTGGGAAGCTCTGGGCTTGCAGTGTGCATGTGGGCAGGTGCTGTTGGCATGAGCACACCCCAGCTCCTGCCTGCTGCTGGCAGTGGGAGCAGACCCAGTAGTAGAGCGAGCTTGACCTGGGGCTGCATTCTACTCTGCCTCCTGTTCAGGCCATGCCTGGCCTCTGGCTTCCCCTACAGCAGCACCATTTGCAGTGCTCAGGCTGCTTCTCACACAGTCCAGAAGGAGCAAAAAAAACAGCAAACTTTATGCAGGGTCCCCACACTGGTGCTGGGATGCAGAGGATGTCGGTGCGGGTGCCCACAGCAGCAAACACGGCTCTGTGTGCCAGCATCCCGCATCCAGCAGTGCTGGCATTGCTGCAGCCCCAGGTGCTGCAGGTGCTTGGCTGCTTCTGGGGAGCTGGGTAATGTAGGGGGAATTGGGATGGCAGGATATCATGGAGGAAAATTGGGCTTGAAAGAACCATTGGATAAATTCCTGGAGGGTGCAGGGCCACGCTGGCACCGTGCTGCGCTCCAAGGTGCCCAGATGTGAGCTGCTGGATGCCCACAGCTCAGGACCAGTGGGGTTTGCTCCATCCATGCCCACCCTGATGGGTTCAGGTCCTTGCAGGGAGCTGGAACCAGCACACCAGCATTCCCTTGTGGAATTCCAAAGCGAAATAGGGCTGGGGGAGGTGGTGTGGGGGGTGCTGATGCCTTGTGGATGAGCCTTTGCTTTGGAGGAGAGCAGCTCCAGCCCCGTGCTGGTGTCTGGCAGTGGGATCCAGCCCATCCCCCAAACCCTGAGCACATCTTTAGCCATTTAACAGACCTCAAACGCAGCTAATGAGAACATAAACCCAAATAAGCGTCAGAAGAGGCTGCTTTGCAGAGGCGGAAATTGCAAAGGAATCACTCACAAAAAAAAAAAAAAAAAAAAAAAAAAAAATAGTATAAATGATTTGCTCATGAGGTTAAGGAACAAACAGGCTTTTGACTCAGTGGGATCGGATGCCGCTGGGCTGGCCGTGTCCCAAGGGCTGTGTCAAGTGCCCTGCTCACAAAGGCAGAGTGTGTGGGGCTGTGTGCTGCAGGGATGATCCCTCCGTGGGGCTCATGGTGCTGGGCAGGGGATCCTGGAAGGCTTTGAGGAGATGCTGTCTGCATGCTGGCAGGCATCACACAGTGCTACCCCATCCTCTGCCCTCCTTGCAGGTGGGATCTGCTGGCTGCAGCAGGGGAAGGAGGCCAAGTGCACCATGATCCTGAAGACAGGAGTGACATGGGAAGAGTGCTGCGCCAACGGCAACGTGGACGTAGCCTGGTCTAATTACACCTACCCAGGCAACAAGATCAGCCTGCTGGGCTTCCTGGGGCTGGTGACCTGCCATCCATGCAAAGGTGAGTGTGGGGCTGTGGGATGGGGACAGCAGTGGGGCTGAGCTCTGTGCTGGGGGTGGCACTGAACCCACAGCTGCAGGCAGTGCAGCAGTTCCCAATGCTTCTCTGCATCCCCAGATGTGTTCCATGGTTTGTGGGGCAGCCCCCGCCCCCAGGTAGCTCTGCTGTGACAGAGTGGGGTTGTGTGCCGTGGTTGTGGCCATGAGGTGCAGGGCTGAGCTCAGCCAATGGATTGCTGGAGCTGCCCGACCCTGCTGCCCTCTCCAGCTCTGATCAGAGGGAAACTTCTTTTATTTATATATATATATATATATATTATTATTATTTTCCACGGGAAGATGCGTTTCTTCCCCTTTGCTCCCCCTTCCTCCTCCCTCCCATATGTGTGAGATGGCTTTATATAACAGACAGTTCCAAAAATGGAAACCCTCCAGCTGTGAGTTCCAGGCCCTCCAGATGTTTTGGCACATGCCACAGGCACGGATCCCCTCGCAGCACTTGCGTGGTCGTGTGAGAACCCACTGAGGACCTGCTGACCACAGGAATCAGGAGCAGGTCTTTGGAAGGTCACTGAGTTATTTGCTTAAAGAGGGGTGGGGAAAAAAACTCTTAAGAAAACAACTCCTTCCAGTGCCTCCGAGGTCCCACTGCAGCCCCAGTGCTTGAGGTTGGATTCTGTGCCCTGTGAGACACATAGCAGGTGCTCAGCAGGGATGGGAGTATGCAGAGCAGCCCATAGAGGGGCATTGTGGCTGCCCAGGCTCTGCGAGTGGGACCTCAGCACAAAGTGGCCATGAGGAAAATGGGAAAGCTGTGCTGGTTGGTCTGGAGCTGGGTGGGCTCCCCAAGCTGAGGGCTGGGTGCTGGGGGGTTGCTCCAGGAGAACTGCAGCTGGGTGCTGCTCTGTGGCTCTGCTGGGAGGTGAAATTCCTGGCTGTTGGCTGTCCAACCCTCCTGGTGTCAGGGCTGGGGCCGTCAGGGATGGATGCTCCTGCAATGGGACGGATGGACCCCATGCGGTGTGCACCAGCCATGCTGTGCCCCCCTCAGCACCATTCAGGGCAGGCTCCAGCTATGGAAATCAGAGAGCAAAGCAGGAAACTGCCCGTCTCCCACCGGGGAATTTCTCCTGGGAACGTGGGCCAAGCAGACAGGGGATTTCCCCTTCCCCCTCCTCCCCTGCCTGTCTCCCGAAGTGACCCGGTTGCTGCAGGGAAATCCCCCTTCTTTATCTCCCTGCTGACATCTTCCCAGCACACACCCTGTCTGCAGGAATCCCTCCTGCTCTGGGGTGAAGCTCGGGCTGGGGATGCTTCCTTCCCTCCTGCTGGGTGAGATGGAGCTGGGTCCTGGTCCCTTAACCCCAGGTGGCATCTGCAGCCATCTGGAGGCAGAGATGAGGGGCTCCCAGCCCTGACCCCCCCCCTGCAGGCTGTTTTCTCCCTGTCCTTTGCCCTTAGGGACGCAGTGGCTGCAGGGTCCCTTTGAGCCCTGTGCTGTCCCTGCAGGGAGGCACCCAGGGGACAATGCGTCCATCTGTCTCTCTGGGAAGCGGATGGGATGGGGGGGATCTGCCTCTCTCTGCTGTGACCTGCTCTTGTGTTCAAGTCACGGAGGCCTGGAGCAAAACAGGGCTGGGTATTGTCTGATTAAAGCGGAGCTCTTGATTGCCCAGACAACTCGCAAAGCCCAGTTCCTTCTGGAGGATCTGGGGCCTTACAGAGATAGATTTTTTCCATTGCATAAGAAAAAGAAATGTTTCCTTCCAAAAAAATAAATCCGTAGAAATGAATTAGCTGGTGCTGATCTGAGGGCCAGCTCTCTGGCTGGGTTAAGTGTTGGATGATGGCTCTGTGCTGCAGCCAACGACCTGCTCCTCCACAGTGCTGAGCAGATCCAGATGCTGCTGCGAGCAGCGCTTCGTGCTGCTGGGGCCCAGGGGCAGCTCCAGGTAACACTTCATGGGTGCTGCTGTGAGTAATGCTTTTCTGCTCCCCTCTGTCCCCAGAGAGCTGCGAGGGGGTGGTGTGCGGCCCCGACAAGGTGTGCAAGATGAAGCACGGGAGGCCACAGTGTGCCTGTGCCCCCGATTGCTCCAGTCTGCCCCGCAAGCTGCAGGTCTGCGGTTCTGATGGCTACACCTATCGTGATGAGTGCGACCTGCTGACAGCCAAATGCAGAGACCACCCCGACCTGGAAGTGATGTACCAAGGCAAATGCAAAAGTAGGTTCTGCCGTGTCCCCCTGCTTCGCTCCCATCCCCTGCCCTGTGGCTCTCGCTGCTTCCAAGCTGCATCTAGGAGGGAAAAAGGGATGAACAGCGATGAGGTCCCCAAATTACACAGCTTGGCAGTGATGATGAGAAGCTGCGCTGCTCTGTCATGTTGTGCCAGCACGTCAGGTCACCGTCCCCACCTCTCCTGTCCTGCACAGCCAGATCTCTTTGTTAGCCTGGCCATTTGGGAGCTGGTCCTGCCCTGTGCCGTGCAGGCAGAGCTGCCTTTGCAGTTTGCTCCTCTCCCATGGGAACAGATCTGCAGGCTGGGTTTGCTCTGCACAGGAGCCAAGCGCAGCCCCCACCTGCATCTCCCTGCCTGGGGTTAAGTCATGGCTGAGCTCTCTGGCCCCGCATCGCCCTCACTGCAGGGTGGAGCAGCGGAGCTGGCACTGTGGCAGCTCAAACCGGGCGGCCAAGGAGCTGCCTGGGATGCTGGAGCAGCTCATCAGTACGATGGGGGATTCAGCTTCGCTGCAGCTGGGGAATAGCAGTCCGTAAAATGTCACTTCCAAACATCGAGCCCCTTTTTTTGTTGTTTTGTTAAAGAGAGCAGTAATCCTCCTCTGCCCTGCCAAGAACTGTCAGAATTATTATGATTATTTTCGCCAGCCCTCCTCTCTGAAATGCTTTGCCTGTCAAGCTCTGGACTGCACAGTAAAATTTGGGGCAAGAAATGTGAGTTGCAAGCTGGGAGTTGCAGATGCCAAGTCTCCTTCCAATCCAGCAGGAAAATAGAGGGAGGAGAAGGGAAGGCTTCGAGCTGTGTTTACAGCATCCGGGGAGTACGGTGGTCTGCTGTGTCCCAGGGCTGCTGGTGTGCAGAGCCCACAGACTGCGTGCATGAGCTCCCTGCTCTCCTATGGGGCTCAGAGCTCCCTGCTCTCCTATGGGGCTCAGAGCCCTCCCCAGGTCCTGATCTGCCCTGCTCCCTCTTTAAGTGCCACTCATCCTGGCCAGGTGCTGGTAGCCAAGCCAACTTGGGCACAGCAGTGAGGATGTCAGCTCTCCACGGCATGCATGATTCCTGCATCCTCATTGCTTCCTGGGTGCAGTGACCATGGGAGTGGGATGCTGAACTTCACAACTCACTCTAGCTGAGATGCTGAGCTGCAGACTCACGTTCTTCCCTTTAGAATCCTGTTCCAGCGTTGTGTGTCCCGGCACCCACACCTGCGTGGTAGACCAAACGGGCAGCGCTCATTGTGTGATGTGTCGGACGGCTCCATGTCCAGAACCAACCAGCCTGGACCACGCTCTCTGTGGCAACAACAACATCACCTACCCATCGGCGTGCCACCTGCGCAGGGCCACGTGCCACCTGGGACGCTCCATCGGCGTGCGGCACTACGGGAGCTGCTCAGGTGAGCAGGATCAGAAACGTGGCCATCAATGGGGCTTTGCAGATCCGTTTTTACGCTCACTCATTTTTCCTTTTCTTCTTTTCTCCCACCTCCTTCCAGCCTCGGCCAGGTTCTCCCTGGATAACACGGAGCAGAACTACGTGTGAATCCTTCCTCCTCCGCGAGGCTGCGGCCGGCAGACAGGGGCATTATGTGTATACTGTACAAAGCATATACCTGATATTTATTAAGATTAAAAGGTCCTTATTTATATCTGTATGCTACGCAGATGCAGAGGGACGGCTCCTGGCCGTGTCTGCTCACATCCCCTGTGCTGCTCCGGGCATCAGGGGAGCGCCTGCACTGCCGCACCCCCCCATAACGTGTCCTTGGACGGCCGCCCCGGGCCTATTTATTTTTGGATTGAATTCTTGGTACTCTGCTGACGTTTCTGGCCAGGACCTCGGGGTCGAGTGGGAATCTGCTCTTTATCTTTCCCCGGAGGGGCTCAGCCCCAGCTGCCAGCAGCACGGAACGGAGCGCGGAGCTGCGCCACGTTTGAGATGGATAGATCTCTATTTTTCTATGTCGTTTTTCTCCTGCGGTTTAGAGCGACTGATTGCATTTAGGTTCTCCCCAGCCCATCAAGACCCGGCTTCCAGCTCTTCTGGAGGCAATACTGGAGCTGTTCCGACGTGCTCCAGTCCCCACTCCCAGCACTGCTGCTACTTGTCCTCCTTTACCCATCCGTGGCCAAACCCACATGGAAGGCAAAGGGCTGCAGGGATGCTGGGACATCCAGCCCCGCATCCCCTCTCCCTCCCAACACCCTCTGTATTTATTTTAACTTCCTCTCTCTCTTATTTTTGTGTGTGCGTTGTGATCTGTGTACATACCATCTCATCTCTGACACCTCGCCTTTATATAAATACCGTATATATAATATATATAAATACCCTATTTTCTATTTTTGTATGATTGTGTTCTGATTTGCTGAGGCAGGCGTTATAGGAACGTATACATTTCCTATTCCGTATCATTTAGGAGCATTTTATGACTGTGTTACAATTCGGATTATGATTAAAAAAGAATAAAAGCTGCTGTGGTTCTGCTTTTGTTGCACTGCTCCGTGGCCATGGAGGCTCCTGCAGCCCTGCATTGGAGGAGCACTTTCCCCTCTGTTACCTGCAATGGAAGCTGGCTGGAGGGATCTGCAATAAATTGGGTTTATAACCTCAATTGGGGCAGCCTCAGCCTGGGAGGGTAGCAGGTGAAGCCTCAGCTCAGCTCCTGCTCTGTGGCTGCACCCGCCTGGGCCACCACCACATCTGTTTCAGCTTTGTGTCGTGGTTTTTCCACCCCAGCCAAGTCTGTGAGCAGCAGCAACGAGAAAGGAAAGGGGAGAGAGAGAGAGGCAAAAAAAAGAGCAATGCAAATCAAATGTGTTCCTAATATCAGTGTGTGCCGTAAGGGTTTGGTATTTCACAAAACAATTCCTGCCATTAATTGAGTCCTGATGTGCAAAGCGGAGGCGCGGGAGCTGGGTTGCAGCCTGCAGCGTGGCTTTAGTGGCTCCCAGGGCACTGCTGCTGTGTCCCCAGCTGTGTCCTTGGATGTGTGGGGATGAGGGATGGCACAGCTGCACTGCGCCCCTGCTTGTGGGATGGGTGTTGGGGAGCAGCCGTGGGGCTCAATGGGGCTCTGCAGCACTCGGTACCATGCAGCCCAGGTCTACAGGAGCTGGGGTGGCTGCATCTCTGATCTCATGGCTCTGGTGCTGACCCACGCCATGCAGCAGGCATGGGCTTCAGCAGTGACATCAGCAATACCAGCTCAAGCAATTCCATACCAAGCTGGAAGCTCTCAGCTTCCAGAACTGGCTCTGTGAGTCAGTCGTCTCCTTTCTCCAATGTTTGGGTGGTCTGGGGTGAGCTGGGACAAACACATCATGCACAGCATCATGCACACCCTGGGGCTGGCAGCCCTGCTCTGTAATCATCATCTTCCCAGGGGACCCACAGGGATCTGAGGTTCCCCTGGGTCTGGCAGCCTGGCAGCATCCATCCTCTGCTGGGCATCCCAGGTGTCCCCAAAGCCACTGCTGGGCTCTCTGCTGCGGAGACCATGAAGGCTGCAGGCTGCTCTCTGGGATCAGCTCGGCGTGCTGGCCATGCCCTGCAATTTGTGCCCTGCACCGCTGTCTGAGGGATGACCTGTGCCATGCCACATTTTGCAGAGTGCCAACAATTGGCAGATAAAACAAACAGCTGGGAGCAGGGAATGGCTGAGCTGTCCCCAGGGGTGGCTGCAGAGCTGGGAGAGAGCCCTGTGCTGTGTGTGTGTTGGCAGAGGTCACACTGCTGCTCATACACGTTCCTGGGTCCCTGGGGTCATTGCTTGGCCCCATCCCTGGGGAGGTGTGCAAAGTCAGAGCCCTACAGCAGCATCCCAGTCCCATCTGCCTGTACGGGTGAGAGCAGGTGTGCTGGGAGCTGATGGCTTTGGGATGAGGCTGTTCACATAAGTGGAGATCCCATGGTGTGATGGAAAAAGGGGTGGTGTGGGATGGGATGGGGCAGGATAAGGAGCTTGCCCCAGTCAGAGGGCTGCTGAGATGCTCCATGGGTGACAATGCCTGTGTGCAGATCCTGGCTCACAGCAGTGCCTGGTCCTGAGCAGGGTCTGATCCTGCTCTCTTCTCTGCATTTCCATTCATGGAACCCCAGTCCTGGGGCAAGCTGGGCTGTGGGGTAGCACCAAGCCCACGATCCCAAGAGGGCATTGTCCATCCTCCCAGCACCAACAGCACGCAGCAAGGGCAGGACAGGAGAAGGGACAGCTGGAAAAGGCAGGAGGTGGGCAGCAGCTGCCTCAGGCAGGGCAGGATTAAGGGTGGCCTCAAACAGCACTTCTGGGATCAGCCACCCAAGGTGGGATTAAAGGGGGCAGGGAGTTGGGGTTGAGTTCTGCAGGCTGTGAGTAGGTGAGGCTGTCCCTCAGCCTGTCCCTGCAGGGTTCCTGCAGACTGTGGCAGGATCAGGGTGAGCTTATGCTGGGGTGGAGAAGGGGAAAGGGTCTGTGGGGTTTTCTCCTACACCAGAGCTGAAACCCATCAGAAGTGGAAGTGAGATGGGTAGAGAGAGAACAAATAGACAGAAATCTGGGAATGAGGTTTTATTTAGGGAGGAAAGTGGTGATGCAGCAAGGGGGGAAGTGAGGCACTGGGGTTCTCTGTGCAGCTGGGGGGATGCTGAGCTCCTCATTACCATCAGCCTCCTGCATTGCCTTGGAGCACGTAGGGAAACTGAGGCAGGAGTGATGAGCCCTGGTGTCAGTTCCCATTGAACATCAAAGCCTTTGGAGCTGGAGGGGGATGTGGGAGGCCTGGCCTTTCCCACCCCGCTGCTCCTTGGTCCCCCCCTGCCTCCTCTGGGCCCGGTTTATGCTTCTTCTGCCCGTGGGGCTGGCGATGCCTGAGCACAACACGGTGCACCCAGTCGATGTAGTTGGAGATCCTGGTGTAAATGTCGGGGTACCGGCGGTCCCCACATCTCTCCCCGGAGAATGAGACGACACCATAAACCTTCCCCTTGAAGACCAGGGGTCCCCCAGAATCTCCCTGTGATGGGGAGTGGATTAATAGCAGCTCAACGGGCCGGGAAGGCTGGGAGGGTTGGGGTGGGTGCGTGGCACTCACCGCACAGACGCCCTGCAGCGTGGCATTGCGGCTGGCACCGCACAGCATATTGCCTGAGACACGGCCCTTCCATAGGGTCCGACACAGGCTCCTCTTGACAATGGTGGTGTTGGCTTCCATCAGCTGAATGGGACGCTCGCCGTAGTTGGAGATGTCCCCCCAACCCACCACGGAGCAGAGGGTGCCGGGTTTCAGGTCGATGTGTGGCCGGGGAAGGCGGATGCGCTTCACGAAGGCGTTCAGCGTGGCCGTGTGGTTCAGCTGGGCATGGAGTTTGGGGGCATGGCTCCCATCCTCTTCCATACAGATCCCAAGGAAGAGCCCCTCCCTGCTGCTCCTGGGCTCCTAGCCCGGTTCCCACTGCCCTACTGAGCCCCCAGCGTGCTCCCATGTCCCGGCCCTTCTAAATGGAATCAGTGCGCACCGGAGGCGGGGGTGCCCGGAGTGCGGGCATCATCCAACCCGGGGGCAGCGCTTCTCCGGAGTACACTGACACCTAGTGTCGGTCCCCAGCCCAGCCCGTGGCACCGGGAGCGGGGCTCACCCTGAGCAGTCGGATGTCGTTGTCCACCGTCCGAGGGTCGTAGAAGGGATGCGGGATGGATTCCTCGACACCGAACTCCTGCTGGGACTCCTCAGGCTGCTCCAGGCTGTGCGCTCCCAGCACCACACGGACGGAGGGGTTGCGCCTATGGGGGAGCTGTGAGGAGGGGTGGGAGACCTCGGAGAGGGAGAGGGGACGGGGAGCCTGGGGAGAGAGCTGAGCAACGGGGGTTTGCTCCAGGGTGAGGATATCCATGTGAATGGGACCCGGGGGAAACCTCTCACCTGGGAACGGGGCAGTGGGCGGCTGTCATCACCCACCTGGGCCACACCAGGAAGCCCCCACAGAAGTGCTGCCCGTCCATCTGGATGGAGGCGATGAAGGGCCGCGAGTGCGGCACCACTGCCTTTCCCCCGATGACCCAACTGCTGTGAGAACCTGGTGGGTGCACGTGGTCACCAACCAGGGTGGGGTTCAGACACCCAGCACTGCCCGTGAGCGCAAAGTCCCCAGCATTGCTCCCAACCCTCCCAGCTGCAGCCTTCCCATCACCTGTTGGACCCAGCGCCGAGACCCCCAGGCTGAGGATGAGCAGAGTAGCCAGCATTCTGGTGCAGAGTGGGCCACCACCACCTCCTGTGCGGCCACCTGAGGCTGGGGGGGGTTAAATAACCCTGCAGGGTGGTGCTGTGGGCACAGCCGCTGTATGGGCACCGGCGGGTACCCCTCTGCTTCCTCCTCTCAGTATTGCTGCCTTGTGCAATCATTTTGAATGGAGATATGCAATGCTAAGGGGCGATGGGGGGGAGGGTTGGTTTTGTTGTCACAGAACTGTGGGGGCAGCTTGGCCTGTGGCACTGCCTAGCAGCTTTCCCTGGGGTGGAGGAGAGGTTGCTTGCTGGGAAAGAAGGAAGAGAGAAAGCAGAGTGGCTTCCCAGCCCGTGCCTGGTTGCTCTCATGCCTCGAGCTAACTGGGATGAAATCCCCCACAGCGCAGAGGGCGCAAGTGAGAACAGAGCCCCGCCGTGGCCCAGGGACATCTCCCAGGATGTCCCCAGGGCTGACGGCAGCCTGGTGCTGCGTGCTGTGCTGCCTTTTATCCCCACCAGCTGCTGCCCCTGCTCTGCATCCCCATGGGTACCAGCTTGAAGGGATGGGGGGTCAGTGAGCCGGGGTGCCCCTGCTGCAGAGCTGGATTTAAGAAGCTCTCGTGCCAATGGTGGGCAGATTTCTTAATGCCACCGTGGTTTGTGACTTGCCCTGGGCTTCCTGTGTCAGTTTGCCAGAGTTTACCCAATGCAACCGTCATCGGGAAATGGAGGAGCCGACAGTGGGAGCAAATAACCCGGGCATCCCCCTGCTGGGGGGGGAAGGAGTGCCGTCGGCACCCTCCTGGCTTCAGGGTTCGGGTGTCGGGAGCAAAGCCTTCTGCACCCCTCCTCCCCCCGCCTTCCATCCCCAGGGGGGGTTCGGGCAGCACCCGCGACCCCTCCATTGCGCTCCCCCCGATCGGGACCCCCGCACTCCTTTAAGCAGCCTCGGGGCCGCCCGGGCGAGGCGGCGGCAAAGAGAAGAGACGGGCGGGGAGCGCCGCGCCCCGAGGCCGGGTGAGGGGCGGTGGCAGTGGCGGACCGCGCCCGGCAGACGGAGCTGTGCGGGAGGCGGGAGCACCGGCGCGGCCCCGACATCCCTGCGCATCCCGCAGCCCCGCCGGGGATGCCGCCGCCCGCCGGGCCCTGAGCGCCGGGACGCCGGCGGTTGCCGGCCACGCTCCGCCACGCCTCGCCAGGCACGACCCAGCAGAACCAGCCTGGAAAATGGAGTGAGTACCGAAGCCGTTCCCCGCGGGACCCCCGCATCGGGCCTCGGGGCTCCCCGTGCTGCGCACCGCAGTGCCGAGGTGGGGGCGGCCCTCCGGTGCCGGGGTTCGGGACCCCCCCGGTTGGGTTGCGGGGACCCGTTGAAGGAGGGTCGAGAAGTCGCTCGCATCAATTCGCATCGCCCCTCGGCGCGAGGATCCCGCACCCCACTCGTGCGGCTCGCATCCCCCCATGCTGCGGGTCGGGGCCCTGAATCACGGCGCGTCCCCACACAGCGGGCTTGGAACCCGCACCGAGGGGCTGCGGAAACCCCGATGGCGATTGCTCAGACCCCCATAGAGCTCATACAGCCCCCCCGGCTCCAACCTCCCTCGGTTTCTGCCCTACTGCGGGGCGCCGAAGCGACCACCCGTGGTGCGTGGATGGAGGCCCCGAGCGGGTAGGAGAGCTGCGGGGCTCGAGCGTCTGCAAACAGCGGTGCGGGAGGCGGTGGGGGGGAGAGATGGGGGGGGATGGGATGGGAAGGGCGTTTATTTTTCTGTTTTGAACCTGTTGTTGCTGCTGCGCGTAGCTGGGGGCGAGTGGGTGGCTGGGAGCCCGCGGACCCCTCCCTCTGAACGCGGTGCCGAAGGGCCCGGCTTGGAGCGGGGATTGCAACCCCCTCATCGTGCTGGGGAGAGACCCTCGGGAGCTGAGGAATGCTCCCTGACCTTCTTTGTGTGCTGCGGTGGGGCCCTGCCCTGCACGGTTGGAACCTGCAGGATCGGAGCTGAGGACGGGGCTCTGCAGCCCTTTGCTTCCCTTTGCTTCTCTCCAGCATCTCCTGGGTTTGGCACTGAGGTCTTTCCAGGGGAACCCATCCAACCCAACCCAGGGGTTAGTGACTGTCTGCTCCTTGTGGGCACCTTGCCCTGCGCTGATTAACCAGCTGCCTGCTAACGAAGCACTGAGTGCTCAACAGGCTCAGACCATCTGCCATTTAGCCCCAGTTTGGGGGAGCCCCATAGGGGTGTTGGAGGGCTTGGGGTGCTTGTTTCCTCCTGTCAAGGCTGGGCCCTGGTTTACTATGCTCAGATAGGGGTCTGGGGGGTGGAAATGGGGTGGGGGTCAGCTCCTAGGTGACAGCATAGGTGACAGCTCTGCTCCTCTGTGCTGAACCCCTCTATCACTGGAGGCTGTAGGATGGATCCTACTGGCTGGTTGTCAGCAGGGGACAAGGAGTCCTTCAGGGCTGTGTTGGGGCTTTTGTTTGTGTGCTGGAAATACCAGATTGTTCCTTCTTCTCGTGACTACAGACCCTGCTATGGAAATGTGCCCTGAAGGTGAGAGTGTGGGGCTGAGCAGCAAAGCAGAACCAGAGCATGCACAGTTTCTGTTTGGGCAGCTTTGGTGCAGCCCCTTCTGGTCGTTCAGGTTTTGGCTCTTATGGAGATGAATCTTGAGATTTTGGGCTGGAATACACGTGCAAAAATCGGTGGTGGTTGAAATGCTGATGTGTTTTCCCTGTGTGTATGGACAGACCTGCAGCCCCAGTGCTCCTGCACGGGGTTTCACCAAGGGTCGGGTGTGCTCTGTGAAATTCACACCCTTGTCATTGGGATGGGGGCTTAGGAAAGTCATGGGATGAGTGGGGTCCCATGGCCAAAGGCTCCCCAGACATAGGCCTGGCTCTGTGGTTGCTGATGTGTGCTGGGAAGTGTGTTCCTGAGGTTGGCTCTTGCTTTCCCTTGGCTTTGGCAGCAGCTGGAGGAGGGTGCTGGACACCAGGAGCTGCTGCTGCCAAAGGAGGTTTGGTTAAAAGCTTCTGGCTCTTACAAAAGGCTCTGCTGGTCCCATCAGGGCTGCTCTTATGTCTTCTGCTCCTCCTGCTAGTGTTGCTGTTGAGTAGCTGGAGGTTTAGCATCTCCACTTCTGGCTGCTGATAGCTCCTCCTGATATCTTTGTACCTTGCTGTTTCTTCTTTGGGAGCCAGCTGCTCTCCTGGTCTGCCCTCTCCATCATTCCAGCTCTGAACAGGAGCCTCACAGAGGGGGAGAAGGGATATTTCTGCCCTTAGGGTAACCTGGGGCACTCCTTTTGGGGTGCGACTCGTGGTCCTACACTCCCCTCGGTGCACCTCTTCCCTGTTCCCAGTGTTCTGGAGGAAGCCATAAAACCTGGCTGCAGACAGCCACACAATGGCACCTGGGGAGCAGGGGCACAGAGTTCAGCCCAGGAGTGCACGAGGTGGGGAAGGAACTGAAGCAAGAGTGGGTTTCCTTGGGAAACTGCTGCTGGCATTCCTTGTTCCTGGCCAGAAATAGCCACTTGCCCCCATGCAGGGGAAAGGGAAAGGACGTGCACAAGGGATGGGGTCTGATGGAGGGCGGAAAGCTCAGGGCTGGAGGCAGAGGCGGATTCAGGAAGCCTGAGCTGAGTCTGTATTTACTGCTTGCACCCGTCTGTGAGGCAGCAAACCCCTTGGGCCCCAGACAGAAGCCAGTCTCAGGGAATGAGGATGAATCCTCAGCAGCCCTGGAGCTGCTGTCGGGGTGAGGAGCAATGCTGGCTGTGCTTTGGCAGATGTTTCCTGGTGGAGAGGAGCTGGATGGAGGCTGGGGACAGGGAGCAGAGCTCTGGGCTGAGTGTCCAGGCAGGACTCTGCACGTGAACCACATCCCCATGTATTCCATAGAGCCTCGTGTGCCCCGGTGTTCATGGCAGCCTTGTAGGACTGAGGATGCAGCCAGAGTGACCCCAGTGATGGCAGGACCTGAATTCCACATCCCTGGGCTGGTGCTGGAGCTGCTGGGCTGCCGGCCTCAGTGGGTTGAGTGCTGCCAGGTGTGGGGAGCTCTGCTTCATTCATAAATCGTGTGGGTGTTTCCTCGTGGAGTCTTGCTCCTCTAACTGGAAGGGAGCTGGAAACCCAAGTGTTTGGAGGGCACTTGAACCATTGTTTGAAAGATCTGTAATTTTCCAATCAAACTCCCTCCTTGAGCCTCTGTTCATCAAATATTCAGAGGATCCATTTTCTCCTGGCACTTCCAGCCCACGTCTCAGCCTGAAGAATCAATCAGGCAGCTCTGCTTGTTCTAATGCATCCTGCATTTTTTTTTCGGGAGCCTGGGGCTGCCATCTCCTCCTCCCACCTCATCTCCTCCCAGAGCAGCCACTCAGGATGGGGCTGTGCAGGCAGTGGAGCTGGTGTGGCTCAAAGCAAGCAGCTGGGGGACCTGGCATCCCCTTTCTGCTGCTTGCTCCCAAGCAAAGCTTTATCCATTCCCTCCTGAGCCTGCTGGGAGGGATTTGCCTTTACTGTCATTCATTGCTAGACTTGGGCTGTCCCTCTGATCTGCACCCCGCTGTGAGCAGCAGCACATCAGGGGCTGTAGTTTCCCTGCTGCAGCAGCAGCACTCTGGACCCAATTTCTCTGGGGTCTGGCTTTTGGCACAGGAACAGTGGTGTAAATCAGTGCTGCTCCCTCTATTGCCACCCGTGCTGCCACCAGGTGTTCCGGGTCCCATCTTCCCAGGGCTGCAGGATGGAGTTTGACTTGGGATGAGCCCTCTCCCTTCCTTCTCTTCTGTCTCGGAGCTGAGCTGGTGGGAATGGAGCAGAGGTCGGGGGGTGGAGGAGCAGCTTGAAACGGCTCTTCACACATTTGGATGAGCTAATGGGAAAAAAACAGAGGAAGGCAAATAAACATTATTGTTTCATGTCAGGCGGGGAGGAGACAAAAGGTCATGGGCTTCCCTTGTGATGGGAGGAAACAGCGGCATCAGCAGGGCTGGAAAGAGCTGGAGAGCCCAGGGAGGGAGCACGGGGCGTGCATGGGGTGTGTGTGTGCTCACATGTGGGTGTGCAGCTCCATCCAAGGGCTGCTGCTGCTGCTGCAGGTGTGAGTTCCAGGGGCTCGGTCCCTCCTGCATCCCATCGACCTCATCTCTCGTGCCACAGCCACGCAGTGCATCAACGGCTTGAGGAGCTGCCCTGGGATCGGCGGAGCTGAGACCTGCACACACCGGGCAGAAAAGCATGAATCTATTTGCAGGAGCTCACGAGACCTGGTGAAAATAAGTGGAGGGGGAAGAGGGGGGATCTTTTTGGGTGTCTTTTCTGCCTTTGTGATTCAGGAGGAGGATGGTAACCGTGCACCCGGTGCCACTGGGGTCACCTTTCCAACCCTTCGTAGTATCCCGGCGTAACGTGGAGCTCACACCGGCGTGGCTGCGGTCTCCCGGGAGCCTTACAGGTTCCGAATCCCGGTCGGGTTCCGTCCCGTTGTCGCGGCGGTCGGAGCGCAGCGCAGCGCATCGCGCATCCCCCGGCCGGGTGCCGTCTCGCCCGCGTTGCCATGGCGCTGTTGCCATGGTGACGTTGCCATGGTGACGTTGCCAGGGCAGCCGCCTCCCGGCTCCGTGCATCCGCCGGCCCGGCCGTGAGCTGCGGGAGGGAAACGGAGGGAGGTGCGGCCACTCCGAGCTGCTCGGGCTTAATCTGAGCGTTGGTTCCCATCCCCAAACCCGCCCTGAGGCTCTGATCAGCCCCCAGCCTCCATCAGAGCACGATGGCTGTAGGATCCTTCCATCCTTCTGTCTCTTCACCCCATCCCCATGTGCACCAGGCTCAGGCTCTGCCCCTTTTCTGTCTCTCAGGATATTAGGGTGATGGAGAGGTGCCCCGGGTTGGTTGTGTGGGATTTGGTGCTGATGCGGTGCAGTGAGGGGCATCCAGCCTGTTTTGTGTCTTTCCCTGGGCCAGGAAGATTTCTGGCTTTCGCCCCGGGAATGCAGAAACTTTAGCAAATAATGGAAAATAAAGAGGATGGAGGAAGAAAAGCAGAACAGAACGTTTCAGGAACGCTGAAAAAGCTTGGATCAGTTGAATAGTGCGAGATCCAGGAGAGAAAGAGGCTTCATTCCAAAGCCCTCTGAGTCTGGGATGTGAAAAGCTGGGCTCAGAGGGCTCTGGAACAGGTGGATGCCCTGGCATGGGGCACCCTGAGGCCATGGGCTGCTGCCACTGTGGTCCCACAGCCCCTCCATTGTGCAGAAGGGCGATGGGGAGCCAGCAAGATCCTCCCCGCAACCTCTGTGCGCAGCGTCTGCGTGGAGCCATCCCAGCTGCCTGAGCCCAGGGGTTACTTGAAGTCCTGGATCTCACTCTTGGAGGGGGAAGGGGAATGTTTCACCTCTTGGGCTGCTGCCTGTGGCAGGGTTAGAGCCATGACGTGGGTGTTACAGGGCCTGGGGATTGCTGCTGCCTGCCTGCTCCGCAGCCCTGACATCTCCCTGCTCGGTGCGTCTTGTTTTGTCATCAGTTCGTCACAGCTCCATCTCCAAGTTTTGCAATTTGAAACCAAAGCTGTTGTCCTGATGGCTTGGTGCAGGTGCAGGGCAGAGCCAGTGAGGGTGAGGAGCAGCACATGGAGCACGGATGGGGCTCACAGATGTTCCAGTGGGCGCAGCATTAGGATGGCAATGGGGCAGCTGGTGGCACGTGTGCTCAAAGCATCACAGCCTCACCTCAAACTGCCCCAAAATAAGTGCTATAAACGCAGCACCTTTCCCATCGCGTTTGTTTGCTCTCAATTTCGTTCTCTGCCAAGAACTCTGCGTGCACAGCACACATGGGCAGCCCCAGTGCTAGGCTGGAGCTGAGCCATGAGCATAGAGGTGGTGGTGGTGGGTGGAGGTCACCGTGGGGCGTCACGCTTCCCACTTTTCCATCAGGAAACATCCCTGTTGTTTTTGTGGGGCTTTCTGGAAAGTGGCAATCATTTGCACGCCGTGAAAATGTTTTGCTTGGGGTGGGAAGGAGGGAAACAGCCTCAGCATGGCACCGCCCAAGGGGGGGTTGGAGAGGGATGCATTGATGGTTACCATGCGGTGCTTTGGCCCTGAGCTCTGGGTGCTGTGCTGGTTCCCTCTGAGCTCACAGCCTGAGCTCCTCACCAATGGCTTTCCCTGCTGCGTGCTGTAGATACAGCACTGCCATCCCTCCCTGTCCCCATTTACCCCAGTTGAACTGGGAATGTTTCAGGCCACCAAAGCTGGCAGCCCTGAGCTGCGCAGCCACTGTAAGGCAGGGTTGTCTGCTCTGCCTTTAATTGAGCATTGCAAAGCCCTTGGGCCCAGCTGGGTGTGTAGAGGACAGGATCTGCAGGCAGTGTGTCCTGCTGTCCTCCCAGCCTCGGTCACCTGGCTCCAGTGCTCTCAGCCAGGGCAGAAACTCGTGGGAGATGTGAAAATGGATCCGCACTTTATCACCGCCGGTGGAAATTAAACCAAAGAACTCTCCCTGCCACCTCCTTCTGCTCAGCATCATCTGCTGGAGCAGCTTCAGGGGTTGGGGCTGGAGCTCCTTGCTGGGTTGCGCAGCCTCTGCCACTGTGGTGCCCGCACTCCACGTGCTCAGGAGCCCCAGAGCTCACCCCGCTTTCTCCAAACCTCATTCCATGCATCCACCCACCCACCCCTTCCCAGGCTCATGGGAAATGAATGGCAACCAGCCATCGCCTTACAACACCTCTGAGCCTCCTGCCTCAATTACCACCGCAGTTAATTGCTTCGTTAGCATCACCTGGCACGCAGCCAGCCTGCTCCCCTCCTATCAAAGCCTCCCCGGGTCCCCCCCCAGGCAGGTGCCTGCAGCTGGTGCTGGGCAGCACAGCTGGGCCATGCATGCGTGATCTGTGCGTCTGTCTGTGCAAACGTCTGTGCGCACAGCCTGGAAAGGTCAGTGTGCAGGAAAGGTGTCAGCAGCCAAGGAATGGGCTTGAAATGGAAAGTGTGAGCCAGAAGAGTGGAAGCAGCCAGAAGCAGTGCTCCTCTCCAACCCTTCTGTCGTGGGCTGTCAGCAGTGCTTGGCCCCAGAGGAAAAAGGAGCACAAAGAGGATCGGGGTGCCAGGAGGAGATGCGTTGGGGCAGCGCTCGGCTTCAGCGCAGCAGAGGGAAGGAGAGGAAGCAGAAGGGAAGAGCCTGGCCTTTGTCTGCGCGCTCTGTCTGGCTCCACAATGTCCCCATTCACACTCCCCACATCTCCCTGTGCGGGCGACTGCTCTTCACAGCTTCTCTCTGCTCTCTCGCAGGGCTGTGGAGGCCAACACCCTTCAGCAGGAGAGGCTGCAGGCCATCGCGGTGAGTCCCACCTGGGTGAGAGGGTGGCACCAACACAGCGACGCCTGCGATGCCCTCAGCCCAATGGCAGCTCCTCCAGGGCTCAGTCCTGCACCCAGGGCACAATGGCAGCTGGGTTAATTCATGAAGCAGTGCCTTAATGAGCCTTGAGCAGGAAGGAAATGAGCGCGAGGGTCTCCCATGCCCCCTCCCAAGGGCTGAGTGCTGTGTGTGATGCAGCTCTGCAGGGGATGGGTGCTCTGCAGCAGCTGCCCTGCTGCCCCATAGCAGCTCCCCTGCTCTCTATAGCAGCTCCCCTGCTGCCCCATAGCAGCTCCCCTGCTCTCTATAGCAGCTCCCCTGCTGCCAGCTTCCAGCCCCGCGCGCGCTATCGGCTGATCTGTGCCTCACAAAGAGCAAATTGTTCTGGGCCAGAAGAGAAAAAGAGAGGGTGACGCTTCCCTGGGCTGGGACAGACTCTGCTAAAGCAATCTGGACCGAACCCAGGATGTGCAGCAGAGGGGGGGTCGGGGAAGGGACCGCCTAGGGCTGTTTTCCCCTTGCTGCCCAGCTCACATTTAGCAGTCTGGGGAAAGGTGACATTTAGAGGCAGGGAACAGCCATGCTCTGCACCCTCTCTGCTCCCAGAGGTGCTGGGATGGAGGTTTCCCCCCAGCAGTTTCCAGTGCTGTCCCAACCCCGCACTGACCCCGGCTCTGTGTCCATCCAGGAGAAGCGAAAACGTCAGACAGAGATTGAGAACAAAAGGAGGCAGCTGGAGGATGACCGGCGGCAGCTGCAGCATCTCAAGGTGAGGATGACTCCTCCCCCATCCCCACGGATCCCAGTGTATTCAGGGATGCGTTGGGACCCCCAACAAGGAGGGTGGTGAGGCTGTGACCCTCTGTGCTCCCCCAGTCCAAGGCTCTGCGGGAGAGATGGCTGCTGGAGGGAGCCCCGTCCTCTGCCTCTGAGGAGGATGAGGCGATGAAGAAGCAGATGCAGGAAGATGAGGTGAAGACCAAGGAGCTGGAGGAAACCATCCAGAGGTAAAACAGGCTTTGCACTGCCCAGCAGCACTGCAGGGCTGGCTCAGGCACGAAGGGGCCCTTTGTTTTGGTGTAATGGTGCAGTGCATTCCTGTGGGCTCGGAGGGAAAGGGGCATTTTGCAGGGTGATGTGAAGCAAAGGGAGGGGGACAGTGTGGACAGAGGTGCACTGATTCACATGGGCTGCAAGCTGCAGAATCCCTGCTGTGTCCCTGTGGGGCCACGTGGCTCTTGGTTGGGTTCGATGGTCAGGAATGAATGGACTCTTGTTTTTTCCTGGGAAATTTGCACAGGGTTAATGAATCTGGGCACAAAACCTGAGTGAAGTAACACTACTCCGTGCCACCAGTTGTTGGCACTGATGGTGATGGGTTGGGCTTCGTCACTACGTGGGATTGGCCTCAGCAAATTCAGGTCCTACAGATGCAGGTCTGGTCCAGAGCTGTTCCAACAAGTGCAAAGAGATGCTGAAGGCTGTGATGGGGACGTGCCCAGCTGAAGGGCTGCTGTAGGCAATGCAGCCCCTGCTGCACATGGAAACAGGGACATGGAGAGAGAGAAACAGAGAGCCTGATGGGCCAGGGGGTTATTTTGTGCCTTCCCTACAATCACTGCCTGCACTGATTCTGGTCCCCAGTTTGGAGCTGGGCAGGGCTGGTCTCCCTGCAGAGCCCCTGCATGGCCACGCTTGCAGGGCTGCAGCAGATGGAGGGTTTATGTTCACACTGTCACAGCAGGGTGGACACTTGGCTGGGTTTGGTTTTGTTTACGAGGTGGCAGCAGGTCTGGTTGCTTTGGCACAGGTTGGTGAAAGGGGTGAATCCCGTGAGGTTCAGAGCCCGGGGTGGGAGATGGAGCTGGAATCCTCATCCTGACAGCACTGTGCTGAGCTGTTCTGAGGCTCTGTGTTCTCCGTAACACAACCCCAGAGCTGGGGATTGCAGCTGAGCCCTGCAGGTCTGCTGTGGTCCCAGCACAGCCTCACATCCCCTGGTTTTCCCCCAGGCTGGAGAGGGAGTTGGAGTCACTGGAGAACAGCAGCTCTGCTACATCTACCAAGGAGAACCTGGCTGAGGTGGTGGCACCAGCAAAGGAGGAGAAGGCAGAGAACATCCCCAGCGTGCAGAAGGTGGGCACAGCTGCTCCCCTGCAGGATCTGGATGGGAGGGGGTGAAGCAGGGCAGGGATTGGGGCTGGGTGTGCAGAACAGTGAATGCATGGCGCATCCGCAGCTCGTGTCATCTCTCTTCTGTTTTGCAGAGTCCCCTGGGCACAGCCATAGGTAGGTGACCCTGGATGCTGAATTGGTGGTTTTTCCCTCTCTTGGGGCAGCAGGACCCTCGTGCTGGGCTGGGAGTGGGCACCAGCAGGACTGGGCAGGGGAGCAGGGCAGTTTCACCCCCACATCCACATCCCAATGTCCCCATCTCAACCCATCCCCATCCCCACATCCCCATTCCCACATCTCCATCTCCCCGTGATGTCTTGTGGCTGGGGGACCCCATCCAGGTGGTAGCCGTGGAAGAGGCCCCATCCACCCCAGTGCCCATCCCAGGGTACATGGAGCACACGGATAGCTGGGCATCATTTCACCTAAGTCTGCCACTTCTCCTCTCCGTTCCCAGCTGAGAAGAAGGTCTCCAGCAGCCCCATGAAGGCGGTGCAAGGCACTGACATGATGAAGGCAGGTACGTGCCCACTTCCACGTGAGGGCTGCTCCCTCCTCCCGCCCTGCAGCACCTCTCAGCTCTCTGCCTTCCATGCACAGCCCACCCTCTGCCACCAACGATCCCCACCGCTCGATGAGTTTCCGAGCCTGGGGCAGAGAATGTCATTTATTTGCCATCAGATGGTTCATTTTTGCTGGAAGCCTGCGGCTGATTCGCTGTACGGGGTCCCCACTCTTCTCCCTCTGTTCCATGTCTCTGCTCTGGTTTAATCCTTTCCTCCTGCTCTGTTTGCTGCTTCTTGGTGCGAGGGAGCAGAATGATGTGGGGCCAAGGCTGGGGGGGCTGCCTGAGCTTGGCAATGGGAGCAGTTGGGGCCACAGGGCTGCAGCCAGCTCTGCTCCTGGAGAGGTTTGCTCAGATCTGTCGATGGCTCAGACGAGAAATAATTCAGCTTTGGATTTTTGGAGCAAAGCATCACCGGGATGAGGTGACAGTGGGGACAGGCAGGGAGCTGAAGGAATGATGCCCAGGAACGGCTGTCCCATGAAGCGCAGTGCTCACCCTCAGTGCTGCATCCCACCAGCACGAGCCTGGCTCCACACTCAGGCCTGACAGACGGATATGGTGGCCACCTGCCTTAATGCCCCCTGGAGCAAAGGTGGGTGCCAGCCTGGAGAAGGCAGCACCTGTGGAGGTAAGGGGATGCCAGCAGCTCCAGAACAGTGATGGCCTCGTGGGTCCCCATAGGAGGGCCATACCTGGGATGTCACATCTGCCTCTGCCTTCACTCCTCCTCGCTGCAGCCTGCTGCCTTGCTACCTCTGCTGAGCACTGCACCGCACCGCTGCGCCCACCCGCTGCTGCTGGGGAGCTGTGGGGCTGTAATGCTCACTGTGCTCTTTGTGTCCCAGCCATGTACTCAGTGGAGATCACGGTGGAGAAGGACAGAGTGACTGGAGAGACCAAAGTCCTGTCCAGCACCACGCTTCTCCCCCAGAACCACTGTGTGCAAGGGATCAAAGTATACGAGGATGAGCTAAAAGGTACGGCCCCGTCCTGCACCTCCAGCAGGATTCAGGAGCAGAGGGAAGGGGATGAGGGACCAGCAGCATCCCAATGGGCAGCAGGGTGAGGAAGGGCTGAAGCAGCTCCTGCTGTCCTTGCTGGCTCTGTAGGGCAACGTCCTGTGCCCCATCCCACATGGTGTGGAGCCATCCGATGGTGTGCACCGTCCCAGGGGCAGCACATCAGTCTGTGCTGCTGGAGAGCAGAGGATTCATCACATCTGAAGGCCCAGGAGTGCATTCCAGCAGCAAGGGAAGGGGCATCAGCACTGTGTTATCCCACTGTCGTGGGCACCTCTGTCTGGGGAAGGGGACAGGACCGAGCTGTTGGGGCACCCCGTGGCCCCACAGTGCGCAGGTTGGCAGCAGGGAACCTGTCCCCAGGGTGAGGAGAAGACACAGCTTTAGGGGAGAAAACACAGCTTTAGGGAGCGGTACCTGCTCAGATGGGGCTGGTGGAACCAAGGGGCAGCTGTGTCAGCACTGAGGACCGACGTCAGAGCTGAGGAACGTGTCCAGGTGCTGTGCAAACCCTGGGATCCGTGGACTGAGTGCATCCCCAAGCAAGTGGCAAAGCACCACAGCCAGTCCTGCTCCGCAATGCCCTCCCTGGGGAGGGAGGGACCTTCATCACCTCCATCACCTTCATCACCTGTATCAGCAAAGCGAGACCCTGCACTGCCTGGGGTCCCGGCACCCCCCCAATCCCAGGGATCAACTCAGCATTGAGCAGCCTCAGAGGGCAACCCCAGCCGTGCCACATCCTCCTGCTTATTATCTACTGCTCCACCGAGTGGGTTCTGCAGCTATTGCACTGCTCATCACATGATGCTCCAGGTCAAGTGGAAAACGTGATGGGCTGCGTGCATCCCTCACCGTGGCCTCGTAGCACTGTGAGCACCCAGCAGCACAGGACTCTGTCCCCCCATGGGCACTGGGATGCACTGCAGCCGGGTGCTCAGCTGTGGTTGGCGGTGGTGGTGGTGATGTGCTGCAGAGCGCTGCCACAGCCCTTACACTGCACTCTTTTGAAGCTCCACAGGTACTGAGGGCTGGGAGCAGCCCCTCAGGCATTGCTGGAGCATTGGGCAGGGGTTGGGGGTGGTGGGGGCAAGCCCCAAGCTTCCCTCCTGCTATCCCCCCCTCACCGTCCTCCTCTTGTCCCCGCAGTGGTGCACGCGGTGAGTGCCGAGGATGGAGCTCTGCAGAACGGGGCGCAGCCGCTCAGCTCCTCCGAGGTGGATGAACTCCTGCACAAGGCGGATGAGGTGACCCTGGGTGAGGCCACGGCGAGCGGGGAGGCTCCAGGCAGTGCCGCATCCAGCCAGAAGGCAACGCCACGGAGGGAGATCACAGGGCTGCAGGCGAAGCCGAGGGAAAACTCCACAGAGGGCGCGGAGCCGAGCCGGGAGCAGCCGGTCACCATGATCTTCATGGGCTACCAGAACGTGGAGGATGAGAACGAGACCAAGAAAGTGCTGGGGTTGGAGGGTACCATCAAAGCCGAGCTGGTGGTGATCGAGGATGCCGAGAGCAAGCCAGAACCGAGCAAGGACCACGCACCGCCCAACGGCACCGCGCTGGAGCCGGCGGCCGCCCCGCTGCAGGGGGACGAAGTGCCAGGCGGGCAGAAACCGGGCACCAACGCCACGGAAGCCAAGGAGGCTGAGCCAGACATGGACGCGAAGAAGCAGCGCTGCAAATGCTGCACGGTGATGTGAGACCCCCGCCGAACCCCCCCAGCCCGCTCCCCGCAGGACACAGGGTTATTGACCGGACACGGCGCCCTTCTTGTTTTTCATAAGAACTGGGGAAATCCAACGCGGTGTTTGGAAAGCGTTCACCAAACGGCAGCGCATCGAGGCCACGGCATCGCCCCGCCTGCCCCACACCCACTCCGTGCACACCCCTCCAGTGCTGCGTGTGATATTTATTAGAGACCCTCCCTCCCCTTCCCCACACCCCCGCCGCCCCTTCCCCACAGCCCTGCCCACCCTGGCGCTCTCCTGCTGGGACGCCCGGGAGCCTTCCCTCCTTCCTCCAACTATTTCCCATCCACCATCGGAAGACGGCGGCAGCCAGGAGGGCCCGTGCCCACCCAGCCCTGCGTGGCAGCTCTCATCTCTTCACTTCTGGCACTCATTTCTTCAGTCCAGCTCCGTGCTGTTGTCTGCGCTGTGATGCTGGGCCAAGGACCGGGCACGGCTCCCCCGGCGCTGGCACCAGCCTGGACCCAGCTGTGCTCTCCTGAAGATCCCTGCCCCGATCACACAGACACCACCAGGTACCGATGTCACCACCGCCGCTGCTCCACGGCCGATCTCCGTCCTGGTGTTGGATGCTCAGCTGTGTCTGGGTGCCCACTGCCCACCCAGGGGTGCGGGTTTGGCAGCCAGAGGTGGGGCAGCTGCAGATCCCAGCCCACGGGGATGGGATGGGAGCTGGAATCTGCTCACAGCGCTCAGCAGCAGTGGGACGTGGCTCAGCACCGTGTGCCCTCTTGCCACGGCTGAAGCTGCCCTGGCAGCTTTGCAGAGCTCATTTTTCCAGCACCTCTGTCAGATCCCCAACCCCAGCTTTTTGTGCTGCACCCAGGTGCTGTCTCTGTGCCAGTGGTGCAGTGAAGGATGGGGTCACAGCTCTGTGGCAGCCGCCCTGCTCCCTGCCCTGCGCCCCAGCCGCCAGCGGGGATCTCACTACCAGCACCAGCGTTTCCTCCCCACTGTGACCTGCTGGGGCAGGAGGAAGGGTGCGGGGCCTCTGTGGGTGCTGAGCCCCATCCAACCCCTGGGTGCTGCCCTCAGCCTTCCCAGGACAGCCCCATTGCTGGCCCTAGGATGAGGTGCTTGCTGCATCCCATGCTCCACCAGCTATTGACGGGCACGAGGCTGTGCTCTGAGCTGTTTCCACATCCCTGAGTTCTGGCCAAAAGCCTCCGGGAGAGGTGGAACCCCATGGGGTCAAGAGCAGAGCCTCTGCTGCCTGCTGTGGGAGCCACCAGCAGGGACACAGCCCTGCAGTTCCAGCACTTAGGTATGGGGTGCTGGGGAGATCTGCCCCACTCATCCCTGGGGATCCAGGCCCCCAGCGGGGCTGCATGTCACCTCCTTCCATCCCCTCCTTGGGTGCTGACCCCAACTTAGGGCCCCCTCCCACCCTCAGCACCCACTGCTCCTCGGTCACCTTTGGGCCCAGCACTGACCCCAGGCAGGAGCAGAACCAGGCCCTGCAGGGCTGAGGCTGGGGGGCAGCAGCAGTGAGGACCCGGCCGTGCCCCAGCCCCAGCCTGCAGAGCCCCACACCATCCCCCCCAGCTCAGCTGAAGTGCACTTCCTGCGCTCCCGTGCTTTTTACCTGTGATGAAGCCGTTTGAAGTTTCCCTTCCTCCCCACCCCCCTGTTGTTTGTAAGACACCTGAACCAAGCAAATAAACTGTGTGAATAACCAGCCCGCTGTCTCTGCCTCTGACTGGGGAGCAAGCCAACCAGAGCACCCTCAGCTCAAGCATCACTGGGGGGGTTGAAGGGGCTGGGATGGGGGTGGGGATGCTGGAATTGGGGATGATGGGGATGATGGGGATGGGACATCCATTCCCACAAAGTGCCACGGAGAAGATCCATCAGCAGGCTATGGAGCACATCTGGCTCTGTCTCCCCACTCCCCTTGTGCAGCACTTCGCTCAGCTCAGCACGCTGCAGGCACGGTGAAGCTGTGCTGGGTTGTCAGAGCTGTGAGCAGGGCTGTGGGACATCCCCACCGGTCCCCACACTGGCACCAAGTGCCCCATGTACCCAAAGTGCAGGGGCTGAGCCTGCCCAGCGTGGAGGCAGAGCTGCAGTTGGCCAGGCTGCTGCAGGATACAACTCCTTGCTCCCTCCCCTACTGCCAGCTGGGCACGGATCCTTCACTCCCTGCATCCCCTGCCACTGCCACGGAGGTGGCTGTTCCCAGAGCCACAGCAGCACGGAGGAGTGGAGATGTTTAAGTACACCTCGCCATGGCAGGTCCTCTGTGCCACTCTGGAGCCCAGGGTGCAGGTGAGGGTGGGCATCCTTGTGGCACTGCTCCATTCCCAGCCAGCTGCCAGAGGGGAGTGGGGAGGAAAAGGAGGATGGATGGGATGTGGAATGCTGGGAGGTGAGCAATGCTGGCGTGATGCTGCGTGCACAGTGATGGGGATGTGGCAGTAGGGGACCTATTATCCCAAGGGGACAGTGCTGGGGTATGGACCTCAAGGAATCACCATTGTGTGGCTGCACCTCTTTGCCCATCTCTGCACCGCTGGGGGTCCCATGGATCTCACTCCATCCAGGGGGCAGCATTGGCATCAGGTCATGCTCAGGATCCCAGGGCATATTTGGGACCTGTGCCCAGCTGAACCCGCTGGCAGAGCTGCCCCAGGGCTGTGCACACACGGCTGTGCCCACTGCAGGGTGTGGTGCTCTGCGGCCGCTGGCGTGGACTTTGTCTCAGCCCCACAGTAAAACAGGCACTGCTTTCCCTCCCGGAAACACAGAGCTGCAGGTAGCCGTGCCACCGACACCGTCGGCGTGGTAAGGGGGTGCTGGGCTGCTCCCATGGGAGCTGTGGGGTGGTAGGGGCTGGATGGGGTAAATGGGATTTCCCAGTGCTCCACAGCCAGGACCAGTGGGGTATGGCACTGCTGCTCCTCTTGGGCCCAGGGCAGCGGGCAGGGAGGGATGGGCTGTGTGGGATGGGTGGGATCTGTTCAATGAGAACAGGGCTGGGGCAGTCAGGATGAGGATGGGGATGTCGTGCCCCAAAGAGAAGAGCAGAGCACGGAGTGGGCACCACGCAGGGTCAGCCACGATGCCTGGTGCAAGGCTGGGTGCTGGTGCTGGGAGCTGGGCTCAGGACAGAGCTGATGGTGACAGTGCTGCTCTGCTGGGCCCCAGGGCACTGAGATCACCACAGCCACTGCACTGCAATCCTGCCCTCAGCCTTTGGATACGATGGCCCCGTGTTCCTGTATTCACACAGGGTGGCTCCCTGCTGGCAGGGGACGTTGTCCCCAGGAAAGAAGAGGGACAGGGGGGCTGATGGCAGGACCAGGAGCACCGAGGCTGCCATGCCAATGCCAGCGCCTGCCCAGCCCCACCTGTGCAAACATGGGGTTATCAGGCAGCTGGCATGGAGAGCACCGAGCCGGGAGAGGCCCTGCGGTGTAAACAGGAGAGTGAGAGCTCCCTGTGTGTTTGCTCAGCCTGTGGGCTGCTAAGAGGGCCAGGCTGCTGCAGTTCCAGCCCTGCGTGGCTCAGAGCAGCGGGATGCTGGTGGCACAGTGGCCGTGTCCCCATGCCACCACCCTGCCCCAGGGGAGCAGCTCGAGATTCACCCCAGGTTGGCTGAGCCAACCGCAGAGCCAAGGCGCACGGCTGGAGCAGAGAAGTTGTAACTCCACCTCTTGCTGGGGTTTTTGTGGCTGCAGGAAGGCAGATGGTGCCCGGAGGAAGGTGTGCAGGAGCATTAGCACAGCAATGTGTTGGTGCAGTGGTGCAGCAGTGCGTGGTCGGTGCATGAATGCACACTGCTGCATTGGTGCATCAGCTGTCAGTGCGTGCTGTGATCCAAGCAGGCGTGGGAGCTCTGGCACAGGGCTGCGGGTGGCGTAGGGGGTTGGGAACAGGACGCTGAACTCGAGCCAGCGATGAGCCCAGCTGAATTCTTGGAATTCCTCCACTGGGGCTGGCTGAGCTTATCAGGGCCACGCAGCACCCGCACCACTGAGCCACTCCCCAGAGCACACAGCCCAGCTGGGCACCCTACACAGCCAGCCCAGGGCATGGGACCCCCACACCAATGGCTCCAGGACTGTAAGTGCAGCGCGGCGGGGCAGGAGCGAGGGCTGGGAGCAGGGGCAGCTCACATGGGGTGGGCACAGGAGGTGTGTGTGCACCCCAAGCTTACGTGTGGTGCAGGTGCAGGGCTGACTGCAGCACCCCAGCTTGTTTCTGTGTGTCTCAGCACAGCAGCAGGGCTGGGAGCAGGAATGCCCATTTGCATGGGATGCGTGGATGTGTTGGCACGATGCACACCAGGGTCAGGCCAGCTGGGTGCTACTGTGTCACCCTCAGTGAGGACTTTCGCCCCTTCCTGACGTGATAAGGTGTAGGCAGGCAGTGAGTTTTCATTACCTGGTTCACCATGGGCTGTAAAAGAGCAATAATGAATTACAGGCAGGGAATTAATGAGGTTACAGGAATTCAGCTGGGGCACAGAGCAGCCAGGAGAAACCCTTCCCAGCAGACCCGTGTTTGTGCTGCACCTCTGATGCCCCAACTGCTCCTATTGGCATCAGTGCTGCCCATCCCCAGGTGCTGCCCCCCCCCCCGAAAGGGGCAGAAATACCCCAGCAGGACGGGGGGGGGGAATGCATCACCTGCAGCACTGCATTGCAAAGGCATGCAGCAGAGCAGAGGGCACGAGGTGCTGCTCACCCGGCTCCTGCTGGGTTTCTGTGCCCCCCAGCACAGGGCTGGGCAGGCATTGCATGCTGCATTGCATGTTGCATTGCGTGCTGCAGGGCTGGGACCCATCTGTGCCACCCTGCCCTGCCCTGGCAGCTGCTTTCTCACTCAGTCCCGGCCCAGTTAGTGGCAGGAAGACCTGTGCCAAGGTCAGGGCAGGTGTTTACTCCTTTGTGTGACACATGGGTTAAAGTCTCCTATTTTTATGAGCCCTGAAACCATTTTTGTTATCTTTACCGTTTCAATAACTGCAGTTATTTGGAGTTTCCTTTCTATAAACGGACAAGAAATTCCCAGCACGGTGTCGTCAGTAAATATCCCAGCCATGAGGCCACGTATCCATTGGTACCCATGGCAGCCCACGGGTTAAGGGTGGGTGTGGGTGTGGGCAGCTCCCTTTGCAAACGACCGCTGCCCAAAAACTGCCATTTGTGGGTCAATGGAACAAAGGATTTTTACAACATCGTTATTTCATGTGATGGCGTCTGCCTACGGGCGTTGCTCATAGGAGTGACGCTGAGGGTGAGGATGTTCTGGGTCAGGGGGAGCTGTGCTGCTCCCTGTGCCCCACCTGATGTTTTTCCCACCCATAGGGCCAGCAGGATCTCACTTTGCACTCCGGACACCTCCAGGTGAGCGCAGAGCCCACGCAGCCCCAGAAAGAGCTCAGCAAAGCGTTGGATGCTGACAGCGGCCGGGCGATGGACAGGGTCACCCGGCACATGGTCTTCCAGTTCCCACACACACGTGACCACAACGATGCCTATCAAGGTGATGCATCCATGGATGGAGACGACGATATATTTGACTACAGCAGCCAGAAGGAGAACGGCTACGAGCAGAAAAGCAGGCTGAAGTCACCCTCGTATTTCCTGGAGAGTGGGAAGGATGTGTGGAACCCATCCCCAGACAGGGAGTCCCAACTGGAGGTGGTGAGGTCAGGGAACCTGTATGACCTGAGGGCTTACAGGGGTGAGAGGAAGCCCTCCAAGATGTACGAGGATGATGAGCCAGACCCATATAGGCTGCAACCCCCAAACATCTCCCCCGAAAAAGCAAAGGAGCTGGAGGACAAAAGGAGGGAGGTGATCCGGGGCCAAGTGGTGCGGAAGAGCTCCACTATGGCTGAGAAGTGGAGCTCCATGGATGAGCTGAGCTCCATCACCGCAGGTGGGCAAAGCCACGGCGTCCCCGGTGCCTTTGCCATCTGCTTTGATAAACCCTCCCCGGGCCGGGCTGTGACACCTGTGGACCCAGAGAGCATCGATAGGGAGCAGATCAACTTTTCGGCTGCGCGGCAGCAGTTCCTCATGCTGGAGAAGAACAGCCCTGGTGTTTTGTTCAGCCCAGGGTACGTCACGTCCCCAAGGCCGGAGGTGACGGTCAAAACCTCCAGGCAGGAGTGGCACAGCCCTGACACCACCACGAGGGCTGAGAGGAGCCGTGCTGACACCACAGGGCCCACACAGGGCAGGATGGACCAGAGCATCTACACGGTGTACAGCGTGCAGCACCAGGCCTCGGGGAAGGAGGAGGGCAATGCCCGTGGGAAGGGTAACACCAACGTGTCACATCCCACGGGGAAAGCACTTGGCCTGGCCAGAGCATCGTCCAGGGACGACCTGGACTCGGGGCTGGGGGAGATGTACAGTGCTGGATACAGCAGCAATGGCAGCGATGTCCCAAATGGCCTCGGGGATGTGAAGGATGGTGGAGGCTCAGAGGAGGGCAGCGGTGAGACGCCCATCGAGAGGGAGATCCGGCGGGCAATGGAGAGGGAGGAGAGCCTATGGAAGGAGCGGGGCATGCAGAGGCTCACGTCCAGCAGCGAGCTGGTGGAGATCCAGACCAAACCGCTGTTGTCCCTGAACGCGGCCCCGGCTCAGGGGAGGAAAGGGAAGGACAAAGGCCGCGCATCCTTTAACGTCCAGCGGGAAATAGAAAAGGAAACAAAACGCGAGGAAGACCTGCGGAGGCAGGGCAGGCTGCCGGGGCTCTACGACCGCGGGACGCCGCAGGAGCTGGGCGAGCTCCGGAGGGTTTTCGAGCAGGAGGAGCAGCAGCCGTCCTCCAACCGCCGGGTGACCGAGCGGCCTCGGAGCCCCGGAGACAGCCTTACCGACGGCATCCGCACCGGGAAGGCCTTCTCCAGCCCCGCTGTGACCCCTCCGCACCAACGGGGCCGGGATGAGCTCTGGTCGTACGAGCGCGCTTCCGCCGGCACGAGGACGAGGGAGGATTCCGAGGGAGGAAAGCTGCCCGGCTCCACCCCGAGCCCCGTCCTGCGCAAGGAGCATTTCGCCCTCAACTTCTGGCAGCCCCGCATCTCCGTCTCCGACACTATGGGGACGCGGAGCGCGGCGAGACGGGAGCGGAGCCCCGACGGTGAGCACGGCCGGGACGAGCAGTACACGCTGCGCACGTGGAGGCCGCAGCGCTCGGCGTTGATCGAGGAGGAGATCCGCAGCGATCTGCAGCGAGAGGAGGAGCTGCAGGAACAGCGGAGGAGGCGGTTGATGGACGGCGGGGACGGCACCTCCAGGGAGAGCTCCCGTTCGAGGCACAGCTCGGGTAAGGGCAGGGCTGACTCCGTTCATCGAGTCCGACGGTGTCCGTTTGGGGACCGGAGCGCACCGTGCCGTGTCCCGCAGCTCCAGGACGGCACGTCGGGGTGCGGGGCTGCGGGCAGCGAGCCGTCAGCTGTAGGGCCAGGGAGGGACAAGGAGGAGCTCCGCACGCAGCGTCTCTTTCTCTCTCTCTGTCCGCAGCCGCCTCGGGTACCAGCGGCACTTACTCGGTGTCCGGCTCGCCGGTCCCGGCCCCGCAGCAGCCGGGCGTTCTGGGTCTCGTCACGTCCTTCACCCCGCTGCGGCTGAGCTGCTCCGAGAGCTCCGGCCCCGATTCGGTGCGGTGCAGCCCGTCGGAAGAGAGGAGGAGGAGGACGAAGGAGGAGGGCAAGGTGAGACGTGGGGGTGGGAGTGACCCGGTGGTGTGAAACGCGCTTCCCTCTTTTCCCAGGATGCGCTCAACTTTTGTTTCTCTCTTTTCTCAGTACGCGGGCATCGAACCCATTGACAGAATCAACACGGAGGTACGGCCCTGTCTGTGCTGGGGGTCCGGGGGGGGGGGGTTTTCCCGCATGATGCGGTGCGGGGCTGAGGGCTGAGTCCGGCCCTGCTCGTCCCGCAGCCGCCGGGGGGGGGCAGCGGAGCGCGGGGCTGGGAGCGTTGGTTGCAAGCGGGGCGGCTGTTCAAATAACTAATTAATAATAATAATCAAGGGCTTCTGCATTAAAAAAAGTGTTCTGTTTCCGCAGGTGGTGGAAAGCACGCGGGTGGTGCGGCACCAGAGCGCTATGGGGCAGCGCTGGGAGAGCGGGCAGCTGAGCACTGACAGCGACTGAATGGGGGGGAGCCGGGGGGGGGTCTGTGCAGATCCCAGCAGCTGATCCGATCCGTTCGACATCCGTGTTTGCTTTCACCTTTTTCCCTTTGAGGTGAAGCAGTAGTTTGTTTTTATTTAAAGGCGGGGAGGCTGATCATTGTATTTAAAGGCTGATCGTTTTGTTTTAATTACTTGTGCAAAGAGACGGCTGGATGGAGAGAAATCATACGGTGATTGAAGGTCCTTCTCATTGCAAGCTGTGTTTCTGGCTTATAAAAATAAATGTTTTATTTTGGAGTGGTTTTAGGCTTTTAGGCAAAACCCAGGAAAGCCCCGGGGCTGACGTGCAACACTGAGGAGAAATCGAGGCTTCTGATTGAGTCATTGATCTGCTGAGGCACAGCGATAGATGATATATTAATGCTGTTTATACTGCTAATTTATTAAAGTTGTCACTCTCTCACTTGGTGCAGTCTGTGTGTCTGGCAGCTGGCAGACCTGGAGCAGTGCTGGGGGCTCACACTGACACTATATTGCTCCCCAGGGCAGGAGCTTTGCAGGACTTCCCTCCAGCTTACAGAAAGTGCTGCTGGACTTTGCTCACGGGTGCAGCAAAGTTCCCTTCTGCTGATTCCCCTTTCAAAACAGTCTCAAAACCGACAGTGGAGGGGGGTGGGTTGAAATCCTACCTATAAAAAAGGGAAAAGAAAGCAGTTTTGCAGAAGCCTTCAGCAGTCACTTCCCTTGGAAGGGCTGCTCAGCACCCATATTCCTGCTCACTGAGCCTGGTAATCACAGAACCACAGCATGGGGGGTGGAAAGGGACCCCCAGCCCCCACCAGCTTGTTGGCTTTGTAGGCTGATCTATTGGTATCTTCTTGTTTTGTTGTGCTGTTTTAGAACAGGCAAACAACGTCAAGCAAAACCATTTTATTTGAATGCATCAACAATTCAATCCAACAACTTGCCTGGACTGGGAGAGAATATATTGAATGAATAGCAATTGAACAGCTGAGGAAGTTGATTGTGTCAGCTAACAAGCCCTATCTCACTTAATGGCAGCTGTTCTATCACATCACTAATAACATTGCAGAACACTGACTTTGTTTTTGCAAACACGAAAACTTCACATCCTCTTTTCTAACTAACTGAATTATCAGTGCTGTTGATAAAATAACAGATTTTCACTTCACCTGAGAACAAAAGCAGTGCAAACCTGCAGGCATTGTGTTCTAAGGTGAAACCAAAGAGATGGACGTTCAACCTTTGCTAAATATTGCTATTAAAACTTTTTCAAATGCAACTTCAGAACACGCTCCTTTCAAACAGAAATTAAGTGGATGCCTTTATTTCCTGAGCTTTTTTTCAGACGCTTTGACTTGCTGGAGAATGACTTTCAGCATCTTCCCCATTTTGGCCTTGGTCAGTGATTTCCTGCTGTACCACACTTGGTCCCACACGGAGTACATGTGTCTGGGGGAGAGATACAGCGGGTCATAATCATGCAGCATGTCCCCCGGCCTCTTCTCTGCATACTTCTTATAATCTTGGACTGGGCAGTTTTCGGGGTTGTTGGGTCTGGCAAAGAGATGTGGAACCGATTGCCCTGGAGCTTCCTCTGCATTGAGGTCGTGCTTCCACTCCAGGTACTCCAGCCCTGCCACGTTCCTTCTGAGCACCAGCTGTCCCCAGTACAGATTCTGGCCATGGTTGTGTGTGCTCGCCCCAAACCCCCTGATGATATTTACAAACATCAGATGCAGAAAGCTCTGTGGGTTGGTCTGACTTAACAGCCCCTTCTTACGGAGGTTATCCACGTTCTCGTCTGTCAGGTTCTCCAAAAGAGCCCACTTCTCCTCTCTCTCTTTTTGAGATAAAAGCTGATGCTTCTGTTTCAAGGCTTCCTGAGATGCTCTGAATTCAGATCCTTTCACCACGCTGTACTCATAACTGTGCTCCTTGAGGTACTTGTCTATGCTGTTCTGAAAGAACTGCAAAGACCCAGTGGAGAAATCCGTGCCGTTCTGTTTCTTTGCAGACGTGTAGAACAAGGCCAGGTAATTATCAAGGTCTTTGGGTGGCAGCTTATGGATCTCACGTGTCTCAGAAGGGCAGCGCACATCCAACCACTCTCTGAAAACTTTGATGTTGGCAGCATTGCGGTTTCTCTTGCTCAGCACATCTAAAAGATAAGAAAGAGCTCTGTGATCAGTGACAGCTAGCAAGGAGATCAGTGAAATTGAAAGAGATGCAGAATAATGTTCACCTTCCTTTTAAAAATCAGTCAGTCACAAAGCCTTTCCTTTAAAGCTTTGGTTTTGACTTGCCCACACCACTCTGTAGCACTCGTCTGGACATGGAAGGACAGCCCCTGTCTTCTCTTCCTCACTTAAATGGTGAATCTGCATGCTACCACCTAGGTAACTGTAAGGTATTTTCATTTTGAATCATGTTTCATTAGGAGAGAATTATTGGGAACTGTAGCTGCCATTGCTGGCTTGTCTTTATGTTGGTAAGGGACTGAATTTTGCCCTGGCTGATTTTCAGGTCATAACCATGCTCATAACCAGCAGCCCCAGTCCTGCTGCTGCAGCATTAGCTACAAAGTTCAAACAAGCCAAAATGGACTTGGTGTGCTTTCAGCAATTTGCAACTACACTGCCTTGTATTTTGTGGTGACCCCAGGGGCCAAAGTCTGCTCTGTTCAAATGAATGGGAGTCGGCCTGGATGTGGATCCTGTCATCTGCCTCAGGACTGAGCGTCCTGCAAATCATACGTTCAAAATGCTGTAACTCATTATGTGAGACATATTTCAAAGTGTTCCTTTGCCCTGAAACCTCTTCAGGGCAGGAAAGCTCTCACTGAGAAATAAAAACATGAACGAAAAGTTAGGGGTGAACAGTAAGGAAGAAGAAAAGATTAATAATATTTTTAAAGAAAGGGATGCCAGGATTCCAGTTGGGTTCTTTCTCAAGTTGCTATGGCAGTACCACATCTACCTAGATCCATATAGCACGAGAAACTAGTTGTTTGGATTGCTGTAGAGCCCCATCTGCTCGCCTGTGATTTTTCCAGGGCTGAAGAAGGGGTAGATTAGAAAGGGCTCTAGAGCCAACATCTAGAAATTCTTCTTCTGGCTATTTTGTATGTGCTTAACAGTCATAAAATGCTGTGACTGAATGGAGGTGGATTCTACTGTGCTGCTGTCTCAGTGTTCTGCCTGTTCTGTTTTGTTATTGACCAGTTCATGGGAAGTGGTGGATGCCTCAGTGTTTACACCTAGATGCTAGAAAACCGAACCATGAAACTGACTAGCCAGCAGTTTAATGGATTGACGTGGAACAGCACCTGCAGGCATGCAAATAGTTATCAGAGCAAATGTTGTGGCTCATTATAATGCCTTTAAAAACCTGGGCATTTGTATTTTATTTGAGGTGTTTAATCATTCAGTTAAATGATGTGTAGCTGGTACTAAAGCTCCGGTGTAGCACACATCTATGTTAAGCCAGAGTTTCAGCCAAAATTTCTGTTTTGTTGCTTTAAAAGTTACTTCCTCATTCTTTTTTCCTTCTGTGAGACCAGAGTTCACATCTCTGGTTCCAGTTTCTCACAGGCATTCTGTCTTAAGTACAGCCAACAGACTGTGTGGTGACACCAAATGAAAGACCAAGATATTCAAAGTGGGTTAAAGCTACAGCCAAGTCAACATCTGGGTATCTCAGTAAAAGGCATGATCTATGTAGGAATAATTCTAGTCCCTTTTGGTAGAAATGGCACGGCCTAAGTAGGATGTATTTATTTAGATGCTACAACACACGTTTTGCCAGCTAAAAGAAGTCACCCTCCTTTAATTTCTTCAGAAAGTGAAACATGCCCACAAACCCTCCCGTGATTAAAGCTCCAGGGCTTTTTCTTACTGGTTTTTGAAGATTCAGGAGGTTGGTTGGCATTCCTTTGTGGGCTCAGTGAGGCTGAAGGACGAGGAGCCTGCTCAGACCCTGACAGCCTGCTCTCCTCTGCAGGGCCCTCGGTGGCATTCCCATTCAAGTCTAAGGTTCCCGAGACACTGCATTCAGTAGAGCTCAGGTGGATTTGCTGCTGGACATCTACTGTGGCTTCAAGCTCAAAGAACATCGCAGGGGCAGGTGGCTCTGGCTGGGCTTTTGCTTCAGTGTTGGAGATAGGAATCAATTCTAAATCTTCTTTTGGTGTTGCTGACCCAGCAGAATCCCTCGCTCTTGAATTTTCGCTTACAAACACTGTGGGATTAAGGGGACCCAGACTCAAGAAGCTGCTTTCCAGGATCTTTCGTTCCCTCCCAGGAGATTTTAGAATACAGCAAAGAGTTGGGGGAGGCGTTGTCATGGGGGTGAAGCCAGATGTAGAGGTGACTGTCTGCTTGTTAATTTCTGTCTTCTGATCATGATACATCTGCAAACCTACCTCAGCAGCTACATCTTCAGGTGGTGACTGTGAAAGAACATTCTGGTCGATTGTCTCCTCTTGGTTTTCTGCATTTAGTACGTACTGTTCATCATCAGAGATGATGTGCAGATCTTCATTGTATTCTAGCTTCATCTCATGGAGGTCCGTTCTGACTTCTCCTATGGATATTGACAAATGCTGCTCTGCTGCAGAGCCTGGTTGCATGGATTTGCAGTTTCTTTGATTTGTTCTGGCTGGTGGTTCATTACATACTTTGCAGATAGTATCTTTTTGCTGAGGGCCCCCTGCAGGTGTGCCACGTGATCCTGTGGCAGCACTGTCTCTTCTAGCCCTTTCAAAAGACGAGGCTATCCTGATCCTCTTTTCACCTATAGCAGCACCTCGTGACAGAGCCCCAAAGGACGTTTGCCTCTTTCTCTTTTCTGCAGCCTCATTCCTTTCCTTGCTTCCAAAGTGTAAATCTTCACACGTCCAGTGATAGGCGTGTCCAGCTCCACAAATCCACAGAACAGAATTCTCCTTGCTAGGCTGACCCATGTTCTGCACGGTTTCCAAGGCTGGGATATGAATGCATATAGTCCCATGTGTGTGTGCCCAGGTGACAAGGTTGGAGAGATCCTTGCAAAGCGAGCTGACATTGCTGCAGCCTTCATCAGTGATGCTCTCAAACTGCAAAAACATGTTGGAAGTAATTAAGTGAAAGAGGACGTGCATAAAGTTGGATTCCTGCGGGTTGCTTTCAGCCCCATCCCGACAGAATAATAATTCCACATCAGTGATCCTTCTCTTGATTCTTTCTAAAACAGTATGTTCTTTCTTTAAAAATAATAATCATAATTAAAAAAATTGTCCTCTTTGAAGGAGGGTAATGTGGGTGTGGTTCTGGAATGGTGACTTTATAATTGATACAAATGCAATTTATGCATAGTTGTGGGCTTGTGCCTTGATCAAATAGTTGTGCTTAAGAATTTATCATACTGCAGCTGAGCCACGGCAGCTGTTCACATGTGTCCTTAAGTTTCAGTGCAATTAAGATTAACACACTTGCTGAGTCACCCAAGCAGGTACTGCAGCTCAGCTGAGGGGAAGGCACCTTGCTGAAGTGGATCTGAGGTGTGCTCTGAGCAAGCTTGTACCTATCAGCAATTCTGTACTCACTGATGGAAGACAACAAGAGGAAGGATCAGGAATCAGTTCCTCTGCCTCCCTCCTCCCTGCAGCCAACAGGGCTCATAGTTGTGTTGTTGGGAGGATGCTTTCCAGAAGCTGAAAAATGGACCTCACATCCACGTGTCTAAAATTCTGTCATTTTAATGCTGTAACTGAGTCTGCTAGAAATAATTGGTTTTGGTATAATTTATGCTGTAAGATATACTCACCATGCTGCTGTTTCTTATCTCACTGGATGTTCTTCCGTGTGGAATTCAGTAGAATATCCTTTCTTTTTCTCTCAGGACCTAAAATAACCATCATACGTGTGTGTGTATATTTAGAGAGAGAAAATATATTTTTATATACATATATAAAAAATCTGGCTAGCAGATGCCCAGTGTTCAGCCCAAAATAAATGCTTCCATAGAACATGTATCTTCACAAAGGTAAGCACTCATATTTAGTCCAAAAGAACTCTATATAAAAAGCTTGGCTTATGTAAATATTTGGAATATTTGCCTATACAATGTACCAAAAATACTGGAACAAAATATAAATACTGATGACAGAATTTCAAAATGGAGATGTTCCTTCCAGCCCTGGCACTTTGTGGCTAGTAATCTTCAGTTCTCCAAACTGAAATGCAGAAACATTTCTGTGTAATAGTCTGGAAGGATGCTGTAATTCCTGCGTCATTGGTTACAAACCTTACAGTCAGTACAAATATTGCAACAGAGCCAAGAAGCCTCACGATGCCCTGTGTGACTGAGACTGCATGAATTCACCATTCATAATGGCAGCCTTTACTCCAGGCTTAGTCTCAGTCTGTTATTAATTAAAAGTTTTACATTAAGTGGCAGCAAAAGATACCCAACTGAAAGCACTGTACACTGGAATCCTGTCTGAACTGGCTGTGGGAGCAGCTCTGGCCCTGCAGGCTGAGAGCTTGAGCCTCCAGGGCTGGTTGCCAGCTCTGTGTGCTGCTCTTCCAAGCCAGCTGCAGAAGATGGAAGAAAACCATCCCAGCTGACAGATGTAGGGCTGCTTTGTAAGCTGTGAACATGCTGTTTGTCTGCAGGGATTTATTTCAGGTTAGTTAAACTGAGAGAAAGACTGTAGGTGCACAGTTGTACTGCAGGTATCCAACTGTGTGCCAGCATCCAGGCTCCACTGTGCCCTCAGCACCCAGCCCACTCCATGCTGTGTTCCCCCAGCCAGGGCAGGCCAGGATGAGGCCCAGCACCCAGCCCAGCTGCCAGGAGGAAGGAGTGTGGCTGGGGGCCACAGGAGCCACGTGGTGGGGGCAGCCCTTGTGTCGTGACAAACAAAACCCAGGGATTGGGAAACCACTGCTTGGCCAAATTCCTGTGCTGAAGAGCTCCTGGAAGTGTGTTTACACAAGCCTTGCTCTGTCGATTCAGAACTTCCAGAAAGCAGCATGCTTTGGGGCCACACAGCAGCCCAGCTCCACGGCTCAAGCTGGCACAGCACTTAGGAACACTGAATTTTAAATGAATGCTTCAGTCTGCTGATGCCAAAGCAAAACGTGCTTTGCTGAATGCAGAGCCCAAGTGAGTAAGCATGCAAAACGTTCAGGCAAAAGTGTAATCGTTCTAAGAGGAAAGAAAAAACAAAAGGCCATCGAAGTGGTGTGGACTTCTGAACTGCTCAGCATGAGGGAGTCCTCTTGAACCAGGCACTAACAAATACCTGTAGAACAATTAACAGGTTTTCTTTATCCTAATTAGGCAAAGCACAGGCCTCAGGGAGAAGTTCTCTCTAAGCTCAGCTGATGGGCCACGGCACTGAATGTCCCTTTCAGCAAGAGAAGCACAGCTCGAATCTCTCCTGTCAGGTCAGCTTTACATCCCAGTAAGGAATGAACAGCAGGCATCAGATCCACTGCATCTTGGAGTGAAATTGGTGCATGTCAGCAAAGCTCTGCAAAGCCCTTCTGCATCAATCCATGTGTTCCTTTTTATGGCTTCCTATTATAGCAAAGCATTCTGGGCTAAAATTATTGGTGCTGTTTGCAGATGCGAGCTTGTGAAACATGCAAAGCCAGGATTTTTAAAGAATTTTCTAACAAAAATCTGCTTGCTTTAAAGTAGTGGGGTGGGCAGCTCCCTGCAGTGCTCCTCAGCCTTCCTCTGCCTGTTAAAAGCTGAACTAAGCTCTGGGAGAACTGTTTTGCTCTTTCTGAAGTTAGAGCTTTATCTTCGAGCTCAGCGTGTGTAACTTCTCCCCAAGGGGCAGGACAGCTTGGGCAAACAAAGAATTTCCATGCATCACTTTGGCACTCACACAGTGTGGGAAAAGGTAATAGAAATGGAAGCTCTGTGTGGTCATAAGGCCATGAAGTTACTGACTTGGCAGATGATCATCTTGATTTCTATCATGGGAGCCCTTAATTGGAATGCTTTTATCTCTCCTTATCTCCAAGCACACGTCTTCCTTTTCCTGATCTCACTGAAAAAGCCTTTTTTCTCTTCAGATTTAGGTCCAAATAAAAACTCTGGTAATCAGGTACGTCTTCAGCCCAGTCCTGCTTTCTTATTTACTTTGGTTGAGAGTACCTCCAAAGAAACTGTAAAGTGGAGGAAGACTGAATTTACTGTTAGAACTGAGCAAAAAAGGGGGAATAAAGGGAAGGAAAAAAATGTGTTTACAGCACTACCTGCTTCCAACAACAACAGGCTCTGTGTGGGGAAGGGGTTCAGAGCTTGGGGTTTGTGTGTAGAACCCACACCTTCGTGCAGAAAAGCAGGAAATTCCAAAGCTGTGCAGGGAATGTTTGTTTGTTTTTAACCCATAGGGAAATCAGTGCATGAACAGAACCTACAGTTACATGAATTCAGGCTCACTAGAAGAAAAAAGGGGGAAAAAAGTTGTTTTGCTCTCTCATGGCCCTGCACATGGTAAGCTTTCAAGATGTTAACACAATATATGCTTATTTTCTCTATGTATTAAAACAAAAAATGTGGTCAGGTATTTTAAAGAAGCCAGCAGCATTTCAGTGGAGCCCTTAATCTACACTAAACTACAATCACTGAAATGCTTCTTCCTATTTAAGACTTTCCTGTGCCTAGTTTGTGTTGTGGGGAAAATATTCAGCCCTTTCTGAAAACAGTTCTTTAGTAAGGTTACTACCCAGAATCACCTAACATAAATATCCATACTTTACCCTTTTACATTTCCATGAACTCCATGCAGAATTATAGTATGTGGATGGTTGTCTGAAACTCTCTGTGACGTACGCAGGCTTATGCAAGCAGGAGAACTAAATAAAGAGCCTAATTGTATAGACACTGGAAGCCCTTTAACCACGCTGTTCCTGTCCCTCCACCCTGTAATAGTCCTGGATGTGTTTCTCTTATGTCTCATAAGGTCTGCTTCACAGATTAGAAAGCTGAGGCATGCACAAAGCAAGTAAATATGAGAGCTTTGGCTTTTCAGCTCTAGATAAGACAGTGCAGGAAACTGGAACAATCCTGGTTGAAAAACAGGATACAGAGCAGCAGTTCTTAAACTTGGCTCCCACCCCCCTCCCCCAGCATGGGTTGTTTGTTCCTGCTTGCTTGAGTAACACTTATTGGAGGTGGAGGGACACGGGACAGCTGTAAAACATGCATAGAGGAGGGGATGGGCTGCCAGAGAGCTGCAGGAATGGGTGAGGGACACTGCTGGAGGGACAGGGCGTCTGGGGCAGCAGCGAGAGGAAGTTGTGCTTGAGCACGTCTGCTTGAAAGGAGCAAGGAGGGGGCTGAGAGTGGAGCAGAAGTTGCTTGTGGCTGCCAAAAACCATTGAACTTGTCCCACCGCTTCTTAGCAAGGGCCTTTGGGGTGGATTAATCATTTCCCAGCACATCGTTCTTCCTGTTCTCTGCCACGTTTGTTCCTTTCCTCCCCACGATGTACCACAGCCTTCTCAGCACTTCTTCTGCTCTGTTCTGCTCCACCTCTCCTTCCCTGCTTGCAGAAATGCAGTTCCCGTGATACTCAGTACTTGCTACAGGGTGGCATGTCTGTATTGTGAGAGAAAGCAACATCCAGTTCTGTGAGAGAGGGCCAGATCTGATTGCATGTACCAGCCCTCAGAGTTAAATGTTAAATGTTAGCATACAGTAAGCTACCTTCCTTGAACAAGAGCATTTTGGTCCAAAGAACTGGACACATTTTTTCATCCGAGTCCTAATTATGTCTTTTCTTGAGGGTCTGCATTACATGGCTGCCGTCCTTGTAACAGAACTGTGAGCTCTAAATCAAGTCTTCTTCAAACAGAGCCAATAAAAGCACGCAGCCAGCTGGCAATGGCTCGCCTGCTCCAACAAGCAGTAATCAGCCTCTAAAAACAGATGTAGTAAAGGAAAAAATTAATTTTAAAACATGAACTGCTATAAATAGGCAAAAAAAAAAAAAAGAAGAAGAAGTAAAAGCTGAATTTGGAATAGGGCAAATCTGTTACTTGGGCGGAAAATGCTACAACATCGATCACAATTGTGTTGCTTATCCTGTTAGTGCTGCCATTTGTGAGCAGCCTCACACTTAGGATTAGTGCCATCAGGGGGGAGGGGGCTGTTATTTTCCATAACTATTCTATATGTAGGCTGTTTTATTTTTCCTTTTTTCTTTTTTTTTTTTTTTTTCCTTCCAGACCTGCACTAGGGGTGAGTGCCTCATTGTGTCAGCAGGGAGCAGCCTGTGGGAAATTGCTTTATTCCCCAGCAGCTGTTTGTGTTAAAATAATCTTTCATTTAACTAACAGGAGAGGATGTCTGTTAGCACGATGTTTGTATGAGAGTTTTTCATTCTTGTAGCTGTTCGCCTCACTCTTTGCGGTATTTTTCAGGAAGCTCGAGCTTCGTTAGTCATGTGGTAACATCATCGTCTATGGTAACCTCCTATGATTCTAACCCTCACCATTTCACGGAGCCTGCACACACCACAGCCATTACCTGCGCTCCTCCCCGCCCCTTCTGCAGGGAGCGGACCCACGGCGCGGCCCCGCCAGAGGGCGCTCGCCCGCCAGGATGCGCTTTGCGCCCCGCCCACCGCCGAGTCCCCGCCCACCGCCGCCGCCCCGCCAATCAACACTGTCCCTCCCATCGACATGCCCCGCCCACCTCAGTGGCACCACCAATCAACACTGTCCTATCGTCCGCATGCTCCGCCCACCGCAGTGGCCCCGCCCACCAACACCGTTCCGCCTGCTTGATTGCCCCGCAGGCAAGAAGGGCGCTAACAGCAATGGCGCTCAGGGCCGGGCGCAGTGTTGGGCAGCGGTAGGTCAGGCTGGTGGTTGGAGGCGATGATCTCGAAGGTCTTTCAGACCTCAAATGACTCGACGATTCTCTGCACTGAGCCTCGATGTGCTGACCGTGTAGGAAGCTGGCTATCTTGTGCTAAAAATACAGCGCTGTGCAGTGCTGACTGGTGCTGCTGCCTCAGCTGAGCTCAGGAACTCCTCCGTGTGCAGACCTTGGATCAGCGATAAGGCTGTCACTGTATCTTCGGTGCTTTCAGTGCTAATCTGTTCTCTCAGTTATTTTTTATTATTATTATAATTAAATATTAACATCCCATTTGTCAATCTGCTAAAAGGAACTTGCTTATCTCCTTCAATTCAGTTGTTAACGTTCATTGCAGTTTTATCTATTTCTGAACAGTCTTTTTAGCTGAAGTTATAAAGACACTAAAGAGAAATCAGCAGTGCTGTTGGCTGCATCACCCAAAGTTCCCAGCACTGACCTGTGCATTTGATTTGACCTTAACCCAAGCACTTTTTCATCTGTTCTGCATCACACGTTGCCTAACCACAAGCAGGGGGTAATGCTTCATAAAACACTCTGCACGAAATGTGGTAGAAAAAATGTTACTAAATGGTATTTGTGGTGAAACAGTGACTTGTAATTAGACCTAATTGTTCACAGTGAGACATACTAACCCATATATGTATGTATGTATAGCAGTAGGAAATGATTTTAACTACTGACACCTTAACTCTTTTCCAGGCTTGAGGATTTCACCTTTTTGGAAGCACTTCAGATCTGTGACGACTCAGTATGTGGGTATGTGCAGAAATCAGTTTCGCTAGCAACAGGCAAAGAGCTAATTCTCATTTTTACACCTCAGGTGTTTATGAAGGTTTGCATTGGATGTGATTCTAAATTGCTGTGGCTCCTGGAAGTGGACTTTCCACCACTGGAGCTTTTGCTCTGGCAGAATTTTCTGGTGTTGTCTTTGGAAGTGTCACTGTGTCCCTTACCTCCTCCTGGGTCTCTCGAGGTGCTTCAGGAAGCCTCTCACAGAGCACTGCAGTCTAGGGAGGGAAGACAAGGACCTCACTAGCACCTAGAGGACAGGGTAGCCTAGAAAATAAGAGAGAGAACATATTAGTTATTTAGAAAAGCGATCTTAAAGTAACTTGAAGATCCCTTGTGTGGAATAGAAACAAATAGAAGGTTCTCTACCCTGAGAGCTGAGTCTGCAGTCACTCTTGAGTGGCATCTTGAGGCAGAAGCTGGGATCAGCGTCATCTGGAGAAGCACCCTAACAGGCAGCAGCTCCCAGTTTCTGTCTCCCACCTGAGGGCTGCGTTCAGCAGGAGCTGAGTCTCACAGGTGAAAAATACCACAGATGGATGGCATCTTGCCTCTGGAGAGATAGTAAAACCCAGCACTGACACACCTAACCACTAATTTGGAAAAAAAAATACATTCTGGCATAGCATCCATGAGAGCTTGCCAACCTTTGTCCTACAGCAGTGATAACACTCTTTCCAAAGTGTGAGGAAGAGCAAATAATTAAATCCATTCTCTAAATTCAAGAAAAAAAAAATAAATGAGATAATGAGTGAGTTGAGGTCTGGAGTTCTCTGCTGTAATTGTCCCAGGAGCACAAAAAGGCACTTCTGAAAAATAATTTGGAAATCTCTCCAAGCCCATAACCATAAAGCCAGCTGTCTCTCACTGGATCTTCCAGTGTATGCTCTCAGATGACTCAGGCATCAGTTAACATGTCTGAGAAAATCACCTAGGCTGTTGCTTTCCCAAAGCCTAAGTATGTTCCTCAAAACAGCTATCTGTGCTGTGCTTTTGGGGATGTAGGCCTGGTTGGTACAGTTCTGGGTTCCAGCCACAGCCCTGCTCCTGTGTTTACATAATATCCTTTCTGCTTCTTTGCTGACCACACGCGTACTTCAGTGCTCAGGCAAAGCTCAGCAGGGCAAATCTTGCTAGCTGTCTTCACATTGTTGCAGAAGTAACACAGTGAAATTCAGTATCTTCTCAATAAGTGAAGTTAGATACTTATTTGTAAGCCTGGTCCTTAATGCAAGAAAACACCTATAGCTGTCCCTCTAAATTAAACTGGGCTATGCAGGAAGAACGTCTCAGTTCATGTTGACTTCAGCTGCTTGCAGTGTGTGAAAGGCAGGAATTAAGTCAGTGACAGATCTCCAGTGGTTAAGATATGCCACTGTTCATGTCCTTTCCAAATGGCCCAGTCATCGGGTGTCTCTTTTGTGCAACTTTGATGCACACGTTAATGAGATGATGTTTAGAGAAGGCACAGGTAGCTGTGCATAACGTTCTGCAAACCAGCTGGCATGAGGCACTGCTGGTACAGTGCTGTCATTGCACTCTGCATTCACTGCCCCTGCGTCTGAGCATCTTACCAAATTAAATATTAAACATTCTAGAGGATATCGTGTTCCTTTGTTTCTTTGGCAACAGAGAACTTGAGCTCTCTTGATCCTCCCTGACTTCACATTTTGCAGGTTCATGTCTCAGTGTTCTTTTGACGCTTGTTTTAACACCCTGGAGATCTCAGTTCACTCTCATGTCTGTTATACAGAAGATGTGGTGTACAATCAACTAGACAAGGAGATAGCTACTTAATGAGCAGACACCCAGACACTCATCTCATCAGCACCCAGACCTAAAGGTGAGAAAGAAGTGCTGTGGGGCAGAGCAGGAGAACAAGAAGCCACATCTATTCTTAGAATCCGGGGTCATACCAAACTCTGCCACTGATCACAGTGACTTCTAACATTAGCTAAGCAGAGCACTGACTTGCAGAGACCAGCTGTAACTAGTATGTATGTAAATAATAATAGTTAGTAGCCAGTCTCCCTATTAAAACGTCTGGTTTGAGGACGCTGGACGTAGGTGACTGCTTCTGTTTTTATGCTTCCATCTACTTTGAGCAAATAAGATCCACACTGGTTTGAAATCAGAATATTTCTTTCCATTTTTTTTTTTTTTTTGCCATTGGAAACACAAGCAAGTCTTCCTAGCACAAAAGCAAATCCCCTCAGCTCTGGGAGCAAGGCTTCCCTGTGCTGCTTCCATTACATAACATCCTCCAGGAACATATGGGCCAGCAAACAGAAGACGTCCGCTGCATAATTATGGCACTGACAAACCCATTGAACCTCAGCAGCTGCCACTGGGGAGATTTCATTCATTCCCAGTATTGCCTTTTAAACTTAAGTGGCACTGAAACAAACACATCTTTGATCCAAGTAGGAAATCATTTGGAGCTCTGTGCTTAATAGAGCTGAAGCCCTGGGAAAATGATGTTTTTATTAGCCTGTATGACAATGCGGGCCTCATGGCAGGCATGCAGCAGTCTGATGTCAGCCCCATTACTTTTTCAGATATATTTGGAAATATTTGTTCTTGAACTGATGTGGAAAAAAAGTGCTTTAATTCAGCTGTGCTGCTGGAGTACCTATAAACTGTATTTGGGACCTCAAAAGGAATTGAGGGAAGGGGGAGAGGAAGCACAGTTTTGGCAGTTCAAAACAGAGTTGTGTCTCTGCATTTCTCCCCTTGGGCTACTTCATGTTCTTTTGGGGTCACTTGTTTCTCCCTTACCTCAAAATGCAAATGAGAGATTTCCCTGGAAAACGACTCTGTCTTATTCCCTGGTGGAGGTAATTGTAAACTTTATCAATCTAAATATTACTCCTAGTTACAAACAATTACATCAACTGAGAAGGGAAGCTGGCTCTTGCACAGACAAATCTGGCATGCTTACAGTAAGTGAGCAATGGTTTGCAGATATATACATCTAATGGAGATCTTCAAGATGCTCTCTGTGTGCATCTCTATCTCTTTTAGGGCTCCTTTATTTTATTTTATTTTTTTCATTTAAATGAACTGTGCTCAGACTCTGAAATTCCCTTGTCTGGAGTCATCTAACATCTGTGTTATATCCATTTAAACAGCAGATGCAATGGGAGACAGCCTGACGACAGAGGACAGTGGTGATGAGCTAGCATTTCATCGAACAATACCTCAGCCTGACAGGTGAGCAATGGAGAGCCTTTAGAAATAATGCATGAGCTTCAGGCTCCCCTGCCACAGGAGTCTGTTACCACGCTGCTCACCTGGTAGCTGCTGTTTCCTTTACCACTGATCCTTTTTACAACGTCACCTGTGCTGATGGAAGAATCAGTGTCATGCAGCAGCCCGGTAATGAAGCTGGGAGAACCAGGTTACCAAGTAGCAGTGAGAAAAGCAGGCATTTGGACTTGCAGTTCTGAGTTACACAAAGCCCTCCAAGTTCCCACACAAGTGAGATCTCTTTAAACCCTGCTTGCCAAGCCATCGAGACCCCCTATGTGGTTTATCGGGAAACTGGCACCGTCATTAGAGCACAATAAAATAAAATCATTGTAAGGAAATAAAAGAGCATTCCGGTCTCTTTCTGAACAGATTTGTAGCACAGAAGGTGACTGAACTGCACCAACCTTTTATTGGGAAAAAAAAAAAAAGCCTCTGAATAAAGAAAAAAAAAAAAAAGTAGAACTTCAACAACACGGCAGAGAGCAGAAATTATGTTTATTTCACTGCCCTGGGATAGCACAGGGAGATGTGCTTGTAAGGATGGTTGTTTGTATAAATAAATGTTCATTCTTGGCAGTGGAATGCAAACTATGCTGAAGGGCTGGAAACAGACCACTTTGTAAAGCTGAGGCCAGAGTAAGGGAAAGATGAAGCGAGGTTGTGGAGAGGAAATTCACATTCATTTTTAGCAACTTGGAGAGTTTCTCAAGCATGTTTGACATTTTTAATTATGCTGATGTAGAGCCTATTCCAAGGACAAAAGAAGTCAGGATTACAGGGTAAACAATTAAGAAATTTCACAGTGGCCAGCTAGGGATATTTTTGCCTGTGGGTCTGGAGAATTTGCTGAAATATGGGATCACCTTTCATACTCTCTAGACAAATGGAATTTGAGTGTCTTGCAGAATTCTCACCTAGGTCAGGAGCCTCAGATCTGTACTGTTTTACTCAAGGTGCATTTTTTTGATGGCACTGGAAGGAGATCAGTCTGAACTGCTGCTATGTGTCCAAGCTTTGCTGCAGGGCTTCCTCAGGAGGCGAGGAACAATTTCACTTCATCTGTATCGACTGTTTCAGAAACTGTAACATTACAGTGGAAAATAAGACTGCATTTTCTTGTGGAGAAAAGGATCAGCTCTGCTGCATCAAATCACACAGCCATGGCCTGTTTGTCCATCCTCCATGCTCGGTGTGTTCTACATCATGGCCACAGCATCTCATTTTGTTTGTGTATCACTGGAAAAGGGCTGTGAGTGCTCATTCACCAGCCATCCTTGCTGAAGAACTCGCAGTGACATCTACCTGTATTTTAGTCCCTGTATCAATGGTGATACACATAGCACTGGAATGGAGGAGTTTACCATTTGTTGCTGAGCAGAAACATTTTGGAAAAAAGGTAAGGGAGAGGTTCTTAATGCACACCTGCTCTGTTTGCCCAAGATGCCATGGCTTGTGTGCTAATACAAGGGCTGCTACTCGTACTTCTAAGCTTGGTACAGTTGAATAGGAACTTGAATTCTCTTTGAGATAATGGAAAGTCACAGTGGAGGTATCCAGCTTCTGGGCATGAATAAATCATCAAGGGTATGAATTATTCAGAGATCATCCCCACAGCATGTGCTACATTCAGACTCAAGAGGCAGTATCCCTATTGTGTGGGCTTTTTTCCCCTCAAAATTACAAATGTATAACAGGCTAATGACTCTAAATATTCAAATGAAATCTTGGGAAATTAGATTAGAAGAATAATTTATTAAAAAACAACAACAGAGGAGTAAAAAAGTGCATGAAAGAGCTGAGGTACTTCAGCCTGGCTAGAACTACAATGATCAGACATTCTTCTTAGCTCGGTGACACTGTTGAATCAAGCTGTCCACAACAGTTAGAATCACACTGGGAAATATGAATAAATAGTGGCTCAGAAAATTGGAAACACCGATTGGAGGAAAGAGCTGAAATTATATGGGCACACAAACAGGACAGAAACTGACCTGTGCTTCTAACATCTCGTGTGCAGTTCTGGTGTAAGCTAGAGGGGACATAACCAAACCAGAGATGAATCCACTCCAACGCACACTGGAAGAAATAAAAAAGTCCAATGCACTCAATAGCCAGGAAATGGCTGGTTCATCCCTCACAGGAAATGAGTCACCCGAAAGCATCTGCGAGGAGCAGCAAAGACAGGGAAGTTCTGAAATAACATGAGCTGATAACAACAGCATAACACATACAGATAAGTCTCTCATTTTGTCATTCATTAGGAAGGAGGGATGAAGTGCAAAACTTCAGATTTTTGGGTTATTCTTACAATTTTAATTTGATGCAAATACTTGCAGCACAAAACTGGGGACAAACAGTTCCAATGCTGTTAAAAGGTGGATTCATATTGTAAAATGGCAGCACTAATGAGAAGTGTCACGTGCTGATAAAATTGCTTGCAAAGTGCTATCCATCTTTGTCCTTGGAAGGGAAGCATCAAAGTGCTGTGTGGCACAGCTAACACAACATTCAGTTTTGCAGCTCGAGCTGCTTTGAAACATTTCCTTCTGTCTAATATTGAAAATATATAAAGCTCAATTCCAAAACAATGCATCAACCACCTACCAACTGGTCCACTTTTTGATGATTCTACAGTGCCAAACTCTTCTGGATCAGTGGAAAAAATCCTTCCTTTGCTAATGATGCATGCTGCTGGTAAAGCTGAAAGCCTACAGTTAGGAAACGACCCTAGCACCGAGCTAACACAGCCAGCTTGTGTGCTCACCTCTCTTCCTCCAGTAACCCAGCTCTCTGCCTGTGCAGCTTGTAACTCCTGCCCTGCAGTGCTTCTGGTCCCCCTTCCTCTCCATTCCTCAGGCTGGCTGATCAGCAGACACACAGGTCTTATTTTGGAGTGATAAACAGCAGTGAGATTGCTCTTTCTCTGCTAGCTCCAGCCTAACCATTTCCAGGGCTGTGATGTGGCATCATGAATGATGCACATAAGAATGTTCTTGGCATCCCAAGATGTTGCTAAAGCTGCAAACACTCTTTTAAACAAAACAGCCATGTTAATTGAAAGTGGTTTAAAAGAAATAAAAGCAACAAAAAAGAAGCAAAGTTATTTGAAACATCCCCTGCCACTCCAGATTGCACTGGGGCTATACTGTAGCAGAGTTATAAATGAAAGTGTTTCCTGGTTTAGAAGTTTGCAAGGTACTGAGAATAAAAAGGGAGAGGAGGGTGCAGGAAAAGAATGTTTTGTCATTAAAAGCACTACCCAGGATGTGGACACTACAGACAGTTCATTTTCCTCATCAGAGACCACATTTTTGGAGGGTTCCTGTTTTCAGTTCACTGATAGAAGGGCAGGATCGAACAGTCAGCAGAAGAGGGAAAAAGCTTTCTAGTTTGCCAAGGAATACAGTTACACAGAAAAGCATCCTGTGACTGTAGCACAGGCTGCAGGGCTATTTAAAAACACAAAGAAAAAAGGCAGGAAAAAGGTCCTTTTCGTTTCAGAGTTCTCTCTTCCCGACGTGGTAAATTAAACTCAGAGAGATAACGTAGGCAGGAAGGGCTTAGAAAGAGAAAAACCTGGGTGTGTCTCTCCAAGGCCTTTCTGGCCATGTGAGTAACTGGAGCTGGGGGAGGGTGGGACCTTGTGCTGGATTGTACCAAAGCAGCTGATTCATATTTTTTTCCTTCTCCTCCTCCTTTTTTTTCTTTCTTCTTCTTTTTTTTCTTTTCACGTGGCTATTTTCATGTGGGCTTCTTTTTCAAAACAAAAAGATACAGTCAGGTCATTCTCCCAGATACTGGTGGTGGTGGTTGTTTTTTTTCCCCCATAAAGTATTATCTTGTTCTCAAATGCATTTTCCTGTTTGGCCCAGAGAAATGCTGCGTTACACAATAGCATCCTCAGTCAGTTTGCTACCATTGTGTCAAAAAAGATACTAGAGTTTCTGTTAAGTATTACAGTAAGATGATTAAAGGTTGCATAATCAGCATTTCTGCTACAAAATCTGAGTAAGCTTGCAGAAATTTTAAGTTTTTTTTTTTAGTTAGGCCACAACTATTCGAGGGGTCTTTGAAATACAATAAACCCTTGATGGCATCCATCCATGTTTGCTTTTCCAAAGATATTTGAAAAGCAGCTGGAATACCTGCACTTGCAATAAACTAATTTCAATAGCCACCAGAAAATTAGATGTTAGATAATATGAAATGAAACTCTTCCGTGTGAAACATAGCTTAAAATAGGCACAGTTGGAGAAAGTGTGTTATGGCTTGTGAGACAGGAATCAAATTCCTGCTCTGCTTTGATCAAATCAGGTTAACTCTCTGGCTCTCATCTCAACGACTCTAAAGCAAATCACACAATCCCATCATTTTCCCATTCTCTGACTCACCTAAGCTGTAAATCTCTTATCAGTGGCACAAGCTAAGCCTCCTTTCATATGCAGTACCGAGCAAAATAACTTGGATTTCAAAAGGGGCCTTTGGTCGCCTGTAGTAATAGGGAAGAACATAACTCTTCTCCATTTTGAACTTTACTGTTGCAGCAAAGGGCAAATGGCTGGGAGCCCAACCAAGCTCTTGATAAAATCTGAGCTCACTGGGAGCTCTTGCATGTCACAGATGGTGCCAAGAGTGAGCCGACAAGCGAAGCATCCCACTGCTCTAGGAGAAAACAGGGCTCTGGGCTATAGGAACCAACACAGGAATACGTGTTCAAGAAAAACTTGCAGCTGACTTCACATTTTTAATGGTTTGTTTTTTTTTTTTTTTTCCTATAGTTACCTGTATGCTTTGTGTATGCTTCAGAAGAAAATGAGAACACAGAAGGCATGCCTGTACCTGTCAGAACTACCTAACATGAAGCAGAAGCAATGCCCGAGGACATGACTCCATGTTTCATCTGCACTTTTAAATCTTTTCCCAAACCTTTGCAGGTGCCACAGACGCTGCTGTGTTACAGCTCCTATGCTTCCATCCACGTATTTGTTTACTGCTGACAACAGAGGCAAGATTGGCAGATCTGTACAAATGTTTTCACAAAAATGTCAGCGGTGGGTGTGCGAGTGAGGGATGAAGGATCCTTTCTGCAGCAAGACCAGTATTATGTTGCCTAGAAACACCCAAAACAGGGCTGCAGCTAATGAAGCCAAGATCAATGTCGACTGAACGTTAGATATTTGATTCAGTGCTACACAAGGGACTCGTAGGGAGGCCTGGGACAATTAATTTTTGCGCTGCAGTCAAAGGATGGGGTTATGACAAGCGAGGCAAAGAAAATAAATAACGCTGGTAGAATTCCCAGCGAGGAAATATTGGCTATATTTAGACAGAAACACGCAGCTTTTCATCCACGTGGTGAGAGCAGGAGGAGCAGCCCAGGGCTGCCAGGTGGGAGTGCTGTGGGGCGAGCACTGCTGGGACCACCTGAACCAGAGGGATGCTCACAACTGCATCCTTTTTCCCAACGATTTTAAAGGCTCCGCATCTCTTGGCACACAGAGGAGGTGGATGTTTAAGGGAGCCAAGAATCCAATCCAAACGTATCCGTGTGTTTGTGTGGCGTATAAACTTACCGTAGCCGGCCCAGCGCCTGCAAAGGTACTTTTGCTTTTAGAGGTTTGAAAAAGTGCGGATTTTACCTCGGCTTCCGGGAGATATGCAGCAATTACACGTATTCAGCACGAAACACGCTTATCTAAGTAATCACTGACTGGAAAGGAGGTGTTTCTGTCAGCAAACGTTGCCACAGCTGGACCTGAGGGGAACGCCGCCTCAGGCAGCGCAGCCTTACCTCAGGCACTGCCTCTCTGCACAGTCCTCATCATTAAGACATAACCCGCAAATAAACAAACAGATTTTGCCCTAGATTTTAAGAAAAAACACTCCTAAGTGCTGTCTAACATCATCAGCCCCCCACCAGACTAGCAATTAACTTAATTGATCGAGTCTCCCTTACTCGAGATGGCGGCTGACAGCACCGCGCGGCTTCCATGCCCGTAGCCAAGATGGCGGCGGCCGCTCCCCGCGCAGGAGGCTGCAAGGCGCCGGGCCGCGCCGCGGATGACAACGCAATGTGCACGTTGGCGCCCTTGCCCGTACTCAAGATGGCTCCCGATGAGGTTATTTCACGCCCTGCCCCCAATCAAGATGGCGGACGCGTGTGGCATTTCGGCATCCTTCCCGCTCTCAAGATGGCTCCTCCCAGCCGTTTCCCGGAGCCTATCCAATCGCGCCACACACTGGGGTTGAGAACCGCCCCCCGCCCCGCCCGCAGCCAATAGACGAGTCGAGAAGCGCCAGGGCGCCAACCTCCGGAGGAGGGCAATCCCCGCCCCGTCCATCAAGATGACACCTCCAGTAGCCAATGGGAAGCTGGCGCGGGTGAGGCGGGCCGGGTGGCGCCGCCATTTTGTGAGTCTATAACACGGAGCGGTCGGGCTCGTTCCTGTTATTCCGGCGTCTCCACTCCGTTCCCTGCGGGTCTCCTCCGTGTGCAATGGACGGGTGAGTCTCGGCCGGCGCGGGCGGGGCTGCGACGCTAGCCGCTCCGAGGGACCGCGGGGAGCGTTACGGGATCCCTCCCGGGGTCCGAAGGAAGCGGTCGAGTTGTGGTACCGCGCCGGGGGCTGGGGCGGAACCGGGAGGAGGAGGAGGTAGAGGGGGGGGGAGGGGGCACCGTGGGCGCGGTCGGACCGCGAGGGGAGGGGAAGGAGCCGGGGGGTGCTGAGGCGGGGGTTCTTTACCACAGGACGACGAGCGGCTGTGGGGGGCGAGAGCCGCGCTCTGAGGGCCCCCCCCAATCCGCCGCTACGGTGCCGGGAAGGCCGCGCTCAGCGCCGCACCGCTCCGCGCCCGGAGGTGGGAGCGGCGGCTCCGCCCCGCTGGGTGCTGGGGGCCCGGCGGCGCCGCGTGGGCGTGAGGGGCTGGAGCGCGTCCCCGCGTGCGCGCGCGCGTGTGGGGGGGGGGGGGGGGCGACGGGAGCGGGCGCACCTGGCGACGGGAGCGCGCACCTGGAGGCGGGGGCGCGCTCGCGGCTGATTCACTCCCATTGTCCGCAGCGGGGAAAGGCGCGGGGCTTCCCGTGTTTGTGGGAGCCTGCGGGGCGATGCGGACGCTGTACGTGGAAGTAAAAGCAACCGAAACCCTTCTGAGGTGTATGGGGAGGGACGGGGTGCGGAGCCACGGGTTCGGCTCTTCGTTTTTCAGATCGTTTGGCACAGAACTCTCTGCCCCGCTGGTTCTGCTCCGGGTTTTCCCCCTCAGCCCGTGACAGTAATGTTTGCTTTAAGGCTAAAACTGCGTTTTCTTGCTGGTCTGATTCTCGTTCCTTGCTGAGCGCAGTGTTGAGCTGCAGTTCTTCCCAGAGCCCCCAGAAAAGCAGTTTGTGCTCCCAGCGCCTTAAAGCACAGCAAGCCCAAGGCGGTGCTCCTCGTGCATCGCGTGGCTTGGGAAGCGGTGTGCTCTTACACTGAAATAATGTCTGTTTTCATCAAAAGAAAAAAAAACACACATCCCAAAACTATATCTTCCAATACGTGCAGTTGGGAAAGCTGCTTTGCTGCATGTGTTACAGTAGCTCTTAAGTTACGAGTGTGAATTATTCCTGGCTTATGGAGGATCTCTGTGTGATCTGCTTACCCCAGGAAAGCTGTCCCCTGTTGGAGTTCCAGCAGCTCCTCTGGTGGCACTGTGTGCCTTCAGCAGAGCTGTGATTTCTCCTACCCAAAGTGATGCCTGGCTTGTTGTCTGGTTGATCCTTGCTGCAGGGAGGGCTGTTTGGGAAGGGATTCAGGTTCTGTCCTGCTGCTTAATCTTTTATCTGTTAGCACAGGAATCATTTCATTTCATGTTAAAAGTAGCTTCATTAAAGGTTGTATTGCCAGCTCTTCTAGAAAGTGAACTATGAATCCCGTATTGAAGCTTGTTATACGATAAGAACACAGCTGAAGATATAATGTGCAGGAGAAACAAATTAAAATATGGCGTTTAATAAAAACTAGATTGGTGGTGCTGCTGCTAGTTCTGTGTAGTTTATCACATGGGTTGCAGTTCTCAATAGTGCTTGGCATGTAAAAGCTTTTCCTGTTGGATAATTGTGAAGGCTGTCCCCTGCTAAGGCGACTTTATGTAAAACATTTCCTGTGCCTGAGGCCCGCAGGAGGAACAGGAAGCAGGAGCAGTTGCTGGGGGTAAGGCTGAGAGTTTTGGAAACTGGAGAGATTCCTTCTTCGTAATGCACTTTGCTGGGAATACCTTAATGACTGAAATCCGTGGGTCAATGTATGTATTTTAATTGAAGAAACATATACTCATACTACATGTAGTAGTTGCTGTAGAATGATTCTTTAAGCTGATACGTACAGATGGGTGTGATTAGCTCATTAGTGGTGGCCCTGGCAGTGCAGCAGAACCCATCTGGACCTGAGCAGAGCCTGGAGAATCCCAACCCCTGCGAGGCTGCAGCTCCAGCTGCAAACTGCTGCGGTGTGATGACATGGCAGGTTGGGTTGGAGGAGGAAGTGTGAGGAGCTGAGCTGGCCTGGGCGTGCGTGACAGCTCATTTGTGGAGCTGGTGAGATGGGAATGGCTTAATAATAAGATGGAGCAGTATTTAATTCCCTAAAAGATGAAGCGGTGCAGAAGGGCAGGGAAGGAAGAACGAGTTTGTAAGTTTTCTGCTGTTATTGACTGAGGTTTGAGTGGTGTTCTTGAATACTTCAGATTTCATGTTGTCGTAAGAATGACTGCACTGCTTTCTGTTAGTGCTGTGTGTTCTTCCTAGCTGCAGCTAGCCCTGCTGGGGTCCTCTGCCCTGAACATTTGGACTTTGTCAGTGATTCTGTTGGAAAGATAGGAGCTGAAATGGGTGGTGCTGCACGTGGTGCTCCTATCTCAGTTGTGTTACATTGCTGCTTTGCCACGGGTTGGATTTTATTTAGAAAAATAAGTAAAAATCTTCAATGCAAGGGTGCAGTTGAAATCCTCTGCCTGCCTTGAGCACTCCCACTGGAAATAATATCCAGGTGTGGTGATGCTCTGGAAGGTTCCTGAGGTGCAGTGTGACAGACTGATTCCAGCAGGGGAGATGCTCTGTGGGTGTGCATGGAGTGATGGGTGCTGCTGACAAGAGCTAGCCCAAGTTGCTTGGTGTACAGCTATGTTACTGTTCACATTGATCAGTTAATCTGAAATTCTCACTTCAAAAGCTTAAGCATATGTGATAGAGTTGTTTTTTTCCTTCTGCTGTGTTAGGCTGGGAGCTGCCTGGCTGTGCTCAGGTGGAGCTGGGCTGTGAGCACCAATAGCTCCGAGCATTGCTGGTCCTCATTGCTGAGCTGGCTGCTCCTTCAAAGTTGAGAGGGTTTCTTTACAGAACAGGGGAGGTTACTTCATCCAGTGTCAGGTTTTTTAAGCACGGTGGAGGTGACTGTTGGTGATGGAGCTGACTCTTGACACTTCTGCCATTGGTTTAGTCAAAGGCTGCGTTCTCATCACACTGCATTCCTGTGAAGGGAGAATGCTGAACTTGAGCAGCGTGGGGTTCTCAGTTTCAGCCCCACAGCCTTATGCTTAAAAAGGGTACGTTCCATTCTGGGCAGTGGAAAAGCTGCATTTTTATTTTCCTAGGACTGCTGGGTCTCGGGTCTCCACCATCACCATCTAATAATTTTCCTTTGTATGAACTGTCCTTGGCTCACCTGCAAAGACAACTGTGCACTTTGACTTGCTTTTTTTCTTACTGCTGTAAACTATGCTGGATATTTGTGGCAAACCTATCTAACTTTTTAATCCTTTTCTTTCTTTTTTCTACAGCATTGTCCAAGATATAACAGTTGGTACAAAGGTAGGCACTTCTCACTTTTTCTCTCTTTTTACACTGCTCAGCATCTTGACCTAATTGTAGCCTCGCCAAATGTAGATCTTGAGCTTGAAGGGGTTATTTCTGGTACCATGTCTGTTGGCTTTAACCAGAAGGTAATTTAGTTTCATGTGCATTAAAACTTTTATTATAGCTCAGCACTTAGCTCTTGGCATTTGGACATTGATTATCAACTGTCAGAAGAGAACGTTATTGCATTTAGGAACAGCCCTTTTCCCCTGCTAAAATGTCAAGCTGTGCTTGTTATGTGGGTGCTAGACAATGGTTCTCAATGGAGAAATTGGTCCTTTCTCTTTAGAATTCCCCTTCTGCCACAAAATGGAGTGTTTAGCTGCTGATTTCTATCTCCTGTGAGTACAGTAAATATGACCTTTACCCTCCAGTCTCAGGTTCTGAAAGTGCAGACCTAACCCTGAAACTAAAGTGCTGACAGGAGCCTCCTTATCTGTGCTGCTCGGTAATAGCTGCTGTGTTCACAGGATAAAGCACATTCCTCTGAAATGCTGAACTGGAATGTGTGGGACAGATTGGCGCTCCTTGGTGTATTAAGGGCTTTTTATTTTCCTTAGTGAACATGGTAGGTAATGTTCTGGGATCAGGGTCACAGTAGTTCAGCCCTGCTGGTTCTTATTTGATAGTGCTTGGATGTGGATGTTGGCCTTCAGAGGAACGATCGTACAGCTTTGTGGCTGTGTTAGTATCTTCATTATTAAGTAAGGAGCAGAGATGTGTGTCAGCTCAGATAGCTGGTGGAGCGATGCAGTGTGAGATAGGGCTGATGTGGAAGGGAGCTGAGCTGATGTGGTGCGAGCTCTGGTGGGTCTGTGCAAGTGGAGGAGAAGTATTAGAGACAGTTTGCTCCTAGAAAGCAAATAGTTGTAATATTGAGAATACAGAACTGGATGTGAGTGCTGTAAACACAGGTGTGTGTGTTAGTGCTCCAGGGTTTCTGAGGAGTGTGAAACATGAAGAAAATCTCTTTAGCAGCTTGTAGGGGCAAGGTTGTTCTCACTTTTGCAGTATGATAATCTGAAATCTGAATCAATCATAGTGACAGCACGGCGTTGTCAACCAGCACTGAGCACTGCCTGCTGCAAGGAGCTGAGCTTCCACTGAAGGAGGAGGAGGGGAAGTTAGAGCATGGACAGTAAGGCTAATAGTTCCTAGCTACTTCACAAAGTGAAGCAAGCAGTCTCTTGACCACCACTCTGAGTAATCTGATTAATCTGGGTTGAAGCCCCCTAAATTGGAATTAATGTTGCATCTGTTAATCTGCAGCTTTAAGCGACGCTTCTACGCAGCTAAATGTGACTAAGAAGCTTCTGAAACTGTAATTGTAGTCCTCTCAGTCCATCTTGAAAAGCTTCAGGATGTGGTATTGCATGCCTCATGGTTCTGTCTGTGGGGCACAGAGCAGTCAGGTGGTTACAGTGAGGGCTGGGGGAAATCCTGAGCTCGTGCTTTCACTCCTAGCACAGGACAGAGCTGTAACAGCCTCTGTACTGTTTGGGCACTGGGGCAGAGAGTGGAGAAGTGCACAGAAAATGAAGCTGTGTGTTAAGGCAGGCAAGGGGAGGGTTGAGATGGTTGAATCAGATCTCAGAGCAAAAAGGGAAGTTGAAACATCTTGATAAAGGTAAGTTCTTAAAAACATTTTCTGATACAGCCATGTTATCTGATTGCTTAAGTCATTGAGTATGTCAGCGTAGCTTATGTAACAGAAGTTGTGTTGTCTAATGGTAAACTGTAACACTTCATTCTTATCGTGGGTTTTGCTGTAGGTGGGTTAAAATCTTGTCTGCAGCAACAAAGCGAGGGCTTCTCTTAGAGCTGTGTGCACAGAGTGAGTTGCAGGCAGCTCCTCACCAAGTTGTGTAATCAATTGCTTGTTGAGAGCACTTATCTCAGTGGTAACCATTAAACCTCATTGGCTACAGCTCTTTGTGATGCTGCTGTTGCTTCTTCAGTGCTTCTATTTCCATCTGCTTTCCTTTGGTTTGCCAGAAAGCAGTTGGAAGGACTGCAGAAGGTTTCTGTAACATCACAGAAACATTTCAGTCTTCTCTGCTACAATAACGACATTGATAGAGCTCTGTTGTTCTGGTGTCATTTTTCTGACCCCTGGGGCATCACTGAAATCGCTTTGAGGATTAACTGATTTTTCCCTCCCCCCCCCCATTCAGAAGCAGATGTTCCTTATAATTGCTTGATAACTGACCATAATGTGTAGCTGCAGTTTAGTGATCTGCTGGCTTTATAAAGCATTTCTAGCTGTGTTCACAAGCTTGCTGGCTGAGCTCCTAGGCTGGACATGAGTGCTTCACCTGGAAAAGTGTTCTTGGCCTGGGGTGTAAACTGACTCATTTTCTCTATGTATGTGCAGAGAAGGTAGGAACACAATTCTGTCAAGCTCCTTAAGGCGTTAGGAGATGAGTCTCAAAAGCTGTGAACTCTCTATTTTGTTGATAAGAGAACACTGGACACCTCTTTAGATGTTCTTGGTGTGACTGCAATACCCCAAAGCTGGAGACTTCTCAAACCAGTGGGGAAAGTCTCTGCAACCCAAAAACACTGCTGAGCAAACTGTCAGGGATGATTTACAACAACGACCTCTTGGTTGTCTCCCTGCTGTAAGATGTTCTGGGTTACTACAGTCCAGCATTGAAATGGAAGGCTTTGTAGAAAGGTGTACGTTTGCTCTGCTTTGTTTTAGAGGTGGGGTCTGGGTCTTTCCCATCCTTCACGTGTTATGAATCCTGACACCCTTGTGTTCCTTATACAGAGATCTGTGTTGTATTTATGTTCTGAAGTTCCCAGGTGTTCTCATGGCTGAATACCTGAGTGCTGTGCTGCCTGATGCCCTTGTTTCCATTGGGTGGTAACTGTGGCCATTCCTGGGAATTCCCATTCCACCAAATCCTCATGCTCTTCAGTCTGAAGTATGTCAACTTGTTTAGGAAACTCATTACAGTTCTGTTACAGGACTCTTGATGTGTGGACTTCTGGAATGTCCTGTAGATTGGAAACACGTGACTTGAGTCTCTCATCTGTCCACGATTTAATATCTGGGAAGGAAGGAAGCATCTCCTTTAGATGGGGGCACAGTACTTGGACTTGAAGGTGCTGGGTCTGGTCTGGGCACTGTTTCTAAGCAGGACTGACATAGAGAGAGTATGAACTGTGATATATTGTAATTCTTTAAAGCTGCATTTCAATTAAAAAATGTTGCTGGAAATGCTGAACAGTCATTGTAGTTTCTCTGTTAAATTGAGCTCTTGACAAAAGATGACACTTCCAGGAAAAAAAAAAAACTATACTTTTGTGGCATCTGAGAAGTTAATTTTTAAAATGGGGTTTGCTGGAGTGTGATACAGACTGCCTGCATAGAAGTGATTTGTGGTCAAGCAAGGATTTTTGCCATGGGAACAGTAATTATGGCTTCAGGCAGCGGGCCAAGAATGCTGTGAGGAAATTCCAGTCCTCTCCTATGGCTTTAGTGAGAGGCTGCAACAAGCTGGCTCTTGTGGCCTGCCTGCAACAGGCGTGATCACACATGTAGGGCACATGGCTGCAGCACATGATGGGGAGAGAGGAAAATGCTCCATCTCATCTGGGTGATCTGCTGTGCAAAGCCTGCTTTTGTGCACCTGTGTGCAGTTCATAGGTGACTGTCCTGTGCAGAGGCAAGCAGTGAGGAATGGTGGGTTATGGAACTGCCTAAATTCTTTATTAGCAGGATTTAAAGGTATTGGTTGAAGCTCAGGTGGTAAGCAAGGTTGTTATCAGAGGCTTATCAGCTGTCAGAGCTGCCTAAAGCAGTTCTTCACTCTGCATCTAGAACACTATGTGGAAACAAGCTGAAGCTGTGTGCACTTGGGAAGAGGTGGAGATGCACACTTGCTAGTGAGATGATGACAAACGTGGTGAGGAAGAGTGAATGTAGTTTAATTTCTACCTCCATGGGGCTCTTATACAGCTGTCTGCTAAGCTTTGCATGAAAACTCATCAAGTGCTGCTCTTAGTTCAGCGTGTGTTGTGGTAATCTCAGTGTAATTGCTTGGTCTGTGCCGAAGCAGTTTCTGGTTATTACACAATAATGATTTGGAAGGGATTGAATTAGTGTGGGGTTCCTTCTGAACCTGCATGCTCAGTTTGGCTTATGGGTTAGGTCACCAAATATTCCTTCATCGCTTCCATCTGTTCCAGAGTGATTCATCCAGCAGTGTTTGTGTGCTGGTATTTGTGCTCAGCTTTATGGAGAACCTGTCTGCTCTGCTGTAATGATTAGAGGAGCTCAAGGCTGACTGTAGTTAAGTTTCAACTTGGGAACAGTGGATCATAAAGCCTGGGTGTGTGCTGTCCTACAAAGCAAGAATGACTGCATTGCTGCAGCGTTTGCCGTTTAGGAATTTTAGAGCTATTTGCAATGGCCACACCTTTTATTTGCTCAGAGGGCAGGTTTGTTTCATGGAGTGTCTCCATAGCAGCTCAGGCTGAGAAAGAAAGTCAGGGAGGGGCTGATGTGATGAGGGGTGAAGGATCTGGCTTTGTAAAGCTGCTGTGTGCCTGAACTGAGGCATGCTGTTGCCAAATCCCACCTCGGGTTGTGGCAGCAGTTGCTTAATGTCATGCTGAAGTTTCTGGTGTCTCATAGTGTATGTATAGATTGGAGTTCCTATAGACATTGTACCAGGTGTTGTGGCAGTATGTACTGTAGGGAAACAGGCTTTCTGAGTGCCAAGTTGTATGCAATGCTGTGGCCAACAAATCTGGTTTCCAGGATGCTGAGAAATGTGAGTACCCAGTATGTCAGCGTGAGGCTTACTGGGAAGTTCAGATGCTGGCTCTTATGGACGGCTATTACACCGACTGTGGCCCAGACAGAAGTGGGGCTGCAGCAATTTAAAAGGCTCTGAGTTAAAGGTGCCAGGTGTTTGCTGTCCCCAAATGAGCTGAGTTTTTAAATAGTGCTTGAAATCTAAATGTGCTAATGCCCACATAGCATCTGGCTGGATTTAACTTGCAGGTGTTCCAGGGGCTTCTGCACTTGAATCAGAGCATCAAAATCGGCCAGGAGCCACTGAGTGGACTGAATCCCCCCCCACCTCTTGTTTTTGGGTCTGATGTCCCATCTGTGGGAGATGCAGTTACAGCTGAGAACCACTGCATGGTGCAGTGCCACGGCTCACCTCACAGCCATGAAACAGGCTGCAGGCCTCAGTTGCTCTATTAATGTTAAATCTCCTCCTTTGAATGAGAATGTGCTTTTATCACATGTTCTCCAGAAGTATTTTCATGCACAGATAAGAATCTGATATTTTTCTTGCTGCTCTACCATGAAATAGGTAAAGAATACTGGAGGCAGGAGGGGGAAAAGGAGTATTGGGGGTAGAAGTGAGCCTTGCTTTGAGTGAGGCTCCTGTGGGAGACGAGGAAAACTTGCACCATTCTTCCTAGTTGAAATTTATCTCCATTCCTATCTGTTGAATCTCAGCAGAAAACACTGGAATGTAACTAAAAATGTGTGTGAATGAGGTCACTGGACTGGATTTTCCTTACCAGCTCCTTTGCAGAGAGATTTGAGTCTCAAAGTATGCGTTCTTCTGTTCCTTTGGGACTGAGCTCATGTGGAGCCTTTGAAACACACTTTGGAGATGCCCAATTCTTTCTGTGCTCTGAGTCTCTCCTCCACTTTTAGCAGAGCAAAGGATTTGGATAACTGTGTGTGAAAGTGTTACTGTGGTGGTCTCTTGCAGGGTCCAAAATCTGCATGATTTTAGGAAGCACGTAGTATAAGAATGATGCTGATTGGGCAGGCTTGCAGGGCTGGAAAGGGTGTTCAGAGGGATGCTGGTGTGTTGATCCCATCTGTTAAAATATTCTTGGCCAGCTAGTAGCTTGTGCTGGCCTTGCAGTGATGGGTGTCTTCCCCTGTCTCCTTTTGCTAGTAGCTTCGTGCTGCTTTCTGCCAATAACACCTTCTGGTAGCTGTCACCATGTACTGGTATCACCTATTGATCTTTAAGTTCTTGCTTTGATCACTGTGTGTATACGTTAAGCTTTTTGCACTGGCAGAATGTGGTTGGTTTATTGTAATGTGAAATGAATGACAGGACGTGGGGTGGCTGAGGGGTTACGTTGGCCAGCTGGACATTTCTGTAGAGTTTCTAGGTGTGCCTTTCTTCATTCCCAACCACGGTGAAGTTTAGGTGTAATCCTGGTGAGAGTGAGTCAGATGGTTAGTGTGTTATGAGCTAAATATTGGGTTTTTAAGCTGTGAAAGCAGAGGCTAATTTGAAATTCTTACAACTCATCTGTTAAAATGTGCTTTTAAAGCCAAAAAGTGGCTTAGAGTTTGGGGGATGGTTGAGAATGTAACCTGGAAAAATAGAGAACACTGGGATTCTGCCTTGCAGCAGGTTTCCCTTCTCTAATTCATGAAAGGGAGCTAAAATATTGATAATGAGCCCACACAGAGCAGGAGTGTTGCATTAATTTAATGCAGCTTGAGCAACAGGCCCTCCATAGCTGTGTGCTGAGGACAGAAGGAGGTTGCTGTCATAGCAACACTCCCAGGCAGTGCTTTACCTGTCAGCAGAGTGTGTCTAATTGGTGCTGGTGGTGCTGGAAACAGCCTTACCCTGGACTAGGTAAGGCTTGGCAATGCAGCTTTAAAGACGGTATTTTTTTTCTGTAAACAGGAAGAGGTTTATTAACTGAGCTGATGAATTTATGCAGAGCAGTGTTACTGTGTTAGCATAGTGTTGTTTCTGTTAATCTCTTTGTAAAAAATACCGGCTGCAATAGAATGAGCTGAGCAGAAATGTCAGTCTGAATTAACATCTGTGAGTGGGGTGGCTGATTTTAATGTGAAGAGCTGGCTGATGTGTGGCACAACTGGGCTTCTCCCAGGTGCTTGGGAATACAAAGGCAGAGGAGTGCTGTGGGCTGAGCCTGGCCAGCAGCCCAGCACCCACACAGCTGTGTGCTCACCTCCTTCCCTCCTTATGGCTCAAAGAGTTCTGCCCTTAAAGAAATAAAAGCATCGAATAGTTCAGGATTTGCACTTTTTGTTACTAGCCTTTTCAGTAATGCTCAGAATCTGCAAGGGAGATGGTGCTGGCAAGAAGTTGCATCTTCTGAAACAACCAGACTTGATTTGTTTCTTCTGGGTCTGGTGCAATGCATTGCTTTGTATGGGGCATTTGAGTTTATTTATAACACAGTTTTAAAGAATAAAAGACCTCTTGGCAATCACTGCAACCATAAAGGCAACTGCTGAGAGTCCCACTGATGTTCCTACCACAGAGTGTGGATGGATGGAGCTGTCTTCAGTTTCCCTCGGGCAGTGTTATTCCAGAAAGCACCCACCAACAGAGACTTGCAGTTAGGTGAGTCCTAGCAGCACCAATGAAGGAAGAAATGCAGAGGAAAAGGCAGCAGCTGGTGGGGTTTCCCTCTGGTGCTTCCCTGCACCGACTGGTGTCACCCCAGCTATGGCCTGTTCTCTCCTAAGCTTCTCCTGGCATTTCTGTGCAGGGCCACCAGGGCTGGATGTGCAAAAACCAGCTTGCTTCTTGCTTGCACTCAGAAATCCCAGTGCTAATTACAGCAACTGCTAAAAGGGCCATTGCTCATTATGACTTTGTTAGGTGACATTGCCATGGGTGCTTCTTGCCTTTGCAGGACCAGGTCAGTGCTGTGCAGGTGACCAGCAGCAGCACATGAAGCATGGCATTGGAACCTGCCCCAATTTCACCTATTCAGTACATCAAAGTCCTCGAGCTCAGCTTTGAAGAGCAGCACCGAGCAGTCAGACAAGAAATTCAGGATCTGAAGAAGAAAAAACCTAATCTCTTGTCTGTAATTCAGTGTGCTGGGCTCAGTGTGTGACCTACTTTCCTGACCTGTTCCCTGTGCAGCCAGCAGAGCTCCTGTTGCTGTGCAGGTCGTGTTACTGCAGGTGCCAGCAGATGCTGGGGGGGGTAGCATCCTGGCAGCTTCCATTGGAGTGCCTGGGTGGGAGTGAAGGCAGGGCTGGGCTTTATTTTCTATTGCTGGTAGGGGTCTTCTACTGTGACACTGCTATGTAAAATAATTTGGAAATTAGAAGAAGGTGCTTTCGGGTGCTGAATTTACGTGGCTGTGTTTGCTTGTGCTCACAGTGAGCTTTGAGGTCCTTTGCATAACTTGTTTGAAATTCTTACTGTTTTTAAGTATAGCTTGTGCTAAGTTGTAATGAAATGTAACGCTTGCTTTTAGTCATAGTAATGCCTTTTTTCAACCTTCTTAGTTTTGCTTGGTTCTGGTCAGTTCAGATCATTTGGGTCACAGGGAATGCTGTAATGAGCTGAAGTTGCATGCAGTGGTCTCAGCCTCTCGGTGTTGTTCTCAGGGAATGAAGGGAGAACAGTGCAGGTGTGTGAATAGATGGAATTACACCTTGCCTGTAGATAGCAGAAGGCCTGGAATAAATAAATGCATGTCTATTAGTTGTGTAGTATCAGTTTGCTTGGGCAGAGTGAAGGGTAGGAGCCCTTTTGGGAGTTTTGGTTAAATAAGCTCTGTAAGACATGATGCTGCTCTATGGAAAACCAAAGGAAGGTACTTTGCTGTGCTGCTCTGCAAGTAGCTGTGCTCACTTCAGTGTGGAAGTCTTCCTGCCAGAGGCAAGGGAGGATGTGGTCACAGACCTTGTACCTGTGGTGCTTGTTTCTCAGCTTCAGAATGCTCAGTCCTTTGGCTGAAGTGTTTGCTGAGGTGTTGCTGTACTGTTGTCCTGTAGAAGATATTGCTGCTGTTCTGAGGGCTGTGGCTGGAAAACAACCCTGTGATCTGATAATACACATTATCCTATATGATTCTACTTATCTACACCTTAAAGTAGCTTTCTTCAAGGAGCTTCATTTTCTTTTCTTTCCCTCCTTTTTTTTTTTCTTGGGGGAGGGAAGGCAGGAGTTCTATTTCTTAATATCTCCAAGTTGTCGTCCCATTTTCACTGGAGAATAGCATTTTTATCTCATCATTAAGTCATAAATTGCCTTTTGCTTAAAGCTTCCTCTAGTCTTGGTAGCCCACATAAAATAATTGGTCTAATCTTAATGAATGGCATTAAAAACATACTAATGAATAGATGTCAGCTATCTGCTTTGCTATTTCAGATCAACTACCAATGCTCAAGCTTAACCTTAAGGAATGAAAATGAATCTGACACCAATCATCAGAAATGTGGTTATATTTATTAGGAAGCAGTGAATATCAGTGCCCAATGCTCGACACTGGCTTCAGACAACTCAGCAATGCTTCAGCTCCTGAGATTCCTGGTGTTTACCTCAATGGAGCCATTGGATAGTGCTATTCAATTACCAAATTGGATCTTACTTATATTTAATTGATGATGATGAGGTTGACTGTCAGTATATTTTCACTTGCGCTTCTGTTCAGCTTCTCTACGCCTTAATATCAGTTGTTCTATTCAGGTGTTCTGAAAACAGTAGAAATGCTGTCAGTTTACCTTTCTTCTTTTCTCTTCCAGCGGGGATCTGACGAGCTTTTCTCTACTTGTGTTACTAACGGACCCTTTATCATGAGCAGCAACGCTTCTTCTGCAGGTAATACTGCCTATAAGAAAAGAATAGCAATTGATGGGTGTTGCAGGTATTATCAGGAGGTCTGATTTTGTTTTTTTTATATATATTTTTAAAATTAAAAATATAGATTTCTAATGCTTACTAGGTCATTGTGAGTTTATTGTTCAGCACCATCTTGTCTTGCACCTTGATGGTTTCAGCAGACTGAAAAAATTTGTTTCAAAACATTTGTTCTAATGATTTTACAGTAATAAAATAAGTTTTGCTGTGAACTGGTGTCTTTTGAAACACAGTTGTGTTTCACGTAGGATTATTTAGGCCATATATAACAAACTGCTGTTGTTTATTCTGGGAGTCTGACACCATCTAGAGGTCAGTGATCCCACCCAGAACAGAGTTTTGCCTAATGTGTCATCAGTGCTTTGAATTATCTTACCTTGAGCTGCTGTTTTCTTTTCAGCCCCTGGTTTTGCTCTGCCAGACACTATCAGCTGCCTGATAGTGCCATAGATGTAATCCAGCAGATCTACGTTGGGTTGTTTTTATTGTTGTACTATCAATTGTTTGAGAAGGACATCATCAAATCTGCTTCATTGCTAAGAATGCTGGAAATAAAGCAGCAGTCTGAAATAACGGATTGGAATTAAGCAGTAGAAATGTGAGTGTCTGGGGATCTGTGTGCTGCAAAATGGCCACTGGAGAGTATGTTCCATTGCAGTGACATTCAGCTCCATCACTCACGTTCATGTAGTCTGCAAAGGAGGAAAACAGTGTATTCAGACTCAGGTTAAATTAGACAATAGACTTTCTCTGTAATAGAAATAATTGGACAGGGAGCACAAGATGCACATCGGAAGTACTGATTGTGTATTTGCTCATCAAACTCACCCTAATGAGCAGCTGCTCTTGTTCTGTTTTTTTTTTTTACAGCTAATGGAAACGACAGCAAAAAATTCAAAGGGGACAGCAGAAGTGCTGGGGTCCCATCCAGAGTAATCCACGTCCGTAAGCTCCCCAGTGACGTCACGGAGGCTGAGGTCATCTCTCTGGGCTTACCTTTTGGCAAGGTCACCAACCTTCTGATGCTGAAAGGCAAAAATCAGGTACGGTGTCCACAACTGACAGCAGAGGTTGACAAAGACTTGAGTTTGTCATCAGTAAAGCAGCTCCGAGTTGTCAGAACAACTGTTACTCATTTGGATTGATAACTTCTGCATGCTGTGTTTGACTTTTCCATGGCTGTCCCATGAACTGTAGAAAATACTATTTTCAGGCTGCTCAAGTAGCTGAGTCCGTAATTATTGGTAGTCATTTATAATTAGCATCATGCTTGTTCTTGTAGATTACAGGCTAGGTAAATGGTTTGGCCAGCAGTGCTGTGAGTTGGCCTTTTTCACTGCAGCCAGTTTGGTTGTTGAGTAACCACCACTGTAACCTTGCATATTAAGGATACCTTTCCAGATAGAAAAAAAAAATGAGCTGGGTGAAGCTGAAGCACCACTGGATAATGCAGAAGGTGTGTGTGTGAGCTTTGTGACTGTAATTGTACAAATTAAGGAGTTAAAAAGCAAGCCAACTTTAATCATTGCTTCGAGTACTGTGTCTTTAATCCTAGGGATGAAAATGTGCCTCTGATGTGTGGTGTGATTTCATGGAAGGGCTGCTCCAAAAGTAATGCTTATTGGTTTATTCTGTTGGCTAGTGATGTCACATGCAGCTGTTGGTGGGATAGCACTGCAGGCTGAACCTTCCCATCAGTATTCTTTTACATTTGGTTGCTGTGCTACACGTGGCAGCAGAGGGGTGGTCTGACACAGTGGCATCTGACACGCAGGAGTGTGGAATTCAGTTCCTCCAATTGGGCATTACACAGAGTAACCTCTGTGCTTAGCTTGCTAAAATTCCTTATGTTTTTCTTCTAAAATAGAGAAGACCACAAAGGTGTGAAACAGTGAGTAGGTTTACAAAGTATGGAAAGCTGCTTATTATAGTAAGTGTTGAGAATCTGGATTGTTCCTCTACTCCAGCATTCTAGCAGGCACTTCTGTCATTGCCAGTCCCCCAAATATATGTAGCATAAAGATCTTAGGATGAGTTGGACATTGCATTAATGTCAGTCTGGCCTACGAGTGCAGCTGTGAAAATGAAATGCTGTTCATTTCAACTAGAAGCTCCCTCTGAATTCATCAATCACATGCTACTGATAAGCATTCATGTCTGCTAGTGTGAGCTGCTTTGCTAATGTGCTGAATTGATTGATTTGACTTTCTGTGTAGGCTTTCATAGAAATGAATACAGAGGAGGCAGCCAACACCATGGTAAACTACTACACCACAGTCACTCCAGTCCTTCGAAGCCAGCCCATCTACATCCAGTTCTCCAACCACAAGGAGCTTAAGACAGACAACTCACCAAACCAAGCAGTTAGTTTCTTTCTTAACATTGTCACGCAGGTGGGAGGGACAGATGGTTCCCAGCTGGTGGTTTTGCTGCTGGTGTAGGCCTGGAAGGGTTTTGAGATGAACTATATCTACGAAAGTGTTAAAAAGAGCATGTTGTGTTTCCTGATAATTTGATTGAATAGAATCAAATTAGGTTTTAATTTATCTAATTTATAAAATCAATATTAGGTTCTAATAGGCTGTCTTTCAGCATGGCTGCTTCTGACCACCTTTTTCCCTTTGCTTGCAACTTTTTCATTTGCTACTTGATTTCTACTCCAAGCTTCTAGCTTATGGATGAATATCTACTGTAATAGCTGTTGTCCAGAGCTTCAGCAGACTATTAAATGAGCTGCTAAAACTTCCTTAATGTTGGGGAGAAAATAAGTGAGATCACAAAGAATTGCACTCTAGCATTCTTTAATTAGAAACTGTAACAATGCCTCTCTAAAGACTTACAGCGCTTCAAAAATGCTGCTGGTGTTCAAGAAGTTTATGTAAAATGAAGCTCTGATGGAGGCAAAACCTGTAACTGCTGGAGAGAGGGTTGCTGGTATGTGCTAGCTTTGAAACAGGCAGAACTGAACACAGTGGTTTTTAGTGCTTTGGGCTGCTTTGTGTAAAACAGGCTCTGCATAGTAGAAAGTTCCATTTTTGGCTTAGCTGCTCTTGGCAATCTTTCAGGACTGGAGCATTGGAAAGAAGTTCAGGTTACTTGCACCTCCTTATCAGGGATGGCTTCCTAACACATCCAGTTTGCCTCCTCACTTTTCAGCCTGACTTTCATTGGCATCAGAGCATCTCCTGCTGTGCAGATGAAGTGCCACTGCTTGGTGCATCTAACAAAACCACAACTTGATGCACATGTTATATGCAGAAAGGACACTCAACAGGAACTGCCATGTCAGTTTTCACTGCTAGATCCCTATGGCAGTTGTGCATTGAACTTGTTAGTTTTTTGTCAGCTTCAGTATTGTTCTGGAGGTGATGTTGCATTCCAAAAGAGCCTGGATTTACCTTTTTCCTGAGTTTCCTGAGCAGTGGGATAACTTTGCAGCATTAGTGGGTGCTGAGCAAGAGTATAGATAACAGTAGTGTAAGTAGCATTTTATTTAGTGTGTATTGCATTGTTGTTATTGATTGAGGTGACCTTGTATTTCCCACGTCTAAAATGTGCTGAAATACTGCACTCTCAGCTCTAGAAACAGTAAATTGCTGCTTGTTGTTCTGTAGTAAATAGATGGGGAGACTCAAGAAAAGCTGAATGTGTGTTTTTGCAAGCAGGAGTGTCAGTCTAACAGGATGTTTGGTTCTGCAGCGTGCCCAAGCAGCTCTGCAAGCAGTGAACTCTGTTCAGTCAGGAAACCTGGCACTGCCAGCCCCTGCTGCAGCTGTGGATGCGGGGATGGCGATGGCTGGCCAGAGCCCTGTGCTGAGGATCATTGTGGAGAATCTCTTCTATCCTGTCACTCTAGATGTTCTGCATCAGGTAAAATACGTCCTCACAGCCTGAAGACTGTCCTGGGGGAAGGGAAAGAGACAAATAGGGACTTAAACATCGTTAGTGTTAGAGTTGTAACAGCACATGTCTATATCTGTAAAGCAAGCTCTGGAAAGAGCAGCTCTGACCACAACTGTTAGTTTTCTGCTTTCTAGAGACCCTGATGCCTGCATAAGGCTCTCCTTGTTTTGTTTTCAGTCTGGCCAGTCTTAATTTGCAGAGGTTTGCTGGCCTGCTGTTGTGGGATTGCAACCTGGTGTGGCAGAAAGGACAAATGTTACAGTTTCAGGACTGGTCTTAATACTCTGGTGTTAATCCACTGCTTCCTCCACACAGTGATGCTTACCCACTATTTTACTGAAATTACTTCAGTATACTAAGTGTCACTTAACTATGTCACTTAAATAGTAACCTATCTGAAAACTTATTCCTGCTCTCCACTGCAGTCACTCAACTTGATCTTTCTTTAAAATGCAAGCTTGACTGCATGTAAAAATCCCTGAAATCCTGAAAATGTTTGAGTTTGTGAAGGTCTGTATGCATCTTCCCATATAAGAGTGATGTTAAAATGAGGACTTCAAAGATGCACTAAGCTAGTCCCTTTTCTTCTCTAGGCAGTTGCCATGATTTAGGATAAACAGTACCTGTGGGATAGTTTAAAACCTACTTTCAAGTTGGGAAGCTTACAGGGTGAGAGGACAGTTCTTGTTGCTTCTGCTTCTAATAATGTGAAACATGAATATGATGCTCAGTTCTGGTGATGGGGTGACGAAGTGTGCAAATATTATCTTGCAGATTTTTTCCAAATTTGGTACAGTCTTGAAAATAATTACGTTCACGAAGAACAACCAATTTCAGGCTCTGTTACAATATGCTGACCCCATGAGTGCTCAGCATGCCAAACTGGTGAGTACTGTGCTTGCAGTGCTAAACACCTGCATTGTTTCAACTTTTCACCTTGCTGTTGTTGTTCTAGGACAAACGTGTGTATGTGGTTTTGTGAAAGCATCACCCAAATTGCAGATTGCATGTGTGAGTGGGAGGGAACTTCACCACCAAGAGCAGTGTGGTGTAACAAGGATAATTATTGAAGGGGATGAGTGGAAGTGGTGTTAATTCTGCACAGGTTATCTGTTTGTCTTCAGATGCAGCACTTGTCTGGAGTGATGCAGCACTTTCTCTCCTCAGAGATTTCTTTGTGATATTTAATATGAATTCATGTTGCGTTTAAAAAGTGATTTATTTCCTTGCAGTCTTTGGATGGACAGAATATCTACAATGCCTGTTGTACGCTGCGCATAGATTTCTCAAAGCTCACAAGTCTCAATGTAAAATACAATAATGACAAAAGCAGAGATTACACACGACCAGACCTACCTTCTGGGGATAACCAGCCTCCTCTTGATCAGACCATGGCAGCTGCTTTTGGTGAGAGTTCTTAACGTGGGAGCAGGGCAGGTGTAACAACTGTTAGTTTGGGAAGAGAGGATATAATCCCAGTGTGTTTGGTTATGAAAAATTTTAGAGTATAGTGTGAATGAGGAATTTTGGGATCACTGAATCTGAGTGCAAAATACTTGCATGGGCATATGTTTGTGGCTGCCTGTTGCTGCTGTGAAAGCTGTTTGTGTGGGCACTTAAAAGATTTTAGCAGCTGTCTGTGCTTTGAGTGCCATCTGCTGTTCTGTTTGCAGCACAGACTGAGCAGTAATTTGGGGGTGTTGTAACCCCATACTTCTGGAAACTGTACCATGGATAAACAGTGCTGGGAGCTGGTAACATGTATTCTGGTCAACAGCTGCCTTCTGCTGGCAGTGTCAGCCCAGCAGGGCTTGAGGAATGCTGCTGTCATTTCTTGAAAAAACTCAGTGTTGCTTGAAGACATTTTTGACCTGGTGGTTACAGTTTAGCTTCCAATTCATACGTAGAAGGACAGATGAAGACAGTTAAGCCTAGGGTTTTCTTGCTGTTGAATATCTGTGTATAATGTGTGTCTCTTTCCCAGGTGCCCCAGGAATAATCCCTGCCTCTCCATATGCAGGAGCTGGCTTTCCTCCCACCTTTGCAATTCCTCAGGCTGCAGGTACTGTACTTCGTAAGTTGGAATTTTATATAGGTTCTCTGGTTGTTGCTGAAGCATCTTGATGTTTTAAAGCTAAGTAGTGGTGGTTGGGGGGGAGTGGAGTCCTTTAAGTCCTAAATGCTGACACTTGGGCATGGAGGGGAAAGATTTTTTAGTACACAATCTCAACCAAGTGTGTAGCTGTAGTTCTGGCTAGGCAATATTCACATGGAAAGAAGAAAATCTGAGTGGGAGCAACACTAAAACCAGTATTTAAGTATTACTCTATTGGGAGATTTATTGGTAAGTTAAGGTTTTTGCATTTAGCTTTTCCTCATGGGGCTGCTGAGTTTGGGAAACCCACCGTTACATCTGTAAAGGTGAACAGAAGCAAGGAATCTTTGCTTTTCCATAAGAACTGAGTAAAGCTGGTATTCAACATGAGCTGAATTTACATTATTACAGTTGCTCTGAAGCTTAAAATTTGCTGATAGCAAAATATTTCTACTTACATGCCTAGCCAAATATGAGACAAGTACTTATGCTTTAGGTGCTAAATACACTTGTTAGTGTCAGATAAACAGTTCTTAACTTTTCATAGCATACCAAGCTATGCTGACTTCCCAGTAACTTGGTGGGATTTCCTTGCTTGTGAAGGAACAATCACAAACCACATGCTAATATTCTGTTAGTAGGTTTTCCTCATGGGGATACAAACCATGCCCCTTGAAGTAATCCCATGTAATTCATTACTAACTGTTTTTAGAACTTCAGCCCTCCAAAGGGCAATGTTTTAATGTGGTGAGGTGCCAGGTGTTCTGTGAACAGACTAGAAATGAAACCTCGGTGTTTCTTCATTCAATAAGAGATTAGCCAAGGGTAGCATGATAGCTGATAATTTTTATATGCATGGTTAAAGAACAAAGCATTTTTTGGCATGCACTGGTTGGAAAGACCCTTCCAATTACACCGTTTGTGAGACCTTTCCTGCCCCACCAGAGCTGAGGCTTTGTGCTGATTCCGCTTCTTGTGAAACGTGCAAAATATTGTAGTCAACAAGATCGTGCTGAGGCATCTGTTGAGCACCAGGCACTGCAAAGAGCAATTACTATGAGAAATGATACCATTTCCTGCAGCACCAGAACTGGAGGCTTCTGTTGCTGTTAGAGTATAGTCACTGTGTTTTGAATGGTTACTTGCATGTTACAGAAGGTGTGCTGTTCTCCCTTCTGGTGCAGCAGATTCACTAGAGTACGTGCTGTTAACTTCTTCACTGGTTAATATTCTTTAATTTCCAGGCTTGACAGTTCAAAATGTTCATGGAGCTCTAGCTCCTTTGGCTATCCCAGCAGCAGCTGCAGCGGCTGCAGCAGGACGGATTGCCATTCCCGGCCTCGCTGGGGCAGGGAACTCTGTTCTGCTGGTTAGCAATCTGAATCCTGAGGTTAGTGGAGTCCTAATTTTACTTTTTTTCTCCTTCCTGTTATCTCTACTTTCACTTTCTGAATGCGGATTATGCTGAAAATCATTCAAAGTGAAACCCTACTGTGTCCTAAAGGAAACGGCAAAGTTAGAAAAGCAGATGTGCTCTGCCAGCTCTCAATCTCAAAGCAGACAGTACTCTAGTTGCTGAAAGGAAATCAGAAAGTCCATCTCTCAAATTAAAACCTTGCTGCTCTTTAGTCGAAAGCTGAGGATGCTGCCTGCCTGCTCTTGTCCCACAAAGACTACAATACCTGTCCCCTCCCTCCCTTCATTTGGAATCTCTCTGCCATTCCCATGTAGTATTGTCATTGGGTACAAAGAGTCACATCCATTCTTTCTTTCCCTTAGCATGTTCTAGATTTTTAATACATTAATTCAGAACTACAGAGTTCATTCTGACCTTTGCTCTGTATAGTGTCTGGACCCCTGCCAGCTTGACTTCATACTTGTGCAGTTATTTCCTCTGCCATGTGCTTGCACATTTTTCCTTTCCAAGATTTCGGGAAGGTTTTCCTTAGCTAAACCCCTTAACAGCTCACAGTTTACATTTTCAATTCTATTTGACTTAGTGAGTTGAAATGCTTGGGTTTCCTCAATAACAAAGCAGGAAATTATGTGCAAAAAGTCTTTAACAGAAGATTGCATCATAAGAATTTGATATCTTGAATGTTTCTCAGTCAGCTTTTGGCTCTGTGTTGGATTGAAAGTGTAGCATCTCCTGTTGTGTGTGATAGCGTGTGATCAGTCTGCTGAGCACACTTTAACTGGTGGGACTGCACACACACAACTTAATCCTACTTTGCAAAGCTATAAAACTTAACAGTGATGGCAGAGTAACCACAAAACCTCTTTTGCATCAAAGGAGAAGCCTGGATGTGATGAGTAATCAAAGAAAAAACACTGAACTTTTGGTGAGAGGCACCAATTGGAGCAGTATTTCAGACTATTCCTCACCTGCCAGTACTGTTTTCTCCAGGGCATAAAATAATGCTGAGGACTGCAGGCAGCCCTGGTTTGGATGAGGTGTATTTTCTGCCATTCCAGAAGCTGTCATCTCAGTCCCAGTGTCATGCTGCTCAAACAAAACACTTTTAAGAGCTGGCCTTGCTGTTCTCAGCCATTGTAATGCTGCCTAGCTTGGTTTTTTGGGGGATGATTTTGTGTTATCTGGATGGCAATGATAAGACTGTGCTTTCTACCCCTATTTACTTTGCATGTGTTTGCTGCTCTCCAAGAGTGGCATCTGAGGGGTGTGCCTTGTTCACGTATTGGGTTATTTCATGCCTTGCATTTTTTGATGAGCTCCTCACTATCCATCCAGCTTATCTTTGGGCTAGAGAGACTTTGATACTTGTACTGAAGCTGTGAACTAACAGACCTGATACCTGAAACTTTTTCCATTGCCTGTATAATCAGTGTTGTAGAAACTTACCTGTGCCACAAACAGTTAGTTAAGAGACAGTATTTCTCCAGAGTGACTGCTCTGCAATAAGGTGGGAGGCTTTTTTCTGAATCAGAAGCATGGAAATTGAAATGATCTTTTTTTTTTTCCTTTCCATAGCAAGCAGAAGTCATCTCAAGTCTTCAGCTTGCATTGACTTTCACTTGGAATGCAGTTGTCAGTGGGAGCAGAGATGCTTTCCCTTTCTGGATCAGTAGTAGCAGTGCTGGGTTCCTGCACAGCAACTCCAACCCCCTGAGACAGATGGAAGGGAACAGACTTGGTTGTGAAGTGCTACCAAGCTCCTTTTATAGCAAGCACTCCTACCAGGCTTTTTTTGGTAGTGGTGCAGCTGCTCCTCCAGATGACATTGCTTAGTATCTGAATTGGCTTTTTACTTTTTTTACAATTAAATATGCAATTATAGATTGCTTCCCTTTGTCATTAATCCTCAAGGAGCAGTTCCAGCTGTTTGACTGGATCCAAGAAGTGCTCCCTCTGAAATGACAGCAATCAGTCACAGTTTTAGTGGAATTTTAGGGCACGTCACTGCAATTTAACTCGTATTAAAGCTTGTGAAGTCATTCTGTTGCGATACTGTCTCTTACCTCTTTGTATATCTGAAGTTAAAAATGCCTTTTCTTTATCATTGTGTTCCACTAGGTAAAACCTATTAACTGTTTCTGTAAACAAGTTATTGTATGTAGAATTCTATAAATCTGACTGATGGAACACTACATATTTCCTTATGTATTTACTGACCTGTGTTTTTTGCTACTTTTTTCTTTTCTCCCCCATCCCTGAATATTTTTTTTTCTTCCCCTGATCCGGAATTTCTTTGCCAACTGACTGCACGGTACTTCTGCTTCCTGTTGTTGCTTGAAACAAAAAAAAAAAAAACAAAACACATATATTCCCCTTTCAAAAAAAAAAAAAACAAACCAAAATAAAAAAAAAAACCAAACCCTGCTCTTCGGAAACCAACCTGCCCTTCAATATTAACCATCTTGAAAACTTCATCATCCATCAACCAATTTCGCCATTTCCGGGGATTCTGCCCTTCCTCGTTGTGGACGATTTGTGCAACCTCGCTCTCCCCTTCGATTCCTTACCTCTTCCCTGTCCCTCCGCTGCCTTGCTCTGCTGTTCTCTAAAGAGAGTTACACCCCAATGCCTCTTTATTCTTTTCGGTATGTTATCATTCACACTTTTTATTACCTTGTTTTTTCATTTATTTGAGATTTACTTTTTTTTTTGATACTTCAGAAATGTACAGTTTGCAGTTTGCCTTTTATTTTTGTTTGTTTTGAATGCGTAATTTCGTTTTTACGTTGTTTAGTTTGCTATTTAATTTAGTTTGCCTTTATTTTACGTTCAGTTATGCATGATTTATTGCTTTGCATGTCTTTTTTTATAAGAGTTTTAAATTGTGATAGCATGCTAAATTGTCCAGTCTTCTGGCAGTTAGATTTTGGCTTTTTTTTTTTGCTGAAACCCAGTATCTTTTCTTTAATGTATTGTTCCATTATTATTCTGCTATATAAGAATTTTCCTTAAGTAGAGCAGAATAAGTAAAACGTGGTTGGAATGAGATCAGTTCTGATTGTGAATGTTTTTTGCTCTTGGATTGGTTAGCTAAAATTAAGCTGTATGAGGCTTCCTTCCTACTCCTCCCTAAGACTGTTTTTGTTTCCTCACTTTCTGAAGGAGTCTATGGTGATGTGCAGAGGGTGAAGATTTTATTTAATAAGAAAGAGAATGCCCTGGTTCAGATGGCTGATGGAAACCAGGCTCAGCTTGGTAAGCAGGCTTAAATATATCAACTGATAGTTAGGCTGTGGGGTGGTCAAAGCTTTCTGCTCTTTAAGACAAAAACAACTCCTTGTACTTAATTGCTTGTCTGCATCTGTAGAATTGATTCAGTGCAGCTCTGAAGAAGCAATGGGTAATTTGTGCCAGATAATCTAGGGGTAAAATAATGGAATTATCAGTACAAGTTCTTTACTATGAAAGTGGTGAGGTGCTGGAACAGCTGCCCAGAGAGGCTGTGGATGCCCTGTCCATCTCTGGAGGTGTTCAAGGCCAGGTTGGATGGGCCCTGGGCAGCCTGGGCTGGTGTTAAATGTGGAGGTTGGTGGCCCTGCGTGTGGCAGGGGGTTGGAGATTCCAAATCCTTGAGGTCCCTTCCAACCCTGGCCATTCTGTGATTCTAAGGCAGAATGATGATGCCTGTCACTGTATTCCTGGGAGGTGTAGTACCCTGCCTAGGGAAGAACTAAAATGAGGTTCTAGCTTTGATAGAAGTGTCTGAACAGAACTGAAATGCCACTGTCCTCAGCTCTATGTTGCACCATTGCAGCCATGAGCCATTTGAATGGCCAGAAGCTCCATGGGAAGCCAATCCGTATAACGTTGTCCAAACATCAGACAGTGCAGCTCCCTCGTGAGGGACAGGAGGACCAAGGTCTGACCAAGGACTATGGAAATTCTCCCTTACACCGTTTCAAGAAACCAGGCTCCAAAAACTTCCAGAACATCTTTCCTCCTTCTGCCACTCTTCATCTGTCCAACATTCCGTGAGTATCAGCGTGGGGAACCTCCTGTGGTGCTCAGTGTGGAAATGTCCACAAGTTCAGTGTGGGGGTTAAAACGTGGCTTTAACTGCTGACAGGAGAGAAGCTTGCTTTTCTTCCTGTCGTTCTTCATAGTCTTTCCAGTCCAAGGAGCTGTGCTGTTGGTAGAGAAACTCAGCAAAGGGTCTGAGGGGAACTGTTTTAGTGCTGTAGTCTGACATGTATTTGACTGAAAAACAAATAAAATTATTGATTTCAGACCTTCAATAGCTGAAGAGGACCTGAAGATGTTGTTCTCAAGCAATGGTGGGATGGTCAAAGGCTTCAAATTCTTCCAGTAAGTGTTTTTTTTTTTCTCTCTTTAATCCTGTCCTTACATCAAGGTGAGAAGGGTAGAATTGCCTGACTTAATCTAAGGCTAAGGGAACAGTGAGCAGCACTGTCACTTACATAGCAATCCAGCTCATCTGGAAGAAAGAATTCAAGAGCAACCCTGAATGGAGTGCATGGTTGATAAAACTTTAAGGTAGCAGAGTGAGATTTTGGGGTAAGCATGTTGATCTTAGAAATGTACATTTCTACATAAAAAATGACATTGTATTGCATTTATCCAGGTAGTTAAACTGCTTGACCTTGAGCACTAGGTGATAAAACTTGCACTGACTTAAGCAAACGCTGTGTGCAGTGGTACTGAACATGACATAAATCTCTGTCTTGTCAGGAAGGACCGTAAAATGGCTCTGATCCAGATGGGCTCTGTGGAAGAAGCCATTCAATCACTCATTGACCTCCACAATCATGACCTGGGTGAGAATCACCACCTGCGTGTGTCCTTCTCGAAGTCCACCATTTAAAGCTTTGGAAGGCATGAGACAAAATGGACTTGACTTAACCTCTTGAGTTCAGCCTTGACCTTAAAAGGCTGAACACGAGGGTTTCAACTTCCATCATTCCAGAAAAAAAAAAAAGCCACTTTAAAAATGCAGCTGAAGTGACCTTAAAAGACCAGAGATTTTATTTTTTTAAAGAGAAATCAGTTTACCGGTTTTTAAAAAAAGAAAAGAGAAAAAATTAAATCTAATTCATATTGCTAACCTTGCGGTGATGGGTAACAATCTTGACTGTTCAAATAAAATATCACAAGTTGAAGTTTACACTTTGGAACCTGCTCTGGGAAATTCCCCTCCCTTCCTGCTCCTTCTCCCCCAAAAAGCAGATCCCGACAATTTTATCAGGTTTCACATTGATGCCTTTTTTTTTTCTTTACCCATCCATGCCTTGAAAGACCTAAAACCACTGTGTACATTCACTTTTGCGCCTTTTGAGTCAGGATTTTGCAAAATGTATGGTTGTATAGGAGCTCCCAACCCAACTAGCACAAAACCAAGTTGCATTGATCCTACCTAAACTGTGCATCTGCTATCCTGTGCCTTAAACCTTTTCCTTCTTTTTGGGAAAACATCTGAATTGTGGAGGTCGGATGGGAGAGCGGAGGGGAAATGAATGAGTTCTGGCTCACTAGATCTACTTGTAGGGAAGAACTAATCAAGCTGGCAGAGTGGATAAAGAAAATATTGGGCTTTGACTCTTCAGGCATTTGTATCCCACTTGTCTCAATCGCGTAGTATCACGTGTTTTTGTGCCACTTTCCAATCTGCTTGTGGTTTATCTCCATCTGCAAACCTCCAAGTGGGAGTTGAGATCCCTGGTGTGACATTCAGACCGAGTAGAAGGGTCTGGGTGGGGAAACATTCCCAAGACCAAATCACATTCCGTTGTCAGTAGTGAGCCACCAGGCTCTGCCCTTCACAAGAAGAGCATTGATCGAGATACAAAACCAACCACTGCTGGACATTTGTGAAGACAAATCATTAAGAATTTGTCAAAATTGTATGTGTATATATATCTCTAAATACTTGGCTAGGATTTGAAGAGTTATTGGATATCCCACATCTAGAAAGGTGTTCATGCAAGTCACCTTCGTGCCCCTGATTTGAAATTAACAAGACCAGTGTAGCTCTGCCATCATTCTTATAGCGTGTCTTCAGCATTTGAGCTTTTTGTTTTAATTCTTGTATTATACTTTTTTGATGCAGTTGCTGTCATCTGTGCCTAGCAATATTTCCAGTTGACCAAATATTCTAATCTCTTTATATGCAAAAGAAATAGTTTAAGTACCTTTTTATAGAATGGTAAGATGGTATAAACGTAATCTAAATTTACTCCTTTGTGATATTACCCTTGTATACTGTACTTTCTTTTTGTTTTTTTTTTTTGTTTTATAATTGAAACTGTAGGGCAGTGATTTAGTTATCAGGCTGAGGTCATGACTGAGGATGAGGATGTAATGACATGGGTGAAACACGTTAAGCAGACTTTTAAAGCAATGTGTTTGAGATACCAAGCGTAATTAGCTTGTGAATTTAAGGACCAGGCTCAAGTTTTTCCGCTTTTTTTAACCGATAAGCCCAGATATTTTTAAGTTATAGGAAGGGAATTCATTATAAGTAGAATGCAGCAGATCGTTTTCTCCCAGTGATAAAACAACCTTCATGTTTTCTGGCTTACAACTCTTTCCCGGGCCATTCTGCCTTCTATTTCGTGTAATCCAACGTTGCCTTACATTTCCCTCTAACCTGCAACCTGTTTGGATGCAAAATAACAAGAATCTTGTACTTTTTTTCAGGGTTTTTTTCTGCAAATTGTGGACCAAAGTTTTGTTTTCTAATTGTCTTAGTGTTGCAAGTTATGGTTTCCTTGCTCAGTGTGGGAGCTCTGACTTGCCTAGCACTGAGTGTTTGGAAAAGTCTTAACTTTTCTTCGTTCCTCCCTGAACTCTTGAGGATGTGAATTATGCTGGAGAAGTGTGTGAAGTCTGAGTGAGGGTTCAGCTTGGGTTGCTGGCGTGAGATCTGTAGCACTTGCCTGCCCCCAGCCTTCGTTTGGAGGCTGAGTGTGCAGCCATCAGTGCTGGCTTCAGTTACCTCTCCATCTGAGCAAGCCTGTTCATTGAATGGCAATCTGCCTCTCTGAACTCTGTGTTTCCTTGCATTCAGCAGTGCAAATCCAGGTGTCTCGGACTGGAATCTGTTTGCTCATCTCCCTTCCTAAAGGAGGGGAGCAGCAGAGGCTGCATTCCTGGTGCAGCTCTGCTCCTGCCTGCCCTGCAGCCACAGATCCACGCACAACCCAGAGCAGAACAGCTGTGCTGTAGCTTTCAGATGCATTCAATCCACCTCACCCGAGATGCTGGGAAGAGGCTCATTGGAATGAAACCTGTCTGGTGGCCTTGAAATGTTAATTTGGTCGACCCACAGGCTATGTATGTATTTTGCAAAATGCAAGCAAGTGAATTGAGGTAACCCCAGAACCCAGACGTGGTGGGTTTTTCCTTTGGATCCCTGTGTTTGCATGTAAAGAATGTGAGTAACAAAAGGGTGTACATATTTATAATTTTTTTATACCTGTTGTAAGACATGAGGGGGCAGCAAAACCCAGTTTTTTTTATGGTGAACAGATGTATTGTATATTTTGATACCAGCTATTACAGGTTCAGTATTGTGGAAAGTGGGGTGGGGAGGGTTAAGCGTACACAACATCAAGAATTCCATTGCCTCTTTCAAAGAATGTTTGTAATGCAAAAAGAAATTAAAACTATTTTATAACAACCTTTGTACCTTTCTGTAGCTCCATTATTTACTGTTCAGATTGTAGAAAGCAGTTATTGGCCAGTCTGTACTTGTGCTTTCAATAAATTTCTTCTGTATTCTTTGCTTCTGATTTCCCTCTCTCTTTTATTGTGCCTATTTTGCTTCTGGTTATTTTTTTTTTTCTCCCTTCTGTTGTAATTCCAGCTGCCTCATGTGTTAACTTTGACCTCTTACATACCTCTGGGCACCTCTGTGTGGAGCAAAGGATGCTGAATGGGGACTGGTGGGGACTGGAGCTGCTCCCACTCCAGCCCTGCAGTGCTCGAGCAACACTCAGAGGTATGGGGTTACAGGGCCTTAACTGATGCTCTGCCTTTGTCCCATTCCGACTCTTTTTTGTTTTATTTTTAATTCATGTTCTTAAACTTTCCATATATTTCTAGCTAATATCCATGAAATAACCCAGCTTTCCAATCCGGTGATGTAATGCTCTCTGAAGTTTCATGCTTTGGATGTGTCAGAGCTCTGTGGCCGCCTGGTTCCACACACCAGAGCCCACCATCAGCAGCTACGCCACCTTCATTCCTCTTCTCATGTCTGTGATTTCAGTTCTTAGGGTTTATTGTATGAACACTGAAGCTGTGCTGGTGCACAGAGCTTATTTGGGGCCGGAGAAGCACAGCCCTGGGGAGGAGGGGGGGGTTTGTCCTACCTGCACGTCCAGCTTGGTTAAGAGCCCTTTCTGAAGATCCTTCAGGAGTAGCAAGGCACTGCCAAACCCCAGTGTGAGCGCAGGGAGCCAGGAGTGGGGTGGATGCATTTCTATCACCTTCTGCTCCCTGCCCAGCCCTGCAGCTGTGCTGGCACTGAGCTCTGCTGCCCTTCCCGCGGCTGCAGGGTGAGGAGCTGCCCCGTTTCCCCATTCAGCGCTGCCCTATTTCAGCTTCCCCAAGCCCTGCAGTGTAACATCCTCACCGTGAGCGCTGCACATCGCTCAGACTGGAAGCTCGCAGAAGCACGGCGCTGTTTGCCGGCCTTCGCCTGCTTTCGCATCAGCATCACCCGCTGCCTCTTATTTCACGGGCTGCAGCCTCCGAGGTCACCGCGCTGCGTTCCGCGGGAGCCTCGGGCGATTGAAAGCGATCGCTGTTATTCCTTGAAAGCCTAATAGGATTTAAAACAGCTGCCCCTTCCCCTGCTTGGCTCCGGTGCGTGTGAAGTGATGCTGAGCCCAACCAGCGGCCGGGATCGAGCAGGGATGGATTGGGTTGGAGGTGATGCGGCGGAGCGGGGATGGATGCTGTGTGCGCACGGATGGGACGCGATGCTCCAAAGCGATGCTGCACTGCGTGTCCACGTGCTAAAGGACCAACGCTTACACACCAGCTGCCCTTCCCCGCGTCCTTAGCCGGGGGGGGAGCGAAGGGGGGGAACCTTCGACCCCCGGAGCGTGGAATCGAATCCGGACGGCGGCCCTGAGCTCAATGAGAGCCGTCGGTGCTGCGTGCGCCCGGGGTTCCAGAAGCAAGCAATTAGCGATGGGCGGTTAATGAGCTTTCTCCCCGGCATTCCCAGCGCCCCGCCGGTCCCAGCCTTTTTTTTTTTTTTGGGGGGGGGGGGGGTGATGCTGGTTGCTATGGGAACGGCGGGGTCCGGGAAGCGGTGCGTGACGGCGTTTATCACCGCGAGGAATGGGGACAGCGCGGGGTCACCGGGATGGCGGGGGGGGGGGGGGAGGGGGAACGGACCTCCGGGAACCCCCCCGTCGTGGATATTCCTTTGGGAGTGACCCCCGCGTTAATCCCCGCACGCATTTCCAGCCCCGCGCCGGGTGATGGCGGATAATCCATATGTTTGCCAGGCGGATGCTGCGGGATTTCCACCGCTAATCCAATTGGCAGAGGCGCTTTAGGACCATCTTCCCATCACCGCGGTGCTGGAGGAGCGGGGGCCATCGCTGCTATCCCCCCCCCCCAACCCCCCGGATGTGTGTTACACCGCGGAGCTCAGCGTTACGGAGCTGCTCCTGGAAACCGGGGGTCTTATAACCAACCCCCCCATCTCCCCCCCCTCCCGGGCCGGTTTATGGGCTGCGACAAACGGCAGCAGCTGCTGCTCAGCGCCGGGCTGGGGTCGCTCAGGGTTCCGCCGCCACCATATGGAGATGGACCGGGAAAGGGGGGGGGAGTGAGTTCGGTTGTCGCCTCCCCCCTCCTTCTCACTCGCTTAGCCGGAGCTCTGTGTACCCCCAGGGTGGGTGCGGGGGGATGAGCACAGCTCGGGGACCACCGCAGCTGCGGTGCCACGCGGGAGCTGAGCTCGGCGCACGCATCCCTTCGGTTACCACAGCAACGGGGATGGAAACTGCAGCGGTGGCACTTCGCTGCCGGGCGGCTCCGCAGCCGAGAGGGGACCCCGTGCTCAGCACCGGCACCGCGGGACCCTCAAACCCCCCCGAGCCCCCATCACAGCTGCGCGAAGCGATCCCCCCCCCCTCTTAATCCTCCCCCTCTCCGGATCCCCCATAGCGCAGCGCCCTCCCGGGCCACGTTCACACGTTTATTCACTTTTCAAACCACAGCGGTTTCAGCCGACGCCCGACGGATGCGTTCACAGCTCCGAGACCCCCCTGCCCCCCCCCGCCCCACCCGGAGCCTCTGCCCGGGGCTCAGCTCAAGCAGCACCCAGAGCTCATTGCAGCCCAACGCAGCTCCGGGGGGGGGTTCCTACCCAACCCACCCCCCACCCCTCGATGCACTCTCTACTTCCCCCAGCGCAGTATTTACAGCTTCACATGCCCAGCGCTCAGCCCATGGTCACGCAGCCCCTCCCAGCACCGCTCCCCCATCTCCTCCTCCCCCCCCCCAAAAAAAAAACCGAAGCAGCAGCGGGGGCTGCACCCCCCCCCGTGCAGCGCTGAGCCCCACAGCTCCCACACACAGCCACGTGCTGCCATTCCCCAAAGCCCTTTTAACACCGACTGCTCCCCCACCCCACACACCTACAATACCATCATCCGAATAAAGTAACACCCCCTCAAAAAAAATAACAAACAAAACATCAGCACCTGTTTTAGAGAGAAAAAAATGAAGTCCAAAAGTGCTCGGGCCCACACCCCCTAGGGGGGGCCCACACCCGAGGGGGGGGTTGGGGGATGGGCGGGCTCAGTCCTTAAACCTGCGCCCTGCTGGCATTTTCCTATAGAAGCTGTCAGCATCGCAGTCCGTGAGCACGTCGCGCTCAGCCGCCTTCCTGCGCAGCGTGGCCTCACGGCTGGCAGCACCCAGCAGCCCCTCACCCACATCCCCCCTCTCCGCACCCCCCGCTGCCCCATGGATGGCCGCCAGGCTGCCGTACCGCGGCTCTTCCTGCTCCACGTCGCTCAGCGAGGAGCCGGGCGAAACTCCGGCGCTCTTGGCCTGGTGAAAGGCACGAAATTCCTTCCCCACCTCTCCCAGCTCGTAGCCATCCTCAGCACTTTTCGGGGCCGCCTTCCACTCCCAGGGCCCGTTCCCTGCGTTGAGATGCACCACGGGGTGGTGAGGGGCGTGAGCGTCGATGGTGACGATGCTGGAGCTGTCGCGCTCCGAGGGCGAGCGGTACTGCGAGGAGTCGGAGCTGGTGGAGGACGAGGAGGTTTCCGAATGCTTTGGGGTGCTGGGGGCCGCGCTCTGCGGTTTGGACATGGCGATCACCTGCATCAGACGGGGGGGGTTGGCGGTGCGAGGCGCACTTTTTTCAGCCACCATCACCCATTTGGCTCTCACGGCCCCGCCGCCGCCCGCCGCGCTCTCCTCGGGGATGTGCACCAACGGCGCTGCACCGGGACGGGGTGGGAGGAGAACCCTTGGGCCCAACGCCGTGCGCTCGGGGCGAGCCTGCACCGTGGGGTACAGTGCCGGGGGCACCTCCTCCTCCACCTCCTCCGCCCCTCCACGGCCTTCCATCGCCTTCTGCTTCCACTCGGAGATGAGCTGCTTGGAGCGCGAGGCGTCCAGCGGCACGTGGATGGTCATGTGTCGGCGCGCGGCGTCCTCCATGGAAGGCGTGCTGACGCGTGGCAGCGTATTGCTGAAGGTCACCATGTTCTCCTTGGCCATGGGGCTGCGCGGTGCCAGCAGATCCACGTCCACGCTGGCGCGTTTCAGGCTGCCCAGAGAGTTCTTGTCGCGTGGCACCGGGCGCACGGCCGCCTCCTCCTCCTCCAGGCGTGGGGTCAGTTCATCAGTGCTCACTGATTTGTTCTGCTGGTACACTGCGTCGTGGCCGCGCTGCGTCAGCACCCGGAGAGCATCCTTGGCTGGAGCTGGCATCGGGATTCTCTCAATGGGGGCACGGAAGTTGCCCACTGCATGATACGCCTGTGGGGTGGGGAGGGACTGTGTTTAGTGTGGCTGCAGGGCAGCACACAGCACAAAAACCCCGGCCTGTGGAACCCACCAGGTACGCGGCGATGCCGGCGCCGATGAGGAAGCCCACGTAGACGTCGGTGGGATGGCTGCGGTACTGCGTGATCTGCGTCAGCCCGCAGATGCCGGCGGCGATGGCGAAGGCGAAGACCAGGATGGGCTTCAGGAGCTTGGTGCTGTCCGAGATGGTGGAGTTGAAGTACATCTGGAGGGGAAGGAGGAGAACATCAGCCGTATGGACTCACCCGTGGAGCCACGTGGCGTTCCACACTCACCGACACATAGACAGCGGCGAAGGCGGACAGCGTGGCGTGCTGGGATGGGAAAGTCTTCCTGCAGGAGAGCACAGGGCTGAGCTGCAGCGTGCTGTAGGGCGCGGGACCGCTCTGCCCTATGGCACATACCTGGCAGATAGGATGGCGTGCTTGTCGGTGCCGGCGCAGATATCCTGTGTGATGTAGGGGTTGGCATCGCAGGGCGTGCCCAGCAGGGTGTAGTTGGGCTTGCAGACGGTCAGGAAGAAGGGCGCATGGTAGCCGGTGGCCAACTGGATGACATCGGTCACCAGCGCAGTGGCGCAGAGCCCGAAGACGTGGACACCTATGGGGGGCACAAAGGGCTCGGATTCCACCTGCAGGGTTGATGCGCCCACCCCAATCCCGAACCCATGGGTCAGGCGGTGGCACAACGTACCCACAAACCTTACGGTGCGGCGCAGGAAGGAATTGAAGTTGCAGCCACCAGCGTTGATGCTGCCCTCGGTGCCGGCGCGGCCCTTCAACCGAGACTGCAGGCAGTACACCAGACCCTCCCCAAGCATGATCTACAGGGGGGAACCGTGCTCAGTGCAACCCCAAAAGCAGCAGGACCCGGCCCCGCAGTGGCATGGGACGCACCGAGGCAGCAGGGGCGGCGAAGGCGAGGCTGAGCAGCATGAGCAACGGGATGAGCTCCTCACTGCTCTCCACGTAGGGCATGGAGAGCGCGCGGTCGTGGCACTGGAAGCCCACTTTGGCCGGCTTGAAGAGGTCGGTGAGCTCCAGGAAGTACAGCGTCACGATGGAGGAGGCCACGATGGGCAGCTGGTGGGGTGGGGTGGGTGGAGGGGGGGGCAGGGGGGGCTCATTGCCCACCGCAGTCCCTCCAGGTCCCATTCGGTGCACTCATGGGGACACGGGTGGTGGCAGAGCCCCATGCATAGTGGGGGCTCAGTGGGTGGCATCACAAGGTGGGGAGGATGTGATCCACCCCCACCCCAGACCCCCACCCACCCCACACCTACCTCCACGAAGTAGAAGCAGGGCAGGAGCGTCATGCTGTCCTTGGGAGCCTTGGCTTTGTCCTTCGGGGAGATCATGGTCCTGGGGGGGCCCTGCGGGGGGAGGGGGGGGCTGTGACAACAGGTGGGGTGAAGATTTGGGGTCGTGGAGGATGAACGGAGGGGTTGTGCCACCCTCAGGGCAGAACAGGGCGTGGGGAACCGGGGAACCCCCCCGGCCTCAGCTCCCAGAAACTTCCAACAAGTACAGAGTGCGACGAGGGATGGAGGGGGGGGGAGACGGGAGGGTGGTGCGGGGGGAGGGGGGGCAATATAGGGGGGCAGTACCGGGATTGGGGGCAGTACCGGAGGGATAGCAATACGGATGGACACTACGGGGTGCAGCACCGCGGGGGGGAGGTGGGGGGGGCAGTAGCGGGGCAGCCCCGCAGCAACCGGGGACGGTCGTAGCGCGGTGCCGCAGCCCCGGGCGGGGGCCGGGAAAGGAGGGGGGCGCGGAGGGGGCGCGGCCCTTTGTGTCCCCGCGGCCGCCTCCCCCCCTCCCCTACTCACCTCGGCTGCAGCCGCCCCTGGGGGGGTGGGGGGGGAATCCGGGCGGGGGGGGCACGGGCGGAGCCGGGGATGTCCGCGGGGCTCCCGCAGCGCAGGGCTGCTCTGCCTCGGCGGAACGCGGCTGTATCCTCCGCCGCCGCCGCCGCCGCCTCCTCCTCCGCCCCCTCCCCACCGCCCCCCGCCCCGCCCCGCCGCTCCCGGCCGCTCTCGGGGCGCTGAACCGCTGCGGGGACGCGGGGACGCGGGGGGGTTTGGGGTGGGGGGGGGAGGGCCGGTAAAGGGAGCGGGCGGGGGTCGAGTGCGAGACAAAGGGATCGGGGGGGGCGGCACCGAGCGGGGGCGGTGCCCCCGTGCTGCTTTATGTCCCCCACCGTGCGGCGCGTCCAACCCCCCCGCGCTGCTCCGCACCCCCAAAAGGCGGCTCTGCCCTCCGGGTTTTGCAGAGGGTCCGGACCGCGTCTCCCACCCCACTCTGGGACCCCATCCCACCCCTCCCCGCCCTCCCCCCGGGAATCGGCCGCCTGCCCCCCAAGCAGCCCCCACCGCTCGGTTCAGTGCCCCCCCCGGAGCCCAACTGCCCCCCCCGTGGGGTCAGACTCGGCACTGCCGAGTTCAGCCCGGCTCCCGCATTCGGGAAACTCCCCAAATTCAGGGCCGGGGTATCTGGGATCAGCTCTGCGCCTCTGCGCTTTGCCCTCGTTCCATTTTCGACCCTAAGTGGGCAAAAATCTCCTGGCGTATTTAACGTTAAATCCCGAATCATTGCAGTTAAGCCGCTCTGACCGGGCCCGGAGTGCAGAAATCCCGATGTCACAGACCCCCAGCACGGCCCCCTCCCCACGTGGATGGAGACAGACATCGCCGGGCTCACGGTGACTCCGGTGCCACGGCTTTGGCACAGCTGTAGCTCAGGATAACTGCACGGCAGCCTGAAATAAACCCCAAGAGATTTGATGCTGATAAAAAGCAAAAAACAACCTGCGGTTCCAGTCGAGGTTCCCTTCTCAACACTTCACTTAACATCGCAGAGCAGCAGCACATGGGCCATATGGGGTCGGGGTGAGGGCTGTGCCATAGGATTGGGTTGGGACATCCACCCCAGTGCTGCCCCACTGCTCTGTGTGGTGCTGGGAAGGGCTCAGGGCTGTGGGGATGTGACTCTGCTTCGTGGCACCGAGTTGAAAGGCAGAGGGGCCATCACTCCTTGGACACCCCGACCTCTTTGTCCCCACGGCCACCGACCCCTCGGTGCTGCAGAAATCCCCTCCTGCTGCTGCCAGACCCAGCAGCTGGGAACGGCTGCTTCCTCCTGAAGTTGTTTGTCCAGGAACGCTTGATCCGTTTTATAATGGAGAGTTGAAGCACATTTGGCATCGCCTCGCTGCGGAAATCCCCTCCTTTTTCCCTTCCTGACCTCCCCGTGGCCCCAAACTGGATATAAAACCAATCCCCATCCCATCCCCGGAGCAGCCTCTCACTGCAGCCATGGGGCCGTGTGCTGCTGCTGGGTCTGTCCTCGTCCTGATGCTGGGGGCCGTGGTGGATGGTGAGCGTGGCACGGGGTTGGGATTGGGATGGGAACAGCTGAGTGTCCCCAGGAGGGCTGTGGGCTCTCGGTTGGTGGGCAGAGACCCATCGTGGGGTCACAGTGACACAGAGCAGCATCACACTGCGCTTCTCTGGGGGTGGCTGTGAGGGACATCGGGGTGCTTAGAGAATGGAGACCTCGTGTAGAGTCAGGAAACCCCACTGCAGTCCCTAAGGGTGTGGGGAGGGGTCTCGAGGGGTCTCTCATTCTGCTGTCCCCCAGTTAACGCTGTCTCTCCCCGCCCTGCACCAGCACAACCCCGGGGTCGGATCCTTGGGGGTTCGGAGTCGCAGCCCCACCTGCGGCCCTATATGGCCTCGTTGCAGTTGGACGGGCAGCACGTCTGCGGGGGATTCCTCATCGCCCCCCAGTGGGTGCTGAGCGCCGCGCACTGCACCGAGCAGATGTGAGTGATGTGGGGATGCGGGGGCTGCACCTGGTGTTGGGGGTGGGGGGACTCCGAGCCCTGCAGCCCCCCAGCTCCATACGCTGATCCCCTTCCCTCACCCCACAGAGGAGATAAACGCTTCCAGGTGCTGCTGGGTGCTCATTCACTGACGGAACCGGAGCCCCACAAACGGCTGTATGATGTGAGGGCACAAATCGCCCACCCCGGCAGCAACATCCACAACAACCGGGACGACCTCCTGCTGCTCCAGGTGGGCTCCCCTCACCCCTCCCCACCTCCCGACCCGCACTCACCTACCTTCTCCTCTTGGTCCCCTCGACCCCTTTGCATCCCATGGAGCATCCCACTCTGAGCCGTGTCAGAGCATCTCCATCCATCCCCACGATGCCGACCCCAAGCTGCATCCTGGGGGCTGCCCGGCTGTTTGCCGCATCCCCCTGACCCCTCTGCCTTTTTCTCTCGGTGGCAGCTGGAGGAAAAAGCGGAGTTGAACGAACACGTCAAGGTGCTGCCTTTCCAACGCGTGGACCGGGAGGTGGCGGCCGACACTTTGTGCGATGCTGCGGGATGGGGGACGGTGACACACAGCGGGAAGCGACCGGATCGGCTGCAGGAAGTAAAGCGGCCGGTGATCAGCAGAGAGCTCTGCAACCACCGCACCCGCCACGACCGCACCATCACCGAGAAAATGATGTGCACCGACTCCCGTAAGAAGGATACCTGCAAGGTCGGAGCCCTGGGAGGAGATGATCCCCATGCGGGGCTTGGGAGAGGAGTGGGAGGATGCTGGGGAGGAGTGAGGGTGTGGGGTGGGGTTTCATCCCTGCACCAGGGTGAGAAGAGGGGTCCCAGTATAAGAAAGACAGAGAGCTGTTGGAGAGGGTCCAGAGGAGAGCCACAAAGATGAGCAGAGGGCTGGAGCAGCTCCCCTGCAAAGACAGGCTGAGGGAGCTGGGCTTGTTCAGCATGGAGAAGAGAAGGATGCGGGATGAATCATTGCAGCCTTCAGTACCTAAAGGGAGCCTACAGACAGGAGGGGAATCAACTCTTTGAAGGGGTTGATAACAGCAGGACGAGGGGAAATGGTTTGAAGTTGAGGGAGGGAAGATTGAGGTTGGATGTCAGAGTGCTGAGGTGCTGGAACAGCTGCCCAGAGAGGCTGTGGATGCCCCGTCCCTGGAGGTGTTGAAGGCCAGGTTGGATGGGGCCCTGGGCAGCCTGGGTGGTGTGAAATGTGGAGGTTGGTGGCCCTGCATGTGGCAGGGGGTTGGAGATTCGTGATCCTTGAGGTCCCTTCCAACCTGTGCCATTCTGTGAAGGCCGGCAGGGGGGACAGCAGTGAGACTGATCCAAAGCTGCAGCCTGGGAGCCACGTGGCAATGAGTTTTGTCCCCACAGGGTGACTCCGGGGGTCCTTTGGTCTGCAATGGTGTGGCTGAGGGGGTGGTGACGGCTGGCTCTCGTGTCTGTGGCAACTACAAGAAGCCGGCCATCTACACCCGCATTGCACCCTATGCTGAATGGATTGACAGCATCATGGCCTCCAGGGATGGGGATGAAGACGTGGCCACACGTTGAGCCCACATTGCTGGGCACAGAGGGGGATGGGGACCCTGAGCTCCTGCTTACAAAGTAGGGGTCCAGGGGGGGGGCTGAGAGATGCCCAGGGAGGGGGAAGCACTGCTGCAGGCTTTGCTGGACACATCTGTATTGCAACCACCACAATAAAGCAACACCAATTTGCTGCAGGCAGAACTGCACTGAGGGGGGTGGGGAGCAGTGCCAAGGGGGGTGGGGGGATGCTGAGATCTGGGGGATGCTGAGATCTGGGGGTGGCAGAGCCACGACAGCCCCGTGCCATCCCCATCATCCCTGACCCCATCCCTTACTGCACACAGCCCCTATAAACCACAAGGGTCGGACCCCACGCCCCCCTCCCAGCACTGCTCTGAGCACCCCAAGGGAGCAATGCTGCACCCCACAGCATGGCAAGGTTGGGTGCATGGCAAGGGGCTGCCTGCATGCAGGAACAGAGCACTGCTCTCCTCTGTGTGCCACAGACATTAAATAACCCCCAAGTGCTCCTCCAGAGAAAGGAGATGAGCAAAGACCCACGTTGCTGAGTTTTACTTACAGGGGAAAACCGCCCCGACAAGGAGTTGTAGTTTCCTAATTAGCCATCTGACTGTCCTTAATTAGCAGAAGAACAGCACAGAGCAGCTCTGCAGAAAAACATCAGAGCTGAGGGCTGAGCTCTTCACCACCAGCTCAATTTTTCACTAATAAATGAAAACTCACTCCCAGAGGGATGTGAATATTAAAAAAAATGGCATCATCCTTCCCTTAAACGGTCTCAGAGGACACCCAGATGTATATCCAGCTGAGCAGGAATTCAGCCAAGCCCCACATTGGATCCAACCACCCTCACAGAGCAGCTAAAAGCACTCAGATTTCGGTCTGAGTTGTGTGCTAGGAAAGCTCTTCCTCCAACACACCGCAGCACTCAGCTTTGTCTGAAGCTGCAGACTTATAATAATCTTCATTACCCCAAGTTTTCTCCTCTCCTGCCCGTAATAATCTGATAGAAAGTTGAAAACCATTCGATTCTGCAAGTGCTTGCAGCTCCTTTCCTAACAGAGGTGCAATTCACACCACTTCCCTGCTTTTCTTGTGTCGATGCATCAGCAGCCCTGGGTTCACAGCACAACCGAAGTCACATGAAAGAGGGCTGAAGTTCTGCAAACAAACCAAACATTCTGTACGAAATTAAGGGAACTTTTTATTTACAAAAGAGCTCAGAGTTACGTGGCTGGGTTTGCTCCAGGCTGCAAGCCTCATGTTCCTGCTCCTCCATCCATCAGAACACAGATATATACAATGAAGTCTCCCACAGAGGAGCCAAGTTCACTCAGATGCAGAAGGAAACAGGAACTGACCAGCCATGCTTCCCAAGCAGCCCACAGCAAAGGGGAAACACAAGGAACCAAGCGTTTGTTCCTCTCTCCTTGGAGATGCCCTGTGTACCCCCAGAGCCCTTCATTACCACTCAGTTTGTGCCACGTCTGACTGCAGGGCTCAGCAGTTCTGCTTGGTCAGCCCAGAGACACACGAGGGCAGCAGGTTTCCCACCCCCTTCCCTGGGTCTTGGCTTCCAGCTGACATTGCCTTTGGTGGCAATGGGAAAACTTGACAGAGTAAAGCCTAAAAGGAGCCCCTCAAAGGCTCCTTTCCTTCCTCCCCTCTTTTCTTTTTAGGGCTTCAAGTGTTGGTCTTTCAGCTTCAACACAAGAAAAACGTATCAGCACCCCCAGCCAACCTCTGGGTGCTGTCTCACAAGGGCTGCAGCTCCTCGTTCCCAGCTCTTCCACTTGGCACCCGTTGCTCTCAGGAATAGCTGAGGGGCATCCTCCTCCACAGCCCCCCACACAGGCAGTTTTTGACCCAGCGTTGCTCCCACTGCTTCACAGCAGTGACTTTGTTTGGAGATTTCAGCATCGTAACGCAGCCACACCTGGAAAGGAAGAAAGCAGAAGAGAGGTACAGCCTGGCACAAAGATGGGAAGGTCAGGAAACAAACCAGCAGCGGTCATACATCGAGCAGGGAGTGAGGAGGAAATCATCTTCTGCCATTTGCAGGTGATGTTTTTGAGCACTGAAACATCTTGGAACAGAGGGGTGACCTCAGTGCAGCATTTCAGTACCTAAAGGGAGCCTACAAACAGGAGGGGAATCAACTCTTGGAAAGGGTGGATAACAGCAGGACGAGGGGAAATGGTTTGGAGTTGAGGGAGGGAAGATTGAGGTTGGATGTCAGGGGGAAGTTCTTTGCTATGAGAGTGGTGAGGTGCTGGAACAGCTGCCCAGAGAGGCTGTGGATGCCCCGTCCATCCCTGGAGGTGTTCAAGGCCAGGTTGGATGGGGCCCTGGGCAGCCTGGGCTGGTGTGAAATGTGGAGGTTGGTGGCCCTGCATGCAGCAGGGGGTTGGAGATTCGTGATCCTTGAGGTCCCTTCCTATTAAAACTAATAATTAGAGCCAATTCAATCACGTGATGGTGATGGATGCTCTTTTGTGAGGGGACAAACACAAAAGAGCTCCAAAAACAAACTGAAGTTTGAAAGATCACCCAAAAAACAGGACTGTGGGTGCTGCCATTATTTGCATTCACTTCCTCCTCCCCAGGAACAGGGGAGCCTGCAGGCTGAGCCAATAAATCACCAATAAAGACCCTACAGGCAAATTCTGGTCTCTGTTTACCTTTGTCATCTGACCATCCTCACATTTTTCTGTCCAAGCAAGACCATGTTTATCCCACATTGCAGCATTCAGCCTTTAGATAAAGATTATTTCAACTTCAGGAATGAAGTTAATTCTCAGAGAGCTGTGGTTACTCTGCAAGGCAGTGAGACTTTAAATTTAAACAGCCACACTTGCAATGATAGTAGCAGCTATCCTGAGTCAGCCCTGCTGCTCTCCAACAAGCATTTAAGGATCTTCCTCTTCCACATCAGGGATATCTTAAACATACCCACAAGTGCTTTCTTTAAATGCAAAGTGCCATAAACGAAAAGCCTTAATTTAGAAGCAGCATTTCCTCCTGCAGGCGTAAATCACATGAGAAGTTACTGGGATACCAGCTGGGATGGTAAACAGAGACCAAGGGAGCTTTTGAATGACAAAAGGCAGTTTGAGTTTCTGCCAAGACCTCCCCTGCATGGAAGGGATTAGTCTGCATTACCTGGTACACGACTTGCATTCTTCTGTTGGGTATGCTCCTAAATGAAGCCTTCTCAGATGATCAATTTTGGGCTGACCAGGTGCCCTATGCAGGAAGAAGAATGGGATCATTTCTAGGGTATCATTTTCTACAAGCTGTTGCCAGGACAGTGAGCTGCATTTCAATGGCCAGTGGGGCCCAGGCTATGACTACATACTCTGTGAAGTGCCACTGGATTCAAAGGCATGCTGACATCAATCTAAACACAAACGAGCACTTCCCCCCCTCCTCCTCCCATCTCAGTTCAGTTCTTTAACTCACTAATGACTGGGAACTCAAGCAAAGAGAATAAACCCTCTTGTGACACAGGCATCCCAGATCCATCTCCAGAGCTGGAGAGATCTCAACCACACCATCTATTTGTTTCTATATCTTTGTACCTTACGAAGGCATCAAACTGGGAAGAGACAGTGTGACCAATGAGCCCAGGAGCTTTTCCAAACTGCAGCCTGACAAGCTGTTTGTTTTGCAGCTTGCTGATAATGCCATCGTTGATAGGCAACCAATCAATATTGGGAATGAGCAACTGGCTGGGCAGGAGGCAACACTCATCTATCAGGGTATCATCTGGCTCTGTGATGTGATTTTCTTCACGACCTGCATGGAAAATGAAGCAGAAAGAGAGAAAAACCAGCGTGATCTTTACACGTCTCATTTACAGACCGAGAGAAGTGGATGCAGTTTCCTCCTCCATCCTCCAACACAGCACAGGGAACAATGAGGCTGGCAGCTGCACTTGCCCTTTCCAAACACTACAGACCCACTCAAGAGTTACCCCCTGCAATTATTTCTACCATGCACAATCCAAATTAGGCAAGATCCTTTTGTTTGAGGAAACTGGCAAACACTTACAGCACAGCCAGAGTTTAGTTAGAAGCCTGAAGAGGAGGGACATGCTGTCCTGAGTGTCAGAGGTCGCCGTGTAGACGGGGAGGCAGCTTGGTTTCAGCAGCCCCCAAATACGAATCACCACCATCAGCTCCCTGAACATCCCCAGGGATGCTCCATCTCGCAGGAAGCTGTGGCCTGGCCTCACAGGAGAGCCCTGCAAAGAGAAACATTTTGGGATTGGGGCTTAAACTCAGCCTGCTGGAGCTGCTGTTCCATTTACAGGACAGTAGACAGGCTTGTAGAAGATGCCATGGAGCTTAGAGGTGTAAGAGGTTCATAAAGGACTGTTTTTGGAAGCCCAGGCTCTCACCTGGTTAGGCAGGCTGGCCAGTAGATAGAGCACAAAATCCCCCACCCACTGGATGAGTTGCTGCAGAGATTGCAACGTGTTCATCTCCAGGACAAACTCCTCTGTCTTTAAGTTGATCATCACCTTGTCAATGTCTGAAACAGAAGCAAAACATCTGGTTCAATCAGGAGATGGACCCACACTCCACCCTCACCTCCCTCTTCCTCAAACCCAGGAAGCAACTACGAGCTTATGACATTTCACACCGAGTCTAAAAGGAGCTGATGCAGGACATTCAGAAAGCCGTGCCTGACGTTACCAGCAATCCCCACCTATATCTGTGATCTTGGAGCAGATCTCTGTGAGCCGATCCCCAGGACTCTTATCTGGGGTGTTGAGGAAGTGAGGGCGCAGCAGTGACTTCAGGGTGCAGCTGATGGCAATCAGGAACAGCTTGGCATGGTAGTCACAAACACGGGCTATCGTGCTGGAGGAGAGCTTGCAAAGAGATGCTTTCATGGCAACAATGCGTGTGGCAAGAACCTGAGGGACAGAGGCATGAGAAAACATTCAGGAGTGAAGCTAGAAAGAGGATCAGCTCATCAACTGCTTTATGCACTGCTCTGCATCTCTGCTGTGTGAACAACTGGAGCAGTGAATGCTGTCTCATGCGTGTACAAACAGTCCTACTGCTCCCAGTACTCTGACACGACCTCTGTCAAAAATAGGCTCTAACATCTCACCAGAACAGGTGAGAGATTAGTGCCAAGAGTGGCTCTTCACACCTCAAGCATTGCTCCAGCAGTGCATTCAAAGACAGCACAGGCAGGTTGTCACAGCCCTGTTGCTGAGAGCTCTCCCTGTTCCCACTCCCTCTGCTGTAAACCAGGGAGATTCCACTCTTGCTGACCTGCTGCAGGGCTGCGCTCTGCCGTGTGTACTCTTCGTGCAGCTTCTCCACCAGGTTTTGGACCATGTTGGGCTGGACGTGGAGCAGGATGTCCCACCAGTCGTAACCAGTCACCATGCAGTACTCCAACAGGAACAGCAAGTGGCGGAGGGAGGTGTTCATGTCCAGCACATGGCCCATGGAGGGGGAGATACGAAGCATGCTCAGCTGAATGGAGGAGGCAGAGGAAAATTCCTATCAAGAACTGGCTTGAAAACTCTCCACAAAAGCTACTGCGTAACACAGGGTGACCTGCAGCTCATTGCTGGCCCGAAGATACAAACCCTACAGTAAAGGGATGCATCACACCTTGTTTAACACGGACCACGCAGCTGGAAATGGCATTCCCAGAGCTTTCCAGAATGATCCATCACCGTTTAGAGAGATAAAGAGAGATCCCATGAGAGCAGCCCACATAACAGAACACACTACCTTCCCATGGCTATCGATGCCAGCCAAGGCCAGAGACGTCCAGGAGAGCTGCATGGCTTTGAAGTGAACCAGGGGGCCAGTGGTTCTCTGCCTTTTGATAGTCTGCTCATCCACTGGGCGCTGGGAAGAAGAGCCATGGAAGACAGCCATCATTTGCAGGGACAGGCGATGAACAATGTGGACACTGCCATCGTGAAAAGCCAATGCCAGACCTGGGGAGAGATGACAACCAAAGCTGAGCAAGCAAATCCTGGTATAACCCTGACCTCACCCAGCAAAACAGCCACTGAAAGTGCATGTGGCAACAACACAGCACCCAAAGGCTGTGGGTCTGCAGGCACATTCATGCCTTGAAGCCACACATTTCAGAGGTATGCATCCTCCCATGGAAATGAAACAGGACAAGCAATGCCTTGGAAAGTTTCTGTATCAATCTCTCATATGTGTTGTTCTGAGTTCTTCCTTCAGCTACAATTCAGAAGACGAGGAGGGAAAGTTTCAGGGAGACATCAGATATTTAAGAGAAAGAAAACAGAGACTCCTTACCCAGTCCAGGGAAGAATTTGGTGTCGTTTGCCACCTTCAGATCAGTATTTGTGAGGGAGATGGGCAACTTGGGCAGAGCCACAGCTGAGACACGATCCAAATCATTGGTGGCAGAAAGAATTCGCCATTTCAGGATCATGGGTTGCTTGTCTCCAACTTGGAAAAACAAAGTGAGACATCTGTGTCCAAAGGGGTCAGAAAACAGTGCCCCTTCCTGATTTCTGCCCACACTTCTTCATGCAGACCTTTGTGTTTCCCCTGCATCTCCCCCCATTCTTCTGAGCTCAGTAACCACACCAATAATGACTTGTTTTGATGGAAGGCTCTGCTGGTGCTGATCAACAATTCTTTATGTTAAACAACCCTTTGCATTTCAGCAGAGCAAACAGCACGGATTTGATGCTGTTATATTTGAAATAATTGGAAAAAGTGGAAGAGATGTGCAGACAGGGCAGCTCAATGAAGCTACCTGCACACTGCACCATTTTTTCCTTTAGAAGGCTCAGCTTGCTCTGCTCTCAGCAGGAAGAGTGGTTGCACAGCAAAACAGAAAATGCCTTTTATTGAGTGAAAGTAACAACTATAAACCACTTCCTGGAAACCATCAATTTGTTGCCTAAGATGCAAACAAATGGATGGAACAGAGCGTGTGGCCGAGAACACCTGAAATACAAATAAATATGTGATAGTGGATTGGAGTCCCTGCCTTACCACTCTCATTCTGACCTCATAAAGACCAGACACCCCTGCTCTTAAGTTCTTGGTGCTGGAACTCACCCACAGGAGAGATTTGCTGGAAGATGTTGTTGACAGGCAAGCCCTCCTTCCGCAGAGACCAGCACTCCACAATGCTGTTGTTCTGGTTGGAAGCACAAAGCAACACCTGCAGAAGGGAAAGCCACACTGTTTGTGGGCACAGCATTCACAGCAGGGAACCACATTATTCAGCTGCATTTTCAGCCCCTTTCCCTCTCTGCTCCGAGGCTTTTTTTCCTAATTAGCCCATACACCACTAATGAAAAGCAAAGGATTGTATCAGCAATGCATAATGGTGAAGGCTCCAGCTAGAATGAAAGAGAGGCAGAACTGTGCAGTGTTATCACAGCCAGTGCTTCTCCATATCACTGATGATCTCACCTCTCACAAATCTGTAACCTGCCAGTGCTGCCCCATGCATCACAGACTGAACACGAAGAAAAGGGCAGGAACAGAACTGACTTTGAAGCCAAAACTGTGTTCTCCAACACGGCACTCAATCCCAACCACAGGGAACAGGAGAGAGAAGAGTTTTTCAGCTTCATTGAACCACTCTGATTCCCACAGTCATATTACCCCAGCAAATAGAGTTAAGCTGCTAAATTAAGTCACGTGGATCAAGAGCTCCAAGTGTTCTGGAGAGGGACTGCTTTAAGTTGAGATTCAGAGATGAAAGACTTGATATCTCAGAACCTCTCTGGACTGTCCAGCAGAACTCCCACAATACCCAATGGCAGAGTCATAAAATAAAGGCAATGCATGATCAGATTAATGAAGAACGGGGCTTTTCAGGCTGCTTTTCCAGGAAGTTGGAAGCCTCAGCCACGACACTGCCAGACCTATCAAATGCAACCTGCTTGAATGAAGCTGGACGAGCAGCCAGTCCAAAAACAGCAGAGAATCACTGCAGGATGCGATTGCTCCCTCCTACAGCCTTGAGATGAAGCCAGGGGAGGAATAAACTGCTGTATACCCACTTAACTCCTACTTGTTTCAACAGCAGATGCTCACCTGTTCTGACATATCCCGAGCAAGGAATTTCAGGTGAGTGATTGCTGGGTATTTGTCCTTGCGGGCAGGGTCGGTGGTGCAGCGCATGAAGAGGGAAGGTAGGATTTCAGTGTCTATCTTGCATTTCTCATTCACCACGCTCACGCAGACTTTGTAGAACTGGACAGGGGAGGCACTGCTGCCATCTGAAGTTGCCACCACGATGTTTCCCCCACCAGTGAAGGCGACATCTGCCAAGGCGACGCGGCAACGGAGGCGGCAAAGGCTTTCTGTGGATGTCAGCACCTGCCCGTTGGGCTTCAGGAGGGAGACTGTCACCAGACCACTGATGGTCACAGCAATCCAGCCCTCCATAGGCTTCCCACCAAACAACGTCAGCGACGGAGAGAATTTGACCCTGGAAAACTTCTCCCCGAAGTTGGACGCTCCAGACTGTGAATGGAGATGGACAACGCAAAGATGTCAGCATCTGATGCCTGCAGTGCACCCAGAGCTGCAGAGTTCTGCTCCCCTGAGTCGCTGCAGCAAGGTCAGCAGAGCTAAACAGAGTCCAGGCATCGAGCTCATACACCCAGCTCTGAGATGTGAGCGTGGGGAAGGCTTCTCCCCAAGCTATAAGCAGCTGCTGCCCAACACAATGCACAGCCCCATTACGTTTCTGTGCAAGGCTTAACATTTGAGAATGCAGAATGTTAATTTCTACTTGACAGACTTTCTCTTTTTTTTTTTTGGAATGGAATTGGACATGCTTCAAAACAAACAGCTGGTCTCTGTACACGTTTGGCTCCCGTTACCAAATCCCTGGAACAAACCTCCTTACCTCAACTGCATTTCACAGAATTGCCAGGGTTGGAAGGGACCTCAAGGATCATGGATCTCCAACTCCCCTGCCACATGCAGGGCAACCAATCATCCCACCTAATGCTAGACCAGGCTGCCCAGGGCCCCATCCAATCTGGCCTTGAACACCTCCAGGGATGGGGCTGAGGTACCCATGGGAGACCAGCACGTGCTTTTATCTCCGTTTTCCAGCCATGGAGATTGAAACAGGCTGACTAAGACAAGCTTAAATCACCAAGAGAAACGAGGCACCCCACCTGCATTTCTCAGCAGGAGCTAGGAAGCATTTAACTTGAAAGATTCCCCTATCTGACATGCCCAGCACCACGGAAGAAACCCACGGCAGAGCAGAAAAACACAGAGGAGTTTCCCAGCTCCCCCATCAATGACCCAAACCAGCCCTTGACGAACCTTCTCCACATGCAGCGCCAGCTTTACACCGTTGTGCAGCCAGGACAGGGCCACCACGGGATCTCCCTCCACCATGCTGCCCACCGTGTTCTCCCAGCTGTTGGCCAGGTGCTCAGTCATGCTCCAGCACTTGATGTGACCATCTGCATCCGCTGAGAGCAGCCTGGAGCCTGCAGAGACACAGCCCTGTAAGAACCCTGGGTGCTGCCAATCACCAGGTGAGGAACCAAAGCACCCCGTGCAGCTCTGACGGAGCCTAGCACTTTGCAGCTGTGAAGCAACGCCAAATTGCACAGAGTAGCATAGCACTGCTGTGGAACATGGCCTGAAGTAGGAGTGGTTTTCCTACGGGAAAGCTGGGGAGAGCTTTTTGGAGGAGCAGACAGCGATAGGACAAGGGGAAGTGGTTTTAAACTGGAAGAGGGTCGATTTGCACTGGATATCAGGGAGAAATTCTTTACTACGAGGGCGGTGAGACCCTGGGTGCTCAGTGTGGCTGCAGATGCTCCTCCCTGGAAGCATCCAAGGCCAGGCTGGATGGGGCTGTGAGCAGCCCTGTGTCCCTGCCTACAGCAGGGGGTTGGAACGAGGCGACTTTAAAGGCCCCTTCCAACCCAAAAACTGCTCCGTGATTCTGCAAACGCTGAGAAGGCCTCGAGCTCACCCGACTGATCCCATTCCAAGCAGGTGATGGCTTCCACGTGGCCGGAGTTGACGGAATGGACGTCCCAGGGATGCTCCGTGTCGATGATGTGAACCATGTGGGTGAGATCTGCACCAAGCCAGAAACGAAACCCCCAAACCATTACCGGCCTGCAGCAGGGAACGGGGCCCGCTGGAATAGCAGAGGGACCCCGAGAGCAAAGCGGGGTCGGGGTACGGGGGGTTTAAAGGGGATTTGGGGGGGTCCGCACCGCGCTCCTCCTCGTTGCGAAGGTCGGTGGTGAAGGCGATGAGGTTGCGGCAGGACCAGGCGCACACCAGAGGGATGGAAGGGCAGTGGTCGCTCTTCGGCCGCTTCTCCCATTCGCACACGTACGCCAAATCCATCGCCGCTGCCGCAGCGATAAGGAACGACGCGGAGGTTTAAGGGGGGGAAGGATGCTACCTGGAGCGGCACCGCGCATGCGCCGCCTTGCCAGGACCCCGCGGGGCTGCCCGCGTCGCGCCGCGCTCTTTCAGGCACTGACGAGGACAGCCCAGGCGGAGGTCCTTACTGCCGGGTGGTAATTTGCATAAAGCGCTACCCAGAAGTCCCGCGGTGCGAAGAATGGATAACTAAAGTCTTAGAATATGGAAATATTACAGTAAAAACGTTAAGAGTTAGGATAATTGCAGTTAAAGTGAGTGTATTGTGAAGAGGAGGCCGTTTAGGAAGTAAATAAAAAAGTCGCTCTAGGCGAAAAATAAGAAATGTATTGGGCTATATATACAGCGCTGGGGGAACGCTTGGTCGTGCTCGCTTCGGCAGCACATATACTAAAATTGGAACGATACAGAGAAGATTAGCATGGCCCCTGCGCAAGGATGACACGCAAATTCGTGAAGCGTTCCATATTTTTTTTTCTACACAGGGTCACACAGCCTTGTCCCTTTTGGCTCAGCACCAGGCTCCAAGCCCACCTTGGCCCCACAGTTCCCCCCTCCCAGCCCTAAAACACAAACCACAGATCATTGGAGCACCACACTTTTATTGTCCCGGCATGAATGCCGCCCGTTTCTGACGCACACGCACAAACACGAGGCACCACCCTTGCTCATGCCCCAGCCTGCTGCAGGTGGCTGCACACAGAGCACAGACCTGGGGCCAGCACTTCTCCCTTCCCGCCCCCACACATACAAATATACACATAAAAAGACAGCTATGTTACATTTAAAAACAGCCCTGCTCCATGCTGCGGCCAGCCAGCCAGCTCCAGGGGTGCCTGAGGGCTGTGCCTGTTGTCATGGAGGTGTCAGAACACACACAGGGCCGCCCCACAGGCCCCAGGCGCTTCCGCTGGCTGAGCCCAGAAGCATCCAGCCCAGCAGCATGCCACGGGCCTGGCATCATTAAAAGCACACGGGCTGTGGGCACATGGCAGGAGCCACGCATCCTGCCCCCATCCATGGCCCATCTGCAGCCCCACAACACACTGCAGTGCCTACGGGGAGGCTCAGCCCACTCAGTGGGGAAGGGACGAGCCCCATGTGCAGGTCACAAGGAACGAAGCCCACGGAGGCCATCAGTGGGCAAGCAAAGCCTTCAGCGTGCTGAGCATGGGGCAGGGCAGCCCCTCGCTGTCAGCTCAGCTGCTCCAGGTAGTCCGAAAGCAGCAGCTCTGGGGGCAGGAAGACGTGGTGCTTGTTGCTCACTTTCATTTGGCGTTTCCCTTCGATATCCGAACCTGGTGGGCAAGATGGAAGAGTTAACAGAATGCTTCAACCCAAAGCACAGCTCCTCCCCGCAGCCCACTGGGTTCCTGCGGTTCTGTTTCATGCCCTGCAGAGGAGCTGCCACCTCCAGCCCCCTCCACAGGCACCCACTCTGCTTCATATTATCAGGGCTCTCGTGCTGTTTTGAACAAGGAGCTAACTCCACAAAGACACAGAGCAGAGCTTCCCTCCCCTGCTGTGGCAATGACACCTACAGAGAAACCCACAACCAGGCTCTGCAGGGGGGAGGCAGTGAGTGGGGCTGAGCACAGTGATCTGCTTTGAGCCACCCAAGCCCAGAAACAAGAGGGGAAGCCTAAGCACTGCTGTATGTGGCATCATGAGGTAGAGCTGCTCTGGCCATGCTCGGAGGCCACAGCCTGGTGCAGGGAAGCAGCAGAGTATGGTTATCTGCAAGCTGCAGTGAGAGGTGGGGCCAGGGAAGGCAGGGAGGAAGAAGCTGGGCTGGAGAGGCGAGATAGCAACAAAAAGGAAAAACAAAAAGCAAAAACAAACATGAGGCTCTTACTGGCAGAGACGAGGTCCATGTACTGGCAGAGTGCGTGGAGCAGGAGTCGCTCAAAGCTGGGGGAGGCAGGGGACTGGGTCAGAGCTGATGTGCTTCACACCAGCACTGCCCTTCCCTGAGCTGTGCCAGGGAGCCCAAGGATCAGAGTGGAACACAAGGAGCCAGGAGCTCTGGGCTCAGCCCTCTCGTGTGCCCACAGCAGGGATACCTGTTGTCCATCAGTGCTGTGTACACAGAGTGTGGAGTGACGGAAAAGAAGGTCAGCAGCTCCTCCTCCAGGCACTCCAGCATCCCCTGCAAGGAACAGCAAAAGAATCAGTGAGGAGAGGGCAAATCCCATTAAGGGCAGACGGTGTGCCATGCCCAAGCTGCCTGTCCCCAGGTAGCTCCATGCCCCACAGCCAGAGGGCTTTGCATTTGAAGAGCTGCAGACCCAACCAGCAAATACTTGGCCATCCCAACCACTGTCCTCTGCTACACCCACAAAGCTCAAAGCACGGCAGGAGATGCAGGACAGCAGGGAGGCACGTGGCAGCGAGGCCCAGAGCAGAAGGGAATCCAGCCCTGCCAGCTCCACACTTTGCGTGCCAAATGCTGGCATCATTCCTCGCAAGTGAAGTGGCAATAGCCAGAAGAGCCTTGAGCTTTCCATCTCCTCCTCTGCTGACAGCCAAAGTTCAGCTGGAGTGCAGCTCTCCACAGCACTGCGACCCCAGAGACAAGCAGCAGCCTCAGTTGAGAGCAAACTGAGAAGAAGCCAAGAGGCAGGAGGAGCCGAGGCTGCTTTTAGAGACAGAGCTCTAATGAGAGCAGGGAAAACAAACAGCACTACTGAGAATAGAGCAGGGAGCCAGGCACCCTGGGCTTGGGCACAAGGCCACTGTGTTGCAGCACGGGTTTGCCTGCTCAGCACGTTGTGCAGTTTGACCCCTTTCAAAAGGCAATTAAGTTTTTGAAAGTATCCCTGTATAGACAAGTCTGAAGACCCCAAAGGTTGGACTGCTGCTGCAGTTGGCGAGCATGCTTGGTTTCCACTTATTGAACTGAGACAGGGAAACAACCAGGTAAAAAACAACCTGCAAGTCCCAGAAGACCTCAGCTAACCCATGAAAACCTCTCTGCATGGGGAGCTGAACATCTGCTGTCAGCAAGCCACTGCTCCAAAGGTCACACAAGAGCAGGTGTGTATTCCCAGGAGCTCAGCACTTGCTGGCAGCTCAGGAACAGCACCAAAACACACCCCAAAGCCCTGCCACCACCCCTCATGTCCCCAGCTCACCATAGGGATCCTGCCACGCTTCAGGGTGGAGCGCAGGCGGCGGCTGATGCGCTGGAAGCACTCCTTGGGTGTGTAGGCAGGGTGCTCTGGAGCCAGCAGAGGGAAGAAAAGGATTTAAATGGGGTCTGCAGCCCCGTGGCATCACCTCACTGAGGTGCTCAATGTGCCCCCAGGACCCCAGCCAGCTACTGCAGCCACAGCTGGCCCACATAAACTCCCACTCAAGTTCACGATGGGGTTTTGTGGGGACTCGACTCCCTTCAGGCACTGTCATATCCCTGCCATGACTGGATGGCGCAGGGAGCACCTCAGGAAAAAGCACCCTTCCCAAAGTGCATGTAAGGGAGGGAAGGGAGAGGCTCTCCCCACCCAGCTTCCCCTCCCAGCACCTTTCCACTTCTCTTTGTTTTTCAAGGGCAGCTTCCTCTTGTGTTTCTTCCTGGCTTCCTCCTCCAGGTAAAGCAGGACACGCTCTTGCTCTTCTCCTGACCGGTTCATGAAGTCATTCCAGATCTGACAACACAAGCATGAAGCCCCAATGCAGACATTACAGGGAACTTCCCGGTATGCCCAAGCCTGTGCCTCGAGGAGATGGATGTTTGGCACTCAGAACCAACAAGAAGGTGGCTTTCTGCAGGGAGTCCAAGTGGTGACACCTCCATGCATCCACGCAACCCAGCCAGATAGACATCAGGCTTTCCAAGCCTGGATTGAGTAAGAGCGGAAGAGCTTCACAGCACCCAGAGACCACACGTATAGCCCTGCAGCCAGAACTGTGAGCATCTAACACAGGAGAGGTGCCAGAAGACGAGGTCACGGAGGAGGTACAGCAACACCACCCGGGCTGTATGGAGCAACCGAGGTGTTTGGCAAGAGGCCTGGTGTGGAGGAAGTGCTGCAGCTCACTCAAGATTACACTCTGCAGCTTGCCCAAAGAGCTCCCAGCAGCACTTCAAATACAACAAAAACAGCAGCAGACCCCAAACCAGCCAAAGCACAGCACCCACTGCCAGGTCAGGCTCATGTATGGACTCTCAGGGGAATGCAGGCAGCCCCTCTGCCTGGGGCAGCAAGGTACAAGCACTCCACACGCTGTAGGGCAGCAAAACAGGCAGCCACATCCTACCTCCACATAGGTCTCGTTGTTGCAGGCCTCGGTGAAGATGCTCGGGGTGGCGGAGTGGGCGAGCTCAGCCTCACTGTTGCCACATTCATCTCGCTCCAAGAGTGACATCAAGTAGCGAGCTGCGGAGGAAAGCAACAGCAGAACCCCTGAGTCTGGGAGCAGGGTCCTCACAGAAGCCCTCAATGCAGGCAGTGTAGGGAACTGGGGGTAGAGCGCAGCCACCCAAGCCTTACTGTTCTCCAGCCTCTGCAGGCTCTTGCGCCCCTTGGCTTTAGGGATGAGGTCGGAGTTGCGGATGGCCTTGTTGATGTAGTACTGCTTCCGCTTGGAGGGGGAGAAACGCTTGGATGGGGAGCTCTCCAGCGGTGGCAGGCAGTCCTCGATCCTCCTGCAGGGATGGGACAGAAGGGCTGAGCTCCTGAGGCCCCTTGGGCCCATGGTGATGGCAAGGTAGTGCAAACTAAGTGGCCTCCAGCAACAGTGTTGTTACTGCAAGAAGGCAACAACCCCGAGCTCCACCGAGACACTCGGAGGCGTTTGGCTTTTATTAGTAATGATTACGTAGTCAGGGTGTTGTTTAGATGTAGGCACAGTTGAAAGAATGATCATAAATGGGTGGATTTAACAGGAAGGTCGAACTGAGCGATCAGCACGAAGCTCCCTGGGCACCTACAGCAACTGCTTTGCTATCAAAGTTGACCAAAGCCCTGCCAAGCACGGGAAGTTTCACTGCCCTTCTCTCTTGCTAAAGTCTCTGCACCACCAGCTTCCCCTCTGCTTTGGGGGGACTTCGTTTAGCAATAGGAGAGGGGCAAAAAACAAAACAACCCAAACAAACACAACAAATCAAACAACAGCAAAACAAACAGCAGGCGGAAGGGCAACAGGGAGCACAGCCAGCAGAACCAGCACAGCCAGCACAGCCGCCCAGGGGCCGAACACAAATCGCTCCTCACGGGTCGAGAGGTCGCAGCCCCCCCCCAACCCCCATCAGCACCCCCAGGCCCGGACAGCGCCCTTCCGGCTGCGTTCCCGGTACCGGCGGAGGGCAGCGGCCGGGGTCACCCCGCTCCCGGCAGCACCACCCGGATCGCCCCGCAGCCCCGCCACTCCCCGCCACACTCACGGGAAGGGCTCCGGGGAGCCGCGCACCGCCGCACCGCCCGGCAGCACCACCATGGCTCGGCGCCGCGCCGCCGCTCCGGCCTTAAAGGGACCGCGGAACCGGGCCCTGCTCGGCCCGACAGGAAGTGACGTCACTAAAAGGGCGGGTCCTGAGCGCGCTCGCCCACCCAGCCGCAAGGCGGCGCTGTAGCAGCGCCCCCAAGCCGCCGCGCGGCTCCGCGCCGCGATATTTGCATGCGGCGGCCGCTTGACGCCAATAGGAAAGAGGGGCGGGGCGAGGCGGCAGGAGACAGCCAATTAAAATGCGAGGCGGGGCGAAATGAGGCGTGGCGGGAGCGGCGGGCCAATGGCAGCGCGGGGCGGGGCACTGCCGGGCCCCCCTGCCCGCCCGTCCGGAGAGCAGCCGACGTGCGGGCACCGAGCGCAGCCCCGGCCCCGCTGCAGCCCGAGCCCCGGGCGGCCGTGGCTGCTATGTGGCTTCGCGGCGCGCGGCCTCCACCGGGTAAGAGGGTGCGCACCGGGGCCGGTTACCGCGGACTGGGGCTCTTCTCCTCGCTGCCTCTCGGTGGGCGGCTCTGAGCTGCCCCGCGTTCGGTACCCGGGGTCACGGACGCGTCCCTCCCGCGGCGCGTTACCGGTGGACCGCGGTGCTTTTCTCCCCCACCTCTTCCCCCCCCCCCCCGCCACTCCTCCGTGGTCGGTAACGGCCGCAATGCCGCGCGGCGCCTGCTCGGCCTGGGACTTCCCCTCCGTCCGACTCGAGCCGCGCCGCCGGCTGCCCGTGCCACGGTCGGTTACCGGAACCCCGTCGGTGGCGTTGAAGCCGGCGGAGACCGCAGGAACCGCCACTGTGCCCACGCACTGCGAGCGGAGCTGCGGAGGACGGCACCGGGCAGAACTCGCAGAGCCGCCCCGGCCTTCTTCTGTTCCCCCCCCCCCGTTCCCCCCCTCGCCGTGCCTCGTTCCCGGTCGCTGCCACGTGCCCCGGGCCGAGCCCCCCCCCCCCCCCCCTCCCTCCCCCGTGTCCCCGTGGGCTCCCCGTCCCCGTCCCCACGCGCAGCGGCACCGCCGGGCTCTGTTTCCCCTCTCTGCGCTCCTCGCGGTGACTGCGGGGCGGACCCGGGAGCGTTCGGTCCCAGCGCCGTCCCCACGCGAGGGTGAGCGACTGCCCGTGGGGCTGCAGGCACGGAACGGGGCCGGACAAAGTGGCTCGGGGTCACCGTGCTATGGAACTGCAAACCCGGGGATCTGTGGGCCCGTACGGTTACCCCACAACCCTCTATTTCTGTGGCTGCAGCATAAATTGGCCCCAAATGGGAATAGGCAAAGTGGGGGGCAGTGGGGAATCTGAGGCTTGGGAAGCTGGTAGCCCCCAATGGCAACCGGTAGCCCTCCACCATCGGGGCTGTGTAGGCGTTCCCCACCACGAGCCATTGCAGGGAATGGATGAGATCTGGTTGCCAAACCTCGTGGGCTTGAGGTGATTTCCCCGAATGAACCCCCAGCAATGCAGGTAGATGAGGGGAGGGGGCTCCTGGCGTGCTGCTGGCTGAGCCCCCACTCCTTGTGCTGTGGGATGGTGCCAGGTCAGACACCTCCGTGTTTCTAGAAGGGGATTAGCTGCGGGACGAGTGACCTTGGGGGTGGCTCTCCCAGGGAAGGGCTGTCCTGCCCTGTAGCACGGTGTCCACGGGACCCCTACAGGATTCTGTGTTTTGGGACCATGCTTGGGGTGCTGGCCGTGGGTGTTTCTCACACGTGGCATCTGCAACTGTGGGGAGAAGTGTCTGCCCCGAGGATGGGGACGCTGCACCCCACGTGTCCTCGGTGTCCCTGAGTGTCCTGCTTGGTCCCAGCAGCAAGAGACAGGCGGTGATGATCCCTGTGTGGCCCCAGCAGGGTCTGTTATCTGCACTGCTGCTATCCGAGCTGCCTGGAGGCCCGGCTGGGCTATCTGGATGCAGGCCCCTTCCCCCTGCAGCAGCAGGGCCCGGCCTCCCTATCTCATTAGCTCGAGATTAATGAGGCTCCTGGGCTGTCTTTAACTCCTTCCTGCTCGCCGTCTCCTGACCCTCTTCTTTACTTCTCCCCATGCAGGTTTGCGCCCACGCCTGGCCAAGGCTCAGCTGCCCGAGGACTGAGGACACTTTGCAGCCAACAGGGGGGGGGCCAAGGGCTGAACGCAGCCCCTGGAAGTGCCTGGCAGTGAGGACGGAGCCATGCGCCTGGCAGCCGCCTGCTGACCCCACCAAACTCCTGACAACAGCCAAGCATCCCCAAGCCCACGTTCCCAACAGGAGCCCTACGGCAAAACAAAGCGTGGGGTGGGCCGGGGGGCTGCGTCGTCCCTTCCTGACCCACCTCGTGCCCCCCACGGCCTCGCAGAGCCCCCCAGTGCCTCTGCCGCCCTCCTGGGGGCTCGGCAGCCCCCTCACAGGGCTGCCCGCCCCACCGCCCTCGCCTTGGCCTCCCGCCCTGCTGGAGCGCGGCACCCTGCCGGGCGCTGCCCCCCGCGCCCCCAGGGCATCCCCCCCCCGCCCCCCCGGGGCCCTGCCGCCCGCCGGCAGAGCCATGAAGCTGCAGGCAGTGATGGAGAACCTGCAGCGACAGCAGCGTGCCCGGCTGCAGCAGGCTCTGGAAGCACGGCAGCAGGAGCAGCAGCAGCAGCAGCAACGCTCCACGCCCCCCCCGGCGCAGCCCCCGCCGGCCTCAGGACAGACCCCTGCCCGGGGACGAGGCCCTGATCTGGCCCCAGCCCCTTTGGAGGAAGGCACGGAGCCTGAGAGCGCTCACATCCAGCGGGCACAGATGGCTGCCCTGGCTGCCATGCGGGCTGCAGCCGCCGGACTCAGCCACTCGTCCAGCCCAGGGCTGTCAGAGGAGAGCCAGGAGGAGGAGGAGCGTGGTGAGGAGGAGGAAGAGGAAGAGGATGGTGGTGGCTACCAGCAGGAGATGGGCTCCGAGGAGGAGGAGGACCTGTGAGTACATGGCAGCACGTGGGGCTCAGGGAGGAGCAGGGGGGTTGGGGTCTGCAGGTGGGCAGCAGCACTGGGTCCTCCCTTGGAGACCATGCGTGGTGCCTGGGCTGGGCTGGAGCTGCTGCTCTGTTGACAGATGCTGGAATCAGCTGTTTTCACCCTTCTCAGACTCATGTGGAGCCATCGGTCCCATGGTTCCTGGCGCTGGGTGGGCGCTAGGCAAAATTCTGCTCTGTCTGAGAGCCACACTGGGGCTGTGATGCAGGATCTCAGCCTGGTTCTGAATGATGAGGGGCCATCGGTGGTGCCTCTGCCCGACCTGCATCTCCCTGGCCAGGTCACAAACTCCCAGACTGAGGGACAGCCCACGGAGATGGCTGGAAGCCCAACAGACCTCATCCAGATGCTGGTCTGGAAAAGGCTTCTGGATGTAGGCAGGGTTCGTGGGAATGTCTTCCCACCTCCCGCCCGTGAGTCTGACACTGCAGGAGCGCTGTGCAGATGGGCCAGCTTAAGGGTGCTAATCACACATCTCCCCCCTTTCCCTGCTGTAGGAAGGGCAAATGGGATGAAGAAGAATTTGAAGAGGACCTGGGCGAAGAGGAGGAGGAGGAGGAGGAAGAAGAGGAAGAAGAGGAGGAGGAGGAAGAAGAAGAGGAAGACTACGAGGAGGAGGAAGACATGGGCGAGGAGGGGCTGGGCTCAGCGGAGGCGGTGCGGACGGGCACGGGGTCCCTGCTGCTCCGAAAGCCGCCGGCACCGCAGCACTGCCGGGGCGAAGCACAGCGGCTGCCGGGCGCACAGGAGAGACTCCCAGCTGGACTGGGCCCCCAGGGCCACGCACAGCTCCCACAGCCTGCACCTGACCACGGAGACTGGACCTACGAGGAGCAGTTCAAGCAGGTAGGAGCTGAGGGGACGTGGGGTTGGGGGGTTCGCTCCTTGGCTTGAGTCGGGTTCGGTGCTGCGAAGAAACCGCCTCTGGGTTCCTCTGGGGTTTGAATCCTTTGGCTCGTTGCAGGGAGTTGGGAGAATTGTTGGGAAAGGAGGGGAGGTGGGGGGAAAAAGAAAAAAAATGTCACTCCGGATTTGCAAATGTGAAGTAGCTCTTGGGTTTGCTCTTCTCCACGTTCCTGGGGCTGTTTTGGTGGGCTCTGTGCCAGCAGAGGCTGCAGCCCCCCCAAGCTCCGGACTTTCTTCCACGTGCCTGGCCATGGGCTGCACAAACCCGAGCTCGGGGCTAATAGAAGGAAATAGTGTAAAGCGGGGCTCCCCGGGGGCTACCCCGGCCCTTTGATGTGTGTGTTTAAGTACATCTGAGTTTAGGGCTGGGGGAGGGGGTGAGAGCAAACAGCAGCAGATGGGACCCAGATGGAGAGTCTGGTGTTTTGGGAGGGGTGTGGTGGCCGCTGCCCCTTGCTCAGCTTGGGGAGAGGGGCTGGGGGCTGCTGCCGGGGCACGGGCAGCACTGTGCCATCCCACTGCTTCTGTGCTGCGGGAGGAAAACGGCTGCCCAGGGTTGGAGGCTGTTGCACAACTCCCAGCCTCCCCAGCAGCATACAGCCTTGGAGAATTTCACAGCCTGCTGTGGCAGGGAGGGGAACGCCCTGGGCTGCACTGGGTGAGCAGTGCTGTGGGGTCTGGGGGCTGCCCTGCTGGCTCTGATTGGGGGAGCAGCAGGATAGGAGCTGTGTGAGTCCCTGTGCACAGGAGCCTTTGCTGGAGCGGGGCCACTTGGCACCATTTGGCACAGCACGTGGCTGAGCTCCCTGTGCTGCTGCCATCCCCGTGCCCACCATTCGCAGCACGGCAGGCAGTGAGGGCAGCACTCAGCCCCTGCTGCCCATTCCCTGTGTGCTTCACAGCAGCCCTGGTGCCTTCGGTGCTCCTCCGTAACCCTAACCTACGTCCGTGTGGGTTTTATGAACACACTGAACTTTTCCTGTGCTGTCTCGAGTGCGTACATATCCTCACCTCCTGGCGCTGCATCGTCTTTCTTCTTGTGGTTTCTCTCTTTTGTACTTCCTGTAATTAGAGAGTGGGGGACGTAATCTTTTTATCTGCGAAAAGGCTTTTAGATACCACGGCTGTGATCTTCCTGTTTGTCACTGTATGTGAGCGTATCCCAGCCCTGCACAGTCACTCCGGAGCTCCCGGCCGTCGGTACCCAGCAGCACAACGTGGGGCTCAGTCCCACCTCTCCCACCCCAAAGGCCGTGCATCCATCCCTCTGGGCACCATTGGGACAGCTTCCTGCTTGTGCTGGAAGCACCCAACGTTGAGGGGGAAGGTGCCTGCTGCCTCCGTGCCGTGGGTGGAGGCGAGGAAGCAAAGCGCCCGCTCGGGGAGAGGCTTCCCCCGGCACGTCAGCTTGGATCCTGGCCTCTGGATTGAGGCCAGGGGCTGCGAGCAGCTCCTGCCCGGGAGCTCCTCCTGGCCGCCCTCCAACGCGTGCCTCCCAGCTCGCCCTGGCCCAGCTGACGAGCTGGGAAGGAGCAGCAGGAATGTAAACACAGCGCAGGCAGGATGCGCACGGCTCCGTAGGGTGGGGGGCGCGGGGGCTGCACCCTCTTTGCTCTGTGCCTTAACCCAGTGTGGAAAGACCCGACTGCAAACTCAGTGCTGCAGCCCAGGGATTGAGCAAAGAGGGATTCTGCTGCTGGAAGGGCAGTCCATGGGTGCTGGGGGGTTCTTTGATTTGCTCACCCGCTGATCGGGGCTGCGAGCGCTGCTGTGCAGTGGTGTTGTTGCTATGATGGGGACATGCAGCTTGAGGAAGGTGCTATTTCTGGGTTCCTCTTTTCTTTATTTTGCAGCTGAGCTCCTTGCAGGCCAGCTCCGCTGGGGCGCAGCTCCAGCAGCCCCCCGCACCCCCACCCTCCCTTTATGGCTGCACTGCCCGGGGGGTTTTGTGCTCCCATCTACCGGGGCACTTTATTGACTCATTTGGGGCAGATTCCTGCAAATCAGCCCTCTGGAAGCTGCTGTGCAATGGGGCGAAGGGGAAGCGTGCAGGGTCGGGAAGCCAACGCGTGGCACCTCCCCATCCCTGGGGACGGCCACTGAGAGGCAGAGGTCAGCTCCTGCTGACCTGGGCGCTGCCCGTGCAGCAGCAGAACAAAGGAGCCTGCAGGGCTGGGGGCTGCCGGGGGCTCCTCGGTGGGGAGCTGGGGGGGGGGGGGTGCAGGCTGGGGGCTCAGCTTGTTGCTGGTGCCAGGGTAGTGCTGAAATCCTTTGCTCCTGCTGGTTGCGAGCTTGTCGCTGCGCTTGTGCCGGGTTGGGTCAGGAATGTGTGTTTTCCTGCAGAGGAAAATCCCTTTTGCAGGATGATGACACTGGGACCCAAAGCAACCAGCGCCTGGGGCAGGGCACAACTGGAGGCAATCGGAATGCTTCTGAGAACCCCCATTCCTGGGAACCGTGGGGTTTTTTGGGCCCCTTACCCAGTGCAGGGCTCAATTCAAGGAGAGCACTGTCTGCATCCCTCCCCAGTAACAGAGAGCAACGTGGCCCTCGCTCGTCGTTTCGCCTCCCTCCCTCTTCCTTCCTTCCTATAAAAGCCTGCAGTGGGGCTGACCCCCTGTGCCTGTGGGGCAGGAAAAGGTTTGTGCTGGTTGCCTTTCATCTCGCCCCAAGTGGGATGCTGAGAGCAGGGCTGGCGTCGGCAGGGCAATGCCACCACATCTGGGCTCCCAGCATCGAGCCTGGAGCTCTCAGCCAAACGTAGGCAACTGGGATAGGGCAATCCTGGAGCCTTGGGGTCTGTCCCCACGCCCGGTGACCCCGCAGGCTCTGGCCATGGCCACGCTGGGCTGTGCTTGGGTGAATTGCTGAGCACGGGCGGCCGGCGGTGCGAAGTGCTGCGTAATGCTGCCCTGGGGAGCACAGAGTTGGAGGAACCTCAGCAAAGGTCCCCACTGCGCAGTGCAGTGCCCTGGGAGAACCCCTCTCCTGACCTTTCTGTTTCGGGTGAGGATATGACTGCACCCCACTAATACCAGGAGCCTGAACCGGGGGTGCGTTCGCAGCCCACGCCATCACAGTTTCCTGTCCCTGCCCCTTTTGGAGTTTCCTGTGCTGAATGTGAAAGCCAGCTGCTGGTTGTGCACCGTGGGCAGGCGCACGGCTCTGATTCAGCAGCAAGCCAGGTGTGTGCACCCCATCACCCCGCAGGGGAACCAGGGCTGCCCTGTCACGGAGGTGTGCGTGTGCCAGATCTCAGAGCTGGCAGCAGGGATGGGGCTGGGAGGAGCTGATTGTGCCCTGCATACATTCGGGGCCACTTTGCCTCTCTGTGCCTGCCATCACAACCGTGCTGTTGGTGAGAACTCAATGCCGTGCCGTGGGGCTCGGTGCTGCAGGCAGGTGCTGGAGCTCCGTAGTTCTGTTCCTATTTAAAAGAAGCTTTTAAATAGCTTTTAAAGGGGGGGGAGGTTGGCTTGTGGTGAGCTGCTGGTGCTTTTAGGGGAGACGGGAGGTTTCTGAAGCGTTCCAAATTGGGATGCCTCAAACACGCTGGTAGCACAAAAACCTCAGTCCTTATCTGCTGCTGAGCAGAGCCTGCCCGAGATATGGGGTTTCAAAGTGCAACGGTTAGAAAAAAAAAAAAAAAAACAAACCGAAAGCAACTCGGTAACCCCAGCACGGAGCTTGGGCCGTGTCCAGCCCTGTCCCACTCTCCAGCTCCATGGGTAGGTCTGGATAGGGAAAACACACTGGGCTTTTGCTGGTAGACGTGGCGTTTTCGTTCTCCTTTCGCTGATGGCAGCGCGGCGGATGGGGGGGTAATTGCAGGCAGCCCACAGAATTGGGTGGTTGCAACACCAACGTCACGGTGCCCCCCGGGAATGGTGCTGGTTCCTGGGTCGGATTCACCCTGCAACCTCATGCAGTGGCTGAGCCTCAGTCTGTCCATCGGTCCGTTTGTCCGTCCGCCCGCGCGGCGCTGGGGCCGCAGCCCCCCGGGGCAGGTGCCCTCAATGGTTTCATGCTGTTCACATGACTCAGGCAGCAATTAAAACTGAAAAGGGGGAAATGCAAGAGGGGCCGAGGAGGCAGAGGAAATGGTGATTTCTTGCTCAAAGGCTCCCTTTGAATGCAGCCGGTGCTGCTCGCAGTGCGCAGGGATCCAACGCCGCTTTTGTTCCGGATCGACCCCCGCTGATGGCTCTGGGGGGAGGCAGTTGGTTGTGCAGCCCCCGGGATGTTCGTGGCTTCTGGAGTGAGCGCAGCCATCCTCTCCCGTGGCCATTTGTGGTGAAGGTCTTAAAGCTGTTCCTTATAGCACTCATTTTTTGGGGTAAAAGCCCAAACGGTGTCCGGTGCTCAATGGGGCTGGCTCCATGCTCTCCAGCTTGCCCAGCAGCTGTGGGCATTGGGGCTGTGGTGGGAGGGCATGAGGGTGGCAAAGAACCCCCCCCCCACACACACAACTGTAGATTTCCATCAGCTGCACAGCAAACAGCCAAATGCTGCTCCTGACGGGTGCGGGGAGCCTTCCCCATAAATGAACCCCATAGCAGAGTTGAGATCAGCCCAACCTCTGCCTGGTGGGGGTCACCATGGGGGGGGGGGGGGGGGCAGCAAGGGGGGTAGGGCCGGGGCAGATTTCCCCCCCCCTGCAGGGGCTATGCCTCTCTTAACAACAGTAGAAGAGTCCATTTACTTTCTTTTAAAATATCGATCAGAGCTTTATTGCGTTAGCGAGCCGAGCGGATGAGCTGCCCCCAGGGAGGCAGAGGGGCCTCTTCCTCGGGGGGTCCCCCCCACCGTGCCCTCCCACACATACCCTGTGCTGTGGGGGGGGGGGTCAGGCAGATAGAGCTGGGCCCCAACCCCAGGCACTGCTGCACCCGGAGGACAGCGATTGCAGCGCCTGGCGGGCAGATAACGGGGCTGAAGAGGAAATGGGGGGGGGTATGGCAAGGAGGGGGGGGGAGAGGGAGAAGCAGTGGGAATGCGTGGGGTGGGAGTTGAGTTGCGTGCGGATGAGTCGCTTTCAAAGGCACTGGGTTTGCTCCTTGTTAGGGTTTTGTTTGCTGTAAAGTGCAAAGCTGCAAGTCTGGAGTGTTGGAGGTGGGGAGGGGGTGTGGAGTTGGGGAGGGGGGGGAGGAGATCCTTGCCCCTCTCTCTATCCCCGTCCTGCTCTTTGCCACCCACTGAAGGGTGTTCCTGGTGAGGGATCCATCATGGTAATCAGCTCAGGGTGCTCCAGGAGCCTTCCCGCAGCCCTAATCCCCCAATCCCAGCCGGGGGTCAGGGACTTCTCCTCGGCTTAGCCACAAAGTGCCTCCTGGCAGCCCTGGCTCAGGCATCTCAACCTCTGGGTCATTGCCCTGGAGGTGCCACCTTCAACTGGGGCACGCTGCTCCCTGGAAGGCACTGGGATGCCTGGTTGGAGTGAGCCAGAGAGACCCAGTGTTAAAACCAAGGGTGGGAGGAGAGGATGGAGCAGGGACAGCCCTGCTGCTGGTTGTCACGCTTTGTGTCTGGGCTTGGGGGTCCCGAACTGCCGCCTGCACCATGAGCATCACCCCCTTCCTTCAGAGCCTCAGGGCTGAATCACAGTGCTGCAGAGGAGGCAGCAGCCTCCCAGCTGAACCAACAGGAATAAGGGCTTATTTAAAAGAGTGAAAAAAAAAAAAATTGTTGCAGAGAATAGAGCACAAACCCTTTGTCAGCAAAGCAAACAGCCGTGCCGGGAGCAGAGGAGTTGGGCAAGGGTGCAGCGTTGCTCCATCGCCCTATTTCTGGCCGAAACCACAGCAGAAACAGCAGGCTGCTGGGGGCGGCCGGACGTGCTGCAATCGTGGGGTGGGGGGCCCTTGGGTGGGGGGCGGCCGCTCCCCGTGTGCTCAGCCCTGATAAGGCACCTGCCTGCATGGCTGCCGTGCCGGGAGCCGTGGGCGCAGCCCCTGACCCCCTCGGTGACCCTCACTATAAGTCCCTTAATCTCTCCACGCCTGGGTCTCTTGTCTGTAAAGTGGAGCTGATGATAATCCTGCCTTTGTCGTGGCTGCTCTTGGGCAGGGACGCTGCTCGCCGGGGGCCCTGCTGGTACCTGTGCTCTGCAGGATGCTATGGGGAGAGGGGACGGGGGGCTTGGCCTCCTGCCTGGGTTCCCATCTGAGCATCGCACCCGTCTGCAGCGCAGCGTTGGCCGTGGAAACGTTTCGGTGAGGTTCTGCTGTGCGCCTCAGCAGATTGGCACTGATGGTTCACGGGGCTGACACCCACAGCCGGCTGCTATCGGGGCCATTCGCAGCCAATGGGCCTCCCCTGAAGGGCTGGGGGTGGCACAGCCTGACCAGGACCCACAGCCCCCCCCCATAGGGACAGCCCGCTGTGCAGCGCCCGCCGGGTCGGAGAGGCACGAGGCCTCGCATTTCAGGAACAGATTTGCAATTACACAAATCCCCAGCCCTACCGGGGCTGAGAGTGGAAACCCTGGGTGACTCATCTGCTTTGGCTTACAATGATCTCCTTTCTAAGACGATCATTTACATATGGTGGAATTTAAACCCCAGCTTGCCTACAACGGCTAATTCAGCCACGCTCCTGCCCCTTCTCGCCTCTGCCCGTGCAGGTGCTGGAGCTGCACACCCTGCCCATGCACCATGCCCATGCACCATGCCCATGCACCGTGCCCATGCACCGTGCCCATGCACCGTGCCCATACACCATGCCTGCACACCCAACCCAGGCTTGCACGCAGCCAGCAGTGCCCCCCATACATTCCCAGCTCCGGGGTGGGTTCCCCCATAGATCCACTCACTCCTGGTGCCGGGGTGTTGCTGCCTTGGACACGCTTTCTCAATACTTACTGACTGCACTGAATTAATATTTGCACAGGGTCAGGTGTGATAGAGAGCATGTGTCAAGGGCATGCACAAACACATACGTGGCGAAGGGCTGCGGGAGCTGCTGGTGGAAGCTGACTTCCAAATGACCTTTCCTGGGTGGCAGCTTTTGGCTGGAAAGAGAGGAACTGCCCCAAAACAGCGTGCAGCCACCACGGGGTGGCTGTGGCAGTTGGGTTGCTCTGGGATGGGGAGGAGAGGGGCTCCTGGGTGACCTCTCAGCAGCCCATGCTGCGCTGTGCCGTTTGCATTCCAGCCGTGAACTCTGTGCGCTTTTATTGGAGCCGGAGCCCCGCGAGCTGCCACCAGTGCTCAGTCCAAAATAGTCGTTTAAAATGCAATTGCAGCAGAATTCACTTCCTCCTTTGTATTTAAAAAAAAAAAAAAAAAAAAAGAGGGAAACGAGCAACCACCCAACTGTCCCCACGGTGCTGGAGCTGGATCTGAACCCCCTGCCGTGGTGAAACCACAGTGGCACCGAGTGGCACCGAGCTCTCAGCCAGCAGACCCTGCATGGCACAGCGTGGTGCTCCAGGCTTGGGGTGGCTCAGACCCTTGGGGAGGGTCATGCAGTGCAGGCAGGGACCTGGACGGGCTGTTCCTTCTGCTCTCTCTCCCCTCCCTGCTGCTTAAGCTGACAGAACCGGCTGAGCCGTTCCCATCTCAGGCGGGTGCTGGGCGCCTTTCCACCGCCGCCAACCCCGGTGACTTCGTGGTGCTTGGCATAGGAGGGGGGCAGATCAGCCCCTCTACATGTGGGGCGGGTGGCTGACACGGGGCAGACAATGGGGGGTCAGGGAGGTTAAACGGCGACTAATTCGCTCTTTCAGTGTCTCCCTCTGCGTCGTGGTGACACCCGCATTGTTGGCGCTGACACCGGCGTCCTCCAGCTGGCGGTGATGGGATGTGTCCCCATGCAGTGCCCTGTGGCAGGGAGAGCAGTGCAGGGGCAGCACAGGAAGGGGCTGGGACCCCCACCCCAGGCTAGGGAAGGCAGGAGATGCCGGACGTCTGTGCGATGGGCTCCTGCTCATCCCTGTCCCGTGCCCCGTGTCCTGGGGGGATGGCTTTGGTGTGCTGCTGTAGGAAGGCTTCAGCACGCAGCCATAGCTGGGCTTGGGTTGGATGCCTCGAGGTACTGCACAGGGGATGTGGTCGTAGCAGCGCTCGGGGATTTTACTGCTGGTGGCATCAGGAGGGGTTTGCAGCCTTTCTGAGAAATCAGGAGCGGATTTACCCACGCGATGTGGGAGCGATGACACCGCCAAGGGTGCCCCCGGGGTCTGCCACCCTCTGGGTCCCTCAGCCCAAGGGAATGGCAGGACAGGCACCTGCGGCGGGGCCCCGTGCCCCCACTCCAGGAGGTGGCCGATCTGTGGAGGGGACAATGCTGGGAACCAGAGGGAACAATAGAGCCAACGGGAAGCGCAGCACCGACGACCCTGTAAACCTCTCCCGGCAAACGTACCCAGGCTCCCCCTCCGGAAAGGGGCCCTTTCTGGGCTGCCCTGGGGATGGGGAGCGCCCGTGCCCCCCCGCACCCCAAGCACTGAGCTCAGGCAGCAGGAATCCAGCCGGGCCAGTCAGCGCAGCCGCCCGCAGTGCCGCCGGTGAGGCTGCCCCAGCCCTGTGCAGACCCCCACCCATGGGGAGCTCTGCCTCTCTGCTGCTCCCAGGCACTGTTGGACCCTGCTTTTGGGGAGGGGGTTGAGCCCAGGCACGGTGCATCCCCTTGGGATCCATGGGGAGTCAAAAGCGCTCGCATAGAGCAGGGATGAGGACAGGCTTATGGTGGGAGGTGACCCCGTCCCTAAGCTGAACACTTTATCTGCCCACAGGATCGGGGATGTTCACCCTTCCTGCTGCTCGAGGGATGGGTGGAAAGGAGCCGGCCGCGCTCATCACGCGGTCAGCCGATACGAACCTGATACCTCAGCACAGCTGCTGGGCGGGCAGCAGCCCCTTCCGCAGTCCCCCCGGCAGCTGAACACCCTTGGGGCTGGGAGGGTCACACTGTTGTCCCCCTGGGTATGCCTGTATCATGCCTGAGGACCCCGAGATGTGCAAAGTGCACTGCGGGCACCGGGTGCCCCAAAGCAGCAGCACAGCTTTACGGGAAACCATGTTGGAGCAGCGTCATCCGAAACGCTTTATTTCAGGACTCGTCACCAGAACTCTAGTTTTTACTAATGACTTTCTTTTTCTAAAGAATTCCACCTCCCCACCCCCCCACCAGTTCTGTGCCCCGAAACCAGGCACCGGTGTGAGCAGCGCAGGGCTGATGGTGTGCAGTGGGACAGGGGGAGCACAGGGGGATGCCAAGGGGTGGGTGGGGGTCCTCACATGCAGCCCAGTTAGGAGCTGCAGGGAAAGCCCTCTCCAAGTCTATACTCTCCATGTAAAACCTCCTGGCAGCTGAGCTGCCCCCTGCTTCGCCCCTCTGCTGTCAGCAGCAAAGGTGCTGCAGCCCCGGAGGGAAGGAGAAGGGCAGAGCAAAGCACTCGGTCACGCCAGCCATGCTGAAACACATCAGAGCGTGCTCAGCTCTGCTGCTGCTGCTGCACGGAGCAGGCTGGTGGCCGCTGGGTTTCCCTCTGTTCCCAGAAAGCTCCTGCATCGTGCTTTATTTGTGTGGGTTGTTGTTTATTTTTTGCCCTAAACAGCAGTCCTGACTGCTTTATTCCCCATAGCGCTCAGCCTATTGCTGGTGGGGATTTCAGGGCACCTGGGTGGGGGGGGGTTTCCCCCACCAGCATGCAGCCTGCACGTCACAATGGGCTGGGAAGAGAAAGGAGGAAAGCAGTGAGTGTGGAACCTTCGTGGAGGTGGGAAAAAAGGCCATGGAAATGATTCCCTGGGGCTTGGAAACCCAGAACCGCAGCGCTGTGGCGTTTGCAGCTCGGGTCTCGGCGCTGCGGCAGAGCGAGCCTGGTGAGATCGGCACAGATCCCGCAGGGGCCACACTGCAGGAGCCTCATTACCAGCAGCCTCGTTAACAGCCGCCTCCCGGCTTTAATTGCCATGGGTGCTCACAGTGAGGCCTCCCAATGCGTTCGTTATCTTGGCACAGCCCTGCGCTTCCCGTGCCGCCGCTGCCGCCGCTCTCCGGCATTCCTGGCATTGCCGAGAGGCTGCTTTCCATCAGCCCTTTGGAAGCCAACGGGTCAGGATTTTCATGTAATCTGTTTGGAAGGACTGATCTGGCCATCCACACCGTGCCAGGATCCTGCGGGCTGAAGCTCAGCACTCTTCCTGCCCAGGAAACAGAACCACATGGCACCACGATGCGCCCGCAGCGCGGTGACGGTGACACCAGGCATCACTCATGGGCTGGACGAGCTGCGACGTGGGCACCTTCATCCCCTGGTGTCCTGGGGGTGGCTCTGCTCTAAGAGGATATCGTGGGGGCAGCTGTGTGACAGATTAAGCCATTTCCACCTCCCTAATGATGAGATGTAAATCTATCAGCTCGCGGTGGCCCCGGCTCGCAGCGCACCATGCTGGCACACACTGCACCGCGGCACCTGCTGCTCTCGGTCCGGCCGGTGCACGGTTTCACACGTTGCTGAAATGAGAATGAGTTTCAGTTCCTCCTGGTTTATTTTAGCTCCTATCGCTGCGTGCCGAGAGGAGGGGATGGGGTGCGTGTGGTCAGAAGTGTCCGGGGCAAAACGAGATGCCATCAATGCAAGGAAATCCTGTGAGGGGCCAAGGAATGGTCGGACTAGATGATTGTGGAGCTCTTTTCCTTAATGGCTCTGTGATTCTATGGTTCCACGTCTCTGCCTATGCTCCGTGGTGCCCCCTGGTTCCCCCCAGCGCGGTGCTGGGAGGACTGAGGCTCTGGGCAGCGTGGCCAGGGCTGTGCACAGACGGTGCTGGGCATCCCGCATGGCTTCACAACAGCATTTGGGTGAGCACGGGCCGGCAGCACCCGCCCCACTGCAGGACTTTGGGACGGGATCGCCAGCGCTCAGCCCTGTCAGCACTTTCCCCGCTGGGAACCCACGGATCAAAGGTGCATGTAACGATCGGCGCACGCGGCCGGGCAGCCCTCCCCTGCACCACTAATCCCCTGCAGCTGAGCAGATGCACGTTTTCCTCAGCTGATGGTTAATTTTCTTTCATCCTCTTAAATGCGGATGTCCAACCTTTCCTTTGGGATCGAACCCCCAGCCCAGGGGGCACCTGACCATGGTGATGCCTGGGGTGTGAGTGGCTCCCATAGGAGACACCGGTGCCTTGCTGGGGCTCCTGGGCTGTTCCTGGCAGTGCTCATCTCTTCCCAAAGCCAAACATGGATTTGGTGCATCCCAGTGCAGCCCAGCAGCCTGAGGAGAGACCCCAGGAAACTTTATTTAAGAGCTGCCCTTATAAAAATTGAATGAGATGATGCTTTAATAAATGGCTAATCAATGGTTAGAGCTCTGCAGGTTAATAGGCTGCATGTGACCCTCATGCTGGGCGCTGCTCTGGGACAGCTGTGCCGTGTGCTGGGTTTGGACGCTGCCCCATGGGCACCAGGCACTCGATGTGGCCCCTTCCCAGCACTTTTGTTCCTTTGCATTTCCTTTTTTCCTCCCCCGCTCCAGCAGAGCTGAGCAGCAGGGCGATGTTTTCCCAGCCTCCCCCTCTGCCTCCCTGGATTTGTGTTTAATCAGCTGGCTCTGCTGAGAAAGCCTTGGCCGCCTCCGTCCCACCTCCTCCGCTCCTTTGTCTGAGATACGGAGGGCGCACGCTGGCAGTGGGGCTCTGTGCTCTGCAGCTTCGGGTCCCCACAGGTTCAGTGCTGGGGCATGGATGTGGTGGGGCAGCAGCTGCCAGCAGCACCCAGAGCCCTGCACCGCTCCCAAACCTCACACAGCTTCAACCTCCCATCGTTTCCACGGGAGAGGCAAAACGAGGGGCAGTGCCGTGCCCTGAGCTCAGCACAGCGTGCCAGTTCCCAGCACCCAGCACCCTCACATCCAGCCACGGGCACAGCTCTTGTGGGCGCAGGGGGCACCGGCTCACCCCACGCATGGATCCATAGGCTCGAGATGCTCAGCAGCAGCACCGGGGAAACCCTTCCTCCTCCCTCCGTCTGCGTGCGGCTCTCTGAGCGCTCGAGGAAACGGGGCAGGCTGGCTTGGCTCAGGCCCAGCATCCTTCAGCTGATCGGGAGCAGCCTCTGCCCAACGCCACGCCGGCCGCATCCTGCGCATCGCCCGGTGCTGCCTTAGGGCTGCTGGGGGCTGCAAAGGGGTCAGCGGTAACGATGGCTCCTGACCTCTCCTGGGCTGTTTGCTCAGGGGCTGGCTGAGTTTTTTTGCAAGGTTTCCAGGGGAACTGCAGGTTTATGGCTTTCCTGTAGTGCCCTTCCCTGTTATCGGCTCAGCCCCATTGATCCCTTTGATCGGCGTCGGCGGAGGAGGAATTCGGCCCCACGGGGATCCTCCCAGGGTGGGGATTTGGGGGGGGAATGGGGGTCATCCTTGTCCCTGCTCGGTGACACCAGGTCCATGCATGCCAGTATTGGTTACCCACTTAACCTCACGGTGCGTGCTTGCAGCGTGACACACTCGTATTTATAGCCCCCTCCCCACAGCCCGCAGTTGTTCAAAATTGTCCTTCAGAAAAGCAGGCTGGAAGGGGGTTGGGGGGGGGGCTGGAGGTTGTCCCCCCCCCCAGCCCCATTCCTCTCTCGTGGCACAGGGCTGCGGTGCGGCATCGGAGCGAGGCGTGCGTGCGGAGGGCGTGATTTGCTCGGCAGATCTGCTGCCATAAATCAGGGCAGGAATGTGTCGGGCTGTCAAACAAAGGGTGGGGTCCCAAGACAAAAGCTGGCCCCAGCAGGAACGGGTGCTTCAGGAGCGTCTGTGCACAAATCTTCCTGTCCTGGCTCATAAAAACATTTCCCAGTTGCAGACGCTCAGGGTGCAATGAACCACACCGGCTCCAGGTTTGCTCCAAGAGCCATTCCTGGGAAATGCTTTCATAGGAGCACAGGTTGCCAGCATGCCAGGGGACAGCCGCTCCCAGTACCACCCTCCTATGGCGGATTTGCTGCTTGTTGAAATGGGAGCAAGCTTTGGAGGTGGCTGGAGCCAGCAGGGCACGGTGTGGCTCCTCATCCCGGCGTAACCCCATCCCATGGGTCCCAAGCACCCTCCTCACCGCCATCCTTTTTGGGGCTGGACCCCTGGGTGCCGGACCCCTGGGTGCTCCCTGAGCAGTTGCACACGAGCTCACACCAGGGCACGCAACCCACACACAGCTCACTGCAGCCCGGCGTGGGCTCCCTGGGGCACTGCAGGTGTGGAGGAGGGATCACACCAAAGCGTTGCTCCACTCTGTGCCAAGAGCGTGCTGGATTGCTAAAAATAACCAGGATCCCTGTTCTGCTGGGAGGATCCCAGGGCTGATTGCAGTCGCTCAGCCTCCGGGCCAGGCTGGGGGCAGCGCCGTGGTTTCGGGGCCGGGACCTCAGCACGACAAATCCCTGCGCTCGCCCTTGTCTTGGCTGTGGCACAGCATCATGCATGGCTGCCTTGTATCATCTTACACCTGGCTCCCACCGAGTGGAGTTTTCTGGGAATTGATGCACCCACTGCAGGGCTGTCCTCCATCTGCCACCTGGGAGCTGCCTGCCAGAGCCTTGGCGTGGTGACAAGGATGGGTCACGGCAGGGAAGGCAGCACTGCTCCCTATGGGGCTGTCCTGCTTTGCCCTGGTCCCCACTGCCCCAATGGCTCTGCGGCTGCAGTGCAGAGCAGAGCGTACCTACCCTGAGCTGCAGGGACTTTGGGACCCAACAGCTCCGTGCAATGGATCCCTGCAATGCCTGGGGGGTGGGGGGGGGGGGTGGGGGGAGAATGCTGCACCCCATAGAGATCTCTGATTGCCTCTTGGGAGCTGCCCCAGCCCTTGGGTGGGCTTTGGGTCAGTGCACTGCTGGGAGCTGGGTCAGGGGTGCCCACTCTCAGTGCTGCTGGGCACAGCTGCCCTCACTCTGCTGCACACTGTGACCACAGACCCCATCTGCTGTTGTGGGATCGGGGGGGGGGGATCCGTGGGGGAGGGTTTGGGGAGACGTGGGGCTGCTTGGTGAGGTGTGTGCAGTGTTCTCCTCTTGTTGCACAGCTGTACGAGTTGGATGGTGACCCCCGGAGGAAGGAGTTTCTGGACGACCTCTTCAGCTTCATGCAGAAGCGAGGTGAGCCCCCCCCTCCTCACCCCCACCCCCGCTCTGTCCATGGGTTTTATTTTCTCTCGTGTCATTGTAACCCAAGGTTAATGCTCCGGCCAGACTGGTAGTTAATTTTTAACCTCGTTGCAAACCGGGGTCAAACCTGCTCTGCTGGAATCCGCGCCATGAGCTCGGCGCAGCGATTCCTGCCCCACTGCTGGCCCCACGGGGCTGATTTCATCGGGTCCATCCCCTTCAGGGTGGCTTTGCCCTCAGCCTCCCCCCGTGCTGCCCCATCCCCAGGTTATGGTGAGTCCAGAGCAGCCCCAATCCAAAGCCCAGCTCTGCTCTCAGGACCGACGGGGCACCCACATCACCGGCAGGGTCTGGAAAATGTTGACCTGTGGTATTCGAAAGGAGAATGTCAAATATCTGTGTATATATGAGCATACACACGCACGGCTCCGTGCTGCAGGGGAGGTCTGGGTGTAGCTGTGACTCCTGCTTCATCCTGCTGCAGTTTTTGGCTTGCTATAAAGCTGCCTCCTGCTTGGTGTCCAACACACAGCTCTGCCCCGGGGTGGTAGGAGGGCAGCAGGTGGGCACGCAGCCCGTGCTGGTTGTATTGGTGCAGCTCAACCGTGCTCCAAGACAGCACTCTGCACCCATTGGGGCAGCTGCAGGGCTGTGTGCGGTGGGACACTGCTGGGGGGTGTCCTGGGGAGGGGGCAGGAGGGCTGTGGTGCTGCTGTGGAATGGAGAGAGGAGCTCAACGTGTGGCCACGTCAGCTGCTGCCACCTCCCGGCACCGGGCTGGGGAGAACCAAGGACCCACAGTGCAGTGCTGGAGCTGCTCAGCACTGCTGGAGCTGGGGTCCAGCAATGGAAATGCTGTTGTGTGAGTGCATCCAGCCTTCTGGCTAAAGAGGCATTTGGGGAAGCATGTGTGTGTGTGTGCGTGCATTGGCCTTCCAGCACCCCCAGGTTCAGCTCTGCCCCACAGGCTGCTCCATGAGCCCCTTCCAGCCCTGGTCTGGGTGATTCCTGTTGATTCCCTGCAGCTCCAGCTGTGTTTCCTTCTTGCTGGGGCTGGGGGGCCCCAATTGCATGCAGCCTGGGCACAGCACGACCCTCATCCCGTGGCTGCTGTTATAAATATCTGCTGTTGCTGGGTGCAGCTGCCTCTGCCTTCAAACCACGGCCGGCCCCTTTTGAGTTTCTTTTTCCTCCATGGTGCTGAGCAAGATGAAGTGGGGGTGCTCGCAGAAGGAAGTCGAGCGGTAGGGGAAGGGAGAGGCAGCAGCGGGATCCCTCTTTGCCTCTGCCTACCTGCACACCCCCTGCCCACTCTCTGCCGTCCCCAGGGACCCCCGTGAACCGGATCCCCATCATGGCCAAGCAGGTGCTGGACCTGTACATGCTCTACATGCTGGTGACAGAGAAAGGAGGCCTGGTGGAGGTCATCAACAAGAAGCTGTGGCGAGAGATCACCAAGGGACTCAACCTGCCCACCTCCATCACCAGCGCGGCCTTCACGCTCCGCACCCAGTGAGCACCAGGGGGGACGGGGGGGTGGGATTTGGGGACAGGGGGTGGGGATGGGGCCGTGCTGTGCCTCACTGCATCGTTCCACAGGTACATGAAGTACCTGTACCCCTATGAATGTGAGAAGCGGGGCCTGAGCAACCCCAACGAGCTGCAGGCGGCCATTGACAGCAACCGAAGGGAGGGCCGCCGGCAGGGATTTGGCAGCTCGCTCTTCACCTACTCACCTGGTGGCACCCATGGGCTCCTCTCCTCACCCAAGCTGCCGGTGCCAGCCCTGGGGTTGGCCTCGGCCACCAACGGTGGTGCCATCACTCCCGTCCAGAAGATCAAGAAAGGTAACAGATGCTACGGGCTGAGGGCACTGCTCCATCCCCTCCCTGAGCAAGTTGGGTTCCCCTGGGGGCCTGATGCTTTTGGAGACCACTGCATTGAGTCATAGAGTGATTGGGTTGGAAGGGACCGTGATGGTCACCCAGCTCTGACCCCTGCATGGGCTGGGTGCTGGATGCTGTAGGCTTTCTGAGCTGCATGACCAAGCAGCTCATGTCCAGCTTTTCATCCACCAACACCCCCAAGTCCTCTCCGCAGGGCTGCTCTGTGTCCATTTACCCCCTATCTGTGTTGGTTTGGGGCTGCAGTCACCCTACCCCACTCCAATAGGGCAGAGCGCCGGGCAGCAGCTCCTGGTGGCGGGGTCTGGGGCGGTGTAACTGGTGAACTGACCCACTCTCTGCCCCACAGAGGAGGACGCACCCATCCCCATCTCCATGCCCAGCCGGCTGCCGGTGTCTCTGGCCGGACACCCGGTGGTGGCAGCTCAAGCTGCAGCCGTGCAGGTGGCAGCAGCAGCCCAGGCTGTGGCACTGGAGCAGCTGCGGGAGAAGCTGGAATCAGGGGAACCCCCGGAGAAGAAGATGGCACTGGTGACAGACGAGCAGCAGCGGCTGATGCAGCGTGCCCTGCAGCAGAACCTCCTGGCCATGACGGCACAGCTGCCCATGAGCATCCGCATCAACAGCCAGGGCACGCGCTCGCCAGGTGGGTGCCACTGTGTGGGGTTCAGGGTGAGATCGGGGCACGGGGACCTCAGAAAAGGTCCATCACCTCCGTTTTTCCCCCGCAGAGAACCGCCAGGACACCTCCAGCAGCACAGCCAACAACGGCACCAACAGCATCAGCATGTCAGTCGAGATCAACGGCATCGTCTACACAGGTAGGGCACGGCGCAGCGCTTTTGCCACGGTCCCAGCGTGGCATCACCCTTCATTTTCACCTGCACAGTGGTGCCGGGTGCCCCCACTTCCCAACGCCGCTCTCCCCCCAGGTGTGCTGTTCGCCCAGACGCCCGGCCCTTCTTCCTCCTCCTCCTCATCCTCCTCCTCCTACAGCAAAGGCAACGGCAGCGCCGGCGGCAGCCGCGGCGGCGGCAACGGCACCAACAGCAGTGGGACGGGGGGCAGCGGGAGCAGCATGGGCAGCGTCCCCCCCGCTGCTCCACCCGCCGTGCCTGTGCCCCCCCCCAGCTCTACCTCCAACAACGCTTCGCCTTAACGCCTCCCCCCCCCCCCAACACACACAGCCAAAACCACCCCGAGGTGCCGGGGGCTGCAGGTGGGCCGGGGCGGTGGTGCCGGGGGGTGGGGGGTAATGGGGGGGGGGGGTTCAGCCTCGAGGTTTTCCTTCAGGGCCTATCCAGTGTCCCCCCCCCCTCCCCCCCCCGACCTGTTTACCTCACACACATCACACTTTGCACTGTACATTTATTATTATTATTATTATTTTTTAACTCGTGTTACCTCCAGACAGACGTACGGACGCCTGCCAACGCGAGCTTTAATGAAACCTCCTGGCACTCGTTAAAGGAAAAAAAACCAAAACAAAACAAAAGATAAAAAAAAAAAAAAAAAAAACCCCAAACAGGAAAAAAAAAAAAAAAAGTTGGAAATCGGGAGATATTTTATTCATTAGATCCTTTTTCTTCCCCCCTCCTCTATTTTGAGAACTACACTTACTATATGGGATTTTCAGAGGTTGTTGTTTGATTGTTTTCGTTGTAAATAGCTTCTATTTTATTCTCTAAAAAGAAAAGAAGGAAAAAGAAAAAAAAAAAAAAAAGAGAATCAAACTTTTAACATGCAGATGATATATATGGACGTTGTCAGGGAAGCAGGAGCTGGGGAACCCATCACCTCCTTTTTCTTCTCCTCCCAGTTGTACCCGAGGCTCTGGGAAGTGCTGTGAGCTCAGGGCTGCAGTGGCACTGGGGACCAAGGAGGGGACAGTGTGTGCTGCACGCCTCCAGCTCACGGCTTTAGTTCTCAGTGCAGAAAAGCAGTGCTCAGGGATGGGGTGGGTGCAGCAGTGGGGTCCTGCAGCAGCCCCCAGGGACAGGCAGTGCTCAGGGGTGCTCTGGTTGCTAACACGTGCCATGCATCCCCGTGTTCCCGCGTCCTCAGCTCTCTCCTGAACTCTCCCTACATTGTCAGGTGGTTTTTCTCTCCGTGCTTGATTTTTTTTTCTTTTTTTTTTCCCCTCCCCTGTAAGGCGATACTACTGTGCAGATCCAGTTTGGGCACATTTTCCCCCCTCCCCAGCACCCAGGGCGAGGTGACACCCGATCTTCTATTCACGCTTCCAGCAGCAAACTGGTTCTGTTGGTGATGGGCCGGGCGTTTTGTTTGCGTGGTGCCGGGAGGAATCAGGAAAATTGGGTGGTGTCAGCACTGCTGCAGCTCCAGGGACAAAATCTGTTCCCTGCTGCTCCCCGTGCCCCGGGCATCGCTTCTGCCACAGCAGCACCCACACCCACGCAGTTTGGGGGGAGAAAAGGGGGGGAGCAGGAGGGGTCTCAGCATCCCTCCCAGTCCGGAGGCATCGCTTGTGCTCCCCAAACCACTGCTTTAAAGCCAAAAGCTCAGAGGCGGTGTCCTCACACGATGTGGAAAAAGATGCAAAGTGCTGCCCGGCTGGGATCTGTGCATGATGCAATTCTGGGTGAACGATGCCATCACAGATTCCCCTTCTGGATGGGCTTTGTGCACGGGATGCTGTCGCAGGTGTGTGCTGTTCTGAATGGCACCTCACCTGTGTTTGTGCACGGTGCCATTCCCACAGCGATCCCAACACCCCAGCGCTGCCATTTACTCTTTACTCTTACTTTACCCACACGGGTTGCAGGATTCCCTTCCCCTCATGGTCACCTCCCAGTTCCCTCCCCCCTCCCCCCCCTCCATGCACATCTGCGTGACACACAATCGCATCCCACTGCTGACCCCCCCACCTCCACCCGGCTGTATCTCAATTCCTCAGGTTCTGATGGGAGCACAGGGTTCCCCCCAGCCCTGCATGGACCCCCCCTCCCCCAGCAGCACGGGTGTCCCCCCCCACCCAAAGCCTTGGGATGGGGACGTGGCAAACTCAGGGGATTGGGGGGGTTTTCCAGCCCCTTTTTGCTGGTGGGGTGGGAGCATCGCCCCCCCAAAAAAAGCTGGAAGTGCCCTTTGGCTGCATGGCACCCAGCAGAGCTGCATTCTGAGGGTCCATCCCAGCCACCCCCCTCCCCCCCCCCCCCCGGGTTGGGCACTTTTAGGGCTGCAGAGTTCCATGTGTATACAGCCACTGGGATTTGGGGTTCTAATTATCTTCACCCCTCCCCCCCCCTCTTTTTTTGGAGAGAGCGCGTGTCGCCTCCTGCTTTATTTCTCTTATGCATATCAATTAAGAAAAAAAGTAATTAAAAAAAGAAGTTTCTCTGGGGTTTGGAAAGGAAAAGGAACGGGGAACAGCTGCAGACATTCATCCAGCAGGCACATCTTAACTCAGGTAAAAACGGGGGGGGAGGGGGAAAAAAAAAAAAAGAAAAAAAAACAAAAACAAAAAAGGAAAAGAAAAAACACAAAAGACCAAAAAAAGAAAAAAGGACAAAAAACAAAAAAAAAAAGACAAAGATAAAACCACATTTCTACCTCTGAAAGCGGCGGCTGTGGGCGGTCCGTCCCACGTCCAGCTGAATATTTCAGTTTTGCAAACGTTCAGGTATTGAAACTTTTGATTATTAAAAAAAATAAATAAATAATAAAAATAATAAAAAAAGATTAAAAAAAAAAAAAGAGAAAATAAAAACACTGAAAGTTTACATTTTATAATAACATTATTATACAGATTGTATTTAAGCTGCAGAATATTTAAGACAATTGTAACCCTGTAAAGTTGATGAAATATTAAAAAAAAAAAAAATAATGATAATTAAAAAATAAATGGTTGTGTGAATTTTGTGTCCCCTCCCCGGGGCTGTGGGGGGGGTCCCAGGGGGTTCACATAGGATACAAATGGGGTGAACGGTGCCAGCGGTCCCTGTGCCCTATGGTCCCTATAGGACCCCACGAGGCACCCTGCGGTCACCCACCCACACCTCGACCACGCTGCACCCCGCTGAACTTCCGGTCCATCTGGCCCCGCCCACCGGCGGTGCCGCTCTTGATTGGGCGCCGCGGCGGAAGGGCGGCGCTCTGCGCGCCAGCCGCGCTCTCTCTGGCCCTGGCGGACCGCGAAGATGGCGGCGCCCATGGAGGTGGCGTTGGTGTCGGACGCCGCCGGGCCGCTTTGCAACTGCTCGGTTTGGGAGCTGCATTCGGGTTCCGCTTTGCCCGGTTATCGCGGTGGGAACACCGGGCCGCGCGGGTTGGCGCTGCTGGGAGGCGAACACCTGCTGGGAGCCCAGCTGGGCAAGAGCTACATCAACGTGTGGGAGCTGCAGAGGAAGGTACCGGCGGCGGAGGGCGTGGGGAGAGCGGTGGGGGGGCGACCCGGGGAACCCCTCTGTAGGAGTCTCACCCTGCGCTGAGCCCCCCCCAGGGTCCCTCTATCCGTAGACCTCCACCATCTCTATGGTCAGACGCCCCCTCCTTATGGCCCCCCCGGCCCTATGCTGAGTTGTCCCCAGGGCCCTCTTGTCAGCAGGGATCCTCATATGGGCGCTGGGATCCTCTCCAGCCCCCCCCCCTTCTGCAGAGTCCCCCCAGCTCTGTGCTGGGAGCCCTCCAGAAGGACCTCCATCTCTTTGGTGAGGCATTCCTGCTCTGTATTCTCCATACAGACGTCCCATGGTCAGATCCCCCCCCCTCTTCCATGTAGCCCCCCACCCTGATCAGGTTCCTGAGTCCCCCCTGCACCCCACAAAGCCCCCACATAGTGCTGTTTAACCCTGGATCCCCCTTCTCCCCCCCACAGTTCTTGGGGAGATCCCAGAGCTCTCTTACAGGGGAGATCCCCAGACATTGCTATAAAACAACTGTTCTCAAAGAGGAATTAATTCTGGGGTTCCCTTCCCCAAATGCAGCGTTGCCCCAACTGCCCCTGCATCGGGTGGACACCACTGGCAGCCCCACACTGTGCCCACCATGGGGCAGCAGCACCGCTGGGATCTGTGCCCACACGCTGTGGGATCCCCACACTGAACCCCATGGGGCACTGAGGGTCTTCTCCAGTCTGGGAGGATTTGTCAGGGGAATTATGGAGAAAACCTCTGCCTCAAAACCCCCATCCTGTTCTCTTTATGTTACTGACAATGGGAAATCTGTGGGCTCACACTTGGCCTGACAGCCCAACCCCTCACCACCCCCCCCTTCCCTCCAGGACCACCCTATTATCAGCTGGGACAGGACAGCAGCACAAACCCTTTGCCCCACAGCTGCTCTCTCTCTGTTTCTTGTCATTCCCTTCTGTTTTGCTGCAGGGAGCAGCAGCAGCCCATGAGTTTGAGTACACACACAGCCCCTTCCTTGCTGCAGCTTGGAGTTTGTTCCTGCCTGCTTCAGTTCCCCCAAGCCAAGAGCTGATGGCAGAGTTTTTTGTTTCTCCTTCCAGGCTGTGAGCTCAGATCATCATCTTTTCTTTTTCTTTCTTTCTTTTTTCCCTTTTTAATTCATATTATTTTGGTGTAATTTTAGCTTGTTTTCTGCTGAAAATGCCGAGCAATTAAGTGGGGTTTGTGCAATCCTAGAGACTGCACTTCTCCAATGCCTCTTCTCCTGTGTTCCAGTTTGAGCTGAACCACACTCTGCTTTCTCTTTTCCTCCCCAAATTCCCATCCATACTAAATGTCTGCTGTTGTCTTTGTGTTCCCAGGACCAGCTCCAGCAGAAGATCATTTGCCCTGGACCAGTGACCTGCCTAACAGCTTCTCCCAACGGGCTCTACATCCTGGCTGGTGTTGCTGAGAGCATCTACCTGTGGGAGGTGAGGAACACACCCTGCCCATGCAGGGCTCAGTGTGGAGCTCCTGAGCTCACAACCCCTCGAGGCACAGAAATGGGTCTGCATGACACCCATGCTGAGGGTTTTCCAGCATAGTGCTTCCTCCCTCACCTTTCTGGGCCTGGGGTCTGACTCCTCACATTTGCCATAAGACTTTGCAGTTATTTGTGGTCATCTTTTGGCATCTTGTTGGTGCTGTTCTTTCTGGCTTCAAAACTGTGCACGGATGAAGTGTCTGTTTGAAGGCTCCTATAAACCATTGGGACCCCCGTGTAGATTAAAGTGATTTGGATCCGAGGGAAGTGAAAAATCCCAGCAGTCCTGGAGAGAAGAAGGTTTTTGTTTGGATCCGTGATGGATTAATAAGGGTCTGTTGTGCTGAAGGGAATGGAAATGTAAAGATTTGCATCCTCTGTGGATAGTGGCTGCCCTAGTCCTGCCAGGTGTGGATAGATGCATGATAACTGTGCTGCACAGTGGAGTCAAAGCTTCTCTGGGTCGTGTGCATTAGAGATCCAGCTGGGGCTGGCTGCCCATCAGCTTGTCATAGCAGGGTGGGAGATGAATGTTGCTGGAAGAGGCTGGCTGAGGTTTAGGTCTTTTTGTTTTGGAGCTGCTACAGATGCTTGGTGTCGTGGGCTCGGGTGCAGAAATCAAAACTCAGTGTTCATTTAGCATCCCTTCCACATACTGGCCTAAGGTTTGTATGTGACTTGTGAGCTAGATGTCCCTACAGGCTGATGTATTCTGGTCATCATCCTATTTTCAATTAGTGGTGGTGTTTACGTGGGATTACGCTATGTTCTAAGAGCTTCACCAAGTAAATAAAAGAATACAGCTTGTTTCTAGCCCCAGGATTAAAGACCAATATGTCTAACCTGTAAACCTCTCAATCTTGGGGGAATGGTTTTGAGCCTTATTACGTGGGTGGCTCTATCTTAATTCATCAGGGAACACTGAGGCTGAGACTGCAGCAAGTGGGAGTTGCTTACTTGTGATGCTCTGAGCTGGTTTTTGCTCTGCTTCATCTGCAAAGCGTGGTCCTTTCTCCTTGTTTCCAGTTAGCCTTGCCTTGGCAATGCTTCAGAGCAGCTGGCAGCAGTGGGTGATGGCAGAGCAAACAGGCACACATTGGAGAGGCCACATGGAAACCATCATAAAGCTGGAAATGGGATCCAAGAGCCCCATTTATCCACCTGCTCTGCAAAACCACTTGTTCACTGTTGAATTGCAGTTTGCTTTTATTTTTAGATACAATTCAGACAATGAGAGGGAGTTGATTCTGTTCTTTTCTATGGGGCTCCCTCGCCACCTCCTTAGCTCCCTCCCTATCAGCAGTGTTGCCTTTTAATAAGAAAAGCTCTGAGTTTGGGGAACTCTTTGTCCTCCCTGGAGGTCCTCTTGGTCTGAGAGCACCCACCCTGGGTGGAATGCAGCAGCCCTCTGTGGCTTTGTAACCCCTGCAGCCATCGCGTGCCTTCAACCTGAGAGCTGAGATGCCACGGGAGGTTGGAGGAAGCCATCAGAGTAATACTAACAATAAACAGGAAATCTTTACTGAGTGCTTGTGTCTCGACCAGAGAAACTGCAGTGCTGTCACCGGATTCCAGAGTCACCGTGGCCAGGACCTGCTCAAACTGCTTCTTGCTGTGTTTACTCCTTGCTGAGTGTTCTCATGCCCTTTCCTCAGGTCTCCAATGGAAACCTCCTGGCCATCCTGAACCGACACTACCAGGACCTCACATGCCTCTGCTTCACTGACGACAGCAGCCACTTTCTCTCGGGGGCAAAGGACTGCCTGGCGCTGGTGTGGAACTTGTACAGGTAACAGTGGCCACAAGGACATCTTGGTCTGCTCATTCTGGGAGCAGAGAGCATCTGGGCAAGGAATACAGCATGAGATCAGCCACCACATCCTGGAGGCAGGATCGGCTCTGCTTAAGCCTACATCTCTAAGCTGTTCTTAAAGCTTACTAGTGGTGATGAGTCTGTGCCCTCCTTAGGCAAGTTGTTCCAGTGTTATCCTATCACAACATATCCCTCTGACTGCCTTTCTCCTTTTAACAAAGGGTGGATTGTGCCCTTCCCCAGGTAATGGCAGCTGAGCGCTCTGTCTCCTGGGGTGGGGAATCTCCCTGGTGCCCACTCCTTGTGCTGTGGCTGCTGACCACTTCTGCCTTCAGCTTGATTCCTACACACACAGAGGCGGCAGAGCCTTGGCCAGCTCTACCTCACAGCTGCTTTACTTTGGTATTCCCAGCACTGCTGACCCTTTTCTTTGTTTTCTCCCCTCCAGTGTTCTACAGGCAGAGCCCTCCCAGATCCCAGACCCTCGCCACGTGTGGTCCCGACACAGCCTCCCCATCACAGACATGTGCTGTGGCTTTGGAGGACCTTTGGCACGAGCTGCCACCGCATCCCTTGACCAGACAGCAAAGGTAAGGCTTGGACCAGTCTGGACAAAAAAGTGTCCCAGAGGTGTGCACGCCCCAGAGGGTTGAAGCTGAATTTCTGCAGAGCTGTCCGTGCGGGTTGCAGTCGCTCAGTTTCTTGGCTGCCTCTGTGATGACTCAGAGCTGCCAGACCTAATGAGTTTTGCCTCTCCAAACACCAGCGGTTTCTCTGCTCCTGCCCTCAGACCAGGGCTCCTCGTGTTTTGTCATCTCTATTGTCCCTGGAGGGTGTGGGGATCGTTTCCTCTCATCTCCCTTTTCTGCTGTCCCTTCAATCTGGAAGGACGTGGAACACAGAGCTGGCTCCTCTAGGCGCAACCAACTCCAGAGCTGGAGCTGGGAGGGATCCACCCTGGGAGATGAGATGGGTACAGGAAGGTCAGGGGCTGGTTCAGAGCTGCTGAGGAGCCTCGTTACCTCCAGAGTTTCATTTGGATTCTGTCTTGGTTAGTGTGGGACTTAGCAAGCGACGCAGGGCAGGCCAGCTTGTGCCTCAGTTTCCCCATCCACAGTGGGATGGGATGCTGGTATGTGCTGCCAGCTTGCTGCTGGGCATGTCAGTGCTGGTAGGCAGCAGCGTGTTCTTCCAGTCAAGCAGTGAATGTTTAAGCCCCTAATTCTCCTGCATTGTCTTATTTCAGCTCTGGGAAGTCTCATCTGGGGAGCTCCTGCTTTCAGTCCTGTTTGATGTGGGGATCATGGCTGTTACCCTGGACCTCTCAGAGTATCACATGTTCTGTGGTGGCATGGATGGATCCATATTCCAGGTTGACCTCTGTGCCTGGGTGAGTGCTGGGGCTGCAGGACTGCTTGGCACTGCCATTGTGTGGCCCAGCTTTGGCGTGGCACTGTGAGCCACTGCCACCTCCTTCCTGTTTGACAGTGTGATCTGTCAGGGAACCCCTGTGTTCCCCCGCACCTCCTCTGCCCTGTCCAGACACACCAATGAATCTGCCTGCCTTCAGTCTTGCTGAACTCAATCCCCTCTCACTCTTCCTTCCATCCTCCACGTCTGCAGCCAGTCCAGAGAGACCGGACCTTCCAGACAGAGCGGGAGAATGGGAAGATCTTCAAAGGGCACAGGTGAGATACCAGACATACCTGCCACGTATTTCACTGCCCACCTCACTGGTTTCTGGCAGACCTTGGGTCATCCTGAGTTTAAGCATCCCTTCCCCATTCCAGGAACCAGGTGACGTGTCTGTCCGTCTCCACGGATGGCAGCCTGTTGCTTTCTGGCTCACACGATGAAACGGTGCGGCTATGGGACATCCAGAGCAAGCAGTGCCTGAAGACGATGAATCACAAAGGTAGGCATGCCCTTATCTCCATGATCCTTTCCTCCTTGTCTGTTAAAAGCTGCTGCTGTTTTGCTCTGACGCTGCCCTCGGCAATTCAGGCATTTCTATGCTGCTTGTTTCACCCTTTTGGGAAGGGCAGAGGCATTAAAGGGATGCCTTAGCTGTCTGGAGTGGGGTTTTGACCTTGCCCATGTCTGTTAACGAGCTCTCTGTGCACTGTCAGAAAGTGAGTCACAAATTTCACCCAGCCGTTGAGGAAGTCCAGGATCTTGTTTTCCAAAGGGAGCAATTCTCCCAGACACACCCGAGCACTTGAGGAGGAAATGAGAGGGGGAGAATGTGTCTGAAGGAGAAACCGTGGCCCCAGCAGCAGGCACCCATGAGCTCATTAGGTCTGAATAGAATCCGATATCAGCAGGCTGGGATTTCAGGCAAATGGCTCCAATAAACCACGCAGACCAAGGCTTACAAGCTCATGTGAGCAGTGAGGTGCCTCAGAGCACTGGGTGATTTAGCCCTCATGTTGCAGGCCGTGAGATCCAGGCTGCATGCAGACCCATTCCTTCTTTCCTTCTGCTTTTCTGCCAGGGACCTGCTGCAGCAGCCATCCAGCCTTGCCCTGCTAGCAGTACAAGAGAAAGCAGGCAAAACTTGAGCTGTGTGAGTCATCAGAGGAGAGGTGGCCAAACTTTCACTGCAAGCCAAACATTAAAACCCTTCTCAAGCCTGCAAGGGAGCACAGTCAGACACAAGCCCCTGCAGCACCGCGCTGCTGGATGCCAGGGCTGGAAGGCGAGGGGGCTTTTTGCATCCTCTGCAAACTGGCTTCTTCCTACAGGCTGGGACTGGGCTTCCCCAGCAGTGCTGGCACCATTACCACCCCACTGATGCCTGGATGTTTCATCTGAGTGTGGGAACAGCGTGGGAGTGGGATGTAATGTGGGAGCTGTACTGTGGGAAGCACAGGAGCAGGGGCTCTGTGCTGTGACCCAGCACACCACCAGTTCTCCTTTGCTTTCCTGCATCAGGAATGAGGGACTCCTCTGTCCCCGAAGCTGCCTCTCTCCTGGAGCTGTCCCAGCAGTGGGTTTCCTGCTCTCAGGCTGTGGTTTCCCCTTTGCCTTCCCCTCTGCCTCTCCAAGCTGCAGCACAGCCCTCCTGGCAAGGTCTGTTCCATGCTGCTGTTCTGCTGCCCCTCCAGCATGTTCCCTTTGCGAGGCGAAGCTGACATGGGCTTCTCTGCCACAGCTGACATGACAGCCACCCCCGGCCTGGTGTGCTCTGGACAATGACGTCCGTCTGCTCACAGGGGCAAAGGAGGCAGCTGCGGGCAAAGGAGAAACCAGTGGCATCCCCACATGATGGTGCTGGAAATAGATGAGAGGAACTGGACGTGGCTCAGGGCTGGAGAGGAGCGTGGCTGTGCTGGCAGGAAGGATGCAGGGGGCTTCTCCAAGGTTTGCTCGTCCTTGGTTAGGGCAGAGCGCAGGAAGAGAGACGGGCACTGAAAAGCTGTGCTGCTGCTGGTAATGAGCTGTGACTGCTGGGGCAAGGGCTGCTCTCTGCCACTGCAGAGCATCTGCCGCTCTGTGTGCAGGTACTGCTGCACAGGGAGCCTGCAGACCTCTGAGCCAGTGGGCCGTGGTGGGAGCCCTGCCCCCAAATCTCACCAGATCTCAGCTCCCTCATCACGCCAGCACTGTTCTTGGTGACACGGGCTGTCTCTGAGGACTGGCTCAAACGAGGCGGTGTGGGTGTGCTCCATCTGAGTCCATCCTGCTGGCACCTGCCTTGGAGCTGGATTATTTATTCTCCCTCAGTCCCATGCTGGCAGGACATTACTCACTGCCCAGTGCTGAGCCGTCCCTGATGATGGGGTTGGAGGGGATGAGCTGGGCTGGCTGTGCTGGAAGGGTCTGTGCCTCAGTGGTGACCAGATCTGGGGGCTCATGAGCTAGTTCTGAGATCTTATCCCTGCACCTTTCTTCCTCTCTTCTTCTTCCAAATAACCCCTGGTGAGCCAGAGGTGGTAATCTCACTAATGGCTGTTTTCATTACCAGCAGCAAACTTCTTTTTTAGGGAGGGAGCAGTGGTTTGTTCCAGCAAAGCATTGGCAAGGAGCAGCTGCAGAGGGCAGCCTGGGACTCCTGGCTGAGCACCCTCTGGACAGAGCTTGTGGCAGAGCACTGGTTTGCAGGCCAGGACCCAGCCTGCAAGGAGGGCTGAGCTTTGGGGCCATCTCTGCTCTCACTTGGGCTGCTGATCTTTCCACTTCAGAGGTGCTTCCTTAGCACAGACCCAGAGCATCGGGCTGCTCCAGCCCCCAGGCTGGGTTTCTTCCCTGCTGTGCAGCTTTCTGTGCCTCTGGTGGCAGCCTGCCTTCGCTCAGGTGCATCTGGATCCTTTTAACCTTTCCCTTTGTGCGGTCGAGTTGAGGTGGGGAAGATGGATGGCCAGGATTTATGAGCAGTGCTGGAGCTCCATTCACACACGACTTGGGGGCTGTGGGGGGCTGAGAGCCACAGGGGCCGGAGGTCCTGCAGCCAATGCAGGGATATGGGGAGCAGTGGGGATTTGAGTGTGAGCTCACAGCGGGGGGCGGAGGGGGCTGCTGACAGAAAGCAGCAGCCTGTGTGGGTAAATGTAGTAATTAAAGCGCTCGTTAGCTCTGCCAAACGAGTGCATGTGATAGATCATTACCAGGAGGCAGCAGCGTGAGCCGCAGGGGCTGACGGATGGCTGATGCTGCAGAGGATGGGTGGATCACTGTGTGTGGGGGGGGGGGGGGGGATGCACAGTGTGTCCCTGGGGCTGAGAGCTGTGCTGTCCCACTGTGCTGAGGGATGAACAGGTCCTGGCTCCTCCAGCTGCCATCTACCCCTCCAGCTGTGTTTGTTCTGCCTAAGAAACATGCTGGGGGTGGGGGGTGGATAGAGAAGTGACCCATCTTCACTTCTCTGTCATCGTCTCCCCCACCAGGTCCGGTTACAAACGCCTTCATAGTGCTGGCTCCAGCCAACATGCTCAACCCAGATGGGAAACCCAGCGTGCCTCTTCCTAAATTCAGCAAGCACCTCTATGGCACTGAAAGCACTGATGAGCAAAGCAGCGAGGGAGTGACGCTGCGCCTCGGGCTGCACCAGCAGGTACTGGGCAGGAGGAAGGCACTGGGGGAGGGTTTGCATGGGGGGATGCAGGATTCTCCCTCAGCTTGATGTCTGCAAACGGTCAGCAGCTCTTTGGGGTCTGGTGAGCTCCCCTCGTGCCACTGGGGAAGGGCCTGGTGCACTTCTTGTTTGTGGAGTAGTGCACAATGGGCAGTGAGGGTTCCTGCAGTGGTAGACTGTAGCTCGATGGCTTAGAGTGAGGTAAAGGATAGGACTCACAGGGCCTGAGCTGACTGGAGCATTTTCCCAGCTCCTGGGAAAGTGTGGGCCTGTCCCTGCACAGAACTGTGTCCCTTGAGTGCTTCCCTTTCCTCTCTCTCCTCTCTCTGCCTTCTCTGGTGCTGCTCAGCTTCCCCACTTCTGTTTCCTAAAGCTGTTGGACTGCCCTGACAGGGAATTCGAGTCCTTCTGTCAGGCACTGCCCCTGCTCTCAGCTGCCCCTGGGCTGCTCTTGGCTGCAGGAGAGTCACTCCAGGTCTGAGCACTGCAGGGCTCTGGCTGCATCCTCTGGAAGCCATCCCTGTGCCAGCTGTGGTGGCATGGAGGAGCTGGAGCTCTGCTGCACTGAGTCCTGCATGCTGAGATTCTCTACTGAGCATCCTCTTCTTTCTTTCTTTCTTTCTTTTTTTTTTTTTTTTTTAAACCAGAGGCTTTTCCCCCACTCCATAAAGTCCATTCTCCAATGCAGTGAAATCCATTCTCCCTCCCTTTGTGCTCCCCTTGCAGTCCTGGCTGGTGCAGTCATTTGTCCTCCCTGCCTGGTGCTGTGATATGGGCTCTCTCTGCTGTATGTCAGTGCTGAGCCCCAGCGTGGCCATCCTCAGGCACAGGGACTGTCCTGTGCCATGAATGTTCACGGGCTCACTGCCATACCAGTCTGTCTGTCCCTGTCCTGTTTGCCAGCAGCCCCAGAGCTTTTCCCTCCTCTATCAGCATCTGTCCCTGGGAGAAGTGACAGCACTGTCCCTGCTGATGGATGAGCTCCATGCAGCGCAGTGTCAGCCCAACCAGGAGGGGCTGTTTGCCTGCAGCTCAGCAGAGGGGCTGGAGCTGATTTGGAAATGTCAGCATTCCAGCAGCATGGCGCTGGGGGGAGCAGCAGTAGTATAATAAAAGCAGAGCCTTGTGCTGTCCTCCAGGCTTCCTCTGCTGTCAGACCCCTGCACTGGCACCCTCAGAGGGACTTTTTTGGGACCCCTCCCCAAGCACAGGCTTTCTGTTTTGAAGAGGGGTTGCAGCCATGCTCTGCTGCTGCTGCAGCAAAGGATATTGGCCATACCCATGGCATTGCTTCCTTTTTGCTTTGCTGAATGTAGGGGACAGGGGGCATCTTCACCTTCCCAGCCCTGTGCTGGGGCTGCTGAGGGAGGACCCAGGTCTTCTGTATCAATCGTTTCCATCTGGTCCTTGCAGGAGTCTGGGGAGAGCTATCTAGAGAAGGCTGAGAAGATGTACTCTCAGATGTGCTCAACGAGAGAAAAGGTGAGAGCTGCTCTGGGAGGAAAAAGGGGTGGAGAGGCACTTTCTCCTGAGCCACATCCCTCCAGGGGTCCAGTGGTAGCAGAGCTGTTCCTCAGGGCGCCGTGCAGAGCTGGGATGGGGGAACAAATCCTGGAATCCTCTGACGGTGTCGGAGGGACTGCAGCTTTTGGATGGGAGATGAAGAAGGGAGGGGGTTAAGTGGTTTGAGATGGACCGCTGTCCTGGTGAGCACCAACCTCAGCTTGCTAGAACTGAGCTCCAGGTCCTTGAAGTTCTTCTGTCACGTTTTTCTGCCACAGAACCTGATGGGAGACCAGGAGCATCTGACGATCCAGGTGAGCGAGCTGGAAGAGGAGGTGAGCACCCTCCGGAAAATCAACAAGAACCTCTTTGACTTCTCCGCTCGCATCATCACCAAGCCAGCCAAATGAGGAGGCAGCCCCCAGCCCTCCCCCCCCCCTCTGCCTCTCTCTGCCCAGCTCCTGGGGAAGAACAGCCAGCCTATGGGCACGTGCAGATGGGCAAGCACGTGTGGCTCGCATCCTCACCAGCGCCTGTCAGGCCACGTAACACACAAAGGAGCGTTTGCCTACTCCCTCTGGCGTCCCTTTGACCACACAGGACTGAGATGGGGCACGGGGGCTGTGGGGCTGCATGTGGTCCCAGCTGGCTGCCTGCAGGATGGCACAGGGATGGGGCTGAGCAGTGCAGCTGCAGTGCAGACAACTGCGGGCAGAGCGTCCCCGGCTGCGGTGCCCTTCAGGATGCAGCTCCTGCTCTTCTCCTCTCTCTTCCCCTGGCCTTTTTATGTTTCTTTTTGTTACACGACCCTGCGGCGCAGACAGAAAATTGGGTTTTCACCTCTCTGAATGCCAGTTTGAGATTGGATTTTAGAGACACCTTCTGCCCACCCCTGGCTGGGAGATGCTGCTCACTGGACCCTTTGCATCCCGGACCCTCTTGGGGTTCGGTTTGCTCCCATGCAGCGGGGGCTGTGCAGCTCCTGCCCTCTCATGGGCACCCCCAGCCATCAGTGGGGGCACTGAGCCTGAAGCTGTGGGCCCTGCACCCCTCGGGGGGCTCTGTGTGTGTCTGGGCAGGGGAAGCATGGTGCTATTTCCGATCTCGTATGTTGACAATTTATATATATTTGGATCCAGCTATTTTGTTTTCCACGGTGTTCTGGGGAAATCAGCCTTTTGTATTGTCACTAGCATGGCAGTGGGGGTGTTGTGGGTTTTCTTTAGGTTTATTTTTTACATAAAAGATTTGTTTTTTATAGTGAAAAGTGCCTGAGGTTTCTCTTCTCCTCCCCCCCCCTCCAGTCACTTGCCATCGCATACTCAGTGGTGCCAGCAGGGAGGTGAGTTCTCATTCCTTCAGAGTCACTGAGCCATCACTCCCTGAGCCTCCAGAAGCCCCAAAACACCCCCATGCCCCAGATTTGTGCTCCTGGAGCACAGGGTGCTGTGGCAGAGGGGTCACATTGCAGCAAGGAGCAGCAGTTGGCAGCTGTGTTTCCTACTGCCCTCCTCCCACCACTTTGCCCTGCAGCCCCCGGGGGCTTTTTGGGGCTGGAGTAGGGGCACAGTGTGTGGGATCTCAGGGCACTGCTGTCCCCATTTGCCCCAGCATACCACAACTGATTTAAAGTGCACTTTAATAACACAAGTGGCCGTGCAGCTCGTTCTCATGCCAGCTCGTTTAGATAATGCTTTTAGCTTAATAAGCCACATTTCTCTTTTTCTCTCTCTCCCTCACTCCTTCCCTTATGACATTTTGGATCGACATTGATCAACTGCAGCAGGAGCAGCAGGCAGAGCTCGGGCTTTGCAGGGACGGCCCCAATCGCCCCGGGGCTGCATTGCTTCGAGCAGAGCTCCGCTCGGAGCCTTCCGCCTCCCTCTCCCATTCGGGCCCCGCACATCAGCCCCTCCCCTGGGCTCACACGGGGGTCGGGAGCTGCGGGGCTGCTCTTTGCCAGGGCTGTCCCAGCTCCCTCCCCCGCTCTGATCTCCGCTAAGGGAACTCATTAGCTCTGACTCATTACATTTGTCTGATGATCAATATTTTTGCCAGCTGCTCCTTGGCTTTCTCGTTCGTTTTCTTTTCCTTATTAATGTAGTGCAGCCTCTCCATCCCCACCTCCCCGGCAGCGCAGCGTTCTGGCATCGAGCAATCCTCGCACCGCACCGCACCGCGCCTCATTTTCGGGCTCTCCGCTTTGCCCCGCGACGGTTCCAGGATGGCCCTGGGGGGATCCGGGGGTCCCCTCCATCCGATTCCGAGGGATGCGCGTCCCCACCCGGGTGCCGCGGGGCGGGCGGGGCTCAGGAGGCCTCCCGGCGGCTCCGCTCCCCCCCACCGCGTTCGGAGCTGCGGGGCCGCTCCCGCTCCGTCCCGTCCCGCCCCACCGAACGGAGCTGCCCCCGCCCCCGTCCCGCCCCGTCCCGCCCCGTCCCGGCCCGACGGGCGCAGCGCGGGGCCCCATGGAGGGGCTGCGGGCGCTGTGGTTGCTGGCGGCCGCGCTGGGGGCTGCGGGGGGACACCCGCATCCCTGCCGCGGTCCGAGCCGGCCCGGCCCCGCCGTGCGTCTGGGAGCGCTGCTGCCCTCCGCCTCCTCCGGCCCCGTCCGCGCTGCTCTGTCCGCTGGGGGTCCCGGGGGGGGTCCCGGGGCGGTGCTGCCGTACAACCGCAGCCTGGAGGTGGTGGCGGGCCGTCCGGCGGCGCGGGATCCGGCCTCGCTGTTGCGGTGGCTGTGCGGGGCTCTGTTGGGGCGAGGCGTGGCGGCGGTGCTGGCCGTGCCCCGATCCCGCCGCGAGCTGCTCCAGATCGACTTCTTCGCCGCGGCTTTGCGCGTTCCCTTCGTCAGCGTCGTCGGCAGCGGCCGCGCTCCGCCGTTCCGCTCTCAGGTGAGTGCCCGTCCCGGAGGGACCCGAACTGGGAGCGCTCGGTCCCGGCCCCGCACCCCGTCTCCGCTCTAATCCCGTCCCGGCTCCTCTCCGCCATCATCCCGGCTCCATCCCACCCCTATCCCTGCCTACCTCCATCCCCAGCCCGGCTCCATTCCAGACCCCATCCCAGCCCCAGTCTCCACCCTTATCCCGGCTCTCATCTCGTCTCCGTCCCAGCTCTATCGTGGCCCCCATCCTGGAGGAGTCAATCAGGGCTCCTCAGCTTCATCCTGGTCTCCATCCCTCCCTCGTCCTGGCTCTTTCCCAGACCCCATCACAGCTTTGTCCCAACCCAATCCCACTTCCCAGTCCAAGATAGGATGTGTGATGTCCGCGCTCTCCCATGCCAGATGAGCAAAGCCCCAGCCCTGTGCCCCTGGGGGTGGATTTTTCCCCTCCCTTCCCTTAGCTGCCTCCCCTCTGGAGTCAGATCCCGTCCACTTGGGGCCATCACCCCCTTCATAGTCTCAGGAGCATTTGGGCTCCCTTCACCTGTTGTAGGGCTCAGCCACAGCTCTGCTCCATTGCTGGCAAGGTGACTCCATGTCCCAGCATGCAGCGGCGGTGCCACTCTCAGTGCTGGCTGTGTCCTCACAGTGCCTGCATGGGGCTGGGGGCTACACACAGCCCATGGTGCTGGCAGCCCCCACCCTCCAGCAGGGGCACTGGGCGCTGCTCCTCAGCACTGCACCACATTCATGGGCTCTGCATGCCTGCAGTGCTGCATCAGCAGGGGGGAGGTGGGGGGAGCCACGGCCTCAGTCCATGCTGCTGCTGGGAGTGGGATGGGACACACAGCAGAGGGTCGCCCACTGCCCTCTGTGCCCACAGAGCCCCTTCCACTTCCACATGGACCGGCAGAGCTCGCTGGAGACGCTGGCAGAGGTGCTGGCGAGCATCCTGCAGGCCCACGAGTGGCGCGAGGCCACGCTGGTGCTGTGCCGCCCCTGGGATGTCACCGCCTTCCTCGACCGTGCACAGCTCTCCCTGCACGCTGTGCTGGATCTCCGCTGCCTGCATGAGCCCAGGGCTGAGCGGTGCCTCCGACAGCACCGGGAGCACCTGGGAGCCCTCTCCGGCCCCACGTTGGTGCTGGGCTGTGACCTGCGCCGTGCACGGCGGCTCTTCAGGGCGGCGGAGCGTGCAGGGCTGCGGGCGCAGGAGGTTTGCTGGGTGCTGGGCTCCCCGCTGCACGCCGCCGAGCTGCAGGGCGAGGGGCTGCCCAGGGGGCTGTTGGCCTTTGGGGAGGTGAGCGCTGCACCGCTGGAGGCCTTTGTGCGCGATGCAGTGGAGTTGGTGAGCCGTGCCATCGGCAGCGCCGCCGCTGTGCGCCCCGACCTCGCGCTCAACCCTCCCATGGTGAACTGCAACGACCACAGCAGGGACAGCACTGAGTCCTCAGGGCGCTTCCTGACCCGGTGAGCTGCTGCTTCCTCATCTCCCTGCCCATCCCTCCCTAGCAAAGCCCCCTCCGTGACCCCCTGCTCCCCACAGGTTCCTATCCAACACATCTTTCCACGGGCAGACGGGGTTGGTGCGGGTGCAGGACGGGACGCGGGTGCAGACGGAGCAGCAGTACCGCGTGTGGAGCCTTCAGCGTGACCTGCAGGGACGGCCTGCCTGGGTGACAGTGGGCACGTGGCAGCACGGCAAGCTGCGGCTGGAGGAGGGCGCGTGGCAAAGCCACCTCCAGCGCAAAGCACCCCCCGAGGGGAATGGCGGCACGCGTGCGCGGCTGCGGGTGGTGACGCTGGTGGAGCATCCCTTCGTTTTCACACGAGAGGTGGATGAGGATGGGAGCTGCCCCGCTGGGCAGCTCTGCCTGGACCCTGGCACCAATGACTCGGCCGTGCTGGATGCGCTCTTTGAGGAGCTGAGCGCTGAGAACGGCTCTGTGCCGCGGGAGTACAAGAAGTGCTGCTATGGGTACTGCATCGACCTGCTGGAGCGGCTGGCCGAGGACGTGCCCTTCGACTTTGAGCTCTACATTGTGGGCGATGGGAAATACGGCGCGTGGAAGAACGGGCGCTGGACGGGGTTGGTGGGGGACCTGCTCAGCGGCACGGCCCACATGGCCGTCACCTCCTTCAGCATCAACTCAGCACGCAGCAAAGTCATCGACTTCACCAGCCCCTTCTTCTCCACCAGCCTGGGCATCCTGGTGAGGACCAAGGACACGGCATCGCCCATCGGGGCCTTCATGTGGCCCCTGCACTGGACCACGTGGGTGGGCATCTTCGTGGCCCTGCACATGACCGCACTCTTCCTCACCCTTTACGAGTGGAAGAGCCCCTACGGAATGACCCCCCACGGCCGCAACCGCATGAAGATCTTCTCCTACTCCTCAGCCCTCAACCTCTGCTACGCCATCCTCTTTGGGCGCACCGTCTCCAGCAAGACGCCCAAGTGCTGCACCGGCCGTTTCCTCATGAACCTCTGGGCCATCTTCTGCCTCCTGGTGCTCTCCAGCTACACGGCCAACCTGGCGGCCGTCATGGTGGGCGAGAAGACTTTTGAGGAGCTCTCGGGCATCCACGACCCCAAGGTGGGAGCTCTGCTTGGCTGCCTCATGGGGGTGGGAGGGACAGGATGGGGCTGGGTTTGCCCTATGGCTGCCCATGGGGGTGTCCTTACCGGACCCCTTGTAGGAGCTGCTGCTTCAATGGTGGGTCCCAGCCCCTCCTGCTCGGTGCCCTCGACCCGTGGGGGGGTTCTGACACCATGGTGCCCCTTCCAGCTGCACCACCCCTCGCAGGGCTTCCGCTTTGGCACCGTATGGGAGAGCAGTGCCGAGGAGTACATCAAGAAGAGCTTCCCCGAAATGCACGGGCACATGTGGCGTTACAACGTCCCCACCACCCCCGCCGGTGTCACCATGCTCAAGTGAGGGTCAGGGGCACGGGGGGAGGGAGGGACCCTCCTGTTCCCCCCTCTCTGCACACCCTGGGGGAGCGGCCCCCCCTGAACCCCCTGCATTGGCGCAGGACAGAACCCCCCAAGCTCAACGCCTTCATCATGGATAAATCCCTGCTGGACTACGAGGTGTCCATCGACTCTGACTGCAAGCTGCTCACCGTGGGGAAGCCTTTTGCCATTGAAGGTGGGCAGGTGCACAGCGCTGTGGCTGCGGGGGGGGATCCCTGGGTATTGGGGGTGGTGCGCCCCGGTCCCAGCGTTGCCTCTTTCCCCCCTGCTGTGGGGGCCAGGCTACGGCATCGGCCTCCCCCAGCACTCAGCACTGACCTCCAAGCTGTCAGAGTTCATCAGTCGCTACAAGTCAGCCGGTTTCATGGATCTGCTGCACGACAAGTGGTACCGCATGGTGCCCTGCGGGAAGCGCGTCTTCGCCGTCACCGAGGTGGGGCAGCCGGATCTGGAGGGGGGGGCAGGGCTGTGCCGGTGTGTTCCCCCCCACACACACACACACACTGCTGACCCCATCGATCCCGCAGACCCTGCAGATGGGGATCTACCATTTCTCCGGGCTGTTTGTGCTGCTGTGCATCGGGCTGAGCGGGGCGTTGCTCACCTCGCTGGGGGAGCACGCCTTCTATCGCCTCATCCTGCCCCGCATCCGCCGCCAGAAGCGGTTCAGCTACTGGCTGCACACCAGCCAGGTGAGGAAGAGGAGGGCGCTGCCTTCCTCCCTCCTCCCCCCAGCCCTCACCTCCATCATCACCCTTCCTTGTGCCCCACAGAAAATCCACCGCGCTCTCAACATGGGCACGGAAGAGCAGAGGAGGCAGAAGCTGAGCCTGGAGCAGAGGTAAAGCGTGGCACGGGCAGCAGCACCGCTCTCCTCCTCCTCTCAGCCCTGGGGAGGCAGAGGAGCCTCCCAGCCCCAACCTTCTCTCCTCCCCCAGGCAAAGCCCCCCGCAGCAGAACCCGGCACCCGAGCGGAAGGAGGTGCGCAGGGTGCGCTTTCAGCTGGACACCACCGAGGGTCCCCCAGGGCCCCCCAGCAATGGGTTGGTGCAGGGGGAGCGGGCAGGGGGCGAGAGCGAGCTGCAGGAGCTGGAGGAGAAGATCGAGGCGATGCGGGAGCAGCTGCGTGCGGCGCTGCTGAGGAAGAGCGAGTTGGTGGCAGCGCTGGGCACAACGAGGGGCCCAGGAGCAGAGCAAAGCCAGGAGGACAGGTGAGCACGAGGGGTTTTAAAGCGTTTTAACAGGAGAAAAACCAAGCCTGCGTTTTCTCTTCCAGCTGCACTGTGAAAGCAGCAGAGTACAGCTGACAGCTCTGCCCCACGGTCAGGTCCCAGCCCTGCCCCAGCACAGCAGCCTGCAGGGCTCAGCAGCCACAGGAGACCCCCACGCTCCGAGCCCAGGAGGAAGGAGCAGCCCCAGGGTCAGGGCTGAGATCCCAAAGCCTGGAGAGCCAGCAGCAGGGAGCTGACATCACACTGAGCTCTGGAGCCACAGCCAGAGAGCGCAGCCCCCTGGGGCAGAGGGACGGACATCACCAGTGCTGGCCATTCCTCAGGCTGCAGAGAGAAGAGCCCAGCCTCAGTGCACTCACCTCCCTCCGAGGCAGCAGAGGAAAGGACTAAGTCCAAATGCAAGAGACCAGGGGCAGCTGTCAAGAGCCAGGGATGCCACAGGCACGTCTTCCCTCCCTGCAACCCTCTCACTTGTGCAGAGGTTGCACTGCCGGGGCCTGAGCTCAGCCCTCCTCCAGGATCCTCACATCACCTTCCAGCAGAACCCCATCTCACTGCTAGCAGGACATGAGAACAGCACCAAGCAGCTGTTAGATATAATATTTATTATTATATACAAACACATTTTGTACATTAAATAGAATGAACTCTACTCCTCATTCATCAAATGATTTGGTTTGTTTTCCCACCTTCCCTTCCCACCCACCCGCTCCTCTTATAAGCCTATGGTTACTCCTTGCTCTTGCACCCTGGCACATCCATGCTCAGGAGCCTCGTCATGCTGCCCAGCCCTCCCAGGAAGGCAGCTGCAGAACGGTCTGCCCTGTGCCCCAGAGCAGCACCCAGGGCTCATCGAGCCAAAAAGAGAAAAAAATCAGAGGGCACCCATGTGGGAAATGCAGAGAAAATGAAGCCAGAGGGCTAAGAGTCCCCACAGCAGTGCCTCTAAGGGAGAGAGGGGCACACTGATGCTGCTGGGAGGCTGGAGTCCCCTGCAGAACCCAAGCAGCCCCCCCTCCACCTCCTCCCAACGCCGCTCCTTCCCAGCAGATTTCTCCCTGAGCTTCTCTCATCCCAGCCCTGCAGACACGGCACTCTCCTGCATCACTCTGCTTTTGCAGTCCTGCTCTACCTGCAGGTTTTAAGTCCTAACCCCCACCTGGGTCCAATTGAGCCCTGGGGCACCAAGTGTAGCACTGGACTGGGGCACAAATCCAAGCTTCACCTCTGCTGCCAAGGAAACGAGGGAAAGTTAGCTGAAATCTGTCTTTAGTGTTTTGGTTCTTTGCTAAACCACCTCACACAACAGCTGAGCCAGCACAATGCCAATCTCTCCTCAGGGATGGGGCTGATCTTCAAACACAAACGTGTCCCATTTAAGGGACAAGGCACTGAAAAACAAACAACCTCACCTGCAGCTGCAGGTGCCGAAAGCAGAGCTGTGCAGAGACAGAGCTGCTGTCCTCCTCCTCTACAACAGACTCTGAGGCTACAGGTCAGCTCCCAGAGGGTACTGATAGCATTTGCCTGTGGCATGGCAGGAGCTCTCATTTGATGCATTGAAGAGGGGCCAAACTCACCAGGGTCTTGCAGAGTCACCAGCAGCAGAAGGTGACAGCATTTCTCCAGGGCTGAATAAATCCTTTACTGCTTCCAACCACAGACAAATGCGTCCTTCCTTGGGTGGATGCTCTAAGCTGGACCTGGACACTTCTCTCCCTAAACCCACTGACTAAAGGAAGTTTAATGTCAGGAGAAAAAAAAAAAAAAGAAGAAATGGGGCTAAAATGCAGTTTCTGCTTTGGTTATTACCCAGCTTTGCTCTGGTGTGAGCAGCTCCAGTGCTGAAGGGAGGTACTGAGCTTCTTTTCCCCTAGAAAAAGGAAGGTGACTTGTTTCTCCTTGGCTGTTGGTTGCTCTCCCAGGGGTGTCTGAAGATGCTCTCCCTGCTCACACGCAGCTGCTATTCTAACCAGAGAGTCACCGTGCACACACGTGGTTTGTCACAAATCAGCTCATGTTTGCAAGCAACACCCAGACTGCCAACACAACCTCAGGGGGCAAAGAAGAGCTGTGACAGCACACTGACAGCACGGAGAACACGGCCAGCCTGCTCACACACAGCCTCAACAGTGGCACAGGGCTCCCCCGGTGCCTTGCAGGCAGAGGGAGGAAATCTGCCCTCACTCCCTCCTCTTTGTAGGGAGAATCTGGCACTGAGCAGTCCCACGTGTGCCAGCCTCATACGTGCACACGTGTGCATTTCTCTGGGGAGTTCACTGCAGCATCTTTTCTCTGTCCCAGCTGCTCTGCCTCCATTAAGAGGAATTCATGGGTTAAGGATGATGGTGAAGTGAGAAATAGTAACAAACGAAATCCAAATGCCTTCCTGGCAGTCCAGAGTGACAGTAACAAGGACTCAAGACAGGCTCCTCAAGTCTGGCTCCGAGCAAGGCCTGGAGCTAGCTGTACTATCTGCTGGTGCTGGGCAAGGGCCACTCTCCCCCCGGTCCCCAAGAGCACAGCCCAAGAGTTTGTCCTGATCAGTGTTCTCCACAAAGGCCGGAGGGGACTCTGCCACACTGCCATTTGCAATGCAGTTCTTGCCACTGGATTTTGCTTGGCTGTCTGAGCTCTCCACAGCCTCAGTCTGCTCAGCAGGGGAAGGGCTGGGGTTGGAGTTCCCATCCTCCTGCACAGGGACGGGGGCAGGAACTGCGGCTGCCTCTGTGGCAGGGGAACCATCTGCAGCAGCAACCACAGATGCTGAAGTGACCTCAATGGTGATGGAGCCCACAGCAGTGTCTGGATGCTCGCTGCTCACCCTGATGCGTGCGACCAAACCGGAGGCAGCAGAAGCAGCAGCATCCTGAGGGCTCCCAGCAGCCATGGCTTCGTGCACCACATTCGGCTCCAGGAGAGAAGAACTCAGGTCAGAAAGAAATGAGGCCTCTGTAACGATGGCAGCTGTCTCAGCAACCCAGTTCAGGTCACTCCCAACAGAAGAGGCTGCAGCCGTGGTGATGACGCTGGAGGCCTCGCTGGGGGCCAGAGCTGCTGGGCTGCTGCTCTCTCCGGAGGGGCCAGCAGCCAGGTGGGGCCGGTGGCCCCCCACCTCTGCCCCAGCTGGGGTAGTGTTGTTGTTGAGGTTGTCTTGGAGAGTTGTTTGAGTGCCCTGACCCACCTGCTGGTTCTGCAGCAGCATCTCCTGGATTCTGATCTGCCGGAGAATGGCTGGCAGCTCGTAGTGGTGGAAGAAGTAAATCATTGAATGCTGGAGATGGTAAAGGGAAAGGAATCACTCAACAGGTTTGGGCTGCAAGCCTAGACACACCTCGTAAAACTATTCTGTCATCCCTATGTGCAGACAGCAACCAGAGAATCTGGATGCTCTTTCTAAGACCTTATCTGAAATTTTGCAAAGATTTATCCCTTCTATTTGAGTTCCTGCAAACTGCTGTCAGAGAACAACTCCAAGAGCTCTGAAAACAGGTGATGGAGTACAGCTCCCCTTCCTTTGTAGGGGTGAGAGTGAGGCTAAAGGCATTTCCCTCCAGCCCATCTTCAGCTCCACGTTTGAATCTCAGAGCACAGAGAGGGAGCAGCTCAGCACAGATCTGATCCATTCCTCAGCCTCTACATGGGAGATTCTCAGTGGGATTTACTCCAGAGATGAGATAGGTATCCTTCCTTAACACTTCCCAAAGCTCACTTGACATCAGCCTATTGTCAGTCACACGGCTGATGTGAGGAGTGACCAACTCCTGCAGTGTGACAGCCTCCTCTTGTTCACCCCATTTCCAAACCTGACACTCAAACAGCAGTTTGACACAGAATTTGATTAAGCCCAAACCACAGCCTTACACCGCTTTTTGACACTGCTGATTACACACACCATGCTGCTGCCATTTCAATTGCATGCAGGCAGACCGACCAGGACTGAACTCACAGGATGGCACCTGCCCCCATAATTTGGGTGCACCAATATGAGCAGGAACAGCAGCTACTCACCTGGATGAACAGCCACGAGGTGACCAGAGCCAGGCTGCTGTACTGCCCATTGAATCGATAGTGGTAGGCATAGAAGGCAAAGTGGTACAGATAAAAGAACCTGCACAAAAAAGCAGCAAATATCAGTGCACAGGGCAGACCTGAGCTCCTCTCTAGTCATAACTCTATTCTGAGCTGGTGCATTTTGCACAGGGAGGTCTGGGCAAATGTATAATTAGCATGGCTTCACTGTGAGCAGGTCTTCAGCTGAGCAAAACAAAGGGGAGGGGTGATTCCTGACAGTCATACTTGAGACCCAGAGTGGAAATAAGAGCACTGTGGACCATAAGACAGCTCCCAAAGAGATATACAGAAGCTCTGAAGAGTGAAAGTCCTCCTCCAGTTGGAGATCTAAAGAAGGCTCCCACCAAAGACTGGGAGCTGAAGGGAGGTGAGGTCTCTTACCTGAGCCAATGCCTCTTACTCGTATTGGTGTGGCAACAGATGGCATCATACTGGTCAGCCAGCCACACAATGAGGATGATGTAAAATGCAGTCGTGGTGTCATTGAAGAACTCTGACATAATGGCCTCCATACCTACAGGACAGAGAGGGGCCTGACATCAGCACACTGCAGGGCAGACAACAGTTGCATTGCAGCAAAAATTTGCACGATTGCATGGCCAAAAAAAATCAGAGCAGGAAAAAAATGTTCTCTGTTTAAAACAACAGCTAAGGTCAAGCAAGTTTCACTGCTGACTGAAGTCACCACACAGGCCAGGGGATCAGCTAGCTCTGAACAGCAGAGATCTCAGTGGTTTTGATTGTTTCTTTAAAACCCAAATTATGCTAATGGAACGTGGTTACACAAAGTGTGAATCTAACATGAACTAAAGTGAGGAATGGGCAAAGCTTCAGTTTGTGTGATTTCCAAATAAACTGCTTTTCCAGGGGACTCAGAATGACAATGCAGCTCACTGTGCCATCAAATCCCAGAGCCTTCCACCTTGTGAAGGGCAGACACACTAACCATCTGCTCTGACCAGGTCAAAAAGGGAATTATACTTCCTACAGATCCCAGAGGGACTTGCAGCACAAGTACAAGAAGCGAGCATGTTCTTACCTACTAGAGCCAGAATGACAGTGAGTAGGGGAGCTGCAGGGAATGCAATTGTCATGTTCATTTCCAGCATCTGTAACAGGTCAACTGCAAGAAGGAAAACGGTGTCACACAAAGAGAACACGAGGCCAAGGAACCCTCCAACCCCTGCATCACTCCACGTTCAGAGCACTGCGATACCCCAAATCACACAGAAAATACCTACCAATGAAGACAAAGATCTGATGGTGTGAGTAGCGTAAGAGCATCGAAACAGACAGAGTCTGAAACAGGAGAACAGAAGCCACTGTCAGATTCCTGTCAGAATCACATCACAGCAGAGGCTCAGGCAGGCAAGCTCGGACTCGTAATGTTGCCGTGCATATCCCATATTTGTTAGTTTGAGCTACACAGGCCAATTTCTCAAAGAGTAATTAGGACTTCACAAACAGCAATTAATCTTCGTATTACTGCTGTAAAATAGACAGCAAGTAATTTGTTTGCAAAGAGACTGATTTTGAATATTTGAGCAGAGGCCAAACCAAACAGCAGCAGAGCTGGAATTGAGGTTTCTTCCTATTCTGTGCTCCTCCCAGTAGCTCAAACTGCCTGTCTGACAAAAGTCAGCCTGCATTGTTTTGATTTCTTCTCTCACTGGTCATAACATACTCTTAGGACTCTAAATACCCACATTAGGGGGGGAAAAAAAAAAGCTTAGCTTTAAAAGCAGCTATGAGCTCAGGCCTCTACTGTAACAGCAAACCTTGCCCATGTGCTGGGCTCAGAGTCCAGGGAATGCCCAGCTCCTCCCAACTTACAAATATGACCATGATGACAAAGGCTGCCAGGTAGGATGTTCTAGCCATCCACATGCTGACAAAGCGATAGTGCTCCCCAGACACCACGTTGCGAAGGAAACCTGGGAACAAAGGAAGAAAAAAAGCACACAATCCCCATGGAACTAACTCACAGAACAAGAACAAACTGCTTGTCGTGTCTGAGATCTATGCCAGCATCCCTCGCAGCTGCACACTTATTGTTATGCAGTGCAGTAAGGCCATAGGAAATCAGTCTGCAGATGTCTCTTCTCTCCTGTTTCATTTTGTCCTCAGCAATAACATCCCTACATAACACAACGAGCTGTTCCCTGCGTTAGAGATTAATCAAAGTCAGGAGATGACATTCATGCACCTGTGGAAAAGCAGCAGTCCCTCTGCTGAAGTGATTCCTCCAACTCTTACCTTTGTTCTCTTCATTTTCAGCTAAGGCTTTGACACTTGACATCAGGATGTCATCATAACCCAGGAATTCATCCAGCAACAGACGACTGAACCTGTCCCCAAAGCACTGATCCCTGGTAGGATCTAGACAGAAGAGCAGAGCAGTTATACCTTACCCTTTTTAAATGTGAACACAATCTTCTCATCATTTAAAGCAGACCTGGCAGTGTAACTGAACTGGGCAGGACTGGGAAGCAGAATGTCACACCCTGACAAATATAGCCTCGCTGGGAAAATGCTAATGCCAATCAGGCTTCAAGAATTCCATCTGTGCTGTCATACTCTCCACTGCCATACACATACAGGGAATTTGTCTCCTAGGTTTGGACTGCAGCCCCAGTAACAAAGGGCTCTCTCTCTAGCAACAGCCCTCAGAACAAGTCTGTGTGCAGCTCAGAGGGGCTGGCAGAGATGTTTCTGCAGCTAACTGGGCTCTTGTGGTACTGCTGGGGCCCACAACCCCCTCTCCCCAACACCTCCATGCACCTCTGGGCACTCATGAAGCATGAACACGTATTCTACTGTATGTTGATCAATACCCCAAAAAAACATGAAGCTCAGAAACAATCTTTCAATAAGTTACTAAGATAGTCATGCAGGAACTTTTCTAGGTGAACTGAAAAGCCCAGGTCAGCAAACAGACATTTAACATTGGCTCTTTCTTCAATTAGAAAGCTATGCTAGATGTAACACGAAGGCTCAGGCACCAGAACATGCTCCAGCACTTCAGAGCACTCCTCTTGAAAAGGGTGTGACCAGCTTAAGCAATAACTGCTCCATAAAGCTCTCCTGCATAGAAAGCGAGCGCCATCAACTGTTATAAATAGTTCCCACAAGACTAAAGAGGAGATGGGATGAGTGTGAAGTTTGGAAGAGAGCTGCCAGCATGCAGGTATCTCTGCAGACACATCTCTGGCAGGGCTGGCTCCCTCACTCACCCAAAGTCACCACCATCACAGGGATGCTGAGGCGCTGCCGTGTGCTCTGGGACAGGCGCAGGAACCCATACTCCAAGGAATACTCCACAATGTACTCTTCCTGTGGCCACACTGCAAGAGAGGGTGGGAAGGGAGACTCAACACAAGGCTATGCAGACAGTCAGCAAGAAGAAACAGGCTCTCGTGTTTGTTTTGCTTTCAGTTTTCACTACGAAACTGTTTTAAGCTCAAACGAAAATAAAGCACTGAAGTATCAATGCATGAATCACTTCATTTGTACCACAGATCATTTTACCATGGTAATACACTCTAAACATTCAACTTGCCGTACTTACAGGACAGAAGAGCTGGAAAAAAAATGCTAACAAGATAGGATTTTCTAACTACGTTAAGAAGGGGCACAGTTCTCTCTTCTACCACACTGCTGGATCATTTCCAGTTTGGTTTTCAGCAAATCGAGGCACAACCTGTCAGCACACACAACACTGGACAACATGACTCTTATAGAACTTAGGCAACCTGTTAATTAAGGTATTGCACCAAAAATATTTAAACATCGCCCAGTCTTAAGAGACTTAATGATCTCAAATACAGGACTAATGAGTTCTGGATCAGGATCAAACAAAAAGCTTTGCAAAACAGAGGGAACAGTGCTGTTGTGGTGTCCAGGCTCACAATTCTCAACATTAGCAGCTCAAGTCGTGCTGAAACAAGAAGGATAGAGCAGGACAATATTTCAAATGAAACAGACTATCAACACAATCTTGCAATCTACTCCAACTTGCTTGGTGGCTTTCAGGATTAGTTTGCTATTCCAGGCACTGGTGTTGACTCAGGGACCCAAAATACTGTTAATACAGTAAGGAATGTGCACTGCCAGTTGGATCCCTGCTGGTTTCAAGAGGACAGCAAATGCAGAACTGCTCAGAAGAGGGAGGTTTACATTTATCTGACATACCTGGCACTGATTTGCTGCAGAAACATAATGCCAGACCAGAAGGCTCCAGCAAATTTTATAGCCCAGATGCAACCCACCCAACTCCCAGCCTCCCTCCAACAAAAGAAAACATGGTGCTGTAGATCTGGTGTCAGGAGTGACAAGATTCAGCACAGGTTAAAGCAACAGGGACAGCCAGGGGACAATTAAGGTCGCTAAGTGCAGGCCCAGGGAAGCCAGGAGAAGTGCAGGGAAGATGCAGGGGAAGGAGAGAGCACAGATAGCAACTTAAGTTGTCTTTACCTGCTCTGGTTAGCATCTCAAACTCGGACACAGTCTCCCGCAGAGGCTGCATACCTTTAGTGGTTGCTTCACTAAATGAGAACTCCTGGCTTTCGTTGTGGGCCAGCGCCTCAGTGCTGCTCATCCGGGATGGCTTGAGAAACACCTTGGGCTCTATATCCAGCTCAAACTGTTGGGGAACAGTGGCAGAAGAGGTCAGGTTAGCAGCTCCAGTCTCCCATGCTCCCTCTCTGTGCCCCAAGCCACCAAGAGGAAGACAAGCGAGGTCATTTGCTCTTTAACTTCTGCCTTAAAATGTCAGAGGCTAACCAGGAAACGCAGGAAAAACTGAGGGAACACAGATTCTGAGTGACTGAGGGCACACAGAGGGACCACGGCACATTCACAGCATATGCATCAAGCCGTTTCATCCCAAACCCACGCTCACCTCGCCCCGTGCACACAGGGAACACATCTTTACCTTGATAGAGCTGTTTTCAAACATATCCACAGTCATTTCCTCTTCTTCCTCCTCCTCTTCCTCAGCCGTGGGCTCAACTACCATTCCTGGAAACTTCTCAGCACCACAGAACTGAAGGAAGATGGGAGCCCGGCTGGAGTTGCGCTGGATTTCCACCCTCAGGATGCCATCACGTGGCCATTTGTCCCTCACATGCTCCAAACAGTTTATGGGCGAGCGGGAGAAGGCGATGTGAATGTATGCCAGGATGAAGAGCACAAAGAGAGCCTACACACAGCAGGAAACAAAGCAGAGGCTGTCAGCCCAACCAAACGTTGCCAGGCTGCCCAGTTTCAGCCATCTCTTCTTCACACACAGACACTGCAGGTGGACGAGAGCCTTTAAGCTTTCTAACCCTAGCTTGTATTTGCACCAAACAATACAACAGCCCCAAATCAACTTCTCTCCCAGCTCCACAGCTTATATAATACTCCCTTTGTACTTTGTCCTCCTGATACCTCGCTAACCTGCTGAAACCTCGTCTTTCGGAGGTAAACACTAAGAGGCCTAAAGCTTTTCCTGGGAATGAAAGCTCCCAAGGTGCCTTTGACCAAAACTTCTCCATTACTGCACTGTGCTGGGGTTGAGTGCAGCTGGCTGCCACCCAGGAGGCACGCTGCCATGTTAACACATACACTGCCTAGGGTCAAAGAAGTGCTGACTGGCACGAAACCACGTGCAAAACGCCCAGTGCTTTGCATCTGTGTGTATCAAGGCACAGCACTTTCTTCTGAGCTCCAGCAGCATTCAGCACAGGTACAAAGCAAGTCACCTGCTGCTGAATTCCTACTGAATTCTCCCTCATTTCAAAGTGCCAAAGTGTTTCCAGGAAGAAACTCCCAACCCACAGATTGGTTTTTGCCAACTGATCCGCTGCTAACTCAACCCAACCACCAGGAAAGGCTACCCAAGCTTATTCAGAAAGGTCTTAAAACACCAGGATCAAATTTGTGTTTGATTTCTGCTCAGCCAGGCAGATGTTAACCACAGGAGGGAAATAAACTGAATTCAAAATAAAAGGCTGCAGAGGATTACCTGCAATTACTTGGGTCTGTGCCACATCCAGCACGACAGAGCCACGCTCTGGGCTGTGGGGTTTCAGCATTACAGCACCAACAACACAAACACACCCAAGGCAGCAGGGAGAACCAACGCCAGGAGCTGGGTTGCAAAGGTGTATTGTTATCAGAACAAAATGGCTCGCTTTAAAAGTATGCATTTGGCCCAAAGCTCAGACAATAACCAGCCTACTGATGAGCAATGGGACCTCCATTAAAAAGACCTTTCAGTGCATCAATCCTAATTGAAAGATGCTTTCAACCCAAGGAACAACTGCAAGGCACAGCAAAACAAAGTGAACTAATAAAACCCATTTCCTATAATGAAGTTACCCAACACTGTCCGAAGTTCAAGCTCCAAAGAACACCTGTCTATAAGCAGCATGGCTGCATTTCATGCACTCACTTTCAAAATGCATTAAGATGCTCCTTCTCGATTAAAGTATCTGTCCTTGCTACACGTTGTGCCTGACCTATTTGTTATGAATAAACAGGCTGGTAGCATCACATCTGCAGAGGAGCTGCAGAGGAAAATGCTGGGGAAGGTAATCCCAAAACAGATCCCTGGTGCAGGAGGAATGGTGATGAAAGCATCCAGGATGCCAAGCACTGCATGCAGGCCACAGCCTCAGACTTGGCCTCCCACCACTATCCTCACACAGAACCACAGGGGGGCTGAAAGCACAGCTGCCTGCTAACCCTAAGGGCAGAAGTAAGGATCTCCTCTGGGAATACCTGAATTTTCTCAGCGTGCTTCAATTAAAAGCAGGTGGCAGCAGGAACTTCTCCTGGCTGGGCTGCGTGACAAAACCTGAACATTGACTGGGCAGGGAGAAAAAGGTGTCCATGTAGTACAACACAGGGTAACCTACATGTGGCTGGATTTTACAACCCTGTGTTCCCAGTGTTTAGAACCCAGGGCACAAAGAACCCTGCTGTTACCTAGCTGGCTCTCCTTAGCCCAACTCCCTTGTTTCCAGAGGCAGGAGGGCACAGTGAGCTCTGGAAGCCGCAGGGCAGCACTTCACCTCACACAGACAACACCAGGCTGATGTCTGGTCCCCACAGGGGACGCTGTAACTTCCATACCCTGCAGAACTCAGCTTTGCCACTCCGTGAACCTCACATTACATCAGCAAAAACACACACAGGTTTCACCCCACGGAGAGGACGCCCGGCACGCAGCTGAGGGCATCGATTACCGTGAAGAAAAACGGGGATAAAACAGAGCTTCGCACCGATCGCACCCAGCGGGGACGGCACTCCATCGGCACGGCAGCGCTCGGGTACCTCACGTGTGTGACGTACACAAAGACAGGCTGCTGGGAGCCCCCCCCCGGGCCTCACCTTGAGCAGCACGAAGAACTCGAAGACCCGTCTGAAGGAAGGAGGGAAGAGCCGCGCGTAGGTCACTGCCATCTTGAAGAAAAGCGCGTGGAAGAGACGATCGCGGACGTTAATCAGAGGGTTCTGATTGAGGGCAGCGTTCCTCCCGGCCCGGTTAGTGCCCCCCGCGGCCGCGGTGTGGTTGGCCGGGGGGTGCTGGCCGTGGGGCTGCGCTTCGGACATCGCGGGGCCTTCGGGAGGCGCTCAGCACCCCGCGCTGCTCGGGCCCGGCCCGGCCCGGCCTCCCCCCGCAGCCACAGCCGGGCACGGAGCGCTGTAGGCCCGGGCGGGGCTCTCAGCGGCCCTCGGAGCGGCCCCGCGGCGGCGCTGCTCGGATGGGACGCGGCTCCCGAGGCGGCCCCGAGGCCATGGGGCGGCCCGGAGCGCGGCGGTGCCTCCTCTCCCTCCTCTTCCTCCTCTCAGGGCCCCGGCCGCCCCTCAGCGCCCCGCCGCCATCTTCCGGCACACACAGCGCCGACGCGACGCAGCGCCGCGAGGAATTGTGGGACGGCGGAAGAAGGGCGCCCGCCCCGCCCCGATATGTAAAGTTGAAACCTTCCCGCCGTGCACCGCGCGCCGTAGGCACTTATTTGAGGCAACTCAGCCCCGAAAAAGCCAAATTTTCTGCGAAAAAGAATGACTCTCAGCGGAACAAAGAGGAATTTTTGTTGTAGGGGTAATATTAGAAGAAGAAGTATGCAGATAATAAAAGGCGAGCTCACCGTTACTTAATTATCATAAAATTAAAGAGGTTTAAATAGTTTCTAAGGGAGACCGAGAATCGTGCTCGCTTCGGCAGCACATATACTAAAATTGGAACGATACAGAGAAGATTAGCATGGCCCCTGCGCAAGGATGACACGCAAATTCGTGAAGCGTTCCATATTTTTTTCTTTTCCCCCGCACACTGACACCTGACGGTGCCGCTCCGGACCTCTTTTTCCCTCCCCTCCTCTCCCCCGCCCCGTTTTGCTACAGCCACAAAACACGGCGCTCCGCCTGCGGCACCGCAGCGCTTTATTATTCCATTCGCTATGTGACAGCAGCGCGAGCAGCACAACCCGGCGCCCAGCTCCGGGTGCAGGGGAGCGGACCAGCCTTCCCCTGCAGCTCCGAGCCGGGGAATCGTAACCCCAGACCAGCAGGAGAGGTGCAGCCGGGCTCCAGGCCAACAGCAGACCGGGATCAGTGGTTGTGTCCCAACCGGGAGCAGGGCTGGGTCGGGGGGTGGTGGTCCAGGAGCCGTGCAGCCGCACTCAGACCACGCTCTCCTGATAGCTGTCGTCCTTTAGAAACGGCATCGGCCGCTTCCCGGGCGCTGGAGCCATGTCCTGCCCTGTGGTTGCATCCTGCGCTGACCTCACGTCCTGCCCCGGGTCCCCGTCGCTCTGCTCCCTTGCAAAGTGCACAAAGACCTGCAGGGATGGGGAGTGAGCAGCAGAGCACCGGCAGGAAGGACCCCGTCCTCATCATACACCCTGCCCCCCCCCACACCGCCATCACCTGGTCAAGGGTGGTCTGGGACACAGAGTAGTCCTGGATGGGGCCGTGCCCGCAGTGCTCTGCCAGCACGCCGAACACGTGTGCCAAGGAGCAGGCGTGGGAAGGCAGGCGGTACTGCAGCGTGCTGCCGTGCTGCTCCTGCAGGGCGATGCCGGGAAAGCTGCACTGCATCAGGTGCCGCACAGTGCCCAACTCAGGGCCGGGCCCCGCCGCTCGCACCACCACTGTGTACCCGTCCCCAAACCTGCACCAAGGAAGGGACGGCAATGCAGGCAGTGCTCGCCCCCAGCGCCGCCCCCAACCAATGGGGCCGCCCCCACCCGTTACCGGTTCTTAAGATGCTGCACGCTGCCCAGGCAGCGGAATCGGCCGTTGACCATGATGGCCATCCTGGTGCACAGCGCCTCGCACTCCTCCATGCTGCCGGGGGGGGGGGGGGAGGTGTGAAGCACACAGCAGGAACCACCCAGGTGTCCCCTGTGCTGGGAACCCACCTGTGGGATGTGAGCAGCACGGAACGGCCCTCCCTGACCAGGCTGAGGATGCAGTCCCACAAGAAGCGTCGGGCACCTGGGTCCATCCCCGTCGTGGGCTCATCCTGCAGCCTCAATGTCAGCTCCCCATCGGATCCTGCCCCACGGCTGCCATCCCCCCCACTGCCCCACTGACCAGGAAGATGATGGGGGGGCTGCCGAGCAGGGCGATGGCTGTGGACAGCTTGCGCTTGTTGCCCCCGCTATAAGTGCCTGCCAGGCGGTCTGCATGTGGTCCCAAGCCCAGCTTGGCAATGCCCCACTGAGCCACCTGTGAGAGCGTGTGTGGGGGTGAGGATGGGGCTGGAGGGGCTGGGGGGAGGTTAGGATGTGGGCTGTACCCTGGGGGTCTCCTCCTCCGGCACCCCACGCAAACGGCTGTAGAACTGCAGATGCTCCCGCCCCGTCAGCAGCTCCGTGATGGCATCAAACTGTGGGCAGTACCCCATGTTCTGATGGACAGCCTGCAGGTCGGTGAGCACGCTGCAGGATGGGACATGGTGAGTAGGCTGCGGGACAAGGGACAAGCTGCAGGAACCAGGGACAAGCTGCAGGGACAAGGGTGAGGCTGAGCATGCAGCAGGGTTAGGAATGAGCGAACTGTGGGGATGAGGATGAGGATGAGGATGAAGAAGCCAGCACGCAGGTTGTAGGGATGAAGGTAATTGTGAGCACATGGCGAGGAGAGATGACGGTGCATATGCTCCCACCTGTGTCCCTTCAGCCAGGCCTCCCCCAGTGTCACTTCTGTGTCCCCCGTCAGCATCTTGAAGGTGGATGTCTTCCCAGCACCATTCACCCCCAGCAGCCCGAAGCACTGTGGAGCAGTGGGCTTAGCAGCAGCCCTGAACCCCCCCACAGTGCACAGTGCACGGTCCCCAACACTCACCTCACCAGGTGGGACAGCCAGGCACAGCCGGTCCACTGCTGGAGCGCGCCGGTACCGATACACCTACAGGGATTGGGATCACCGTCAGGCACAGCACCTCCTGTCCAGGGGACACAGCACCCATCAGTGGGATGGGGGACATGGGATGGGGCACAGGGCAGTCGCACACCTTAGTCAGGTCCTTCAGCAGCAGGACGGCACTGCGCCGTGCGGTGCTGCCCACCCGCATCCGCTCCCGGGCTACATCCTCATCCTCATCCCCCAGTGAGGGCAGCTGCAGAGCACGTGGCCTGGGGGAGTAGCAGTGGGGAAGCTCCAGGATACCCTATAGTCCCCATTGCCTCCATCATCACCCCCATTGCTCCCGCCAGCCCTCACCGGAGCCGCAGGAAGAAGCGGTACTGCAGCAGTAGGGTGAAGAGGAAGAAGACGATGCCCTCGATGCCCATGGCAAACATGTTCTTCCCTGCTAAGTCCCAGGACAGCGGGGACACGAAGCGCTTGTCTCCTATAAAAGGAGGGGAAAGGAGCTGCAGGATGGGGGGCACCAGGAGAGGGGGATTTGGGCAGGGGAGCAGCCCTGCACCTCTGCACTCACCAAACCTCTCGAAGGCATCGGCCATCGCCTGGTTCTTCACCATGTCAATGAGGCCTCGGCCCAGGCAGAAGTGGGGGAAGATGAGGAAGACTTTCTTCAGGATGCGGTTGATGTTGTTGAGCTTCTATGGGGCAGTGAGGAAGGATGGGAGAGCTGGCAGAGCCAGCCAGCCCCGTTGAGGGATGGGTTCCAGCTCTCACCTGGTCCACAAAGAGCTCCAGCACGAAGGTGGCCACGCTGCCATTGATGCCAATGAAGAGGTTGACACATGTCAGGGCCACGTAGGCCGTGCTGGGGATGCTGAAGAGGAAGGAGGCCGGGTACATCAGGGGGGTGATGGACCACCTGGAGGGCAGAGGAAGGGGCTGAGGATGGTGCACTTGGGTGCACCCACCCCCGTCCCATCCCGGGCTCCGCCGGCCCTTCACCCGTAGAGCAGCAGCAGCAGCACCAGGGCAGGCAGGTTGGCCGAGGACACGTAGGACTTCTGCTGGAAGCAGAGGAAGATGAGGACAACCAGCAGTGCGGGGACCAGGTAGTTGCACTATGGGCACGAGAATCCGGGCAGGGGGTGACAAACAGGTCCTGGCCCTCAGGAGCCACAGACGTGCCCCATCCTGACCCCATCCCCATCCCGCACCATGTCCCAAGCAAAGTTGCCCAGCCAGTAGGTGACGGGTTTCATCCCGCTGATGAACTGCAGGTGCTTGGCCTTGCTGACCCGCTCCTCAATGAGGAAGAGCACAAAGCTGGCTGGGACGAAGGACATGGCGAAGATCACGCAGATGGAGACCAGCACGTCCACCGACGTGGCCATCCTGCAGCAGAAGGGAAGTCAGAAGGCAATGGGGAGCCCACGGGAGCCCAAACCCGGTACTCACAGTGCAGCCTCTGAGAGCTGCTCCTTGGTGAGGTTCAGGGGGTGGTTGATGGCTGTGATGCCATAGAGTGCAGGGTCAGAGCCTGCAGGGAGCTGTGCCCTCAGCAGCCCGTTGCTGGCCACGTTGAGGAAGGCGACCATGGCGTGCCAGCCCTTGTTGTTGAACCACACCTGCAGCCCAAAGGTTCTCGCTGGGCTCTGTTCCACTTCTCTCTGCCAGCCCGTGGCACTGCTCCCCACACCAAAGAGGGGACACAGCCAGTGCCACATGTCCCCATGCCTCCAGCCCTGAGCTCACCTTGATGTTCCTGCGTGCATCCAAACCCTCGAAGAAGCGGCTCAGGTTGCCCAGGAACTGATCCATGGGGCTGCCCTGGGGCAGGACAGGGGGTGAGGTGCAGCTCGTTCAGCAGCCCTCCCCGTGCCCACTCAGGTGGGAACAAACCCTGGCCATACCTGGGTGACATTGAAGAGCTCTCTCAATTCCTGCACTGCACTGCCCACCTCCTCTGCTGATGGAAGGAGCTGCGAGCTACCAGCACCCAGGGAGAAGCCACCATACCTGGACGTGCAGGAGAGCTGGGTGCTTCCAACCCTCCCATGGCACTGAATGGCCACCCTGCCCGAGCTGACCCACTGCCCCCACACCCACCTCTGCTCATTCACCCACTTCTTGGTTTTGAGCCTGGAAGAAACAGGGCAGAAGGGGGAAACAGCAGTGAGGAGACATCACAGCAGTGTGCGACAGCTCAGTCGTGAGATGGATCGCATTCTGCCTGCCCTGTCTTCCCCACTACCCTCCCCGTGGTCTCCCATAGTGTCTCCCGGTGGTGTCCCCACGCACAGGACAGGTTCTGGGAATACTCACCCCTGGCGAATGAGCTGGGGGTAGGTTTTCACCAGGTAGTCAGAGATGTTCCTGCCCGTCAGGTTCAGCAAGATGTCCCCTGTGCCTCTTTGCACCTGGTGGGGATGGACAGATGGATGCAAAGCCCCACCACCTGCCTGGACCTGAGCGGCAGCCGCGGGTACCTGGGGTGGTGGGAGCCCTCCGGCGGCCGTGGGGCACTCGGGCAGCATCCTGCGCGCTCCCGGCCCGCTGCACTGGCAGGAGGGGGACGGCTCAGCTCGTGTCCAGTTCCCACGCCGCAGAGCTTCCAGCAAGGCCGGGGGGAACGGGGGCTGCCTGAAGCCGTCGGGGTGGGACGCAGGTGGGCACGGCCCCGTCCTGCTCCGATGGAGAGGAGACCCCCGTCAGAACGCGGCACCGAAGCGGAGCGGAGCCCCGCAGCTGCTCCACGCTCACCCCTCCGCCTCGTCCTTCATGCACGCGGTACCGAAGCCCGGCTCGGCCAGGAGAGCAGCCAACAACCGGGACGTGTCCGCGTCCCCCGGAGCGTCATTGCTGCAAAAAAGGCACGGGAGTGGGACGGCGGCTCCGTATTGGGCAGAACACTCGTGGACCGGGCGCGCACCTGAAGAAGGTGAACTGATGCCCGTACATCCCGGGCTCCAGGCGCAGCGCTGGGTACCTCCCGACGGGCGGCACGATGAGGCTGAAGAGCAGCGCAACGCAAACGAAGACAGCGGGCAGGACGATCTGCGGGGCAGCGGATCAGGGCTCGCCCATCCCGGGGTTCCCCCCCCCTCCCCAAACGGCCGTACCTGTGCGAAGAAGCCCCGCGTGCTGCGCCGGGCGTGGAGCAGCCGCTTGGTGAAGAGAGCGCGGAGCTGCTGCCGGGTGAGCGCCCAGCCCCGCACGCACCGGCCGCCCTCCGCCGCTCCACGCAGCAGGTCCGTCTCTTGCGGCTCCTCCGCTGCAAAGCACAGACGGGTCTTAAGCCGGCCCCCGGTAGCGAGGAGCAGGGGCTCGGCCCCAGTTCGGGGGCACGGTTTGCTGCAGGGACGGCCCCGCGCCTGGGTGCTGCATGCGGGGACACGAGGGACCCCCCAGCCCCCAGTTCCTACCTCTGCGGGCTCCTTGGGCTCAGTGTAAAGAGAGGAAAGCAGGGTTATAGCCACGGCGGCTATCGTAGCCCAACCCCCCCGGTCCATGCAGCTACTCTCTGCCCCCAGCAGAAGGGGCCAGGACACATCGGCGGTGCATTCACATCCCCAGACCCACTCCCATCGCATCTTCCCACCATTCCCAAAGCCCGGAGGACACCACGAGGTCGAACAGGCACAATGCAGCACAGCATCCCTCCACCCAGCCCTGCCTGCACGGACGGACGCGTGCCGAGGTTCATGCCCACCTTTGGGGGTGGGCTACCGGCCCCCCCCGACCCCAGCTGCCCCCTTTACCCGGCTCCTCGGCAGCTGCTCCCGTGACCCCCTCCTTATCGGGGACCGCTCCTCTCCCCAGCGAGGCTGCTCTGTTGCTGTTGCCTGATAAAACGGGATGGGAGTGGGGCCACAGCCCCCAGCACCTCCTCACCCTGCACGTCGGGGTCCCGAAGCTCCGTTCCAACCGGGATCGACGCTTTTACCTGTCCTGCTACCATCCACCCCGCTGTCCTCGGCCACTTTCAGAAAGATCTGAGAGGGAAAGGAGCTGCCGTCACGCACGCAGCGCAGATGCTCTCTGCCCCAGCGGCCCGATCCTCTGGGCGCATCTCCGGGCACACCGGCTCCGCGGTTACCTCCTCCAGCCTCGTGTCCGAGATGCCGTAGCCGGAGATGCCCAGCTCGCTCAGACGCGCATCCAGCTCCCGAAAGAGCTCCCCAAAAGCTCCGTCCCTGGCCCCGCTGTAGGGCAGCACGAAAAGCACCTCGCGTCCGATGTCCTCCACCAGCCGAGAGCCGGGGACGTGCTGCTGCAGCAGTGCCGATAGCTGCGGCACATCTGGGGATGGGGAGGGCGGTGCTCAGGGTGTGCGGGGCCGGGACGCGGTGCGGGGCTGTGCGGGGACGCTACCCGCTGCGCTGCCCTCGCTGTCCCGCTCTCCGCCCTCGGAGGTGCCGCTGTCCTGCGGGAATGGGCAGCAAAGGGTGGGTGGGTGCTGCAGCGGGATCCAAGCCGGGTTCTGGGCACGGAGAGTCGGAGAGGACGGGACCAAGGGGAGGCACCTTTTTAGTGGGGCCGGAGCCGCCGGCGCCCAGCTCGGTGCTCTCCCGTTTGACCAGGGTGAGATAATAACCCGTGCCCAGCCTGGCCTTGAGGAAGAGCGGAGACCCGCAGCAGCGGAGCCGGCCCTGCGAGATGATGGCGATGCGGTCCCCCAGCAGCTCCGCTTCGTCCATGTAGTGCGTGGAGAGGATGATGGTGCGTCCTGGGGTCACAGAGCCACCGTCCCACTCCGGTCTCCCCTCTCCGGATCCCATCTCACCCCGCTTCTGTAGGGCTGGGGACTCGCAGCAGACAGAGGGAATGGAATCCCCTTCCCCAGCCCTCACCCTTGCGGTACTTGAGCAGCAGCTCCCAGATACTGCGGCGTGAGTAGGGGTCAACACCGGCTGTGGGCTCATCCAGGATCACCACCTTAGAGCCGCCCACAAAGGCAATGGCCACAGAGAGCTTCCGCTGCATGCCGCCTGCGGGGGAGCGGGCGTTGGGGACGGCATTGGGATGGAAATTGGGTGATGATGGGGATGGCGATAGGGATGGCACAGCCCACACACCCGACAGGTTCCTGGTCTGCTCCTGGCGCTTGTGGGGCAGCCCCGTGTCCCGGAGCAGCTGCTCCGTCTCCGCTTGCACCTGCTCCTCCGCCAGCCCCTTCAGCCTCCCGTAGAACCAGATGTGCTCCTCCACTGTCAGGCTGGGGAGTGGGGGGTCAGCGAGGGTCCTGCCTGCTGCTCCCCTCTCCCCTCCTCCCCCCCCCAGCCCTGCCCTGCCTACATATCAAAGAGCACGTTGTGCTGCGGGCACATCCCCATGGATTTCCGGATGCTGTCGATATCGGAGCGGATATCCCAGCCCAGGATGTAGGCAGTGCCGGAGGTGGGGGGCAGCAGCCCGGTCAGGATAGACCTGGGGAGGGGGGAGTGGCGAAGTGGAGGTGGCAAAGCGCACGGGAAGCTCTGAGCCCATCCTCATGGGGAGCTGGCTGGGGATGGGGCAGTGCCAGTGCTGGGGCTCAGCTCCCACTCCAAGTTCCAGCTCACATGGTGGTGGTCTTGCCGGCCCCGTTGTGGCCCAGGAAGGAGGTGATCTGCCCCTCGTAGAAGTCCAGGCTCAGTCCATCGACGGCCACATGGCTGCTGCTGCGGTAAACCTTCACCAGGTTGCGGATGGAGACTCCGGGCTGCAGCTGGGCAGGCGGCTCCTCCACCAGCACTGGGAGCCACCGGTGAGTCACAGCCAGGCAGGACCTTCGCAAGGGGGCAGGACCCACCTCGTGGCCCTCCCATGGCCGTTGGCAGGGGCTCACCTTGGGGTGCAGTGAGAGGAAGGCTGGGGTACGGGGGGTATCCGGCTGAGGGCGGCTCTCCAAACCAGTAGCTCTTCAGGAAGGGAAAATTCCAGGGCTTGGGGACCCCGTACTGACCTGTGGGCAGGGACACAGGGGCTGAGCAGGGTCGAGGAAAGGGCTGCAAGGGGCAGAGGCTCTGCACTCACCTGGGAGGACGCCCTCGATGTACCAGGCTGCCAGCCCATAGAGGACAGCATCCAGAAGCAGCAGCCCCATGGCCATGGCGAAGCTGTAGGGGTCTCCCGGCACAGGGCTGGTGCCCAGGTTGTGCCACTGCATGCCCACCCCCTGCTCCTCATACAGCGAGAAGTACTCACAACCAAAGCCAAAGGCCACTGGGGACAGCAGGCTCTGCAGCACCAAGAAGAGTGGCACAGGTGGAGAACACCACCATGGGGTTGCAGGGGTCGTGAGCACCCAAACCCCACATCCAAGGGATATTGGGGTGCAGGGAATGAGGTGCTGCTCACCACGAGGACGCGGAGAGGGAAGGTGATGTGGTCACGCCATGCCACGCACAGCACGTAGGGCAGGTAGAGAGAGAAGTAAAGGATGCCACCGCACGCCGAGGCCAGGTTGGCACGGGGGAAGAAGGTGCTGATGAGGAAGCATTGACAGATAGTGGCCACTGAGAAGGTGCCGAGGAAGAGGAAGATGACGGCCGGGTTGCTGTAGGGCAGGATGTCTCCCAGCTGCAAAATGAGGCAGGTTGGAGCTGCAGAACCCCCTCCCACCATGCCGGCTGCCACCCCCCCAACCTGCCTTGAGGATGAGGACGAGGAGAGCTGAGCTGAGGAGGAAGGGGATGAAGCTGCTGAGGAACCAGCTAAGCCAGAGCATCCCGCTGCTCAGCCCCATGCTCCGCATGGTCTCCTTGAGACGCGCCTCCTTCTCATGCACCACCCCCTTGATGATCATGGCCACCGAGTAGATCCATGCCAGCGTCATGAAGAGCGGCAGCGAGCGGTTCAGCACCCTCAGGAACCTGAGGAGGGCATCAGTCTGACCCTGACCCCCTCCCCCCCCCCATGTCCCACCACCAACAGGGACGCAGCCCTGCAGCAGCACTCGGCCCATGCCCCAGGGCAGTGGGTTGCTGGGGGTCCTGCAGCACTCACACATCATCCACGTAGCAGGGATAGGGCATCTGCTGCAGGTAGACCCCCACTCGTGGGGCAGTCCCTGTCTGCACCCGCACCACCGCCTGCTCCACCAGGTCCTGCACGTAGACAAAGCCACCCCACACGTAGCGCAGGTCGCTGAAGGGGTCAGCTGCAGGGCCCGGGTCCCAGAACCTGGGGTAGAGCAGCATGCTGAGAGGGCAGAGGGACGGACAACCCCCCACCCCAAGCTTTGGATGCTCAGAGGGGCTGCGTCCCCCAACCTGTCCTTGATCTTGTTGGTCCTTGTGACGTCGTCGATGTCCATGCGGATCTTGTAATGCACGTGGGGGGGCAGCGCCGTGGCATTCAAGGGGGGCTGGAAGACCACAGCAGCCCAGAACTGCCTCTCCTCCAGCAGCTCCATGGCACGGGCCACCAGCTGCTCCTCGCTGCCCACTGCCTCGATCTTGTCCAGGCGGACACACCCCAGGAGCTGCGACAGAGCACCCAGTGCCCGCTCCGCTTCATCCAGCGCCTGCTGCCAGCTGAGCCCTGCTGACCCAGCCAGCAACTGTGCCAACATTGACTGGGAGGTACCATTGAGGAGCCCATCCAGGAGTGGGGCCATGCCCGGTGCAAGCAGCAGCTCCTGCCAAGCATCAGTGCAATAAAACCACCTGGTCCTGGAGGTGGCTCCATGCAGCCCCCGCTCTGGGCACGCACCCGTAGCGCCCGCAGCTCCTGGCTGCCATTGAGAATGGCACGGATGTGGGATCCCAGCTCCAGAGCAGCACCAGCTGTGTCCCGCAGCGCTGCCAGCTCCTGGAAGGTGCGGTTCACCTGCGCAAGGAGGGGATCGGGGGGGGGGAAGCAGGGTGCAGTCCCCCCTCTTCCTCCCCCCCAGCACTGTGCACACTCACCTCGGCCATGACGCGGTCGGTGGCGGGACTGGGTGGTGTGTACAGGATCTTGCCCACGAAGAGGGGTTTGATGCCACGCCAGAAGAGCTGTGAAAGTGGGGCAGCCTCCAGGCTGCGGAGCAGCTCCTGGCAGAAGGAACCTGGCAGAGGGCAAAGCCGAAGCCTTGCATTGCCCCCACCCCCAGAGGGGCAAGTGAGAATCCCTGATCCCCCATCCCCTCTTACTGGTGTCGTTGTCGGGGGTTCCCACGCTGTGCCTGGAGCCGTTGTGGTGCATGAAGGCACTGACATCGCTGTCCTCATACCAGTTGAGGGAAGGCACCTGCAGCCCCCCACCCTCAGGGTGCCCACAGGCGATGCGCGATACGGCCTCAAAGGCGCCCACAGCAGACAAACTAGGGGCTGTCAGCACTGCAACCTCACGCTGCAGCTCAGCCACAGTGCCCATGGAGGAGAGCTGCGGAGAGAGGGGCTGCAGGGAGGGCCCAGGTTGGGGCAGGGATGCAGGGATGACGTGGGGATGCGGTACCTCCTGTAGCAGGGACTCAGCACTCTGCAGGAAGGGGCCCAGAGCTGCCACAGCATCGTCCATCTCCGAGTTCATCCACTCCTGTGGGGGTCACGGAGAGGACTCACAGCCACCCCAAACACTCCCAGCAGTTGGGGGGGTTCCAGCTGTGGCAAAAGTTTGGCTGCTCCGGGCACCATGGGCACTCACATCGTGTGTGCTGAGCCCCTCCACCAATGCCTGGTGCAGCACGGGCAGCAGCGAGGCGTTGGCACGGAGGAGGCGTGTGAGGGCATCGCCCTGCAGCAGCCTGGATGAGATCAGCGCTGTGCGGCCCCGCAGTGCAGGCAGGAGCTGGGCGAGGTGATGCAGGAGCTGCCAACCATCAGCACGGTGCAGGGCCTGGCGGAGATCGGCCAGCAGGCGGGACAGGCTGCAGGCATGGAGGGGGGGATGTGAGGGGAGCAAAGACTGGCTTGGCGTCCCCCATTGCCCACCCTGCTCACATGGAGCCTCCAAAGTTGCCCACTGTGCCAGGGGCCTCTCCGGGGGTGGGCTGCTGGAAGCAGGGGTTGTGCACGTTGCAGAGGATGCCCTGCAGCCAAGGCAGCGTCCCCGCTGACGGCAGTGCCTTGTTGGGGAAATGGCCTGAGGGGGAGAGAAATAGGGCTGGGGGCTGCGCCGCTTCCATGGAGAGCCCCTGACCCCCACCCTGCACAGGAGCAGAGCACGGCAAAACTCACACTGGTGCTGCTGGAAGGGTGGGTGGGAGCGCCGCACCGCCACCAGCACGAGGAAGAGGAAGAGCGGCCACAGCAGCTCGATGGCCAACTGCACCTGGGGGACACTACAGCTGGAGGGGACCAGCGGCACTGCGGGGTCACCACAGGGACCCCCTACCCGAGCTGCGGGCGTTGCTCACCCGCTGCCGCCGGCGGTAGGCGAGGTTCTTCCAGAGCAGCAGCTGCAGCTGCGTCCCCACAGCCATGGCTGTGCAGCGCGTAGCGCCGACGGCGTGCGCTGCGTGGCTCCGGCTGCGAGGTGAGAAGCATCCCATACTCCTGAGTCACTGCCTCCATCCCCCTGCCAGGCTGCACGCGGCTCAGCAGAGCTGGGTTGGGCAGCGGCACAACCCCGCGGTGCCGGGAGGAGTCGGCTCCGGAAGCCGGCCAACAAAGCGCCTTTCCCAACCCGAGCCTCCAAATCCTATTCTTTCGCAAAGCAAAACCAGCAAAACAGGCACGAGCTCTAGGGAGCTCCTTTGGATCCAGGAGATGGGTTCACCCGCACGGGGCTGCAGGTGCCCAGGGGTGTAGGATGGGCCAGGGCGCTGCCTCAGTTTCCCAAATGCGGGCGCACAGCTCCCAGCCCGTGTGCGGGGCACAAGGATGAAACGCGTGTCTGCCCGACTCCTGCCTGTGCCCGGGTGCGAAGGGCCCCCCCGGTTTCCCCGCTGTTACCTCCGATGCCAGCCCCGTCCGGAGCGGGGAAGCGCCTGGATGCAGCCGGCGGGGGGCAAAGAGCCGCTGCAGCCGGGGCCGCCCCCCCGGTGCCCGGAGCCGCGCACTCACCTGTCCGCCCGGTCCTACAGAGCCCGAATTGGGGCGGGCGGCACCGGACGGGATTATGAGATCTCAGGCAGCAAATCCCGCTGATCTCCGCCGGGGGGGAAAGGAGGGGGGTTGGGAGGGGAGGCCTTCGCCCCCTTCCTGCTATAGGGAAGGGGGGAAGGAGGAACGGGGGGAGCGGGGACAACGGGGCGCGACCCTGCGGCCGGGGGGAAACTGAGGCACGGAGCGCCGGGGGGGCACCGGGGAGCGGCACGGGGCAGCGCACGGCCTCAGCTCCAGCTGGAGCGTCCCATGTCGGCCCAGGGGGGCGGGCAGCCGTTGGGGGGGAGGATGCGCATAGCAGAGGGGAGATGGAAGCGCTAAAGATGCTAAGGGGGTCTTCAGTAGGGAGATGCGGGGAGGAGATGGGAGATGAGGAACCCCCACCGAAGCACGTTACCGATGCCGGTTCTCACGTCACGTTATCACGGGCTCCGCCCCGCTCGTCTTACAAATAGCTGCGTCATGGAGCCGGGGTCTTAAAGGGGCCCCGCCGCTTCCCCGGGGTCCCGAAGCCGCCCCCTCCCCACAGTGCATCGGCTGCAGCTGCGGGCACCGCTCCGGTGCTGAGTAATGCGGGGGGGGGGGCGGCTGCGGGAAGGGATGGGGGCGAACTGCCGCCCTCCCCACGCAGTGCTTCGACCCAAAGCGTCCCACCCGACCCCTGGTCCAGGGGTCCCAGAGCCCCCTGCAGCCCCGCGGCTATGAGCCACCACCCCCAGCCCTGGAGCGATGCCCAGGAGAGTGCAGCAGAGAGCGCTTCCTGTTCAAGTTGTTTTTTTTTAAAGAAAAGGTCGATTCTTGTTGTTTTTCTTTGCTTTTTTTCTTTTTTCTTTATTATTATTATTATTATTTTTTTTTTAAAAAAAAAAAGCTTTCAATATAAGAGCATCTGTATTAAAAACCCTCACGTGGTTGAAAGAAGCCCCCGGCCCGAGGCTGCCCCCACCTCACACAGCATCACCCCGCAATGCGGGGGCACCCGGCTGAGATGGAATCTGAAACTTTGGTCCCAAGAGTTCTCCAAAAAACAGCACTTCCAGCTTTGCTTTTAGGGAATCATAGGAGAAAGTATGGGATGCCCACAGCCCCGGACCCTTCCAGCACAGGACAAGTTGTGGGCAAAGCTGCAGGGCTACAGCATGGCCAGTCCCTTCCCAGAAAAAATAGATTCCTTTTAACATAATTAAAAAATAAAATAAAATAAAACGAGGGAATGATGAATTGAGGCCGGAATGTGGCTGCGAAGGGGACTGGATGGGGACAGCCCTGCTCAGCAGCTCTCCTCCTGGTGGTAATAGTGGTACCCGGGGGGGTCGGTGCCCAGCTCACCAGCGGCGTTGGCTGCATCCCCTGGGGTGCCTTGTGGGCAGTATTTGGGATCATAGATCTGGCGACCCAGGCCGAAGACCTGCCCGCTCTGGTTGGCACCCTGGTTGGATCCCATCTGCAGCGACATGGAGGAGTTGTCACATTTCTCCAGCCCCATCTTGGCGTCGTAGATGTGCCGTCGGGTGCCGGGTGCTGTCATGCCCACCTGGAAGGAAGGGAGGGATTGAGTGGGGCTCAGCACGGTGCTCCCCACAACGCCATCATCCCTCAGCCTTGCCCCCCCCCAGCTCACCTGGCTGGCACATTTATTGGTGCCCATCTGCAGGCTGATGGTGGAGTGGTCCATGGGTGGCAGGATCTGGTTCTTGGGGTCGTAGAGGTGCCTCCTGGTGCCGTAGGCCGTCATGCCAGATTGGCTGGCACACTTATTGGTGCCCATCTGGACAACAGAGAGTGGTGAGATGCAAGCACTGCCCCGTCCCCCCCACCATCCCCATCCTCCTACAGGAGATGGCAGAGGAACCCCCCAGCTGTGATGTGGGGCACTGGGGGTTGGCAGCAGCCCACCTGCAGCCCGATCACGCACTGCCCAGCTTTCATCTTGGCCTCATCGAAGTTCCGTTGCTGCCGCTCAGAGTATTTCACACCAATGTCCACACCACTCTGCAGCCCCTTGGTCTTGGCCTGAGGAAAAGTGGTGAGGAATGAGGAATCTCAGACTTGGGGAGCTGCTGGGCACAGACCGCTGCTCATCCATCCCATGGAGCTGCTCCCATCCCTCCCCGTGTTCTCACCATGCCCGCCAGTGCCAGCAGTGACACCTGCACCTGTGTCAGGTTCCCACTCTCAAAGAGGTCGTTGGCTTCAAAGAGGTCCACAGGGTTCATGCCGTAGCTGGCCATGGCCTTGATGAAGTTGGAGAGGTTCTCGAGCTGAGGAGAGGCACGGAGCAGTCAGGTTGTGGGGAGGGGGCACAGGACAGCCAGCTTACGGTGGGAGCATGAAAAGCTTGGGGGCTGCTTGCACCCACCTGGTGCCAGTTCAGTGCCGAGCGGTTGATCTTCCTCACCGAGTTGGGCTGCAGTTTGTTCATCAGCCTGGGGGGAGGTGGTGGCGGTGAGTTTGTGGGTACGAGGGTCGCCCCTCCCCAGGAAGATGCTGACATCACTTGGGGGTCTCTGGACCCGCTCCTCCCAGCTGGGAGTGACTCAGCCCCACAACACCGGGGATCCCAGAGCCCCCTTCCCACTATTACCCCGAGGGCTCCCCATAGCTGGGTCTCCCAAACCACGCAGTGCCTGGGGGCTGTGCTGGCACCTCCCATGGGTGCCGTGGGACTCACTCGCAGAGGATGACCCCATCCTTCAACCCCTTCTGGAAGTCGGCCCCGATCTGCCGCCCGGTGACGCTTTCGATCCACGTCCGCAGCTCTGCCTCCTTCTGTGGGTCGTATTTCTGGGCGAGCTGGGGAGGGGGGGATGTGGGGTGGTCAGACACGGCCTTGTGTGCACCCCAAATCCCGTGGGGATTGCTCCCCAGCACAAGGCTGGTCTCATTGCACACCACAGCGTGAGGCGGGGTTTGGACAGCCCCGGGATATGCGATAAGTTGCAATTTCCTGGTGCACAGGAAACCCAGATTCAGCGGTACAGAGAATGCTGAGGGGAGGAAGGAGAACAAGAGCTGCAGCAGGGCCCTACGGTGTGCCCGAGGATGGAGGGTGATGGTGGAGAACAAAGCCATCGAGCATCTCCTGCACCGCTCTGTGCACAGCAGCTGTCCCAGCCCCGCGTGGCTCAATGCTGTCATCAGCACGGCCACATCCAGCACAGCCCGCAGTCTCGCACGCGGTGACCCCGAGACTCTGCAAACTGTCAGAGAGGAAGAGGACGAGCTGCTGGCACGGCTGTTTCTCACCTCCGCCCACGGGACCCAGCACCGACCCCAGCCGCGCTCATCCCTCCCGCCCGGCCCTTCACGCCGCCGCGGATTCCTCGGCCACCGCGGCTATGCCAGGAATGCGGCCGCCTCCTCCCAGATGCAGAGCAGCCGTCCGGGAACGGCATCGCCTCGGCCCGACCGCGGGGACAGCAGATCTCACCCTGGGTTGGAGCAGGGAAAGCTGTCGCAAGAAGAGGCTGAGAGCACCGAGAGCCATCGCTGCACAGACACAGCACAGCCAAGAGCCCAGGGACTCCACGGGGCTCAGCTCTTCCCTGTGGGAGGGATGCTCAGCACTGTGCCTGCACTGCAGGGGCACCAAGACGTTCCCCGGGCTCCATCAGACACCTCTATGGAGCCTTGCACAGACAGAACCGAAGGGGAGCACAGCTCTCTGCAGTCTCTGTGCCTCAGTTTCCCTCTTAGTAGCCCTGGCGATGCGCTTTCTTGCACAGAAAACAGCTGGGGGGATGCTCATCTCCCAGAACCTCAGAGGGTTCAGAAGAACACTCCGGGATAGATGCATGCTGCCCCGTGATTGAGCTATTCCCAAGGGCAATGGCCCCACAACCCAGTCTCAAAGAGGAAGCTGGAGCTGACCAGAACGCAAGGAAGGATCGGCCACCACGCTCACACTTGTGCCATCACGTGGGTGCTGCTGGGATCCCCCCACACACAGCTGACCTATGCCACAGCACTGATTCCTCTTGATTCCTCTTCCCCCCCCTGCTTGGAGGATGAAGCAGAGGAGCAGAGGGCCGTCCTGCAGCAGGAGCAGCCCACGAACAGACCCCACCACAGGACAGTACTGCAGGTCCGACGGGTTCTCAGCAGTGATGTCAGCCTGCAGCCTGCGCAGTGGGGCCGTCAGACTGGCTCAGCTCTTGCTGAACCAAGCTAAAGCACCTGGGAGCAGGCAGCGGCGAGGCCCCGGCACGTGTCCACCCACTGGGTACAAGCAGAGGCCCGTCCTCATGCAGTGACGAAACCCAAATCCTGTGAGGCCGGGAGGGAGAGCCCAGCTCGAGCTGTGTGCGCATCCCGCATCCTGCCTGTGTCCTGGGTTGGACATCCAGCTGTTGATCCCATCCCTGTGCTGCACGGGGAGCAGTGGTGCACAAGGAAGGGGAGGTGGCAGTTGCACCCCCCCATAGCTGAGCTTCATTCCCAGAGCAGGTATAGGGCACAGCCTGGGCTGTGGACCCAGCCAGGGGGACCCAGCCCTGCTCTAAGGGTGGGAAGGGAAGCCCTCTGGGAGGCACCCCACATCTGCTTGGAGTGCAAACAGCCCCAGCAGAGTAACCGGGTTCCACTGTCCCCTTCCAGCCTGACATCAGGGCCCAGTCTGAGCCCTGGGGTCCATCATTGGGTCGGGGCTGCCTCCCGAGGGATGCAAAGTGATGGGAAAACAGAGAGCAGGGAAACCTCGGGAGCAGAGCTGCACGGAGCCGGGGCCATCGCCCCACTCACCCCGCAGAGAACGGGACCGGGGCAAGAGTGGGGGTGGCCGGTGCCCGGGACCCCTCCCAGACCCCCGGGGTCCCACGGGTCAGAGTCAGAGCGCCCCACAACCGGATCGCGGCCCCGGCACACCCCGCGCCCCTGGACCCGGCTCTGCATCCTCCGGATGGCATCGAGACCCTCGGAAGACCCCCGGGATTTCTCTGCTCGCAAACCCCCGTTGACCCCGACACCCCCCCGCCCCCGGCGCGGCTCACCCGGTTCTTGACTTCCGCAGAGAGGCCGTAGGATGGGCCCTTGTTGAACTGGGAGCTGCTCATGGCGCGGCGGCGGCGGCGGAGCGGGGATCGACGGCGGGACCGGGAGAGACCGGGCGGGACCCGGCGGGGCGGGGGGGGGTCGGGCCCGGCCCCCCCGCGCTGATTGGACGGGCCCGAAATGCCCAAATAAGGGCAGGAGCTGCTCCGGACCCGCGCACCCCGACACGGACACCCGGGGGGCTCCGGGATCTCTCGGGGCGGGGGTTGGAACCGGAGCCGCCCAGAGCACGCGTGGGCACGGCCCGACACGGGGACACCCCCACGGGTGTGGGGCACTACGGACACGCACACGCGTGTGCGAGCCCCGAACACGTGCGCGCAGCGATGCTCACAACCGGGACACGCGCGGCCACGCGCTCCCGCTTGCACACCCACCCGCACGCCTCCGCCCCGCCCCCCCGCTGCCCGACCCCCCGGTCCGGCCGTCTCCCCGCATCCCCATCCCGCATCTCCCCGCCCCGCGCCGACCCTCTGCTCGCTTTGCGGAGGGTGACCGAGGGCTGCACGGCTGCGTAGTGCTGTGGGTGGGGTCCTGGGGGGGGCCGCAGGTGTGGGCGGGGACCCGAGGGGAGAGCAGAGCCGGGCTGGGCTGAACCGAGTGCTGGAGGCCCCGCAATCCCGCACTGCGCATCCATCAGTTAACAGAAGGACCTGACGGCCCCACAGCCCCAATCCCGGGGAATCCGTCCTCCCTGGGCCGCAAAACTCCACGACGAATCCCCGGCACCCGCACGCTGAGCGCCGCACGGCACCGGGGGGGGCGGCCGAAGACCCCTTCCTCCCGGCCTCGTGCCCTCGCCGCACATTTAGCTTTTCCTGTTTCAGCTTTGCCTGCGAACCCAATGAGGAAATAAGGCGGTGTCACATGCGCTGCGCTGACAGTTGGCCCCAGCGAATGCTGCCGGAGGGATAGAGGAGCACTGCTGGCAGCCCGGGGCCCCCCCAGGGCCGCCCTATAACCATGTTCTCCCGGAAGAAGCGTGAGTTGATGAAGACCCCCTCCATCTCCAAGAAGAGCCGCGCAGGGAGCCCCATCCCGCAGACCTTGCCGGTAGGTGCGGTGGGGAGGGAGGGATGGGATGGCAGGAGGGATGCGAGGAGGAAGGAAATGAGCAAGGACTCCACCGACGGGGCCGGGGGGACCTTGCCCCAGATGAAGGGGATGCAGCAACAGTCGAAGGATCCGGCTGGGAGGAGAGCGCGTAGGGCTGGGGCTGCAGCAGAACATGGGGAGGTGGTGGATGGACCGAGAGACCCCGACTGCTCAGGGGCAGGAGCAGGGGAAGTGAGGCTTGGCCAGCCCCACACCACGGCTCTGTTATGGGTTTATTTACTCATCGGTGACCCAGAGTGCAAGAGGAAGCGCTTCTCCTCTGTGGGGCGGCCAGCAGACGGGGTTCCTCAGCCCGCCCCGCGCCTGCGCTGCTCCCCAACCCACGGGACGGGGCCACCGGCCTCAGCCCGCCCGCAGCTCCTCGCAGGGTCACCCATCCCCATCCCCATCCCCATCCCCATCCCCATCCCCACCTCTTCCCCACGGTTCTCCCCGGCTGAGGGGTCTATGGGTGGGCGCAGCCTGCAGGCGCTGGGATGCTCGGCCGGGCGGCGGGGCGGAACAGCTACAGCCCCTACGCTGCCGGGCGCCGCAGGACGGGGACGGCCAACTCTCCAAAGCTCTCCCTGGATTCGCTGCCCCGCTCGCCCTCCGTGCGGCTGACGGTACGGGGATGGTGGGAGGGAGCAGCCCGTGGGATCTGCAGTGCCCGCATCAGCTCTGCTCCGGGTGCTGCCATCTGCGCGGCCTCGTGTTCCAGGGCAGGATTGGAGGAAGGTGCTGCAGTGTTTGCCCCATTGCTGCCAAACCTGCTGCTGGTCCCAGCACACTCGTGTCACAGCTGAGGCTGTGTGGGGATGGAGGGGTGCAGGACCCAACCCCATTAGTGATGGATTTGGGGCATGGGGGCTTGGGAGGTGCTCTCAGCCTCTCCCTTGGGGTGATTTCACCCCTAGAAATCAGGGCTCTGTGTCTCTGCAACAATTCTGTATTGCTTGCTATTGGTGGCCCGGGGGGCGTCCCCAACCCCACAGTGTTGAGGACATGCTGGACTTGGCCAGGCAGAAAAAGAGGAAGGGATGTGCAGGGCCAGATTCTGCTGTCAATGAAGCCCACCATCCTCGGGCAACGCCATCCCCAGGGCAGCACTCACACTGTGCTGTGCTCCTGCAGGATCTGTCCCGCAAGGACTGCCTGGAAGCTCCCAGTTCTGGGGAGCTGCCCCCCACCAGCTCCAAACTCAGCAGCAGTCCCAGCGCTGTGGGCACCCTGAAACGTCCCACCAGCCTCAGCCGCCATGCCAGCGCCGCCGGCTTCCCTCTCACTGCTGCCAACCCCCGGGCTGTCCCTAAGGGCCACAAGACCCCCACATCCTACAGCCCCATGGAGGGTGGGGAGGGTCTTTTCATCGATGTGGAGGACATCTCCCAGCTGCTGACCGACGTGGCGCGGTTCGCGGATGCCCTGGAGAACCTGCGGGACGTGGTGCTGCGTGATGGTGAGTGCTGGGCTGGGTGCCCCCCAAGTGGCCACGGTGGGGGAGTGGGACTGGGGGACCACGGGACCCCCACGGCATCGCCTGCTAACCCGTGGCACAGAGCTGTGGGGCTCCAGGGATGAAGGCTCCAGCCCTGCGCCTGGTCCGATGGCTGGGGGTCCCTGCCCTGGGGGCTGTGCAGAGCTGGGGGCCCAGGGGCAGAGGGTGGTGGGTGGCTGCTGGGAGCTCAGAGCCAGGATAACACTGCTTCCTGCCTGCGAGCTATTTTCATCCGCCCGCTTTCCTGTTTACAGCACAGCAGTGCCAGCTGCCTGGTAGTGGCCCCGGACCCCATGGGGCACCAGCACAGCCCCGACCCCTGGCCCTCATCCCCTTTGGGATGGGGATGATGCTCGAAGCAGGAGAGGGGCTGTGGGGTTGCAGGGCTGTGAGGCTGTGGTCTGCGGGGTTGCAGAAAGCAGCCACTATGGTTGCTCCCCACGGTGAGGTGGGGCTGCTGGGATCACATGGTGCCCTGTTTTCAGCAAACATGTTGACGCATCTTCACTCACAGTGGAAAACAGCCGTGCCCAGATGTGGGGAACGTGGTGTGGGAAAGGAGAGAGGGAGCAGAGGAAAGTCCTTCCCTACCTGGAGCTGGGGGCCGGGCTGCTGTTCTCAGTGCATCCCTGAGGGATGCTGAGCACTGCCTGAAGGGGCTGCCAGCACCCTGCCCTGAGCTCACACACTGCTTTGCCTGGCCCTGGGCACTGGGTAGGGGCTGTGACATGATGCTGGACCCCACGGGACACAGCCAAGCCAATGGATGGGGCAGGATCGTGTGACCAGCAGGGAGGAGGGGAGGAAATGGGAAGGAAATTCCCAAACCGCTTTCAAAGGAAAAATTTACCACCGAGGAAAAAATGCCTCCAAGGCGTGTCTGCACCATGGCAGGGGTGAGCACAGTACCAGGGATGGGGTGCACACAGGGGTGAAGTGCTGCCCTTTCTCCTGCAGACCCCAAGGAGTCCCAGCGGCCGCAGGCTCACGAGTGTCTGGGCGAAACTCTGCGGGTGCTGCGCCAGGTGATCAACAAATACCCACTGCTCAACACGCTGGAGACACTGACGGCAGCAGGGACCCTCATATCCAAAGTGAAGGGTGAGCCCAGGGCAGGGAGCTCCGTTCCATTCCCACCCCGTGCTGGGGAGCTCATTTTGGGGCTGCCTGGAGCAGGGCTGCCAATGGTTGGGGCACAGAATGAAGGCGCTGACATCCAAGCTCCCAGCCCTATTCCACCCCCCCGCTCTGGTTCTACATCCCCATGTTTGTGAGTGGGGTCTGTGGGCTGTGGTCCCACCCGGGGCAGAGCAGTTACAGCTGTGATGGGGAGGGTGGGGGGTGGGAAGGCTGTGGTAACCGCAGGCACAGCACAACACTGCGTCACCACTTCCTGGACACCCGTAACCACACGGGGACAGGAAGCCTCGGTGCTGGCAGTGCTCTGCCATGGGGCCAGCCGCACATGGGGGCCCTGGGATGGAGGTAGCTGAGTGATGGTGGGGATCCGGGTCCTCACCAAGCTGCCGGCATGGAAGAACTGTGTTCCTCTGTTGTCCTGAGCTCCTCGTGCCCCTGACCCCGGTGCTCAGGATGTGCGTGAGATGTCCGTGCTGTGGGTTGGAGGGCGCACAGTGGTGATGGGGCTCCTCCTCCTCCCCCACCTACAGGCTTCCATTATGAATCCAACAATGAGACAGACAAGAGGGAGTTTGAGAAGGCTGTGGAAACCATCGCCGTGTCCTTCAGCAGCACGTAAGGGTTTTGCGCCGCCGTCCCTGGATGCGGATGGGGTGCTGGGAGGTGGCCCTGCTTTGTCATCGCTGCTCCTCCTCTGGCTGACTGTGTTCCTCTTGTCACAGCGTCTCTGAGTTCCTCATGGGGGAGGTGGACAGCAGCACCATCCTCTCCATCCCACCCAGCGACCAGAATCAGGTGTGTGCCGCCCGCTGGGGGTCTGCTGGGGTCTCAGCCCTAACCCTGAGCACAGGGGTCCCCTCTGACCACTCCTGTTTGTCTGACACATTCCTTCCTTTCCCGATTTCCTAAAGTCTATGGAGAGCCTCTATGGGGGGATTCCTGGGCCTGGAGGGGATGGTGTGCTCTCGGGCATGGAGAGCTATGACACAGGTGAGCAAGCAGCCATTGGGGTGGTCAGACAACAGAAATGGGCTCTGCCATCACCACCAGGACATCATCCTGGGCCGAGCTGCCCCTGGGGGCACAGCTGAGAGGAGATGGCAGAGCTGCTGCTGTGGGCACTGGGGTCTTCCTGGCTATTCTGGGGGTCCTAGGACCAGCCCAGCAATCAGCAGCAGCACGGTTTGGGATCACTCCCCTTCTCCTCTGTCCCCACATCACAGTCCGTCCGGCGGCTGAGGAGGTGGATGTGATGCTGCAGCGCTGTGAGGGAGGTGTGGATGCTGCCCTGCAGTACGCCAAGAACATCTCCAAGTACATGAAGGACCTCATCGGGTACCTGGAGAAAAGGACGGCGCTGGGTGAGACGTGGGGGGGGAATGGCCTTGGAATGGGGGATGGTCCTGAGAGCATTGCATAGGGGTGAGGGAGCTGGAGCTGTTGGATCTGGAAGTGGGAGGTTCCTGAAGTTCTTGACTTGCATCTAAGAAGGAACCCAGCGAGCATAGAAACCCTTCTGTTTTGTCTCTCTTCACTTCCAACCTTTCTCTTCCAGAAATGGAGTTTGCCAAAGGGCTCCAGAAGATGGCAAACAGCTGCAAGCAAACCTTCACGCAGGAGGTAAAGCCAGGCTGGAGCTCCCCAGCTCCGAGATGTCCTGGAGCTGACAGCATCAGCCTCGTGCTGAGCCTCAGAGTGCTGCTTTTGTTCCTCAGACCAGCATGCCCTTCCTGTCCATCTACCTGCTGGCACTGGAGCAGGACATGGAATACGGCACGTCGGTCCTGCAGACCGTCACCACGCTGCAGCATCAGACCTTCCTGCAGGTGAGCATGCAGTGCACGGTGCAGCTCCTGCCAGGGCTCCGTGCAGGGCTGTGCTTTGCCAGCTGCACCATTTGCTCCTGCAGCCGCTGACTGTGAGGCGCCTGGAGCACGAGAAGAGAAGGAAGGAGATCAAGGAGCAGTGGCACCGCGCACAGCGGAAGCTGGTGAGGCATGAAGGCATCCACCCATCCATCCATCCATCCATCCATCCATCCATCCATCCATCCATCCATCCGTCCATCCATCCACCCACCCATCCATCCTGGGCAGCTTTGTGCAGGGTGACCCTTGCAGGGCTCAGCCCTCACCCCGGTTCTCCTCCTTTGGCAGCAAGACGCAGAGGTGAACCTGCGGAAGGCCAAGCAGGTGTACATGCAGCGCAGCGAGGAGCATGAAAAGGCCAAATACATGACAGTGAGAGCAGAGGAGGAGCAGCAGAGCACCGCCAGCAACGTCACCACCAAAACCCTGGACAAGAAGAGGCGGCTGGAAGAGGAGGCCAAGAACAAGGTGGGTGCCCAGCAGCTCCGGGCACTGCTTTGTGGGGCTCTTTCTGCTCCTTGGTGCACGAGGCAGAAGCACAGGGGCTGAAAGCTCACCCTGACCTCACACACAGAGCAGCTCCAGCACAGGGAGGCAGCTCCCATCCAATTCCACACCTCTGAGCAGCTTCCATCTCCCCTCTCCCACCCCTCAGGCAGAAGAGGCCATGGCCACCTACCGGACCTTCGTGGCAGATGCCAACACGCAGAAGCAGGAGCTGGAGGACACCAAGGTGAACTCCCTGAGACAGATCCACGAGCTGATCAAGCAGAGCGACCAGGTCATCAAACTGGTGAGTTGGGAGTGCTGGGAGGGCTGGGGGGGGGTCCGGAGGGCTCCACAGAGCCAAGGGCTGCAGCCCCAGCCCCACTCAGCACTCCCGATCCTGCACCTGGCAGTGGGCTTCTCCTCCCCCTGTGCCACCCCCTAACTCCTGCCCTGACTTTCTCCCCGTTGTTTTCAGGCCACCATCGCCTTCTATCAGATCATGCACATGCAGACAGCACCGCTGCCCGTTTATTTCCAAACTCTGTGTGAGAGCAGCAAGCTGTACGACCCCGGGCAGCAATACGCCTCTCATGTCAAGCAGCTGCAGCGAGGGGACGAGCCCGACACGCAGTACGACTTCGAGCCCTACGTGTCCCACAACGCCTGGTAGGAGAGGAGGGGGAAATCACTGCTCCTCTGCACCAACCTCAGCTGCAGGGAGGGTTCCTGCAGACAGAGGCTGCTTGGTGTGGGAGCAGAGGGCTTCCATCTCAGCTACTTTAGGAGTGGCTTTTCTAGCATCCTTGCATCCTCTTGGACACGGCCCTTCTCCTCCCTCCCCATCACCAGGTCCCCCTTCACCCGCACACGGAAGGGCAGCTTCAACGCCAGCGACTTCTCCACGAGTGGTGGCTCTGATGGGGCTGGGCTGCCCAGGGATGGGAGCAGCACAGATGGACCCAGAGAGACCCAGGGTGGGACGCTGGCAGAGCGCAGAGGTGAGAAAAGCCCAGCCCTGAGCAAATGCTTCTGGTATCAGAGCTGCTCTGTGTGGCATCCCTGAGCACCGGGACAGCCCCAAACGGCCAGCCCTCCTTCCCACAGCAGGGAGGGGACACCAGGTGCACAAATCCTGGCCGACCACCTCCGAAGCTGACAGCAGCCTGGATTCCAGCACAGGTGGGTGCAGAACCCAGGCCGTCCTTCACCTTCTGGTAGAGCCCACCTGAAGGCAGCACCTCACTGCCAGGCAGCAGCAGCACTTTCTTTTTTCTTTCATTTTTCCTTTTTATCTTTTCCTTTTTATCTTTTCCTTTTTCTTTATATCTTTTCCTTCCCTCCCCTCCCCCCCCTCCCTTTCTTTTCCTTTTCTTTTTAGCTTTCCTAAGAATTAAGACTCCACCACAGGCAACTGCTGATCCCAACCTATTGGGATGGGATGGGATGGGATGGGATGGGATCAGATGGGATCAGATGGGATCAGATGGGATCAGATGGGATGGGGACCACCGAGCCTGTGCTGCACCCATGGGAATATGCAGCTCCCACAGCCCTTCTTTCCTCTTGCAATCCCTCTCCCCAGCTGCAGGAACCCAATGAGCACAGAAACCCTTCTGTTTCATCTCTCTTCGCTTCCAACCTTTCTCTTCCAAAGGTCATCTTGTTGTCCTGCTCCACTCTTTGCTGCAGGGACAGCCACATGCCCCCAGAATCCACCCCCTCTCCCCACCACCCCCCCTCCCAGCTCTCAAACCAGGCTTTGCTTTGGCAGGAGAGTTCAGCCACAAACTGCAACGCTTGTCATCCAATGGCACCATGTCCTCCAGCGAGGAGCTGGGAGAGAAGGACGAGAACGCTGCATCCTTTGAGCAGAGTATGTGATGGAGTGGAGATGTGCTGTGCTGTGCTGTGCTGTGTGGGGTCTCTTCTTTCCCCCCTCCTGCTGGGAGGAGAGCTGAAACACCATCGAATCCATGGGGAACACAACACCATTCCCACTAGGCAGGGATGGACCCTGTGCAAAGCAGTGGCAACAGCTCCATCAGGAGCTCAGCCCTTGGTTAGCTGGAATGTGGCCCAACACCCCGTGTGGCAGCACGTCCCGTGTGTCCACATGTCCTGTGTGTCCGTATGTCCCAGCATGTCCTGTGTGTCTGTGCATCCCGTATGTTTACGAGTCCCATGTGTCAGCGTGACCCCACGTGGCTCAGGTGTCTGCATGTCCCACGTGTCCGTGTGTCCCATGTGTCCGTGTGTCCCATGTGTCCGTGTGTCCCACGTGTCCGTGTGTCCCACGTGCTGGCATTCCAGGGCCCCACATGACAGTGATCCTTCTGCTCGAGCCTCGCTCTGCTTGACCCCTAAGGAGACAGAATGCTGATGTGTCCCTTTGTGCCCTTCCTATAGGCATCAATGGGATCAGCCCAGAGATGGCAGCACCCACGGGACCCTTCCGGAACGTGGGTTTGTCCAGGGCAGCCCAGACCCACCGGCTGAGGAAGCTGCGGACCCCCTCCAAGTGCAGGGAATGCAACAGCTACGTGTACTTCCAGGGGGCAGAATGTGAGGAGGTAATGCTGGGGATGTGGGAGGATTGGGGAGGTGCCCACAGCTCTGCACAGTGCTGCCACGTGTGCCCTCCCAGCCCCGCTGCCTCCCACCTCCGAGCCTTTCCTTGTCTCCCAGTGCTACCTGGCGTGCCACAAGAAGTGCTTGGAGACCTTGGCCATCCAATGTGGGCACAAGAAGCTCCAGGGGAAGCTGCAGCTTTTTGGCCAGGACTTCCTGAAGGCGTCTCAGGGCAGCGCTGACGGCATCCCCTTCATCGTCAAGAAGTGCATCTCTGAGATTGAGAAGCGGGCGCTGAAAACCAAGGTGAGCCCTCTGCCCTCCCCTCTGCTCCAGCTGCTTGCCCTCCAGATGGGCTCTGTCCTGCTGTGAGAACCAGCACAGCCCTCAGGTTCTGAGATAGGAGCCACGAGGTCCCAAAACAAACAAACTGACACGTCCTACACTCTGTCTCTTCCCTACAAAAGGGGAACAGCAGCGATGTCTGAGCTGCAACAGCTCCTCCAAACCTCCAGAGAGGGATTTCCACCCCCGGAGGAGTGGATGGGAGCCGAGAGCTCGTGCAAACCCAAAGAGAAATGTTCAGCTTTGGTTTCCTCCCCTTGGCAGGGCATCTACCGAGTGAACGGTGTGAAGACCCGCGTGGAGAAACTCTGCCAGGCTTTTGAGAACGGGAAGGAGCTGGTGGAGCTTTCCCAGGCATCCCCACACGACATCAGCAACGTGCTGAAGCTCTACCTGAGACAGGTTGGATGGGAGGGGGGGTGAGGGCAAAGATGATTCCCGGTGATCCCAGCAATTTGTGTCTGGAGGGGGAAATCCTGCTGCAAACTGGGCTGACAGCTGCCTGCTGGTGGGTCAGAGCCCCTCCTATCCAGGCTGGCCCGATGATGGAGGTGTGTGCAGGAAGGGCTCTCCCCCAGCAGCAATCTCACCGCACATCTCAGGGCAGCTCCACGTGTCTGCCCCCAGCGAGCCCTCGCACAGCATCAGCTGCAGCAGCAAAGTCCCTGCCCACAGCAACGCCAAGCGCTGCACCGCCCCTCCCCTTTGCAGCTGAGGAAGCGGCAGGAAAAAGGGAAGTGGCCATAAAGGTCAGCCCGCAGCTCACTTCTCCCAGCCTGCAGCACCGTCTCTGCCATCAGCTCAGTCCTGCACGAAACGCAAACCCCGACCCACATCCTCAAACGGGGCAGGAGGAGAGGAAGCAGCTTCTGTCTGCAGCCTCACGGCTTAACCCTTTGTGCTGGAGGCAGAGGAGGCTTCTCCCCACGTCCCCACACAGCAAAAAAGGGGCTGTGAGCTCCTGGATCGGGAGAGCAGAGAGCAAAGAGAGGAAGAGATCGGTCCCGTGCTGCGATCCGGGCTCAGCGCACTGCAGAGCAATCGGTTTAAAGTCCCTGTGCAGCACTGCTGCTCTGCTGCAAAGCAATCCACCCCCAGCAGGCACCTGGGGAAGGCGCTGCAGAACTGCCAGGCGGTGCACGAATGCACTCAGGTTGCTTTTATGCAAACATCAAAGCAAAACGCTCCTCCTGACGGCCCCGGCGCTGCAGGCTGCGCTGATTTCTTCTCACCTCCTCCTCCTCCCGGGGAGCAATTAGCACCGTCCTATTTAACGAGCTCTTATCTATAGGGAAACCGCGCACACGCCCCAGGATGGGTTGCTTGTTTGTTTGTTTGTTTGGTCTTTTTTTCTTTTTCTGAAGGGAAAAAGCGCATTCTCCATCTGGAGACCTGACAGGGTTTATCTCGCACTGTTCTCCCCGCAGCTGCCCGAACCCATCGTGCCGTTCCGGATGTACAACGCGCTGATGGGAGCAGCCAAGGAGAGCCTGCAGGGAGGCACTGAGGCCAAAGGGAGGAGTGGGAAAGGGGGTCCGGAGCTGGTGGACAAAGGAGCCGACACCGACCGCGTGGTGGTGAACCTGGTGCTGAAACTGAAGGAGCTGCTGAAGGAGCTCCCGTGGGAAAACAGCGCCACGCTGCAGTACCTCCTGGAGCACCTGAGGAGGTGAGGAGGGGGATCCGTGCTGAGGGGATGTCACTTCTGTCCCCACGGTGGGATGGGAAAGGGGAGCAGCCGCCGCCTGCTCTCATGGATCTCCTCATCCAGGATCGTGGAGGTGGAGCAGGACAACAAGATGACCTCCAGCAATCTGGGCATCGTCTTCGGGCCGACGTTGCTGCGGCCACGGCCCACGGATGCCACCATCTCTCTGTCCTCGCTGGTGGATTACCCCCACCAGGCACGCGTCGTCGAGGCGCTCATCATCTTCTACCCCACCATCTTTGAGGACAAGGACAGCACGCTGACTCCTGACAACACTGAATTCGCTGCAGATCACGAGGACGAGACCCCGGTATGGGCCGTGGGGAGGGAGCAGCAAGGGGGGGGGGCATTAGGTTGGCCTGATGTGCTCCCCCCTCACATGGATCCCTCCAGCAGGATGAGCCCACGGCCGCTCCGTGCCCACAGCCCCCGGGGAAGGGCGACCTGGGGTACAACGTGGGAGCGTTTGGGGGTGAGTGAGGGGTCTGGGGGCTGCGCTGCGGGGTCTGGGGCGGTGCGAAGGGCTGCAAGGAGGGCTCTGGGTTCTCACTGCTGCCCCAACCCTTGGGGACAGTCAACCCCACACCTCCTCATCGCTGTGAGGGGCTCGGGGATGAGGCAGCGCAGCGGCAACTTCACACCTTCATACGGATCCACAGAGCCCAGCGAGAGGTCGGTGGATTCTGACTCAGAGCTGGAGGACGGTGGGGAGCCGGGGGGCAGCGGGCAGCTGAGAAAACAGGAGAGTGAGACGAGCACGGATGAAGCTCCATTCTACGAGGAGGGCAGCGAGGGGCAGCGCAGCCGCACGTGCAGCACCGGGCAGTCGGACACCGAGGGCTCTGCGCTGCGCTGCACTGCAGGAGAGCACAGCGACCCCGAAGAGGAGCCTGAGAGCAATGCCAGCGCTGCAGCTCAGCAGTGAGAGCAGCCCCAGGCAGTGATGGCTCAGCTGACCGAGCTCGCGTTGCTGCTTGTGTACGACAACGGGCATTTTCCTGTTCGGCCCTCCCCACGTTGCACGGTCTCAGGGTTTTTTGGATGTGTGTTTGATCTCCAAAATCTATGCTGTGAGGGCAGCGGGGGGAGATGCAGGATGCCTGAACCAAGCTACAGCCCCCTCCACCGTGAGCTTTTTGTCTTTTGTTTTGTTTTGTATAAGGTAACCCTTCAATGCAAACCCACTACCTCTGCTGGCAACGGAACTCGAAGGGTTAAAGAGGACCAAAGTGGTTTTTAAAGTTGTGAAACTTTTCTGCACTGAAGCATAGGAAAAAAAAAAAAAAAAAAAAAGAGCTTAGAAAGAGCTGAAAGCTGCTTTCCTTCCACCACTCTGCTCATACCCACACTGCTCCCCGCTGCCTTCAGAGGCCAGGAGCCCGACAGGTCCAAAGAAACTGCACGTATCCGAAGCTGTTCTCTAATACTCAGACCATTCCTCAGTGAAACGCTGGGTACTCCCTCATCTCTTGTGCCACCTCCTCCTGTCTCAGTCCTCTGCTGCAGGCAGGGAGGGCATCCATGCAGACCAGGCAGCAAAGGGAGAGCTGGGACTGCTTTCCAGCCAAGGAAGCCGAGCAGAGCGGCGTCCCAGCTGGAGATGCACTGAACTGGAAGGGTTAACAGAGCTCATTAATGGAGGATGAGGTGATGGAGAGGAGGTGGGATCCCTTTGGAGGATCATCTCCACCAGGAAGAGTGGGCTGCTAACGGCCACAGCTCTCAGACAAATCAGAAAAGCATCTCAACACGAGATAAAAAGGTACACGAAACCAAAGTTCCATTTACAGCCAACTGGTTTGTGACTGAGCCAAAGGAGAGCTCCAGATACCTGGGGGCACATCTGCTCCAGAGCTCTTCGCCACGACGATGCTGGATCCTTCCAGCACATCATTCTCATGGTAGCAGGAAAACGAAGCTGAGTGCCACCTGTTGCTACCAGAACTGCTACTGCAGAGGTACCACGAGTGTGTGCGAGGATGGATGATGGTGAATGAGAGTGAAGGAAGGGACAGAAGCAATGCTTGAGCTTCACATGGTACCGAGCGCCCTTCTATTTGTATATAAAGTCAGCATGGAGAAAGGAAAAATGTTCTTTTGTGACATGCCTGTGCTGCTGTATGAAGCTGCGCTCTGTTTTGCTGCGTTCAGACTGTTGTGCTTCCAGAAAGAATAAAATCCCTGTGTTCTAACTGCTGTCTGTCCTGGACATCAATGCCTTCCACACTCACGTGCCCATGGGTTCCAAGCACTGTAAGGAAGCACTTCAAGTACTTAGAAGAAGTAAACTAAAAACCCTCTGCAACACCTGACAAGCAGGGTCTCAGAACGAGGGTCAGAGATAGAACAGTGAGGTAAGGCTGAACCACAGAACTCGAGCAGCAACAAATCCCACAGAGAATGGCACGTACAGAATTGCCCATGGCCATACAGCTCTGATACGGGAAAGGGCTGAGAAAAGCAGAAACAGTGAAGAACAGCAAGAGTACAAACCTTTATTAAAAATAAGATCTCACAGAACAGGGTAGCAAAAGCCTCTTTCCACTCATTTCTTCCCTGTGTAACTCAGTTGCTTCAAGGTGCTTTCATGGCATTCCTTAATGAAGCAGAAGGATTTGCAGCAAAATCCATGCTGGAAAATGAGGAACTGGGCCAAAGAACTGCAGAGAGGCAGCAGGGACAGAGAACTTCCTCAGCCATCAAACACAGACAGCTCAGAGAGCTGTGAGCTGACGGTGGGTGGGAAGATCAGATGTCACAGAACTGTTTCACATCTGGAAGAAAGAACTCAGGATGTGAATGAGCTCATGGCTCCCTCAGCAGATCCCTCTCAATGCAAATCCTCACTGCTGCCCTGACCTGAGAACTGAGAGATGTGCCTTCAGCAGTGGTACTGAGGCACCAGACCAGTACAGCCTTGCTCTGATCCATCCCACACAGTTCCCTACACAAATCATTTACACCACTTGGAGGCAATCCTTTCCCACAACCAACTCACTTCAAGTCACCTCTGGAAAGCCACAGCATAAGTTTCAAGCACTGCCCAAAGATGGGGATTTCACACGTTACCTGAGAGCTCTGATCACTGCACCAGCCTGTAGGTGATGTAGCGGCCCGCAGTCTCACTCGGTCTTATGATCTTCACCACCTGGAAGGCCAGCAGAAGGAACACTGGGGGATGGTTGGTGTTACCAGCTGGTTCAGCAGGCAGCCAAGCCTGGCCCCAGGGCTACCTGCTGGTTTGCACACATCTCTACCTAATCCATAACATTTAGGAAAAAAAAAAACCTAAAAAAGAGGAAACCTTTCCCATCGCCAAGCTCTGAAATACTGTGCTGCTACAGCTACCCTGCCTGCAGGGCCCTGCTGTTTGTTATCAGGCTGTTTTCTCTTACCTGGCCTCTCTTTATCCCAAAGTATCTGGCCACGGGATCCCCAGCCTGGATCCTGGGGAGTTGGTTCTCCCTCAGCTTACTGCGTGGAGTCAAGGAGGAGCTCTGCCAGAACCCAGGATTCTGTTTGTCCCAAGGCAGGGCACAGCCAACAGAACATCATACACTTCCTACAGTCAGAGGTGCTCATTTCTGGCCCAAGGCAAGCACTCATCACACCCTGTCAGGAAGGGAAGGACCAAACAAAGGATACTATCTGGCCAGCAGCTCGGTTACTTCTTCTTTTGTCATGACAACGTGCTCTGGGACCAGCTGTAAGCAGCAGGAGAGAGATCACAAGATAAGACAAACCGAGAAAGCAACCACCTCTCCACAGCTGCAAGATGAGCCATTTGTGGTAAGGAATAAAGCTCCAGCAGTGCCACCCAGCACAGGGTGGGGATGGAAGGGACGCCCTGCACTGCTCACCTCATGTTCAGTGATGTTGATCAAGAGCTCCTGCTGCAGAAACTGCTCCAGAATGTATTTGGGAGCCATATCGACCAGGGACTGGGAAGGAAGAAGCACAATATGCTGCAGCACTGCTCTGGGACAGCCTCAGTGTGACTCCTCAGCACTGCCCCAAAGCGAGCAGCAGCACCAGCAGTCACACAGGCAGACAGCAAACAGACCTCTGTGCCCCCTGACTGTTCCAGACAACCTCACTGCAAAGAAGTGCTTGCACACGTTTGTGCAGAACTTCCTATGCTGCAGTTTCTGGCTGTTTCCCCTCGTCCTGTCTCCACACACTGCTGAAAACAGTCTGGCCTCGTCGCCCCGCCCCCCACACCTCAGATATTTATAGACCTGGATCAGGTCACCTCTCAGTCTTCTTTTCTTAAGGCTGAACAGACCCAGCTCACTCAGCCTTTCTCCATAGGGGAGATGTTCCAGGCCCTTCACCATCTTTGTGGCTCTCCGTTGGACTCTTTCCAAGAGATCCCTGTCTTTTTTTTGTACTGGGGAGCCCAGAACTGGACACAGTACTCCAGATGAGGCCTTACCAGGGCAGAGTAGAAGGTGAGGATCACCTCCCTCGACCTGCTGGCCACGCTCTTTTCCATGCACCCCAGAATGCCATTGGCCTTTCTGGCCAACAAGGGCACACTGCTGGCTCATGGCCGACCCGTCGTCCACCAGGACACCCAGGTCCCTGTCTGCAGAGCTCCTCTCCAGCACCTCATCCCCCAACCTGCACCGGTGCGTGCAACTATTCCTCCCCAGATGCAAGACTCCACACTTGCTTTTGTTAAACCTCACCTGGTCGCTCTGATTCCATGCACCTGACGCTGAGCAAAGCCAGCATTTAAGGCACAGAACCTTTACTAAGAGGTTCTCTCTGCACAAAAACTCCGTGTTTACGGACCCAGGGGTTCAAACGGCCCCGGGGCCGCATTGCACCGCACCTGCTTGGCCGAGGGGGTCATTCCCTGCTGCACCACGATCAGCGCACGCGTGATGTTCTCCTCCTGCATGCGCTGGCAGTACATCTTGATGGTTTTGATGCCGACTTTGGGCTCCTCTGGATGAGAAACAGCGCCGGGTGAGGCCGAACCCGGCGACCAAGCGGTAACTGCGGGTCCCAAGCCGGTCCCGCAACTCACCGGGAAAAAAAACGAACATCTGGTCGGTCGGATCGTCGTTGTGAGCCACCAGCACCGTCAGGTCGGTGCGGCGCGGGCGGCCCTCGCTGGGTTTGTCCCCGAATTGGGCCTTGAATTCCTCCAGCGTCTGATCCAGCTCGTCCTGCGTCACCAGGTAGCCGCGGTCGTGGCACAGCTGGGGGAAAAAGCACCGCATTAGGGAGAGGAGGGCTGAGATCGCGCCGCCCCGCGCCGCCCCGCACCTGCATGATGGTCTTGCGGATCTTCCACAGCCGGTACGTCTCCTCCTCGTCGTCCATGCTGCCCCGCAGGACCCCGGGCTGCCCGCCGCAATGCCGGTCCCGAGGAGCAGGCGGGGCTGCCCCGCGCGGGGTCCTTCGCCGCACGGAATGCCGGGAGCTGTATGCGGGGGGCGGGGGGAGGAATGGCGCAAGGACGCCGTCCCCGCCCCCACGCGGATTCTGCGGCCGCTTCGCCAATTTGATTGGTCGATTCTTCAGTCTGTCAGCGGAGGGAGCCTATCGCTCCGCGCAATGATTAGAGGCGTTGCAGCGGGAGGGCGGTGCCTCCGCGCGTCCGAGCCGCCGATTGGTCGAGGGGCCGGGCGGTGGCGGGATGGGTTGGGGTTGGCGCTGCGGACGGGCGCTGCTGTGCGGGGCGGCGGCGGTGCGGAGCGCGGAGAGAAGGATGGTGAGCGCGGGGGAGGCGGGCCGGGGGGGGCTGCGATGGGCCGGGTCGGGCTGCGATGGGCCGGGTCGGACTGCGGGATGGAAGCGGCCGGGACCTCGTGGTGACCGCTGACCCCGCAGTGCGCGCAGGCGGACGAATGGCGCTCGGCCACCTCCATGTACGACTTCCACGCGCGGGACATCGACGGGCACGACGTGGCCTTGGAGCGGTACAGGTGCGGGGCGGTGCGGGGCGGGCAGCGCTGTGCCGCGGCTCAGTGCTCGATGCGGCGGCCGCACGGACACACGGACACGCAGACACACAGACGCTCCCCCCTCCCCCCCCCCCCCCGCTTTGCCCACCCCCATCCCCGCAGGGGCTTCGTCTGCATCGTCACCAACGTGGCGTCCAAATGAGGAAAGACCGCGGTGAATTACACTCAGCTCGTCGATCTGCACGCTCGATACGCTGAGAAGGGTTTACGCATCCTGGCTTTCCCCTGCAACCAATTCGGGAAGCAGGTGGGCACCGCGGAGCGGGGGGGGGCTGTGCGGGGAGCCCCCAGCGCGGTGTGAACCCCACCGTCCGCCCCCCCCCCCCGCAGGAGCCCGGGGACGAGGCGCAGATCAAAGCCTTTGCGGAGGGCTACGGGGTGAAGTTCGATATGTTCAGCAAGATTGAGGTCAATGGGGACGGCGCCCACCCGCTGTGGAAGTGGATGAAGGAGCAGCCCAAGGGCCGGGGCACGCTGGGGAAGTGAGTGCTGGGTGGGGGGGGGCAGTGGGGGCGGTGCTGCAGCGCAGTTCTGCCCCTCTCAACCTCGGTTTTTCTCTCTCTCAGTGCCATCAAGTGGAACTTCACTAAGGTAGGGGCTGTGTGTGGGTCAGACCTTCAGCTTTGAGATTTGGGGGGAGAACCCCCAGCATCCGGGCGCTGTGCTGGTACTGGGGTGTGGGATGGGAACGGGCAGAGGGGGAGCAGCTGTGCAGGGCGCAGCTCTGCTATAGGGCAGTCCCAGCCCCGGAGCAGAGCCCTGTGCTGCTCAGCCGTTCCCATGCTGCAGCTGGACTCGCTCATTTGACTCCTGCTTCACTCCCACAGTTTCTTATCAACCGCGAGGGCCAAGTGGTGAAGAGGTACAGCCCAATGGAGGATCCTTACGTAAGTGCTGCCCCCGCTCTGCCTGACCCCCAGCCCCAGCTGAGGGCTCCTGGTGTGTGCTCAGGGCAGTGGTGCTCTCAAGGTGATGCTCCCCTTCGTCTCGAAGGTGATCGAGAAGGATCTGCCCGCCTACCTGTAGAGCTGCGTGCCGAGCTGCTGCCCAGCACTGCTCCCTGCTCCCCGTGGGCACCGTCCTCCAGCACCATGACGGTCTGCCTTGAAGCCAGCTTGCTGGTGAGGCAGACCCGAAGATTTGGCGTGCACCTGCTGGAGGAAGGCGTCCCAGGGCCTGGGGGCTCTGCTGGGCAGCCCTTTCCCGTAGCCATAATGTAGTGTCTACTGTCCACTTGCAATAAATCCACTGGAAATGAGTGGTATCTGCGTGTGTGGATGGGGATGGAGCTGATGCACCGCTCCTCTGCGCCTTGGGGGGGGGAACCAGGGCTCAGTGGGGCAGCTGGGAGCTTTCACAGAGCCAGTAGGGATAATCCTCATTAGTGCTGACAGGGAAATTCCACCAAATCCCGGGTCAGCTGCTGCCCTGAGGAAAAGCTGAAGTAGAGGAGCACGTCTGCACATCCCGGTGGGAGAACTGACCCTCCACCCTGTGTGTTGTGCTGCACAACAACGCAGCGTCTGCCTAAATTAGATTCCCTGGCTGGAGGAGCTGCAGCGCACAGCAGCACCCAGTGCTCCCAGCACTCCCTGTTCAGTGGTGCAAGATGCAGCCTGAGGCAGCCACTGTGCAACCACTCCAAACCCTGCTGTGGTGAAACACCGCGTGGTGACACAGCACGTGGAGCTGAGCTGGGGCCGCAGGGCTCAGCCCTGCCCCCAGTGTGGGGTAAGGGTGAAGCTGGGAGCACAGCAGGGCTGGCTGTCCAACTCTGGGTTAAGGAGCAGTGCGTGGGGCAGAGCTGTGCCTGCACAGCAGCTCTCGATGGAGTCATCTGTATGAACAAGAGTGCCTTTATCTGTGTTTTCTGCAGCAAAGCTGGGGAAAAAAACAAACAGATGTTGGCCTCTGACTCGGAGGCCACAGCCTGGGTAGATCCTCCCCCAGCCCCGCTCCTCCCAGGGGTGGCCCAGTGCCATGGGGTGTGTGGGGAGCACCAGCAGCCAGTGGGATGTTGATCCCAGGCTTGGTGGGAGCCTGGGGAAGGCTGAACAGACAGAGCTGGGACTTACAGAGACCTCACGTGTGGCTCCTTTCTCTTTTTACTGAGCAGGTTGAAAAATGATCCTTCTGAGGCAAGTAGAAAATTCAGGAATTATTAGTCCAAGGCACATGTTCTAAAAAAAAAAAAATCTCTTTACATATATACATCTCAATTAATTATAAATACACATAGAAAAAACAAAGGCAAACGACAAGCAGATTAAAAAGTGCTAACAAAAAGGTGTAAGGGAAGAAAAAGAGGGACTCATTTAAAAATACATACAATCAGTAGGACAACTGCATAATAATTTAGTTAAAAGATATAGTTACATATTATTAACCCTGACAAAAACACAGGATCAGGGCAGGGAAGGGTTTTCCTTGAAGGTGCTCTCTGTCTTCCAGAGATGGGGGAAGGATAATTGCATATATTTTAACATCATGTGTCAAAGCTGCCACGTTGGACTCTGGTAACGTGGCACAGTGGTGGGCAAAGGGCACCCAGGTGGGAATACCTCGTTGTGATTCCTGAGTTTGAGTCTCTCTGAAATGGGTTTTCTTGGTATCCTTTTCCCTCGTTGCTGAGAATTCAGCAAGTGCCAAGTGAGTGAATGTGAGTGTTGTGAGTCGGGAAATACTTTAAATAGGAGGGAAAGAGGAGAGCCCTGCTCTGCTGGGAGCTTGGGGGCACGCAGGAGCTCCCATCTTTGGTGTGGGCTGTGAGGTAAGGAGGGTTCCTTGGACACGGTCTAACAGTGAGGCTGGTGGGGGGCAGGGAGCCCATGGGCTGCCCCTGCTCTCAGCACACCAGGGCAGGCAGCCCTCAGTCTCTGGGGTTGCAGCGACCCGTGGCGCTTCCCAAAGCTGGGGCTTCTGTGCCTGGAGGGGCTCAGGGGCTCATGAAAAGCTGCAGCCCCTCAAGACTGACCTTGTGGGCAGGGGGCAGCCCCTCCAGGTCCTCGCCGAGAGCTGGGCCAGCTGGGGAGGAGCTCACATCCTTCCCCTGAAAGCATCCCGGTGCTGCTTTCAGGGACACCCAGGTGACTGAAGGCAGAGAACAGACGCAGAGGGGAGGATGCAGAGCAGCTGCCCCAGGGCACCGCTGCCAGTTCCCTGCCACACTCCTCAGGTTAAGCAGAGAAAACAAAAGCTAAGTCCCCCGGGACCTGCCGAGGTGCGAGGTGTGGAGCAGGGCTGGCAGCAGTGCCCTCTGTGCTGGGGAGCAGCTGCTCACCTTGCTGCTGGGGCAGGTGGGGATCTGGGGCAGTGCAGTGCAAAGCAGACGTTTTGCTCTTTGGTATCGGAGGTTGGATTTGCAGCATGAGCAGCAATACTGCACGTCCCTGTGCTCGCCAGGGATCTCTGTGGGGCTGAGAGCAGTGCTGGGTGACACAGCCAGGCCATCCCTGTCCCAGCCAAGAAGCCCTGCAGCACAGGGCTGGGGAGAAGGCCAGGACAAAAAGCACACGACAGCAAAATTTGGGAAAAGCGTGGCCAGCTGCAGCAGCCCTGCAGGCTCAGGAGAGGTCAATGGGACTCGTGGCCCCCACGCTCCAGGCAATCCCTGCATGGTCCCAGCAAGGCTGAGCTGTGACAAACTCAGCAGCTCTGCCACGATCCTGGCTAACTAGGTGCTGGTGCAGTCAGTTCCTGCAACTGCTGCAAAGCTGAGGCAGCTTTGGGGCTGCAGCTGCAGTGCTCTGGGCTGGGAGAGGCACAACCTGGCTTGGAAACTCAGTAGTCTGCAGGGGATGGGTGTCTCTCCTTGGTCTCACACAGCACTGACCCGTGAGCAGGACTTGAACACAGCAGAGACCATCAGTCCAGATCAGCTGAACTTGGCAGCACTCAACTACCCCCAAGCACGTTATATACAAATCTATACATGCCTGACTGTATATTATATATAAATAAACTTTGCTTTAAGGAACTATAATTCTTTTTTTCTTCCCTCAAAAAAAGAAATGGATCATCAGTCCAAACCAGTAGAAAAGCCAGGGCTCCCTTGCCCTCATCTCTGCACCAAAGGATATGGATTTGCAGTGGCTGAGCGTCACCCGGTGCACCCAGAGGCTCTCAGAAGTTTGGGAAAAGCCCACTGAACTGGATCACACTCTGGCGCTCCTGGGGGAGTATGTTCTCTTGAGGGGCCCCATTGAACGTCCTCAGCATGTCCTCCAGGATCTCTCTGAAATTGATATTTCCATCCTGTTGGACAAAATCTTCCTGCTGCTGCAGAGTCTGTGAGGGCTCAGGGTGAGGCAGGGGCTGATGTTCTTGCAGTGAAGAGCTCAGAGGCACGCTCCCCTCCAGGATGGTGTCCGGGCTCTTGAAGGCAGAAAGGTGGTTGAAGCCAAAGGGAGATCCGTGCTGCTGGTGGGGCTGGAGCACAGGCTCCGGGGGGAAGCACAGAGCGCTGGGCTCTGGGTTCATCATGTCAGGAATGCTGTCGCTGGGAGGGCTGTAGGTCAGGTCCAGGATCTCGTCCTGGCGCAGGGAGTGCTGGGGTAGGGAGAGCCCAGGTGCTGTCTGCGTGAGGTCCAGGGGCTGCTGCAGCATGTGCAGGGGGAGGGAGAACTGCAGGCTCTGCTCTTGTGCCTGGAGGAGTCGGTTGTGCTTCCGCTTCACGTTCTCATCCATCTGCTTCAGCTCCTCCAGCACCTTACGAACACAGCTCTCGGGGATCTTTATCCCTAAGGGAGGAACGTGCCTCAGTCCCCAGAGCACTTCAGGAAGGGAGGGAGAGCTGTGGGGACAGAGGCCAAAGTACCAGGGCCCATTCATGCTCCCGCTCCTTTCCCCACATTTCACCTACCAACTTGTTTCTTCTTCTCCTTGGTCTTGAGGCGGACGATCTGCAGGTAGCTGGTGTTAGTGATGTCTGCCATGATGTTGGCAATCCTGCTCCACACCCTCAGCAGGGCTCCACACAGCATGTAGTAGTGACGCAGGCGCATGCCCTGGAAACACTCCTTCCCCTCCTGGATCAGTTTGCAGCTCCTGTTCCTTCAAATGGGAGAAAACGACCTGAATCAGCATGGCAGATTGTTACACTCACTGCTACAGCCCAGACCCCAACAGCACTGTTGGTGAGCACAGGACAAGCCCCCCACCCTGAGAGCTGGGCAGGTTTGGGGTGTTCATCCCTTACCAGACAGCATGGTTGCACTTCTTCAAGGAGAAGTGATAACAGCTCTCCCAGTGTTCCTTGGCTTCATCAGGTGTCACCTGAAGAAGAAGAAATTACAGGCAGAGGTCAGGATTTTCCACTGTCTGACATATAGCTGACACCTGAAATCCAGGACTGGGAGGCACCCAGGTGCTACCACTGCTTCTGCCTGATGCACAATAAGGATATGAGAAGGTATAAAGGAGTTACACATGAATGTCCTTCAGCCAGCCCTGCTCAGAGAAAGATGCTCGTCCCTCTCCCCGTGCTGCAGGACTGCAGCTCCTGCCTACCTGCCGGTACTTTTTGTGCAGACTGTCCAAGCTCTCAGGCTGGCTCTGCTTCCCAATATTTGGCTTGTAGAGGATGAAGTTCTTGCCACGGCCCTGCTCCGCCAGCAGACAGGTGTATTTGTTGCCTCGTGTCTGTTGGGGCAGAGCTGATGGTTACAGTCACATGGGTCTCTCCCCCCAGGCCCGTGCTTGTCTGAACTAACCCTGCTCCATGATGCAGTTCTTGGAGGCATCTCCCAGCCCCCAGCACGAGAGCAGACACAACCCAAGTGCCATGACAGACCTCCTCTGAGAAGCTATTCTCTCAGCTGAGGTGGCATCCTGGCAGAGCCCCAGAACCTACCTTGTAGGAGAGGTAGAACCCATCATAAGATCCTGTCAGTTTCAGTGACTTCTCATAAGCTTCCTCCCACTTCAGTCCTCTGTCAACACTGATCTAAATGAGGACAAACACGGATTCTGTAACTTCAAAGCATGGGACAAAAGCACCAATGTCTGTCTCACAAAACACTCCCTCCTCAGCACAAACTTGGTGCTGCTGCAGCCTGGAAATAGGCTCTGCCAGGCTATGCTCCAGGGCATTACAGCCCAGAGAGCCCTGAGGCAGCACAGGGCCTCTCTCCTTGCTTCCTCTGTGTGATTCCCAGCATCAGTGACCTGCTCAGGACCACAGCAAACATGACACAAGCATGACAACCAGCCATGGGGCAGGGGGAGGGATCCAGCAGTTCACAGCTCCAGCATGGGAAGCAATAGAGAAGACTGGACTGCAGAGATAGCAGTGCAGGCTGCCTACCTTATAAAACACAACCTGCCCATCCTGCGGGTGCCCAGGGGTCAGAAAGACCTCCTTGCTTTCCTCGTAGATCTCATCAATTCCTGGAGCTAAATCTGTAGCACAAAGAAAGACAAAACACATGCCCAGGTGTAAGATCCATCTCCCTGTGCCACCTCCTCTTCCTGCACTGGAGTCTCAGGATCTGTGCTATGTGGGGCTGGGACCCTCCAGCACCCGAGAAGGCAATGGGGACAGAGCAATAGCCAGTGGTCAGCATGGGGAGGAGCAGGGAACCTCAGAGGTGCAGTAAAAGAAGTCTGATCACTCCTTTCCTCCTTACCTAGGATGCCCATGTCATATTTGCCCTCCTTCTTGTCCTTTTCAATCAGATAGTCAAAGGTATCAGAGAAATACTGGAACAGCATGTTCTGCTTGTCCACCTCCAGGCCCAGGATCCGGTTGAGAAACTTGGTGATGGAGCAGTCTGCAAGAGTGCAGCAGGGCAGGGAAGACTGAGTAGCTGGCTGACCAGCACATTCCCAAAGACATCCAGAAAGAGAATCCCCACCCTTCTTCAGAGCAGCACATAGCAATGCATAAGAGAGCAGCCCAAGGGCTGTTCCTCCAGGCTGGCAGCTGCCAGGTTGCTGCAGAGAAATGCAATCTGCAGCGTGGACTATACCCGACAGGACTCTGCCCTCACAGCAGCAGTGCCACGTTCTGCCCTGCCTGCACAGCAAGCTCCTTGAGGCTGTGTTCTGGTGCAGATGGGGTGGGAGGGCCACAACAATGCCTCTTCCATTTCTCCCTTACATTGGCCAGGAAAAATATGACACGTACCTTTCTCTACTGAGACAGTGCCATATTTCAACTGATTGCAGCAGATCCCAACAGAGATAAGACCTTGCTTCATTTCTGGAAAAAGAGAAAGCAGCTTGAGTATTTTAGGGCTACCCCATCCCTAACAGTAACACTTCCCTTCATCGGTACCCATTATTTCACAGTTAAGTCTGCCCCACATCCATTTTCCCCTTTGCTTGGCAGGATGACACATATTTGCATGAGCACTGAGCTGTTAGGCCAGTGGCAGTGTTCCCTTTGAGCTTCTGTTCCCAGCTGCTGCTTTCTTTCTTCAGACATCCCAACCCTGATATCGACCTGGCCAGAAAGATGCAGAAGGAGCCCTGGAGCTGATGATGTTCTTACCCTGGAAAAATGCAGCCTCTCCTCTCTCATAGCTCTTGGGCACAGGAACTCTGTTCTCCGTGTAGTTGAGGATAGTGGAGAGAACTCTGTCCAGTGCTTTAGCCCCATACTGTGAAAGGAGACAAGAGTAATGCATGGGAGGAAATGACTTGCAGAGAAACCCCACTGAGAGAGGGCTGTGCTGAGGGATGCTGTGGGTCAGGGACATACCCTGTCCCTAGGGCCCAGAGTGCAGGACCCTACACACCCTCATCCAACAATGACACTAGCTCCCCGGGGACAGGGGCTGCACCCTTGGGGAGCAACTCAGTTCTGGATGCCACATTTGAGGTGCTGGGTGCTGATGCTGCTAGGCCAGATCCTGCCTGTAGATGCCAGCAATGATCTGCCTGTCCCTGGCTCCTACTGAAGGCACTTGCTTACTGCTTTGACCCCTCCTTGGCTGAGCTACCCTGAGAACAGCTGCAAGTTACCTTATTCTCAAAGTTGTACTTGCTGAGGTCTCGGGATTCAGTGGCCCTTCGGTCTCCGTGAGTTAAGGCACCCTAGGAAGACAGACCAAGCAAAAAATTCTTGCTTTTAGCTGATACAAAACACCTGCCAAGGATGGCCAAATGTTGTGGTTTAACTGGGCAGCTGCTCAGCACCACAGTGCCACCACAGTCCCCGAGCAGCAGCTGCACCCTGGCCAACTCCTCACAGTTCCTAAAGTTTTTTTCACATGATCTCATATGCTATGGAGTAGCCCTCTGTGAGTGTAGATCAGCTGCCATGGGTCTGACCCCTCCACCCCAGCTTCCCTCCCTGGTAGGACAGTATGACAAGCTGAAATGTCCTTGGCACTACGCAGCACTGCTCAGCAACAGCTAAAACATCAGTTTTATCAACACTGTATTTCTCTCAAAGCCAAAACATAGCATCATACCAGACAGTATGAAACAAAAAACCCACTCCTCTGTCCCAGCAGAAACCAGGACACCAAGGCCAGGCAGTAGCAGAAGAGGTCTGATACTGAATGTGCTATGGGCAGGCAGTGATTTTCTGGAACACTGGGACTTTACCAAAGCATTTGGGAATTTATCAGAAGGGAATTAAATGAAACAGAGACTAATAAATTACTCCATATGTTATTTCATTGTCTTTCTGGAAATAGGTGGGTGTGCACTCCTGTAATGGTATGGGGGAATTCCAGCATCTGGAATTCTGCTTCCTCCAGTATCCTCCCTGTTGCCTTGGTTATTCTTCACTTCCTTTTCCAAATCTTAGGAGGATGTTAAAGGCCTTCTGCATTCTTCAGCTGCAATGCTTTCAAGTTAGGGAGTGATGCAATCCCTCCCACTACTTACAGTGGCCATGCCAGTAAGAATATTGGAATGGAAGCCAATTCGAGTTTCGAATTTAATTCGAAAGAATTCGAGTTCAAGCAGTAATTTATTTGCTGCAGGGCACTTACTAGGCTCTCCAGACGTTTTGCCACAATGGAGGCAAACCTCCTCTCTCCAGCGAGCTCAGAAATAAGGAAGACATACTCTGGAGCAGAAACTTGGTTTGATCGGTGCGTTCGACCTACAGGGACACGAGAACAGAAGGGAAAGAAGAGGTTGGTACAGCCTGTTTGGTAATGAAGAGAAGCTGAGCAAGCGAGAGGCAAAACAACTTTCCATGTCATGCTGGTTTCAAAACAGGTCTTTCCTTTGGGGTAAAAGGACAGAGGAACAGCTGCATTCATCACTCTGTTGCTGCTGAGACCCTGTCAGAGTCGAGTTTATAGCCCTCATGCTCCGGGTTTGAGCTACAGAATGCACTAATTCTTTTGTGCTCACGTACTGAGGAACTTGCTCTTCTCATCCTACAGAGCCTCTACAGGATAGAACAGAAACCTTCAAGCATGTTTACGGGATGCTCTCTGCTCCCATGTATAGACTGGAAGGCTTTTCCCTTTCCATACTGCAAACCACTTCCGAAGTCAACACAAACCCTCCCCACAAATTCAGTCAGACATCAGTGCTTTGTGTCTGGATTGCCCCCCAAAGGAAAGCTGAGGAGCACTGTGCTCTGAAAGATGACATCCCTCAGAAAGCTGGAGGACTGCAGCACCAGCCTGGCTCAGGAGGCCACACATGCTTTTCCATTTCAGGGCTGCTCAAGATTTCACCATCTGCACCATGCTCAGGGGAAGGGGGCAGTGACCAGAGACCCTCAGCCCTCACCGAACTGCTGAATGGCACGGTCTGCACTCCAGGGCAGCTCCAGTGTCATGTGGACCCGGCGCTTCTGGTTTTTCACCCGTCTGTCTGCTTGGAGAGAGATTCCTGAGCTGGAGGCCTCAGAGATTATTGCTACAAGCTGAGAGAGAGAGAGAACATATGAGAAAGGGGTGTGAGATCCCTGTATATTTGCAAAACTGTTACAAGGAACAGCCCAAAGGACAATGGCAGCCCACAGGCCTCCTTGTCACCTCCCAGCAGGACAGGCACAGGCAGACAGAAGGTGCAGAGCTTTGCTAATCTAAGGCTGGCAAGGCAAAAGCATGCAGACATCTTCCCCTTCCCCCACCTCTCTGCACACTCCATGCAGAGGTTTGGAGGTTTTCTTGGCTCAGACCTAACTCACCTTCTCCCCATTCATAAAACGCTCCTTCTCCTTCAGGTTGACGTGGTCAATAGAGAGGCCTTGCTCTGCACGAGACTCAAACATGACAGAGCCATCTGGCCTGCAAACCACCCGGCCCTTTCGCCCAGTCATCTGCACAGAAAAGAGAGGGGCTGTTATCAGAGAGGACAGACCTGCACAGGGCACCAGTATGGGGTGTTTAGGAGGTCAATCCACAACAGGATTTTCAGAGAGCCAGGAAGAAAAGCAAGTTCTCTTCCAGCTGCAACTCCCTCTGCTGGCCCTTCTTCCTGTTAACCAGTGCCATCCAAATATACTCTATTGTGAAGGAGTACCTCAGCCACATGCTCCGGTCCCCCAAAGTGATTGATCAGTTCATCCAAGGTATTGAGAGGTAGCTCTTTGCCCAGTGCTTTTACTTTTGCTAGTAGGTCCTGCTTCATCTTTTCCACATGCTCCAGTTCTCTCAGGCCATGCATCTCTTTATGGGAAGGCAGCATGTGAAAATTACCTGCAAATGAAATGCAAAAGTTTAGAGTCACCTGGAAATTGCAAATCAGAGGAGCTCCCAGCAGTGAGAAAGGAGCCAGTCCCATGCTGCTGACTCTGCTTACTTCTGCTCTCGGTCACAAAGCCATTAAAGGCGTGCTCAATGAAGATGACATCATCGGTCTCAAGCACAGACTCTGGGGAGGAGTTGAAGTCACTGTCGAGCCCCATGTCAGAGTCGGTGCTGCTGTCGTCGCTGATCTTGATCACCCCCACGGGGTCACACATGCCCTTCAGAGCCTTGGTGCAGCGGCTCCTATGCTTGCCTGCAAGGGAGAGAGAGCAGGGTCAGCCTTGTGCAAAAACAGCAAGTGCCAGCTCAGAAAGAGGAGAAGAGATCACAATACAGCTCAGCCTGCCCTCAGTGAAAGGCTTATCTCAGAGAGAGAAAGCCTCCTGAGCATGGCAGGACAGTTAGGAAGGAAGGGAGAGAGGGGGAAGGAGACAGAAAGAGAAAGGAAGAGAGAGAAAGGAAGAACAAGGCAATTCGTATCAGGGCTGCAGCTGATTGCACACATCAGGATAGCACACATCTGGTGATAAGCAGTGCTGACTCCTCAGCAGAAGGAGCCCGCAGGTCTGGCTGCCTTCAGAGGAATGAGCAAGCAGTGGGAAGGTGACAGTGTTTTGGTGTTTGCAGATGGGACGTTGTTTACTTCCAAGCATAGTAAGACATGCCCCTGCCATGTGAGAGGGTTCACAAAAATCAGCTTGCACAGGCTGCTCCGCAACAGCAACCTGCCAGGAAAACCTCCACAATCTGCCTGTGCTGCTGTCCACCCTTCCTCCCATCCCACTGGAGGAGAAATTCCCAAACTTCTCTTACCTGCAGCCACAGCCAACGCATTGGCAGGGAAGTCATTTTTTCCCCCAGGACACCTGCCATGCTACGTATAAGGGGCAGTGGAGGAGCCCCTTGCTGCAAGAGGGAAATGTGCAGCGCTGCCTGCCCACCAGTCCAGGGAAGGAAACAGCCATGGGAAGGGGAGCAGCTGCTGGGCAAGTGGTGGAGGCTCAGCCCTACGCTGGTGGCAGGGAGTGGGTTAGGAGAGGAGGGGGTGGTGACCTACAGGGTTGCTGTCCTCCAAGAGAGAGGCAGTGACAGGAGATGTGCGGGAGGGCAAACTGAAACCAGGGCAGAGCAGCGAATGCATGAAGTAGGGAAAGGGGAAAAAGGAAAAGAAAAAGCTGAGTGGCTGGGGTGAAGCAGCAAGGCAGGAGATCAAATGCTGGGCAGTGGAGTGTGCTCTTACGTTTTCTTTTAATGCCAGTTCCTTTTTCTCTCTTTCTTTTGGTTGAAGGAAAGTGCTTCTGAATTAGTGATAGAAAGACGCCTCTGAAAGTAAGATGCAAAATTTATTCTAGCCACCAGGAACATCGCTGGTCATCACGTAGCAACGTGTATCTGAGATAGCAGCACATTTCATCTAAGAGGGGTAAATCCAGCATCACAACTACAGCATGTGGTCAGCCAGCCTCTGCTATGGCATGGCTCTCCAGACGGAGTGAGTTGCACCAAAGGGCTCTGCAGGAGACACGCAACTCAGCCTTGGGAGCACAGTCTGCACAACAGATCCCCAGCTGTGGGACAGGCGTGCTGAGGGCAGGCTGTGCACTCAGTGCTGGGAATGTTCTGCTGCAGCCTTCCTGCTGGAGCTGAGCCACTCCTGGGAGATGCTGTGACAAAAGCAGAGCAGACCCTGGGTTCCGTGCTGCCATGTGGCACGCCGAAGTTCTGAGACCTTTATACAGCAACTAGGAGGGAGTTTGAAACAGGAAACACGATCCTGGGAAGCTGTTACATCACTAGTGAAAAATGCAGTCAGTCCCAGTCCCTCTCTGTGTTCTGACAGCAGAGACAAATGTCGGGTTGTCCAACAAATGCACTCCACCAAGCCCTTTGGTTAACTGGACAAGGGCCTGCTTGCCCACAAAATAGAGAAAAGTGACAAAAATATGGGAAAAATGGTGGTTTGGGGTGAATGGGGCAATCAGAAGGTGTGGGAATTAAATGTTTCTGTGGTCTGCTCTGCAAACAAAAGAACAAATGCTTAAAGGCTGATCACGTTGGATGGGGATGAACCCCCAGTGCAATGAGAAGGCAGTGCTGAATGAGCTCTGGTTGAAAAAAAAATATATGTTGAAAGCAAAAGCTGAGAGGTGTGAACATGACAACTCGCCTGTGGGAGAAAGAGGCTGTGTTGGGAACTGGGAAGGGGCTGTAAGATCCTCAGTGTGAAGGGTGGAAGGACACAGCCCTGCTCCTGAAGGGGCAGAGCCCTGGGCTGGCTGCTGAGGGACTGCAGTGACCAGGCACGACCATTCTGCCTCGTGTGCAGGCTGATGTGAGCCTTGGTACACAATGCAAAGCTCGCTCTCAGATCTGGAGCCTCTCTGTCACTGACCTTGCTCATTTTCCTCCCCCGCTTTCCCTGTGAACAAAGGGCTGGGCTGGTATTCACTCACTGAGCAATCAGCTCACTTTTAACTCTGTTTCTCGGCATCTTTTAAGCAACTGCTTCTTCCCAGCACACTGCCCTCGAGAAATCCCCTGAAGTGCTGTAAAACCAGGACGCTGCAATTAGACGCCCCGTGGATGCCAGCAGACATCCAGTTATCTGAGCAATGCTGCTGAGCCAATAGCTCCTGCCCCTGAAAGCAGGGACAGAGCTGAGCAGTGCGTGTGATCAGTAACAGAGATTTTCTCTCTGGGAAGCTGAGAGAGGCTCAAAGGGACCACATGGTTCTCTCACTGAGTTTTTCTGTATTTGGAGATGCAGAAATCAGTTCAAGAGACCAAATCAATTCAAGCAGTTGACAGATTTTCCTTGCACGCTGTCACCAAGCTGTGTTTGTATTTCAGGGCTGGACTGGAGACAGCAGAGACTGACACAGGCTAACACAGAGTCTCCCATAGGAAGGGAGGCAGCTTGGTCTGAACTGGACATGCACTGTTCATGACATCACTCACTGCTTTCATTGGCATTAAAACCCATTTCAAAAGACAACAGCAACAGCTCTGCTGCCTGCAAAAGACACACAGCTCAATCCATCACCTCACTGTCTAGGAGCAGCCAGGGGACAGGCTGGCAATGTGAGAGGTGCTGAAATGCTGCCTTTACTCCCAGCTCTCCTCAGCTGGGAAGAACTGTAGAACCCCACCACCTCTCCTGCTTGTGCTTGCCCTGAAAGCCAGCACTACAGAACCTGAACTCCTTGGGTCTCTGCCCCCTCCCACCACTCCAGCAATGCTGCCTTGTATCACCATCCCAGCCTCTGCCATGACATGAGATTCCTTCCCTTGTTTCTTCACTGTCAACAGCACTGTTTTCCTGAGTCAGACTCCCACAAACCAGACCTGAGCCCGTGTTTCTGACCGTCCTATACCTGCTAGTTCTTTTCTGTGTGCAGACAGATGAGGCTGTTCATGCAAGTTTGGACCACAAGAGACCTCAAAAATCCAGGACCTGCCTCAAAGTCACACTAAAGAAACAGCGTCTCAAGAACGCAACAAAGAGAGTCCTCTCCATTTACAGCTCGTGTAAGGTGAAGCCTTTATGAGAGTGAGTTTGTGGAACTGCAGGCTCTAAGTGGCCCCAGGGCAGGGCTTTCTCTCGAATGCCTCCAGCTTCTCATGCATCCCCTCCACAGAAAGAAAAGCAAGGAGTTTGAACTCACTCTGCAGCAGAAACAAAACAATTGAGATGCCCATCGTTCTCATCCAGGACTTCTCGGGTGCGAGCCTCCCCTGTGGACTGCAGGCCGATGACGATGCACTGCAGGGAAACACAAGGATGGCACAGCTGGGGTCAGGGCAAGCACCTACAGGCTCAAGAGATTGCATCTCATGGTTCCAGGCACATCTTCCTTCGGCCCTGTCCAAAGGATGTTGGGCTGTAGCAAGGCTGCAGATCAAGAACCATCTTTCAAACCTCTCTGCACACCAATGAGGGGATAACTTGCTTTCAGAAGCTGGTTTTGCTAAGTAGTTTCTGTTGGGAATTTCTAAATCATATTCTGATAAATGCAAGGATAGGGCTGTGCTAAAGGTGAAACACCTGGAACCACTTCTAGCTTGAACATGGCCCAAAATGCTGTTTCAAATCAGCTTGCTCATGTTCACCACAAGCAAACAGCCTCAGAAGAAAAGGTGGTATTAACTCCCCAGTATAGATTACTGCAAATGTTCCCAGAAACAATTAACTCTCTTTGGTTACAGACAACAAAACTTCTCTTGGAATCTAAGACTGACAGCTGCTGCCCACACAGCCAGCCTCCAATACCACACCTTGTCCTTTGCCAGCTCCTCCTTGGCAAGCTCAACGAGGCGTCGGACTTTAGCAGCAATGCAGAGATACTTGAAGAAGCGTTGGTGAGCTGACCAGAACTGACCCCACAGGGATTTCCGAGACTCCAAGCCGATCAGATCAGCTGCCTGCTGGAACACCATCAAGGCCTCTGCCCACTGCAGACAGTACCGAGAAAGGCTGAGTTAATATCTTGTTTCTCATTACTGCTGCACATCCAACTGTTAGAACAGTCTGGGGTTTGATAATCTGATTTAACTTCAGTGTTGATGCTGCTGTGTTAGGCTGAGCAGACAGTCTGCTCATTCTCTTCTTTCTGCGTTAGCATGATGCTGCAAACGCTGGTTTGCAAACACAGAACTTGTAAATAGAAGTAAAAAAAGTACAAAACTACTTCATCTTATGAGAGCTAACAGCATGCACCCTTTTTCTCATTAAAAATCCCCAAAGTTTGTGGTCATGGCCCCATCCAGAGACTTGTCGCTCCCACATAAGTGACAATGCCCCAATCACAATTAAACACTGGTCTCCCCACTGCAGTGGGACCAGCTCACCAACTTTGCTGCTTTGTCATAGACAATCTTGTACTGCTGATCCAGTGGGATCTCCTCGATCCTGAAGGTCACTCCAGTGAAACTGAGCTGCCTGGCAATGTACATTCCGCTGACCTTCATGTCCATTGCCACGATCTCCATTGCACCAACTCCCCTGGAAGAGGGAGACAGTTGTGAGACCTCTTCCTATTCCACAGGGCAACACAGGTGAGTGATTCTGCAGAACAACTTCCCATGGTGCAACCTATCCTCAAGCACGCATTACACCCATTTCCTAATGGGGAAAACAACTCCTGCAGCTGCCCTTTCATTTGACTTTCTCTAGAAGCTGAGAGGACAGTGTCCAGCTTGAAGACCCCCATGGTCTCTGCCCTTCCTCTGAGCACGTCCTGGCTATTTCTTCTGCTCTTTAAAGGCTGACACTGTGCAGGTACAGAGTGCTCAGCCATGAGACTGCTGGGATTGCTTGGACTTTTCTTGTTTTCATGAGCAAACAGAATTCCCAAGAAGATATCGATTGCGTCTCTGGCCAGCACTTCTCCTCCAGGGACAAACAAAGACTGCCACAAAATTTAAGCCAGATAAAGAGGGATGCTGGATGTGACTTACCTCTTTTCAATTGCATGCAGGAACTCATCAAATGCGTGGAATGGGGTGCCCTCCCCCCAGATTCCCAGGCGGCTCATATAGATCATGTTTTTTGGCTCAGAGGCACCTGTTTGAACAGAATTCACTGTCAGCAAAACCACAGCAGTTGTAAATAGCACTGATTCTAGCAAAGTGAATGCCTAGAAGGATGCTCGCTTGCCATCACATCTCACCAGACCTTTCCAAGTACTGCCCAGGCATCTGCTCACATGGTGCCCTTCCATGCTGACAGAAGCTCACCTGTGGCACTGGCGTAAACAACCCTCGCTTGAGGCAGTTTGTTCTGAAGGTCCAACACTGCTTTGCCCATTTTAGTAGAGCTGGCATTTTTGGCTTTGTGGCATTCATCAAATACAATCTGAAAGTGAATGTCAGTTAAGGAGAAAGGACATCTTTTCATTACGAGGATGGCAGAAAATACAGCCCAGATTCCTCCAACCTACTGAACAGCCAGTCCTAGCACGAATGCTGAAAAGGTCAATCCCAGCTGTGCTCTCCCCCCTCCTTCAATTCCACTGCACTGTGGAGGAGGACAGAAGGGCATGGGGAGGACATATGTTCACAAATACGGACGCTGGGCACAAGGCTGCCCTACACAGTTTCTCCTGGTGACGTCAGTTGGCCCCAGGCTCTTCCTTTCCTGTTGAAGCACAGTTCCAACCATCCATTTTTCTCTATTTTTTTTTTTTAAAGGATACAACTCCATCAAAATTTTCCCTGCACCAATCCAAAATTTGTTTTAAGCGCGTCCTATGCTGCCCGCCTGCCTGGCTTTCACCAATCAGAGCAGAGTAAGTGGCAAAGAGGACTCCTTCTGAGGTAGCTGTGTCTCCATATCTAATCTGCAGAAAGAGGAAGAAAAAGAGCAGAGGTGCTCATGACAATTGTCCACAGTGCACTGCACCCATTCTAAACCCACAGCCCCTACTTCAGATTCTGCTGTGGCTGCGGAGGGCCCATGCTCCTGCCTTCAAGAACAAAACCCAATGTGACAGTAGAGCAGACAAAAGACCACTAGCTGCTGACATCTTTAGCACTTCTCCTTGGCACTGGCATACAGTGATGACAGGGGTCTTAAATGACTGGCTAAGCTCCTTTGCCAATGTGTCAGCACATCTGGATGTACGTAGAGAAATGTGGAGACCACACCAGGCCTTCAATTTTCTGGTCAACTGAATTTGCTTCCTTTTTTAAGCAACAGTTTGGAATGTTCAATTATTTTGAATCCCTTCTATCTATTTTAATTACTTCCAGAAAATAATTTTCTCTTTGGCCAAGTGAGATCACTGCCTAACTGCCATGGATCCTACCTATAACAAAATAAAACGTATAAAGGAAAACAAAACAAAACAGGGTCCTGATCTCAAGAGCATGGTATTTAAAGCCTTTTCATCTGAAAACAAATCTCTCTTTCAGTCTCCTCGCGGACTGCATTCAGAGGTGTCGAACACATGTGGTTTCCATTGACTTTGTAAGAGCTGGTTGTTCAGTGCTGTTAAAAACCAGAGGAGAGTGCTTCAGCAGGCTGGCCAGCAGTGTGGCAAACACAGGCCTGGACAAGAGACTGAAACACAGGCTGAGCAGAGCTCCATGAACAACCACGACACAGCTGCTGGTCATTTCTTTTGCAAAATAATTCATCCTCACCACTGGTGACTGGAAGGAAGTTTGAAAACTGATTCACCCAGCTCAGAGGAAATGCCCGTGTGCACAGCAGTGCTGCAGTCCCCTGGCAGGCACTGATCTGCCCGTTTGTATGCTCTCCCTTTACTTGTATGTTCTGAAAACAGGCTGCCTGAAACCAGAGCTAGGAAAAATTAGCCCATGTGGGCATAGCACAGCCACATCTGACAGGGGCTGCTCCCTCAGTAGGACTCTTCAGAAATGGGGAAAAGCATTTGAGCCCTGCAGAACTTTGCACTTGTATGGAGACATATTGTGCTCCCTGCAGGAAACAGCTCTGTACTCACAGAGCAGCTCTGGAGAGTGTATAAAAATAGAAAGAGTCCAGAGTGGGAAGAACATGCTGAGAGAAGGAAACTGCAAGCAGCTCACTGTCTGCTACTGCCTGTGCTGCCAGCCATGCAGAGGCAGAAGTGACTGCTGCTCTGCACTCTGCAGCAGATCCATCTAACTGCTACCGTAGGTTGATTTTCTAGAACAGCATTACTTCTCTCCTCTACCTTATTCAAAGCATGCACAGGAATGTGGGAGGCTTCAATGTCCTTCAGGTCTCTCTCAGCATCATACTTGAGATCATTGGAGACGCTGAACCTGCAAAGCAAGACGTGGGCCTGGTTATCTCCTAAGGAGACTCAGGGCACGCACAGTGATTAACAGTTCTGACTAAAGCAATTGTAGGTGTATAAAACTGTCACATTTCCCACTGCCCACACACCTCAACGTAAGATCCTACAGCAGACTCTGGTCTGGCACTTATGACAAGCTCAGTCTATTCTGCAGTAAAGCCCCATAATCTAGGGGCTCAATCTGCACCTGGGAAGTCCATGAATATCCCTCCACCGACTTCAGAAGAGTAGGAAGAGGCTTCACACTGCACTCTGAGGAGTACACAATTTGCTGTTTCACAGTGATTCATTCTCCATCACCGCTGCAGGGGAAATATTCCCATTTCACAGAGAGCAAACAGGCACAAAGAGGTGGAAAAGACTTACCCAAGGCCACAACATGAGTCAACTAGAAAGCCAACATCAGCATTAAGGAATTCCTTACTCCCAGATTCACACTAACTCCGAGGTCTTACGGGAAAAGAGGGGAAAAAAACCCCAACTTACCAAAGAGCTTTTTTTCTCCCTTTAAGATAATTTTCAAAGATGATGCCTGCAACTGTCCTGCCCTTTCCAACTCCGGCACCGTCCCCAATGAGGAAGCCAGCTCGCTGCCCGTTGGGTAATAAAACTTCATGTTGCTGCAAAATCAAGAGCAGAATTGGAAATCAAACTGGATTTGCCTTTTGCCAGCTGTTTTCATGTGATCTTTTAAGAGCCCCACTTAACCCTTTCATGTATCTCATAGATATGCATTTCCTGCTCAGATAAGCAATGCCAGGAATGGCAGAGTAGCGTGGTTGAGCTCACAAGGCAGTTTGTAGAAAAGCCCCCAGGCCCCAGAAATTTTAAGCACTCCCTCCTGCAACTCCTCCTGTGGAATCACATACCTGGCAGGCATAAATGATTGCTTCCAGCTGTAGTGCAGAGAGTGACCCTTTGTCAGCAACGGAGCTTGGCAGAGAAAGGCTGTAGGTGATGTTGGGTGGGGGAACGCTGGACAGAGTGCTCGTTTCAACCACAAGGTCAGGGTGGTGCTTCCCAATCTTGGCTAAATGACACACACAAACACATAAGAGAGAGAACTCAACTTCTTCATTCTCATGGAGCACCTCATGGAGGACTGCAGACCTTCTCATCTACTCCTTAGCCTCAGATTACACAAGAGACAAGCTCAGTGCCTGCTCTTTACTCTCTTTCATTTCACTGACATTTCAGACTGCCAAAAACAAGCCAAGCCTCCCCTAAAAGCAGACAACAGAAAGTGTCCTGTGAAATTAGTGTAGCACCAACAAAGGATCAGTAGAGTTATCCTACGAAGTCACAAATTTGGCAAACACCACATCCTGCCTGCACAAAGATAAGGGAGCAGTGAGTTTGGTTGGTCCACAGTGGTGTTAAGAGCATTTCTCATACACATAGCATGACACTCACACTTTGAAGGTACATATTCTGCATAGGTTTCCGTTTGCCCCAACTCTTCTGTTTCTTCCTCATCACCTTCATCCTCCTCCTCTGCAGGAACTTGAGACTGAAAAGAAACACAGCATCAATCAAATGTTAACATTCTCATTGTAATATGGACAACTATTATTTATTCCAACCCAACACAATTCATCTCATTTACAGACTACAGCAACACAAGGAAAACCACCTGTGAGAGACCATCCCAGGGGCCCAGCAAGTGCTTTAAGATGTACTTTCAACATGCAGTTCACCACAAACTAGGGAATTTCAGGCAAGCTGTGGGCTACAATCAATCGTGCCTAACTGCGCTCTAATCTGACCCTGAAGAAGGACCTGGACAAGCTCTCAACTCAGCAAGGAACTCAGCAGCATAGAGCAAAGTCACGCAATTCCAGGAAGAACAGCCTCTACTGACTGTGCTGATTTAGCTGCAAGGAAAGCATGGTGCATTCTCTAGCAGAGCAAAGTTCCACCACAGGAAATATAAGACATTTCTGGGAAAGGGCAGTGATCTGAAATGTATGTGGTGACCTGGCTGACTTTCTTGTCTCACTCTCTCTGAGGGAACAACAGCAGAAATTGTTCTTCTCTGCATTGTGACGTTATGAAGCTGAGAGCCTCACACTGGGCTCTGCTGGAGCAGATGTCATTCTCACCTGGTAGCTTATGAGGAGTGGGGTGTTGGGGACAGCAGGAATGCGGTCGTCTGAACTGTTTAAGCCACTGAATGATCTGCTGGCTGAGAACAGCTGCAAGAGAAAGGAGGCAGGTCAGAAAGCAGCTATAATCCTCCACCCTCCAACCTCAGCTCCAGTAAATTAAAGGATGGAAACACAACTGTAAAGGCATTTGTGCTTTGTACTCAGACCTTATGCTCTGATGGCGTCAATGGGCTTTAATACTTTCTGCTCCTCCACGTCAAGCCCTGGGGAGTAATTCTGAAAACTAATAAATCTTGCAAATGCCATACATGCTTTCATCAACACAAACACAGGGAATAACTGACCCGGGGAAATGCATTCCTGCAACAAGTGTGTGCATCCCCACGTATGATGGAAACTGCAGGGACACGTGTCCTCCCACAGCATGAACACAACTGCAGGGCAGGAATCTTTCTGCCAAGTGATAACCACACAATGTTAAGACAGGTCATCCCCAAACACTCTGTTTTGCCTGGATAACGGGAGCTGTGCAGATTCTCGCTGACAGTTCACAGGTTTTATTCTGAATTATTGAGTCTAAGTGAGAGCTCAGGGTTGGGCTTGATGGTAGAAGAGAGAAAGGCACTGCTCTGAGAAGCAGAAAGCCTGGTACAGGAGAAGAGACCCAAGTGGGAGAACTAGGAAAGCTGCAAGCAAAGCCATCCCTGGAAAAGGACTGAGCATTACAGACCGTGACATTTTACAATCCTCTCACAAACTTCCCTTGAGGCACGCCTTTACTAAATGATCTTGAAATCTTGCTTTCAGCATTTAAAACACCATTCAAGGAAATTAAATAATTGCACCAGAATGCAAACATGGCTCAGCACTGACTAATACCTGTCTGTGGTTCAAGACTGCTATCGGCTGCCTGGACAGCCAGTGCCTGCATGCCTTTACCTGTCCCTCAGGTCCACCTGCGGACATCAGCACTGCCAGCAGCCAAGCCCAGGAACCAGTGCACCCAGAAATCTGCCAGGCCCTGGTGGCTCTGGGTGCCAGCTGCTGCACCAGGCAATGGCTGCTCCAGCCTGCTGTGCCCTGGGAGCTGGGAGGCACAACTGAGGAGAGCCTTTGTCTGCCCTCGCACAAACAAAATCCCACTGGAATTTCCCGACAGTGAGCAAGGTCAAGCCAGCAGCTCGTGGCATCCAAAGTAATCAGCAGCTCCAGCAGTGGCACTGCTTCAAGTCTATAGCCTGTCAGGAGTGCCAGACTCAGAGACCCTGCTCCACAGGCAGAAGTGAAATATGGAACTTCTTCAGCATAAACACTCTGATTATTTCCTTTTTTTTTTCTTTTTTTTTTTTTTCCCTACATTAAAAAGAAAGAAAAAAAAAAAAGAAAGAAAAAACCACCCTCCATTACTGGAAGCCTGAGTCAGAATTACCAGAAGGAAGCTGGACGGAAGAGCTATTTTCAGTGCCAACAAATCTGGAGAGCAGGTGAAACATCTCCACCTACAAATCTGAGCTCAGTACAAAAGCTGCTTCTTAGGCAAGAGAAAAGCTCTGATCCTGCTGCAGCAGAGGGGCACACAGCTCTGTGGGAAGGGAACGGAGCTCTGGTTTTGCAATGTCTTATCTTCAAAACATAAATCCCTACTATCCAAGTGCAGCACTGCAGCCTTGGCACACAGCTTTTCACCTCGGCTATCACAAAGGAAGGGACAGAGCCCCCAGTGCTTCAGAGCACTGAGAACTAACCCCAGAGCTGAGAATGAGCTGTGAGGACTAAGCCAGGTGGGACCAGGAGCTCTGTTGGGAGGCACATCATCCTGCTCCAGGCTGAGCTCAGACAGTTCCTTTCTCTACTCCTGCTCTCCTCTCTGTTTGATCTTCTCCTTTCTCTAAAAGCATTAAGATAAGAGGCAGACACATCACGCAGGAGAACACATTCAGTAAAGCCACTGACAACTGCACAAAGATTTAGATCTTACTCCACTTCTTCCCTCTTTGCATTCTCCCTTCATGCCTGATCTTGCTGTGACGTCTGTGGGGAAGCAGAGTCACATCTGGCTGACCAGCCGACTTCCTTCAGCATAACTACGACCTCCTCTGAGCTGAGAGGAGGGGGTTCACTTTTTGGAAGTGCTTTGAATGAGTTCAATGGAGAAAAAAGGCAGCAGCATGTCACCAAAGTTCCAGCAATAATCTTTCAGAAGGAGCACTTTGCTTCTTCACTCTTACAAAGGGCTCCGAGTTCTCGTGAGAAAGCACAATGGATGACACAAACTATTTTTAAAAGTTATTTCACAACTTCATTATAAATTAAGCAAGCGTATTTTGTCTGCTAACCCCTGCAAATATTTAACTATGGAGCAGCTCTTCCCTCCATGCCCACTTCAGAAACGATGCACAGAGCCAACAGATTGATATGTCTCTTCTTTATGGCAGCAGCTCTCCCTGCATGGCACACAGAGGTTTGGTTTCTAAAGAGGACAACCTGTACCCACACAGAGCTCTTTGGGGCTCTCACTCCTGAGATGCTTTCTATCTGTCACGGAGATGTCCCCATCACTGGAGCTCTTTGGGGATTGCTCCTCCTGCTCAGCACGAATCTGGGACTGAAATGCTGTCTCAGGAAACGAAAAGCCACACTGACAGCAAAGCGCAGGGTTGCTCCTTGTCCCTGGGCAAAGAGCTGACCACACAGCTACAGCTGATCAGATGCACTGCATCTAAATGCATTGGGACCACGTCCACCCAAGTTCACACTGTGTAGCCTGACTGATGCTCAGTTCTGCACTGCAGCTTAACTCTGGGTATGCAAAAGCCAAAATCCCTGCCACCATAATATCCCTGGAATGTTATGGTGGCAGAATGATGGAAGGAGAGATAGGGAAGGATTGTTTAAACAGCTTGTATATATTGGTGCAAGATGTCAGCCAAGCCCCAGTCTTGTACTGAGTGTTACAGAAAGGAGCATCTCACTTTAGCACTGACTCAGGATTTTGCAACCAACCATTTGCTCACCTCACCTCTAACAAAACCAAAAGAGTTTTAAAAAAAGGCAATAAATCAGCTGCCCATCATCAGTCAACCCAACAAAACATTTATCCAGCATCCTGCAAGTTAACACCTCCCATGGAAAAATGAAACTGAAATCTCCTGACTGGGCTGCACTTCACTTACATCTTGTCAGGAAACGTCAGGCTAAGCAAAAATAAGCCAAAAACAAAACACAAACCACCACCTCTGTATGCAGAGAACACAGATAACACAATGTTTAAAATAGCCAGAGGTTCTTTTCAAAAGGAAGTCATTTATAAATGGAATTCAAAGGAGTTAATTGGCCTTATCTGAATGCCAGTGCTCTGAAGGACAGCAAGGGGCACCAGGAGGGCTTCAAGGAGGACGTGGAGAGCAGCACACAATGGGACCAGGGTCTCTTTGGCCATTTCCTTGGTTCAAACAGCTTAGCCTTCCTCCTCCTGAACATCTCCAAATTCAACCTGGTTCAAAGCTACCAGACACACGTTGACTGCCTGCACAGCCATGCACCGTTGGTCTTCAGCATGTTTATGACAGGAAGGAAGGCAGAGGTACTCCCTGTCACCAACTGCAGGCACACTGAGGGTCAAGAGGATGCTGCAAAGGTCTACAAAGGTCATCAGATCTCATCAGGTTAAGCAAGAGCTCAGGCATCAGATGTGAGGATCTGCGTTGTCATGGCTCACCTAAGATCTCACAAAGTCTAAGGCAGATAGCAGCTTTGATTTCCCAAACCTCAGGGCAGGACCTCACCACCAACCCACATTTCTTCAGTGCTCAACCAGTCACTGAGACACACAGATATCAGTTCAGAGCAGAACTGCTGCCAAGTCTCTTACTGCCAGGCTCTGACACACAGGCAGCTTTCATCATGGAAATACAGAGTCTGACACATTACTAACAGCAAAATGCAGCCTCTAAAAACACAACTAAATCTCAAAATGCAACAGTGACTAAAGCACAAGTGTGTTAGTCTGCATTCTGGAGCATCCACCTTCATTTTTTTCCCCTACCATCTCTGTGAGACAATGATCCACAAAAGGAACCTGCTGCAGGGCTGGATATTCACCATGACAGCTGAGATAGCAGATGTGCATGGTATCAGTTCCACCAACAACCACAGCTGGAGGCTGCTAGAAGGGACTGATATCAGGTTGTGCAACAGTGAGTAAGCAGTCCCAGCAGATGAGAGAAAACAGACAGCAGAAAGCTGGTAAAAACGCACAGAACTGCATGTTGCTCTCAGACTGCCAAGAAATCACGTGCCCAGGAAAACTCAGGGATGTGAAAGCTTACAGGGATTTGGACTCACAAAGCAAACACAAAAGATCAGCCTTAAATTGAAGCAGTTTGGGTTTTAGTCATCATCAGTAAAACATTTGCCATGGAAAATAAACATACGGTGGATGTTGCTGGGGACAGTTAATGATCTACGTCACAGTGTTTTTCCTCAAGTCCGTCTCTTCAGTGCTCCTGAGCTCCTGTTGCAGGCCACCCTGCACATGCTGAGTGTTTCAGGGATACACCTCCTGGCATCAACATCAACACACTGCAACTTCAGCCCTGCAGGGAGTTGTGTTTCCTAATTCCGTGGGGCAAACACCATGGGATGAAGCCTGAGATTTTCAGTGTCTGATGGGGAGGATGGGAGAGAAGCACCCGTACCTCTGTTTGGTTCTGCTGTGACGTGTTTACATCCCATATGGTTGGCACGTGGTTCAGGCTGTCAGCAGGCAAGCAGTCCTTTGCATCCACGATGTCAGAGAGGGAATCCGCAGGAGATGAGAAGAGAGAGTTATTGTTGGAGAGCTCATCGAGGTATGAAGAGTCCTGAAATGAAAGAAATGACCACAGTTAGAGGAGGTAGGGGAGGAGCAGAGAGCTCCCTTCTCACATCTGCTCATCCAGGAAGCTTTAATTTTTTGCTGTTAACCAAGCACTCAGTTGCTTTGCACTCCACAAACTCAGAAATTAACTTGTCAATGAAGACGTGTTCTTAGCAGCTGGTTTAAAATTGTGGTTTCTTGATAAGAGTAGGAAGCACTGATTGTGCAGCAGTGTTGGTAAATGTTCAAGACTCAGACTGTGCACACCTGCACATAGAGTATTCACCAAGGCGTCAGACACTGCGCTTCTGGGTTTGATTAGAATGGCCCCAGGGGGGTGAAAACTTTTCAGTTTGACACATGAAAGACTCAAGTGTTCTAATCATCCAACTGAGAACCAGCTAGAGCCCATAATGACAGAGCTGTTTAATTGCAACTCATAACACAGCAGTACCCAGAGGCTTCGGAAAAAATGATAGCCCCTGATGGGAGGTTCTGTGCAAAGCAGGCTGCCTGGAGTGGGGACATCTGCATCTGTACCCAGATAAACTGCAGCAAATCCACTCTTCCTGGGACATGCCTCGACCTGGGCAAGAAGTGAACGTGCCTCAGTGATGAGGATCAGGCTCTGCCCTTGCTCATTTTCTGGTGCTCGTACCATGACAGCTTACACTTGTTTTATTTTGTGCTGACCCAGTGATGATGTCAGTTTGAGTCATGTGGACTCCAGATCACAAAGTGCCCAATCATTAATTCCTTATTTGGATTTTCAAACGCCAAATGACAAGAACTGATAGCCAAAAACCCATTTGCAACCCTGGTGCAGATCACTGCTCCTCTCCTGACTTCGCTGCACCAACCCAGCTCTCCTGCATGCTTGTGGCTGTCAGGCAAAGCTCTGGTGACTGGAAAAAGGGAAACATATTCAAGAATGGGAGGAAGGAGGACCCAGGGAAATCCAGTGGGCCTCACCTCTGTGCCTGGGAAGATCATGGAATAGATCCTCTTGGAGGACGTATTAAGGCACATGCAAAACGTGGAGGTGATCTGAGCCAAGCAGCACGGCTTCAGCAAGGGAAGGTTGTGCCTGGTGCATCTGGTGGCCTTCTGTGATGGAGTGACAGCATTGGTGGCCAAAGGAAGGGCACCTGATGTCATCTACCTGGACCTGTGCAAGGGCTTAGACACGGTCCCCCACCACATCCTTATCTCTAAAGTGGAGAGATATGGATTTGAAGGGTGGACTATACGGTGGATGAGGAATTGGTTGGATGGTTGTAGAAGTTGTGGATGCCTCATCTCTGGAGGCACTGAAGGCCAGGCTGGTTGGGATCCTGGGCAGCCTGACCTAGTGGACAGCAATCCTGCCATGGCAGGGGGGTTGAACTACATGATCTTTAAGGTCCCATCCAACCTATGTGATTCTATGATTCAGTGATTCTATGAGATACTACGTCAGCTGGCAGAAAGGTCTGTCTGCAGCTCAATGAAGAGCGATGCACTCTGAAACCACATCAGAGCACAAAGTCCCTTGCTGGGGATGTAGCTGCACTCCAGAGGGACATATGGACAGACCCACAGGTCCTTCCTCCCACCCCACCGTGTTCTGCCAACACACATCAGCCCTGCAGCTCTTCCCAGGGGTTGGGACTGCCAGCACACGGCTGGCTCAAGCTCCGTGCTACGTCAGATAACAAAATCAGTGTGATGATACTGCAGCACAGCTGCCAGGAGAGCCGCAGCATCAGACAGGAGGAGAAATCACTGCTCATTTCCAGTTAAAGGCCAATTCTTTACTACAAAGCAGAAAGGCAGCCAACAATTTTAAAAGTCACTTCGCCCCGCCTGACAAAACCAGGAACAGCTGAGCCTGCCTGTATTATTCCTACGGGCTCCTGGCCAAGAGCTGGGCCAGGCTCCCTCCCGACTGCTATCAGAAGTTGCCTTTTTTGCAGCACTTACAACACATGGACATGCCCTTCCCCATCTTGCCACCCATGTCCTGCTTGGCCCTGGGGAAGACAGCAACTGCTCTGAAGCCACAGCTGCCTCCCAAGCAATCTTCAGCCTCTCACCGAGAGCACCGTACACATCGTATGCATAAGATTCAGGTTGTGACAGTGAGATTTACTTTTTTCCATTAACTTCACTGCCTGTTAGGGTCTTGAAAAGAGGAAGGTGCCAAGTTGGAACATTAAGAGGTTTGCAGAAGCCCAGCCAGCTCACTGCCTGCCCAGCATGAGCCCCATGGCTGCTGCACCCTGAAATAAGGAAATCAGCCCTCAAATCAGAGGGAGAATGAACAGCATCAGTTCTGGAAATGACTTCAGTCCATCCTCTTGCAGCTTTACAAGGCATTAGTCACAAAGTCCCCTGCTCTGCCTTACCTAGCTGTGCTATCCAGAGAGCACAGCATGCTGCATCCCTGCCCTGAGAGCTTACAGCGCAGCCCCAACAAACTACACCACGTAAATACAGAATGCTCTGTAATTATTTAATATAAAGCCATACTGATAACTACAATATGCATCATTATCAACCACGCTTTGACTACTTACTCCACTAGTTTATATGGAGCAGTTACCTAAACCTCTGGGCAGAGGAAGAAACATGCCCTGATCCAACAGCAGATGGAAAAGCACCAATTGGGATAGTGCCACCAGCACCAAAAACCAGAGGAGGATGTTATGGGGAGAACAGGGGGGCAAGAGCCCACAGAGGACAGATTACTGCATTTTGAGGGAGTTATTTTGTCTCTGTTTAAGATTGATCAGTAAGAGCTTCATGCTTCTCTCGTGGAAACAGGAGGATTTTACAGCAGTTAGAGGAGGACGGACACAGAGGCTCTGACATCTGCACTTGTGAAAATAGCTCAGAAGGAACTGCTGGTGTCAGGGATGGAGCAAACAGGAGCACATCATAAAACAGGGAAAGGACAATTCCCTGACAGCGGGGTGAGCACTCAACAGAGAGTTTTATAAGGCTTGAAGAGCGGCCAACACAGAGGCACAGCTGCTGGACATTGGTCTTGGCAGCATTTTTTCACAGTGAAGATCAAATAAGATCAATGTACCAGCATGGGAGATAGATGAACAGAAATCACCGTCTGATCTCTGTATCAGAAGATGCTCTAGTGAGCAGTTTGATGAATCAATGATAGCACTCACGTGCAGGACTTTGAAACTGAGCACAAAGGGATCTACTCTGGCACACAACGTTTCTATCATCATCCCACCCCAGGGCTGTGAAAAGCCAAGAACAAACTCCCAAAAAAGACCAGAGAAAAGCAGGGTAAGAAAACAACGCAGACATCGACCTCTTTCTCCTCACCCACAGCTCCTTCGGCCAAAGCAAAGTCTTTGTTAAAAATACTGGAAGAGCAGGTGAAGCCTAAATCCAGAAGCAGCATGCGTCCTAAAAATAAGTGCAGCCACGAAGATGTCGGTACATAAATGATTTATTTGCTCACAATCCAGACGCAGAGGAAACAAACATCCTTTTGGCACAGCACGCTGTAGGGACTTCAGAAAAGCCTCACATATGCACAGGCAGATGTACACACACGAATGCTGTGGTGCTGCCAGGTAAGAGAGGTGTGTTTTCCCAGCAATCACAACGCCGGAGCTGTTTCAGGTAAGATGGAATAAGGAAACTAACAGCTGCAATGTAAGCCATCGATCACCCAAAGGAAATCTTCTCACTGCCAAAACCCAAAGCCTTTCTAAAAACAGAGCAATAAACTCTGTCTCAAGGGCTGTGTGCTCTGCTTTGCGAGCACTTCCCTTGCATTTCTGGTTTAAAAATCAAACCCCCTGAAAGCCGTTACAGCTCCAGAAACACAGATCAGTTCTGTGCACAGCTCCTTTTCCTCCCTGCTTTGCAGTAACCACGCTCACACCGATGGGAGCAGGAACACCCTGCACTGCACAAAGCCATCTGCAGCGGGAACTGCAAGCAGCACTTTGCTTTCCTGCTCCCCTGAAACTGCCCCCACTGCAGCACAGACAGGGACACCCGAGCCCAAAGGAAAGGCTGAAGTTCCCCCCTCGCAAACAACAGCAACTCCAAGGAAAAGAATATAAAAACCAAGCGTTACCTTGAAGAGAGACGGGAACTTCAGCCAGAACTGCATTTGGGACATTTTAAAGCAGCATTCAGTTTGCTGAGAGCAGAGCAGGATGCAGACCAGGCAGGAAGGTGAACTTCTCAATATATATCGGAGAAAGATCTTCATTCATGACAGCAACAGCAGCAAAAGAGCTCAGCAAGGCTTTTTTTGGACATGCAGAAGAAAGGAGTGAAAATGGAGGAAAAAAGGACAGCCATGCAGCGCGCCTGTCCTGAGCCCGGCGAGATTTGCATATAGTGTTTAGTCATGAAGGAGAGTGCTCTTACTTCCTCTAAGTACGAGGGCTGACTTTCAGGAAATGATGCCTGCTTGGTAAGTCAGTGAAATTACTGGCAGTGCGAGGAGAATTACTGTATGTGGTGTAATTCAACCACAGATAGGCTGTAAACAAAGCTGCGCCGCACGGCTGCGGGGACCCAGCCCAGGGCTGGGGCTCATGCCCACCTCCCTCCCCAAGTGCTGGGGGGCTCAGGTGATGTAAGCAGAGCCAAAAGGTAACCAGCAGGACTCTTTTTCTTCTTACTTTTTAAGAGCCGCATGCTTTCTTTTGTCTCCAAGATCTGCCCCACCCCACACATTGCAATTAAACATAAAAAGGAGCAGCCTTTCTGTTCTAACTCATTGTTCTTTTTCTGCATCCAGGAACACTGGGCTTCTTTTTCTTTTTTTCTAATGGCTTCCCCTATTAACTTTATTTTTTATAACAGAATAAAGCAAGGTTTCTGGGGAGGAAGTTAAGAAGACATAGGAAGGGGCATCTGAAAGGGACTCAGCCATTGTGAGCTTAAGGGGAGGCTGTCCCAGTGCAGGCAGAGGGCAAAGGAGTGAATTGGACAGAGTACTCCCCTGCAAAAAGAAAAACAGAACAAACTGAAAAAAAAAAGCAGAACTTTTCTGCCTGCCTTTGGCACAGGTGGCCCCAGCCTGCCCAGCTCCAGCCTCCCGGGCTGCCCTGTGTGAGCTGTGACATGGGGTGCTGGGGCCTCGTGCCCAGAGTTGCTGGGAAATCCCACATGGGAGGCATTTCTCTGTACCACAGACTTGGAGCAGGCAGGGGTAGAGAAGCCTCTGGTAGAACTGCAAGAGATGGGAACAGCTTCTGAGCTGACAGCACAGGGATGCACAGCTGAGCCCCAGGGAAGCATGCTGGGGGCTGACTGTGCTTTGTGCCATCAGAAGAGGAAGTGCTGCCCCCAGAGCAGCCCACAGCAGCAAGACACACTGCATCCCAGGGCTGCAAAACCACCCATGGGATGCAACCTTGCCTTGTGTGTGTGGCATCTGATACACGGCCCAGTGGCAAAATACCTGCTCCAGGTTTGTATTAAGCAGAAAGGGAAAGAAAAGCAGCCACTGGACACATGGGGAGCCCACGCTCCTGGTGCTGCAGCAGGGCTGAGAGCACTGCCACCAGGGTGCACACTGCAGGAGCTGCAGTGAAAGCGAAGCCTTTGGTTTCTGTGGGCAGTTGGCTCAGGGTGGAGAAAGGCAGCAAGTTTCCACAGCTGCTTTCATCTGAATTTGATTGTTTTTAATTAGCAGCCCTGGAGTTGGGATAGGTGCTTTAATGATACATTTGAAGTAAAGAGACCAAATGCATTTCTGCAATGTCTTAATTAGTGACTTGCTGGAGACCAGCCTGCTGGCAACTGATTAAACCAGCAGCTCTTACCTAAGACTACCAAGGTCTGGCTATTTATGCAGCCTTTAAAAAGCAGGTGGTTTATTTCCTCTTCCTTTTCTCTTAGCTGACAAACGGGGCAAAATACAGGCAAGAAAGCTGGAAGACCAAAAGGAAAGAAGACACATGACATTGCCTTATATACCAGGAGTGCTGAATTGATTTTGCAATACCGCAGTGCTATAATCACAGAAGATAAGGTAACCAACTGAAAAACCACCACCTGATATTTTAAGATCCCATCCTAAGGGAGAAGGTTTGCCACAGCATTTCTCATGTCCGCAATTAATTCATGAACTGAGTGCTGACAAATGGGGATAGGAAAGCAGAGGAATTCCAGTGTTCACAGCAGTAATTTGATTTATCTCCCACCAAAACCTGAAATGTAAAACCCCATTAGCTGCTCTGGCAGGTGATCTTCACAGGTAATCCTCATCCACAACCTTTGAATCACTGACCCACAGGGCAGCATCCTGATGGTTTCCAGCACACGCTTTCTGAACTTTGCAGAAGGCAGAAGCACAAATGGATAGAGGACAATACAGCTGTGCAGGAAAAGACTTGACAGCTCATCACCCTCAGGCAAAGAGTCGGGGTACATTTTGTGCAGCTGGAAGGCACCACACACAGGCAGTGAATTGCAGTGATTCAGGGATCCACAATAACCACATGAGATGGGGAAAGAAAAGAGCGTTCCTGTATACTCCCAGGGATGGCTGTGGTTGGAGCACCAATGCTTGGGACAACCAGCAGGAGTGAGGGGTGTTTGACAGCCCCTGGGATGGAAGCACAGCACTGCTGGGGAGGGCTGTCACCACCAGCAGAACTGCAGGCAGGGAAACTCCATCACACTGACTCAGACCAACTCTGCTTTGAATTAAAGCATCTATTTTAATACATCTCCCAGTAGTTTGCTATTAAATTATATTACCAGCAATTTTTTTTTTTTTTGAAGATCAATCCACATTTCAGACCAGTGCTTTTCCCATTTTTGTTAGCTTTATGAAGGGGAGGAATCAGAAAAGAGCTCTTGCAAGACCTTCAGAAGGCAGTCCATGCTTCCTCTCCTATCTAGGAGGGGACACAGCATTTGAAGCCAACAAAACAGATGAAAACCAACAAGGCTGGAGGGGAGGAAGCACCTGAGCCAGCAATGGTGGGCACACACACACAAACAGTGCTTGGGGAACGTGGCCACAAAGCAGGAGACCTGCACTGACTGCAGCCAGGTGGGATGTGCTGCTGCAATCACACTTTGCTCCATGAAGCCTTGAATGTCCAGCACCTCACCAAAAGGGTTTGTATAGTGTCATTAAGTCAGGCCAAAAACTTGTCCCTGCAGTGCAGAAATAAAGATGTGGGCTTGTAAAGCAGCATGTTCCAAGTGCCTCAGAGCCATTAATTGTCTTTAATTGATTTTGCTATCTGTATTCCCTGTAGACATTAGTACAGGACAGCAATAGGAAATTCCAGGTTGGTTCTTATTCCAGGAAACTCTTCCTACCAGTCAGAATCAAATCCTTCATGTAATTTAATAACTGCTACATTGATTTCTCTTAAATCACTACAGCTCTGTGCACTGAAGTGCTTCTAAAAATTAATATTTTTAAGAGTAGGTTAATTCCCTCTTTTTAACAAGACTGACAGGGAACTGCAAGGGCTGGTGGCAAGGAGAGGGCTGGTTTAGGAGCACCATTACACTGAACAGAGATCAAACAGCACGAATGCATCCCTACAGCACCGCTGTGAATGGCTGTGCCACCACTGCTCCCCCCAGCCTTCCTCCCTTCCTCCAGCCCAGGCACAGAGCAGATCCCAGAGGGTACCTGAGCCTCCTCTGCAGCCACGTGCACGTCGAGCTGTTTTGCTGCAGGAGGAAAGGAAGGAGTTTCAGCAGAGCTCAACTCAGAACTGCCTTCCAGTGCTCACCAGGAGCTGCTCAGCCCCTCTGCACAGAGCTCCATTTCTCAGTGCAACTCTATGACACATGCAGCCAGCAGAGGAGGTTCTGTGTGCAGGGAAATGCTGTGCTGGATAGACATAAGAAACAAGCTGAATCAAGCAAAGGGAAACAGATGTTCTTCTACTTTTAAGATAAGGCCCAGGGCACACACTGCAGCTTAGCATGCACACCAGCCTGGGGACATCAGATACCAGAGTATAAATTAAAACCTTCTGCATGGGTGCTTTGTTGGGGCAGTTAACAGCTCTTACTAGCAGTGACAAAAGCCAGCACAGGAATAACGAAGCACTAAAAGGCCTTTGCAACAGGATTACTGTCTACAGGTTTCAGGCTCCCCCAGCACCTCAGGACTTCAGGCTTTGAGGTTAGAGGAATAAACAGCAGAGAGGGTGGGAAGCCATGGAAACCAAAGTCCTCCTGTTCAGGACCTTGACTTCTAAGGCTGTAAATGCCTTCAGGGGATATGTTTCTTTAAGATGACACACAGGGTGTCTGTGCAAGACTTTGGCTTAAGACAGCAGTTCCCAGGATCAAGAAATGCTATCAGACTCCAATATGGTCTCACACAACTATTTTCTAAACCTTAATTTAAGCCACTTGTTTATAAAAAGAATGCCAACAGACCGGCAAGGATGAATCACCCAATGGCAAGCCAAAAAAACAAAAATACTGAGGAGGAAAAAAGTTCGAGTTCACATTAGGCTGCTCTGACCATGCAAATGAAGCATCTTTTCCAATATGCAGAAGGCATTCAGTGAGGCTGCTGTGATGCACACAAATTGCTTCTTGCTAGATCCGAGTGGCAGCAGGGAGTGACTGAGCTAAAAAGAAATTCCCAGAGCAATTAGGATGTGTGGCAACTCCCACTCATGGCATCCTCAGCCCAGCAAAGTCTTTACATTCTGAAGGCAGACCTGAGGGGCTCTGGAACAAAACAGAGAAGATGGGGAACCAAATTCTAGCGCTGAAGGAAGGAACGTCAGCCTTCCCATTTTGTGCACCCCTGGGTTCCTCAAACCCTAGGGCACAAGAATAATTCTCAGATCACTATTGGCAACAGGAAGCATTTACAGCACAAACATCTTGACAGAATTATCAGGCATTTGCTCTTTAGACCTTTTCAATCCACTTTCAGTATCCTGTCTGTTGCTGGAAAATTCTGAAGGGAAACTGCTTGAATGCAGTTCAAGACCAGGCTGGGATTCTGCTGCAGGGTCGTACAGCACTCAGCAGTGTCAGATCACACAGAGGAATGGCCCCAAGTCAGAGATGGCATTTCCACCACTCTTTTTCCCCTGTCCCCCTGGACAGCACACAAAGCCCAGCACTGGCAGCCTGCTGAGACACAGAGCCCATAACCCCAGGGTGCAGCGAGCTCTTTGCACTGCTGAATGATCACAGACTGCATTCTGGTACCTAAACAAAGATGAGAGGATAATCTGTATTCACGTACGAAGACAGCTCTCACATAAGCACCCAATCTATCTTGGCTGCCCAGAGACCACAGATTTAATCAAGAAGAACCTCTTACCAAAGCGTGCAGCAAACTCTTCATGTTCTCTCTTGGGTTTCAGTCCTCTGTCTGGCATGGTTGGAACAACGCAAGGCTTAACAGCTCCTGCCACTCCTGCCACAGCAGGAAAGCATGGAAAAGACAGGTACTTTCCTGCACAGTCACCAGGAAAGACAATCAGCCAAGCCGCTCCCTCACCTTCTGAATGAGATATTTCAGCTTTCCAGGCAAATTGTTAATATTTAACAGTTTGGCAACAGGGACAGCATGAAATCAGTAAAATGGAAAACACTGCTGAAGCAAGGGATGGAAAGCCTCCAGGATGTTCCCGGATGACTCCACATGAATGTCACTGCCTCCAGTCAATTGCCTGCTCTCTCTGAAATTCAGGCTCCAATTTTGGCTCCCAGCAAAAAATCATCAGCTTTCCTTTGGGTAGAAAGCACTCTGTTTTATCAATGAGTCTCCACGTTAGCACCAGTGTCAGAGCACTCGCAGCAAGCCCTGTAGAAAGCTGAAGGAAGTCGAGAGCTGAGCATTCAGAACAGCTGACCTGGTGCTGTACCTCAGCAGAGGATAAATGAAGACCGAACGCCTCCGAGAGGCAGGAGAGCACAAAACAAGTGTTGTTGCACACCATGGCACAGGCACACAGACACCTGGTGACATGCATCCATCCACTCTGCAGCTGCTCCGTGCAGACAGCACATCTCCAAGGCACTACCTCAGCTTCATACTGGAAAACAAGGCTCTAACTAAAGTCTTTTTCAGTGTTTCTCAGTTTCAGAGCACACAGGTTGATTGATTACTGCCATGGGTTATCCAGAAAGTCCCAAGCAGCAGAGCTCAGCACACAGGCTTACTGAGAACTACCAAACAGAACAGAAAAACTTCCAGAAATGCTGTTTCTAATGGGAACAACCATACATGGCACTACCAGCTGCTATACAGTACAACGTCTGAGCAAAAGTTCTGCTGTTTGCTGGTTTGGCTGTGACACATTCAGTAGACAGCATTCCCCTGTTGCCATACATGAAGCTGAAGAACTCTTGCAAGTATGCTGTAATAGGTGCAGCCTCCCAGCATTTGCCTTGGAAAAGGTCAAAGCAAAAACATTCCTGCCTACAGTCACCTCATTCCTTTCTGTGGCTTCCTCCCCAGAAGGAAGGGAGCAGCAAAAGATCTTGGCATTTTTCTGGAAATCACCTGAGGTCGTTTTATGTCTGTTTGTTTCAGAGCCTTTCTGCTCTTCTATCACAGAGCCACCATAAAGAAGCAGCTCCTTTTCAGAAACAATTTCCAAAACTTGCTCTTGCCAAGCTGGCTGAGATCGATTTCTGCACACAGCAGGGGAAGGAAGCAGACTGACCACTCACATACTAGAAAATACATAAGTTAAAGAAATAATTAAGTCTCTTTCCCGTTAAACCCATCAACCAAACTACACAGACCTGCAAGCTGAGACCCGTGAAGAAGACCCATCTCCCTCTTCCCATCACAGTCTCTAAAATGGTTTCCACAAGTTGATGAGATCACATTTCTGTCTCATTCCTCCCACAATTAATTCTGCAGGAGGCAAAGATCAATGCTACTACAATTCATCTACTTATCTGGTTTTATCCAAGCTGAAGACCCCGGTCAAGAGTAGCACTGCACCAGCACTGGTGATCAGCTGGTGCAGCAGATGAGCCACCAACACAAAGCACTGCCAGCAGCTTTGCTCAAGGGGCTCAATTTGGGCTAACTCCAGGGCCTTACCTTAAAGGGTTCAAATCCCAGCTTACACAAATCTAAACCTGCAGAAATCAGAGTCTCACAGAGGCTCAATCCTCTCTCCCCCAATAAAACAGAAGTACAGTTAGCAGGAATTACCATATCTCCCTCAAGAAGAGGAGACACGCATCAGTTTGCTGTTTCCTACTGCTATAAATAAACTTCACATCATGCTTCTGAATAAAGTTCTCTTTACAATCAAGCTGCTCTTCCCTGCTGAACCAATTCAGCCCATACTCCAAAGCTCACACCACCATTCACTGCAGAGCAAGAAGCTGAGGCATCTCCACTGAATCATGCAGGAAGAAGAGGAAGATTACAAAGGAAAGAGGTTGTCTGTACGTGTGTCCTGCCATTCAGCATTACAGAAATGAACATCCACAAGTCCACAACAGCTCACCAGGGCTTACTGGAGTGTTTTGAGATGTGCTGAAGCACAGTGCCAGCACTAAGTACTCCCATACTGCCCCATTTACCCTCATGCTGTTCTCAGCACCTCTGGGCTACCTTGCAGGGCATGCTTAGAATTAATCGTGAAATGTCTGCAAAGGTCAACCTTCACCTTAATGCAGAAGAGGGAAGGGAAACAAACTCAGCTCCATTTCACACACGCCCAAACACTGCCCGTGTGCTTATCTGTCACACCAACTCACAAACCTGAGGCAGATCAGCTGCGATGTGCAGATTAGCTGGTTCCCACACTCAGAGGAAGCCTGGCTCTGCCGGTAAGCTTCTTTGTGACCAGAAAAAAAGTCTGACTTATAAACAGTGTGGATGAAGATTCTGAACATAAACCACAACTCTGCACACCTTAAAGTTTCCTTTGAGAATCTCTGGGCACCTCGGAGGCTATGAGGTCCAATCTGTCATCAATTATGGAGCCTCCAACAAACCTGCTATAATCAGGTTACACTAAGAGACATTAAGTAAACAAATAAATTAATTACTCTGAAATTTCTAGCATAAGTTCCCTGTAGCATCATCTACTCCAAATGACTCTTGTGCACATGCCTTACAGCACACTCCAGCCCCGCAGCACTGCTGCAGTTCCATCCCTTCTCATGTGTTGTAAGAAAGGAGAGTCAATCAGCAGCTCAGGACATAAGGCAGGGGCTGGAAGTCAATGGGTGCTCTGCATCTCCATCCACACTCTTCCCACCTGGCTGCTTCTCTGCAGTGTCTGAAGCACAACTCTGCCTGAGGGAGGATGCCAGACTCCATCTGCCCGTTATCTGCTCCCCTGATAGTGAGTACAGCAACTTACTGAGAGAGAAGGGCTGGGACTACAGGGTCACTCAGTTTGGCTGTTGCACTGATAGGTCAAAGCAAGGTAACTTCCTGCACATTTACTATCTTCAGATGCTGGGTTAAAACAGAACAAAACAAGAACTACAGCAAAGAACATACACAGCCAGACACTGCTTATATCTGCATTGACTCCTAGAAGGGATGTAGTTGGTTCCTTCTGTATTCACAGCACTGCTTTCCAGTCATTATTAGCTAATCTTACTGTAAAATGTTGCCAAAAGCAAGTGAAGCACTTCAAAAACTACTGAAAAACATCTTGCAGCCTAGAGGGATCCCCGAGGTGAGGATGCCTGTGGGTCCTCCCATGGGATGCCAGCTGACCTAGGGACACTGCTCCTCCCACACTGCAAAAAACCAACTGATTGGGATCTCTGTTGGGTACTGAACCAACACAATCCTCAAACATCCACTGGTCAGGAACCACCTCTTGTAATTAGTGAGAGCACATGCAACGTTCACAAGTGAAGGAAGTTTAGGAGGCAAACAATTTAACTGACTGAAGCGTTTTCAAATTCACACTTACCTACACCCTCTTGCAAAATGATTCTCCTCTGTACTTTGTGTTTGTATTTTATATCATTTTAAAAGACAAGCAATTGTATCACAGGTAAGCTCACACCAAGTCAACGGATACCTTATTATTGCTGAGAATTTACCCCAGTTACACACACCTCCAAACAAATTTACTGGACAAATTTACAGCACTCTTCCTTTCCCCTCTACACCACAATCCTAAAAAACCAACACCCATCACAAAGCACTGTTTTCCCCAAAGCCATCAGTAGCAACGTACTCACCTGAGGAAAATCACCATTTTTTGGTAAGAAGTCAGTGGGGTCCACAGATGCATAGTTTGTATCCAAGAAATGTGGTCTGCTGATGGGATTCATATAAAAATCGTGAGAGGGATTAAAATATTGCCTGTAAGGAAATGGGAAAAGCAGTTACTTCCTGTGGGTCCTTAGCATTCCTCAGGTCGCTTCAGACTCCAGCAGCAGCAGCAAAGGGGCAGTTATGGGATGACACACACAAGAAGTTGATTTAGAAAAGCTGAGTTTATCCAGATCAGATATCTGTGAGGCAAAAAATCAGACATCTAGAGGATCTGTCTTAAGACCAAGAATTGAGTTCTCAGCAACCTGTGTAGACTGAGGACTTCACAGAAAAGAAGAGACTGCAGGGCTAGATGTTTCAGCCCTGACAACAAAGCAAAACTGAGGCTCTGAGATGTCCCATGGCCTAATGTGTGACAGCATGATGGAACCTGACAGTCATGCTACGTAAGGACAAGCATCAAGTTGCATGGAAATGTCATACCCGAATGTCTACTCAGGTCGTAAAAACAAGGCAGCCCTTCCTGCAATCAGCACAGCAAACTTACAGGCCTGAACAGCTAACAGCCCTTTTGTACCCCTGCAGGGAGCACAGCCACAGAGCAAAGACTGATAGAAACTGAAGGGTTAGGAACATGCAAGCCCAGACAAAACCATTAGTCCAGATAGAGATGGATTTCAGATGTAACTGGTTATACCTCGTTACAAGGCAAACTCTCTACTGACCTAATACAAGAGAGAAAAGCAAAAGTCTCCTGATCAGCCCCTGCTGGGTAGGGCACTCGCCATCTCCTCCTGCCTCCCTGCCCCAAGTTCCAGCTTCCTCTAAACAGAAAGGAGGGAAGAACAGCAAAAGAGCAATTCCCTTCCTTCTTCCCAGGAGCAATTCCCTTCCTTCTTCCCTTCCCTCTTCTCTGCTCTGTATTCCACGGCTGTCCTCTGCTTTGCCATTACACACACGAGCCCTTTCTCTCTCCTGCAGCAGCAGGAATGTGCTCTGTAATCTTTCCCGTAAGAGCCATGCACTCAGTGCTGCTTGGGCAATCGCCACCCAACATGTTTTCATGCTGGAATCGTTGAAACGTTTCACCCCATCAGACTGTTTCCTCTTGCAGCCAGCTGTGTGCTCTCCACAGTGCCAAGGTTACAGAATTCGGAGCAATAAACTTGAGCAAGGGGAAGGAGAAGCAAAATTTAAGAAGAAATACCATCCAGGAACAGAGCTGGGGATGACTCTGCTGCTGAAGTATTATGAAGCAATCAGGACCCCACGTGTGGCTAACACCTCACCCATACACCATATTTACATACAAACACACTTATCCACTCATTTTTCCTCCTTTTTGCATCATTGAAAACAGTGTCCTCAATCCATGCAGCCCAATTAAGATCTGTGTATAGCTTCTGGGAAGTAAAGTATTTATGGACAGGGAAGGGCTTGTTTAAAATGCTTTCCAGCTGGAATTGCTGTGCTCTCACCCTCTCCCCCCTGCACAAGGGCAGAGCCTGGCTTAACAAACTAACCAGAGAAGCTATTTTAAGAGAGAAGTGAGCATTGCCTCCTACCTCCACAGTGCCTCATGGGTTGCACAGGAGTCAGCCAAGGTAACAGGAAGGAAACCAAGATAGCCCCAACCTCCTTGGCCTGAACTGCTGTAGAATGAGCAGCTTTGGCATGCTGTTTTGTTTCCTCTAACCTTGGCTTTGAAATCCGTGAGTGTGAGATGCACTTTCTTCTTGCACTGAGATAAGGTTCGTCCCGGAGAAGCACTGTGCTCTTCAGGCAGACAGTGCTGCATCTGCAGCAATGCAGGACCCTGCTGCAAGCCCCCAGGAGGGCGATGCTTTACAGCAGCTCAGAGCTCCCACCCCACTGCATTCCACGGGAAGCCAGCCCCTCCAGTGAAATCACACAGCCAAAAGGAAGGAATGTTGGTCCTCCCCTCCGTCACAGAGAATCTGGCTCAAGAGCTCAGTTTCAATCAGGTTACGTGTGCCAACACAATGACACCTTCAACTGGTAGGGGTTCCACTCTCTGCCCCACGTGCAAAGCAAGGCAACAAGGCTAAACTCAGTCATCTGTAAGAAAAAGAACACCTAGAAACATAACCAAAGGGACATCTCCCTGGAGGAAAACATGAAGGGAAGCACACAAAGGCATACAGCGTTCAGAACCCAAAAAGCCTTACTGCTCCCTACCCTTCTGTAAGGAATAAAGTAGAGAATTTCTTTCATCCCCAAGCCCTGGGACTTTGTGAGCTGAGTGGGGAGCATCTTGGGATTACATCCATTTCAGACAATTGCTTTAAAGAGCACGGCTGCCTTTTTGCTGCCACCCACTCTAAATATAGAAGCAGTGGAACAGTCTGGTACAAAGCAAACCTGAACTGACATCTGACTCACCCCAGCCATTTGATGTCAGTCCAGCCAGTGGGTCTCTGGGCAAGGCTATTTCACATACTGCTAAGGAAAGTTTGGGGCATTTTGTTTGCTTGCTCTTTAAAAATTATAATAATTAAAAAACAATTTGCATTTTCAATAGCAGGAACCAGAGGAACGCACTGCAGACAGGCTCTTACCTGTCTGAGGAATCCACACCTCAGGTGAGCCAGAGCAATCCACATCCCTCCCAGGATGGGTTTCCATCCCTTGACAACTTAAGCTTGCCACAACCTCACATCAGCTGCTCATTGATGCATCTGAATCCCTTCTGGCTCCACACTGCAATTTCACTGGAGATCTGCTCTGGGGACTCTGGCAAGGCTTTATGCTCTGATGGTGCAGCCCTACATTTGGAGATGCAAGCTCCACATTTCCAGGAAGCAAATGAGCAGAGTTCACAGGCTGCCCAGGCATTGACCTAGGCACTCTTCTTCCCTGTCAGTGCACCAACTCGTGCATTTCAGGACCTGCTCTATCATCACAGCAAGCAGCACTCCACTCACAGGTGGTAAAGTAGAGAAGTGCATGAAAACCAGCAGGAAAAAAATGGAGTTGCCTGTTTTAGAAACCATGGAAGAAATCTTTGCTCTAGTTTTTGAGAAATATGTTTTTGTACACGTGTGACACCACTTTCAACAGCACCGAGTGGGCTGACCTACAATTCCTTGAAGGAAGGGAAGCATTGAGCTGACTTCTGCAAAAAGCCCAGCTCTTCAGGGACAGTTAACCTAGAAATTCACTGAGCTCCAGCTCTCCCCTACAGGAGGCTTGAACATCTTTTGTTCTTCCAGAAACGTTCAATGCACTGTTTACATTTCCAAGTTAAGAAAGTCTGAAAGAAAGAGGCAAGCTTTGGTATCTTTTAAGCAAATTCTCTAGCATGAAACCAGTGAAAAGAAACAGGAAAAACCAGCTTTGGGACAAAGCTGTTGCCATGAGAGTAAGCCATGTTCAAACAGCCACTCACAACTGAGATTTCAGGATTTCTACCTATGACATCCCAGCCCTGTATCCCACCCAAAACAGACTCAGCTGCAGTTTTCAGATATGAAAGGACAGAGTTCTTTATTTCCCCATGAAACACAGATAAGGAAAATTTCACCTGAAAGGTAATTTTTACAGTTACCAGGGTATGAAAAACAGGAAGCTAAAGGTGTAGCCTTGGCTAAATTCTCTAGCAAATAAAGGCTACAACGAGCCTCACTTTCCAAAGAAATAGTAACAAAGTCAACAAGTATATATTTGCATTAAAAGCAGACATGTCTCCGCAGGATAAAGGCTGCAATATTTCCAGTAGATTTGACACAAACAGCAAAGAGCAGCACTGGGGAAGAGGAAAGTGAAGGGCAAAACCAGAACAAATGGTCAAAGGAAAAAAAACCAACACAATAGACAAAAACAATCTAATCCTGTGGTTTGATACAGCAAAACAGAAATTCTGTTACAGCTCTCTCGAGAATTCACAAACTGTAATTTACAGGAATCATGCTCAAAAAGTATATTCTCTTCCAATCAGAGACGGGCTAGCTAAAAGCAGATACTGAACTTAGCAGATAAGTCCTCCTGAATTCTCACTTTGGGGAGTAGCTGACAAAGTTCCATTCAGCACCTATGGGACAGCTTCTTGGTAATTATACATCACGAACATCCTGTTACATTCCACCTATCACTGCTGGCTAGCTCACTGAGGAGGACAGGGCACAGGAGAAACAAGCAGAACTAATTCAGAACCAAAAGGACTCCCACCTCTCTGAGCACAGAAGCTTCAGTATCACTACTGACAGCCAGACTGGAACTCAGACAGCCATGAGGATGGATCTCTGTTGTGCAGAACCATGCAGAAATCCGTTCAGGAAGGAGGTTAAACTAAATCCTCAAGCACTGGGAACACAGTTACTAACTCACGATATCAAACACTCCCTCTTTTACTTTCCTTCCACCTCTGACCTAAATAAAAACACATCCTGCATCTCTGTGCCACTCCCTGCATTCACAAAGAAACCAGAGCAGCCCAGTCCCAGCAGAGTCCCAAATGGCACAAGGCCATTTTACCTCCTGCCATCCCCAGTGTTCATCCTTCTGCTCCAGGATAGAGGTACATGACAAAGGATGAGAACATCACTTACTGCTACACATAGACTCCTCCAAAATGCTATTTGCAGCATGTAATCTAGGTGATTTTTTGCACAGGGCAGCTTAGGAGGAAGTCACAATTTCTCACATGAACCCATACTCATCGCTTCACACCTTGTGGAGTGAGCTTATCATTGAAGAGTATCAGTTACAACCTGAAGAAAAACTCTCACAAACTGTGTTGCACAGTAAGGAGTTGTACAGAGTCTTCCAACAAAGACATGAGATTATAGTATTTACCCAGTTTCCAGTCACCTACACAGAAATAGATTTTAATGTCACCTCACACGCCTGTCTCCAGCACCAGTACTTTGTTCCTTCTTGTCTACACCATCTGCATAAAGCTACAGATGCACAATGAATTAGTTCAGCTGGACTGTGCTAATGGGCTGTTTTTAAGAACTCCATTAGTGTAACAAATCCAGGCAGAAACAAGGCTTTCTCCCTTGCAGCAATCACCAGGTTTACCAGAAATCATAGCTTTGTTGTCTTTGTTTTTTTGTCTTTTTTAAGTTGTTTGCTGCTTTTTCCAAGATGCAGCAGTTTATGAAATGCCACAAGATGACTGTGATGCAATTATTTCCCCATCAGTTAGAGAAATAAACAAGGAAAGCACTAAGAAACAGTTGAATCACAGGGTGTGCAAGAGCAGAGGAGAATTCTATAAAGGAGAACAGCACTCACTGGTTTTCACTTGGGAAAGATGAGGTTGGGAAAGGAGCAGGATAGCAGTCACTCCACGAGTCGGCAGCCAGCATGGAATTCTGAAAGCAGAACACAGAATGGTCAGAGCAGAAGACCAGCAAACTTCCCTCCAATGCCTCTTCATCTTCCCAGTCCCCCTGCAGTGCCCACGTCTGAAAGCACCTGGTGAGATGGACCTCTTTTTTCATCTCTCTGATCATGGGAATATGGTTTATAAATCAAACATGATTTATGAACAGAGAACTGTGGGGATGTGGAGGCTCTTCTGGGGCAGAGGATTGCTTCCTGCCCTGTTCAGAACACATCAGTGGTTCGGTCTTGTTTGTCCCAGAATGGCTTCTAAAGCACGACCCTATTCACCTCTGCCACTCTCAAAAGAGACGCAGGTGGACCAAACCACAGCTTTAGCATCTCTCAGAGAGAAATGACATGGAAACAAAGTTTATGATCTTGCACAAAGTCTCGAGCCCTTTCTCTAGCAGCTAGGCACCTCCCAGCATGTAAAGAGGGATCATTTTAGTCACAGCCCTGTTTTTTTCCCTCCCATTTCAAAAGTATTCGACAGCCATCACCACAACCCTCCAGCATTAGCAATCAATACTTCATGCCCCTGGACAGCTGCCTAGGAAGTCTGGTACACAGCTCCTGTATATACACACACAAGGACTCTTGAGATGCAGTGGGGGGACTGGTGGCTGTGCCCTGCCCACACTCCTGGTGGCACGGGAACAACCCTGAGCATCACCTCCCCAGGGTCACCTTGCAGCCTCACCTCCATGGGCGGCATGGCGAGCAGGGAGCAGAAGCCAGGGATGCTGCAGAGAGCATCGGCTGCAGGCTGCTGCTCGTGCTGAGGGCAGCTCTTCCCCCCATCCATGGCCACGTGTGCTGAGGGCATCAGCCCGTGTCCTGCATGAAGTCCTCAGGGCCAGGGGTGCAGGCTGCAGAGCGGCAGGAGGCTCTTTATCTGTGCTCTTCACCCTGTACCATGTCCTGCGATGGAAAAGAAACACACATTTATGGTTTGGGAAGGGGAAGAAAGCAGGTCCAAGTGCAAACCCAACTAAGACATCAGTAAATAGACTGCAAAATGCCAGAACAGAGAGGTGTTTTACTAGGAAATCTGAGCTCTCAAATATCACCACACCTGGAATTCACCCACACGGTGAACTTGCATTAAGCACCTCTCCTGCCTCACTACACACACTGTGCACAGACCTGGCAGATCCTTGTATGTCTGTGATTTCTGCAGCAGGCTAAGTGCTGGATTTTAGCTTGAAGAATTTTCTTTTCAATACACAAAAAGATTCTGCGCTTCTGAGCAAAGTCCTCACTAAAAATGATCCATTTCCCAAGACTGCTTATTTGCACAGCAACTCTCGCTGGCTTACTAAGTAACTTGGCAGGCTTGAGCTGTTAAAAAGCAGCTGAAACACCAGACAAAGGCCAGCAAGATACCCACATGCCACCAGTAATCAGCATCTATTAGCACGCAGGCACTTAATTCAGCCCAGTGAATGCCAGGTTGAGTTCTCACAGCCAGAAAAACGCAACCCATGGTGAGGCACCACCTCTCCAAAACAGCCCTGGCACCAACAGGAACGCAGGACTTTGTGAAGACAGGAATTCTGAGTCAGAGTCCCTATAAAAATAAAGTAACCTTTCAGACAGTAACATTATCTCTGCATCTGTAACAGAAAGTGAAATTGAAGTGACTGCTTGCTCCTGTCCCTGGGCAGCCATGGCAGGACAGCTCTGGGAGCAGGGCTCACGTGTGGAGGCTGCAGGACCTGCAATGTGGTGGCTCAGGAGCCTGGGAAGGCACAGTGGGACACTGCCTCCAAAGAACGATGCTCATCCCACTATAAAAAAAGCACAGTCAATTTTAATTAATTGCTAAACACATAAATACTCTTTACCAAGGCCCCGAAATGCCAGGATCCTTCTCGCTGACCTTATTTCACCATAGATTTGCTGTGATCTCATTCTTTTACTACCAGAAGTGTTTCTTTTTATTGTGCTATAAAATCCACACTTGGGCTTTATAGTCCATAAGCCCGGGAGCAGAAGTAGTTAAAAACAGTCCTCTAGCACCCTGGCACCCTAATTAATATACTGACCTCAGGCCTCTTGATTTATTAGTCAAACATCAGCACCAGAGAGCAGCCTGCCCACCATGTGCAGTCCTGGAGCCCTGTGAGGGGCTGCATACACACTGCCATGCCTGACAGCAGTCCGTTCAGCAGTGGGAACCCCACTCACACATCACAAAGTGCTGATGCTGAAGCAAAAGCTGCTTGATGTGACATCTCCCAAACACAAAGGGCTGGGGATGGATTCCTCGGGCAGAGCCACGCTCCTGTCCCACCTATCGAGCAGCTTTGCACAGAAAAGACTGCGGAGATGTTGAAATATTCAAGGAATTCTCCCTCCCAAAGCACACCATTTACTGCAATATAGCTTGCAAACAGCGCTGCATAAATGTAGACTTTGACCTCCAGCCCATAGTGAAGGCAGGCAGAAAAAAGGCTCAGTCAGCACGAAGCAAAGCAGCACGAGCTTCAGCAGAGCCACCCTGGGAGATGCCTTTTTCTCACACTTCTTGGGTTGCTTTCTTCTTTGGCTTTATGTTTTTCTCTGATGCCACTGGGTGGTTGACAAGCAATCCTACGAAGTTTTAATTTACATCTTAGGAAGGAAGTGGTGAGAGAAAGGCTTCAACACAAAACAAGGCAAAAGGTTTATCACGGCTCCGCACCACAGGTGAAACTGAAGGGTTGGCTTACAGAACAGCTCTGCCTCAGCCCTCCTCACCCACAGCTCTCCCTGCTGCTCTTCCCTCCCCATGGGTGTGACAAGACCCATGCTGACAGTGAAGCCTATGCTGAGACACCCAGATCCCCTCCACCAAGCAGTGGTGAGCTAGGATTGCTTGCCACCTCCATCAACCTGTTCAAAGTCCCCCAGCCTTCCAATCCAGACAGACTGAAAGGAACACAAAAGGAACACCGTAACAAAAAGAAATCCCTGAGACTTTATTCAAATACATAAAGCTGCAAATGGCATAGATAGTTTCCCTTTATAGATGGCTTCAAAGAAAGCTTGGCTGCTGCTGAGCAGAGGTGGCGAGGAGCATCAGCCCCAGGGTCAGCATCACAGACACACTTGAGAGATATTGACATCCTCTGGTGCCTCTAAAACACCGTTCCCGTTCTCAGCAGAGAGCTCTGGGTTGTTTTTTTTTTTTTACTTCTCTTTCTTCCAGTTTGTAACAGCTTTCGATAGGAAATCAGCAGCAGTTATATTCCCGTAACAGCTGTAGCAAATATACAGCTTTACTTCTACAGCCAAAGTAACTTATAAAGGGGGAAAAAAAAAAAAAATCAATAGCAGCATTTCTGCCTGCCTGCATCTCTGTGCCTCAGCAGCACATCTCAAGGGCTGGATGCATGGGTTGGGAGCCCTAAGGAATGCAGTGAGTGACACCCAGACCTCATGGGCTCCACACCTCCATCCTCTGGGTCACACTGTAAGGGACAGATCCCAACACAACCCCGAAATGGAGCAGTGTACTGCTGCAGAGCTGTGGTGCTCTGTGTGTGAAGGCAGCAGCTCCACGCCAGACTGATGGACACAGCCACCACTCCACCAGCATGTGTGCAAAAAGCATTTCTGCAGCCTGGACACAAACAGAAGCACAACAGCTGCTGCTGCATGAATGCTAGAAGTGGGAGCAGCCCAATGTGCGGCGAGGGATGCAGCCACAGAAAGCCACAAATATCAGCAATTCCTTGCGAGCCAGAGCTCTCTCATTTCCACATCCTAACGGTAAAAATGGATGTTTGCTGACTATTAGGTTTTTAGAATTTTGACTTCATAAGCCTGAACAAGCAGCTTGCTACCACCAAGTTCAGGAACCACAAACTGGCTGAAGCTTTTTATAGAATCAGAAAAGAAAATACAGGATCACAGAAAGCAGTGACCTCAAATTCCAGGGCAGAGCTGCCAGGGATGAAACTGCTCTGGCCACAGTGCAGCCCTGTGTGGGTCCTGGGTGCCAGGAGGTAATGCTGGTGGCATCCAATATGCAATATACTTCTATATCCAATATGCAATATACCTCTAAATAGAGCTGCTAGGTAATTAGGCTAATTTCTGGATGGCTGTGCTATTTGTTGTAACGAATTAGCTGCAGCACAGGAAGTAAACAACTAAAAAAAAAAACCACCAAAAGAACAACCAAATAGTGGAAGGATAAATCCCTAAAAACTGCTGGAATTCATCTTGCTTTGCATAATAGATTTGCTTCTTCATTCACTGCCGCAAAACCTATTAGAAAATAGCTGCAAAAAAATGAATGAAGAGCATAAGCCACAAAGCTGGTCACTGTAACAGCTTCCAACCCAGCAGAAGTGCTCTGGAACCATTGAGGATGAGGTTCCTGTCACCAGCAGCCACAATAAGGAAGGCAAAAGTGGAAAAGGAGAACGCCAGTGCCTGGTGCAAGCAGCAGCAAGGACAGAGCTGAGCCCCAACAACAGGCAGGTAAAGCCCCCAGTGCTGCATGTACTGCTGAGAAACAGCAGTGTGCCCCTCCTGATGTGGAGTGATGGCACTCAGCAGTGCTTACACAACCAGGGGAACCAAAGCTGGGTTGGCTGCTGCTTGGCCAGGCAGCTGGGGCTCATAGTGAAACTGCTGCTGAGCGTGACAAAGCCCCGTGAGCACTCATGAGTCATCCTGATTAAGCTATAGGAATGATTCCGACATTAGTAAGTTTGCTATTCAGCCTAGGTTACAATAGGCAGGAATTCCTATGGAATTCTTCCTGCCCAGGTGTTACAAAGAGCATATTTCACATTTTAACAGCCTGATCTTTGTAGAAGCATAGAATTGCTGCAGCAATTCCAGGTCAGAAGAACACAAGGACCCGTCCTGCAGCAGTCAGCACCAGCAGCACTGTGGTGCAGGCTCAGCTCACAGGCAGCTGCATCCAGGAGAGGTGGGAGCCCACAGCACGCCCAGGACAGGTGAGCACTTCCTTCTGGTTGTGTTTCAGCCTTTGTTACTCACTCCAAATTGTTCTCTTTTAAAAGATGACAGCTAGGAAACCACAGGCATGCCCAGAACAGTCAGAGCTGAACCTGCTGAGCATTGAGTTACCACGTACGTGTAACAGGAGAGGGGGCTCTGAAACACAATCCTGCTCCCCTCCTGATGCAGACAGAGCCCAGTGCTCTGCTCCACCTGTGTGGCTCCCCAGGAGCACAGCTTGAACATGAACTGCCCTAAGAAATGGGAACTGAGCACCACACCACACCAAAAAGCGATTTTAGGTCTCAATGACTGAGCTAGCTTCAAGTTCCTCTTTAACACTTCTTCTTGCCATATTTTTGGACAGAGTTTAGACCGAATGTTTTGCCTTAAGCAATGAGGAAGGAGGCTTTGAATCAGAGCCCCATCCCCAGCAGGGACTCACACTGGAAAACCAAGGAGGAAAAGTCAGGGTCAGCCCAGCACAACTTCAACCTCGCACATTAGAAAGCATGAAAGAAAATGAGCCTGATGCAAACATCTTCCAAGTAACATTAGGAAGTTACAGAAGAATACAGAAAAATTTATCCTCAGGCTGGTGAGGAACACAGCTCAGTCCAGATACAACAGCACAGGATAACATCAATCTAGATATAAGTAATAACAATAATACGCATCTGTGATGAAAGTGGAACCACTTGAGGGCATGCTAACCCAGCACTTTAAGTCACCTTGATCTCCTGAATGTTTTCAGCTAGAAAGAATGCACGTTGGATGCATTTGTTCTGCACAGACTTAGCTCCATATCTTGTGCACACAGCACCACCAGGCTTGGGAATGAGACTGAAGGCAACAGGGATAACCTCACTCCTTAGCAGGGCTATGCCAGCCAACAGCAAACTGTGGTGACTGCAAACCAATGGACAGATTAACTGCTGGAGTTACACCGTCTGTAAACAAAGAGAAGAGCTGAGATCATTCTGAAGCTTCTTGCCAGATCTATCCAAGATACACAGCGGTGCATGCAAAGGAAATAACTTGTCCTCCAAAGACGGTGGCACACAGCAGAGCAAGAGCTTTGCCTTCCCAGCAGTGCCAGGCCCTCCTTGTTTCAAGTTAAGTCCACGCAGAGAAAAGCTGAAAATCAAAGAGCTTTTGGGGAGGAAGCAAAATTCTCAGCAAAATACAAACCGACCCATGCAGATAGGCTGAAGTCAGGCAGGTTTAAATTAGCACGTAGGAAACCTTTATTATAAGTGCCAGGGAAAAAATAAAAGCTGAAAACCAGCATGCAGACCAGTCAGGGGCACAGACTGCAGCACAGGCACACAGAACAAGAAGTGCAGCCAATAAAGTCAGGGCAGAATCTGACTTGCTGGAGGACACTGAAGGAACCCCTCTCCAAAAGATGCACCATTCTCACTCCACACAAAGCAACAGTTTAGTTGTTGCCAATTACAATACACAAACATCAAGTAAAATCAGCACAAGCTTCTTGCAAAAAATAGCATCCTCCTCATGGCTCTGCCATCACATTAATCCACACCAAAAGCTGTGCTGACAGCCTGCAGCCAGACATAGCTCTGCTATTTCCCCACATGCAGCCTGCAACCAGGGAGTTTATCTAGGTGAAATTAAGCCCTATCGGGAACTCTCTAAAGCAAAAAGTGTTGTCACTATGGATGTGAAGAGACGAGCACAGTAGTAATATTTATGCCACACAGTTCTGCCATGGAAACAGTCGCACCATGAGTGAGGAAGTGCCACATAGCTCTGAGGGCCTCCACGTACAGAGGGGGGAACTGCACTGATGGGGCTCCTACCCAGCTCCACGGCCCCCCCTCACTCCCAGAAGAAGGGTCAGTGCCACAGAGCATCCCAGCAGCCGAGGTTGTGGCTCCAGGCTCACACTGCCCATCATTTGGATGCTCCTCAGCACTATTTGGATACTGGCAGAGTCACAGTGGCCTTAATCCTCAAAAGAAAAGCACAGAAACATAAGCCTAACTAATGAAAAAGTCAATTTGGAGCCTTAATGCTGGCATTTGCCCCAGTGTGCCATTCCTTGCATTTTCTTGGATTAATATTAGGCAGTTAAGAGCGAGAACCATCTGCCCACCTGCCAGAGCTAAGGCTGGAGCAGGAGAACACAGAGCAGCACCAGGCTCAGCCATGCACATGCAGCTTCAGAACACACCTGCAAGGCAAAACCATGCCATAATGCTGGTTAATTAAAGGAAAAGAAGAGCAGAAAGCACATAGCTGACTAAGATTTAAAGCCAAGCAGTGCAATCTCCAGAATCCCCTACGCTTCACCTCTGCCCACTGTTTTTGAGACAATCACAAGAGAAGCTCTGGAAGAAACACTTCATGTGAGCTGAGCAGGTCCTGATACCCCGTGCAGTGCTACCACGTGGGGTATGAGCATTCTGCTTCACACACTGCTCAGAAAACACCCCAGGACATCAAAGCCTGCTTCCCTTCTGATCACAAGCACATAAAACACCAGTCCTAACCAGACAACCTTCAGGCAGGCTCAGCACACACTCTCTCTGTGAAAGAGGCATGTGTTGGCCTCTTTCATAGCTCCATGTTTACAAGTCTTGATCGTGTTACCAAAAATGACTGAAGAGTTTTAAGCTGAGAAAGTGTTTCAGGAGAATATAAAACTCCTAATTAAGCCTATACTGCTTTCCAGAGAGATCCAGACTCTCACGACTGAGAATCACAGTGCAGCATTCAGTGGCTGCACAGTTGGCTCTTTAATACAGTGTCACTGTTCAAAAAGCTTTAAACCTGTGTCAGCATTTTTATTATAAACCCCCCGTTTCAGAGCTCTGTAACTTAAACATTAAAAAGGCCCATTCAGTCAGGAAACACAACCCTCAAACAAACCACACGGTCACTATTTTAAACACAGAATGAAAAGTAAAAAAAATAAATAAATAAAAAGGAAAATTCAGTCCATGTATGCTTTAGTGTTATAAAAAAAAAAACAGTCTGCAGTGAGCAAAGCTGTCGCTTTTCAATGAGCACCCAGCTTGGCAGATGCATCTGTCCCATGTCTGACACGTGATGAAGTGTGACACTTGGCTGCACCGTTCCTGTTCCAGAGTAAAGAATCAAATTAAGAACTAAAAATGAAAGAAAAAATGTCGTAAAATTCCCTGGCTCTGTTATCTTCTGTCAGGCTCTGTGGGTTTACCATTACATCTGCTTGATAAAGCATAGTTTCACTTTCACCCATCTGAAAGCCCTGCATGAGCAATTCCAAGAGGAGGAAAAACACTACCAGAGAAAACACTTGGGGAAACATGCTCCTCTTTATCAGCACCACTCAGCCATTGCATGAAACAATCAGATAAAAAACACCACTCCAAATTAAACAGCAACCTTCAGGTGTCAATCATGGTTCCGTTAGCTCCAGCACTCCCCACCAGATAGGTTTGGGAATGCCTGAAAGCACTGCAGTGCTGAGACCTGACACAGAATGCTGCTTTGGCAATGCTTAAAACAAGTACTTTAAGAGTATTCAAGCATTTTTCCTTGACAGAGTGAAGGACTGAAGCTTGGTGGGTTAAGCTGTCTTATTTTAAGAAAACGAGAGTACAAAGACCAGGTGAATGGATAACCAGCAACAAAAAGCAAGCAAGCAGCAGAGATGAAGCCAGAATTCAGGCTCCTGAAGCCTGCAGCTGGCATCCTAATTACAACAGGGTGCAAAGTTTTTACTGCTGTAGAGGACACACAGTGTTTCCTGAACTCAAAGCAAAATATTGGTATGTGATTCTCCACTGAAGCACTTCCCACAGCTGCTCAGTTTAGCAGTACCCACGCTGGGCTCAGTGCTCAGCATTTCAGATGATGTGCATAACTCACAGAAGAACACAGCATCCACACAGCCTGCATCTTTCTGCTCACATCTACAACCACGGCAGTGCACAGACCAGAAAAACCCCCAAAGGATCCCAGCGATGAACCTGCAGAACCCGCCCTCCAAAGGACCATCTTATTTCACTTGTAAATGGAGCACATTAACTCAAAGCAGGATTGAGCCCTGTTACACTGATATTTATGGTTACTTTTGAGAACGGAGCTTTTCCTCCAACGCTGCATCAGTAATTAATTATGTTAAGAACTGGGTATGCAAGTGACTGCTAACAGCACCGGAGTTAAGAGTCAAGCTCTATCCTTCAAAGGCTCTTAACAGGGCCATTAAGAACCGCAACACAACAGGCAGGCACGGGCTTCGAGGCTGTGCTGATGGTTTCTAAGCCTGTTCAGCAGCGCTCGATTCAAAAGTGGCCGAGCAAAGCGCACAAGTGAGAACTCTGCCTCTGCACAGCACGGTTCCCTCCTCAGCACCGGGCTGCGCGCAGCGACAAGGCTGGCTTTCGCTTTGAAAGGGACACACTACTGGGAAACACCGGCCCACAAAGCACTCCGAGGCCCCTTCGCCTCTCACAGAAGCGAGGAGCGGTCGGAAGGGCCCCTCCAACCCCCTCAGCCGTGGGCTGGGTGCTCCCCACCAGCTCGGGCTGCCCAGGCCCCACCCACGGCCTTGGGACACCCCCAGGGATGGGACAGCGCGGCTCCGGGCGGCGGCGGCGCCCCAGCAGCTCCCGGTGAAGGATTTGAAGGATCTTCCCCTCACGCCTGACCCGCCGGACACGGACCAGCCCGAGGGGAGCGGAGGAAGCAGCCCCGCGCCCACGCAACGCCCCTCAATATCGGAGCCTTCCGCCCGCCGAGAACCGGAGCTCCGCAAAGAGCCGACCCCCGCCCCGCGCCGCCCCGCGCCCCCAGCTCTTACCTACGCGGGGGGCTCAGGCTCCCGCCCGGCGGCCACCGCCGCCTTCTGGCTCGCCCTCAGAGGCCGCCATTTTGGGGGAGGGACACGGACTTCCGGGCGGAAGTGGGCGGAGGGCGCCACCCCTGGAAGGCGGAAGTTCCGCAGGGCGAGGCGGCCGGCCCGGGTTGCGCAGGCATGGCTGGGCACGCGGAACGGCTGCGCGCCGACCGCCCGCCTCCCGGAGACCGCGGGGTGCTCTTGTCTCTTGTCTCTTGTCTCTTGTCTCTTGTCTCTTGTCTCTTGTCTCTTGTCTCTTGTCTCTTGTCTCTTGTCTCTTGTCTCTTCTTTCGCCCCGCTTTTCCCACCTGCGGGACGTGGGGCGGCTGCGGTGCGCTGTGGGACAGCGGAGACGTGAAGCGTTGAACCCCTGGAGCGCCTCAGCCCCGATGGAGGAGCGGCTCTGCCCCCCCCCCAGGCTGCCCGACGCCTCCCGCCCGTTCCTAAAGCTTTTTTTAATTGCTTCTCTTGGATCTTTGCCCCGGTTCAGTCCCAGGACAACGAGAACAAAAGTCCCCACGGGGTCACGTAAAGAAGCACTCCAGATAAGACTATTTTTGCACTGGCATCTTCAGCACAGCAGAACAGGGCTGCGTCCGGCTGATTCCCAGAAGGGAGGTGCCAGCAGAGCAGAGCCGTCTCTATCTGCAGCTCTGAGTGCTGGGCTCCTGCCACGGGGGGAGCAGAGCAGCCCCTGAGCACTGCACCCTAAGACACCACAGCCAGGGATGTGGCCCTAGCCTTGCCCAGCACAAAGGCAGCTCCCTTTGTCCTGCTCAGACCTAAATGCAGGGTTTGTCACGTTTGGGCTCTTGTTGTTAACAAGCACTGCTCTCAGAACACTTCAATCATCTGCTTGCATTAATCGAAGCAGTTGTGTCATGTTTTTTTGAAACGTCCATTCTCCAGAGCTTAACGTGAGAGGTTCTGACTCTCTCAAGTCACACCTCTAACACCACCTCCTGCTCTGACTCACCCCATGCTGCCACAGGCACCAAAGTAGCACCAAAGCACATCCTACAGGTAGCGCTGCCCTACAGTGCTGTGCTTGTTCCCTTGAGGACGTGAGCTCTCTGAGAACAATTGCTGTAGCTCCATCAGTCATTGTAGCAATTGGACAGATCAGTACAACAGGAAAGGCATTACAGCAAAGGTGTGATGATGAAAGGACCAGCAAAATAGAAAGGTGCTATAAAGAAAGGGAATTCCGTGTGAAGAAAACGTGATTCTGTGGAGGAAAATTGCTTACCTGTACGAGAAGATTCTAGGTTCACGGGGGAAAACTTCACTAAGAAGGGGTCTCCAGAAAGAAATCCTTCCCTGGGGTAGTCAGCCCTTAAATGGGGTGTAAGAGAGGAACAGACAGGCTCCAGCCCTTCTGGTTGCACAGATGAATCGCCTTCACCTGTGCTCTCAGGGCTGACTGGGTCTTTTCCCTGGTGCTCAATCAGTGGTTCAGGCTGGGACTCAACAATTGCCCTACAATCATGCATTTCTATGGCTTAAAATCCCCTAGAGTTATTTGTTTAGTATGATACAACTGTGAACAAAGCAAACACTGGAAGAACCAGCACAGATCCTTCCAGCCTCCTCCTGTGATCAGTGCCATCCCAGCAGTTGGGGCCATGACACAGCGCTCGCCTCCTTTCCACTTCTCACCCCAGTTCCCATTTCAGGCACGAACCTGATGACCCTGCAGTCCCCTCCCAACCCCTAGAAGCTTCCTCAGGAGCAATGGAGCCTCTATCCTAATCACCACCTCTGGATTAGGAAGGGACGGACTCACACATGAGGTAGTGAGGTACCGTGAGGTGGGGTGAGCGTTGTTGCTGTACGAGGAGACAGCAGCACCACAAAGGAAAGCCCCCCGTGAGTTCTTGAGGCTGCAGCACAGCCCCTCCTGCAGTCAGTGATGGGTTTTGTGCCAAGCACAAATGTCTATGATCCTTTGTCTATGATCCCAAGCAGCATCCCTGGGAAGTGTTCTGCCTTCCCCAGAAGAAGCCTTTCCCAGGCAGCTGGACCTCTGGGGGGCAGCAGTTCCTGGGGGAGCAGGATCAGAGACACGAACATCAGGGCCCCGATCCAGCAGTGCTGGCTTGCAAGCATGCTACAGCTTGCTTGCTGCGGCCATGTCAGGGTGTTTGGACACATTGCGTGCACTAAGTTCCTGTTTCTTCCCACAGCCTGGAAATCCCCTGACTTTCCACTGGGTTGGGGTACCCTGGGTCCAGCTGGGCCCATGCTGCCCTACAGCTTTAACAAGGGACAGCACAGAGGGGGAGAATGGAGCCACAGCTCTGGGGCTGGCCTGTGCCAGACCATCAGAGGGATCTGCAAAGCCCCCTCAGTCCTGGGGAGCCCTTTCCCGGAGCGTCACCTCCTGGGAGCAGAGCGCAGCTGATGCAGCCCGGGTGGGAGCTGCAAAGGAGGCAGTGGGAGCTGCTCCTGTCTGGGGTTCTTTGGTGTGGATGTTTTCCAATCGATTCTGCCCTTGTGCTGCTGGGAACCCGGCCCTCTTGGGAAGGGGAAACACAGCACTTACCAGAATTTGGGCGATCGCTTTCCAGCACTTTGGACTCTGTGCCAAGATCAAAGTAAATCACATGTGGCCAGGCACTATCATGAGAGAAGCCTATAAGGGAGCAGAGACAAACAGTGTTACAGGGCCCTGAGGAAGCGAGAATGCAGAGCTGTTGGTCCTGGGGCAGCTGTGCCTCCTTCTGTCCAGGCATTCTCTGATCCTGTCTCAGTCTGGCGTTCTCAGCCCTGAGCTCCTGCTGCCCAGAGATGGAGAGAGGCTCATGGAGCCCAGTGCTACTGTGCTGGTTTCCCTCTTTGTTCTTCTTTTGGTGTTCACCGAGCTCGCTTGTGTGTATGGCCATGTATGCTGGCAGGCTGCTCTTACTTTTTAAATAAAAGAGATTTCTGTGGAGCTTAATCACTTCCAGAAGAAGGGGTTAAAACACCCCTTAGTGCAAAACTCAAAAGAACAAAAATCTCAACTTATCCCAAGGGAACCACTACATGGGTCATATTGGAAAAGCTTTTTCCAATGCTTTCTGCACTTTTTTTCTAACACTGTCCAAAAGCAGATGGCAACAGCTGGAGGTGATGCCATTTCCAGGACTGAGCCTCTGGGAGCAACTGAGTGAAGGTAGGCTCTGCAGGGCTGTGGATGCAAGGGGCCTCAGAGCAGGGACAAGTGGGGACAAGGGCATGAGGAGACTGGGACACACGAAGCCCTGCAGGCTCATGAGCTCGGCCAGGAGGTGGCAGCTCTTGCCGCTCTGTGGTGCTCTTGAGATGCTACTGCTGGAATCCAGCAAGGAGAAAGACAGTAACATTCTTGCCTGCAGCCTCCTCTCGAGAGGAGAAAACAGCCAAAAGGTCAGGATGGGGTGTGAAGGAGTGATACAGTGAGAACACAGCCAGGCACAGCAGCACTAACAGCACCTCTGGCCTGAGAATGTCGGGACGGACAGTTCATGAGGACAGACCTGTGGTGAACTGTGGGGTTTGGCATTGTGTGAGACTCAATGGCCAGGTCCTCCCCCAGCAGCCGGGTGGACACCTGGAGGACGCTGCCATGCACACGAACCTCCTCTGACTCATCCAAACCTCTCCTGTCTTTGTTTCTGGTCACGCAGCGACAACACACAGCAGAAAGCAGCCGCTGCCCTCCAGCCCAATGCTGGCCTCGTTTCAGGGCCGCTGATTCCCTGCTTCACCTCTGAGAGCCTACAGATAAAGGCAGCACCGAGCTGTTTACCGTCTGCTATTCGTTAATGTCCAAGAGCACGGAGACACGCTGGGACTGCCTGATGGGTGCCGGCCTCCTCAGCGCTCAGCAGGGGTCTGCAGAACGGCCCATGGCGGCAGTGCGTGAGGGCAGCACGGCGGGGCCTCGTCTGCTGACAGAATTCCTGCACGCACGGCAGGAGTTTAGCGCGTCACGTTTAGCACCGAACGCGGGGATCAGGAGAACAGACGGGCTGTGATTCCGGAGCGTTGCTGCAGCGCTAAGGACGGGCTGTACATCAAGCCCCGCCCGGGCCGACCAGGGCGCGGCGGTGCAGGCCCAGGCCCAATGCGCGGCGCCACTCCCTCCTCCACCCGTCTCCATGGCAACCACTTCCCTTCGCCCTTCGCCCTTTGCCCTTTGCCCCCTACGGCCGACGGCGCTGACGGACAGCTCCCTCAGCCTATCACGGCGCGCTTCCCTCTACCAGAGTGAAAGGGCGGGCTGGAAACTCCGCGAGCCAACCGGAAGCGAAAACCTCTGGGCCGGCCCCGCCTCCTCGTGGCATGACCGCAGCCAATCAGCGAGAGAGTTCTCGGGGGCGGGGCCGGCGCGGTGACCAATGGGCGCGGACGTCGGTCGCCAGGGAGGCGCAAGGCCCGGGGTGGGGGGGGCAACGGCGGGAGCGCGGCGGGGCCGGGCGGGGGCGGGAGGTAAACAAAATGGCGGCGGCGTGCGCGCTGCGGCGGCGGCGGAGAGGCTAAAGGGGCGCGGTTCGGCTGCGGCGGGCCCTGAGGCGAGTCCGTGAGGGCAGCGCGGGGACGGCGGCCGGTGGGGATCCCTCTGAGACGGGCGGGCGCCAGGGGAGCGCGGCGCCGGGGCCCGGCCCGGTGCGAGGCCCGGGAGCGGGGAGGGAGGACGAGGCCGCCGGGCTCCCCGCTCCGTTCCCCGTATCGGCGGCGCAGCGCGGGGCCCGGCGCTGAGGAGCGGCCCCGGCGCGCGGGGAAGGCCCTTCCCTGGGCCGCTCGCGGAGCCCGGTCCCCGGCGGCAGCGTCCCCTCGGCCCCGCGGCCCAGCAGGCGCACAGCGTTCTGCTCCCGCCTCGCTCCTTCCGTCTCCTCGGAGGCTCTGCGCTGTTCCTCCGGCCCCGCTGACACCTGTGGGGGCGGCCCGTGAGGAGTCCGTCCCTCTACCCGCACCCGGGCAGGGAATGGGGCGCTGGGAGCGCCTGGCGCAGAGGTTTTCTGCCTCTTGAGCCCGTCCCGCAGCTCCGGGGTTTGGCTTTCTGCCGGTGGGGTTTGGCTGTCCAACGCCCGCTGAGCCTGGGAACAGCAGCGGTGACACATCATGTGCCAGGCGCAATCCAGGTGGCTGAAGGATGCCCCTGGGAGATCTCAATAGGCACCGAAGGCCTCAAACTTTTGTAGGCGTGAAAAGCGAAGAAATTAGAATTGTTTCTGAAAACTCTTTCAAAGAAACCTGGTTCCAGCTTCCAAACGGCTGAAAAAAGCCCGAACGTCTGCTCTAGTGCTCGGAAGGTGAAGGCTGCAGGGCAGGAGTGCTTCCCCCACCATCCTGCTGGGAGCTGGTGCCTGTGCTGGGAATGGAAAGCCACGAACGAGACTTGGCAGTGGTCTGTTTTATGTGATGGTCTGAGGTCCCCAGGATGACCTAGCACTTACCTTCACGAACTGGGCCAAGCAAAAGGCCGAGGTGACTTGAAAGAACCCTAAAGGTGGGACCAGGCCAGGAGCAAAGCGAGTCCCAACCTGATCGTGTCTGGTCAGAGCTATATATTCTTCTTAAGAGACGCGTTTCTGGAGCAGACCTGGATCTTTTAGCATCCACTTGAGCTGGAAGCAGCTCATAGTTTGTTTTGTTTTCTTTTGTTTTTTTAATTAATGTTTGTACAATCTTCTGGATGTTTTTTTTCAAGAAGGAGTAAAAGGGAGTGTTGGAAACAAACAAACAGGATTAAAACCCTGAGCGCTTAAGGAAGACAAGTTAAGGAACTTAATCCAGGATGGATATGCAGGAGCCTCAGCAGCTGGGTATGTTTGGAGAGAGCGAGCTGATGTCTGTGGGGATGGACACTTTTATTCATCGCATTGACTCTACTGAAGTCATCTACCAGCCACGGCGGAAAAGGGCCAAGCTCATTGGCAAGTACTTGATGGGAGACTTGCTTGGAGAAGGATCTTATGGCAAAGTCAAGGAGATGCTGGACTCTGAAACCCTCTGTAGGAGAGCTGTGAAAATTCTGAAGAAGAAGAAGCTACGCAGAATTCCCAACGGGGAGGCAAACGTGAAAAAGTGAGTAAATGTTTCTGGTAGCTGGGAAGTGAGGGGGTTAAACTTGAGTCTTTATTTTCCAGCTGAAGTTCTGCATCGTTTCAACTAACCACGTAACTTTGTGTTTTGGAAATGCTTCACAAGGTGTTAAGGAAGGCCCTCCGTCCTCAGCTGCGTGGCTGAGGGCTCCTAACTTTGTCCTGGCTGGGGACAGGGGCAGGGAGCTCAGCTTCAATGGCTCCTTCAGCTGAATGGGGGTGCAGCAGCACTGGGCAGTGTGTGTGTGCCCAGGAGGGGCTGTGCTCTCAAACTCTTCAGACAGTGATTGCTGCCACCCACGCTGGTGCTGGGATGTGATCCCATGCGTTGTGGGCATACCAAGCTTTGGGTTTTATTCTTGGATTCTCTTCTGGCTAATGAGTTTAGGAAGCAATTCAAGGCTCTTTTCAGTTCGTTTCTGCAGTTGTAAAATAGAGACAAGGGTTGTCAACCTCTTTTCAGTGACTCAAGATCTGTGCTTGGAAGGTTTTCCAAGTGCCAGTTACATACTGATTAATCAGGGCACAAGTAACTAATTAAAACATTCAGTGGGGAGAAGCCTAGTGTTATGCTTCATTTGCAGGACTCGTTAGGTGGAACTTTCCCTTTCAGCAGCATTGTGCCCTGCACACGAAGACCTCACAGCCTGTTTCCCACAGCAAGCTGTTTATTACAGCTCTGAGAGATGGCTGTTTATCTGCTGGGAGGGGAGAACCTCCTGCAGCAGCAAGAGTTTGCACGGGGCTTATCTCATAGCAGGAGGGAGGGCTGGGGGTGTTTAGAGGACTCTTGTGTTGCGCCCTGAGCTGCGACGTGCTGAGTGCAGGGCCCTGACCCAGCAGAGTCTTGTTTCTGTTTCTCAGTTTGGTTTGAGTTTGTGAGCTCAGCTGTGAGGTACTTCACGTCCTGTACCTTGTGTCAGCTCCTGGGGTTTGCCTTCTAACCTTCAGTGACATGCATAGTGACAGAACAGGCGCTGGGTTCGGCGCTGGGACCTCCCTGTGCTGGCTCAAGTTCAGAATAAGAGTGAACTGCTGGTTAATGTGTAATAAAATGTTTCTTGTTTTTCTGCTAGAGGCATGGGCGCCCTGTTCCATCCCTGCCCCTTCACTTCTATCAAGAGCTCTGCTGAGAAGAGGGAGGTTGTTTCTTTTTTGCTTGAACTTTATTTTTTTTTCTCCCTGGTAGTGAAGAAAGGTTTCCAAATAGCAGGGGAGATGTTGATGTCAGAACTATGGGGATGGTGCTGAGTCCCAAAGTGAACCCTGTAGAAGTTTTATTCATGCATGGAGCCGGTCTGAAAATGTCTGATTTGCCTTCATGAGGGTTAGTTAGTGAAGCAGACTACCTGAGTTCTGCTTTGTTTGGTTGTGGATGTTTTTCTGGCTCAACCTTGCTTGTTTCAAAACACAGAGGCAGGTTTTAAATGTTGCCTCCTAATGAGGGCTTACGTGGGCTCAAGTTCCTATTTTTGTCACCTTGTCCTTCTCTTAGGCTACCCATTCATTTCCTTGATCTACATGATCAGTGGTGATTTTTAAAGACAAAATGCTGTATTTCTGCCATACCCCACTGCAACACAACTCTGAGCTAATCAGAACCATCCAGCCCTGCTGCGATAGGCGGTGAGAACCATCTCCTCTTTGAATGAAGCTGCTGATCAGGCATCAAAACCCTGATGGTCTGCCCTGTCAGTTGGATGGGGGGAGCACATGGTGGCATTTAACAACACGTGTGACCACGGTAAGGCTTTCTTTCCAGGTAGTGCTGGAAAGCACTGTGTGATCTCTTTTTAATGTCACGCTGCTTGGCCGCACTCCATTGGTGTTTGGCTTTCTTCAGCTGCGTTTGAACAGCTTTACTGAGTGCTTTATACCCTGCAAGCTGTTGGCATGTAATAAAAAAAAAAAAAACCAGATCGTAGAACCAAACAGCACGATTCTGTTCCCATTCTTTGTTGAAAGTTACTCATTACTTCGCTCATTAGTAAATATGTAATGCCTGTTAGTGAGTGATACTTGCAGTCCTGCTGGCGTCCTTATCTGCAGCAGGGTGTCTGCAGCACGGTGCGTGTCAGATATGATTGTGATGAGCTGTGTAAACTTTGCAAACATCCTGACTTCAGCTGGTGTCCTTTGAGATGGAAAAATCTCCTCTCCCATCCCTGGCATGGAAGCACTGCTCCGTGCTCACTGCCTTGCCAGCACCCCAGCAGTACGTGCGGGCAGAGGGCTCTCCCAGGGCAGGATGCAGGCAGCTGCTCTCAAGCTATGTGAGGTGGATGAGAGTGGGACTCCTGAACCCTCAGTGAGTTGTTTGCTTTGCTGCAGGTCACAGAGTCACATCTGAAGCAGATCTTCCTCTCTGTGGTTAATTTCACATCGTGCTGCTAACGTGTTGGAGCACCCTGGCAGCGGGGCTGAGTGGCTGTACTATTTCAGTCTCAAAATACCTCGTCGTACTTTTCTTCTTCTTTCTCGACTGTGAAGATAGAGCTTGTTCCTCCAGCAGTCTGATCTCCCATCTTGGTTTCTAACGGATGCAGCTGTTTGCTGCACGGTGGCTTGGTTTGTATGGCAGAGATGTAATTGATTTATAATGATGGCCTCGTGCCCCGTCCACTTATCACAGGACGCCTCAGCATTGCTGCTGCAGCAGTGAAGGCAAAGCTCCTATTCACAGTGTGTTGTCCAAGAAATTTCCTAGAAAACAGTTCCTGGACTGTCAGCTCTTGGGTAATTACATGAGCAAGTAATACACAGGGAGCAGTGACAAGCAGGGAGTAATGAGCAGCCTGGGGGGTGGGACAGGTCTGCACCCAGACTGAGCACACATGGGCTGGAGATGTGGATCTCGTTGTGCAGTGACAGTTCTGGGACCTCAGGGTTGGGGCCGAAATGCATGATAGGGTTATCTCAGCAAATGGGATGATTCTTCTCTATCCCCACAAATAATCCAGTTCTGCTCCTGGAAGGTGAGCCTGTAAGAGCTCTGTAAGCCCTCAGTGCTCGTGTTGGAGTGGGACACATCTCCTAGCTCAGTGTGGGGGATCTGTGTGCTCCCAGTCCCTGCAGAGGGAGGCTGGGGTGGTTTGGTCAACCAGCTGATGCTATGGCTAATTGCTGCTTCCACTTCATGCCAAGAAGGAGTTCAGTAGGATTGCCAAAAAGATGAAAGAAAATTTGGAGGAGTGTTTGTCTCTAGCAGCACAAATTTAATAAAACTGTGTGCTAATAGCCTCCCATTTTAATTAAGTGTTTGGGACTTTCTCTGCATATCCCCAGTGTCTTGTACTGTACTTACCATGCTCGGTGATTACTTAGATTTGAATATATGCTCATTAGAATTCTTCTGAGGCTGAAAATGTGCAGTAGGCCTGTAATTTGGTGATTTGCTACGTGGGCCTGCGAATTGAGAGTGCTGCTGAAGGAAGGGTTTGCTGTGAGCTGCAGGGCGGGTGCTGGAGGCCAGGATGGCCTGAGGCTGACTCATCCCAGCCTGCCCATCCAACGGGGGAAGTCTGGGGTGGGGTGGTGGCACAATGCTGTGCTCAGCCTTGAGGTGGGCAGTGAGAGCTGCCTGGCTCAGACCTGCTGTGAGCCCATGCTTCTGGGAAGCTCAGTTTGCCTGGAAAAGATCCACCAGCACTTGCCTCCAGTAAAATCCTAACAGCTTGCACCTGTGGAGGAGCCTTATGAAGCAAAGGAAGGGAATGCACCTTCAGGCAGGCTGTCAGCTCGGATCAGCCGTGCTGCACCTTTCCTCTGGAAGGCAATTCTTCTGAAAACTTTGTAGGTAACATAGTTTTAAAGGGTGTGAACATTGTCTTGCCTTTGTGGATAAGGATTTCTTTAAGAGTTTGTAAATTGTAAGAAATCTTCAGTGGAACGAAGGCTGAATCTGATGCTTCAGTGATCCATGCAGGGGCATTGGTGGCTTCTCAGCACCTTCCAGGCATGCAGGATGAGCAGCAGCTTTGTTCTGGCAGCAGCAGCAGGCCCTGCTGTTTGCCAAAGCAAGGAGATGAGGCTCAGTCTGTCTGGATGAGCTCAGTGTGTCTGGCAGTGTGCGGGAGCCTTCCATGTAGGGGATCTCTGCTCCCTGCTCCAGGATGCTCAAGGTTTGACTCAGGGTCTGTGTTCCAGCAGTCTGTCCTGCTGTACACCAGGGGGCTTCGTGCTCTGGAGAAACAGAACAGAGTTCCATGGTGCAGATTGTTGCAGCCACGTAGTAGTGTGAGGTGAGTGGGTGCAGCAGTGATGGCCACAATGCAGAGGCCTCCCTAGGAGTTGGGCTTGCTCCTTTTCTGTTAGTGTAGGCAACAATGGGAGCGCTGCTGCACTCATTTCACCATCTCTCTCGTACAATCTTTCTGGTAGATTCATTAAAACATAATGAAAATGTAGGAAAGGTTGCAGTCCTCATCGTAATCCAATCTGATGCCAGCTGCTAGGGAAGTAGGTTTATTTCTCATTCCTTTCAGTACAAATACAGTGGTCTGACAAAGTCCATCAGTCGTGTTTGGTGTCAGTTTCTTCTGCCATCCTCCTGGCTCTGTGCAGCATGGTGAAGCACCCAAGCACCTGGCTGTGCTTCAGACCAAGTGCCTTTCCCTCTGCTGGGGGAGAGATCTGACTGCAGAAACAAGGATTACAATTGAAATTTCATCTTGCTTTTTCAGAAGGATCAAGGAGATGAAGTTGCAACAGCTGGAAAGGTCCTGAAAACGTGGATGAGCTGCAGGCACACGGCTCTCCTTCCCTGCACTGTCACTGAAACATCACAGTGCAAAGTGCAAAGAAAGCAGCAGGGTGGAGTGTTCTTTGTGGTTAGCTTGGGGGGGTGGAGGTGAACACAGGCAACTCCTGACAAAGTAAGCACTGAGGTCCATTTAAGCGACAAATTCTGTAACCCAAATGGGATTGGAGGTGGCTGTGGCCGGGCTGCCTCCATTCCTCAGCCCTTTCAGTATGCAAGAGGAGCTAAAAATAGAGATAATCTTTCCTCTGGGAAATGGGCTGCTTGGCCCCTGCCCCGGAGGTGGGTGTGCTTCGCTGCTGTTTGGGATTGGTGGCTCACAGTGTCCTTCTGGGGGAAAGAAACGGCAGAAATATGAAATATTTATCAGGTTCTTAAAGGTGGAGGAATTGGTGTTTGTGCTTTCAAGCAGCGTTACAGGGAATGAGCCTCTAGGATGAGGGTTTTAAATGCGTTCCTAATACTGGAAGCTCTCTGCCTTCGCAGGAAGCAGTCCTACTTAAAGGTGTGTTTGCTCTGTCCCTTGCTGGCTCTGAGCTCAGCCGTCTCCCTTCATTATGCAGGAACTTCTTAGAGCTCTGCTAATGCTGGCTGCAGTTCTATGCTAATTTAATCCACTTCGGCCTTTTGGTCATTACTATAATTAGAGTGGCTGCATCACTTTGCAAATCTGTCTGCCATTTAAACCAAACACTCTTCTGAGCTTTGCCTTGTTATTCCAGGTTTCTGTTCAGCTATCCTAATTCTTAAAGCCAACTTGTGTCCTGCATCTTATGAGCTCTTTGGAGGAACTGTTACTGGTTTGCTGATCAGACATGATGCAGCACCAAGTCATTGTGCTGGTCGTGGCTCGTTACTGGAGATGGTCTAATTGTGCAAGCAAAGGGTGAGAGCTTTCTGAGCTCCATGCACTGTGCTTGGGCAGAGGCTCTCCCTTCTGAAGCTTGTGTTCTGAGTTTCTTGCAGTGCTGCTTCCAGCAGTGCAGGCTGGTAAATGTGGCCCTGCTTTTCTAAGGGACTTAGCAATGGTAAGAAGAGGGGCTGGTGTGTGGTTCAGCACCTGCCTGGAGCAGAGCAGCTGAGTGGGGCTGAGTGCTGCACTGCCAGCCAGAGCACTCTGACCTGCCTGGCCTGATCCTCCTGTTTCTCCTCCTGGCAGCAGTGGGGTTCTGCAGGGTGACTTTAACGTAAAAGCTACTGAAATCTGGTGGTTTGGGGCAGAGTACGAAATCCCAGGAGACAAAGATCAAAACAATGGATGTGGAGTGGCACCCAGGGGTCAGTTTCCATTGCCAAGGTGCAGCAAGGCACCTTCCTTGGGTTTTATAGTTCATCTTTGCTTTCTGCTGAGCAGGATCCCTGGCTGGGGAACCTGGGGCTGCACTGTGTTAGTGGGGAGGGTTCTCCTTGTATCCAGCCCCCAGGGAACGTTGTTATGGGCTAAACTGGAGCTCAGGAGCACACAAAGCCTTCTCTCAAAGAGTGCAGAGAGGTAACCTTCAGCAAAGCAGCTGGGACTAATACAGTCCCTAATACAGAAGTGTAACGATCCGTGTGATTTAGAAACATTAGTTTCATTCCACAGTAAGGAAATAGACTTTGAAAATGTAATGTTTTTCCTTTTCTTTTCCTGCAGGGAAATCCAGCTCCTGCGACGACTGCGGCACAAAAACGTTATCCAGTTGGTAGATGTGTTATACAATGAAGAGAAGCAGAAAATATATCCTTTTTAACACAGCTGTTGAAGGTTTGAATTCTTGTTATTTTCCACCCTAGTGCTGAATCACTATAGTTCTGCTTTTGTTGAGGCTCTTCTGGATGTTCCTTAAACTTACAATTGCTTCCACTAGCCTGTTGTATGCCTGGAGTGCTTCTACTCTTAATGCTTTCTTAAAGTTCCCCAACTTCAGTGTGAAATACTGTCCCCAGGTTACACATACAGGACTGTAGTAGAGGAGAACTGCCCCTCCAGGCTGTTGTATTGTGTGACCTTCCCCACTCAGGCATGAAAGCAGCTGCAGATCTGTCTCTTTCAGCTGCTGCTTGTAGCTGGTGGTGTGTCAGGGCTTTTTTCCTGGAAGATGGACCTGTTACTGTTTACGTTTTGCAAGAAGTCAATTTTTGTCAATTTTTTGTCTATTTTTTCCTTTATGCCCTTGGCAGTGATCAGTGGATTTTTTTTACCCCTTGAAAAAAAATGAAAAATAAATAAAAATCCATTTATTGTGGCATCTGGCTGCCAGCAGTGCTGCCTTCCACAGGGACAGCCGTGTCGTGTGGTCTGGAATGAGATGAGATGGGCTCCTGCCCCGGTCTGCTGAGCTCTGCTGTTCGTGTGAACGTCCCCTGTGAAGTGCTTTCAGTGACCTACAGCTTGTAATGGTCATGAGATAAAAAGTATTGCTCCTGTGAGACGTGCAGCTCTGGAAACTGAGCTGTGGCTTGTGATCTCAGCACATCTTTCAGACTTCAGTGTGCTGTTCCAATGCGTGGTGTCTTACAAATATGCCCAGATACCAACTGATGTGCTGCTGTGCCTTAACACACGAGTGAAATGCAGGTGGGTGGCTGGAGAGTCTCTAGTGAGTGGCCTTGGTCCAGTCTGTAAGCTTACTGAGCTGATTTGCTGTCGTCTGTGTTACAAATAGCTGCTCTTATTTTGACAGTGTTTTCCAAATACTGTCTTGCAATTACAGTACTTCAGAAAATGGGTAATTTAATTTTGTGCTTTAATTAGATCGAATATTCTGCCACCAAATCATTGATATAAAAAGCATGACAACTTTCACTTGTATTTTGTGTAGCCTTAACAGACTGAAGGGGCTGTAATTCAATTACTGTCTGCAGAAAGATACCATTTAATTAAGAAGAAGCTGGGATGCTAACGGGGAAGCATGTCGAAAAAGAGCCCAAGAGAGACCTCGTGTGTTGGTAGTAGGTGATGACAACCCAGAATGGTCATTCAAAAAAGTTTTGACCTCTCTCAGCTAGAAGGGGTGGTTTTGCTTCCTTACTTATTTAGGGGGGGGAAAAAAGGGGAAAAAATCCTTATTTCCAGAATGAACAATGTGGCATTTGAAACTGGTCCTTAAAAGAAGGGAGGATTCTGTTCTTGCCTGAGTGTTGTGCTGCTGGTAGGAGTGCAGGCTTCAGCTGTGCTTATTCCCAGGAAGGTGGTGTTTTAACAGCTTGTCTGTCTAGTCAAAGCCTTCAAGGATTTCCTTGGTAATAGGAAAGCTGTGATGACTGGATTAAAAATATCAAGCACCTTTAGTATTTAATGGGCTGCTCTGCTGGCCTGCTGATGCTGGGAATGCAGAGCTGGTGATGAATGGAGAGCTGATCCAGGCAGAAAATAACTCCTGTTGAACAAGCAGCGTCGCAGCTGGCACCCTGACTTGACAGCTTCTGTTAGCAGTGTGTGCAGCTGTGTGTGGGAGCAGAACCCTATTGATGAGCAGAAATGAGAACTTTGTCTTGGGGCACCTGTGCTAGATCTGCTCTGCCTGGAAGTTTGTGCTGGAATCTGGCTGACTGGCCAGGAATGGGCAGCTGCAGAGGAGGGGGGTTAGAAGCAGGTGATGACACCAAAATCAGGTGGTTCTTTCTAGAAAGAATGAGAGGTGAGCTTTATTTCCTGACTGCTATAGTCTGTATAATCCACTGTTAGTACTGTTTTCTTGAAGATGGGAGAGTTGCTGTCTTCCTTGTCACTGTGATACACATAGTCCCTACTGGGGTAAGAATTTGTAAGAATGAAATTTGGGTTCTTGCTGCTGTTTTTGCTTCTGCTGATCAATCAGGTGGCATTGTGCCCATCACAAAATCTACAGCACTGCAGCATCTCTCTGAAGAGCAGCTCATGTGGGGGCACGAGCATTAATGCAGTGTTTGCCCAGGGGTTGGAGCTGGGTGGGATGTTTTACAAAAGGGCAGCAGTTTCTAGCTTGGATCCCACTTAAAATGCAGGTCATCTCTTTAGCCTCTCTTGCCTTGAGAGCATCCTGGGAGATAAACAACTTATTTTGGGCTTAGGTTAAGAAGGCATCTGCCAGGATTAATTAGTGACTGAAGAAATGTGTTGTTACTGGAGAACATGGGCTGCCTGCATGCCTGTGTCTGCACTCTGCATCTCAGAGCTGCACTGCCTTGCCAACCCACCAGATGTCTCAGGGTCTGTCACAGCCCCTCAGTTGCACTGTGCCTTTCCAAGCCCTGGGAGAGGGGAGCAGAGCAATGACTGCTCTGCACACTTCTGTCACTTCCATTGTTTGGCCCCAATATTGAAATACAAGGAGACGAAAACTGGAACATGCTGGAAGAGACCAAATACTAAAAAGTGCCACCAGCTCTTGGCACTCCTGTAGGTTTTCTTAATCTGTGTGTTTTCCAAAAAGCTTTCCAACTTTCTAGGGATCCTTTCCTGCCAGTGAAATGCTGCTGTGAGGATGGGATGAGCAGCAGCTGTTAAGGAGTGTGCGCGCACACCTTTTTGGGATGGGAAATGAAGAATAACACCTCAGTGAGGGCACAGGAGCTCACTTAAATCCCAGGTATGAGAGGGCACATGGCAGCTGGGAATGGGGCTGCAGTCCTCGTGCAGCGCCTGCCTGGAAAGCAGCTTACCCTGAAGCTTCCTTAACACTGTCTTCACGTATATGGTGATGGAGTACTGTGTGTGTGGGATGCAGGAGATGCTGGACAGTGTCCCAGAAAAGAGGTTTCCAGTTTTTCAGGCTCATGGGTAAGTACAGGTTTGTTCCTTAGGCTGCATCAGCTTCTCATCGCTGCTCTCTTAAATTCAAGGGTGCACTCTGCTCTGTTGCACTGCTGGCTGCCCACTGAGTAAAACTAACTTGGTGTTATGAGCCCATTTGTTACATCCATGGGAGGAAAAAAAAAAATGAAAGCCTAATGAAGCCATGGTGGAGAGAATCCTTTGATTTTGGGAAGAAAAGCATCTTTCTGTTGAATTTTGCTGATTTTTCTTTTGCTGTAAGTGATGCATGGCAACCTTTCCTGGCCTTTCTGTGTCATTCTGCTAGGATGTGTGCAGTGGAGGAATGTGTGAGGGCTTGCCTGCTCTAAATGGGATGTTGCAAGCAGCTCAGTGTCAGGAAAAAAGATGAAAGATCTCTAGTAGATGAAGAACTGTCAATATCCAGCATGATGTGTTAGCTTGTTGGTGGACAGGCTGATTGAAATCCATTGCACCATGCAAGTAAAGGGACTTTAGAGTTCTGGAGATGGATGTCTGAGGCTATAGGTGGCCTCAGTGAAATGCAGGTGCATTAAGACGGGCAATATTTCTGCATTCCATGAGATTAAAAGTAAGTGTGTGAGCAATTGTTGCCATGCTGTCACTGTACAATGCTTTATGTATTGGTGGTTCACGCTTTTAATCTTTGGAAGTGCTTGACTCTTGTTTTCTTTACCTGTTCCTCTAGGTACTTTTGTCAGCTTATAGATGGCTTAGAATACTTGCACAGCCAAGGGATTGTCCACAAGGATATAAAACCTGGGAACCTCCTGCTGACCACCAACGGGACGCTGAAAATATCTGATTTAGGCGTAGCAGAGGTACGTGAGAACTGCAGTGAAGTGGGAAGTGTGACTTTCTGGATTCATATCACCTCTGTGGGATCGATTGACTTATTGATTGTCCTGCTGAACTTGCAGAATGCTCTGGAGTGGCTCTGCTGAATATTTATTGTAACTGGCAAAACACTTCTATCTCATTGTTGATAACAGCACCAAACTTCCACCCAGGAAGCTTTTAGATGAGGATGTTAATCTCAGATAAACCCAGAAAAGCCCAGAAGTGTGGTGAAATTGATAAGCAACATAACCTTGTACTTCTTAATATATGGAGACTGTCTTAGCAAGACAGGGTTGGTGAAGGAAATGTCACTGATGGTGTTTAACTACAGTTGCATGTTCTCATGATATGTAAGTAGACATTCAGTAGCAGAGTTTTCTCCTTTTGTGAAAGTTCTGACCAGTTACAACTTGCACGCCTTGGAAGTTTGAAACTAATGGGTTTCTTTGCTGCAGGCATTGCATCCATTTGCAGAGGATGACACGTGCCGAACGAGCCAAGGGTCGCCAGCATTCCAGCCACCAGAAATTGCCAATGGCCTTGATACCTTTTCAGGCTTTAAAGTAGACATCTGGTCCGCAGGGGTCACACTGTAAGTGCCCATGCAGCATCCAGGACTTGCAGTGACAAATGACACGTCCCCAAATAGCTCAGTCTTGTGCAATCTGCTGTCACCATTGCTCTTGTGCGTGGTGTTGGGGGGGTTGGGGAGGGTTTATGCAGCTTGGCCTATCCTTGGGATGTGTGTGTGTTCCCTGAAGTGCTTGCAGTTCTGAATAAAGTCATCTCCAGTCTTAGTGAGTAAGTCTCTGCCAGCCATTTCTCAGCATCTGAGACGCACAGTTGCTGTAATAATAGAAACCACAAAGTGCTTGTATCTCTAGTATTTATTTTTATAAGTTTCTTCCATTCCAGCCTGTCAGGAAGATGTCTTTGTGGTTTTGACTCATGTGAATGAAGAGGCTGTGATATAGACAGACAGAGTTAGAAGAGGCATTCCAAATACTGTCAGATATTCATCTTTTAGTTTCCTCTTACCTCCTTTTGGTTTATGCTGTCATGTGAGAGCTGAGCACCTGTTCTGTGTGCTTCATCTCATACAGCTTCTCCTTCTGCCTTTACAGATACAACATTACAACGGGTCTGTACCCCTTTGAAGGGGATAATATATATAAGTTATTTGAAAACATCGGGAAAGGTGACTTCACAATTCCAGAGGATTGTGGTCCTCCACTCTCAGACTTATTGAGAGGTGAGTCTCCCAAGTGGCTCAGAGTGAATGGGTAAAATTTAGAGGTGCAGCACATGCTCTGCTCATAAAGGTTGGGGAGTTTTGTTCTGAGTATCCTGTGACGGTATAGGATCCTATTAAAAAGGGAGGTAGGGTTATTTATTTTGGGGTAAGACAAAGATCTTGAATACTGGTGTTCTCCTGAGATGCACTAAACCCTTGGTGGACTGTACTTTGTAAGGTTGGTTCTTACATGGATTCTTGTGCTCTAAGCAGCTTTTAAATCTGAAGACAAGGCTCATGAGGTTAAATTTAAAGTGACAGGTGAGGACACTTGATTACATTCCTTGCCCAGGCATTCTGTATTGTGAAATAACGAGTACTCAGGTTCTGCTGTCCTTCCTCATCAGCCTCTCCTCTAAGTGCTTTAATCCCAGTTGTCTTCTCCCTTCCCCTAAAATTTCAGTTGCAGATATTGGAGCAAAGTGGCTGGACCCTGTGGTAGAGACAGGAATAGCACCTTTTAGGTAGGAGGAGAGGATTGGTTGCCTGTGTGCTCTTCTCCCAGTCACTGGCTGTGCAGCAGCAGGTAGGATGTGGGAGATCCTGCTCAGAGTTCCTGCTGCCTCGCCAGGGGAATAGGTGCAGTATGCTCCCCATTCCTCAGCACAGGTTTACTCACTTCCCTTTGTCTTCAGCCATTCGAGGAGGGTCTGGCTTCAAATACGAAATGAAGCTGTGTCGTTTCAGGTGTTGGTTTGTTTTGTTTCATTCTTGCAAGCAGTTGGGGATGAGTGTGGGTGAGTGGCTATGGGGTACTGAGGAAACTGAGTCAGCTTCACTTCCTGCTGCCCGCAGTGTCATCAGGTCAGCTCCTGATATGGGTGTTTATTGCTAAACCAGGGGCTGTCTGCTGTAACCATACTGAGGCCAGCACAGTGCTGCTGCAGTTCGTGGCTTGCTGTAAAGTTAAGAGTTTCAGAGCATTCACAGCCTTGATTTATCCTACAAATGGCTGGCTTTTCTACCTCTGCAGTGCAGAATCCCTGTGAGCCTCCTTGTTTGAGGCTGACTTAGCTCCTCTGGTCCTGTACTGATGTAATAATAAGAAATCTGAACATGTTTAAAGCATTGACTGGCCTGAGCAGCTTTTGGAAACTATTGCATCAGGTGTAGCTGCAGATATGGCTACAAATGAAGGCCCAGCACTTCTGGCTGCTGTGCCCCAGGCAGCAATGTCCCAATCTGCCTGTGGTGCTTGCTTTGAAAATGCTGGCTCAAAGCACAGCAGCTCTTTATGAGCTCAGGATTTGTCCAAATGGAGTAAATCCAAAGGTTCATCTAGCTTGGTAGCAGTCTTCCAAAGCATCCAGCAGAAACAGATGAAGTTTGTGGTAAGCCTCACAGTTGCACTTAGCATCATCCCCAGAGGAAGGGTGGTTGTTTTCTTTTCTTGTCCTTGGGATACTGATAGTTTCAAACCGCTATGCTCCATTAGCAGAATAACTCCCTTTTGTTGCTTTTCCATCCCCTGGATGAGACTCAGTCAGACTCTCTAACTTTTCCTTCTGCCCCACTTTAAACAAGGAGCCTTGCAGCTGATGCTGCTGTCCAAAATGTGCTTGAGTCAGTTCTTCCACCCAGCTGCTGTCTGCCTTTGGGTGCTGCAGAGATGCATGCTGACTGCACCTGGTAGCAGAGGAGCTCACTTAGGGCACGTGGCCATCTGTCTCTACCAATTTGGCTCTTCCAGAACAGTAGGAAATAAGATTCCTTTTGCTGTTCTCCCTCCAGTCCACCTCAGAACATTCTCCCACTCCTCTTGTTGTATGCACTTGCTGCACAGTGAAGCTGGCAAAAGCTGTTGTTCTTGCCTGGTGTGATATGCTTTCCTCTGTCTAGGATTGTAGAATGGCTTGGATTGGAAGGGACCTCAAGGATCATCATGTTCCAGCCCCACTGCCATAGGCAGGGTTGCTGACTGCTAAATCAAGTACTAGATCAGACTGCTCATGGCCCCATCCAGCCTGGCCTTGAGCACCTCCAGGAATAGGAGGCATCACTGCCTCTCTGGGCAGCTGTTCCCAGCACCTTGCCCTCCTCTCAGTGAAAAACTTCCCCCAGCATCTAATCTAAACCTTCCTTCTTTTAATTTAAGGTCATTCCCCCTTGTCTTTTCACTGTCTACCCATGTAAAAAGTTGATTTCCCTTCTGATTACCTGCCTCTATGTCCAGGTAGATGACATCAGGTACCCTTCCTTTGTCCACCGATGCCATCACTCCATCACAGGAAGCCACCAGATGGGTCAAGCATGACTTTACCTTGATGAAGCTGTGCTGCCTGGCTCAAATCACCTCCACGTTTTGCATGTGCCTTAACATGTCCTCCAGGAGGATCTGTTCCATGATCTTTCCAGGCACAGAGATGAGGCTCACCAGCCTGGAGTTCTCTGGGTCCTCCTTTCTCCTTTTCTTGTAAACAGGAGTGACGTTTCCCTTTTTTCAGTCCATGGGGACTTCATCTGACAGCCATGACTTTTCCAGCATGATGGAGGGTGGCTCAGCAACTGTGTCAGCCGGCTCCCAACAGAGCCTGATGGCACTGAGCACCAGGGCTGAGCCTTGCAGGAGTGATACTGCATAGCTGTGGTGGCAAAACTGGAGTGCTTTATTTGCTTCATGCTTTTCCTCCAGAACATCTGCATTTCCTGGTAGGTGCCTGCTGCTGCAGCAGGCTGAAATGGAATCCAAGGCTGCAGATCAGGTGTTCAGTGGCAGGCTGATGCTTTCATATAGCAGCACAAGCACCCTGAGCTCAGCTCTGTCTTACTGTATATTATACTTTTGCCTTTGTGTTGTTTCTAAACAACTTCTAGAGCACTTTGCAGTGCTGGGGGCGTTCATTCTGTCCTTAATGTGAGGAGAATTCACTGTGCTGCAAAGTGCTTGTTTTCTCTCTGGCTATAAGAGTTACGTTGACCGTTGTGGCAATTTGCCCACGAAACAAATGCTGGAATTTACTTCTTAAGGCTTTCTGTCCTTTTGTTGACCACTTTTGAAGCAGTGTTTTACTTTTTCCCCTTGTTTTGTTCCACTTTGCAGAAAAAGCAGAATTTAGGGGACCTAAAACTTCTGTGGTATTTGACTTGTGGCAGCGTATTTCAACCAATCAGTTGGGATGCTGCCCCTCTTCTTGTCCCATAATCAGAAACAAAGCTTTAGCTGTGCTCTTTGCTGATGGGAAAGGGGTTGGTACTGTTCTGCCTTCTGTGTCTGCAGTCAGGAAGCATCTGCAAATAGCCTTAAGGTCCTTCTGTCAGCATCTGCATGTGACTTATTGACTCCTTTCCAGTTCACTTCTGAGCAAAAAAGCAGAAAATGCAGAGGGTGAGCTTTTTTCCTCTTCTTCTAATGTACTTAGTGCTTTCTCTGAAGTTTTGAGACTGCACTCTCTGCATTAAACACCTGGGTTTATGTCCAGGCTCTGCTGCAAGCTGGTTTTGTGACTGGCAATGAGTTGGCTGGCTTCTCAGCATTCTGTTTTCTTACTTCCCTACAACTGCTGTGACCTTAAATTTCAGGGATGCGTTCTGATGACAATAGGATGCTTTAATGCAGTAACAGGGAATCCCCTGAGCTGGGCCTGTAACCATCCAGCATGAAGTGTCCTGCATTTTTCAAGGCTCCTCTGCAGAGGAGTTTCTGGTCAGGACACCTGGTTGTGCTTGTAGAGGATGAAGGAGAGGAGAAAAATCCATCTCACTTCACAAACTGGGCTTTTTCTGCTTTATATTGATGGCCTAAAGCAGTTGCCGAGTTAAAGACTGAAGTAAAACCCAGGTTGAATTCAATAAACTCGAGCTGTTAGATTTCTTCCTGCCTCTGAATGAACATACTTCAGATTGTGCTGCCTGCTTCCTAAGCAGCCGTTCTACACGATGTAACACCATGCTTGCTCAGGATTATTGAAATGTGTCAGCTGCGGTCTGTGACAAGGAGCTCAAACAGGATTGTGGTCTCTGGTGTTCACGTTGCCCCTTGGCAGAATTTGAAAGGGGTTTGAGATTGCTGTAACAAACACGACATCCCATGTATGGGCACAGCGGGTCCTGCTGGAATCCCATGGGGTGGAGGTTTGAAAGCAAGGCATCTTCCCAAAGATTCTCCTCATTGCAGCCTCTCTTCTCCACTCGCAGATAATCTGCATGGAGATCTTTACCGTAAATGGTAGAGAGTGTGTGTGGTTACTGTGGGCAGATGTTCGTGATGCTTTGCCTGGTGAGCAGTACATGATGTTTTGTCGTGATGAAATCGCAGGACTTCGGCCACAGGCCCGCCGCAAGTGAGTCACAGCTGAACACATCAATGTACGTTTTTGATGATTGGATGTTCTATTTTCTTTCTAACATTGCCCCAAATACAGTCCTTTTCCTTAAAGGAAGCTTTCTTGTTGCTCATTTACCTTATTTGTGCCTTTTTAATTGATTGCAAGATAACGATACAGCCCTTCGCCCAGGCACTTTGTGACTGGTGCTGTCAGACCCCTGTTAATAACTTACCCTAGAACCTTATCCTGTTTGCACCAGTTCCATCTAATCAGTGCCTTACGTTTCTCCTAGCCTTGTTGTTCTTTAGCATTTGAGAGAATGCACAATTTTTTCCTCCATCCAAAGCAAGCTGCATGCAAGGCTGTTCCAGCTCCTGTAGAGAAATCGTTCCTTGGTGTGCACAGACTAATCAGAAGAGCCTTGGGGTAGTACCACTGTACATGATGTTTCTATGAAGAATTTGTAGCTGCATCTGCTGGAGTGTGCAGGATTTTATCCCAGGCTTGATAAACTGGATTCCAAAAACACCTTCCTGAAGTATGGTCTTAAGAGTCAGCGTAGGAGAGCAGTCCTGACCTGGTTCAGTTGATATGATAACCTTGCCAAGACCAGCTCTAGTGTCTCTAGACAAATGAACAAAAACCCTTGGAAGCTCAGCTGTGAAGTTACTGTCAAATTACTGTCTAATAATTTTATTGATAGCCCATTTAGTTTAAAAGGAGTTGTGTTGTTTTTTCTTCTGAACCGCTTTCTCCTCACTTTGCAAGGAAAGAAAGAAATTGAAAAACAAAGAGGGAAAATCTCACCTGAATGTGAGAACTCCTTTACTGTGAGGGTGGCTGAGTGCTGGAGCAGGTTGTTTGGGGGGGGGGGCAGTGGGGCTGATGTCCTTGGAGGAAGAAATTAGAAGCCCCACTGGACACAGTCCTGGATGATGTGCTCAGGTGGAGCCTGCTGTGAGCAGGAGGGTGCAGTGTGGGATCCTTGGGGTCCTTTCCAGCCTCGCTTTAACTGGGACTGGGGGAGTTTCTCAAGTGTTGTTGTACTAATGATGGCTCTGCTGAGGAAACAACTTGGAATTAGCCCTATGGAACAACACTGCTGTTGTACTGTGACTGTTGCAGTACTTTGCAGGCTAGCAAGATTCAGGATCAGTCCTTTCTCTGCTGTGGGTGGTTCAAATGTCTCTTCCCTGCCTCTAGCTCCTCCCTTAAGTCCATCTCAAAATACACTTTTGGTGGTGATCCTTACAGCAGACATAAGTGAGCTGTACAGCTTTTGGCACCGTCACCAACCACCTCCTGCTACGTGCTCCCAGTTCTGGTCCAGTTGCGTCTGGTCTGCTGATGGCTTGTTTACAAGGCTTTGTTCTGCTTGAGGAAATACCCAGGGTAAGGAAGTGCTCTTAAGGCTGAGGGTTCTTGAGCAAGGAGCTGTTGCTGTAGCTCCCGTCAGCTCAGCTGTGTGACGTAGCCTTGCGGTGGGTTTTGTGGTCTCAGCAAGGCAAGAGTGCATTTCTGCTAAGCCCTGTTTAAAGCCTTGAATGCTGAAGGCCCTGGTGCCTTGAGTTCAGGTAACCAGATGCTTGTGGTGCACCCAGCAAGTTTTCCCATGGTTGGTTGTTCTTAACTTCCATCACAGCGATATAATGTGGATCAATAGTGATGCCATCTGCTTAAAGCTATTCCTGCTGTCATCAGCACTGATAAATCTTTTCAGATTGCCATGGGAAACAGCATGTTGGTTTCTGAGGGGAAAATAACATCAGTCCTTTCACACTGTACCTTTTCTTGCCATGTTCTTTAGCCTTGAACATCTTAGGCAAGCAGGCATGGCAGTGGGCTGGCTCCCCAGCTATGAGCTTTCTAAAATCCCTTTGGTTTGGTATGATGCAGTGGACCAGGCTTTCACAATGTGTTTTCCCAACCCTTTCATGTCATCTCCAGAAGTGGCCGCTCCAGGAGCACCGTGTAAGGAACCTGCTGTCAGGTTTGGAATTGAGACTCAGCTCAGTGCTTTTAGGAGCAGGTGGTGGACTTCTGCATCCTTGGTGGGCGTGTGGGGGTACAGGCTAAAACTGAACCGAAGGAAACTCTTTGTCTGCTGGGGGAAAAGAAAAAATCTCATTGTAAGGAGGAAAAAAATGGCTATCAAAAGCTCGTTTCCTTAAGCATGCACTTGTTTGGAGTGTTCAAGCCTTGCAAAAGCATAGGTACTCACAGTGGTGGCTTCCTGTTTTTGGTGTTGTTATTACAGTTGTCCCTGGGTTGTTGCTGTTAGTGATGTGATGCAGACTGAACTGATGAGGAAGGTATTGCTAATCAGCTCTGATCACACACTACTGATTTCTCTCTTCTAATACCTTTGTTCAGCAGCACTGCAGCATCCCATCTGCAAAGCCCTTGCAGCTTCTTATTCAAATGGCAGATTCTCATTCTAGCCCTCTGTTCCCAAGTGCTCATCTGAAGATACCTCCTGTCCCTGTGTGTCCACTGTGTCCTTACAGTGGCCCTCCACAGTAGGTTACCCCATCCTCTTTCTCTCCTGTTGAGAGGTCTGTTCTGCTCCTGATTTCCATTCCCCTCAGCTCACTGCAGGCTCCTGTTCTCTCCCCTCTTCCCAGAGCCCTTCTCCTTGTGCTCACCAGTGCTGGTGCTTCAAGAACAGCGAGAGGCTTTTATCCAGCAGATGCAAAGCTGCTTGCAATGTATAGCAGTGAGAGTTTAATACCCGTTAGATGAATATATTCTTGGAAGCTCGGTTGGAGGGATTTTGGATTCTGCTGGATGATTCTCATTAGGTCCCATTGAACAGTCTCTGAAAAATACAGCAAAATTTCCTGTCTCACTTCTGAGGAGTTGTGAAGCTTTTTCGAGATCGTGGAGCAGAGTGGGCATCTCAGAAGTCTGCTTTATAAGGAATCCACCTCCTTCTTTTCCAGGGAGAATACAGATAAGCTATTTTCTCCACATTCCCCTCTCCTCACCCTAATCCCACTGATCCTAGCAACAGGTGCCAGAAATCAAGACTGGCTCAGGCAGAAGGATGAATGATGGGATGGGCAGCAGGATCATTTGTGTCAGTTCTCCCCAGCTGTACTTCCAGATTAGAATATCACTGGACTGTAGAGTTTCTGGGATGCTGAGCAGATGGATGTGTCATGCCTTAGGCCTGGGCTCTTCCACAGAGAAAGTTCAATAGTGTTACCTGTGAAATGCAAAGTCTTGCTGTTCCTTGCCTGGAGACACGTTTGGGCTTGTGATCTGGGGCTGTACCAGTCTGTCCCTGCAGGGTGAAGGAGGGAAAGGTCATATCCACCTTGCAGGTGGATCAGGAGTCAGCACTGGGGTTGGGGTTTGTGCTGAGCTCTCTGGGGCTGATGCAACAAACGTTTCTGCAGGTAAAAGTGCCCAAAGCTGCCAGGAGGGCCAGGCACAGGGGCAGGGTGGTGGGAGGGAAGGGCAGCACTTTATGCTTCTCGTCTTCAGCTTGGCTGAGAGCCTCTGTGATCACACCTGGACTTTTTCTCCTTTTCAGGGATGCTTGAATACGACCCAGCCAAGAGATTTTCAATACAGCAGATAAGGCAGCACAAGTGAGTGTTCAGCTTCTTCCTATTAGTCATTCTCTTTCTGCTTCTTATGCTAATGTACCTATGCTATTGCTCTCAACTCATTTTTCCTTTTGACAGCAGACACATGGAAGTCACTAGATAACCTTCCTCCAGCTCTGCTGGAGCTCTGGCAACATCCATTTGGCTTTTTTTTCCCCTCCTATTAGAGCATCCGGTTAGAGCATTTGAATTGCTAACGAGTAAATAATGAATATGTTGAAAATATGTTCCTAGTGTGACTGGTTCTTGATAATTAAGGGTTCTGGGTAATTTGTTTCAGAGGCCAGCTAGCACTGATGGAGCAGGGGTTCCCTGAAGCTGGTTTCAGTAATGTGTTGGTTTTCTGGACAGTCTGGTGACAGAAATATCCCTTCATATTTGCTCCATATGGAATCAATATGTTCCAGGACAATGGGATTTTTTTTCTTTTTCTCTTTAATGTCATCCTCCTCCTTCCCCCAAATCCTCTGCTTTATCCTTGCCTTTGTCTGGGAGGGGGGAATAGGGGGGAGAGGTCGTTATCTCTGAGGTTTTTTTTCCCTTTTTTTAAAGGATCTGTTTGAACACGCTGCCTCTGAGCAGAGATTTCCTGGGCGGATAAAAGTACAAGAACAAAAAAGCATCATAAGGATGCTTCAGCGCGGAGGCTGCATTAGCTTATCTCCTGTTTGAATAGGAAGTGCTTCTGAGGACATGCAGAGCTGCCTGCTGGACCGCAGATGCTCAGCAGAGGTCCTGCCTACAAGCTTGCCCAGAAAGCTTCTGGGAGCCTTGTAAAAACAAGGCTCTGATCCTGTAAGGCAATGGGCCTGCTTTGTGCTGCCTGCGGGCAGGAAGAGCACTATTTTTATTTTTTTGTTTGTTTCTCTTAAAAAAAAAAAAAAAGTGGCAGTGGGTAGCAGTGTGCTGTTAGACAACGATCCCTGGTAGCTGTTATGGCATGGGAGATGTCTGCAGGAGCTGTAGAACAGAAGCAGACAGGCTTGAACTGCACTGGTGTTCTGCAGAGGAGCAGCTGCAACTGTCCCTGCAAAGATCAAAGGGGCTGGGGGGGGGGGCAAGCCTCATGTAGCTGCCTGGGTAATTAATTAAGCAGTCAGGCAGAGTCTTCTAATCGTCTCCAGGTGCTGTGCATTGGTTGTTTCACTGGGTCTGGGAGATGATAGGAGCAGGCATTTGCTTTTCAAGAGTGCCCTTCCCCATGCACATGCTTCCCAGTAAAATAGTGGGTTACAAAAGACACTGCTTGGGGCTGGCCTCTTAAATGCTGCACAGCATTTAAAGACACCATATAGAGCTGATCTTGGAAACAATAGCTCTTGCTGTTAGTGAGTCCTTCTGCCATCTTCCTCTGAGGGCTAGAGAGCTTCAAGTTAGACAGCAAAGCACTGTATCCCTTTGTGGTGCTTTGTAATGAAGTAGTTGTGCTCATTGCAGTGATGCTGAGTGGTGAGCAGCTGCCACGAGCTCCAACTGATGCCTTGTCAGTAAGCACAGTGAGGAAGCAGGGCAGGAATTAACTCTGTGGAGCAGATTAGCAGGTATTTCAGTGAAAACACAAATGCCAAAAGCTCTTGTTCCTTAGCAATACTGTGGGTCCAGGTGCTGCGCTGAGCTGCCCCTAAGCTTGGGCCAGTGTAGGTGGTTCTCATGTGTCTGTTAGGATTTGAGCTACTTAGCCAGCTCCTTATATACCTGGCTTTAGCAGGGAGCTTTTGCATCAGCTCTGAAGCCAAGAGGTTTCCCTAGAGAACCCTGCCTGGAGGTAGCAAGCAGGAGGAAGTAGAGCGTGCTCCTGGCATGGGGGGCAGCAGCATCTCTGTGCTTTGTGGGCACAGCCTGCCTTCTAATTGGGCACAGCTGCTGCTGGTGAGGCTTTAATCTCATAGCACCAATAGAGACTGAAGAGAGTCTGTACCTGTGAACACAGGAGCATTTCCAAGGTTTAGTCTCTTATTAGTTTTCTGTGAGCTTAGCCAGTGCTCCTTAACAGGCTTTTCTCCCCTATTAGTAATTGCCTCCTTCCTCCTGCTGTGGCATCCTAATAATTACATCACACACGGCAGAGCCTGCAGCCCTGGGCTTCGGATGTGGCTGTCCATCTCCTTTTTGTGGGGCAGCACTGTGCTAAAGAATCCGGCTCAGTTCTCTCCTTTTTTTTTCTTTAAATAGAAGCTTTGCCCTTAGCTTAACCAGACCCTGCTTTATTTAAAACCGAACAAAGCAATTGGAAGGACAGCAGGCAGTCATTCAGATACTGTCAGAGGGTTTGGGGAAAGCATTTTGGTAGAAAGTGCCTTAATTTCTAGAATTTGTAGACATCTGGTTGGGGTGGAGGGAGATGTTCAGCAACGATTTTGGGTTTCTGGACTCCTCTTAGCCCTCCTGAGCTGCATGGATGGCCGAGTTTCTCCTGTACAGTGATGCCTCTCTTCTGGTGCAGCATTGAGGGCATGAGGCTTTATCAGTGGATGTGGGGAATGCTGAGCAGGAATTGAGTGCTGCTTGGTAGCACTGTAGCTGCTGGAGGCAGCTTGATGGGGCAAAGCACTTCAGTTCCTCCTTTTGTTCTCAAAGCTATTCTCAATGCTTTTCCCCTGCAGTGGCAGCCCTATCTGGAGAATTCTGTAGGAAGAATCTGCTCAGTGTTGCATCTGCCAGCTGCCTTCCTCCTCTCCTCACTCTTGCAGCTGAATTCTCGCATGAAATTCATGCTTCAGCATTTTCTTGTAATTCAGCAGGACTGAGCTAACTTCTCTCAGCCCATTTCTTGAATGTTTGAAAAGCATTTCAAAGCAACGCGTGCAGTGCAGACCCAGGATTTGTAAACTGAAATGAATTAAAACTCTCCCAGCCTGTCATCCAAGTTTCTGAACCACCAGAAGTTGACCCCTGAATAACAATGAACGAGCCTTGAAACCTGCTTTTCCCAGAAGGATCTGGGGAGGATGATGCTCAATGAAAAGTGACACTTTTAGTTCACCTCCATGACTGCTGTGTACTCCTGGGTGGGGGTGTGGAGCAGTGAGGATGTGCTGCTGAGAGCCAGGGAGCAAGCAGCCCTCTCCCTGCAGATCATTCATGGTCTGCTCTCTACCTCGTGCCTTTGCTGAAGGGCTTAATGCTTGTACACTGCAGTTTGTAACTAATTCACTGACCCTGCTGCAGCACTTAAAGTGATGAAGTGGATGCAGAATTCTACCTCTGTCCCCTGTTTCCAAGGCAACCATCTTGCCTTCCTTCTCCAGAAGTGTCACACATAATTTGTTCAGTCATAGATACGTTTGCAAGAGTTTATAGCAAGGAAAGGAAGGCACCTCCAACTCTTGTTAGCAGCGCTGCTTGCTGACATGCTGTGCTGCTCCTGACTCCAGGATCACCTCAAAGGTTGGAAACACGGAGCTGCTGGGCTGTGCTGCATACCTGTGCACTGCAGCTCTGGGGAACCCCTTCTGTCTCTCTGGATTCCTTTTCAGATGCTGAGTTTGCTCCTTGGCTTTTGTGCCTGACTTGGAGGGGTTTTCCTTAACCTGCCCTGTGGTGCATGTGCTTCTGGACTCTTCCACCCCTTTGCTGTGGTGTCATGCAGGGATCTCTCCGTGTGTTGGCGATGTGAGCTCTCTTCCTTTCCTTTCCTGCGCAGGCACCTGGGTCTGTCTCACTTCCCTGTGGCAGGCACATGGGAGGGAGGGAGGCTTTGGTTCTTCTGCCCACGTTTTGCAGATCAGTTTCGTAATGTGACTGTCTGCTGCGTGAAAGGAAAGTGAGTCTCCATCTGTGCACAGAACACCTCTCCTCTCTCCGTAGGAGTCTGAACTGTGACCTTTGGGTCTTCCATCAGCGAGGGGAGAACTGCTTCTCTTACCTGTTTGGTTTTTGTTGTTTTCTTTTTAATGAAACTGATCTGAGGAGCAGAGCACCTCCTGCTCCAGGAGTTGGAGCAGTGGCTGCAGGGGCCGTGCTGTGTGTCTGCTGAGCAGGGCAGGCGTGCAGTTGGCTGCTTCTTGTGGTGACTGTGACCTTTCTGAAAGCTTGGAGCCTTCAGGCAGCACCATGGGAGGTGGCAAAGCTTTCATAGCTGCTCCTCGCTGGCAGGACATCGATCTGCAGCCTGACATCTGCTTGCAGAGAAGACTGTCCATATCCAAAACAAGCAAACTGAAATATTTGTGGCCTAGAATGGGAAGTGAATTAGCTGTAAGTATTCGGAAGAGGCAGCTGTGCTTACTGATTCTTATTTTAACCTTGCTTATACCAGAACTTGAGAAGAGCAGTGTGATGACTTCTGATATAAAATTCGAGCTGGGAAGCTGCAAAGCAGACAGACTCAAGAAGCACTGGTTGACCCAGATCCTTTTTTTCATTCAGCCCTTCACCCTTGTTATCTTAGCTCCCTGTAGATCATAGCAGCTCTGTCTGGACCCTGCTTCTTATCTGGCAGGTTCACAATGAATGCTGTGCTGCTGTCCAGAGCCCACGCTTTGCAGGCGTTCTTAACAAGCTTGCAAAGTAGTGAGAGGTGATCTCTGCTGCTGCTCCCTTTGCTCAGTTTTAAGGCCTGGAAGTGGCTAAAACAGCCTCACGGGCTGCAAAGAGCCTGCCAGAGGATGCTCTGTGCAGGCAGTGCTTCTGAGATCTGCAGAAACTTATTTTGCCTTAACTGATTAAACAGCAGCCTGCTGTAACACTAGGTAAGCTGCTGTGTGTGCTGGTGCAATTGACTCAGAAATCACTGGTAAAATTGTTTGGGGATAAATGATGAAATAGACACTCTGTCAGCAGTGCTCTGACCCAGGCTGTGTTCTTGTGTTGGTGAAAGCAGTGAGGGAGTGCTCAGTTCCATCCACAGCACTGATGGGAACGGAGCTGCTCTGTGGCTCAGCCAGTGGTCAGCAGCACCTTGAGCCAGAATGGGGCATTTGTGGGAGCCTGTGGTCCTCAGCTGAGCAGCAAATCTTCACTAATCACATTTAGTGCTGGTGTAGAGAGCAGCATCTCTGTCCCTGCTGGAAAATTGCTTGCCAGGAAATGCTCTGCTACTCCATAAAGAATTGCTTGAGGCTCCTTCCAAGAGGTCTTTGATTTTCTTAGAACTTCAATGAATTTCTCTGCTCACTCCATAGCCTCATTACCATGTATGCATATGCAAGTATTTGAAATCACCTCCCAGAGGATGGGATCATTATGACTGGAGTACAGTGATTCAGGTTTCAGCTGTTAATAAAAACCTATTTTTACTCTCCTGGTAAGTAGGACAGAAGGAAAGAAAGAGGCAGAGCTAGTGTTTTTATTTTGCTGCATTTCAGCTGCTGGAGATTTGTAGGCTTTCTCCCTTTAAAATATTCCTTTCTTTGGCAGTCGTTCTGATCTCATTTCTCCAGTATATTCCATTCTCTTTGGGTCCCTGGCATTTAGTTTGGTTCCCTTTAGCTCCAGTGCCCCTGGCAGGAATAGCTGATGGCTGTGCTGGATGCTCCTGCCAGGCTGGGTCAGCCCAGGCGATGTGTGCTATCTTGGCAGTCAGTTCCTTGATGAAAGCAGTCTCCCAAGGAAAGGAAATCAAATGATCAAATTAGGAGCATTGTGTGCCATGCTCATCACTGAGGAAGCCAGCCGCAGGATTTGCTAAAACCATTGGCCCAAATCTAGTTATGCTGGTCCTGTTGCCTTCCTGAACTTTCCTTCACTCTTATAATGCTGCTCTGTGCACCAGAGGTCAAACTTAACACATTCTGTCACCTTCCCAAAGATGCTGCTTTCACCAGGCTGCTGCTGTAGGGATGTTGGTGGATCCTTGTCAGTGTCTGGCTGGGCTGTGCTGACCTCCCAACGACTGGGGCTCATTCCTCCATGCAGACTGAGCAGGGAAGGGCCAGATGTGGTTCTGTGCATGGCAGCAACGTGCTCAGTGACAAACCACAACAGCTTTCCTGTTGGATCTTCACCTACTGAAGTAGGGCCTGCCTCACTCTTTGGTGCTGCAGAAGGCAAGGTGCTGCCTCTCTCCACGACTCAATCTCATTGCAGAGGAATGCTGGAGGGTCCCAGCTGTGAGGCAGGGCTTTGAGCAAAGGTCCATCCCTCCTTTCAATCCCAGTTGATTCATCCCAGTAGTTACGCTTTCATTCATCTCCTAACTCCTTCCTTTTGCTGAGTGACTTTATTAGAATGCCACTTTTGCAGGAGGTGAACAGACAGTGATATTTTTAGCTTCCTATGCTTTTTGAGGGTGTTTTCAGTTGATTCCAGGCAGCACACTTTGGTGGCCTACAGTAGGAAATAAGAGCAGGGGAAAAAAGGCTACCTCCTGCTGTGGAAGAGTCTGTGTCCCTTTGTGCAGATCAGTGGTGTCCACACAACACTCAGCAAGATGCAGTTGATATGATGAGATTGTTTCTTTCCTTGCTGTGCAAAACCAGGAAGAATGGGTCCCAGTGCTCAAATGACATCCAGCCCACAGTGCGAGGGGAGGGGGTTGATATCAGTGCCCACCAAGAAACCAGACTGTGTTCAGGAGATGGTTCTGAATGTGGGAACCGTGGATATGCTCTACCTGCAGTGGCATGATGTTGCCTTGGAAGTTCTCTTTAACTCCACGTACCTTTGAATTGGGGTGGAATGGGGTCATCCCATAGTGCTGAGGATTTCTTTTTGCCTTCTGAAAAGTGAAGCTGTTCCTGATGAAATTTTACTCTTGGACTCTTTGTAGTTGGTTTCGTAAGAAACATGCTCAGGCAGAGACTCTGGTGCCCATACCTCCTAGCCCAGAAACAAAGGACAAGTGGAGAAGTATGACGGCGGTGCCTTATCTGGAAGATCTGCATGGCTACAATGAGGACGAAGATGATGACTTGTATGACATTGAAGATGATATCATCTACACTCAGGACTTCACAGTACCAGGTAGGAGAGAATGATGCTGGGATGAGAAGGACAGAGGTGACTCTTCCCTTGTCCATTTAAAGTTTTTTAGGAAAGGTCTTGGGATCTGAACGCATCCTCTCGGCAGTGGAAGAGAGTATTGATTATTAAGTGATGTGAATGACTCAGTGAGTGAGCCGTGATGCTCTGGATGCTTTGGTCCTTTATTTAATCAGCCAGGATGTCCCTTCCTGTGTGCTGCCCATCTGCTGATTTCCTTCCTTCATCCAGTAATAGCTTGCTCCTGCTGAACTGTTGTTCAAGCACACTTAATTCTCTTGGTTGGCTTTGCTAGACTCACTGAGTTATTTTGGAGCACAGCCCTGAAATGACTCAGTGTTCAGAATAGATGGCACATCTGGGAGAGAAGGGTGCTTGTAGCCTTGTGCTGAGCCTTTTTTTTTTTCTGCTCTAGTCTTGGTAACTCAGTGTTAGAATTGCCCCTTTCTTTATGGGGGGCTTCCTGTTGTTTTAAGGTAAGCCAACCAAGTAGGTAGAGGGGGTGTGGATTCAGCCATGTGGTTTTTACAGGGTGGTGGTGATTGAGCTCTATTCTCTCTCTGCCCCCCTCTGCACTTGTGAGCAGCAGACTGAAAGCATTTCCGTGCTGCCACTGAAGGCAAAGCTCAGCTTTACAGCTCTCATAGCAGCAGTGCTGATTCACTTCGTGACGGCGTGACAGGAGTTATCTGGCTGAGCTTTCCATGGCACAGGGAAAGCCCTGGTTTCTGTAGCTTAAGGCTAACCACACTGCTTTGGTTTCTTCCTTAATGACAGCTCAGTTGGCTTCTGTGGATCTCAGTGAAATCAAAGTCTGATTTTACCTGTGCAGGATTCTCATACCTGAGGGCCCTGCTTTTTCTCTTCATTTTCTGCTTAGGTGAAAACTTTCTGAAGCACGAGCACAGAAGAATAAAGCATTAGGCCTTGAATAGCAATAAACCTCATTGTGCCCAGAACTCCTTTGGGAATACCTGAAACTTCTTTGAGAGAACCCCAATTGCCCCTCCTGGCAGAGCTTTCCAAGGGGAGAAGAGCTGAGACAGCTTAGCTTAGAGCCAGGCTCACTGGGCCCTGTGCTGGGTGTCACCCCTGGATGCCAGCCCCAGCAGGGCTCTGCTCAGCTGTGCAGACACATGGGTACGTATGTGCTCGTAGGTGGAGCCTCCTGAGATGAAGGGAGCCACATCAAAGTGAAGCAGATCTGTTTCCAAGTGCTGATTCACTGGTGACAACTGGGTAATTTATAACCTTTTCTAATTGAGATGATGTCCTGCTGCCAGCTGGGTGACCTGCAGAGCTCTGTCCTTTGCTCTATTACATCCCATAGGGTTTTCTACTAGAGTGTGACCAGAGATGGACCTTCCCTCTTAGCCTGTGGGGGCTTTATGAAAGGGAGGCATCCTTTTAAAAATGTGGTAGGCTCTCAGAAGCATGCACTTGATTGCTAGGGCCTTGCTAAGTACAGAATAGGACTTGCCAGGTGCCTCTGTGTTGTCAGGGGTGACCCATTTCCTTCTGCAAGGGCTCCTGCCAGCGACAGCTCGTGTTCAAGTGCTCAAGGTGTGAAAAAATGCCTGGGTTTGAGAAAGCCATAACCAGTATCACTCAAAGCCCCGTTTTATATTTTAAACTCGATGTTTTCCACCTCTTGAAGCTGCTTCAGAAAGGAAAAGAGGTACGGTTGGTCGGTCTGCCCATAACCTCCCTTGGAGGGCCAGGTTTGCTGGCTGAGAAGCTGCAAGAGCAGATCTGCTGCAGCTCCCAGCCGAAGCCAAAAGCCAACGGGGTAGTCTGCTGCTGCTTCTTTGGCATCAGCATAGAGAAATAAGCTTGTGCATGTCTCTAACAGTGCCCTGTTGCTTCCCTGTGCATTCCCAGCTGCAGAGCAGGAGGCTGAGGCAGGGCGTAGAGGAGAGAGCGGAGCGCTGGGAAGCCGTGACAAGCTGTGTGCAGGAAGAAGCTATGCTCCCATTGGAAAAAGGCACAGAAGAGGAGTAAAGGTTAGCCTAGGCCCCAGAGCACTGCCTTCTCAGGCTTCCAGAGGCCTGAGCTGATGGCTGGTGCCTTTAACCAAAGGCTGGCTGAGAAGGAAAACTCTACATGACCTACATTAAAGGCGGTTACTCTGCCCCAGGCTGCTCCTGCTGACCTGCCCCACAGAATCCTGCCTCTTCTCACTCTAGCTGAAGTGTTTGGTTTCTCTTCAATTCCTGCAGCGTTGAGTAGCTCGTGTTGCTGCTTGGTTTGTACTCTTCTTTATGATTAAAAAGTGGAAACTTAGGAAGACTTGGAAAATTAGAGTGATTGTACATCCTGCAGGCTCAGGCCAGATGTGAGCGTTTTGGTTGCTGCTGAGCATCTCTGCCTCACAGCCCTGCAGCTGGGCATTGCACACTGTTGTTGGTGTGTCACCTCCCTGCTGCTCCTCCTGCTCAGGGAGCTGGGGCTGTGCACCATGCAGCAGTGCCTGCTGTGGAGGAGCCTGGTGCCCATGCCTATGCTGGGGTGATGTTCCCCTGCTTGGGTGCTTCTGACCACCTCTGGAACAGTGCTGTTACATGCTCCTCATGCAGACAGTGCTATTTAAACCCAAGTAAGGGCTGTCACATCAGAAGAGGACAGGCAAATTACTGGAAGATGTTTGAAGTTCTCTATGCAGATGTGCTGTTTCAGAGGGGGTGTAGGAGAGCTGAAGTTCAGTAGTGGCCCCATAGACCAATACTTGCCATATTGTACAGTGGCTGGGTGGGCTGAATGCTGTTTCGTGTCACTTAACTGCAGCATGGTGATGAGTTTTAGCCTCCCAGTTATTTCAAGAGCTATTTTGCACTGGGATGCAGTGAAAGAAAGCACCCTCCACCAGCCAGTCTCCAGGCCCTCATCCAGCACTTGCATGTTCCGCTCTCGTAGCGATCATGGACTGAGCTGGATGCTCCCTGACAGGTGGGTTCCTGGGGGACAGCAAACCCTGCAGTCTGGCTACAGCCTCATGGATCCCTGTGCAGCAGGAGGAGGGTTTCTCTGGGCTGTATGCTGCGGTGCTGCTCTCTGAGCAGCTGTCACACGGAGTCTTTGGCAGTGTGAACACGTGTGAATTTGTGTTCCCAAACCACAGGCAGTATTGGAGCACGGGATCCAGTCTCCTCCTGCAGACAAGTCACCTAAGGCTGCTTGCAGAGCTGCTTAGCAGCCTTATTTTAAAGAGATCTTGGCCAAAACACCACAAAAGGATAACGGGGCTGGTGTAGGCTCCCTGTGGGAGCAGTGGGGTGAGGAGGAGCCCAGCAGGATGCTCTGTGCAGTTTGTACAGCAGGGGCAGCTCGCACAGAGGGTACTTTGTCATTAGTCTTTCCCAAGGTTTCTCCCAGGATCCTTTGACGTTGCTCAGCTCTATCCCAGTGTCACATTTCTAACAGTGCCACCGTATTGAAGTAAAAATAAAGAAGCCAGCCCCCTTGTAAGTGACGAGTGAGCTCAGTTGTTCTGCTGGGCAGGCAGCGCAGGAGCATGCCTGACTCACAGGAGTGGGTGTTCAGGTGGGGAGGGGAGGAGGAAACCTCATTAAATCTTAGTTCAGAGGAAGAAGGGGCTCTGAGAACGTGCCATTATTCTTAAAGGGCTCTTTAAAGATTTATGCAGCTCTGCAGAGCCTTAAACGTGACATGCCCCTGGTTCAATTGGTGTTAAACATCTCAGCAGAGGGGAGAGCAGTGCGTGCCTCGCCATGGAGCTGCTTACCAGGGCTGGGAGCATCTCACTGCTGTGCTGCTGTGTTTGTGTTCAGGTGCTCTGCTTTGCTCTGCTCCCCCCGTGGCAGCTGTGTGGGGCTCTGAGCTTTGTGTCCCCTCCCATAGCAGTGGCTCTGAGGCTGGAAAACAAACCCTGGTGTCGGGGAGGTGCATTTCTCTCCGCGCATCCCTGCGTGCGCCTCTGACAAATGCGGTGCTTCAAAAGATGTCCACGGTTTTATTTTGGAACCTTTTCTGTGCCTGAATGAGCGGGATGGAGCCATTAAGAGCCGTGAGAGGCAGCAGGGATGCGCGTGCTCACCACCTCTCAGCCCTCCCCTCTCTCTTATTTTTAGCCCTGGGCTGATGATGGTCGGTAGGATGTGGCTGCTCGCGCACGCAGCGCTGGCCACGGCTTCCGCGGGGGCAGGCAGTTGCCAAGATTTCATCCTATGCTGAATTGTTATTTTCATTAATTTGAACGTCAGCAACTGTCAGTGGTGAAGGAGGTAAAATTAGCCTGCAGCTCGTCCTCCCTCCTCAGCATCCATAACGGCCTCCTGGGATTGTTCTTTTTGCTGGGAGGAGGGGATAGGCACACAAAAGAGAAATGAACTGTTGGGATATTTTCCCCCTCCCCAGTCAGAAATGTTCATTGAGCAGAGCAGCCCAGCCAAGGGAGGGGAAGGATAAGTGCCCAGCTGTGCTCTGAGGGTGGGTGCTGGGGTCTCTGCTGCAGCACCCAGCCCCCAGCTGGCACTGTGGGTGCAGGGCTGGGGCTTTGGATCCCTGCAGCTTTTTGGGGCTGAGGTAAGTGCTGAAGATGACTCTGAACCAAGAAACCTCAGTGATGTCCCCTCATGTCTCTGAATGACTTCCACCCATGGAGGAGGAGGATGTGCTGTGGGATGCGCTGCCCAGTGGGGAGCAGGAAGGAGCAGAACCTGGGTGCACACAGCATGCAGAGGGGATCCCCAGCCCTTCCCAGTGCCCCCTCTGCCCCGTGCCATGGGGTGAGAGCTGGCGGATGGAGCTGATGCTGCGCTCGGCCTTGGAGGAGAAAGGATGGAGCATCCTTTAAAGAAAATTATACATAATCATCTTACAGCTCTCGCTTCCACTCAAACCTCTGAGTCATAACTGAAGGGCCCTGGAGCGTGACGTTCCTGGTGGAAGGAAATTGCCGTGGCTGGATCCGGTGTGGGGGAGCAGGGGGACCTGACGAGCCCTTCCATCACCCCCATGGGGCTGCAGTGCAGTGGGAGCGTGGCGGTGCCCCTCCTGCCCTGGTCAGAGACCCTCTGTCACTCCCCAGGTACAGGAACGTGACTGGAGCCTGCACCAGCTGCACAGCACTGCGACACCTCTCTTGGGGGCTCTGTGCCCCCAGTGCTGAGTCACTGAGCTGGGCAGATGGAGAGGGCTGCTCTGGGGCGGGTGGAACAAACCCACCCCATCTGCGTGTCCATTGCAGGGCGCAGGGCTGTGCCTGATCCCTGCACAGGACAGTGCCTTTCCACAGCTGGAGCACTGTGAAACCTGCTCACCCTTCACCTTCACTTTCCTTCCTCTCTGTTCTGCTTGATGGGAGAGCGCAGGATGGCTCCATGCGGAGCGGGTGCTGCAACGGCCTCACGCTGCCTTCCCTTGCAGGACAGGTGCCTGAGGAGGAGGCAGGGCAGAACGGGCAGAGCCGTGGCCGGGGGCTGCCCAAGGCCATCTGCATGAACGGAACGGAGCCAGGACAGCTGAGCACCAAATCCAAGGCGGAGCGCAGGGCCAGCGCCTCCTCCAACCCCTCGCGCAAGGCCTGCTCTGCCAGCAGCAAGATCCGCAAGCTCTCCACCTGCAAGCAGCAGTGAACTGGGAGCATCGCGCTCTGCACAGGTACGGGTCAGGGTGGGGGGCTCGGGGGGTGAGCCCCCTCCATGCTGCCAGCATCGCTGCCTGGTGCTCTGCAGCGTGGGGAGGTGCAAATCCCCCCTGTGCCAATAGGGGTCCTGCAGCGCTCCTGCACGTGGCTCTGCTCTGTCCTCACCCCCCCTGTGCTACAGTCAGACCCCCTTCTTCTATGCCCCATCACCCCTTTCCCTGGCACCAGGACCCCCATTCTCCACCTCACTGCTCCCAGCATTGCCACCCTCCTGCAGGCAGGGAGCAAAGCTGCGGTGTATGGAGGCTGCAGCAGAGCACTGGACCTCTCCAGGGGTCTGCCCTGCTCCAGGGGTCTGCCCTGCTCCAGGGGTCTCCCCTGCTCCAGGGGCAGCTGTAGGACTGTGCTGGCCACGGCTGTGCCCAGACCCCCCCCCACACACATCTTTCTCTGATGCTCAGGGATGCTGAGCCCTCCCCGCTCCCCCCTCATCCTTCCGGCTCCCTCCGCAGCCCCATCCCTTCCTTCCCACCCCTCATTCATAAATGAGGCAGTGATGAGTCAATGCTCAGTGCTCATCCACCCCCGGCCTCACGCTCACTCTCGTCACCGGCGCTCCGTGGGGCTGAGGCTGTGTTATCTGTTTGGATCACGACCAGCTTTGTGGTGTGAAAAAAAAGCCAGAAATAAAAGCCCATTCCTCCCCCCTGCAGCTGTCAGACCCGCACTCGGCTTTAATCTTTAATTCATGGATAGGAGTGAGTCACCTGTGTGGGGAGGCACTGCGCTGCCAGCGGATGGATGCCTCTGCTTGGGGCTCCCCGGGGAGCTGCTGCTTTGCTGCCCCATAGCTGCTGGCTGCCCCATAGCTGCTGGCTGCCCCCCAGCTGCTCCTTGCCCTCTGCTCGGGGCTCAGCCCTCTGCCTGGGGGGGGGTCCCAGCGTGGTTGAGGCTCCTGTTTATATGGGGTGGGGGCAGCCAGGCTGGAGGCTGCCTGCTTCTAACGCTGCCCTCTGCTCAGTGCCATCAAACCTCTGAGAGCAGAAAGCTGTGGCTCCTGGCTGGGGTTCTGTGGGCTGCGTTTTTCCTTTGGGTTCAGCACGCTGGGCCATCCTGACCCCTCTCTCCCATTCTCCCACAGTGTCCCAGCATCCTCCCCCCGCTCAGCGTCTCCTGGGGGCAGCCTGTGCTCACCGAGGACCCCCACCAAGGAACCCTCCCTGCCCCCCCGGCCCCTCGCTATGGACAGTGCCCGGAGCCCAGCGCTGCGGGGAGCCCCCACAGCCCACCTGGGATGGAGGACCCCAGCCTGGGGGGGGGGGTGGAATCTGCCCTCCTCCCCATCACTCTTTGCCAATCAAGACACTGATTCTCTTTTTAATTTCACGATGGAAGGGTGGGATGAGCGGGGCTGGGGGGTTCCCCCCCCCCCTTTGCCCTGGCTGCGTAGAAGTCGTGCAAAGCCATTGCCGTGCACTTTATGTTTTAGACTACTGTTATATATTATATATTTTCCTCTTTTTTTTTTTGTTTTGTTTATATTTGCGGTATATTTAGAGATTCCTACACATCGTGATGTGTTTCAAATAAACCAGATGAGGAAAACAACAACAACAACAAAAAAAAAACAACCCAGGTATTAAGACAAAGCAAAACTCTATTAAACCTGCATGCTGTAAAGGGCTCGGAAAAGGGAATGGGTGCGTTCAGCGTCTTTTTTTTTTTTTTTTCTTTTTTTTTTTTTCCTTTTTTTTAAGAAAAAAAAACCAATAATAAAGTGAAAAGCGAGAGGTGGGCTCCTGTCCTTCCTCTGTACCTGAAGGAGTAGGGGGGGGGGGGGGGAGGGGGGAACGGAACGGTGGGATCCGCACGGTGAGAACGGCGCTCACAGCACTCACAGCCTTTGGTTTTGGTTTGGTTGGTTTTCTTTTCCTTCATTGATAGACTTAAAAACGCGGAGTTGGAGGTGGTGCTTCGGGCAGAGGCTCTGCAGAGGGGAAGGCGCGGCCCGACCTCTGTGCTCGCATGCAACGGGGGGGCACCGCCGACCCCCACCCTCCCCAACCCGCCCCCCTCCCCGTACCGCCGCACGGGTCGATGTGGGGCTGTTCGGTCCTTTTTTTTTTTGCCACCCGTCCTTGGGAACACAAATACCCCAATAAAACCCCATCCCACCATACAAAGCCAACCCGCCGTGCGAACCGAAACATCGCCTTCCTCGACGGGGAGGGGGAACAGAAGGGCGAGAAGAGAGGGGGCGGGGGGGGCGGCCCCTCACCCCACGGCCGCTCTGCCCCACGGGGGCCGCCCCCCCCGTTTCCATGCCGGTTCCCGGCTCCGGGCACAGCGCCGTTATTGCTCGTAGGAACCACCGCGGCTGCGGAACGGTTCCCTCCGCGCCGCCCCCCGCCCTGCCGGCGCGACGCCGCCCCGCGGTGAGGCTCGGCTCAGCCCCCCGCACACCGCGCGGACCCGCACCGCGTGCGCCCTACGCGGGGCTGCGATCGGGGGGGGCATCGCCGGCGGTTACGACCACCGCGCTCTCCGTGTCCGCCCGCAGCCCCTCCGCCTCCCTCCGCAGATGCCCGTACAGCCGCTCCTCGATGCCGCCCGCAATCTTGTCCAGCAGCTCCGCGTCGGGACGCGGCTCCGCGCACCGCCCCGGTCCGGGGCATTCCTCCCCGCCTCCGCGCTCCGGCCCGGTCCGGTGCTCCTCTCCGGGCTCCTCCACGATCACCTGAATCTCGGGTTCGGGCAGCGGAGCGGCGCCGGATTCCGCCTCGGCCGCTTCTTCGTCCCCGGCGCTGACGATGCGGGGCAGCGGCCCGTGGAAGCGGGCGTCCAGCGGGGAGTTGGCGCTGTCCCCGCGGCGCAGAGGGGTGCGGTGCCGTTCCAAGGCGGGGTACCGAACCCCCGGGTCGCTGTACTGCTTGGCGTGCTGCCACTGCTTGCGGAGGTGCGTGCGGGAGCGATGTTTTCCGCGAGGCGGGGATTCGTCGAACTGCGGGTCGTGCCGCACGAAGGCGTTGAACAGCGCGTCCGTCTTCTCGTCGATGCTGTAATCCCTCCTCGGCGACGGCGCGTCCCGGCCCGCCAGCATCTGCCCGTAGGGTGACCAGGCCAGGGGGCTGTGGGTGCGCATCGGACCCCCCCCGCCCACCGCGCCGCGCCGCGCTTCCTCCTCCTCCTCCTCCTCGTCCTCGTCCTCCTCTTCCTCGCCGGGCTCGCGGCCCTCGAAGCTCTCGAAGATGGTGCCCTTCCGCCCGGCGCTGGTGAAGCAGATCCGTTTCTCCGACGCCGTTTGATCCGCGGGCGGCCCCTCCTCGCCCCCCCGGCCCGGCGCCTCGATGGAGGCGTAGCCGCTGTCCATCTGCAGCAGCTTGCGCGTGCCGGGTTCCGAATCCTCCGCCTTGGGCCGGGCCCAGAGCTTCTCCTCGGGGCCTTCGGCCTCGTCCAGGGAGGAGGAGGGGCAGGGGGCCGCGCCGCCCGACGAGACGCTGTCCGCTCCGTCGCTGCGCACCGAGTCCTGGTCGTTGCTGCGCTCCGACGCGGCGTACAGCTCCAGCGAGGCGCGGAGGCTCCAGATGTCGTGGCCGACGCTGCGCTGCTCCGGGGCCGCCGCCTCGCTGGGGCTGTCCTCCCCCGGCTCTAACCTGAGTTTGAGGGGGGGGGGGGGGGGACGGCGGGGTCACGCCAGGGACGGCCCCCATCGCTGCGATGCGGAGCCCACCGTGCGGACCCCACCGCCCGGCGCCCACCCGAACCCGTCGCCCCCTAAAGGTGGGACCCCCCCCACCCCCGCCATGCACGGGCCGCCGCCCCCATCCCAGTCCCCTCTATCTACTGAAAAATACCTGCCGAGAGAGGGAGGGGGGCTGCTGGGGGAGGGCAGGAAGGGGCCGCCCGCGGGGTGGAAGGCAACGTCGTCGGTGTGGGCGATGTATTGGATGATGTCGGTCTGGTGGGGGTCGCGATCCTCCTGGTCCATGCTCTCACTGGCTGCACGCTGCCGCTGGAACTGGCGGCGCTTGGGAGACCCTGCAGGGGTGCGGGGTGGGGGGGAGGGGGGAAAACGGTCACATCCTTGCAGAGGGGCACAGCCCCCCCCGCTCGGATCCCCCAGCCCCCACCTCTCGTGTCCAGGCTGGATGCCCGCTGGGTGCTCTCCAGTTTCCATTTCTTGATCCTGAAGTAGGGGCTGGCCCCATCCAGGCTGGCGTGCCGGCGCAGGCGGGTGAAGAACTGCAGCACCGGGCCCTGCGTGGGGGCTGGGGGGGCATCCCCGGGGCTGGCACTGCCCACAGTTGGCCCCTTCCCACTCCTTGGCGCTGCGGTGAACTGAAGGTGTGGGGGAGTCGTGAGTGGTGGCTCAGCCCCGGGAGCAGCCATGCACAGCCCCGGCCCCCCCCGGCCCCACACTCACCGAAGGGCCCTCCCCAGAGTCGGAGGAGGTGGCGGGGCTCCCTCCAGCTGTGGAGTTGTAGGTGTCCCCGGGCAGCGCTGAGCTGGGGCACACGGCGTGGCCAGGCTGCGGCACGGCCCCCCCAGGGGGCTGTGGGCAGAGCACATCAGGGGCTGCACAGAGCTCTGCACCCACAGCCCCATCCCCACGCCACCCTTCAGCCCCCACCCAGGTGATGCCCACCCCCCCCCGGTGCCCACCTGGAAGATGGCGAGGCCGGGTTTGGGTGGGGGCCGACGGGGGGTCATGGCCAGGCTGTTCTCACTGGACTCACACTCATGGATGGTGACGATCTTAAGGGCGGGTGGTGGCAGGTGGAGGTGCGTCAGGCGGGCGTTCTTCAGGTGGTGGAAATCCCCCTCTGTCAGCGTGTACCTGGGGGGGGCACAGCGGGTCAGGGGGCGGCCCCACAACCTACAGCCCCCCTCCCAGGGCCCCCAGCCCTCACCTCCGCCCCTTCTCCTGGGTCTTCTTGCCCTGCTCATACAGCGCGGCCTCGTTGAAGGAGACGCGGCGCGCGCTGGAGGAGCTGGAGGACAGGAACCGCTCGCTCTCTGCATCACGATAGCTGGAGGCCGACAGGCACTCGGGGTCCTCCACTTTGATAGTGATATCTATGGAGAGGAAAGGGGGGGCTCAGCCAACAGCCCCCCCACTGCGGCACAGCTGAGGCTGCGTGAACTCACTGCACCGCTGCGTGCCGGCTGCCAGGACAGAGGCTGGAGGTCACGCAGTGAATAGGGGACAGCCCAGGACCCGCTTTCCCACCCCCCCTGGAAGCAGCATCACAGGTGGGCAGCGATCCCCAGTGCTCACCCTGGGCCTGCTGCGAGTCATCCAGGTACGTAGTGGTGGTTTTCTCAGGGTCATCGCTGGCTCTGCGGAGGGAGCACCGATCAGAGCTGCCCCGTGCCATAACGAACCATAGCAGCACCACAATGGGTGCCGCGGCCACGAGGTGCCACCAGCCTTGGGGACACAACGTGGCTCATCCAACCCACCTGGAGTGGCGGCGCTCGGCCTCGCAGCAGCGGCGGCAGATGATCAGGATCCCCGAGAGCAGCACCAGCGTTCCCCCGATGAAGATGGAGAGCAGGGCGAGCAGCAGCACGTAGCCATCCTGGGGGGACACCTCACCGGGCAGCGCCTGCGCAGGGCAGGGAGGGGTGAGATGCTGTATGTGGGGGGGGGGACACACACGTACTTTTTTCTGGGGAGGGGGGGAAGGGGGGCCCCTCCGGAGGCTGCTGCCGTGCTGCTCCCCTGAGACGTGCGCTCCCCCGCCGCCCCCGGGCCTGCTGCTGCCTTCACCACGGCAACCGCAGCGTGGGGGGGGGGGAGGGGGCTGAGCAGCACGTCCAGAGAGAATGGGGACGGGACCCCCGCGCTCAGCCCCACAGCTCCGCGTGTCCGCAGCGGCTGAGCGGGGCAGGGGAGGGGCTGCCAGCTGGGTGATGGCAGAGGGGAGGATGCTGCCGTGCCCATCCCGGTACCCGGTGCTACAGCCGCGTCCTGGGTTCCCACCCCATCCCCATCCCCGGGGCTGCTCACCGTGCTGCTCTCCGTCGCGTTGTCCCACGGGGTCGGGTCATCGTTCATGGTCCGATCCAACCCGGCTACGTCCTGGGCCGGTGTGAGACAAAGGGGGAGCGGGGTGGGGCCGGGGGCGGTGGTACCGGGAGGGGGTCCTGCCCGGCCCGGCCCTGCCCGGCACCGCGGAGCTGAGGGAGGGACCGAGGGGAGGGCCGGGATAAGGGATGGAGGAGGGTGTGGTCGGGGCTGGAGCGGGAGGGAGGGGCGGGGGTGGGGCCGGGGGGGGGGCGGTGGGTGCCCCGAGCGCTGTGACAGCGCCTGAGTCAGCGGGGGCGGATGGACAGACGGACGAGCGGGTCCCGGCCCTGCGGCGGTGCGGACCCCGCAGCCCTCGGAACGGCGCTGAGCCCCCCCGGGCCGCGTGTCCGCCGCCCCCGTCCGTGCGTTCCTCACCCGGGGGCTGCGCTGCGGACGGGGGAGGGAGGGGGGGGGGGCGCGGCAAAGCGCCCGAAATGGGGTCAGGGAAAAATGTGAATGGAGCGGGGAGGGGTTGGCGGCGGGGGCGGGAGGGAGGAGGGGGCGATCCGGCCCCGATGGGCACCGGGGGGCGGGGAGAGCCCGATCCCGCCCGGCCCCGGGCAGCCCCCAGCAGGGGGTGGGCACCTCGGGGGGGAGGGGGGGCACCGCGGGGACCCCCTGCCCGGGGCGAGAGGGGAACGCCGCCGCCGCCGATCGCCGATGATGGAGGAATTCCGTCTCCATGGCGACCCGGCGGGAACAGCGCGGCCATTGTCTGTGCCCGGGGACGGACCCCGAGCTGCCCTCGCGCTGCCCCCCCCAGCCACCCCTCCGCGGGGTCCGGGCCCGGCGGGCGGATCTGCCCGTGGAGCGGGCGGGGAGCGGGGGCTGCGGGGCAGGGAGAGGGCCGGGATGCGGGATGCGATGCGGGAGGGATGCGCGCGGCGCCGGTGACAGCAGCCCCGGAGCCCCCGGCGCTTCCGAGCGCAGCAGTGCGGGGCGGGCTCCCGCCGCTCGAGCCGGCTCCGGCTGTCGCGATAGGCGCTGTCGCGATAGCGGCGGGAGCGAGGCACTCACCTACAGCCGGGGCCGGGGCTCCATCGCCGCCGCTGCGTTCGGTGCGGTTCGGGCGGCCCCGGGATTTATGAATGAACCGGAGCCGCCCCCGCGCGGTGCGGGCGTCACGTGGGGACGGGGCTGCCCCGAGCCCGCCTGCACCGGGGCCGCCCGCACCGGACCGGCCCGCACCCGGGCGCCGCCCGCACCCCGACCCCGCATGGCCGCGCCCCCCACCGGCCCAGCCCGTCCCGCAGCCCCGCGCTCGCCCGGCCCCGAGCCCCGCGCCGCCCCCGCCCGCCCCGCAGCGCCGCCCCCACCCGCAGCCCGGGCCGGGCGCGGAGCCGACCCTCCAGTAAACAGCGCGGGTAAACAACCGGGCGGGGCGCGGAACTACAGTTCCCAGGCGCCCCCGCGCTCGCGATGACGTCACGCTTCCGGCGCCGCACGCGCGCGCTGCCCCTCGGGCCGCGTAGTCCTCGGCGCAAAGCACGCCGGGAGCTGTAGTCCCGCCGCCCGCCGTCCGCTCGCCCTTCGCCGCCGCCGCCCGCCATGATCCGCGCCCGCCAGCTCCTCCGCCTCGCGGCGCTGCCGCCGCCCCGCGCCCGCTCCTACGCCGATGCTGCGGCCGGGCCCGCGGCCATGGCCTTCACCTTCGCCTCCCCCACGCAGGTACGAGCCGTCCGCCGTGCGGGGCGGCACCGTGCGGCTCCGCTGCCCCCGGCGCGGCCGCACCGCGCGCCCTCCGCGCCCTTCTCCCAGCCCGGTGCTCCGCTGCCCGCCGCCCCCTTCCGCCCCGAACCCCTCTGCGACCCCACGAGCCTCTGCGTGCTGCGAACCCGCGACCTTCCATTGCCCCCCCGCCCCCATTCCGTGACCCCGTGCCGCTCGCACCGCCCCGCGGCCGCTCACCCCCCCTTTTTCCCCCCCCCGTAGGTGTTTTACAACGGTGCCAACGTGAAGCAGGTGGACGTGCCCACCCTGACCGGCTCCTTCGGCATCCTGGCCTCCCACGTGCCCACGCTGCAGGTCCTGAAGCCGGGAGTGGTGACGGTGTACGGAGAGGACGGCACGGCCACCAAATACTTCGGTGCGAGGGGAGGGGCGGCGTGGGGTCGGCATCCCTGGGGAGGGCATCCCTGGGACCCCCGGGGGGGGGGGAGCTGAGCCGTGGGGTGTGCTACCTGCTGCAGCTCTGCTGAGTGCTGGGGTCCCTGTGGGTGAGGGGATGCACCATGGCTGTGTTTGGGGATGAGCTTTTGTCCAGGCGTTCCTCCGCTGCGCCTTTGCTTTGCTTGACGCGAGGCTGAAGGCTGCTGTGGTTCGTGAACTTTGAGGGCTGGTTTTGTCTGAGGAGCCGTGAGGCTCCCATGCTGACCCCCACAGCATCCCTGACCCGCTGCCATCCCTCACAGTGAGCAGCGGCTCCGTCACGGTCAATGCAGACTCCACGGTGCAGGTGCTGGCAGAGGAGGCAGTGACGATGGACATGCTGGATCTGGCTGTAAGTATTGCACAGCAGCTTGGGCCGGCCCGACAGCCAGCCTCCTGCGTGGAGGGTTCTGTGCCCCACTCCTCCTGTGTGGGGTTGCTGTCTCGGAGCCTTCGTGTGGCTGCACAGCATCTGCCAGGACTCCCCATCATCACCGACTCCCCATCATCACCCACTGCTTGGGATCAAACGCTGCTCCTCCCCACTGAATGCACATAGAGGAAGCCCTGTGGTCACTACTCCTTCCCCAGGCTCCATCCCCGCCCTTGGGTAGATGTGGTCCTGCTCCTCACCACCCTTCTTCACCCCTCCAGGAGCAGCAATTCCCACAGCAGTGCCCGCCTGCAAGGAGCCAGCCCAGCTTGTGAACACACAGCCTGAGCGCAGTGGGGAGAGAGGGGGTAAAATTGAGCTTCCCTGTCCTGCTCTGCTCTCTCAGTGACTCATTTCTTGCGTTCTCACGTTCAGACTGCAAAATCAAACCTGGAGAAGGCCGTTTCAGAGATGGCTGCAGCGTCCGACGAAGCTGCTAAAGCCGAAGCCCAGATTAAAGTGGAAGCCAACGAGGCTCTCGTCAAAGCCTTGGAGTAACGGGGGTAAGCATCAGCGCATCCCAAGCGGGGAGCACCGCTAGGTGGCAGCCGCAGCATTGGCAGCCCGGAGCCGGGCCAGGCACAGCCCACAGCCCACGGTCACGAGTGGGGCCCCGCTGGGACGGGCAGCCCCAGGGCTGGCCATGCATCAGGCTGCATTCCTGGGGCCCCGCAGGGAGCGGTGCGGCCTCTGCTCTGTGAACACTCCCTTCCACTGCAAACAAACAGCTTCTGTCTCGGGGGGAGGTGAGGCGAGGCTGCTTTACCTCGTGGCCCATTTTCTCTGTGCCCTGCTAAGGCTGTGCCTCATCCCTTTTCTTCCCACGTCTTGGCAGCTGGGAGGCTCTCTGTGCAGCGCTGTGCTGTGCTGTGCCTGGCAGGTGAGTCACTGCAGCTCAGCTGGCCTCTCCCCAGAGCAGGTACAGCAGGGCAGCGCTGCTCTGCTATCTCCTGATCTCTGCTCCCGCTGCCCTTTGGCCCTCGAGGTTCTGAGGGGGCACCCAGTGCTTCTCCTTTCCCCTCAGCTCGGGATCCATTGCTCTGCTCAGCCCACCCTGCGTTCAGACCGACTCCGCCTCCGCATGTTGCAGGAATCCCACTGACGCTCTAGAAAAACCCCAGACTGTCCTACTTGTTCTGGCTTCCCCGTTTGTACAGATGGTGTGGGACAAACGGAGGCGGACAAACTGCTCCGATCAATTAAAAGGAAATGCAGTCCTGTCTTGTGGCTTGTCACCTTCTTCCGAGGCAGCTGGGTGTGGGGCAGGGTCTGCAGGGTGCAGCCCCCAGTGCAGACCTGTTCTCAGGTGCTGCTGGGGATTCCTGTGGGAGAATCACCCCAGGCTCAGCAGGCAGATTTGGTGGCTCTGTCCTCCCTCTGCTGCCTCCAGCACACGAGGAGGAATCTGCAGGGCGCTGCAGGTCCATACTGGAGGCTTCCTGTCTCAGCTCCCCCAGCTTTGCTCAGCCTCCAGGCTCCGTTGCTGCAGGAACCACATCGGGTCTGTTGTTTCTGCACAGCCCTTCCTGCAGCTGGACAGCAGCTGCCCAGCTCTGACCCTTCTCCCTGCTGCTATGGGCTGCCACCACTTCCCCTGCGTGCGTGGCATGCAGAGCAGGGGGAAATCTCCTCCTGCTCCTTGGAGACAGGCTCGGGGCGAGAGGGAAGCAGCTGCTATGGGCGGTGGGAGCAGCCATTGCGGTGTGGGGGTGGTTGGTTGGTGGTGCTCCACCAAAGCTGCCCTCACTTTGGGGCTGTGCAGCACTCGGGTGCAGCCCTGGTGTCCCCTGTGCCGGGCAGGAGCTGCTTCCTGGCACAGCACGGCTCGGTGAAGGGCCGGATCCCCACACCAGACGCGTAAGGACGCATTTTGCCAACGGCACCATCTGCTGTGAGGCTGTGAGCTCACTGCCGTCCTCCCCACGCCTCCAGCGGGGATTTCAGGTTCCCTCTGCTGGTGGTGGTGGTGGGGAGGGGGGGGTCTGAGGGTCCGCACAGCAGCCACCCCCCCCCCCCAACTCCCACCCCCTCATCCCAGCCTGGAGCGCACACAGCAGGACTCGGTTATTTTCGGTGCTGCCACCCAGGATGTAATCTCTGCTGCCTCCTCATCGCCACCTCCTCCCCCTCCTCTCGCTCTTCTTCCCCCCCCCCCCCCCCGACAAGTGATCAAAAATAGTGCCTGCGGTGTTAGATTTCTCGCTCAGGAGCTTATTAAAAGCCTCCCAGTCCTGACGCTGAGCCTATTTGAGGATCAGCCCGGTCCCACTTTCCGAGCCGCTCCCTCGCCTTTTCTTTCCCCTTTCCCTCTTTTCTCCCTTTTCCTTTTTTCTCATGAAGGTCACACGTTGGCTCTGTGCGTGAGCGGAGCCTCAAAGCCGGAACGAGCTCTCATTAAAACGCCTCGGGAATAACGGGGGCCGGGCGGCCGCGCTGCCCTCGGTGCCGGCTGCTATTTGCGTTGCGCTCTGCCCTCCCTCGGCACACGCGGCCGTTCTCTTTCCGACGGAAGGTGGCTGCGTTTTGTCATCGGATGGAGGAGCGTTGGCGAGGCCGGGAAGCCGGGAACGGCCGGCTGCTATTTTTAGGATGGGAAAAAAAAAAAAAGTGTCTCCGTCAGCATCCTCGCATCAGCTCTTCCCACTGCCTGCCGCCGGCTCCGTTGGAAAGGGATTGGGATTGGGGGGGTTTAGGGGGGGTCCTGGTGCGGCGTGCTGCCTGCTGGGACATGTAGTTGGGGGGGGTTCAGCTCTGCCCCACGTCTGGGATGGTGGGGATGGGGGGCTGTGTCCCTCCGTGCCCGTTTGTTCTCCTGTGCAGGGGGGTTCAGCCCCGGTGCTGGGGGCTGGGGGCTCCGCCTGCCCTGCTCCGCCCTCCCACCTCATCCTCCCTCCCCCGTTGCCCAGCCGGATGCCAGGAGAGGGGTTGAAGCTGCAGGCAACGCTGCGGGTCCTCTCCAGACCCGGGGCAGTGCTGCAACCCGTGGTTGGTGCTGCAGAACTGGGGATGTGCGCCCTGCAGCGCGATCCCATGGCTGCTCGTCCCCTTCTCTCCTCTCCAGCACGGAGATGTGCGCTTCAGCTGCTCGGCGCAGCCCGCAGTGCCAAAATTCCGGCATCCCTGCAGCATCCATCCGTGCAGGTGGGGCGAGAGCCCCTTCCCTGCTGTGTTGGGGTTGCAGACGGTGGGGCCCTGCAGCAGCACGGGGTGCTGTGCTCCAAGGGAAGCTCGGCAGCAGCATTGCCAAGGCTGGGCACAGCCTGCCTCGGGTCCCCCCCCCCACCCCTCCCCCAGGGCGGGCAGCGATGCGTGCTGGAGGGATGGGCTGCCTGGAAAGCTGCGTGAGCGGGGCTGCGTCCTTCCTTTCCACCCAGTGCTTTTGCCTGTGACTTTACATCTCCTGCTGCCAGATGGAGGGTGGGGAGCGGAGCATCGCGTCCCTGCCGGCGCCTCTGCTCCTGGGGGAGCACTTAGCAGGAGGGGCTGGGCACCGCCGTCAGGTCCCAGCACTGCCACCCCCCCACCATGCTGTGCCGTGCTGCGTTTCCACAGTCCCACCCGGATCGTGAATGCAAAGGAAAAGTCTGAGCTCTCCAGGGGAAACAAAAAATCACCCCAACCCTACGACAGCCCCAAGATTCCCCCTCGTGGCACTGAGTCACGGGGCAGAGCCACCCCCAGCCCTGCCCAAACCCAAACCCACGGTGCCTGTCCTCACGTTGCGGTCTGGGGGCACGTGGGGGGAGCAGCCCCAGGCTGGGGGCTTCTGTGGGGGGGGGGGGGGCAGAGCTCCTTGCCCCGGATCAGAGCCTCGTGGCACCGGAGGGCAGCGCAGTGTGGGAAGGGCAGCAGAGCGCGGTGCGTCCTTGCGCCATGCTGCCCTTGGGTGGCTGAAGGCCACGTCCTCACAACTTCCTTCTCCGGGGGGAGCACTGCTGTAATGATTAACCTGTGCCGTTCTGTCCTGCAGTCTGTTTTCCTCTTGGGTTTCCAACGCTGGAAAATGCTCTTCCCCTGCCTGCCACCCACACACGCTGCCCTGTGCACAGGGAAAGTCCCATCCGGATGCATGCAATGGGAAAAGGGGGGAGGGGGGGTCAGCTGGGGGTTACCATGGGGAAAACTGAGGCACGGAGGGAGAAAACTGCGATGGGTGCAGGAGCCCCGGGTGAGGATGGATGCTCTTTGTGTTCTGCACAGGGGATCAGCGGGGCAGTGCCCTTGCTTGGGGTGGCTGCTGGCAGAGCCAACCCGACGCTGTGGCACACGCAGGGGTCAATGGGCTCGGCTGGGACGTGCAGTGCTGTTATGGGGGTCCCGGTGAAGCCCCCCTCCTCCACCACCCCCTGCCCAGGACCAGGACCCGTGCAGGGCAGGGGGGGCCGGGAGGAAGCGGCTGCCAGCTGGGCTCCGTGCCGGCCACAAAGGCGGCCCAGAGACCCGAGCGGAATGAGGTGGCGGCCAGCCAGGTTCCCACGGCGGCCCCGGGTTCAGAAAATAGGCCCGGAGCTGGCAGTGGTTGCTGCAGCGACCAACAGGGTGCTGCAGTGCGGGGGGGCTCAGCCCAGGTGTGCGTGGTGAGACCCCTGTGTGGGGCCGGGGGTGGTGATGGAGATGAGCCCCCAGGCTCCTGTTTTCGCTGCCCCCAGCAGCTTCGCCGTGGGTAAAGTCAGGAGGTTCCCGTGAGTGCCTGGCTGCAGCCCCACAGCAGCCTCACAACTGGACCTGCCTCCAACACAACAACCAGCCCAGCATCCAGCCCTGCACCCAGCCCCACAACCAGCCCTGCACCCAGCCCCACATCCAGCCCCACAACCAGCCCTGCACCCAGCCCCACATCCAGCCCAGCATCCAGCCCCACAGCCAGCCCAGCATCCAGCCCCACAACCAGCCCCACAACCAACCCTGCACCCAGCCCCACATCCAGCCCCACAACCAGCCCCACAACCAGCCCCACATCCAGCCCCACAACCAGCCCCACAAACAGCCCCACATCCAGCCCCACATCCAGCCCCACAACCAGCCCCACATCCAGCCCCACATCCAGCCCCACATCCAGCTCCACAACCAGTCCAGCATCCAGCCCCACAGCCAGCCCAGCATCCAGCCCCACATCCAGCCCCACAACCAGCCCAGCATCCAGCCCCACAACCAGCCCCCAACTAGCCCCACAACCAGCCCCACAACCAGCCCCACAACCAACCCAGCATCCAGCCCCACAACCAGCCCCACATCCAGCCCCACATCCAGCCCAGCATCCAGCCCCACATCCAGCCCCACATCCAGCCCCACATCCAGCCCCACACCCCCCACTCATGGGGAGGAAGCAGCCGCAGCTGCTGGTGCTGGTGGGGCCTTTCCTGGAGGGTTGGCGCCTGCCAGGGGCTGGGTTGGGAGGGGGGGGGGGAAGTCGGGGGGCCGGGGAGCTGCCCTCAGGAATGCCCCCGCGTCGTGCTTTCATCCGCGCTGCCTCAAAGGGCGCCTGTGTGCAGGAGAGCCGGGTATAAATAGCGGGGATTGAGGCCTGGCGTGACACTGGAGTCCCTTCTGCCACTGCCACCTTGGGTCCCCCCCCCGCAGCACCTCAATGGGGGCATTGTGCACCCGCAGCCCCTTTGGGCACGTCCCCGGCAGCTGCTCAGCCTGACCCCGTCTGCTCCCCCCTCGTGCTGCGGGGCCGTCCGTGCACACAGCGGTGTGGGATGAGGGATCCTGAGCAGCCCCTGAGCAGCACTGTCACAGCCCAGTGCCCCCACATCCCCTCTCCCAGCTGCACCATGGAGGCAGCTCCCCCCCGCCCCCAAGGCCAGGCTGTGGGGGGCTATGTGTGGCTGTGCTCCTTTGGGTGCCCATCCCATCCCATCCCATCCCGTCCCATCCCATCCCATCCCACCCCACCCCATCCCACCCCATCACATCCCATCCCATCCCATCCCATCCCATCCCATCCCATCCCATCCCATCCCATCCCACCCCATCCCACCCCATCCCACCCCACCCCGGAGCTGACTCTCTCTGCTTTGAGCTCATCCAGCAATGGGTGCCGCTCAGCCCCTGCTCTGCAGAGGTTTCCTGCACAGCTCTGTGTTTCTCTTTTGCTTCTGTTGGGCTGTTGGGCCAAACATCCCTCGCTGTGCACCTCCCCGAGCCCAACCTGCACCGGGGGGTGATGCGATGGGCTCTGCAGGGCTGCGCTGCTCCTGGAGACACATAGAATTTGATCTCTCAGCCTGACCCACATCGTATCTCCCCCCCACCCAACCTGCAGGCAGTGCCCACACCGGGCAGTGCTGCGTCCCACCCACAGCCCACGGCAGCCTGGCCTGCGGTGCATTTCAGGGCCAAGGTCCCCACCGGGAGCTATGGGCGCTACGGAGAGACAAAGGTTTAACACAGGTTGCCGGGCTCCCTCTGATCCTTCCGCCCATTATCTAATCAGAGCCATGTGGAACAGCCCAATGGTGTGTGTGACTCACTTCCCCAGCACTGCCTCGGTTCCCCGCAGGTGATGCCGGGTTGTGCTGAGCCGTCGCCCCGCAGCGTCGCGGCGTTGGGGAATGCAGCGCAGTGGGTCCGGCCCAGGGTTGGATTCCTGCACCTCTTCTCAGCTCCTCACTGACTCACTGACCCGCACGTCACTTCCCCGTCAGCCTCGGTTCCCTCAGCTGGGACATGGGCACGGCACAGTCCCGTACATGGGATGCATCATTGGGGTGATGCTTGCCATGCAGTGCCGGCACCACGCGGGATCTGGATCAGTGCAGGACTTCCTTCCTTCATTCCCAGAATAAAGCCGTGACCTCACATCCGTATGGAAGCTGAGGCAGCCCTAAGCACACCAAGACACGGGATCTGGCGTGGGGCAGCCCCCAACCAGAGCCACACGGTGCAGCGGTGTCTGCGGTGCCATGGGGGGGCTGGGTTGGGGCCCCTCCCGATAAGATGCAGGCGCTGTGCCCCCCGCCTGGATGAGCTGCCCACATTCCTGGTGTGGCTCCAAGCGGGGCACTGCAAGGCGCAGGGGTGGGAATGCCAGCATGCTGAGTGTGTGCTGTGTGTCAGCGCGTGGGGCACCCGTGGGACGGAGCTCCACTCCCCCCCCAGGCACCCTCCATCCCACACCAGGCGTTGCCTCCGGCTCTTGGCACACATTTGGGCCCCGCAGGATCCCAACACACAGCCGGCACTGTGCCCACGTGTTGTGCTGCCACGGCAGGGTGGGTGCCTGGGGATGTGCGCGCTGCCTGCTGGTGCCCCCCACCCACCCCTTGGGCCCCCACATGTGTGCACTGAGCCCTCCTGAAGCTGTGGGGTGGGACGTTTGGGGCTGCAGGATGGGCGCAGAGGATGCTGCGCCCCAAAGTGGGGCAGAAGACTTCTTCCCCCGCACTGTTCACTGTGGGAACCCACTGTCACCACCCGCTGTGGGATGCACAGCAGGTTGGGGTGGCTGGGCCCCAGTGGGTTGGTATTGGGATGCCCCACTCTGGCTTGGGCTGACCCCACAAGGACTGAGTGATGGGCACTGGGGGGCAAATCCCCCCTGATCTATAAGCTGGGGTCGCCTGAGGAGTTGGGCTCAGCACACAGCCATGGAGACTGAAGGCACAGGTCCTTCCCCTGCCCAGAGCTGGCGACTTGCTTAAGCACTTGCAATAATTATAATAATAATAACGATAATAATAATAATAATAATAGCACCACCACCACCAGGCTGGGTGTCGTCTGGCTGCCGGAGACGGTGATTTAAGGCCTACCAACCCATGTGGCAGTGGCTGGGGAACAGCTGGTGGAGTGGATTGGATGGGGACAGATCCCAACGCCGGGTGCTGCAGAGCTGCAAAGGGGCTGTCAGGATCGGGGGCTCAGCAGGAGGGGTCCCTGCAGCCCCCCCAGCCTCGCAGGGCTGGGAGCCCACGTTTCCAGCGTTGAGGCTGAGCAGAGCCGGGCTGCACCCATGCCAACTGAGGGAAGCAGCCAAATGGCAGCCCCAGTGCTTGGGGCCGAGGGGTGGTGCTGCCTGGGGTCGGCCGTGTGCCAGGGCTGGCGTGGAGCTGCTCTCCTGCGTCACCGCGGATGGAGCGCGGCGTTCCGAGGGGCCGTGAGCTCAGGGTGCCCAGAATAGTGCTGGCCTCAGCGCCGGGCAGCAGGGCTGCAGCACAGCCAAGTATGGCCCCACACCTGGGCTGCCCAGGCTGCTATATCCGGGGGATTCGCCATCTCTCCTGGGGCAGAGCCAGGCCGTGTGGCTGCTTGGGGGTCAGCCCTGCCCTGGGCATTGGCTCACGCACTGCTGGCTGCTCCCCGAGAGCTCTCCTGTGGGATTCATCACCTCCGGGTGCTGGCTGAGCACTGCGGGGTGCCCCACAGCTCAGAGGTGAGGCTGGGCTGTGTCAGCGGGTCCGGCTGCCAAGGTGTCCCAGGGAGTGACACCCGGACACGCTGCCAGGGGCCACCAGGACACGTTCCCAAGGGCCGAGAAACACATGGAGCCGATTGTGCGTTTCTAAGGACACACCTGGGTGTTTACAGCCCGTCAGCGTCACCGGCACACAGCGCTGCCCAAGGACACCCCACCCACCCCACAACACCCCCAGCCCCACTGGGTGGGGGGGGGGGGATCTGCATAGGGTCATGCCCAGAGATGAGGGAGGGGGGAGGAGCTGCTGGTCCTTCCTCACCGCACAGCTCACCTGAGCACATCGTGGTGACACAAAGCACCATCACTGCTGTGACTCAGGCTGAGCTGCTCATCCTGAGGGGGGGAGGGAGGGGGGTGTTCTGGGGGCCGTGACCCCACTGCAAACCCCACACGTCCCCCCAACACGGGGCAGGGGGTGGGCAGGGGTGAAGCGGTTCGGCTGCAGCGCATTGCTGGGGTGTGTCTGTGAGCCCTATGCTGGCCCTGTGCCCGTGGGAACGCTCCCACTCACTGCTGGAACTCAGCACCGCGTGCCCCACATCGGCCCTGCACCCTATGGGGGTTGGCACCGCTCAGCTCCAGGTTGGAGGCTCAATGGTGGCACTGGGAAAAGGGCCCCCGTCCCCCCTGGGTCCCCCAGGCTTCATCCTTGCTTTGCTCTGCAGCTCCTGCTCCCCTTCTTCCCTCCTCCTTCACTCTCTGCCTCTGCCCTAATCCCATGACCTGAGAGGGGAATGCAGAGACTTGCGATAAAACCCGCGTTTGCCAAAGCTGCAAAATCAGACAGGAATTCGGTCCAAAAGGGGAAAAAAAAAAAAAAAAAAAAAAAAAAAACGAAACAAAACAGAAAAAGGAGAGAGAGATTAGGGAGAAAAGAGCAAAGAGCAAAGCTGCAGCCTGGGGCTGGTGGGGGATTTCCCCAAAGAAGGAGCCCTGGGAACTCCCTTCCTTCGAGGGACAGCACTTCCAAGAACCCCGTGAGCTTTGGGCTCCTGGGAGATGCAGAAGTGCCAGCACTGCCCCAGCTCAGCCCCTGCGGTGGGGATATGGGCCCTGCGGCGGCGTCCCCCGGGACCCCACGTCCCCTCTGCCACGGCTCACGGGTGGGGTGGGCTGTGTGGGGAGCACTGCAGAGCGGTGGGACTCACATCACTGTTTGCTCATTGCGTCGTCTCTCCCCGAGCAGCTCCAGTGTGGGGTTTGGGGAATGTTCCCCCTGGAGACCTCCGATGCAGCACAGCGATTATGCCCGAGTCTGAGCGTCATCTTTAACGATTTATTCCCAGGGCAACCCAATAAACTAAACACACAAAATCGGGGCTGCTGGGAGCCCTGGGATCTCCCGGCACCGTCTCTGGAGGCTTCAGATACCTTCACCTGAACCCGCAGCCACACGCGCTGCCTGGAGCTGAGTACTATGGGGGAGCAGAGCGGGGCTGGGGGCTGCCGGGCAGGCACTGCCACGGGGCACCGGGTGCTCCGACGCATCCCCTGCCATCGCCGAGCGCTGCCCCTCGGTTGCCACATCCCTTTGTGCCCCCGCAGACCCCAAGCGTGAGGTCGGGAGAGGCCCCGCTCCGTGACGATGTGGCTCCGTGGACCCCCGCAGCCGCGTCCCCGTGGGGTTTTTCACCACGCAGCGCTGTGACCGCCGGAGGGGCGGCCGGGAGGCCCGGGGAGAACAATGGCGCGTCCCGGCCCGGCCCTCTCCCGGGGACAATGGCACAGCGGAGCCTGAGCTCATCGCCCCCCGAGAGCCCGCGGGGCCGGGGCGGGCGGGGGATGCGGGGCTGTGCCACAAAGGCTCTCTCTCCGCCCGAGGGGCCCCGCTCCCACCCGGCATAGAACGGCCCGACAGCCGCGGGGTACCGGGATCCCCCCGGGGCTCCGTGCTCTGCTGCCTCGAGGGGCCGGGGGGTGCGCGGCCATCTCCTCCCGCAGCCTCTTTGTGTCCCTCCGCGCGTTGCGGGGCATTGTCTGCGAGCGGGAGCCCGGCGGGGGCAGCGCGGGGTCAGGCAGAACCCCGCAGTCCCGGCTCACAGCGCCCGGGGGGGCTGCCGGCCCCGACCCCCACCCGCTCCCCGTTCTCCGCGGGGAGAGCGGCCCGGATTTCAAGGAAACGCCAGCGCGACCTCCGCCCCGAGCCCCGCGACCCCTCCGGGACCGCTCGAGGGGCTCCCACCGATCCGACCTCGGGCCGTCCCCTCCCCAACGCCGGGCGGAGGCGGCCCCCCCCCGCGAGGCGGAGCTGCGGCGGCACCGGGGGCAGCGCTGGGACCGGACCCCTCCACACAAAGCACCACCCCGAAGGGCAGAGCCGGACCCCACGAGGGAGCGATCGCCCCCGGTGCACCGGGAGCCGGCGGGGGCACCGCCGGGACATCTCCCTCCTTTCTTCCCTCTCTCCCTCCCTCCCTCCGGGAGCAGGTGCGGCCGTGCCGAGGCCGCTGGCGGGGCCGGTGCGGGGCCAGGCCGGTCCCTGCCCCCGGCAGGCTCCACCCTGGGCGGTGCGGGATAAAACTTGGGGCACCTCCCCGGCGGTTCCGCGTCAGGCTGCGCTCCGACCGCTCGGCACGGGGCAGCGCTTCGGGGGCACCGCTCCGCCCGCGCCCTCCCGGAACTTTTAGGGCTTTTTTATTATTATTATTTTATTCCGCCGTTCATTCCCCCGGTGCCACCGGAGGCAGCCGAGCTCTGATCGCAACGGGATCCGCGGGGCAGCGCTCCGGGCTCGGTGAGTGCCGGACGGGGAGCGGGGCGGTTTCGCGGAGGGGTTTGAGCGCGGATGCGTGGCTTTGATTTATGGAGGGGTTGGGGGTCCCGTGAGCGGCGCTTCCCGGGGATGATCGCGTTGCAGCGCCGCTCCGGGCTGCGGGGCCGTTATCGGGGCTTTGCCCTCATTGCCGAGAGGGGCCGCGCCGCTCCGTGTCCCCCTCCCCCCATTCTCCCCTCCAGCCTCATCGAACCGCGGGGTGGAGCGGCGTTGCGGGGCTCCGGGCGCTGTGCCCCCCCCCGGGAGCGGCGGGGCCGGCAGAGGGCGCGCGCGCTGTGCTGACTCATGGCCCCCCCCGGTGCCGCCGTGGCCGCTCCCCCCGGGCCGGGGCGCTGCGGGCGGGAGGAGCCCTTCCCAGCGGCGGTACCGGGCGGTGCGGGGAGGGGCACCGGGTGCGGCGGCTGTGCCGTTCCCCCTCCACCCTTTCCGCCCCGCGTCACTCGGCCTCGCTGCTCCGGGTGGGGGCTCCTGGCGTGGGGGTGGGGGGGTTGGGGGGCTTCTCCCGGTGCTCCGCGTTCCCGACTCGGAGCCGTTCGCCCCATCGGCGCCGCTCGGTGCCGCCCCCCCCCCCCCGCCGTGCGGGGCCCTTTGTTGTGCGGCCGCGGATTATGAATGGCCGCGCGGAGCGGCGCGAGGGCGCGCGGGGGGCGGAGGGGGCGTGGCCTAACGCCGCGTGGGCGGAGGAATCCGGACGGCCCCGCCCACACTTTGCCACGTGGTGAACCGGATCGAGCGTCCTATTGGCTCGACCCGCGGATGTCGGAGTGCCGCGAGGCAGCGGATTGGTCGGGACGGCCGGAGGAGACGGAGTGAATGAGGGCGAGGCTCCGCCCCCTGGACGTTGCTACATTGGAGCTGCCCCCGCCCCCCGCCCCCCGGCGCTCGCAGGGCTGCGCGGCGCTGCCGGTTCGGCGGGTCCGGCCCCGGGCGCTGCACCGCGATCCTCCCGCAGCGCTCCGCTCCGAACCCCCCCGACCCGAAGCGAACCGCGCCGGGATTTCTTCTTATCGTTTTGGGATTGATACCGATTTTTTTTTAATTATTCTCCGCTGGGAACGCGGCCCCCGGAGGGTCCCCCCCCCCCCCGCACACGCACACACACCCGCACCGCTCGGTTCGGTGCTCCCCGCGTCCGCCGCTCTTTGTCCCGCACCGACCGACCGATCGCTTTCCCCCCCCCCCCTTCCCTCCCCTCCCTCAGGCCGCATGGAGCCGCAGCCCGGCGCTCGGAGCTGCAGCCGCGGGGCCGCCCCCTGCGATCCTCTCCCCGCGGAGCGCCCCGTCCACCTCTGCATCCACACCACGACCGGGGCGCGGTACGAAGTGGCCGTTCCTCCGGACGAAACGGTGGAGGGGCTGAAACGGCGGCTGTCGCAGCGCCTTAAGGTGCCCAAGGAGCGCCTGGCGCTGCTGCACAAAGACAGGTACGGAGCGGCACCCCCCCCCCCCCCTTTCCCTCCCTCCCCTTCCCCTGCGCGGCCCCAATTCCTCCGAGGGGTGGGGGGGTGGGGAGGGAAGGGAAGGGGGGAGGGCGGGGGTTGGGCTCCGGGAGGCCCCGCGCTGCCCCCGCCGCGGTCGCTCTGTGGGCGGTGGGGCCCGGCCGTGCCCGCGGGGCTCCGTGCGGCGCCGGGCGCTGCCCTTTGTTCTGCGCTCAACTTCGGCGGCGCGGCCTCAGCACCGCCCCCCCACCCCCCCACCCCACCACCCCTCCTTCCCTTCACACCCCCCATCCCCCCCCCCCCCCCCCGCATCCCCGTTCCTCCTCCATCTCAAGCCGGGGGCGGCAGCTCGGGGGGGCGGCGGGGAGAGGAGGGGGAGTCCTTTGTCTGACAAAGGGCCGCGCTGGGGGCGGCCGCGCAGACCCCCCCCCTCCTTTCCTATCCCCGACCCGCAGCGACCGCGGAGCCCCTCACAGCCCCATTCCAGAGCCGCGGAGCCCCCCCGGAGAGCCCGATGTCACTGTATGGGGCGGGCATCGTGGACTTAAGGGGGGGGGAGGGTTTTGGTTGTTGGGCCTTCGTAGCACTGCTTTCCACCCCCCCCCCCCCCCCCCCCCCCCCCCCACCCCCCAGCAGCGTTATCTGCCGCCCCCGGGGGCCGCGCTGACCTCTCTGCTCTCCCGCAGCCGCCTCAGCTCCGGGAAGCTGCAGGACCTGGGGGTGGTAGAAGGCAGCAAACTGACGCTGGTGCCCACCGTGGAGGCTGGCCTGATGGTGAGTCCCCCCCCCGTGTGCCCCCCCCCATGCACCTATCCGTGACAAACACCCCATGCAGGACGTGCCTGCAGCCCCCAGCCCTGGCACACGGCGCTGCTTTCCCATGGCTGTGTAGAAATAGTGGAAGTGACACTGTCATCGCGCAGCCGCCCCCCTCTTTCTCTGCATTTGTAATGTTAATCTCCCCCCCCCTCCTCCTCCATCCCCCCCCCCCTTCCTTATTTTTTATTTTTTTTTTTTCTCCATAATTTTTCAGTCCCAGGCATCCAGGCCGGAACAATCGGTGATGCAAGCGCTGGAAAGCTTAACTGAAACTCAGGTGAGCAGCTGCGAGACAAAGAGCTCCATGGGAAGGGGCTGCCGTGGCCCCTCCCGCCCCCATCCCCTCCTCCCCCTCTTCAAGGTCCCCTCCGGGAGAGGTGGCAATGCTGAGGGTGGTGCCCTGGGTGCTCGCTGGGTGTGGGGAGGTCCCACGCTGCGCCCGCAGCCCCAAACAACCTCGAGTTTGGGGAGGGGGGGGGGGCTGTGACTCAGCCAAGGTCATACAGTGGGGGGGGCTGGGGGGGGGGCTGCGGCCACTCGCCCTACGGTGTAGGGAGCTTATGGGGCTGTGCAGCCCGTTGTGGAGGGCTGTGAGCCCTAATTGATGGGAAGGGGGGAGGGCTGAGCGCTGCTGGTGCTCCCCATGCGCCGGGGTTGCCGTCGATGTGAAGTTTGGCTGTGTTACGGTGGGGAGGGGGGGGGTTTTTGGGGGGGCTGTTCCCAGGGCTGTGTGCGCACGCAGCTGCCAGCTGCCACCGAGGTGGAATTTACCCCCAGCCGCGCCGCCCCGGCTCTTTGTTTTCAGTCCTCTTTATTATTGCTGTCAACTCCTTCCTTCCCTCTCCGGACGGTGTTGCTGTTCAACTCCTTCCTTCCTCTCCGGACGGTGTGCGGATGGGGTTTGAAAAGGGGGATTTATTTATGCGTTTGGGGGATTTGTTGTTGTTGTTATTGTTGTTGTTGGCTTTTTTTAATCTTTTTTTTTTTTAAACCTGCGTTCGTTGCATTTGGGGAAAACTGTGCTGAGTGTGGGGGGGTTTGGCTGTGTGTCCCCCCCCCCCCCCTGCCGTGGGGTTGCTGTGAGGTCCAGGGCTGCCCCATATGGGGTAGACCTTGAGTGATATGGGGTGTCCTTGGCTTTGGTTAGCAGCTTTAACCCTCCGTGGGCTGAGTGAGCCTGATCTGTCCCACACCGGAGGTGGGTTCTGACCTCCTCAGGGGGGGATTCTGGCTCTGCTTTGCACTGTTGTGCTGTGGGGGGGGTCCCGGTGTGCATCCCAGCAGTGGGGGATGCAGCGATTCCTGGTGAGGCGTGATGTGCTGGGGGTCATTGGGATTCATGGCGGGGGGGGGTTGTGAGCTCGGTGTGCCCCATTGCTTAGGGGGAGATGCAGCTCTCAGTGCGGCTCTGTTGGGGTGGAAGCAGCTCCACGCCTGCTGCCCACCATCGGTTCCTCCGGGGTCGGTGATTCAGGAAGCCGGGGCTGCGCAGGAGGAACTGCCAGCACCTGGGGGGCGGAGGGGGGGGGGGGGGGAGGGTTGAGGGGAGGTGGGGGGCAGGAAACCACTCCTCTCATTCATGCTTTGCACAGCTCTGCCTGCGTCACACATCCTCTGGCAGCGCTGCGCCGGCTTCCTCTGGGGGTGGCGGGGGGGGGCGGAGGGGGGGCCGGGCACTGCAACCCCCCTCCCAGGTGCCACCGGGAAGTGGTGATGGCAGGAGGTGGTGCTGCGCTGCAGCTGAGCACCACGGGGGGGGGGGAGGGCATGGAGTGGGGGGGGGTATGGAGGCGGTGCCCCTGTTGGCAGGACGCTGCGCCCGCAGCCCTGCTGCTGTTCTCTGTGACCTCGCTCTTCCTTTCCTGGTCTTTCTGCCCAATGCAGCCGTGCTGGGGACCGTGGGAGGGTTGGGGACGTGTCGTGCCCTGCAGGGCTGCGGCCCCGGGGCTGCGGCCGAAGGAATGTGATTTCTCAATGGTGGCTGAGGGGCTCCGGCCCTCTGTCCTTCTTGGCGTGGGAAAAACCCCGAGCGGTGCTGGGGTCCCAGCTGTCAGCCACAGCTGCGCCCGGCTGGAGAGCCTGCAGGGCGGGAGGGGAGGGGGGGGGTTTGCTTCCTGCTCCCCCCCTTCCTGCGTTCTGTGCTGGCCTTTCCCATCCAGTTCCTGCAGGCTGAGGGTCTGTGTTGGGGGGGGGGGGGAGCAGCTCCTGGTGTTGCTGTGGGCTGGGGTCACGCTGGGGGGGGCTGGGGTCACGCAGGGCCGTGTGTTGGAGCGAGGTGGGAATGCGGCGTTCTGTGACTCATCGGTGTTTCTCAGAAGCAGCCGGAGCTGCTCACCCCGTCCATCCCTGCGGGCCCACAGCCCGCATAGGGCAGCCATTCCACCCTTGGGGACGTGGCGAGACCCCAGGGGACCCCTGGGGGGGGGTGGGGGGGGTTAGGAGCTGCATCCCTCCCCCGCCACAGCAGCGCTGTGCCCCTCTACCCGCCCTGCATCGCAGTGGTGGGGAGGGACGGGGGCCGTGGGCGGCAGCAGGCGCTGCTGGGTGGGACGTGTTTGCATTGGAGCGGCCGGTTTCGCCGGGGGGGGGGTTGGCAGCGTGGCGTGGGGGCAGGAGCTGGGAGCCCCAGAGCCGGACCGACTGCCCTGCCCTGCCTTGAGGGGGGGGTGCTGGAAGGGGTGATGATGGGGCGATGTGGGGAAGCGCCCGGCGTGGGTTGGGGGCTCTTTGGTTTCTCGTGGCATTGAGGGGTCAGGTGGGGCTCCCGGCAGGTGTGAGTCAGATGGGCTGTGCTGATGTCAGGGGGAGGTGTGGGGCACAGCGAGTCGAGGGGGGGGGGGGATGTGATGGGTGTCCCCGCCGTGCTGACCCCGTTCCCACGGGCGGCTGCTGTGCGCTCTGTGCAGGCTGTGGTGCTTTGTGGCTGAGTGGGGACAGCAGTGACCGAGGGATGGGGGCAGAGCATTGTGCTGGGGGGGGGGGGGGGTGGATCGAGCCGCTGCCCTCGTTCAGGTGCTTTGCACACACGTGTGTTTGCACGCCTGCCCACGTGCACAGCTCCCGCCCCCCTCGCCCCGTAACCTCCGTGTCCAGAGCTGCAGTGTCTCCTTCACGCCCACCTCTTCCTCTGCAGCCTCCGCCTGACACGCTCAGGGCTTTGCTGCGGGTATTTTTAAAGCTGCTTTTCCACGGCTTCTCAGAAGCGGCCTCCGTGGGACGGGGCGAGCGGGGACCGGGATGGAGAAGGGGGGGGGGGGGGCAATGGGGAGCGCCATTGAGGGTAACGCCGGGACCAGAGAGGGGCCGGGGGGGGGTGTGGGTGGGTGACGTGTGCTGGGAGCTGCACGTGACGGCCGGGGAAGGCAGTCCTGGCCGTGCCCTGGAATAGCTGTGCTGGGGGGGGTGGTGGCGTCACCGCCATTAGCTGTGACCCGATGTCCTCCCACGGCGCTGCTGAGCCCCGTGCCCTTCAGCCGTGGGGGTGAAAGGTGTCACCACCCCCCACCTCACCCCCCCCTCCCTCCCCCCCCTGCATGGGGAGCAGTGCGGCAGCACAGTGGAAAGGAAGGGAGGTGGGGGGGTCGCAGGCTTTATCCCCCCATCCCCCCTACCCCTTTACCCCCCCCTCCCCAACTTCTCTCTTCCGAGTGAATGCTGAGCAGTGCTGGGGGCTGTGCCTGTTTTTTATGCTGCATGGGTTTAAGGGGGGGGGAGCAGATGGTGGGGATCAGACATCAGACCACCCCCCCCCCCCCACCACCCACCCACCACCACCAGCCTCTCCCCAGTGCTGCAATCTGGACAGGGGTCAGCCCAACTCTCACCCCTGCACTGCAGCTGCTCCATCACCTGCCTGCAGCTGCCTCAGGGCTGCACAGGGGGGGCCGTCCTGCAGGCTGGGAGGGGGGGGTGGTGGGGGGCTGCCCTCCTCGGTACCCCAAAACCACAGCGATGGGCGCGGAAGGTCCTGGCATGTCCTCACCTGCGTCGTCACCGGACCTCGTTGCTCCCCATACCCACCCCACATGTTGATGCTGGGGGGGGGGCTGTCTTACAGCTGCGTCAGCCCCAGCCCAGCCCTGCCTGCGGGCGCTGTGGGTTCGGTGCCGGGGAGGGCGGGCACAACGCAGCAGCTTTGTGCCAGGAGCTGAGGGTGGAGGGGGCAGGAGGGGATGGAGCTGTCAGCTGATGGAGCTGGCAACGCGCTGGGGTCGTCGGGGACGCGGCTGCTCACCGCCTGCCCCCATGCGGCCGAGGGGAAGGGGTCACCCCGCAGCCTCCTCCTCCCTATGACCGCGAGGGGATGTGCTGTCCTTGTCTGTTCTCCCCGGGGGGGTGGGGGGGGCTCTGTGCCGTGTGTCCGTGCTGTGCCTGACGGTGTTCCTTCTCCACCCCCAGGTCAATGACTTCTTATCGGGCCGTTCCCCGCTCACCCTGGCGCTGCGTGTGGGGCGACCATATGATGTTCGTGCGTGCAGCTCCAGCTGGCGGCCCAGCAGAGCAGCGGGCAGCTCCAACACCGGCACGTCATCGCCAGCCGCGGCGAGGCGGGGGCCACCAACACCCCCCACTGCCGGACCCTGCATGGCAGCACCGGTTCCGGCTTCGCCCGCATCCCCGTGGTGCCCTCCTGCCCGCAGAGCCCAGCTCCCAGCCCCACGCCCACCACGCCGGCCCCCCCCGTGTACTGTAATGCCCCCCACCCCGCTCCCGTCACCGCTGGGATGTTCCGGTCGCACGGGGCCAGCGCGCAGACGGTGAACAGCAGCGTGGTGTCCTCGTGCTCAGAGGTGAGTTGGGGTCGGGGCTCCGAGGGGCTCGAGGTGCCATTTAGGGCACCGGTGCCCATGGCTTTGAGGGCAAGTGCTGCTCGTCCTCCATCGCCAAACCTAGAGGTGTCCCCTGGCTCTGGGGGTGCTGGGTTGGGGAGGAGGGGTTGGGGGGTGGGTTTGGGGGAGGAGGGCTGTGCTGAGGGTTGTGCTGAACCCCGTGTTTCCCCATCCATCCCTGCAGGTGGACTGCAGTATGCGTGGTGGCTCCTCGCCCAGCAGCAGCCCTGCCCCGAGCGCCCGCTCCCGCAAACCGGGGGCCGTCATCGAGAGCTTCGTCAACCACGCGCCTGGGGTCTTCTCAGGGACCTTCTCCGGTACGTGCAGCTGATGGCTGGGATGGGGGGCTGTGAATCCAGGAAGCCGCTGGGCTCACATCTCCTCTCTTCCTCCCCCCCCAGGCACTTTGCACCCCAACTGCCAGGACAGCAGCGGGCGGCCGCGGCGGGACATCGGCACCATCCTGCAGATCCTCAACGACCTCCTCAGCGCCACGCGACACTACCAGGGCATGCCGCAGTCCCTGGCGCAGCTCCGCTGCCAGACGCAGTTCTCCTCATCCTCCTCCTCCTCTTCCTCACCTCCCGCATCCCCGGACCTCACCACCAAAACTACCTCAGAGCCGTTGCCAGCGGCCGCAGCATCCGCTCCTCTGCACCCTGTCGTCCAGTGCCAAAGCCAGATCCGGATGTGCAAGCCCAGTGGTGAGCATGGCCTGGGGGAGGCAGGGGGGGGGGGGGTGGGTCTGGGGGCACCGAGGCTGTGCCCATCCATAGGGAGCAGCTCTTGCCGGTGGCGCTGGGATCCTGCTATCAGATTCTCCCCCTCCTGTACACTGGGATCCTCTCCACCTGCACAGCGCTGCCCCAGGGTTCATCCCGTGGGTGGGGGGGCAGCTCTCGTTGGATCCCCCCCCCCCCGCATCATCTTGGTGCCGTTTTGTAGGCAGCAGGTGGCATGGGGTGGGGGTGGCTGTGTCCCTGTGCCCCCCTGCAGGGCTGGGGCTGTCCCTGGTGTGTGGGGGGAGACAGGAATGCAACTCCTTGCCCACCCCTCCCATTCCCAACCCTCTGGGATGGGTTTCTGCAGAGGGGGAGGTGGGACAAGATGCTCAGGTGGCTCCCAGTGCTTGAGGAGGAGGGGAGGGGGGTGCACATCCTCTTCCCTTCCCCATCACCGTGATTTGCATAGAGAAAAGAACTGAAACTGAAGGGTCTCACTCTCCCCTTCACTTTTTCTCTTCCTTCTCTCCCTGTGCTGGGGGGGGGGATGACAACTCTGTGCCCCATCCCTGCCCTCACTGACACCAGGGCTGCAAACAGGGGACCCTGTGCACCTCACAGTGCGGTGATGGGGACAGAGCTGTGTCCCCCCCCCCAGCATAGCAACCCCCATCCATGGGCTCAGGTTTGGGCTGTGTGCCATTCCCAGAGAATGGGGACACAGATGAGCCTCAAAATAAAGGGAGCTGGCCTTTATGGCCACCTGCACAGCCCTTCTCAGTCCTGACCCCCCTCCCAGTCTAACACACCTTCCCACCCAGAGCCCAGCAGGTGATGCAGGAATGCCCTCTATTTCTGCAGCATCCCGGCAGGGCAGTGCCAAGCAGAAGCTTTGGGTCCACCCCACTGCTCAGCAACGCCTTCAGTCCCCATTTCTTGAATCCAGCACAGACCCCAATCCCCCCTCAAACACTGCACGACCCTGGGGGTGTGGACACCGCACCCCTTTGGGGACCCCCCCAGCTGACACCCGTGTCCCCTTTTGCAGGGGATCGCTTGCGGCAGACGGAGAACCGTGCGACGCGCTGCAAAGTGGAGCGGCTGCAGCTGCTGATGCAGCAGAAAAGGCTGCGCAGGAAGGCCAGGAGGGACGCCCGGGCTCCTTACCATTGGCTGCCCAACCGCAAATCCTCCCGCACCAACAGCAACAGCAGCGTCTCCAGCGAGGGCAGCCTGGATCTGGACTTCGAGGACTCGGTCTGGAAGCCGGAGGTCAAAGCGGACATCAAGTCCGAATTCGTCGTAGCATAGAGCCGGGCTGCGGCCGCGGACTCGTGTCGGTGGGGGAGGCCACCACCACCACCCCCCCCCCACACACACACACACTCTGTGATACCCCCCCCCCCCCCCCACCACCACCCCCCCGTTGAGGATGGGGGTCGTGTTTCTGTTGTCATGGGCCAGATCTCCAGCTCCTGCGGATGTGGCTGCGCTTGGGGGGGGGGGGTGAGAGGTGGGAGCTGCTGCTGCCGCCCCCCCCAGCCCCCCCGTCCCTAATTGCTGACCTGCTCTGAGCGCAGTCCTGGTGCCAGGGGGGGCCCTGGGGATCAAAGCTGCTCTTTGGCTGTGAAGAGGGGCGCAGCAACCCGCCCGCCCCCCCCCCCCATTTTTTCCCTCCCCCCCCCCCCCCCCACGGGCAGCAGGAGGCAAAATCTCTTTGGAGGTGCTGGGGGCCCCCGCCAGCCCGGGGGGGGGGCATTTGTTTCCTTTCCCTTCTATATGTAGCATTGCTCGGCTGCGGGGCTGGGCCCCCCCCTGGACTTTTACTGTCCACGTGTGCAGGCATGGGGGGCAGATGGAGGGGAGGTGGGGGGGGGGGTGGGAACAGACAATGCCACGCGTGTGCCTGGTGCCGCAGCCGGGGGGGGTGGGGGGGTGGGTGGGGGGGGAGGCTTCGTTTCGGGGTGTTTTTTTTTTAATTATTATTATTTTTTTGGTTCTTGGGGGGGGGGGGGGAATAGGAACGGTGCATTCCCTCCGCAGAGCCCAGAGCTGAGGCGCTGGGTCCTTACCCCCCCCCCCTTCTCCCTTCCCCCCCCCCCCCCCCCGCCTCGGTTGGGGTGTTGTGTTTTTGTTTTCTGTTTTTTTTTTAACTTAAAGGAGGAAAAAAAAAAAAAATTAAAAATAAATGGCCCCAACACTCAGTGATGGTACCTGCGAGTGGGGGGGGCCCATATTTATAGACATTGACTGAGCCAATACTGACATAGTCTTGCATAGGCCGTAGGAATTCTTTCTCGTCCGACTTTGATTTTATTTTTTTTTTTTTTTTTTTTTTTTTGTCAGGAGATTCTGTGCAAATAGAGAACCCACGTGATGTGTTTTTTGTCCGTAAAAGTCTCTTTTTTTTTGTTTGTTTTCTTTTTTTTTTTTTCTCTGTGTGTGTTTTGGGGAGGGGGGGTGGGGAGGGGGGGGAAGGAGAAGAGCGAAGCTTTCGGTCTTTAATATTTTATTTTTTATTTTTGAAATAAATTTGGGCAGTCTCCAAGCAACTGCGCCTGGTTGTGATGTTGGGGCTTTTTTTGGGGGGGGGGGGGGGAACACCGGGCTCCCCCTCCTCTTCCTCCTCCTCCTCTTCCTCCTCCTGCAGCTGCAGGCATGCATGTGGTCTCTCCTTTGTACGTGTGCACCTGCACAGGTGTGAGCCGTTGCACACTCAGCATTGCACTTGCTGTGGCCTGGCAGCAGCTGTGCACGCAGCGTTGCACTTGCACGTGGTGTTGCACAGCGGTGCACACGCAGGATTGTGCTTGCATGCAGCCTTGCACTGCGCTTGCACGTGGCCTTGCACAGCCCTGTGCACGTGCAGCATTGCACAGCTCTGTTTGTGCCCTTGCACAGCTGTGCACAACCTGCACACCCCACCCCTTGCACACCTACACCCCATCACGCACGTGGGTGTGCACAGCCTTGCACACGCAAACACGGAGCTCGCAGCTCTGCCGTGCAGGAGGAAGGGAAACCCAGCAGCGCGGGGATGCCCTGCAGCCTCTCCTTCCTCTTTGCGGGGGGCGACGAGTTCGGTGCCGCCTCCGTTCCCATCGCTCCGTCCCCGCGGCCGCTCCGCGCTGCCCGGACCGCCCCGACCCGCTCGCACCGCCGCTGCCCGGAGCGGTGCCGGTTCCACCGGCCGGGCTCTGCGTCACGGCGCGGCTCCCGCCCGTTCCTCGCTTTCCCCACCTGCAGCAGCTTCGTTTCCCCGCGGCGTTCCCCCGCCCTGGGGAAGGTGACGGGGAGGGGAAGGCCGTGGGGATGCGCGTCAGCGCCCGCCCCGCTCCGCTTCCTCCGCTCCCGTCGGGAGAGGCCCTTCGGCTCCCCGGGTGGAAAATGCCGGGCCGAGGGACGGCGGAGTTCCGGGTACGGGGCAGGAAGGCGGGGGTTGGGAGCGCTGCGGTCCCACGGTGGGACCCGACGGAGCTCCGCACGGCGCCGCCCGCGCACGGATGCGGGGATGGAGGCGGGCGGACGGCGGGGATGGGGGCACCGCGGGTCGGGTCGGCTGCCCGTCCGCTCCGTCCTCACCCCGCCCGGGGGGGCTGCAGCGCCCTTCCCCTCCTTCCCCCTTCCTCGGGACACCGCGGGCATCCGGGAGGGAGCGGGCTGCGATCCGCGCGGCCGTCATTTGGGGAGGGGGCAGCCGGGCCGCGTCCCCCCGCTGGGACAATGGGGACAATGGCCGCTGACCCCGGGGACGCGGGGCGGGACGCAGAGCCGTGGCACGGCGCAGCAGCAGCAGCAGCAGCAGCAGCAAGCGTTACCCAGCCGGTCAGCGCCTCCCCCCGCACCGCAGCACCGGGGGGGTCTCGCCGGGCCGGGTGAGGAAGTGGCTCCGCTTCCCGCAGGGCGCTGCTGTGTCGCTCCGGGCGCCCGCTGCCAACCGCGGCCCTGACGTCATTTCGGGGAGCGAGAGCCCCGGGGCCGCCCCCTCCCCACCCCTAACCCCCCCCCCCCGCACCCCCGGCCCGCACCGCTCACGCCAAATTTGGCAACGGGAAGAGCCGCCGCTCGCAGCCCTGCAGCAAATGGCAGCGGCCTTAAAAGGCAATCCCTGCCCGGGGAGGCACACGCGGGGACACACACACACGTGTGCATGCTCACATCTGCTGTCCGCGTGCACACGCGTGTGAGCAGGGGTTGCAAGCGGGCAGCGATGCGTGGGCACGCACGTGTGTGCAAGCAGCTCCTGGCGGACTTGGGACCCCCACACTGGGGGGTTCCTCTTTCAGGCTCCCTCCCTACGGCCTGGGTCTGGCTCAGCGGGTTCGGGGGTCCCTTGGAGCCAGGGAGCAGTGTGTGGGGTGTGGGATGGGCATGGGACAGGGCTGGCCCCAAAGTATGGCACAGGCATGGTACTGTAGGCATGGTGCGGTACAGCATGGTGCGGTACAGCACGGCATGGCATAGCACAGCCTGGCTCACCCTGGCCACGCTCACTGTCTGTGGGAGCTGTCTGTGTCTGCAGCATGGCAGGAGACAAGCTGGGACACGGGGACCTCATCGCACCGCCCGGTGACATCACTGCGCCCAGGGCCGACTGATGCAGCTGATAACACGGAGGGGTCCTGGGATGGGTGGGGGTGGCTGGGCAGGAGGTGTCCGTGCACCTGGGGAGGCCCCGCACCCTGCTTTGCTCACAGCCTCCTCACTGCTCTGCACTGTCCCATCTCCCCACTCCCTGCCTGCCCCAGGCCAGGCCCACGCCGGGCGGCTGCGCTCGTCCCACTCCTCCCAGGATGAAGTAATGCGGCAGCGCCGGCGTCGCTGCTTTGGTGTGGTGTGGGCTGCAAGGGGAGCAGGGCTGTCATCATCCTGTGTGTGTGTGCGTGTGCAGCTGTGCACGTGTGTGTGTGTGTGTGTGTGCACGCCCAGGGCAGGTGTGCACAGAGGGGCTGTTTGCAGATGGGGTGCGTTTGTCTGCGTGCACGGGAGGGGGATGTTTGTGTGTGCAGCACCTGCAGGGGGGGGACTGTGCATCACCCAGATGGGGCGGTGCCCCTCTCCAGCACCCCGGGGTGCAGCCCACAGCTGCTGAGCACAGCAAACCCCACACTGGGCCTCAGCCGCCGGCTCGGGGCAAATATTTGCCTTCAGTCTTAAAGTGCAGCACAGGGTGACCCTGACCTGCCCAGCGCTGCGGTGCCAAAAGCAGAGGGCCGGCGGGTGCGGGCGGGTTGGACCCGATGCCCCCCAGTGCTGCCAGCACAGCCCCCGCAGCGCAGGGTGCGTCGGGCAACACCCACCGTGGTGAGAACTGCGGTGCCGCAGCCCTCCCGTCACACCCGTGGGGCCGACGTGCACCCACAGCCACAGCCCTGCTGCGTGCCAACCCGCTCCTTGCACACACAGCCCCTTGCACAGCCCGCTCCTTGCACACACAGCCCCTTGCACAGCCCGCTCCTTGCACACACAGCCCCTTGCACAGCCTGCTCCTTGCACACACAGCCCCTTGCACAGCCTGCTCCTTGCACGCCAGCCTCCCGCGCCCAGCACCCCCACGCCTGCACGCAAGGGTTTGTGCATGCGTGCAATCAAGCCGCTGCACACAAACACGTGTGCAAAGCACGTCTGCACGCTCGCCCCGTTGCTGCACCAAGTCACCCCTGGGGTTGGACCCCCGTCCCGTGGCCCAGGTGGTGCTGCCACATTGGGCACCCGGCGGTGGCTGCTGGCGAGAGACGGCGCTGGCGCGGCTGTGCCAGACACCGGGTGGGCGATGCGCTGCCGGCGTGTCCTTGGCAGGAGCCAGGAACACAGCCAGGAACACAGCGTCTGCCGGCAGCAGCGGGGTCCCACTGTGCTCACGGAGGCCAACCCAAACCCCCACGTAGGGCTGCGGGCGGCCTCCAACCGGAGGGCACCCATGGGTGCAGCCTGACCCGACTCCTCGCCTCGGGGATGGCTTTGACGTGCGCAGCCCTCCCACACACGTGGCTCTCGGTGCAGCCGTGGGCTCAGCCCCTCCGTGGGGCCCCATGGCTGTGGGGCACGGCGTGGGGCTGCGGCCTTGCAGCCCCAGTGTGGGGAGCGGAGGCGGCCGGGGGAGCCGGGGCGGGAACTGCCGGCGCAGGGACGGGATCCTGGAATTAAAAACATTCCAGGAACTGACTTTGAACCAGATAAAATAACAAGCGCCGCAAGGAATGTCTCACCCCACCCCCCCGGCCGGCCGGCGGCCTCCAGCCCGCCCCAGCCCCACACCGCTCCCAGCCCCACACCGCTCCCAGCCCGTCCCCACAGCACTCACCCAAACCACCCGCAGCCGCCCTCCACCCCACACGTGTCCCAGGGGCCCTTTGCACGCGTGTGCACACGGAAACGCGGCCAACTTGCGTGTTTGTGCGTGCAATGCGTGTGTGTGCACGGAGAGGGGGCACGCTGCAAGCAGCAACAGATGCACGGCTGTGCCACAGCCACACACGTGTGCAGGCAGCTCTGCAAACACGGGTGCTATGTGTGCACCGCGGCTGCAAGCAGTGGGCTGTGTGCATCGGCCCCCCCCCGGTTCCCTCTGCTGCCTGGCCCTGTTCCACAGCCGGCAGAGCAGCGCGGCGTGCCGGGGCGGTGATATCACGGGGGATGCACAGCCAGGGGCACAGCGCCCAGCCCCATCCCAGGGGATGGCCACGCACCTCCTCCGCATCGGCCGCCCCGTGCCGGTGCTGGGATGGAATCTGGGATGCAGCTGCCACCCTCGTGGCCACAACGCTGTGCTGGGAACCCACACCGGTCGTACTGGGAGCCCCGGTTTGGCTGCCTGTCCTTGCTGCTGCCAGAAGCACAGCCCTTTGTCCCCCGTGCTCCAGCTCCCGAAGACCCCCCTCTGGTGTCTTCCAGCTCCGAGAAGAGTGACGCGCGTGGGTAGGGGGGGGTCACCCGGTGTAGCCCTGGCTGTTGGTGAGGAGCGGGGCCAGAGGGCAGCGCCGGTGCGTCACCGTGTTTATGAGGACCTCGAGGAGCGCGCGTGACGTCCGCATGGCCCTGCCGGCCGCAGCGCTGCCAGGTGGCACCGAGCCACTGCGCTCCCCCCGCCACCGCAACTGCGCCATGCCGAGATTTCAGAGGCTGGCACGGGGCCGCCCGTCCTCCAGGTCAGAGGGGGGTGCCAAGTCGGTCCCCTTCACCCCCCCCCTCCCCATTCCCCGGCAAGCCGTCAGCTGCTGTGAGAGCAGATGGGACGTGTGTGAGGCTTTATATAGCAGCAGGACCCACAGGTAGCGATGCGTCAGAGCGGGTGACGCAGCCCGGCGATGCTCGGCCACACACCCCGTGCACAGCCCTGCTGCTGGGTGCTGGGGGCTGTGTGCCCCCCCCAGCGTCCTCCCCGTGTGCGGGAGGTGGGGGCTGCAGGGGGTCTTTGTGTGCAGTGGCTGCAGCTGGAGTTCTTCAACCCACAGCTGTGCTGCACGCTGGCACACGTTTGTGCCTCCCCTATGTGTGCATGGGTGTGAGTGTGCATGTGTGTTTATGCATGTGTGCTTATGCATGTGTGTGAGAGTGCATGTGAGTGTGCACGTCTGTGCCTGTACCCCCTGAAGGTCAGTGCCATGTTTCCATGCAGTCGGGGCTGTGTGCCACGCTGCGTGTGCCCCCACTTGCAGCACCACGGCTGTGCTGCGTGTTTCTGCCTGTTGCTGCGTGTGCACGCAACTCACACGCGTGTGCCTCCGTCCCCGAGCGCAGCGCTCCGTGTGTGGCCGCGGCGCAGCTCCGCGTGCGGCTGCGTGTCTGCGTGGCTGCGGTGCGGGGCTGAGTCAGCCCCCAGGCAGCCCGGGAATGCCCCCTCCCCTCCCTGCGTGTTGTAACGCCGCTTCCTCCGCCGGCCCTGTGCTGGGAACGGGCTGTTCTGGGGACGATGACAGCGAGGTCTGACCCAGACCCTGCTGGGAAGATAAGGCGGTGCCACCCTGCCTCCATCCTTCCTTCTGGGAACCGCCGGTGTTATCGGGGGGGGGGGAACAAGGGGGCCGGCAGGGTTAAGGCCCACTGGGACCCCCCTGCCTCGATGCAGGGCACCCCGGCACTACGGTTAAACAGAGCCCTACATTGCCCCATGGGGGGGCCCAGCTCTACCCCCGGGCGCTGTGTGCCTGCCAGCACAGCGGGAGGAGCCTGCGGAGATGCCGTGGGGGCTGCAGGACAGGGAAACCCCCGCTGTGCCCGCGGATCCCGGGGGGGGGGGGGGAGGTTCTATTGGCGGCCTCGTGCCGAGCTCCAGCGCTATGGGTGCCAAGACACCGCCAGGACACGGGGGGGCTGCTGCTGGGGGTCGGAGTCGGGACACGAGTGATGCACGGCCGGGTGTGTTTGGGGGGGGGGTGGGAAGGGGGGGGGGATGAAGTGACAAAGCAGAACCCGGCGTCGCGCTCCGCTCCTCACTGCCGATCCGCTCCGGGTTTTGCGCGCCGCCCCCCCCCTGCGCGGCGCCGCGCGTTCGTTCATTCATAGATCGCGGCGCGCGCGCTCCCGCCTCATTCATTCACGGCGGCGCGAGGGAGGCCCGTTGCCATAGCAACCGCCCGGGCTCCCGCGGCGTAGGCAGCGCCCCCCCCCCGTGCTTCCCCCGCACGCCGTGCGCATGCGCAGCGCTCCCGCGGCTCCGGCGAGATCCCCGCGGGGGTCTCCGGTGGGGGTCTGCGGCGCTTCTCCTCGCGGCGCGGCCCGGGGGAGCCGCTCTGGGGGGGTCTCTTTGTTTGTAGGGCTGCATGGTAACCTTCCCCCCCGCCCCCCCATCCGAGCTCACCCCCGCAGCGCTCGGGCCGCCACGTAGGCGAGGGGGGCCCCACCCACAGCCGCGCTGCGAGGGCGGCCCCCAACCGGGGCTTTGCGTTTGGAGGGGGGGGGGGGGGGCGGGACGGACGTGTGCGTGTGAACCCGCAGCTGGGAGCCGGGTTTTGTGTGCGCGGCCCTTGGCGCTGCTGGGTCACCGTGCAGGGAGAGACTGCGGGAGTGCGGGGCTTTGGGGGGGGGGGGGCACGAAGCTCAGGGCTGTGGGGTGAGATGGGGCCGGGCAGAGCTCCCCAGCCATCTCCCGTGCACCCCAGGAGCAGCTGCTGTGGGTACCAGCAGCCCCCCTGTGCCCCCCCGGGTGGGCTCTGCTTTGTGCATGGCTGCGTTCGTGTGAGCCCTGCACGTGGGACATCTCCTGCAGCACGGCTTTGTGCACACGTATCCGTGCACACAAATCCGTGCACACACATCCGTGCACGCATATCCATGCACACGTATCCATGCACACATATCCATGCACACGTATCCGTGCACGCAAATCCGTGCACACGCATATCCGTGCACGCACGCGATGCTGCTCGTTGCGCACGGGAGCCCCGCGTGCAGCCCCGCCGCCCGCATGACGTGAGCACGCGTTTGTGCTGGGCCACGCACACGCGCGTGCAAGGGTTGCCCTCGCACACAGCCATGCGCACAGCTCCGGCCCCGCGTCGCCTCGCTGCTGCTGGCGTGACTCACAGCGCAGAGGAAGCGGTGACTCAGTGCTGGATTCCTGCCGTTCCCCACCCCCCGGCCGGCCCCTGCCGCCGTGCAGCCACGTGGAGCCTGCGGCTGCGGTGCAATGCAGCCGGGCACGGGGGTTCCCGTTGGGCTGTTGGGATCGGGGCTCGGGGCTTTACCCCCTGCCCTGGGCTGCTGCACCCTATGGGGTCCCGGCGTCTGGGTCGGGCGGGAGGGAGGGAGGAGGCAGCTGCGGTTGCTCGGGGTGGCACCGCGCACGCCCTGACTCACGCTGAGCACAGGGTTCAGGCTCGGGCACGTTTCCTGGGGTGTTCCGGGTGGTGCCAGCTGTGCTGGCCGAGCCGGTGTGCTGCCCCCGGGCTGCGGTGCTGAGCTCTGCCCCGGGCTCCCCGCCTGGTGCTGGCTGCTGGTGCTGCTGTTTTGGCGTAGGATCGGTGCTGGGAACGCGGTGCCATCGCGCCCCACGGGCAGTGCAGGGATTGGGCACGGAGTTGGCTGCAGAAGGGAGAGGGGCTCGTGCTGCCGATCCCATCACAGCACCCTTGGCTGGAGCAGATGGGTCCCAGCAGCGCCCTGTGCGCTGCGCTTTGTGTCACCCCGCGATGGGGACAGGGACGCAGTGCTGCCCGTGCCGTGGTCAGTGGGGCCAGGCTGGTGTTTGGCCACTGTGAGTCAAAGCGAGGTGGGGCCGCTGCCCCCTCGCACCCCACAGCCCGTTCCCAGGCCCCGCTCGCCAGAATCGCTTTCGCAATGACTGCGACAGCCGCCCCAACCCTGCCCTGCGGCGCTGCTTCTGCTGAGCTCGGCCTGGCTCCGTGCCCCGCAGGTTGTCCCATCCCGCGCTGCCCATGGCCACGCAGCGATGCCCCCGGCGGCACGTGGCCAAATCCCCTTAACTCTGCCCACAGAGTGCTACAGTCTTCCCAGTGCACAGATCCCATCCGTGGGATGACCCGGGGTCTCCGGGTGGCAGCCGGGGCTCACGGCGGCGCGGTGTGAGTCAATGGCAGGCAGGTGGGGAGCCGTGGGGACGCGCGGCGCTTTGGGGATGAGTCATCCATGAACCAAACAAACAGCGAGGAGCCGGTGTGAAGCTGCGCTTTCTTCGCCCTCCCCGGGGGAACCCCCGCTGTGGCCCGGCCACGAGACCCCAAACGTGCGTGGAGAGCCACGGCAGCACAGCTGGCCCGTGGTCACAGCCGTCCCTGCAGTGCAGCCCCAGGGGTGCGGGGGCTGCAGGCGGAGCGGGGCACGGAGCGATGCGCGTCACCTCTCGCAGCACGGGGACACGTCAGGCGTCACTGCAGCTGCGTGACGGAGGCTGGGAGGCCGGGGCTGGAGCTCAGGAGAGAGCGGTGGAGGTGTGAGAGCCAAACGGTGAATCTGGCGCTGCGTGCGGGTAGCAGCCCTGGGAAAAGGCCTCGGGAGAGATAAACAGGTCCTGCGTCACCGTGCTGAGCTGGAGGCGGGGACGGGCACGGGGTGCCCTGAGAGCTCGCGGCACGATGGGCTCAAACAGCGTGGATGGAGCTGCAAACCGGGGTGCCTGGCAGTGCTGGTGGGTGCAGAGCAGCGCCCAAAGGGAGCGGAGGCAGCGAGTGGAGTTGCTGGGGCTGTTGGGCACGGAGCGGCTGAGGAGCGCCGGGAGCCGGCATGGAGCCCTGCTGGGGCTGGGGGACGTGAGGGCAGGGGAAAAAGCAGTGCTTTGCCAGGATTTTGTGAAGGGTAAACAGGCTGAGTCAGTTAATTACAGGGCTGCCAGCCCAGCATCGATCCCAGGCAAAATAATGGAATAGCTGATCCAGGCCGTGATTAATAAAGCGTTAGAGCGCAACGGCACGGCTGCTGCTCGCACACGCCAGCCTCGGCCCCGCCGCCAGCCCGCATTCCCCGGCCCTTCGGATGAGGTTTTATTTCCAATACCCATTTTTCAGAAGTCAGCAAGTTTCCGGGCACAGCGCAGATCTTTCCTGGGCCGGCAGACGGGGCGGGATTGTGGGCAGGCTGCCCCTGGACGCTGCTCGGGGCGAAGGTGATGCGGGGCAATGGGGCCAGGGAGCCCCCAAATCCCCCTTTTTGCCCCAAGCCCCTCCTTTTTGCCCCGGGATGAAGGTGCCTCTGGGCCAGGCAGGGTTGGAGCAGGAAGCCTGGCTCCAGCAGCTGGGGATTTCCCATGTCCAGGCTCACCTGCGCCGTGGCTGTCAGCCTCTCCCAGGCCGGCGGTTGTAAATCCCAATGGCCATAAGCCTGCCTGGACACCTCAGCTCGGGGCTGGGCTGCCCACAGAGCTGCTCTGTGCCCCTGCTCTATGAGCCACATCTCTGCACTGAATTTTGGCCATCCTCAGCCCAAGGCTTCCCCCTGCAGTGCCAGCAGCTCCATACGGTGCCGGGCACCACACAGCAGCTGTGCCCTCCAGTGAGCCCCAGTGCACTCCAGGCCCTGTGCACACACGTGTGTCCTCGCTGGCTCAGCTCGCCGTGGCAGGAATGCTTTGTGGTGAGGCTGGAAAAAGGGTCATCCGCTTGCTGGATTTTTTTTTTTCTTTTTTTCTTCTTTTTGCTCTTTTCTCCGCTGTGTGTTGTGGGTTTGGCCAGTGGCCCGGCAGTGGTTGTGTGTGTGTGTGTGTGTGTGTGTCTGCCAGGCGTGTGATGAGCCGGGTGTGACGGGGTTGGTGAGGGCTACGAAAGCGCTGAGCTGGTGTGAACCCGAGATCCCATCTCCTCCTCTTCAGCCCTTCCTGGAAGAGGCAGCAGGGTGCGACCCGGTGCTGTGCCCATCCCCGCAGCATTGCACTGCAGGCACAGCCCCACTGCGGGGCTGCAGGAAGGGCAGTAGTGCTGCTGATCTCCTGGGGGTGCGCAGGGCTTTGCCACTCATACCCTCCACGCGTGGTGAGGTGGGACGGAGCCAGGGCACCGAGGGTGCACAGGAGCTCAGGAAGAAGTTCATGTGCGGGTGCAGAGGTTTTTGTTTCCTGGGGTGAGCGGCTTGGAAACAGCCCCCGCCAGCTGCACTTCCTCCCACCCACCTCGTCCCCATCCTTGTCCCCGTGCCCTCCTGGCTGTGTCACAGCTCTCCTTTTCTCCACCGTTCCCCAGGCTCAGTTCAAGCTGCCCATCCTGCACTGTGCTGGGTCCCTTCCGGTCCTGGGGGGCTGCAGGCATCGTCCCATTGCAGAGCTCCTCACGCTGCTTGCTGCACCCCCCTGTGCTGAGCCCTGCATGCTGCTGCAGCTCCCGGGGCTGTGCATCCATGGGTGTCCCAGCGTGGGCTGCGGCTGCAGGGACGAACTGGGCACTCGTGCATGAACAGTTTGGGATGTTCATCCGCAAGCGAATGGTGCGTTCACACATGGGTTCACTGGGAGCTCATCCGTGAGCTCATTCAACACTCGGCCATGCGTGTGCCAAGCACACGCTGCGTGTGAACCGTGTGTGTGCTCGTGCACAGATGGACCGTGTGCTCATGCATGCACAGGGAGTGTGCTCACGTGTGAAGGAATGGTGCCTTCGTGCGGGAATTCATCAGGTCCTCCTGCGTGAATTGACAGTCATCCTGGTGCGTGATTGTGCCTTCCTGCAGGCTGTGAGTTGGTGCACACGTGAGTGTGTTGCTGCCGACGTGCCCCACTGGTGACCCCTGGGATTCTGCCAGCACAGCAGGTCCCTGGGCCAGCAAAACCGTCGGTCTCAGTGGAGAAAGGCAAGGAGGAAAGGTGGGTCCCAACCGTGCCGCATGGGCAGGGCTGGGGATGGCTGTGCAGCAGGACAGCTACGGGGGGCTGCAGCCCTGGGGGGGCCAACACAGCCCCCCCGGCAGTGCTGTGTGGGGAACACGGCAGCGTGGGGCTCGGCATGCCGTGCCTGGGGCCGTGCGCTGACTCAGCGGCAGGCCAAGAATAGAGCGGGCGCCCTGACTCACTGTCCTGGTGCTGAGCACCATCCAGACAGAGCTCCCTCCCACAGCGAGGGCCCTGCAGCTCTGCCCCACTTTCTGTGTGTTACCTCCTCAGAGAGAGGAGCCCCCAGCATCCCGCATCCCGCATCCTGCATCCTGCTCTCCTCGCAGCTGGAAGCTGCCCCCTGCACCGGGCTCTTCCCTCCGTGCAGGAACAGGAAAACCTGCCCGCCTGCAGCAGGGAGCGGTTTCCTCTCGGGAAGGATGCTCTCCCCGAGCCCCCCGCCCGCAGCCTGCCGGGCTCTCCTTGCACACCTACGTGTGCACACCACGTCCTCAGCGCACACTCCTGCGCACTGTCAACCCTGTGAGCTCCCCCGGCCCCCCCATGGCCCGTCCCTCCCACCTCCTCAGCCAGCTCCTCCTCTTCCCACCTCTCCCGGAGCATTCCCGCAGCCGTTCCCATTGATAAATCCGCAGCATTGCTATGGAGATGGCTGCAGCGGGCGCAGCGTGGGCACAGCCGCTGAGGGGCCCGGGCGCCAGCACCAGCACCGGGGGTGGGGGTGGGGGTGACCGCACACGCTGGTGCCCGCTTGCACACCGCAATGGCTGCGGTGCGAGCTGTGTGCGCGGCATGCACGGCTGTCCAGGTGCGTGCAAGCGTGCGGGAAGCAGCGTGTAGGGCTGAGTGTGCGCTTGTGTGCGCGCTGAGCACGCGGTCCGGTTGTGGGGGGGTTTGGGGCGCACGGCCGCAGGACAGAGCAGGCAGACGTGGCCCCCGGCGCTGTCTGGCTCCTCTCCTGCGCTGAGCAAAGAGCCCGGGGCCGTCAGCCCCTGGGGGAAACTGAGGCACGAGCAGTGATTCATCCCACAGCAGACAGTCACTCGAGGACAGGAGCAGAGCTTGCACTGCTTCTGACTGCGCACAGCGGCACGGCTTGCACCATTGCACGCGTGTGGCCGCCTGCTTGCACGCTCAGCACCACCCACCGCCCGCAGCACCGCTGCAGCCCCCCCCCAGCACTCACCCCACGCTCACCCTTTGCGCAGGGCATGCGGTGTGCGTGTGTGTGTGTGGAGCAGGGGGGGCAGCTCCCGCAAGTGCACCGCGCTGCGCCAGCACCGCCCGCACAGTGAGGGGACACGGGGATACGGGGTGCTGCGCGCTGGGCTGCTCGGCACGGCAGGCAGCGGCGTCACGCAGCAGCGCCGCGCAGGATCGGTGCCGTGCGCGTAGCGTGGCTGCCCTCTGCTGCCACCGGCACGGCAGTGCTCAGCACCCACGGGCGCGGGGCCACGCGGGGCGGCAGGGCCGGCTGGGGACGGGGATGCGGGGAGACCCCCGGGTGGGGGCAGCGGGATGGGCGGAGCGCGGCGTTTGGGGGCTGAGCGGCAATGGGTGCGGAGCGGAGCCCTGCAGTAACCCGTGGGTGCCGTGGGACACCCCCACCCCCCCACATGCCCACCCCCCTCACATGCCCACCCCCCCCCGCGCCCCATAGGCACTGCCCACCCACACGGGGGCTTGGGGTGCGTGGAGCTGTGCAGGACCGCAGGCCCGGTTCCCACCCCCCCTCCTCCCGCCCCCCCAGCAGCACGGTGTCTGCAGCGGGCCCTGCGCGGTATGGGGGGGGGGGGGGGGGGGCGAGCGCAGGAGCCGTGGGCGTTAAAACAGGAACCGCACCCCCGCTTCCCGGATCTCGCTTTTCTTTTTTTGTTTGTATTTTTTTTTTTTTTTCTTTCCAAAACACGAACGGTGCAGAAGGGGAAGGAGGCGCTGGGGGGGGTGGGAGGGGGGAGGAAGAGCAGCCCCCAGGGCCCCCTCTGGCCGCGGCCTTTGGATGCTGCTGGCCCCGCAGAGCTGAGGCCGACACAACTCATCACAGTGCTGACAGCGCTGCCTGCCTTCAGCCTGCTCGCATCTCCCAGGGTCGCTCGGCGCGTTCCTCTCCTGCCTTCTTTGTGTTCCCCCCCCCCGCCAATACACGCCCCCCCTCCTCGTCCCAGCTCTCCGTGCAGCACTGGGGGCTCGGGAGGGGAAGGGGCGGCTCCGGTTTGCATCCTCTCCATCCCAGCGGGCTGCATTCAGCAGAAACGCCCCGCGGGTGCCCCCCACCCGCTGCCTGCCCCCCCCCTTCCCCGCAGGCTCCCGGCCCCCCCTTCCCTTTTGTCTACAGAACCGCCCATGCTGAACAATAGCAGCCCCCCGCCGCTTCCCGTCCGCTGCCGATGGGGTGCGGAGCAGCTCCCCCCCCCCAGGCCCCGCAGGCAGCCATGTAGGGGCAGCAGCACGGTGCCGGGGGGGGGAGCGGGCTGCAGGAATGCGTACAGGCACGGAGGGGCCCCTCCCCGCGTCGTCCCCCCCCCCCCCGCCCAGCTGCGCTGGGATCGCCCGGCAGCTGGGAGGGGATTTAGCGGCATCGCTGCTGCTCGTTTGTGCGGCTTTTAAAGCAGGGCTGCGGTCGCGGCTCTCGGCCTGGGGGCTTCCCGAGGGTCCCTTCTGCTCTCAGATGGGTGGGGGCCCCTCTGCCCGCCCCCCCCTCCTCCCTCAGCCCGCGGCATTGCGAAGCGGTTGTCGTCGCGGTGCCGGCGTGCTGGGGCAGCACCGGGCTGCTCTGTTAGCGGCCGCCCGCGGCTTTGGAGCGCTTCGGGGGCTCGGGGGGTGGGTGAAGGATTTCCAGCAGGGAGCTTTGTGCCCACGAGGAGCTGAACCATGGGGGTGCATCCCCTCGTTCTCCATCGACTTGCTGCTGGGGGCTGTTCCCCTCCCGGGGAGGGGGAATGGATCATAGGCAGAGTGCAGGAGGTGGTTTAGGGGGGTCGGGTTGTGAGGTGCGCCCGGTGGGTGGGTGCTCAGCTCCCCGCTGTCGCCCGTGGGGAGCTCAGCCCAGAGCCGAGCGTCCCTGCGGGTTCACACCTGGCCCCGTCGCAGGGCCCCAGCCCCATTATCCGGCTGCGTGAGAAAGCCCCCACCTTGGCCGCGGGGGAAGGCAGAGCGGGGAGGCCCCGTGAATTGGTCCTTTGAAGCAGCCTCCCCTCCTGCCAAGCGCCAGCTGCGGGCGGACGGCCTCACAAAGCGCCGGCTTTAGCACCAAGGTAACGGCGCAGCGGGGCGAGGGGCGCCGGGGCCAGGACCACCCCCCCCGCACTGCCCTCCCCATCCGGGTCGCCGTGCAATGGCACGGTGCGGGACGGGCCGGCAGCTGCAAAGACAAAGGGCCGAGGCGGAGCGGAGCTGCGGGGTTCCCATCCCGCACCCCGGTGGCGGTGCGTCCGACCTTTCCCCGCAGAGCTGCGGCTCCGCATCCAGGCGCGGTGCTGCCCGCGCCGTGCCGCTGCCTGCCCTCCTGCACCGGGAGGGGGAACTTCCCAACCAGTTTTCCTGCCTAAAGGGGGGGAAAAAAAAAAAGACGTAGCCGCATGCCTGGGCGCTGCGGGGAGAAAGTGACCCAGACAGACAGGAATCCGAGCTGCGCTGCTCGGGGAGGGTTTGGGTTACAGCTTGGGTTCCAGCCCGGCTGCGGAGCGGGGGCTGCGAGGGGGTCGGTGCGGGATGAGCTCATGTGGGATCTGCGGGGCAGCTGAGCTTTGGGGTGGGTTCGTGTTTTGCAGTGGGGAGGGCTGCAGAATGGGAGCACGGGGTGACCGTACGGGCATCCAGCAGCTGAACGAGGCGGTGTTTTGGGCAGGGTTTTGTGCGTGGGGAGCATCGCAGTGAGCGGCGCTGCTGCCCCGATCCACGCGGGGCCAACGGTGGCACGGAGGGCAGCGTCCCGGAGCCGTTTTGGAGGGCGCTGCTGGCAGCCTGTCCTCGGGCAGCATCTCGCTGCAAACGCTCTCTCAGCCGATGATTTATGAGGGTTTACATAACGGAGAGGAGCCCTCAGCACGGCGAGGCAGTCCCGTGTGCTGCTTGGAGCCCAGCGGGTGTCCCAGGAGAGCTGCAGGGATGGGATGGAGCTGCTGGGAGCTCGCGTTGCAGCTCGGGGCCATCGGCTCCATCAGGGAGGTTTTTGTGTGCGCTGCAGCGCTCGAGTTCGGTTGTTCCTAAATTTCCTCTGTTTGGGCAGGAGTTGCTGCTGTGACAACAAAGGGCTGAGCTTTCTGCCATCTGTCTGAGGGGTGCAGATCGATTCTGATAAAGCAGCATCTCAGAGCTGCACCATTGACATCGTTGCCGTGGTTACCGTCGTCCCGACCTCATCCCAGGTGTGGGGGCATCCAGCATCACAGGGTCGGGGCTCTGCTCCACGTGCTGCATTCTCAGCTCTTCCCTTTGCAGCTCCGTTTTCCCACTCCATGTCCTGCTCCCATCCCTGCTGCAGTGCCGGGCAGATCCTTTGGGGCCGTGGTTCCACAAACTGAGGCCCTGCATCGAGTGGGTTGTTTGCTGCAGGGCTGCTTGGTGAGGGTGGGAGAATGCACAACGTGGAGGGGAAGAGCAGAGCCTGGAGCAGCGTATCAGGGACCCCCACAGCACTGTGTGCCAACCCAGAGCTTGTGCTGGAGCCCCGATCCCTTTTGCTGCTGTGCTCTCACACAGTGAGTCCCAGTCCCAGTAAATCATAGAGGGAAATGCAGCAGCAATGCTCCTTGCCATGGCAACGGTAGGATTGCATCAGGGCTTTTTTTCTTGTTCCTTTTTTTTTTTGTCTGAACTGCAAAACTGGATAAGCAACTCCCTGAGGGACAGTAGTAAGAAAGAAGGGAATATTTTTGTCCCGTGGGCTTTGAGGCTGGAGCTCTGCGTGCAGAACCAGCGCAGTGTTTTGCTCTGTGCTGATGATAGGAGTGGAAATGGCCCTGGGGGGCCCTATGCATAGGGAGGGCTCTGTGTGCTCCCCCACAGGGTCTGGTGGGGGGACCCTGCCTCACATCCCCTCCTTCCTCCCATTTCCCTCCTGCCTTGTGCTCCCAGCAGGAACACAGAGTGCAGGGGCAGCTCGGGGTGGGCAGGGGGCCCTTGGCTTGGAAGGTGCTCTGCAGAGCAGAGTGAACACAGCCATGTGGACGTTTTTGTTCCCTCTGCGGTCCTGCTGTTGCATAAGTCAGAGCTGTGCTGTGGGGCTGTGGGTGCTGCTGCAGGGCTCTGGGTGTTCATCCGGGCTCCTTCCCACCCTCACAAGGGCCACATCAGCGTGGCTGATGTGCTGCCTTTGGGACGTAACATTTATACCACATTTGGTTCCATTGTCTGTAGCTGGAAGATATAAAAAAATAGATGAGACCAACACGGGCAGGAGGAAGGCTGCAGAATGCAACAGATGTGAGAGTCCCTCTGTCCTCCTGTGCTTCATCACCTCGCAGTGTCCTTGTTGTGCCAAGGAGTGTTTGGGGACGCTGAGCAGGGATGTGCTGGTGCCAGCTGCTGCTGCAGGGAGGTTGGCTCTGGTGACACACACACGTTACATCTCATCACACAATTAGCTGCCTTAACAAGCTGCGAAATCTGCCGGGCGCCGCTTGCAGAGCTGCTCCCCGTGCTGCTTTTGGCTGCAGCCCCGCAGTGCGAGCTGAGGCTTCTCCACTGCACAGCTCTGAGCGGGGCAGCCTCGTGCCCGGGTCAGAGGGAACAAGTAGATCTGGAGCAGGAAAAACCTCTGGAGAGCAGCAGATCTGGGGCAACACGGGTGATCTCACTTTGCTTAAAGGAGCAGCTCTGCTAATGCCAAAGGAAGGACGCCGTCACCATTGCGTCCTCTGCTTTTTGGGGGACGAATCCTCTGCCAGGAGAGCCACGGGCCCCAAATACCATTGCATCCCACAGCTCTCGGTGCTGGGGGGGCCGGAATACACCCACAGCAAAACAGCTCCACGTATGAAGGTCGCTGTGTCCACCCCCATCAGAGTGCTGGTGTTAACGTGTCACTCATTTAAGCAGAACGCCGAGCTCGGGGCTGTGCTGAAGGGCACAGAGCGCAGCTGTGAGCGGGGCAGAGCCGTGGGGTGACCCCACAGAGCTGCTTACAAAACCTGCGGGTTACAAAGCTTCGTGCTGGCACTGTTCTCAGCGTCACCGTTTCTAACTGTTGCTCCAATGCTTTCCAAGCGTTGGAACTTCTCCTTTTCCCTCAAAGCGCACCGGATGCGTTTCACAGATGCGTAAAACCCCCTCTGACCGAGGGCTCTTCTTCCACTTCTCCTCTGGGCCGCAGCTGTGCTGGGAAGCTCTGTGGAATCCTTTTCAACCCCCAGCAAAGCGTTGCTGTCGGTGGCACAGAGCTCTTCCTGCTGCTGTAGGGAAGCCGTACTGCAAAGAAACACCAGGGCAGACGCTTATTAAACGTTTCAGTGGAAAAGGGGACGAGGTTTAAATTTTGGTTTTGTAAACACGATCGTTTTCTGCACAAACCACCGCCGTGAGGAGCCGAGGCCTCGCACAGCCCAGGCCCTGGGCCGCCTCCAGGCCAGGCCGCAGCGGGACGTCGGGCCGCTGAGCGCTGAGGTGGGAAGGCCCGGCTTCCTCACACGGCGCTGAGGGCCGGGCCGCCCCGCTGCCTCCCTCAGGGATGGGAGAGAGGACGGCGTCTCGAACACGGCGGCCCCAGGCCGTGTCCGCGCTCGCCGCGCTCGCTGCCCAAGATGGCGGCCGCCCCCTCAGGCGCCCCTTTGTCTGCAGCCGCCGCATTGCTGCGAAGGGCGCGAAACTGGGGCAGCGGAGCCACGCCCATTCGGCGTGCCGGCCGCCAGGGGGCGGGGCGCGGGAGGCTGGCGACCAATCAGAGGCTTCCACTTCCTTCTTCCTCACAGGGGCTCCCGCGGCCAACGGGCTCGGCGCTCTCAGCCAATCAGCGCCGCGCTCCACGCCCCACCCACGCGTGGGAGGAGGCGCCGCCGGGGTTTTGTTCGCGCTCCCTCCTCCCATCGCTCCTCATGAATATTAACAGCCCGCGGTCCAATCAGGTGGCGGCGCAGCGGCGGCGCTTTGGTGGCGTCACTCGCCCCGCCCCTCGGTGAGGACAAATCTGCATATTCATGAGGAGGGCGGGACCGGGCGCGGGAGTATATAAGCCGCCGCCCCGCCAGCCGCCGCGTTCGTCGCGCTGAGGCTTTGAAGTGCGGTGTGGTTTCTGCAGTTCCGCACACCGGTAAGCGCCCGCCGAGGCGCGGGCTGTGGTCTGCGGTTTGCCGTGCGGGGGGGAGGGGGTCGGCGCGGGGCAGCGAGGGCACCGCGTCCCCGATGCCGGCGGGTCCGGTCTGTGCCTCGGCCCGGAGCGGGGCGACCGCGCGCCGCCAGGCCTCGTTTGGCCGCGGGGAGTGCGGGACGGCCGCCCGGTTTGGCGGCTGCTGGGAGGAGCGGGCCGGAGGAGCGCTGAGGGGCGCCTCGGAAACAAAATGGCGACGGGCCTCAGCCGTGCAAAATGGCGGCGGGGGGGAGGAGGGGCGTCGGACTGCGCCTGCGCCGGGGGGCGGGGCGGGTGAGGGGCGGGGGTCCCGCGCCGGGCGGGGGTCGGCGTGGCGGCGCCCCCCCTGTGGGGGCGCGCATGCGCGCTGCCGGCGGCGCGGCTCCGCGGGCGGTGCGGAGCGCCCTCTGCCGGGCGGGAGGACTCGGGCCGGCGGCGCACCGCGGTGCTCGCGGCGATCGGAGGGCGTTCGGCGGCAGCGGGCGGAGCCGGAGCGTCGGTTCGGGCTTCGGGGAAACGCTCGGCGGAGCTGCTGACCGAAGGCTGGTTGATTCCGCAGGTGACGATGGCATCAGATGAGGGCAAGCTGTTCGTCGGAGGGCTGAGCTTTGATACCAACGAGCAGTCGCTGGAGCAGGTCTTCTCCAAGTACGGGCAGATCTCCGAAGGTGAGGGCAGGGCCGGGCCGGGCTGGGCTCTGCTGGGCTGCGGTGGCTGACGGCAGCTGTTCTCTCCTCCAGTGGTGGTGGTGAAAGACAGAGAAACGCAGAGGTCCAGAGGCTTCGGCTTTGTGACATTTGAAAACATAGACGATGCGAAGGATGCCATGATGGCCATGAATGGGAAGGTAAGCTGGTTCTGCAGCAGCTGTTTGTTCCCCCTTAAGAATCATAGGATCGTAGAACGGCCTGGGTTGAAAAGGACCCCAGTGCTCATCTCATTTCAACCCCCTGCTGTGTGCAGGGTCGCAGCCCAGGCTGCCCAGAGCCACATCCAGCCTGGCCTTGAATGCCTCCAGGGATGGGGCGTCCACAGCCTCCTTGGGTAACCAAAAAGCAGTGAGATGAGCTTGGTAGGTGTGCTTCTGTTTGAAGCCACCAGGGAGAAGATAAATACTGGAGTCCTTCCAAAGAAACAGCTGAAAAGGATACAGAGCAACGTGGCTTAGTGAAATCCTGTTGTGTTACTGCATTCTGAAAAAGGCTGAGGCTGTAATCACAGAAACATAGAATGGCCCGGGTTGGAAGGGATCTCAAGGATCGCTCCAACCCCCTGCCACATGCAGGGCCACCAACCTCCCCATTTAATACCAGCCCAGGCTGCCCAGGGCCCCATCCAACCTGGCCTTGAACACCTCCAGGGATGGACGGGGCATCCACAGCCTCTCTGGGCAGCTGTTCCAGCACCTCACCACTCTCATAGCAAACAACTTCCCCCTGACATCCAACCTCAATCTTCCATCCTTCAACTTCCAACCATTTCCCCTTGTCCTGCTGTTATCTCCCCTTTCAAAGAGTTGGCTCCCCTCCTGTTTACTGGCTCCCTTTAGGCACTGAAAGGCTGCAATGAGCTCACCCCACAGCCTTCTTTTCAAGAGTGGCTTTGTAATGCTTGAGAATCCATCTGCATGTGTCGTCAGCTCAGTTGCAGCACTGAAGAAAACCAGTCCACACTGGTATTGAAATTCTGGTGTTGCTTCACTGGCAGCCAAGTTGTGCAGTGTGCACGAGCTGATGTGTTTTTCTGGTTGTTAGTCTGTAGATGGCCGTCAGATCAGAGTTGATCAAGCTGGAAAATCATCAGAGAACAGATCCCGAGGCTACAGAGGGGGATCCGCCGGGGGCAGGGGCTTCTTCCGTGGGGGCAGAGGTCGGGGCCGTGGCTTCTCCAGAGGTGAGCAGACGTTGGGATTGCACTGCTGGGGATGGGGGTGGTGTCGGTCGGGGTGCTGGAGGAGAAACCATAACGTGGTGTCTGTTCCAGGAGGTGGAGACAGAGGCTACGGCGGGAGCAGATTTGACTCCAGAAGTGGAGGATATAATGGCTCCAGAGACTACTATAATAGCAGGTAATGCTGTTGCAACTGCTAGCCTAGCTCGTTACAGAGCTCTCCGTGTCTGCTGCCTGGCAGACAGCAACGCCAGCAGGCTGCAGAAGCTGCTGAGCAAATATAAAGCGCATGAATGTTTTCCAACAGCAGGAGTCAAGGAGGATATGGAGACAGGTCTTCAGGAGGGTCCTACAGAGACAGCTACGACAGTTACGGTAAGTCCTGGTTCAAATGGGAGCGATGCGTACGTTGCTGTAGGGACTCTCTAAACCTTCTGACCCTGTTCTGAAGTCTGGAAATGCTCTGAGGCTCAGCTTTGGACTGTGCCCCTTTTCCGTTCTTGCCCGTAAAGAACCAATCTGTCAGGCTTTGGATGTGGTTGTGCCGTTTAAAATTTCTAATTTGTAATGCATGTGTAGGAGTTGCTTGGATCTAAAGGCAAAGCAAGTTTTTAAATACGTTCTTGGAGCTTGAGACTAAGCCAAAACTCGGAAGCCCTAACAAACTGGATTCAAGGGTGGGGGAGTTCTCTGACACGGTAGCGCAGTAGCTTCTGGAATAATGCAAGGGAGTAAAATGCTGGAACTTGTCTATGCTTCAGTGCCTTTACAATTGTGCCTGCTTCTTGTCCTCAGCTACACACAACGAGTAAAAATCCTTCCTGACTCAAGATCGTCCTTCCAATGGCTGTATTTATAAAGATTTTTGGAGCTTCGCTGAAATCGTTATTGTGTAGTACATCTACTTGTATTTTCACTTTTGTAGTATTATCAGTTCTAATCTTGTCAAACACAGCCTGGCAGCTTCTGATACGAGATGGTCTGATTAGACTTTTCTTTAAGAAAGCTCTGCTTTCGAGTGTTTTTAATCTTTTTTGAAAGCACTTCAGATTTTATTTTACACTTCATGATGAGCCAAGGTGTTTTTTCTTTTTTTTAAAGTCGTGAAGTTGGGGCCCCAATTCAGTTTCTTTTGAGATAGAAAGGACCTTTAATTCAACGTTCACTAGAAGCTGAACAAGCTGTGGACTTTTTTTTTTTTTTAAGTGCATTACCTTCGTCTTTTGTAACATTCCTTTAGTGTAGCAAGGTAGGAATGCAGCCTGGGTACAAATTGGAAGGCAAACCACCTTGATATATCTAAAGAGAAACTTGCTTGTATGTTCAACCTGCATAACGGTATTTTTACTGTTGTAATGATGTAAATTACCCAGAAATAGACTTGCAAACTTACCATAAAAGAGGTTCTTGAAAATGTTTATTTATATTGTCCTTTTTTACTGGAAGAAATATGCATATTCCATTGATATTGTATTTGAAGTGGTAAAGGATTCTTGTATACAGTTTTCTTTGGCTTTACGAAGCCTATTAAAAGACCGTCTGAAATGAACTCTGCTCCTGACATTGACATTTCATTGCACAACACAGTCCTTGAAGACGAACAGTGTGTGTAGAAGATGCCAGAGGAGAGGAGAAGACTTAGCAGTAGTGTAAGAGCAAAGCAGACGTGCTGAACAGTTGCTAGAATTTAATCTTAACCTGGTCTTGACATGTGAACTCACCGACGTGCTTTCACATAGCAGTGCAACTCGTCTGTAGGGGCAAAGCACTGTGTGTGCCTTTGGGTGTTGGAATGCTTGGTGACAGCTGAGGGAACGCCAGTGTTAGTGAGGAGAAGTGATGTTTCCTTATAATGCTGAAGTATCCTGCAAAGCTGTAGTGAAGAATTAGTCCTTTGGTGACTGGACTAGTTACTGGAGTGTTAATGGTAGGTAAATTGCCGTAATTAGCTAGCTTTGTCATTGCCTTACAAGTTCTAAGAATTCTTTGCTAGCATATGGAAACTGCAGTGTCCTTGGAGAAAAGAAGTGTTGTGCCTCCAACAGAAACCTCTGAGACGAAAGCTGCTCTCTTGGCTAGTTCATATGTGGAAATAGTCCTGTAATTCGAGGTAACTCCTTTTGCTCATGTCCGCATCCTTCCTCTTGTTGAGAGCTCATTTGAAAGTCTAATGTACCTGTGAAATATTCCTTTGACAATTTTGGTCAACCGATGGACAAATTTTAACCCATGCCGTATGCAACCTTTGGCTTGTGGCACAACTTCAGTTCCACAGATCAGAGTTGGGCATGCAGTCATGTCTTGCTAGTAGGTACGGAAGCAAGATGGGAAACCGAATTCCCTGACTTGATATGTGTTCATCTATTGAGAATCTTTCTAGACTTCATTAAGTTGCTCACTTTAATTGTAGCTTTCTTTGCCATCCTACTTGTTGCCATTAACTTTTTCCCATAGCCCACACTTCCTAAGCAGCCATGTCAAAGTGGTTAACTCTCTGCTTAGGGATCCAATGATACATTGGCTGGCATATCAAAGGCATCAGCCAGCCCTGGAACAGTTTTCCCAGACTGTGCTTCTGTGATGTGATGGGTTCAGCGAATGGCTTGTGAAACCCTCGTATCTGATGTGACCTGTGTCGGGGGAGGGGGGTGGCAATGTGAAACCCTCTGTTTGATACCATTATTAATGCACTTCTGCTTTGGCAGGCTGAAGAGAAGATGGACACTGGGCTCGGAAGCTGACTTTGGGGTTCTGAGGAAGGGGAGTGGTGCTACCAGGAAAGCAGAACCCAGACCTGAGTTTGCAAACCAGGTAAACGTCCCATTGCAGCCCCCATCCCTGGCATTTCCTGAACCAAAAATAAGGCTCTGTTTCTAATTTAAGAGCGCTGAGCCGCGGTGGTGAAACTTCAGTAGCTGTTGCATGAAAATGGACACAACTCAGCCTTTGAAATGACTTGTTTTCATTTTATTTCAGCAATGAACTGCTGTGGAGGAGACCCGAGAAGGAAGGACAGCATTGAGTGGAGTGGAGATGATGAAAGGCTTTGAGCAGAGTCGTTGCTGATGTTTATAAGTAAATGGAATGAGAAGGGAAGCCAACTAAGCTAGAATAAAATACCACAGTGTGAAAATAGAATCTTTGTAGTACTTCTGTGGGCAAACAACACCAAAATCTGGCTGGATTAGTTTCCCTGTGTGTATAGCACAGCTGAAGCTACAAAGAAGGGCTGTTCTGGGAGGGGGGGGAGGTGGTTGGGGTCACCCACCTTGAGCTCATTGCAGCAGAGCAGCTGTGTCTGAAGGGAGAAATGGTTGTGATGGGGTTTGCAAATCAATGCTGGGAGTTTTTGGGTCTCAGTTTGAGAGGGGGGGGGGGGAGAGGTGGAATGAGGGATGTGTTGTGCTGGGCTGTGCTGCACTGTTAGGAGCTGCAGATGCTGCAGGCTGACAGCTGTGCTTGGGTGCTGGAAAGGTAAAAGCAGCAACCGAGGGCAGCATGTGCTGTGCAGAACCCTGATCTGAGTCACCTTTTGGCTGTTGGAAATACATTCCAAAGGGTTTTTGGAGCACGATAGCACTTACAGGGTGGGTAGATAATCAGATGGGAGCTGGTTGTGCTAATTAATGCTGGGGGATTCTCTGCTGGGAATGGGGCACAGCGATGGGTGCTCAGAACTGAGTCCCAACAGCTCAGCATCCTGAGTGTGGGCTGCTGCAGTGCAAAGCAGTGCTGTGAGTCCATGAGGAGCTGCTGCAGTGCAAAGCAGTGCTGTGTGCTCATGAGGAGCTGCTGCAGTGCAAAGCAATGCTGTGTGCTCATGAGGAGCTGCTGCAGTGCAAAGCAGTGCTGTGTGTCAACGAGGAGCTGCTGCAGTGCAAAGCAGTGCTGTGTGCCAACGAGGAGCTGCTGCAGTTCAAAGCAGTGCTGTGTGCTCATGAGGAGCTGCTGCAGTGCAAAGCAGTGCTGTGTGCCCATGAGGAGCTGCTGCAGTGCAAAGCAATGCTGTGTGCTCATGAGGAGCTGCTGCAGTGCAAAGCAGTGCTGTGAGTCCATGAGGAGCTGCTGCAGTGCAAAGCAATGCTGTGTGCTCATGAGGAGCTGCTGCAGTGCAAAGCAGTGCTGTGTGCCCATGAGGAGCTGCTGCAGTGCAAAGCAATGCTGTGTGCTCATGAGGAGCTGCTGCAGTGCAAAGCAATGCTGTGTGCTCATAAGGAGCTGCTGCAGTGCAAAGCAATGCTGTGTGCCCATGAGGAGCTGCTGCAGTGCAAAGCAATGCTGTGTGCTCATGAGGAGCTGCTGCAGTGCAAAGCAATGCTGTGTGCCCATGAGGAGCTGCTGCAGTGCAAAGCAATGCTGTGTGCTCATGAGGAGCTGCTGCAGTGCAAAGCAATGCTGTGAGTCCATGAGGAGCTGCTGCAGTGCAAAGCAGTGCTGTGTGCTCACGAGGAGCTACTGCAGTGCAAAGCAATGCTGTGTGCTTGTGAGGAGCTGCTGCAGTGCAAAGCAGTGCTGTGTGCTTGTGAGGAGCTGCTGCAGTGCAAAGCAATGCTGTGTGCCCAAGAGGAGCTGCTGCAGTGCAAAGCAATGCTGTGTGCCCATGCTGCAGGCTCGAAGCAAAGCCAAACCCTGCTGGTAAGAACGAATGGAAAACGGTCTGAGATCAAAAAACCGTGGGCCACCAATGGGAGGGTGCGGTTTTGTGTGGCTTTTCTTTCACTTTTGAATAGAACGGCCAATAAAAAAACACGCTGCCGTCTCGTTAGCTGATGGTGCCTTTTATTTTTGAAGAGCTGCTGTGTTTTAACGGGGAGAAATGGCGCTGGCGTTGGGGCACGGAGGGCATTATTGGCAGAGGGATGGGGGGCAAATGCAGGTTTGGTGCTGCGCTGCTGCTCTGCTCTCTCCTCGTGTGAGAAGGACGCATTTATTGCTTTATTCTGCTTTTTTTTCCTCTCTTTTTAAAACCTTTTTCCTATTATCCGAACGATCAGAGTTGAAAAGAAGGAATTCGGGGGGGTTGATGTGTGTAGCGATTCCTTCCTTTCACTTCTGATGGTTCCGTGCGTTCCTGGAGGCGGCATTAAATGCGGGGCTGGGAAAGCGAAGCAAAGCTTTGCTGATTTAAATGACAGCAGCCCGTGGCACTGAGAGCCGTTCACACCTCGCGGTGTCACAAAGCGTTATCGGAACGACCCCGATATTCCCCCATGGGATGCTTCAATGCGACGGGAATCACCGCAGGCTGTTCGCTTGGAGGCGCTGCGTTTAACGATCCGCTATTGGGTTCGGTCGGGCACAGCTGGATCACAGAATGGCCCGGGTTGGAACGGACCTCAAGGATCACGAAGCTCCAACCCGCTGCCACACGCAGGGCCACCAACCTCCACATTTCACAGCAGCCCAGGCTGCCCAGGGCCCCATCCAACCTGGCCTTGAACACCTCCAGGGATGGACGGGGCATCCACAGCCTCTCTGGGCAGCTGTTCCACCACTCTCATAGCAAAGAACTTCCCCCTGACATCCAACCTCAATCTGCCCTCCTTCAACTTCCAACCATTTCCCCTCGTCCTGCTGTTATCTCCCCTTTCCAAGAGTTGATTCCCCTCCTGTCTGTAGGCTCCCTTTAGGTCCTGAAGGCTGCAATGATTCACCCCGCAGCCTTCTCTTCTCCATGCTGAACAAGCCCAGCTCCCTCAGCCTGTCTTTATAGCAGAGCTGCTCCAGTCCCCTGATCATCTTCGTGGCTCTCCTCTGGACCCTCTCCAACAGCACTTTCCTCTTGTATTGGGACCCCCAGACCTGGACACAGCACTGCAGATGGGGCCTCACAAGAGCAGAGCAGAGAGGGACAATCACCTCGCTGTCCCTGCTGGCCGCCCCTCTTCTGATGGAGCCCAGGATCCCCTTTGCTTTCGGAGCTGGAAAGCACAGCAGCCCCCGGGTGGCCCAGCGAGCAGCCAGCGCTTCATGCTGCCCCACACCGCGCTCGGGATGGCGCTCATTTCCCCGACGGGAACCGCGGTACGAGACAGAACCGGGACGGGGGGCACCGCGGCCACGGGGAGCGGAGCGCGGGGTTCGACGCTCCGTTACCGGCGGGGCTCCCGGTGCGGAGCGGCGGAACGGCGCAGCCCCGGAACGGCGCGCTCAGCTCCGCCCGCGCCCGGCCCCGCTCTGCGCGCACCTTCCTGCGCCGGGACCGCAGCTCCGTGCCGGCCATGCTGCTCCCGCAGCCCTTCTGCGTTCTGTTGCTTCTCCTGCACGGTAGCCGCGCCGCGTCCCCCGATAACGGCACGGAAACCCCGCGGGAGGCGGAAGGGAACGGGACGCGGACGGGCGCGGGGCTGCTGCCCGCATCGGGGCTGCCGGTGCTGCGGCGCGCCGTGTTTGTGGTCAGCGCTCTGTCGGTGCTGGCCGCGCTCTACTTTGTGCTGAGGACGTTCCGGTGAGTGCGGACCCGCCGTGACCCCCCCGCGTCCACCCGGACCCCCCCGGTTCCCCCCCGCTCCCTCCTTCCTCCGTCACGGCGCTGCGTCGCAGCACTTCCCCATCCCGACGCAAACCGCCCCGCGTCTCCGTTCCGCTCTTAACGAACTCTAGCAATTAAACCCCATCCGCTGTTCTGCGTCCCACCCGCAGCTCCCGGCCCGACGGACGCAGACGCGAACCGAGCGCAACTTTCAGATGGAAGAAACCGCAGCGGAAGAAGTACGGGCTGCTGAGCAGCTCCGATGAACGCGTGGAGATGGCATCGCTGGATAGCGATGAGGACACCGTGTTTGAGACGCAGAACCTGAGGCGGTAAGCAGCATCCCCTGCTCCTCTCGTCCTCCAGGGAAGCGCCCACACCGCCACCAGAGGGACGCGGGGTGAACCTCAGCTTTACGTCACCTCCCTTTGCTGTCAGAGCCTGAAAGCCCCGTTGTCCATCTTGCCGTGTGCTTTTGGGACAGACCCGCATGGCCCTGCAGGGCAGGAGGAGCTGCTGTGGCTCCCGGCTCACTGCTGGGCACACGTTTGCTGCCTGCAAAGCATTGCAAAGCACTGCAAATGCCCTCATTCCCTGCATCGCACAGCTGTGGATCGGTGTCCCGTGAGCACAGCAGTGTTGATGGCTGTGCTCACGTTGTGCTTTTTCTTTCTTTTCAGATGATTTGGGACCAGTGGCACAACAGACCGAGCGAGGGGTGCAAAAGTCATCCGCTGGAATCACCGACGCTCCGGTTTTAGTTTTGATAATAATTGCTTATAATGACTGCGAATTAACAGCACAAACTCTTTGGTCGCTGGGGAGGGCAAAGGGGACCAAAACTGTTTCCTTTCACACGTCTTTTTTGGGGAGAGGTGGAGCTGCAAAGGACTCTGCGCTGAGTGCTGCATGGGGCGATGCTCAGGAAGATGTAACAGCAGTGACTCTGGGGTGAACGCTCTGCATCTGGCATTGAGAGCTGCGTGTCTGTGCCCACTGCTCGGGGCTTTTGGGTGCTCCTCTGACTGCGGCAGCAGCCCAGAGCTTGGCAGGCTCGGTTTTCCCTTCCACGATGTCTGGTCCCTTCCCTGGATTGCTGTGTGCCATCGGCTGCACCCTGTCGTGGAGTTGGGGCAGCAGCATTGCCTTAGGTCAGACAGAGGAGTTTTGGGAGGGAGCAGCGAGCTGAAGGCGTTCTGGGAGCAGCAGGGTGGCAGCGAGTGGATGATGGCATCAATCCCTGCTTGGGTTTACAAAACAAAGAGATGTTTGCAAACAAAATGTATGAGATGGTCTGTGGGGCCGCAGCTGCTGTGTAAGGGGATGGGAGAGCCGGAGCCTCTCAGCTGTGCTTCTGGGTCTGCTCAGACATCATCTCCCTTTGGAGATGCTGCTGTTCCCCAATGGCTGTGCTCCAGCTGCGTCCCATCAGCTCAGCAGAAGGAACAGCAGTTGTGTGGTGCTTGGGTTCCGTGCAGGGCTGGATGTGGCTGTCAGAGGGTTGGGGGAATCACAGCTGAAATGGGAACTGCTTTCCAAGTGCTTTTGTTTGCAGCTTTCAGCCCCGAAGGGATGGGATGCAGCGGGGTGGGTGGTGCAGAGCCTGAACCCTCAGCCCCACACTGTAGTGCCTTTGTTGGGAGAATTGCCTGCAGGAGTTCCTCCAGCACAGCTGCAAGGCTTTGCCTTCATGGTGAGCATTGAGAATGCCTTTGGAGTAATGATGGCTCCTAGCGTTGGCTTGGACCTCCTCTGTGGATAAGGGAGGAAGCCTTGCTTGCCAAAAAGACTGGAGCAGAGGGGTACCTGCATGGAGCAGCAGTGACACACTTTGCTGCAGCCCCAGGGCTGCTGCAGTGCGTGGTACAGATGAGAGCTGCTCCGAGGACAGAGCTGTAGCTGTGCCCTGTCTGATCACCATTTCTCCTGGAAAAATAAATGGGAGTGTTGCAGGGGAAGTGCAAAACCCGGGGCAGTTGTCACAGGGCCCTGAGGGTCCCGTTGGAACAGCATCTTCTCATCCTTGTGCTGTGTCCCTGCAGCACAGAGCGATCCAGCAGTTACTTCTGCTGCAGCCTCAGTCGCTGCACGCCAACATGCCAGTAACCCAGCACAGGTCTCTTAGCAGAGCTCAGAACTGGCAACAGTTGGTCAGAATGGATGTAAATACACAGATGCAAACGGACACACGTGTGCTCTGAGCCCACTGATCCAATGGGGCCAGAGCTGTTGGGACCAATGGAGTGGGGTGATGGTGGCAGTGGGGTGATGGTGGCAGTGGGGTGGTGGTGGGAATGGGGTGATGGTGGGAGTGAGGTGATGGTGGGAGTGGGGATGATGGTGCCAATGGGGTGGTGGTGCCAGTGGGGTGATGGTGAGAGCGGGATGATGGTGGGAGCAGGGTGATGGTGGGAACGGGGTGATGGTGGGAGTGGGGTGGTGGTGGGAGTGGGTTGGTGGTGGGAATGGGACGATGGTGGCAGTGGGGTGATGGTGGCAGTGGGGTGATGGTGGGAATGGGACGATGGTGGCAGTGGGGTGGTGATGGCAGTGTGGTGATGGTGGGAATGGGGTGACGGTGGGAGTGGGGATGACGGTGGGAGTGGGGTGATGGTGAGAGTGGAATGATGGTGGCAGTGGGGTGGTGGTGCCAATGGGGTGATGGTGGGAATGGGGTGATGGTGGCAGTGGGGTGATGGTGCCAATGGAGTGATGTGGGAATAGGGTGATGGTGCCAATGGAGTGACGGTGGCAGTGGGATGACGGTGGCAGCGGGGTGATGGTGGGAGTGGGGTGATGGTGGCAATGAGGTGATGGTGCCAATGGAGTGATGGTGGCAGTGGGGTGATGGTGGCAATGGGGTGATGGTGGCAGTGTGCTGCCCTGTGGTGCTGCACAGCCATGGGCTCCTGTGCACCGCCAACAGCTGCTGCAGAGTTTGCTGGAAACAATCACTATTGTTTAAGCCAAAGCCTAATTTCAGAAGTTTACATAATTGCCTCTCTGATCTTCTTGGAGGGCTGTATCGAGTCCTCTGCTATGGATATCGAGCTGCTAGGCAAATCGACTGGGTGTCTGCGGATGTTAATGAGATCGACTGAGAGCGAGATGAGCATCGGGGCTCTGTTGTTAATAACGTCCCTCTGTTTTGTTTCGTTTGCACATGTGACTGGAATGGGATCCGCAGCATTAGAGCTCTGGAGATGGACCTGTGGTCTGAGCAGATTGCCAAGAAGTCAATAAAACAGCACTCGAGTGCATTGTGTTGGCTGTGCTCTCAGGAACGAGGAGCTGGGCTTTCACCCTCCTGCTCGAGTTGTTGATTTATTTTTAAATAGCAACCAGCCCCGTATCGATCGATTGTTTTACTTTCCTTGTGTTTACAGCATCCCCCCTCCGTTGTATCCCGAGACAAACGTGTGTTGTTTCCATGTTGTTGCACTTCTCTCCGTACCGAGTGCTCACCCCCACTGCTGCTCTCAGGGTTTGTTCCAACCTGCTGAGGTCTTATCATCACCCTCACCTCATTCCATGTCCAGCTCATCCCTCCAGGGGTGACCCCATCCTCTCCATGGCAGCGTTGTGATTTTTGTGCTCCTGGTTGTGTCCCCGCATCCTCTTCCCCACCACGGTGGCACTGCTGGCTGCAGCATCGCACTGCATGGCACAGCAGTGGAGCAGAGGGCTTTGCTTTGCTTTGCTTTGCTTTGCTTTGCTTTGCTCCAGGGTTGGGTTGCTGTGCTGGAGGGCAACCCTGTAGATGGCACTCACAGACCAAGCATGCTGCTGGTGGGTACCAGCAAACCGTGGGAGGCTGAAGGTGCATCCCAATGCCTTGAGGAGCAAGCTGCCCGGGGCTGGGGTGTGCCTTGCAGGGCTGCAGCTGTAGGAGCGGTGCTTTGGAGCTGTGCTGTGTGAGCTGAGACCTGGGGAGCGCCCAGCTTTGTTTCGGCTGCTTTTCACCCAGCCTTGTCAGCACTTGTTTGCAGTGCCCTTGATGTTTCTGGCACAACCCAACTTGAAAGACGCCCTCGTTGGGTTGAACTCACCCGCAGGCTCCAGTTGCATGGGAACCACGCTGCAGGGTGAGGACACGTCTGGGCAGAGCAGCGCGTCCTGGGCTGGGCCTGGCATCACCCAGCAGGACCACAGCCTGCTCCCATCACCCAGCAGGACCACAGCCTGCTCCCATCACCCAGCAGGACCACAGCCTGGCTCCCATCTCCCAGCATGACTACAGCCTGCTCCTATTGCCCCAGCAGGACCACAGCCTGCTCCCATCACCCAGCAGGACCACAGCCTGCTCCCATCACCCAGCAGGACCACAGCCTGCTCCCATCACCCAGCAGGACCACAGCCTGCTCCTATTGCCCAGCAGGACCACAGCCTGCTCCCATTGCCCAGCAGCACCACAGCCTGCTCCCATTGCCCCAGCAGCACCACAGCCTGCTCCTATTGCCCAGCAGAACCACAGCCTGCTCCCATCACCCAGCAAGAACCACAGCCTGCCCCCAATTGCCCAGCAGGACCACAGCCTGCTCCCACCACTACTCCCAGCCCCGTGCCTGCAGCGTTGCTCAGCCTGCTGCCAGCCCAGTCCTGCTGCTGCTGCACCCCTTGATGCACACATGGCTCTCCCTGGGATCACGTTGTGCAAAACAAAGCGTGGTTCTTAACAAACTGATGGAGCCGTGCAGGACCTGCCACAGCTTTGAGCCCCGATCTGTGTGCTGTAAGCTGTGATGGCTGCAAACCCAGTGCCCCCTTCGTCTCCACAGCTGTGAGGGCAGTAGCCCCAATTAGCACTAATGGCTGTGACCCGTGTGTGTGTGCTGGATGTGCTGCACGTGTGTTCACACTCAGCACAGCTTCCCGTGCCCTGCAATCAGCTGGGGCTGGCACTGCTGGGATTCCGCTCACAGACACGAGCTGGCAGCGTGAATCTGCTCGGCATTTATTTCAAACTCGACTTAAAGTGCTCTTGACGCTTTGGATGCAAATTTCCCTCCTTGAAATGGGAGCAGGGCCGCGCGCCGGGTGCCGGTGAGCTCTTTTCATTTCGCTCTTCCATTTACTGCTGCTGCTGCACGGTTCCTTACGGCCGTGCTTATGGTGCTGTGCCCCCAGGGGGGTACAGGGAAGCCCCAGATCTGTGTGTGTGTGTGAGGAGTGGTGCAGGTGTGGGGTCTGCTTGTCCAAATGGTTCGTTGTGCCAGAGCTGCTCCAAAACTGCTCCGTACATCCGGAGACCACAAAGCATCCGGGGTCCAACCGCAGTCCTCCTGTATGGCAGCTCTGCTCCGCTCTGCAGAACTCCTCTGGACAACTCGCGGGATCTTTCTGCATAGAAGAAACGAGCTTTGCTCAGTTGGCTTTGCGTCTCCATCCTTCTTTTGATCTTTATTTTTCCCTCCACGTGACAGAAAGGTGAATGGAAGCGGCTCCCCATCCATAGACGCGCTCCATCAACAAGCATCGCTTGTTTTTGTTATTCTGATTTTTCAGGGGGGCTTTGCGGGGGGGGGGGGGGGGGGGGGGGCACAGAGGAGCGTCTGCTTTTCAAGTTACACCAGGGAATAAAAGTACAAAGGAAAGGAATGATCACAACGGCGGCAGCAACAAAACGATCCTTTGTTTGCTTATTTATTAATTTAAGCGAGCCGGCGCTAATTGGAGGAGGAACCCAGGCAGCAGCTTTTTTTTTTTTTGCCATCTAAGGCTGAGAGGACATTAAAGGGGCTCCATTCTTGTGCTGATGTGTGGCCGCGCAAAGCTGTGCCCGGTGTCACACAGCAGATGGATGGCAGCTCGTGTGTTGCGCATCGGGGTTCTCCTCTTTGCAGCATCAGATCAAAGCTCTGGGAGGGGGTCGTGGGGGGGTTATGGGGGAGGATGGGGCTGCAGTGCCCACCTGTGTGAAGCTGCAGGTTGGAACCTGTGGGATCCCAGGGAATTCCTGCCTGGCAGGAATTACTGGTGGTGTTAATTAGCATCCGGAACACGTCGGGGCTGATTGCTGGGGCACAGCGCCCGATTCCCAGGAAACCTTTGGTTCATGTGTGTGATTGGGGTCGTGGCTGTGAACCAAGCATGGTGGCACTGAATGTGGCTGTAACGCATTCCCGTGGTGACGTCCCTTCGCTGTGACCCACAGCTGTGGGGGTCCTTTGCTCTCTTAGCAGTCAGGATACCCATCCGGGGTGGCTGTGCTGGAAGCGGTGCCAACCTTCTTTGGAAGGCACTGACTGATGGAGCATCCCTGCTACACCACTCGTGTCGAGTCCTGCTGGTTCATTACTCTTGCTCTTTTTAAGGGGAAAACCTCGTGTACTCAAAATAGCCCATAATGGTTCATTGCTTGGCCCCATCCGAGCGCGTGCCGCCCTCCTCTCTGCCAACGGGTGGCACAGTTCCCATTTCTGCTTGTGACAAACTCACTGGGCACCAAAAACCAACGTTTTATCCGCACTGTAACTTTTCCCTTTTCCACAGCCATCGCTGCTGGGGCTCCGCGCAGTGCTGGGGCTGCGCTCTGTGTGTCTGCTCCCACCCCTCCCACGTCACAGCGCAGCCAAAGTGCAACCTCAAGTGCAAGCTCTGGGCCTATGGCTGCTGCTCTCTGCTCTGTGGGTGCCTCAATGTGGGGCTGGGACCCCCCGGGATGGGCTCTCCCCTCCCCTTCCTCCCCCCTTTCCCTTTCCAAAGGCGGCTCAGGGAGCTTTGGGGTCCCCCCCCAGGTCACCCCCTGTGCTGTGCAGTCGCTCCTCTCCCCCTTTCTGCCCCCACGCGCTCCTTTCAGAGCTCTTTGCTCTCCTCACTTTCCCACAGCTCGCAGCCATTCTCCCAGCTTCAAAAGGTTTACTAATTACCCTAATGAGGTCAGGAGAGACCAAACTCTTCTGTGACTTAACGCGGGGCGGGGGGGGGGAGGGGGAGGCTGGGAGGGAGGAGAGATCTCGGCTCGCACCTCTGCTGATGCGTGGGGAGGAAAACAGCCTCCCCACCTCCGCTCCTCTCCCCCACCTTCACATCCAGCAGGAAAAAAAAAACAAAAAAAAAAAAACCAAAAAGGGAGATGTGGACAGAAGGTCTCAAATGTATCAAACAGCTTTTAAAAAGAAATTCCTTTTGCCTGTCAAAAGAACAAACAGATACACCAAAAACTGTCAGAATTAGTGTTGGAGTAATTGCAGAAGCTCTCCAAGGTTAATGCTCCATTAGCGAGCAGCTCTCGCACAGCTAAAAGCCGGGACGAGACAGGTTGTCAAAGGCTTGCTGGAGATTAAAGAGCTGCGCTCAGAGCCTCAGCTCTCGGTGGATGTTGTTTGGGAGGGGGGGGCCGGGGCTGTTTGTGGGAGGGAGATAACAGGGCTGCGCTCTGTGCTGCCATGGCACCGCCAGGAGCGCGGCCTGGCAACGATGTGCAGCTCGGGTGCAGGTTTTGCTGCCATCCGGATCGGCCACAAAACGCTGAGCAGAGCCTGGAGCTCACATGAGGGCTGGTCCTGGGATGGTGAGGCTGGGGATGTGCAGCAGTGGGCGCTGGGGCTCCTGCCCTGTGCCCGACACCAATGATATGTGGTCAGAGCAGAGCGCTGCCTTACACTGAGCTGGGACCTGATTTCTTGTCTGCTTAAACAGAACTGCCCTCGGTTTTGGAGGAACCACCTGTTCCTTCCTCCCCATGGGGCAGAGCCCTCGGCTCAACACCGAGCTGCTCTGTGGTCACAGGGCCTCGTGCCACCTCCTGGCACAGGGCTGAGCTTCCAACAGAGCGCAGCTCAGAGCCTCACCCACACCAAAGGCATTCAGGACCGAGTGCCCGCAGTGCTGGAGGTGCTGTGCCCTGCTGTGTGTGTGGATAGAAGCATCCTGGTTCAGCTGTGCCCCGCCTGCACTGCTCTGTGGCTGTGATGGTGGGGTTGCGGTGAGGTCTCCATGGGGCTCTGCTGCACCAGGTGTCACCCGGAAAGCAGGAGGGTGAGAAGGGGGAAACATAATGGGAAAGAAAGGGGGAAAACGATGGAAAAGAGGGGGAAGAGTGAACGTGCAGCTGGCAGAGGGGCGGTGGGCGCGGGTCTGGGGGCTGCGTGTTGGCACAGGGCTGATGCAGGAGGGGGAAAGCAGAACAGCGGGCAGAGGAAACGAACAATGCCATAATTGGGAAATTAAAGCTTTCCTGTTCTTTTCTTTTCCTATCTTGATATAATTTGTAGTGATTAGACCTGGGGTGCAGCGCAACCAGACAATGCGAGCCTTCAGTACAAGAGCAAAACAAGGCTCCTGCACAGACCCCGTCTCTTTATTAAGTTGATTTGCATTCATAATCTTCATTTGCCGTTATTATTTTTCCCCCTTGTGCTTAGTGAGTGATATTAGCATAAAGTCCCTTTTTTCTTGTTTTCCATTCACGCTCAAGGTCAGAGACTTAGTGAGACACCGACGAAAACAATCTCTTCCTCACCCTCCTTTAATTCTTTGCAGAAACATGTCCTGGGGATTTTAACATAACAATCGCTGCAAGAGGAGGGGGGAGACCTGAACAGAGAGCCCTTTCTGCGCTGGAAACGGGAGATGCCTAAAAAGAGGGATGAAATACGGGGAGGGGAGCGGGGTCGGGGGTGTTGGGGGGATGAAATACGGGGAGGGGGGGGGTTCTGCAGCAGCATCCTCTGTCCCCATCCCACCGCCGGTGTTGGAGCTGCTGGGATGAAGGCAGCCACGGGGGGGAGGAAGGTGGGGGGTGGGGGGGCACGTTGTGCTTAAAAGAGTAAAGGGGAGGGTGGGGGAGGGAAGGAGGGATAAATATCCGCGTGTATTGCCGGGGGGGGACACACAGCCCAGCCCAGGACGCTCTGACCGCTCCTCGGAGTGGCACAGAGGGAATTCCCCTCCCAGGGCCCGCGGGGCTTTCGGTTCTCATCATTTCTTAGGTGGGGGGTGGAGGGAAAGAGAGGAACGGGATTCGTCCGTGTGAGCTGCGGGAGCGCCGGGTCGGGCTGTGCCCGGTGATGCGGTGCGGTGCGGGGCTGCGGGCACACGGCAGATGGCGGCTGCTCGCTCTGATGGCCCCGACGTCCCCGCGGTGCTGCTGCAGCCCTCGGTGCGCAGTGCTGAGCCGTGGGTTGGTGCTGCGGCGGCCGCTGCGCTCAGAGATGTGGTTTATTTGGCACAATCGGTAGCTTGCTTGCTTCTCGTTTTTCTTTTCTTTTCTTTTTTTTTTCTTCCTCCTAAGGATGCTTCAGGGCTTTCAGCGCTCAGATGCAATGGGAGTGTTTTCATGCCCCTTTAATGCTTCACTAAACAGTCTGAGACGCTGCCTCTTAATGCCCCAGTAAAGCACAGAACGCTGCAGAGCGGAAAGAGCACGAGAGGGAAGGGAGCTGATGGAGAGGGAAGAGAGACGGCGAGGAGAGGCGAGACGGAGAGAAGTCACCTTTACCTTCCTCCGGCTGCAAATTCCCAACCCTCACTGCTGCAAAGGCAGCTGGGTGCTGAGGACCCCCCCCAGATCCTGGGGAGCCGGGTCTGCTGGGTGCTCCCACCCTCCCATCCCGCCCCGTGGTCAGTGCATGCGTTGCATTGCACGCTACGGCTGCTGCATGCATTGCAGGGATGGATGCTCCCCGTGCCTCTGGGGAGAGGAGCAGCCACGGAGCTGGCGGGGTGCTGGGCTGGGTGCTGAGTGCTGCTGGTGCTCCCAACCCCGCTGTAATTAACCCCTGGCGCATGCGATGGGTGAGGGTTATGGCAGCATCCCCTCTGTGTGCTGGATGAGATGAACGCCTCGCTGCGGGTCCCGGCTCTCTGAGCTGTATTGAACGTCTCCCAAAGCGATGGAGAGGACAAGAGAAGGGGGAAGAGACAGATTACAAGTTTTAACCTAACAAAGCAAAGTTTGCATCTCCTCCCGCCCCGCACCAAGGGGACCGCAGGTCCCGCGTTGTTAATTCCAGTCATTCCATCGCCTGCACTCCGTGTACTTCTCCCCGGCACCGCTTGCCCTGCGCGTTTGATCTGCGAGCACCAAAAGTAGCGCCTCGGGCTGCGACATCGGCATCCTCGGTCGCCATAGGAACGGCAGCCGGGGCTCCCCGGTGCCCCCATCCCCCGCGGCCGCGCTGCCGGGATGCGATGCCGCCTCTGAAGCCACGCATCAAGGCTGGGACGGCAGCGTGCTGCTCCTGCCCGAAAGGAGAGGAGTTTTTGTCTGAGCCGCGGAGCACAAAGCAGAGGTTATTGGTGTCAGAGAACTCGGGGCTGAGCTGAGCTCTGCTTTCCTTAAGCGGGAGGAGGGGAGGGGAGAGCTGCGCTTGGAGCTGGATGCAGTGGAGAGGAGGAGGAGGAGGAGGGAGAGGTCGCAGACGCAGAACCCTGCAGCATCGGGAGCTCGGGGTGGGCTTTGCTGCACTGCTGCTGACGTTGCTCTGCTGCAGCCCTGTCCTCCCACCTGTGGGATGGGGCTGCTCGCTGGGGCTGCCCTCCAGCCCTCCCGTCTGCTCTGCTGTGCCCACGTCCTGGGTCTGCTTTTGTCTGGAGATTTCTGGGGTTTCATCCAAACCGGGGCTACCCCAGCAGCTCTCCCCCACCACACGTGGCTCTTTCCTACCCTACACAGGACAAGTAGCACCGTGCACGCAGCCGATGGCCCCAGTGGGCATCCAGGGCCGGGCTGCTTCCCCAGGCTCCCCAATGCACACCTCCACCCACAGCTCCCCAATGTCCCCACTCTGCTGCCATCCCGGCTCCCCGCCGCCCCATGATTGACGCTCCGTGCCGCCCGGCTCCCTCCACAACACCTCCACTTTCTAATTGCTGACAGTTATTTACTGTAAAGACAGGAGCACACGCACCACCAGCTCTGACAACTCATGTCAAAACCCCGCAAGAAACTGTGTTTGTATGTCTTTATTTGTTTCCCATCCTTTCCCGCTCCCTCGCCCCTCTCCCTCCTGCCCCTCTCCCTCCATCCCATCCCAGCCGTGCTGCTGCCCGATGCTCACACCCCATCCATGCCTCACTGGGCTCTGATGGACGGCTGCACAGCGGAGCCCTCAGCCGCCCGCGTGTGGATTTGCTGTCTCTCAGCCCCTCTGTGTTCCGACATAATTGGTTCTGCTCCGAGCAGTAAACAATGATGTGCGATGCATGAGTGAACCCTAAACAGCACCTACACGCAATTAAAATAATTGGGCGCATGCCTCGGGCGGATTGCAGCCCCCTGTGCTGCTTTTCTCCCTTTTTCTCCCTTTTTTTCTCCCACCAGCCACACCGTGCCGGGTTCCCATGGATCTGATGCTCCTCTCAGCACAGGACACATTCCAGCACGGGTTCCAATGTTCCAACACAGACCCACAGAAATAATGATGACTCCAGGGAGCGTCCCTGCGCCTCTGTTAAAAATGACTCTGTTCTGTTTAGACGAGGTAACCAGAGGCCCCTCCGGACAGAGAGGAGTACAATTTTGTGTTTAATGATTCCATAATCTGATATAATATCGGGCCTGTAAGACATAATGAAGACCTGGGGGAGTTTGCATCTTTGCAGCATTAAAGGGCCTCTGCTCGGGGACGCGGACAGGTGGAGGTTTGGACTTTGATGCAGTCAAACATGTTTTTCTTGGGGTTTGTTTGACACGATTGAGAGGGAATCCAGGAGAGGAGAAAACAGCTGGGAACAGCAATGCTTCCAGCACAGCCCACAGCAGAGGGAGGGGGCTGTGTGGGGTGCAATGGAAGAGCTGTGGCGGGGTGATCCGTGTCCTGCGGCGACCACCAGGCAGGGGGGCATCTCAGGTGAGACCGTGGAAGTGATGCTCACCCAAAATGCGAGGTCAGTGCGGGCGCATGCAGGAGCAGCACCGTCTGCACACGTCTCCTCTGTGCCCCATCAGCTCATTGCTCTGCCCCAGGCCCCGTGGCACCGCGGTGGGTGCAGGGAAGCCCCGGTGCAGCCCCGTGCTGCGGTGCGGAGCCGTTGCGCCGGGGTTCCCACATCCGCGTGCGGCTGCGGTCTCAGTGCCTCCAGATAACCTAATCCCATTTAGGCTCGGAGAGAGCTTGCAGATTCCTCCCCGGGGAGAGCAAGCTGCGCCGCGGGGGGTGGTCTGTAATGAATTCCAATCATTCCAGCACAAAGGTAGCTTACAGGAGCGCTTGCTGCAGAAAATATTAGGGTCGCTGCCCTATCATCCCTCAGAGACATCAGTTGTAGCTCAGTGATTCCGGGCTGCTGACAGGCGGGCGGCCCTGGGGGGGGCAGAGCTGGCCGTGAATCCCGGCTCCTTCCTTCCTGAGAGATGGGATTGCTGCCAGAGGGCTCCTACTGGGGCAGTGTGTGCCCACCGCTGCCCTGCGCTCCTCTCTGTGCGGCCACCCCAACCTCGTCACTGATTTATCCTCAGGAATCCCATCCTGGAGGAGCACAGATCCCTCCTGTGCTGGGCTGGAGGCCCGGAGGCACTGCCAGCCCCAGCCTGGATGCTCTGTGTGCAGCGGGGTGGGCGCAGGCTGGGGGCTGTGGGAGCAGCTGTGGTCCCAACCCGCACGCAGCCCCCACGCTGTGCCCCCCTGAGGCCGGTTCCAGCTCCCTGCTCTCCTTTCCCTCTCCTCTGTATTTATTTTATTTATTTTTTCCTATGTGGGCAACGAAGTAATGAAAGCTGCCCCCTCCAAGACGGGCTTTAATACGGCTCCGTGTCTGGGCCGGGATGTTTCACCTCGGGAGCTGCCAATCCGTCTCTGTCAAGCTGTCAGCCGTGATGTGTCTGCGCAGTGGCTGCAGCCGCGCTGCAATTCAAAGTGGATTAACTCTTTGGGCTGCCCTGCCCTCCTCCCCTTCCCATTCCACTTGGGTGGGTTCAGGCCAAACAGAAAACGCTTCTCCCCTGTGCTTTCCATATTCACGAGCTCCCGAGGCGCAGCTGGGTGCCCGCCGTGCTGCTCTGTGCTCCCTGATGGGAACGGGGCCGAGCAGCCTCCTCAACCCCCCCCACCCCCACCCCCACCCCCACCCCAGCCGTGTGCTCTTGGCCGTGGCTGCTGGGATGCAGTGGTGATGCAGAGGGGAGACGGCTTCGGCTGCAAGTCATCGCCCCCCACCCTCGCTGAGGACCTCAGGGACGCCCCACAGCCTCAGATCTGATCCACACGGGATGGTTGTGGTGCTGGGGGGGGGATATGGGGCTGAGTGGGTGAGCTCTGCGCCCCCCCGCTGCGCCCCGTGGCGCTGTGCCGTCCTCGTGGCACCGCGTGTCCCCGGCGGCAGAGCGGGGATGGCAACGCATCGCCCACCCCCGCTGGGGCTGTGGACCCCCCCGGGTGTCCCACCGAGCCACCACCGCCTCACTCCCACCCTTGGGCCGGGTCGGGGGGGGTTGTTTGCTTTGCTTCCCCACGCGGTAAATCTTCCCCCAAACAAAGGAATGGGGCCGGGGGTCCCCGGGCCGCCCCCGCCCGCAGCCGAGGGCTGGGCACTAGGGGGGGGTGTTGGACAAGCAATGCTGCTGGGCACGGCGCCCCGGGCACGGCTCCGGCCTCGGCCGGCTTTGGGGCCAAGAGCCGGCGGTTTGGGGACGCTTTACCCGACGTACGTCCCCGCTGCAGCCCCAACGTGGGCATCCGCACCATCCCATGCAGAGCCGGGGGGGCCCGCTGGGTTCCATGCAGTGCCTCCCTCTGCCCCTCCCCGCAGCACCCGGCTCCGAGCAGGGCTTAGAAATCACGATTGCAATAGGGCTGAGATTCGGGCAGCTCTGAACCTGTCGGTGTGAGACCTGTGGCTCAGTCTGGTGCCGGGTTGGGGGCAGCAGAGATGCAGAGGCTGCACCGGAGCTGCTGTTGTTAACACCCAACATGTGCCCCCCTCCTTCTCCCCCCCCCGGTTCAGTCAGCAGGCAGGAGGTGTCCTGCATGCTATGGGGCACAGCCTGCAGCTCTGGGCCGCACGCACTGCTCCTTCCTCCTCTGTCCATCTGTCTGTCCGTCTGTCTGCCCACTGTAGGCACAGCCCTGTCCTGAGCCATGCGGAGCTGTGCACCCACAGCCAGGCTCTGCTCCCCCCCCCCAGCCTTTGTGACACGTGGACAGATGTCCCCGCCTGCCTCAGTTTCCCCTGGCAGCAGGGTGGGTCGGGCAGGGCTTTACACCTCCAAATCCATCACCCCAAAGGTGCCAGTGAGTTAGCAGCCAGGTGACAACACACCCACTTTGCTGTGGTTCATGAATGCCAGCAAATCTCCTGCAGGGAGGTGCAGCAGTCGTGTGAGGCTGCTCAGCGTCCAGCAGCTGGGGCTCAGACTCACTGCATCGGTGCCAAGTTGAGTGCAAACTGGCACTGGTGCTAAAAGTGCACAGTTGTGCCAGCACGGCGCTGGCTTGGAGCTGAGGATGCTCTGCGTGCAGCTGATTTGGGGGCTGGGTGTGTTAACGAGCTTTTGCGTGAGAGCCGTGGGTGTTCCCTGCTCTGTGTTTCTGCGTCTGAGCTCTGGGGCATCCCAACCCGTTCTCTGCAGGGCAGGGAGCGTTCAGAGGGTGGATGCAGGGCACAGAGGCACAGGTTGTGTCCTGCATTGCTGCATCTGCCTCCTTGGAGGCGATCTCCTACATAAGGCGAGGGCTGAGGGACCCTTTATGCAGCCAATTCCACTTGACCCCTGAGTTCCAAACACGCAGAGCTGCGCTCTCTGCACATCACTGGTTCCATTTGGGCACGGCTGAGCACCGCGTGCCTCCCATAGGCTGGCATTGCCATGGGGCAGCTCAAGGCCAGGAGAAGTGCTACGTGGGGTGCTGTGCCGTGTGCCGTGTGCCGTGTGCCGTGTGCTGGAGCAGAGGGCAGCGGCACAGTGCCAGCCCAGCCCTGCATGGCAGCACTGCCGTCAGCGCCGGCGCGGCTCAGGGGAGCAGAGAGGCCCGAGTTGACAGCAGACGCTAATGAGCCGGCAGTAATGCACTCGTGGCTGTTCATTACTTTGGGGTTTCTGACATTTGGGTCACTTAATGGATTTGTTTCCTTTCCTCTCCGCATCCCTTCCCCCCCCTCCCCTTCGGTGGCTGCCTGGGACCAGTTGTAAATTAGCCCTTAATTTCTCACATGTGGCTTTATTTAAGCAGCAAACCCGCTGGCAGCGCTTCCCCCCAACCCCCCCCCACCCCCTCTGTGGCCTCTTTGGAGGCTCTGCCAGGGTGGGCGCTTTGGGGGGGGAGGGGGGAGGATGAGGACATCACATCCAGGACCCCAAACCGGAGCAGAGCTCAGTGCTGCTGGGACCTCAGCGCTGCGTCTGCGCCAGGGCTGCAGGATTTCCATCCCGGGGCCCCTCTTCCTGTTGCAGCCAAATTGCAGCCATCCCCACGGGCAGGAAAGGCCCCTCCATCTGCGCCGGCGCTGGAGCTGAGCCGTGCCCGAACCATTTTTTGCTCTCATTCTTTACCTTTAAAGCTGGAAGTTTGTTGTTGTTGGGTTGGTTTTTCTTTCTTTCTTTCTTTCTTTTTTTTGGGGGGTTGGCTTTCAATAGCAAATATTTTCTTTAATTTCTGGCTTGGTGCAATTAAAGCTATAGAAGATGGGTGTAAATTATACCTCCCTGCCACCAGACTCGGGCCCCCCCCCAGGAGTAGCTGGGGGCTGGAAACCTGAGGATCTGCAGTAATTAAGGCAAATAGTTGTTTTTGTTCGGGCAGAAAAACAAGCTGAAAGCTGTTAGAAAGAAAGGAAGGAAAGCTGTAAGGAAGCATTTTCCTTTCAGCTGGGGAAGAAAAAGTAATTCCATGCAAAGCTGGGCTCTGCAACGCCGTGCAGGAGGGCAGCACCCAGGAAACAGCCCCATCCACCCCCACCTCCATCTGCCACCTCTGTCCTTGGGGGGGAGCATCCCTAAGGGTGGGGGGCACCAGGGGGTCCCACCGTATTGGGGTCCATGTGGGGAGGTGTGCGGTGCCACCAGCGTCCCGGAGAGGCTTTTAGTGGCTTGGCTTGATAAATGAAAACAAATAAACGTGATAGACAAGTGGACAGCTTTATGATAGCTTCACACTGACAGGGAGAAAGATTGGTTGTCGGTGGCTTGATAGAGAAATATCTCGATGGGAGTCGGATGGAGCGATGGATAACCTTGATGGCAGAGGATGAGCAGCTCCTGTGTGCTGAGGATGCTCTGGCTCCGGATAATTCTGCTTTTATTTGTTTTACTTTTTGGAGGGGGGGAGGGATGCCGAGCATCACAGTTCATTGAGTTGTTGGTTTGGTTGTTTTTTTTTCTCTCTCCAAACAGATTTGCTAAATAAATAATGACGCCGGTCCATATTTTATTGATGTCCCACCTATTTACGTGCAGCATTGGAGGTGTTTTACAATGGACCTCCTTCACTTCCCTCAATGCCAACAAACCCCAAAAGGAGAGCATCGGGTGCAGATGGGTTCATGAGGGTGCTGGGATGGGCTGTGAGCAGGAGGACGTGAGAGCTGCCATTGGTGTCCATGGGCACCACGACCCCACGTGGCATCCTGCAGTGCTCTGGGGGTGTGGGGGCACCTCTGTGACCTCAGCATTGAGCTCTGATCCCACAGTGCTGGGAACGGCCCCAGTGTCACTGTAGGGCCTGCGGGGTGTGAGCGTGGTGACCCCTGTGTGGGGCCAAGGGGACAGGGGACATGGGGGTAGGGGGACATGGGAACATGGGGATACAGGGATATAGGGATTAGGGGGACATGGGAACATGGGGATATAGGGATAGGGGGACATGGGAATATGGAGATATGGGGATATGGGGACATGGGAACATGGGGATATGGGGATATGGGAACAGGGGGCCATGGGAACATGGGGATATGGGGATATGGGGATATGGGAACAGGGGGCCATGGGAACATGGGGATATGGGGATAGGGGGATATGGGAACAGGGGGACATGAGGATATGGGGACACAGTGGATATGGAGACATGGGGATATGGGGACATGGGGACAAGATGGACATAGGGACAAGATGGACATGGGGATATGGGGACATGGGGATATGGGAGCACAGGGGGTATAGGAAACATGGGGAAAACAGGGACATGGGGACAGAGGGACATGGGGACAGGGGAATATGGGGACATGGAGACATGGGGACAACAGGGACATGGGGACAGAGGGACATGGGGATATGGGGACAGGGGAACATGGGGCTACAGGGACATGGGGCAATGGGGACATGGGGACAAGAGGGACATGGGGACAGAGGGACATGGGGACAGAGGGACATGGGGATATGGGGACATGGGGACATGGGGACAATGGGGACATGGGGACAGAGGGATATGGGAGCACAGGGGGTATGGAGACATGGGGACAACAGGGACATGGGGACAGAGGGACACGGAGATATGGGGACATGGGGACACAGATGGGGCTGCGGGGCGGGCAGTGCTGTGTCACTGACATCAGCATTTTCCCAGAGCTCGACAAAGGAAAGCGATACGTTCATGCAAATGATTGTTTAATTTTATCCACGGATCGGAGGTGAAAATATGTATAATGCAGTGCACGGCGGGAGCTGCTCTCCTCTCCTCCCCCAGTCTGTCCTCGGGATGCAGTCTGTCCATCCATCCATCCATCCGTCTGTCTGTCTGCCCGCCCGCCCCAGGCCTTGCCCTTGCTGTGTGCTCACACTCCTGGAGCTTTGCTGCAATGTTCCCATTTCCAACCCCCCCCCCCCCCCGTGTGAGCCCCCACCTTCTGCATCCTGAGCCCCACTGCAGTGACCCCACACTTCCCTGAGCATCCCAGCACTTTGCTGTGAATTCCCCGCTGGGGAAAAGCAGCTCAGTTTGAACCCCACCCACTGCACTCACACAGCAGCCCCACGCTCCCCTGTGGCAACGCACAACATCTGCACCCCCCCCCACCCCCCCAACCTTTGCAAAGCTCAACCTCGGCACCCCCCCTTTGCAACGCACCCTCCTTTGCAATTTAGCCCCCCCTTTCGCAAAGCACAACCTCTGCACTCTCTTTTGCAAAGCACTCCCCTTTGCGATGCATAACCCCAACACCTCCCTTTGCATTGCACCCTTCCTTTGCAAACCTCTGTACCCCCCCCATTTGCAATGCACTTCCCTTGCAATGCACCCCCCATTGAAAGCACAACCTCTGCACCCCATTTGCAATGCACCCCCCCCTTTGCAAAGCACAACCTCTGCACCCCCCTTTGCAATGCACCCCTTTGCAAAGCATAACCACTGCACCTCCATTGCAATGCACCCCCCCATTGAAAGCACATCCTCTGCACCTCCCCCTTTGCAATGCACGACCACTGCACCCCCCTTTGCAACGCACCCCCATTTGCAAAGCACCCCCATTGCAATGCACTCCCACTGAAAGCACAACCTCTGCATCCCTCCTTTGCAAAGCACCTCTGCACCCCGTCCTGCAATGCACCCCCTTTGCAATGCACGACCTCTGCACCCCCCCTTTACAACGCACCCCGCTTTAGCAAAGCACCCCTCATTTTGCAACGCACCCCCTTGCAAACCCCAACCCCTGCCCCGCATTTTGCACCGCACGACCCCCGCACGCTCTCAGCTCTCTCCCCCCCCGCCCCCCCCACATCCGTGACCGCTCGGGGGGCACCGCTGGGGCTCCGCCCTGGGTCGCAGTCGGGCGCTCGCCGCGGCCGTCGGTGGCAACAATGTGGCGGGGGCGGAACCGGCGGCGGCGCGGGGCGGTGCGGGGCCGTGCGGGGCGGGGCGGCGCGGGGCGGGGCGGGGCGCGGCGCAGCATGGAGCGGCGGCACTGAACGCGGGGAGCGGCGGCCTCCGGCCCGGCCTTTGTCTCTCCGGTGCTCCCGGGCGGCGCGGCGGCGGGCGGAGGAAGCCCGCGGGGCCGAGCCGTGCCCCCCACACCGCAGCTCCGCCCCGCACCGCGCCGCTCCGCACCGCGCCCCACCCGGCGCAGCTCTACAGGTGCGGGGCGCGGGCGGCGGGGGGGGGCGGCCGGGGGTCTCGAGCGGGGAACTTCGTCGGGGCGGCGGTGCCCGACGGCTGGAACGGAGCGGGGCCCGGTTCGGTCCCCTCCGATCGGTTCGCGGGATGCGCTCGCCGCCGTTCCGGCGTTCGGCGGCCGCCCCCAACTTTCCCCGCTGACGGCCGCGGGGCCGCGGGCGATGGTGAGCTCCGGCCGCCCCCCCGCCGCCGCCGCCGCCGCCCGCCTCCCGCCCGCCGCTCCCGGTCGGGCCCGGAGCCGCTCCGCCGCCGCCCGCTGAGCCGCTCCGCCGGGACGATGCCGCGTTGGGAGGCGGCCGCGCTGCTCGCGGCGATCGTCGGCGTCTGCGTGTGGAGCGACGACCCCGGGAAAGTGATCTCGGATCGCTACGCCGTCTATTGGAACCGCAGCAACCCCAGGTGAGCGCCGGGCCGCCCCGTTCCCTCCGTGCCTTTCATTCCTGCCTTCCCCCCCTCCCCGCTCCATCCCCTCCATCCCGGTCCCTCGCGGAGTTCCCGCACGCCGGGGCTCGGGACAAAAGGCTGCGGGCGCTGCGAGCGGCGGCGGAGAAACTCGGCGTTATTTCCACGTTGGAAGAAGCGAGAGGGGGGGAAAAGAAAAAAAAAAGAGAGAGAGAAAAAAAGAAAAAAAAAGAAAAAAAAAAATGAACCGCTCCGTCAGCTCCCGTAGTTTCCCCGCTCTGTGTTTGCGAGAAGAAATTATTGCTGTCATTATTATTATTAATTATTATTTTTTTTTTTTTTGCAAGGGTTTTTATTATTATTTAGCCTTGTTATGGTGATGATTTCGGAGAGTTCATTTCTTTTTCTTTTTTTTTTTTTTTTTCTTTTCCCCGTCGGATTTTCTTTGTTCGCAATTCCGTAAAGCCCGAATTCACCCCGCGATGAGCTCCGGATCCCCCCCCCTCCATCCTTACACGCCCCCCCTCCTTAATTCCCAGCTGATGCAGCCGACCCCGCAGCTCCATCTCCCCCCAGGTGGAGCCCCCGATCGGACCCCGCACATCGCGGCGATGCGGGGCCGGCTGCCATCCCCGCGCTGCTCCCCAAATCCGCACAGCTCACAAAAAGACCCCATCGGACCCCCCCGCTCCCCCCCCATCCCCTCATCCCCCCCAATGCCGTGCGCTGTGCTGGGGGCGGCGCGGTGCCCTCCGGCCGTGGAGAGGCGCGGTGACTCCGCGCTCCTGGATGGGACGCCCGGCTCCTTTGTGCTCTTCGTGCCGGGGCCTCGGCTGCCCCGCATATGGGTTTTATTATCCTCCCCCTCGCATTTTTGTGGGGGGTTGGAAGAGGAGGGGAGGGCTTTTTTGGGTTGTGTGGGTTTTCGTTGGGGTTTGGTTTTGTTTTGTTTTTCTCTTCCCCGTTGCAAAGTTTTTTGGTATATATTTTTTTGGTTACGGTGGTCGCTCCGTTTCGGCCACACTTTTGGGGTTTTTGCCTTTTGTTCTCCCGGCCGGAGTTGTGCTGCAGGTGATGGGATGGGGTCGTGGTGCCTGTTGGCTCTGTGTCCCATCCCACTGCCATCACCCCATGCTGTCCCAGTGCCATCGCACAGCATCCATCCGTGCTGCGGCCCATTGGAGGCTTTGGGCCGCAATACTAGCAGGGAAAACACCTTCAAGGGGGGGGGAAAATAGAGCAAAGGATGCGGGGAGCGGCGTGGGATGAGCAGACAATGGCTGCAGGGCTGTGATGTGACCCACATTTCACATTTTGGGTCCGGGGCTCACGGGGACACATCAGTGCCACGCATACAGACATCGCCATTGAGTTCTCTCCTTGTTCTGCTCTTTGGGTCCAGCTGTTTGGAGTTACTCGAGGGTTATTTCATCCTTCTGGATGATGAGCAGTCTTCCTATGCCTCTTCGACTCCGCTTTTCCTCCCTCATTTTCCCCTTTAAGAAGGGGGGAAATCGGAAAGGATCCAAAAGGACCAAAAAATAAGAGAGGAAAATGCCCTCGGAGCGCCCGACCCGCACACCTGGGCTGGGATGGAGGTTTTTCTCCTGTTTTCTTTCGCCATCCATATTCCATAAAGGACCGCCATAAATCTCCCAGTCGTAGACTCACGGAATCATAGAATCAATACGATTTGCCCAGATTAGAATAATTCTGTATTTCCTAATTGGGTCTAAATGAAAAACAAACGGTACGGCGAGAGCTGCCCGTTCCGTGGGGGCATTTGGCACCGAGCTGGGGGCCTTTCTTTAAGAGGTGATGGGGCCGAAGGAGGAATTTGGTGTGCGTGGCCCTTGGGGGGGTTGGCAGGGTGAGGTTGGGGAGCTGCATCCCGGAGCACTGGGTTCTCCCTGTGCACTGGGAAGGGTTGGGTGCAGCCTTTGGGTTCGGCTGGATGTCCGCTCCGACCCATTGGAACTCGGTGCTGGCAGCTCTTGGCAGCTCTCAGCTCTCCCTGATGCAAAGCATTGGCACTGGGTTGGTCCGTCAGCCAGGGCCTGGGCAGCACCAGCATCCTTCCAGAACAACGGTTCTCCCTCCGTGGATTTGTGTCTGTAGAGATGTGCAAAGTGTGGGGTATTTTCCTCTCTCTATTTACGGTACGGATACAAATGCTGTAAATGGTCTCGATTTTACCCGTGGCCTATATTTAACTGTGAAGTCATTTCTGTGCCTTGGAAACCTCATTTTTCTGCTTCTTTTCTTCTTCTGTTTTTTTCTTCTTCTATTTTTTTTTTTTTTTTCCCCCCCTGTTGGTGCTGTGAGCACAGCTGGGATTTCAGTTCTGCTCTCCGTGGGCCGGAGGAGCTCAGCACGGCTCCGGGTGGGCATTGCAGGGCGATGTGGGTTGGGGTGCTGCAGCTTTTAGCTGCTCTTCACCCCTCATTGCTGCATCCGAGGGCGGCCGTGGCTTTTTGTCCACGGCTCCGTGCTGCCCTGGCTGTGCCGTGTCCCATCCCAGCACACAGAACCCAATTTGCCACGAGGGTGATGGCTTTGGGCCCTCCTTCGAGGGAGTGATGGAAACCCTCTGGTTGCTTTTTCGTGGGAGGTGGGTGCTGGGAAGGGATGGCTGAGCAAAAGGATTGGGCACATCTGTACTGGGAGCCGCGTGTTGGCTGCGCCGTGGGTCCTTTTCATTTGGGTTGGGTCTCTGGGGCTGTCCGTGCCGTGGTTCTTCTCCCATGTCCTGGCTCTCTGGCCGTTGGGGTTTCTCCCATCGCTGCCCCGTGCTGGGGTTGGAGCTGCCCAACCCCAACCCCAGCAGTGGGTTCCCTCGGAGTTCCCATTTGGATCGTTTTCCCTTTGTGCTCAGATCATTTGCAGCCCTCCCCACCCCTCTTTTCCAGCCCGCTAAGCCGTGTTAGCGATTCTCCACCAGCCAAGGGCTGGAGCAGCACGGTTAATAGAGAGCAGCTCCAAGCAGGGCCAGCGCCTGCGATGAGATTTTCCCTCCCTGTCCCTTCCCGGGGGCTGCAGTCACTCTCCCATTGCTCTCACTTTTGAGGTCCAAACATCACCGGGGGCTGCGAGGCGGCTGCTCGTCCCCATCGGCACCCAAAGCCGTGCTGTTCCTGGAGCCACGCAGCAGCAGGGTGATGGGTGAAGGAGGGACGGCTCCAGGTGTGGCTGCAGAGCTGTCACTGTGCACCAACAGAGGTGTTTCGGAGGTGTATCTCTAATGCACAAACGGTCCCTGGGCACCAACCCCTGCAGTTTGCACGCCCGGTGCCATTGCTGCGCGTGAGCTGTGGGATGGAGATGGGTTACAGGGCTGCAAACACCGTCCCAGCGCCGGCTGTCCGTCTGTCTGTCCGTCTGTCCATGCAGCTGCCCCACATAGCCGGGGTTGGGGGCCATCCGTATCGATACGTGCGTTTATTTGGTGAGGTTCGTCTGCTGGGCTGCCTGCAAAATTGCAGCAATTTTCCCTTAAATAACTCATTTCCAATGGCGAGATTTTTATTTTCGTGTGCGTGGTTGAGACGTTAATTGTGTGCTGGAGATTTGCTCTCTGTCCTCCTTGTTTTTCCTCACTTGGGCACAGACCTCTCTCTGCTCCGTTGGCTCAGATGGGGGTCACAGCATTGCTGCTTTCAGCCCCCAAAGAGGAGTTTAAGATTTATTTTTCCCCTTGCTCACGGTGTGCCCTCAGGTCCAGCCGTCCCCATACGGTCATGGGATTGAGCCCCACAGCCAAGGGTGCCACAGGGACCCCAAAGCATCAGCAGATGCCTTCTGGAGGTGTGAAGCAGCGGCGGTGGGGCCGGGCTGTCCTGGTGTGAGCAGCCCAGGAGGTGCTGGGATGGGGCTGCAGGTGGGTCCGATCGCTGCTGGTGGGAGTTTTCCTCCCTCCTCTCCCCCTCTGCTTGTTGATGCTGCTGTGGCTGGGCTGCTAAATAGCTTCCCATTGTTTGAGAGCTAATTACCTCTTAATGAGGCTCCTTACTCAAAAGCCAAGAGGAGCGGTGGGTGTGCGGTGCTGCCTTTGGGCACCGTGCCCACGGAGAGAAGGTGCAGGGATGGCTCTGTGGACGGTGCCAGGTTTGGGGACCACAGCCTCAGCGCACTGCATGGGACACTGCGGGGTCAGCACGGAGCCATAGCTGAGCTCTCAGCCCCATCCTGTGCCAAAATGTGCACAGACCCCACCTGCAGCGCATCCGGCATTTGGGCGATGGTTCCAAAGCGTGGTTGGGTTGCATCCATACACTGTGTGTCCTTGGCTGGTGCTGTCCCAGCTAGGACCGACCCTCAGTGGCTGCGGGGTGGTGGTGGTGATGGTGATGGGAGGGAGCTGAGCTCTGCTCTGGCTTTGCCATGCACCAGCACTGCGATGGGGAGAGCGCAGCCATGGAGCGCAGCCATCGCATCGCGCCCTGCTCCCCAGCCCTGCTCCCCAGCCCTGCTCCCCAGCCCTGCTCCCCAGCCCTGCTCCCCAGCCCTGCTCTGCCCCACGGGCGTTTGTGCCATTAACGGTGTGCCCATGGTGGTGGGGAAGGATGGAGGTTGAGGCTGCTTTATGTCTGTGTGTATACGTGTATTTTTTCCCGTCCCTTTTGAAATGTTCTCCTCCTCGTTTCCAAGCCCATTTCCTCTGATTGTAGGGCGGGCGGTGCGGCTGCAGGTGCCTCTGCTGTGCTGCTTTGGTGCTGTGCCTTTGTGGGGTCATTGCACAGTGCGTCCCACTGAGCTCCTGGTATCACCACGCAGCCGACGATCACCGCCAGCATTTCCACCACGGCGTCCCCAGGACCAGCTGAGTGCAGAACCCCGACTGCCTGCTTTGTATTCACACACAGAACAGGCCCTGATTTAAGCTGGGCCACCCCAAAATCCCCCCTAAGAATCGACATTCTCATTGCAGACCCTCTGCCCAGAGCCCAGCAGGCGCCGATGCACGGCACTGCGCTGCTCCACCTGCAGCAGGAGAGCCCCAGGATTGCATGCACCGTGCTGCATCTGTGAGCGCCGTGCTGTGCTGTGCTGTGCTGTGCATGCACCACGACTGCACCGTGCCTGCGCCCTGCATGCACCTTGCCTGCTCCCTGCACCCGAGTTCTTTGCATCCCTTTCATCAGTGCGATGCTCAGCGCCCCCCGCTCCATCTGAACCCAACTTTTGTTGCATTTTCCTTTCATTCTTTTATTTCTCACTGCAGAAAAGGACACGTTCCCAGGCTCGGTTTCTTTTTCCCGGAGCGCTGGGCGCGGATGGAGCTCCCCATCAGCTCAGCAGCAGCCCATGTTGTCCCAGCAGCGGGCGCACACCTCCCCGCCGTCCTCCGGGAGAATTTCGTGCTGTGCCTTCGAGTGGCTTTTATTCGGCCTCGGTATAAATACACACATTTTATTTAAAACGAGCCGCGTTTATCTGCGCGGCGAAATGAAACCAGCCGAGCCCGACCCCGTAAAGAGCTCAGAAAATCCCAATTCTTCCTTTTTTCCAATCCCGTTTCCATTGAGAGGAGCATCTCCCGCAGCCCGTGCGCCGTTACCGGTTATGGGCTGCACCCAGCGCCCGTGGTTACCTTTCACTTGGTGTTTTCTTAAAGATTTTGGTGATTTTTTTTTGCAGCTCCGGCGCTGTCCCCACGCAGGGGGAGCCGCCTCCATCAGCTCGATAATCCCAATTATTATCTGCTCGCTGGATCGCGGCTTCTTATTAAATTTGGCACCGCTGGATTTGCCGTTCCGGACGCCTGCGTCGGTGCTGGGATTCATCTCCATGAGCCTGGGGGAGGAAATGGAGTGGAAAAAGGCTGGGGGTGCAGGGGGTGCTCAGAACCACGTCCCCATGCTGTCCCCTATGGCGCCGTCACCGCTGTGCCCAGGCGCTGCCCGCAGTGCGGAGTGGGCGCCTCTTATTTCAGCCAAAGGGTCAAATGGAAGTGATTGCAATTACTTTTTTTTTTTTAATTATTTTTTTTTTAAGTGGCGCCTTCGTACTCGCTTTAAAAAAAATATGTATGAAAACAAGTTATTTTTGGCTTTGCTCTAAAATTCAGAGGAACCTCTCTCCACCAGCGCTGCCCTTTGCACAAAGGGTTCCCTCCCCACATCCCGCTCTGTTTGCCAGCAGATCTTTCTTTCCTGGCGCATTTCTCTTCCAAATTCCATTTTTTTGGTTGCGGTGTTTTGCCTGGCGCTGTGTTCAGGGCCTTTTGGGGGGGGATTTCTGCTGCTCCCACACCCATCCCCACCCATGGCTGCTTGGGGACCTGCGGGGTCCCATTACGCACCGCTCAGCGCTCGCTCTTTCGCTTTGCATCCCCGCTCCTCTTCCAATGCTCTGCCACCATTTTGCTCCATTTATGGCACAGAGTGCCCGTATCACTGCTTCGCTGTCCTCACAGCTGTGATGAGAGCTGGCTGTGGGCTCACACTTACCCAGAGCCTCAGGGCGAGCATCCCCACACAGCACATCCCTGTGCCGCTGCGGCACTCAGCTCAGTGCGGGGTCCTGGGGGGCACAGAGGCCGCCCCGTTCCATCCAAGGGTGTGGGGCTGTGGGGTCCCCCTGTGCCCAGCCCCCCGTGGCCTTTTGTTGCACTGCCACAATTCCTGTTCCCCTCTCTGTGCTCGGCGTCCCGCTGGGGTTGGGCGCGGGGACCCTCGGGTGGTGCAGGCAATGCTTGGGGGTGGGATGAGCTCCAGTTCCCAGCTCAGCAAGCAGACATCAGCTCTCCCCCAGCCTCAGTTTCTCGTGTTGAGGTGAGGAGCGGTGCTGGGGCTGCGTGGAGCTGCTCCATCTGTGGGGCGAGGGAGGGGATGCGGGGATGGGTCCCCAGGAAGCGCCGTGTCCGGTCCCTGCACCCCCGGGATGGAGGCCAGCTGGGCTCTGTGCATTTGGTTGTTGGTTTTTGGTGTTTTTTTTTTACCTTAAACATTTTAATATTGGTTTCACCTTATAAATCACTGCACCGGGCTGCCTTGTAAAGGGAGATTTATGGGCCCAGGTGTGGCTGCGACGCGCTGAACTCTGCTGCTGGCCGGCCTGCTGCACTGCTGCTGTAATGGGGGTGGGGGTGTAAATCCCATCCCGTGGGGACAGGATTGGGAATCACACCCCACACCCCCTCCTGCACACACCCAGAGCCGTGTATCCCCGCTGCTGGTGTCAATCTATGGGGTGAAGTCCACCCCCCCCCCAACCCCACAGGCGGCTGCAGCGGCTCCGGAGGGATTTTCCCAGCGCCAGCGCTGCCCTCAGCAGCACAAACGAACCAAGTAATTGCAACATGGAAATATTTTGTGCTCATTAAGCGGCGCACGAAGGAGCAGCGTTCCCTGGCGCGGGCAGGGACTCCCAGGGGTCACCGGGACCCAAACCCTGCTGCTCTACTGTGGCCAAACAGCGGGGCAGGCAGGAGCTTTCCCAGGGCTTGGGGCCACCGTGGTGCTGGGTATTGCCCTGTGCGGAGCCCCGGTGCTGTGGGGTGCGGTGCTGGTGGGCTCAGGGTTGGTGCGTTTTCTCCCAGCTGCCCCAAATCCAATGCATTACAGCTTGAAGTGAAGGGACGCTGTGTGCCAAAGGGGGTCGGGGTGCCCCCTCCTCCTGCAGCACAGGGATGGTGATAGATGGACCGTGCCGTGCAGGAGGTGCCAAGGAGCTGATGCACGGATGTGAAGGTGCAGGGATGCAGCAGAGCCCAGCACATGCTCGTGATGCTCCTCCAGCACTGCCACGATGCTCTGTGCTGTTCCCAGTGCCGGAGGAGCGAAGCCGCTGCGTGGGGAGCGCCCAGGAGAGCTGCAGGCGGGGGAAGCTTTATGGCTGTAGTTAAGGAGACTTTATGATATTGTATCTGAACAATTGCCTGCTATTATCTGGATCGATGCCGCGTGATTGAGACGCCGGTTGATAACCCAGCCGCTTTCACACCGCGCCGGGTCGCTTTGCTCTCCGTAACGCCCCTCAGCTCTTCTGCTTTGCTCCCCCAGAGCTGTGTGCTACGGCTCTCACCGTGGGGCATCTCATGCCCCGTGCCACACTGCATATATCCTGCGTGGGGACCGTGGGGCTGGCAGCCCAAGGCAGTGCTGCGTTGGGTGCTATGGGGGTGTTCTCAGTGCTCTGTGCCGCGGTGGGGTTGGGCTCAGCACCCCGACTTGAGGTCAGGCACCAGAAGCTGTCCGCTGTCTGGCTGAGCCCCAGCTCCCCTTTGTGGGCGCAGAAATTCATAGGGGGGGGTTTGCTGGGGTTGCAGGCTCCGTCCTGGTCCCTGAGTTTGGGGTCTCAGTCCCACCTCTGCCCGCCCCGCAGTGACCTTGGGTGCATCGCGTCAGCTTGGGTGCATCGCGTCAGCTCCACGTGCTGCGTTTCCCACAGCTGTAAAACGAGGGCAGCGATACCTTTCCCACCTCGCGGAGGGCTTGGGAGGCTTAATTAGTTAATGTTCGTAAAGTGCTTTGAGGATTAATTAATATTGCGACTCATTTTTCTGATGGTAAAACGCCACTTCCCTATCTTTGCGCCGCCGCTGTTCTGTTTGACCCCATAACAAAACCAAGGCAGCTGGGGCCAGGCTCAACAGCCCGGTGCTGTGCTGGGAGGAGGAGGGCAGCGTGCCCAGCGCTGGGGAACATTGCTGCTCCCCGCCCTCACCATGCAGCATTCCCACTGCTGGGATGTGCTGCTGCCTCCACCCCGTGCCTCTCAGTTCTTGCTCTGTGCCGCATGCATCCTGCAGGCACAAAGCTGCCCCATGCACCATTGCGTCCCACTGCATCCCACTGCATCCCGCATCCCACTGTGCCCACCAGACCCCCAGTGCTGTTGGCTCAGCCCCGTCTGCTCTCCAGATTTGGGTGTTTCCCAGCGGCGGAGCGCAGCCACGGAGCTGCTTTCCCCGTGAAACAAGTTGTAGCAGGCACACCTGCCTGCGAGCTGCTGGCAGCACGGGGCATTTCTGCTGTCTTAATTCCCGTATGCCATTAGTCAGAGCGCTGACTGGCAAGTTTTGTTTCCTCCGAGATGATTTCTCAGCAGCGGCTCTCCTCCGCGCCGCTCGCCCGCATCCCTCCTGCTGCAGCACCGGGGTCACAACGACGGGAGATGGGGATCGGAGGGGGTGACCCCAGCCCCCTCCCCGCTGTCCACGTGTAGATTGGGGTCAGTGCTCGTGGGGTTTGCTGCCTCGCTCCTGCACCGTGTGTTTGCTGCTCCTTTTGGAGAGGACAAAGCGCGGCGTGCGGGGCCACGGTGAGCTGCCACCGCCCGCACCCCGCTCTGCGCCGCTGATGGCATCCCAGCAATTAAGCTGGAAGTAATGCAATGATAAAAATAACACGGCGTCCTTCTGCAGCACGCTGCATCCCACCAGCTCGGAGGTGTTTAAAAACCCAGTTAACCCCAATCCCACCATCAGCTTGTGGGGTGGCATCAGTGCTGCGTCCCCGCTCCTTCCCCGCGCTCCTCCAGGTGCGGGTGGCCCCAGTTCCCCCAGTTGAGAGACCGGTTTGGTGATGGGCAGGTTTGAAATAATATGATTTACATGTGGGTTTTCGGGTCTTTTTTTTGTTTTAATTTTTCCTCTTCCAGGATTGTTCGCTCTCCAGGGCTTTGTTTTTCAGCTTTTCTCCGTAATGCAAAGAGCAGAAATGCGTTGACGGTGATGGAGGCACTCGTGCTATGGCAGGGCTTGGGAGCAGGGATGGGCTTTGAGTTACGTGAGTGAGTGGGGCTCTCAGGCTGTGCCTCTTTGGGCACATTTCTGAGTCCTTGCTGCAGTTGGTGGGAGCAGAACGCCGTGTGCCATCCCCGCATGGGCACAAAGTGCAGTGCTGTCGGATGGAGGGGCACAGGATGGCTTTGTGGTGGTGTTTGTTGTGCCCTATGGAGCTTGATCCTGCGGGCAGCCACACCCCATGGGCACCACAGTTGTACCCAGAGGATGCTCTGAGTGCTGCTGGTACCTGGGAAGCATTGGGCTGGGTGCTGCCTGTGTGTCCGTGCCATCGCCATCTCCCCATGGCGCACACACGGCGCTGCCGCCCCACTCTCACGCAGACCCCATCCCACACAGTGCTCCTGGCCCCATCCCATCTCCTACCCCACTCGGAACACTGGAAGGAGCCGAGCAGTTTCCGGGCCAGGAGGGATGGAGGGGGAAGCAGTTTCCGCTGCTGGGGAACATATGGATCCAATTGCTCCGTGCAAAACCGAGCGGTGCGGGACCGCTCCTCCGGGCATCACCGTGCTGCGGCAGGACTGCTGCATCCCCGCCGTCCCCATCCCATCCCTGTGCCCAGGGCTGCCCGTGCCATCCTAGGGAGAGCCTCCGCCCGCCCGTGCCTTTTGTCAGCCTCAGAAAAATTGACCTTGAAGCGCGCTGGAAGAGCCCTGCAGCTAATCGTGTTAGGAGGTGTCTGACTGCAGCTCCGCGCTGCTCTACCTGAGCGGCATTAGCAAAGGGGACGCGTTGGGCTCGCGGCGCCCCGGCTCAATAATTGATGCGTTTGCTCAGCTCCCCTTCCGTGGAAGGAAACCCAAGTGGTGGGAGGACGGCGACTCCGGCGTGGGGGGGGACGAGGGATGGGGGTCGGGGTTTGGGGCGCGGTGCTCGGGGATGGGCCCTGTGTGCTGCCCAAAGACCCCCACGGGCAATGAGGAGCTGTGGGGTGAGCGCATCTCCAGCTTCAGGCTCAGGACCCAGGAACCCAGCAGTGCCTGCATCCCTACGCCCTGCAGCTGCCATCCATGAGCATCACCTCCTGTGTCCCTCCCGATGTCCCCCTGTCCCCAATCCCTGTGCTGGGGACGTTGGCTCCAGGTACGCCCCAACCCCACCGCCTCTTCCGAGCCCCGTTCCCTTCCTCCTCTCCTCCCCACCTTTTTTTTTTTTTTTCCCCCAGTTTTTTTCCTTCCCCCTCTCAGAAACGCGTGCGGGGAAGGGGAGAGATTTTGACCTTCTGCCTGGAACCAATTAAAAAGGTCTTTCCGCAGAGACGAAAGTGCTCGCGCACCTTTGTATGCTGCTAACGGGTGGAAGAAAGCAGAGGCGGCCTTTGAAGGGGGGATGGAGGTCTCTCCGCTGGGACCCCTCCAGGCTTTCAAAGCCTGCGTTACTTCTTTATTTTTAAATAGCCAAATTAAAGTGACTCCCGCTTCCTTTCCTCCCCGCGAGCGGATCGTGCCGTGAGCACGTGGCCCTGGGAGCTGCAGGGCTGTGGATGGGGATGTGGGGTCTCTGGCTTGGGGGCTGCACGCCTCCTCCTCCCCCTCCCCCCAACCTCCCCTCACCACTCAGCACCCCACTTCTATGGGGTCAGCTCCCCATTTTGACACGTGGGTAGGGGGGGGATGGAGGTTCCCCTCACAGCCATGGGGTTGGGGGACGGGCACTGGGGACGTTGCCCCGCCACCCCCTGGGCACGCAGCCCCTTGAACTCAAGCAGCCGCTCGGATGAGTGGGCTCCTTCAAAGGACCCCCCCCCCCTTCTCCAGGCCCCCTCCCCAGCTCCTTAAGACGCACTGAAAGGCGCCCGGAACAAAGCACAGGAAGGATTTAAGGTGGTTTCCTTGCAGACCTGAATGCAGAGCTGCTCAGTGGGGGCAGCGCGGGGGCTTTCATCCCCACGCGGAGTTGGGGCGTCCCGGTGCCCCCCCGACCCCTTTTTTCTTTTTGTTTTCTTTTTTTTTTTTTTTTTTTATTATTTTTTATATAGTCTCAGATTTATTTTTCCACAGTATAATTCTGAAAGACAGCGGAGTATGAATTATTCATTGACCCCTAACTGCCTTTGCATACAATCCTGGCCAGGGGAGAGCGCCCGTGTCGAATGCATTTGTGCGCAGCGCTGCCCCAAAAAGGGACTGAAATCCATTTTTAAGGTCTGGTGGGGACGTTGGGTGTTCTGGGGTGGGGGGGAGGGCTGGAGCACGTGGGGTAGGGCAGAAAGTTCTGGGGGGGGGGGATTCTCTGCCTTCCCGTGGGCTGGGAGAGCTGCGGTGTTCCCTAGGGTGACCCCATGGGTGTCCATATGTGGGTCCCCATGGGTGTCCCCTGAGCCACGTTTGGGTCCTGGCTGACCTCAGGGCACCTCTGGGCTGCGTTGGGTTTGGGGTCGTGGCATCGCCCAGTGTTGCTCCATAAGGTTGGGTTCCCCCATGGGGGGGGAAGGCAGGTGGAAAGCTGGCTTTTTTTTTTTGGTCCATTTCCACTGTACCCAGGCAGTCCTTCAGCATGAGTCGAAATGTGAAACGTCTCTGAGAAAGGAGAGGGATTCCCCAAAGGATGCACGTGCCGATGGCGCTGCCATCACTGCCATCATCCCTCCGAGCATCGCTGTGCCGGGGGGGGCAGCCCCATCCCTGTCCCCCATCCTCTCAGCTCTCAGTGCCACCGCTGCCCTGCGATGGGGAGGGAAGGTCCTGGTTGGGGTCGGTGAAACTGCTTTTTTTTGGGGGGGAGGGAGGCGGTGAGAAAGAGGGAGGGAGGGAGGGGGGCACCTTTGGAATGGCGTTAATCTGATTAGTGTCTGAGTGAATGGACAAAGCAAAAAGGCTTAAAGCAGTGAAAGGAGCAGGGTGGGGCGGGGGAGCTCGGTGCCCTGCGCAGACCCCGGCGGCTCACGGCAAATTAGGTCAAATTTGGCTGGGGAAGCACGAGGGGAAGAAGTGCACGGGGGTGGGGGGGGGGGGGGGGGAGGACTCTGGGCAGAGAGATCAGAGCGCTGCTGTGGCCCCTGACCCCACTGCTGCCTTTGTCAGGACCCCCAGTGTGGGTGCTGCCCTGACCCTGCCAGGGGCCACGCACCCCCTGCCCTGTGGCCTCGTGCCGGAGAGACCCCTCGCTGCTTCCCCATAGCCCCCACCCCTGGAACACCTACGTGGGGGGAGCCCAGCCCCACATCCTGCCCCACGCTCAGCCCTGCCCTCTCGTTTGTCCATCTGTCCTGGTGTCTGTGGGTTGGGGGACCCCTGCAGGGGTTGGGGCACGCACTGTGTGTCTCACTGCAGCGATGCTCTGTGTCCACACCTGGGGGGGTCGGGGGGCATTGGAGCCCCTTGGGTGAGCGGTGCTGCTGCACTCATGGTGGCGTGAGCGTGTTGTGCTGTGCCATGCAGGGTCCTGCCCAGGGATGCTTGGGGGTGGAAGGGTGGGCAAGGATCTGGACCCCGCAGCATGGCCCCCACTGCAGCATCAGTGCTGCCCCGATCGATGGGTGCTGCCATGTGGCCAGGAGGATGCTGGCTGGCAGGCGGTGGCCGTGGCTTCTTGCAGAGCCTCGAGCTGCTCCCAGCATTGATCTCTGGGTGAGAGCAGTGCCTTTCAGGGATCAATGAGGGCGGTCGGTATCGTGCCCCAGAGCCATGCAGGAGTGTGGGTGTGAGGCAGAAGGGGGACAGGAATGAGGGCTGGGGTGGCCGGGGGGGGCAGGGGGAGAAGCCCACCCCCCGCAGCAGAGCTTTGCCCAGGGAGGGGTCACCCCAATGGGGTTGGGGCAGCAGTGTGGTCACTGTGGTCCGTTCACACGAGGATGTCCCCATAGCTCAGGTACGAATGGGTCCCCCTGTGCCTCAGTTTCCACATCTGGCAGCTGGGGCGGAGGCTGTTCCCATTAGGACAGAGGGACTGGTGGTGGGATCCTGGCATGAGCCCTGTGGCACTCGGTGGTCAGTGATGGTTGTAACACACCTGGGGCTCTGCTGGGAGGGCAGATGGATCTCAGTGAGCCCCAGGATGGCAGCAGGGATGGGGGTGAAGGGTGGGGGATGTGGGCCTGGGGAGAGGAGCACGCGGAGACCGAACCTTGGGAGCCTTTCAGACCCTTTGGGTATCCAGGAGGTACCCATGGGTGGGAGCAGCAGGGAGAACAGGCGGCTGTTCTCATGGGTGCGGCTGCGGTTCCATAGGGTCACACTGCTGCCTCGGTTCCCCTGCATGCATGGGGAGCTCTGCCCCGGACCCACGGCTGCACCAACATGTGAACTCATCCATTTCTTTTGTTGGGTTCATGGCAGCCGGGTCGGAAACGCGCCGCAAGTCAGCACAGGTGGGAACAAAGCCAGGAGCAGCCCATGGGTGGGGGAGCAGCGGGCACCGCCCGGAGCTGCAGCTTCCAAGAAACAGAAAATGAGGAGGGTTAAAAAAAAAAAAAAAAGAAAGCAGTTCCCCGATTACATCTGGTGCAGTGACAAATCTGCCAGGCAGGTGATTATCCGGCGCGGACGTGCCCAGCGCGGATACCGCTCGGATTAAAGGGGAAGGGGAGGCGAGGGGGGGTGGGAGGGAGATGGCCCCGCTAAACCAACACCGCCGGAGGAGCGGACCTGCGTGGGAAGGTGGTGTGAGGATGTGGGGAGGGGGCTGCCGACCCCCGGCCCCGCTGCAGCACACGGACCCCCCCGCAGCGCCCGGTCCCGGCATGCCCTCGGTGCGCGGCTGCCTTTCCAGGCACGTCCCGGCATCCCCTCGGGACGGCGCAGAAAATTAACAGCAGTTCAGATCTGAGGAACTTTATGACACGTGTATGATAGGACTGAACCAGGGCGTAATTGAATGACGGATGAGCTTCCAAGAGCCACATTTCCAGGGAGTAATGAAAAATAGAAGTGCTATTGACTAAAGGAGCTTTCGGCGGCCGCGCGGCGCGGCGCGGGATGAGCCGGCTGCCGGCAGGGGGAATGCATCAATACGGCAAGTAATAGCTCAGTTATTATAACTCTGGAAATGTCATTCAGGCCTAACCAGAGAACACTAGCTATTAACTAGCCTTAAACAGCGCGCGCGGGGCGGGCAGCCCGGCCTGGGAGCGCCCGGTAATTATTTTGCTTTCCTCCGTGGCTCCGCTGCAGTTTCCTCCTCGCTCCGCCGTGGGTCAGGCAGCAGCCCCGTGTGTGTGTGTGTGTGTGTGTATGGGACGTGCATTTGTCACCAGAGCCCCACGGGGCCGCCACTCCCAGCCCCAAACGTGCTGCAGCTGCTCCAGAGCCTCTGCAGAGGCGGATGAGCGGTGATGTGCCGCGGGAGCGCAGCCTGCCCGTCTCAGGGCACGGCGCTCCGCAGACCCCTGAGGTGTAATGAAAGCCTGTGGGGAGAGTATCGAGTGAACCTAAATGGATTTTCTCCATTAACACAGCCCTATCATCCCGTTATCAGCTCCTCGGCGCAGAGAGCTCGGGGTCTGCGGTCGGAGCGGGCTGCACTTAGCGTGCTCTCCGCCGGCACCGCCGCCTGCTGCCGCAGCAAGGATGCAGCTGCACCCAGCCCTGGTGTGCTGCAGGTGCTGGGCATGCTCCATGCACTTTGCACACTGCATGCACCCGGTGTGCTTCGTGTGCATTGCACGCTGCATGCACACACTGTGCTCCGTGCGCTTTGCACGCTGCATGCACACAGTGTGCGCCGTGCGCTTTGCGCACTTGTGCACTTTGCAGTATTTGGGAATCCAACTTGAGGCGCTGTTTTTTGGGTGAGCATGCTCAGAATCAGGGCAGCAGGGTGTGGTGAATGGGTGTCTGGTGCACAACCCACCCTTCCCATGACCCCCCCCCCCCAGCATTGCAGGTGCAACATGGAGGGCTCAGTGGGGCAAAGGGGGGGTGGAGCCCATGGTTCTCATCCCCACACACAGCCACTACCTGCTTTGCAAGTCAGAGTTCATCATTAGCCAGGAAATAATAATTAATTGTTGGGCAGACAAGAGGCATTGCTCGCTCCCCCCAGCCTCCATCAAAGGGAGCTGACAGAGCCCAGTGTGATGAATTACAGCTCCGCAGCCCATCATCACCATGCTGAGGAGCAAAGTCCTGCATTGTCCTGATGGGGTCACTGGGCTTTGGATCCCGGCTGGTGACCTCCGGGGACAGTGGGGTGGCACAGGGTGCACAGGGATGGGACCACAGGGGTGGGGGTAAGCAAGAGGGTGATGAAGTCCCAGCGTGGTTGGATGGCTCCTGTGCTAAATGCCACGGGAGGTGCTGGCTGCATGCTGCCCCCAGTGTGCCAGAACAGCCCCAGCGAGCACCAGGGCTCAGTGGCCTGAATAAAGTCAGCCTGCTGTGGGGTTCTTGACCTATTTGGACACCCCCAATTGGGCGCCTTTGTCCGGCGGGGGTTCCCAGCTGCCTATGGCAGATAACCCCCAGCAGCTCCCCTATCCCTCACCCTTATCAGCACCAGCCGTGTTAATTAGGGCGCTCAGCGTGAGCAGCCTGAGCATGTATGAGCACGCGTGGCCTCGTGCACGGGCTGGCACATGGCTGCAGCAGAGACACGCAGGGTTTGCACGCAGCTGCGGGGCACGGCGGCGTGCAGGATGGGTGTGCATGGGTGCAAGCATGCTGGGGTGGGTGTGTATGGGTATGTGCATGCTGAGGTAGGTGTGCTGGGGTGGATAAGCATGAGTGCATGCATGCTGGAGTGAGTGTTCATGGGCGTGTGCACGCTGCAGTGGGTGTGCACAGGTCCATGCACGTTGGGGTGGGTGTGCATGAGCGCAGGCATGCTGGCCAGGCACGGCAGCGATCTGCAGAGCGCTGCAGCCTCCCCACCTTCTCTTCTCCTCACCTCCTGCCGGAGCCCTGTGCCCCGCTCACCTTTGCTGTCAGCCACCACCGTAAACACCTTCTGCTGCAGCGCCCGGCCCTGTCCTGAGCCATCTGGCCGCCGGCTTCAGCAGCGCTCCGCTCACCCTCTCCTGACCCTTTCCCCGCTCCCACCCAGACCCCGTTCCTCTGCACCCACCCCCACCGTGCCCAGCACCCGCTGGCCGTGCCCCGTCCCCACCCTGCCATGCCCTGCACCCACCCCACCGTGCCCTCGCATCTCTCCAGGAACAGCAGCAGGAGCCGAGGAGCCACGACTGACGGCGCTAACGCAATTAGCGTTACACTTTCCAGCCGCCGTCTCTCCGACAATGAATTTCTGATCTGATTACATTTGTGCTGACCCCGCCGGCACATCCAGCTGTCTGCCGCCGGCCTGGCGGGCGCTCCCGCAGCGGGCAGGGCTATGGGTTGGCGTGCCCAAAGACCCCCGGTGCCCCCAGCCCAGCAGGGAGGTGCCCGCATCCCCACTGCCGCCGCCGCTGCTGCGCGATGTCACCCGCCGTCACCCAGCCGCAGTGCTGAGCGGGGGATGTGGGGGCAATGAGGGGCACCCTGGGGTGTCAGGAGTGCCAGGGGGCGTTGGGGACGTTTGTCCACGTGTCTCCCCACCAGCAGACCCCGCTCCCTGCGCCCTAACCCCTGCAGCGGGGCGGTGGTGGGGGACCGAGGGCAGCGCCAGGGGACCGGTGCCGCCCGGTTTTATTAGCGAGTTTAACCTCCAGCCTTCCTTACATGCCACAGTGCCCGTAACTAGTGCAGAGGCTGCTTTTATGTGCAAATGAGCCTTTTTTTTTTTTAATCTTTGACAGAGAATGTGCTGTGTTTACATAACAGAGGGCCCTGGTACTCTGGAGAGGGCCACTGACAGTGCTGGCAGGAGATGTTAAGAAAGATCTAACATTTCTGATCTCTGTTTAGCCAGAGGCACTGCGAGGCAGCGGGAGAGGGTGGCTGGGGGGTGCCTGGGGGAAGGCGGCTGTGCTGCTGCCCAGGGCTCTGCTCTGCTGCCCGGGGCACAGCGGGCACAGGGTCAGGGCAGGGGACGGGGGCACAGGGTGAGGGCACAAGGATGTGGGCAAGGGGTCGGGGCTGGTGGAGCTGCTGGGCTGCATGGGATGGGGCTGCATGGAGTGGGGCTGCATGGGGTGGGGCTGCATGGGGTGGGGCTGCATGGGGTGGGGCTGCATGGGGTGAGGCTGCGTGGGATGAGGTTGCATGGGATGGAGCTGCATGGGATGGGGTTGCAGGAGCCAGACCGCAGGCACAGCTCTGAGCCTCGTGTTCAGGGTGACAGCTGTGAGCTGGCTCAGGAGAGGGGAAATGCTTTCCCTGCCAGCTTGGGTGACACAATGACCAATATCCTCACGCCTGCCAGGTTAAAATGCATTAATTCAGGGTAGTCCGTTAATGGCAATATTGATTAGTCTCAGTGCTGGACTAACGAGCATCCATGTTAATGCGGGGTGAGCGGTGTGAGTTGCAGCAGCTGGTACATGTCCAGGAGCTGGGGGTGGGGGGGATATATGCAGCACACCCCAAAATTCTCCATGAGCACCTGGGGGGGCTGAGCAGTGTCTCTGGCACGGGGAAACAGAGCGTTTCTCCGCCAAGCCCACATATTTCCAATTGACATCTGCTCTTTTTCTTCCAGGAAAAGTGAGTAACCTTGTGAGCCAGAGGAAAACCTGTCTTGTCTGTGCCTGTATCAATCAATCAATGTGTGTCTCCCCATCTCCCCATCCATCCGTCTCCTTACTGCACACAGCACTTTGTCATGGTGGCAGTGCCCACCATCGGGGTCCACCTGCTCAGGTCGGGTCCATTCCCAAACCGAAAGCCCTGGCTGCTGGTTTAGTGCTGTGCTGGGGGGGGACTTTTTGGGGGCAAAATGCCCACATCCAGCTTTTCCCATTGGCTTTTGCATTTCTTGGTGTAACTTTGCCAAAGTCTCTCTGCTTTGGGCAGAACTGGTGCAGGGAAGTGAGGCGGTGGGTCTGAAGGTGCACAGTGGTGCCAGAGCAGAATACTTCCGTGGGATTGTGACCAGGATGACAAAGTCCCACACTGAGGATTTCCATCTCTTCTCCTACTTCATTTCCCAGCACCTTCCATCCAAATTCCTCTTTGGTTTCTTGGAGAAATTAATTAGCATCCACACCACCATGTTAATTGCAGAGGAGCACGAAGGCACTGCGCTGCTTTCTGCACACCCAACTGGAGCCAAACTCACTGCTGCATTCCTCTTCTCCCCTAAAACACATCGGTGGGGGGGAGCAGCTTGGTTTTGGGGTGCCCCAGTTCCCCTGACCGCAGCCCCAGCCCTGTGCTGCTGGGAACAAGAACCCACGAGAAGTTCCTTCTCCCCAGGCACTCTGCAGCTCATCTCCCACTTGAGCCAGCGCCGTGGTTCTGCCTCCAAATTAATATGGATGGCTGAGGGCACATCTCATAAGATGAGTGTGTCGTCTTGAGAGCGGTTGAGATGTGAGAAGGGCTGAGTGCTGCGTCGTGGGGTGAGAGCGAGCGGTGCGCCCGCGCTGCTTGGAGCTGCAGGGTGCCTGGGGCATTTCTGCATCCCCTGCTGCTGCCTGTGTGCTTTGGCGTGGCTGCAGGACTAGCAGCTCCCTGGGGCTCCTCGGGTGCGAATTTGCCAGGCAGGTCCATGGGGCAGGGAGCTGGGGGTGCCCCTCTGCCCATCAGCACTTTAGGAAAGCTCCGTGCCGTCTGGGCGCAGCGCTCGGAACGCGCCAGCATTTAAACAAATTTTGTTTTCTTCTCTGTTATAAAAGTCTCCCCTTCGCCCGCGGGAGTGAGGATTGCTGCTCTTTTTCTAGATCTGCAAACAGGCTGAAATAATAGCTCCGGGTGTACCCATTTATCTATATGTCTATCTATTCATGCATCCCATCTCATCCCACTCTGTCACCCAGTCCTGTAATATCTCAGCATCTCCCTAAAGCAAAAGATGACAATAAAGTGTAAATGGGGAGTGTTGGCTCTGGAGCATAATGATGGCAATTTAGATGCCAGCCATAATTTTTCCGCTGTTGCCCCAGGTAACAGAGCAGTTGTCTCCTGGGGGAGCGTGGGGGAGCCCGGACGAGGTTACCTCCGCTCTCCCGTGGCCAATGGCCGCGTGGCACTCCTCTGCCTGTCATCTGTATGGGTAAAAAGGGAAGGGAGAGGTCTGGAAATGAAGATGAGTGAACCTCTGGAGCGAGGGCTCGACAGCCTGGGAGGCTCTGGCTGGACACAGGGCCCTGGGGGATGGGGATGCTGCAGGGCCATGGGGATATTGCGGGGCCATGGGGACACTGCAGGGCCATGGGGACACTGCAGGGCCATAGGGACACTGTAGGGCCATGGGGACACTGCAGGGCCATGGGGACACTGTAGGGCCATAGGGACACTGCAGGGCCATGGGGACACTGCAGGGCCATGGGGACATTCCCAGCTTGCAGGACAGGGACTGGCTGCCCTGCTGCCCATGTCACCCCCCAGCCCCTCCGCAGCACTCGGGTGCAGATTTCCCTGGAAAAGTAAGCATTGGTGGGGAGCAGCAGCTCTGTGTGCACGTGTTACACACACTGTGCTGCCCATCCCAGGCTGTGCAGGTCCCTCCTGGCTGCGCTTCTGCTCACTGTGGCCCCGTGATTTCCATAAAGGTGAGCCTGTGCAACACCTGCAGAAAGTTGCACAAAGCCTTTATCTGTGAGCAGCATGGTTGGGGTGTGCTGGCCTTGAAAGCATCACTCATCGCCACGAGGCAGCGCCCAGTGCTGTGTGGGTGGAGGTAGCAGAGTTCTCACGGTGCTTTGGAGACGTGTTTTGCACAGCACTGCAACCTACAGCAATGCATCCCACAGCCAGGAGCCAGATCAAAACTCCGCTCCGTGCTGGATGCTGGTGATGGATTGAGCATGAGTGGGGTTTCCCAACCAGCACAGCTCACTGTGGTGCAGCACCGCCATCTGCACCAGGGTACCACCATCCCCTGCTCATCCCTGCCACACAGCTCAGCCACGGGGCTGTCAGGCTGCGTTAAGCCCCAGGTAACCTCCCGTCGGTGGGAGCCGTCACCATCATCCCAGATAACTGTAATCGAGCTGCTGAATATGTAACTGGGATCAGAGTTTGGGAGTCAAGATAAATATTGATATTAAAGCTGTCAGGGCTGCCCAAGTGATGCCTGATGTTGGCTCCGCCAGTATCTCGTCAACCATGGCAGCACCCATGGCCCCGTCCCGCGGCCTCTCCAAAAAGTGGGGGTGGAAAAAGGGGGAAAATGTAATGGTGTCCCCACACTGCCCTCCTGCCCTCCTGTGTGCAGGGCCTCACACTGTGCAGGTGCTGGTCCTCGTCCGTGTCCCTGTCCCTCCTGTGCTCCCTGTGCTCCCACTTGCTCCTTCTTTATTTTTTTAATTAGCTGATTCGCTCTCCGGCGCTGAAGTGCGATTCCAGCCACCACATTCAGGAAACCTCATTAACACAGATCAAAAGGAGCTTTTAATGATTTATAAAGGTGCAGCAGTTTGGAGAAATTAAATAATTTACGTGGTGTGTGTACGGCGGGTCCCTAAAGACCACATTACAGGCACACCACGAGCTGCAGCCAGAGCCTTGCTGGAGCTGTGCCGAAACTGTGCCATGGTACCAGAGCCATGCCATGGGCCTGGAGCTGTGCCGTGGTACCAGAGCCATGCCGTGGTGCTGGAGCTGTCACAGTGCTGGAGCTGTTGTGGTGCCAGAGCCATGCTGTGGTTCTGGAGCATGCTGTGGTGCATGCACTGAGATGTGCTGTGGAGCTGGCTGCTGTCCTAACGCTGCATGTGGGGCTGTCACCGGGCATGGGATGGGATGGGATGGGATGGGATGGGATGGGATGGGATGGGATGGGATGGGATGGGATGGGATGGGATGGGATGGGATGGTTGGGGTGATGCAGGCGTTGCCTTTCTCCAGTGTGAGTGATGCTGGTGGCACAGCTGCAATGGCTGCATCCTCACCATAGTGCGCCCATGCCGGTGCCGCAGAGCGCTGGCCATGCGTGGAAACACCACGTTGTAGCACGGTTTGCGAGCTGGAGGGGAATGAGGGGAAGTGTCCTGGCTGGGAGGAATCACAACCCTTCTCTACTGGCTCTCCGCCCATTGCAAAGCATCTTACCAACAATGAATGTTGAGCGTGGTCCTTGAGATGGGGCAGGTGTGGGTGGTGCTGGGGTGGATGCAGAGTGCCGAGGGCTGAGCTCTGCCCGCCTGGTGAGTCCCCAAAAGCAGCCCCAAGAGCTGCTCCACTTCCCCACGTGAGCTCCACGCGGGGCACCCTCTGCATCCCAGGCATGGGGACGAGCACACGGCACACATCTCCGCGCCACAGCATCGCAGCTCCAAGGCGCAGTAATGGGGCCGGCCAAGGAGAAAAAAAGAAACAGATGGGAAAACTAGCTTAAACGTTCCCGGCGTGAAGTCCATTGCTGGCCACGGACATGCCAGGAACCAGCAGAGCGCCGGGATTAATGGAGAAAAGAGCCGGAGCGCTGCGGAAAGGATCACGCGTCCGCGCCTCCTCCCGCGGGAGTAAATTCCCCCCGGCCCCGCGGGCTGGGCGCTGCCTGGCGCTGCGTTTCATCGCCTTTTGCTGTTTTCTCGCACGTTTCCCGGCGGGGGGAGCGCAGCGCGGAGCCGCCGGTGTCCGCGTGGCTATTTGCATTTCCATCAGGTTGCGCTCAGCAGACAGCGCGGGGCGAGGCTGGGGGCTGCGGGGCGCGCCGGTTTATTTTGCGCTGTGAGAGGCTTATTACTCCTGATCACGCTGTGACGATTTGAATGAAGGAGATTGCGGGAGGTGAAGGTGGAAGGGAGAATTTTCGGGGCCGGGTCCCCGCGGTCCGGGGGACCCCTGGAGCCTCAGCCCCGTTCCAAGCTTTGCTCCTCTGATGGTTACACACCTCCTAATTTCCAGCCTCAATTTATTCATGGCCAGTTTATACCCATTTGTTTATGTGCCAACGCCGTTCTTCAGCTTAAATAGCTCTTTTCCATCCATAATATCTCCCCCCCACTCCCCCCCCATTCCCCCCCCCCCGCAATGTATTTCAGTGAGTGCAATCATACCTCTTTTCAAGCTGTTCAGGAAAGAAAAAGCTGAATTCTTTAACCCTTGGGACACGGGCTGGTCGTGCAGGGTGTAACCGTGCCATGAGACAAACGCCCTGCATCGCTGCGTGGGGCTGCTGAGCTTCACTGGGGCTCCGGGGGAGGGTGGGAGGCTGCTGCCCAAGGGGAAACCGAGGCAGTGGGGGCACAAGATGGGGTCTGGGTGCTGATACCCAAAGCTTTGGGTGCTTTTGTGAGGTTTGCAGGGCAGGGGTGTGAGGGGCGCGTTCACCGTCCTCTGAGGGTCACCGGGATCTGAATTTAGATGAGATTTAAAAAAATGAGCTCGAGCCGGAGAGCGCGTGTCCTGCCTTGGCAAATAGGAGCGGCGCGGCCGCGGCGCCGGCAGGTGGGCACCGACAGCGGCTGCAGGAACCGGGGGTGCTGGGGGAAGGCTGGCACCCTGCAGTGCTCTGGGGATGCTCGTTTCCTTGGGGGTCGTAGGAAAAGCATTAAAACAAAACCGGTGTGGAGCTCAGGTTTGTGCAGTGTCACCCGCTGTGGGGCTGTGCCATCGGGTGGGCCTTTGGGCTGTTCTCCTTTATGGAAGGGAAGATGTTGGGAGGGCGGCACCTGGGTGCTGCTGTGTCCGTGTGTCCGTGTGTCCGTGTCCATGTCTGTGTCTGTGTCCATGTCTCTGTCCCTGTCCCTGTCCCTGCAGTGAGGCGCTTCGTTAGCGCAGAGATTTTATTCCAGGCAATTTCACTCTGATGGGTTTCCGCTCTTATCATGCAAAAGGACCCAGCGCATGATGCCAGGCGAGTTCTCAATTAACAGCCCCCGGGGATGAGGATGAGAGATGCAGCATGGGGGCACTGCGGGCGCTGGGACTCCCATAGACCGGGGTCATCCCCCTCAGCCACCCCATGGGGATTCCTCAGGCCGGGGGGGGGGCTGTGGGGTTGGGGCAGCCCCATCCTTCGGCCAGCAGAGCAGGCCGGGCTGTCAGGCAGCACTAACGGTAACGAATGCCCCTAATGAAGCACCCAATTAGCCAGGATCCCAGCCTTAATGGTAGCTGACAGAGCTGAAAGCTGCGAGTAGTCAATTGTCAAGTGCAACATCCCATCGGAGGGAGACGCCAGGGCTGCTCCATTCATCTTTGTCACGGAGAAACAGAGCTCCTGCCTTAACCCTTGGGCGCTGGGCGAGATCCGCAGCCCCTATAAACCCCATGGCCCCACAAGCCTCATTGGCCCCATGGCCCCGTGAGCCCCACAGGCCCCATGGCCCCACAGACCCAAGGGCCCCACAACCACCACAGGCCCCACAGTCACCCCAAGGCCTTACAGGCCCTATGGCCTCCACAAGCCTAATGGCCTCATAGGCCCCAAAGGCCCCACAGGCCCCACAGATCCCACAGGCCCCACAACCACTCCGAAGCTCTGCAGGCCCAGTGGCTCCCATAGGCCCCACAGGCCCCATGGCCTCATAGGCCCCACAGGCCCCACAGATCCCACAGGCCCCACAGGCCGCACAGGCCCCACAACCACTCCAAAGCTCTGCAGGCCCAGTGGTTCCCATAGGCCCCACAGGCCCCCACAACCACCACAGGCCCCACAAGGCCCTACAGGCCCCATAGCCCCACAGGCCCATTTCACCCCATAGACCTCTATATCCCCACAGGCCTCACGGCCCCACAGGCCCATTTCACCCCATAGACCTCTATATCCCCACAGGCCCCATAGCCCCACAGGCCCATTTCACCTCTATATCCCCACAGGCCCCACGGCCCCACAGGCCCATTTCACCCCATAGGCCCCATAGCCTCTTAGGCCCCATAGGCCTCATGACTATCGCAGACCCCATGGCCCCCCCACCCCCCACAGACCCCACAGCCACCCCAAGTCCCCATAGGCTCCATGTCCCCTGGGGCTGCACAGACCCCACATCCCCCACAGGGCCCCAAAGTGCTCAGCCCCACATATGGCAGCAAACTCTCCAACCCCACTCACAGCCGGGGCACATTTCCCTTTGTGCTGCTGCATTTCACCGTTTTTTCACCATTTTACACTGTTTTTTTGTTTTTATTTTTTTTGCCAATTTGTTTCACACGGTAACACAACGCCACCAACGTCACTCCCAACCGTGGAGGTTTTTATTTTATTTTATTTTATATTTCAAACCAGACGAATTAGCGCCGTGCCTCATTTAGACAGCTCCAATCCCACTCCTTCTAATTAGCACGGCCTGGCAGCCCTGCTGAGGGTACGGCGTTCCAGGCGGCGGGTTTTTAAAACGCTGTTGACATTTTGCGGACTGAACGACTTAAACGATAACAAATTAGCAGACGGTGCCGTGCGTGCTGCCCGTAGCCCTGCATCCCTGGGTGCGGTGGGGATGGTTTGGTAGGGAGGGGTGTGCATGAAGATTTGCTGGAAGGAAAAGCCAGGGTGGACCCAAGACAAAAGCACAGGCAGCTGAGGAACCTATGGTGGCTGTTGTGTCCTTGTTACATGGAGGTGGGGACCTTTGGGATGTGGGGATGGGGACCCTTGGCACATGGAGATGGGGACTTTTGGCACGTGGAGATGGGGACCGTTGGCACATGGAGATGGGGACCTTTGTTACATGGAGATGGGGACCTTTGGCACGTGGAGATGGGAACCCTTGTTACATGGAGATGGGGACCTTTGACACATGGAGATGGGGACCCTTGGCACGTGGAGATGGGGACCCTTGTTACATGGAGATGGGGACCCTTGGAACACGTAGATGGGGACCTTTGGCACACGGAGATGGGGACCCTTGGCACGTGGAGATGGGGACCCTTGTTACATGGAGATGGGGACCTTTGGCACATGGAGATGGGGACCCTTGTTACATGGAGATGGGGACCTTTGACATGTGGAGATGGGAATCCTTGGCACATGGAGATGGGGACCTTTGGCACATGGAGATGGGGACCCTTGGCACATGGAGATGGGGACCTTTGGCATGTGGAGATGGGGACCGTTGGCACATGGAGATGGGGACCTTTGTTACATGGAGATGGGGACCGTTGGCACGTGGAGATGGGGACCTTTGGCAAGTGGAGATTGGGGACCCTTGTTACATGGAGATGGGGACCTTTGTTACATGGAGATGGGGACCGTTGGCACGTGGAGATGGGGACCCTTGTTACATGGAGATGGGGACCTTTGGCACATGGAGATGGGGACCCTTGGCACATGGAGATGGGGACGTGCTTTGCTTGTCCCATCCCCATCCCTGCACGCCCTGGAGGATGAGCCCCATCTGGGAGTGCTGCACGGCACCATGTGCCACCCAAGGCTGTAGGGACGGGGATGCAGTGTGGCATTGCACCTTGGCAATGTGATGCCCAGCTGTCTGTGCTGCCTATCCCTGTGTGTGAGCACTGTCTCTGTGTCCCACCATGACCCGTGTCCCCCCAACCTGTCCTGTCCTTACACTGCTCCCTAAAACCTCCTTCTCTTTACACTTTGTGCCTTCTGACCCTAGCACTGGCTCTTGTCTCTGGGGCACAGTGGGGATGGGGACACAAAGGCACTGCTGCTGACCCCCCCCATACACACCTACAGCGTTCCCAACCAGAAGTCCATTGTGGGGGGATGGGATGGGGGGGTTAAGGACCCACTTCCAGCTGAGAGCCCCATGCTGGGTCTGTGCTCCCCACCGCTTCCTGGCCCCGTCTGCTCCATTCATCACAGCTAATCAGCTTTAATTCACCACTTTGTCAGTCCAGCAAAAGCCCTTGGAGTCGGTCGATCTTTTTCTTCCCCCCAAAACATAATTATTATTATTATTCCCCTGATGAGCGCGAGCCCTTCTGTTACAATCGCCTTTTTGCTTGGACTTAAATAACAATCATTAAAATAAATAATTTTTTTAAATAAAAAGGAAGAGAGAGGAGCTTTGCACATTTCTCTCTCTTTTTTTTTTTTTTTTTATTGTTTTGTATGTGTTTGAAATTGTTTCCCAGTAAATCGCGGCCCTTTGTATTAATTTTACATTTTAAAATGTTACCTTGCCAGGGGCAGGGTTGGCACAGCCGACTTGGAAAAGGAGAGGGAAGGAGAGAGAGAGAAAAGCCCTTCTCCTTAATTAGCGCGTTTCCCTGTGTGATCAGAGTGCTTATGAAGTGGGTAACGAGTGGGAGGGCGGAAGGACTGGACCCCACCACACACACACACCTCATCCCTGCATCCCTTTTGGGGTGCCAGTTTGATCAACCGGTTCCTGGGTTGTCATTGTCCCCGTTGGGGACACACAGGACGTCCATGCGATGAGTTGCAACCAGCCTCAGCCTGGGTGCTCTGAAAGGGGGCACAGGGCAGCACTTTGGATGGGAGGGGGTGGCTGTAGGTGGTTGCTCAGGGTGCAGACCACCAGCAGTATGGGATGCATATGGGATACACACCGCAGTGCCCGAGAGCTGTGCTGCAGGAGCTTCCAATTAATTAGCAAAGAGGGGGGGGAAAAAAAGAGCAGAAATGCTGTGTGGTGTCCTGGGGGGCACAGAGCTGTGCTGGGGGGCTGCAGCTGGGGGTCCCTGGGGTGCCAGGGGCAGAGGCCAGGTGCTGCAGGGTGGGAGCTGCCACGCGCAGCCCTCTCCCGTCTCTGCTAATCCCTTAATCTCTCAGATAATCAGTGCCAAAAACGCAAATTACAATAGGATTGTGGCACGCATCGGCATTAATACCAAAAGGGTCGATGCTATCGTGGTGAATAATGATTTTGTGCTACTTAGTAGCGAGCGTCGCGGGCTTATTAATCTTATAACAACGAGGTGCCGGGTTTAGTCTTCTGGGGTTGGTGTGTGTAGGGGGGGGATGGAGTTTATGGGGGGGGCGCAGCCTAATGGTGGGGGCTGCAACTGGGGGGTGAGGGTTAGGGTTAGGTTGGGGTCAGGGTTGGGTTAGGGTTGGGATTGGGGTCAGGGTGGAGGGCAGAGTTGGGGATGTGGTTATGGTGAGGGTCGGAATGGAGGTTGGGGTCGGGGTCGGGGTTGGGGTTGGGGTCGGGGTCGGGGTTGGGGTCGGGGTTGGGGGTGCTGCTGCTGACATTGCTGTGCTGCAGGTTCCACCGCGGGGACTACACCGTGGAGGTGAGCATCAATGACTACCTGGACATCTACTGCCCGCACTACGAGGAGCCGCTGCCCGCCGAGCGCATGGAGCGCTACGTCCTCTACATGGTGAACTACGAGGGCCACGCGTCCTGCGACCACCGGCAGAAGGGCTTCAAACGTTGGGAGTGCAACCGCCCCGACTCACCCAGCGGACCCCTCAAATTTTCGGAGAAGTTTCAACTCTTCACCCCCTTCTCTTTGGGTTTCGAGTTTCGCCCCGGTCACGAGTATTACTACATCTGTGAGTGTGGATAGCACCCGCGGCACTGCAAACACTGCGCAGCCCTAAAACAGCACCCACACACAGAGCATCCCCTGCTTTAACATCCTCCTCCAGAGCTGCAGGAGGAGAACCATAGGGAGAGAGATCGGAGCAGAGTAACAGAATGAAAATAAATGAGCGCCCGCGACCCCGGCGCCCAGCGTGGCACAGGAGGCACCGCCGCCGCTCTCCTCGCCGTGCTTATCTCCCTTATTATTTCTCCCCCTTTTTTCCTAAAGCATCTGTTTGCAGCCCACTTAATTTGTTCCTTTTATCTATATTAAATTACCATTTCCCCCCCCTCCCCCCCACCCCTCCACCTCGCTCTTTCCCCCTGCAAAATGTCACTCGCGAAATAAGCGCGTCCACAACTCTTCTCTTCCACCCCCCTCTGCCCTCCGTGCCCCGATTTATTTTTTATATATATATATATATATTTAATTTTTTATTTTATTTATTTATTTTTTTTTTATTTCTAATGTCGTTAGGGAGAGATTACACAGAAGTAAATGGTGAAGCTGATCATTGCTAAACCGGTTAGGATTCATGTCATGCGGAACATTAGAAATTACGCCTCTTTGAGGCGCCGTATTTAGCAGACATGAAAGAAAAGAAATTACCTCCTCCTCGAGCTCGCAAATTGGAATGCCATTAACCTCCCGGGCACGGGGATGGAGGCCGTGCTGCTGCGCTGGGTCAAGGGCACGTGGGGACCCTGGGGACAACACAGAGCCGTGACCTTCCCCGAATGCTGAAATCACAGCACAAGGGAAGGAAAGAAGAGGGAAAGGGGAGAAGTGCTGCGTGCTGCCCCAAGCTGTGATGGGGGTGGTGGTGGCATGGAGCTGGGGGGACAGGTAGATGTACCCCCCCCCACCCCCACTGCCGGCTCTTCTGTGAGCCAGGTCCCAGTTCCCCCCTCCTTTCAGCTCGGATTGAACTTTATTGTGAATAATGCTCCCTTCTCTCCTTTAATTCAAAAAAAAAAAAGAGAGAAAAGAAAATGAAATTCCTTTAAAAACATGTATATAAAAATCACATTTTCTCGTATTGAGCGGGGACTTTCACCAAGGTAATTATTGCAATTGCTCCCATTGTCTCTCCCAGTGAGCTCTGCTTCGCTCTGCCTTCTCCTCCTCCTGCCATGCAGACCCTTTGAGCTCTGCCCCACGATGGACAGAGCCACCGGGGCACCTCTGCCCCCACAGAGCCCCCAGCCCCACCTTCTGCATCCCCCCCCTGGCTGTGTGCCCCCTATGGGGCTGCTGCAGCTGAGCATCGAGGCTGTGCCATGTTGGGTCTCTGCTGCGAGCCCCCACAATGTGGGGGGGGGGGTTCTGAGCTGCTGTTCTGCTCTCACCCAGCCACTTCTCTCTGCTTTGTGCTCCTCTGCAGCTGCATCTCCCCCGAACGTGGTGGACAGACCCTGCCTCAAGCTGAAGGTTTACGTTCGGCCGACGAGTAAGTGATGCATGGGGCCACGGCCATGCACCCATAGTGGGAGAGATGGCACAATTTGGCTCGGGGGGGGGAAGGTGTGGGGCAGGAGCCACTTGGAGAGCCACGTCCCATCCCTGCAGCACAGCGGTCCCCAGGGCTGGGGGCTGGGGGGTGGCACGTGGCTGAGGTCGCTGCCCGCTGGGTTCCAGATAGAGGGAAAAAAATGATAATCTCTGCACAGTGGCTACTTTTCAGAATCAAATAACTCAGCCATTTAAAAAAACAAATTAATAATTTTCTTCTCCTGTTAACGTGTAATTAGCAAATGGCAGCAGCTCTCCCTGGGGAAGGGCTGAGTGCCTGCGAAATGTCACCATTTAAAAGGATGTCTTTCTTTTTTTTTCTATTTGCATGGCTTTAAAATAAAACCCAATATAATGAAACCATCTGTAAAAAATCATTCTGTTTTGTTCAGGACTGGGGCACGACGGGGGGAACCTATCTCTCCCGATATCAATTTTTTTTTTTTTTTTAATACTATTTTTAATAATGTCAGGATTACGTTACGCGGGTGCCTGGCTGAGACGTAGGGCTGCCTTTGTGCAGTGAGGGCAGTTTTCTCCCCATTCCTTGGGGGTCCCCAGGATCTGTTTGGTGCTGAGGGTTGCTCCCTGTGCCCTGTGCCACACATCCCTGGCACGGACCCTGCAGAGTGGTGTGAGGGGCAGCGCTGCTTTTCCTGGCCATGGCTCTGTCCAGATCTTTAATCCAGTGATCAGCGTGAGCAGGCAGAGCCCGGGGAGAAGCGTTAAGAGCTTGAGTCATCATTTGACTCGTAGAGCCGAAGGCGCCGCGCTGCTGGGCCGACTCCAAGCCTGGCTGCTGTCCGAGCTGCTCGCACTTTGGATCCCATCCACCTCGTGCAGAACTGCCTGCACGTTTGGCACACAGGGACAGGACCCCCACCGCGTCCCCTTGGTGCCCAGCCCTGCGCAGGGACATTCTCTGGGAGCCACAGAGCCCCGTGCGCTGCTCCATCAGTGGGCAGAGCCCTTTAGTTTGAAGGATCCCATTATTTTTTGGGTACGCAGGGGTTCGGTGCCTGGCTGTGAGGCTGAGCTCCCACCGTGGGGTTGCGGCACGCAGCACCCATCCGGACCCCAAGCCATTATAGTGCCATGTATCCACGGTGCCAGGCAGGCTGCGCCAGCTCACGCCTCTCCTCCCTTTCCTTTTTGCAGACGATTCCCTCTATGAGTCCCCAGAGCCCATCTTCACCAGCAACAACTCGTGCTGCAGCCTTGCAGTGCCGCGTGCCGTGCTGGTGGCTGCGCCGGTCTTCTGGACTCTGCTGGGCTCCTAGCGCCGCGGGACGGACGGACGGACGGGACGGGACAGCCTCAGCACCACCACAGGACAGAACTGGGGCTGCACCACTGCCAGGAGCCTCACTGCACCCTGCCCGACCGCATCCTGCCCTGCACTGCAGCAGGGGATGGGGATCCCGCCGTGCGCACGGATTGCGCCCAGCCCTGCGGCAGCGACCCTCCCGTAGGATGCTGCTTTTTACATTTCTAGACCAAATATAGAGTCCTGTTGGGTGGTTGTTTTTTTTTGTTTTGGGGTTTTGTTTTGTTTTTTTTTTTCCTTTTCTTTTTTTTGTTTTTTTTTTCATTTTAAAAAATTTTTTTAATTTTTGTTGGCTGATTCTTCTCGTGCTGCCCCGTGTCAGACTGACCCAACGCGGGGTCCCTTATGGCACGCTGCCCTCGCCCGGCGCGGCGAGATGGATGGACAGATGGATGCAGCACGGTGCCACTCACACACGGGGACAGAACCCCGGATGGACACGAGGACAGCGGGGGCAGCCCTGTCCCCATTGCTCACCATTCCCATGGGGCAGCGATGCAGCAGTGCCTGGGGGTCCCGCGTGGCACCGGGCGCTCGGCTGGATCCGGGGCTGGAGCGGGGCAGTGGGCACTGCCTGTGCCTCGCTGGGGCTGGATCTCCCCCACCAGGATGGAGCAGCCTTTGTGTCTGCGTTCTCCTCACTGCCTCCCAGCACAGCTCCACCGTCGGCATCGTCCAGGGGGTGCAGATGGGGCCACCACACAGCCGTGCCCACGGTGCCCCCAACGGCTTTGGCTTCTTCTCCTCTTCCTTTTCTGCACCCGTGTGGAAATCCTGATCTGCCGTCAGCCCCGCAGCACGGGGCTGGGAGATGAACCAGAGAGGGGCCCGACCCCTCCTCGCCTTAAATCCGGGACTGTGCCCCCCACCCCCGGGGGGGCTCACCATGGGGACGGCGGCCCCGAGCCCAATCCCACGGACACGTTCCCCACTTGGCTCCCCCCGTCCCTCCTGTTGGGGTCGGGGCCCCCCCCTGTACATACAGCCGCCAGGCACTACTATACTGTGAGCGTATTTTTTTTTATGTATTGTCGAGAATGAATTTTATGGAAGGGTTTATTTTATTTTTATTTGATTATTTTTATTTTCTAGACTTAGGACTTGCTGAAATCTCTGCAATAAGCTCATCTCGAATCATACCCCCCGCCTCCCCCCCCCCCCCCCAAAAAAAAAAGAAAAAAAGACAAAAAAAAAAAAACTACAAAAAAAAAAATAATAATAATACAAAACAACACTAAAAAAAAAATGCATTCCTCCCCCCTGTGCCCCCCCCTGTCCCTGTGTGTCCTGACCGGGTCGTGGTTCTGGAAGGCAAACGGGCGCATCGTGGCTCTCCTGGCACCGGTACCCCTGGGGGCCCCCCCCCCTGGAGAGGCCCCCCCTGGCCTTCGGTCTGTGTTTTATATATATATAGATTATATATATAAATATCTATATTGTGTACAGCGACTGTGAGAGAGTTGGGGAGCAGCGCTGAGGCAGCAGCACTCGCAGGGAGCTCTGAGCAGAAAGGGGGGGGGGGGGGCTGGGGAGAGGGAGGGGGGGTCGCTTGGGTCAGTTTTTGCGTTGGGAGCAGCCCGTGGTGGGCGCTGGGTTTTGGGTTTGGTTTTGTTTTGGGGTTTTTTTTTTTTTTTGCGTGTTGGTCTCCTATAGCTTCGTCCTTCGCCACGCCGCTTCTCGTCCTCGACGTCGTGCTGATGGTATCCGGATCACCACTTCATTTGGATTCTGTATTTTTTTATAATAAAATAAAAATAAATGTCATGTGAGGCCCCCCCCCCCCCCCTGCTTTGGAGACGTGCCTTTCCCTGCCGCCGTGCTGTGGGCTGAGCCTGGAAGCTGCTCGGACCCAGCAGTGCTGGGGTGCAGTGGGGTGCAGTGAGGTGCATTGGGATGCAGTGGGGTGCGTTGGGATGCAGTGGGATGCTATGGGGTGCATTGGGATGCAATGGGGCGCAATAGAATGCAGTGGGATGCAATGGGGTGCAGTGGGATGCAATAGGATGCAGTGGGGTGCAGTGGGATGCAATGGGATGCATTGGGATGCAGTGAGGTGCATTGGGATGCAGTGAGATGCAATGGGGTGCATTGGGATGCAGTGGGGTGCAATAGGATGCAATGGGGTGCATTGGGATGCAGTGGGGTGCAATAGGGTGCAATAGGATGCAGTGGGGTGCAATAGGGTGCAGTGGGATGCAATGGGGTGCATTGGGATGCAGTGGGGTGCAATAGGGTGCAGTGGGATGCAATGGGGTGCATTGGGATGCAGTGAGGTGCATTGGGATGCAGTGGGGTGCAATAGGATGCAGTGAGGTGCGTTGGGATGCAATGGGGTGCATTGGGATGCAGTGGGGCGCAATAGGATGCAGTGAGGTGCGTTGGGATGCAATGGGGTGCATTGGGATGCAATGGGGTACATTGGGATGCAGTGGGGTGCAATAGGATGCAGTGGGGTGCGTTGGGATGCATTGGGATGCAGTGAGGTGCATTGGGATGCAGTGGGATGCAATGGGGTGGCCATGCTCGGTTCCCTCCCTGCTCCCCAGCCCCACTGGTGCAAAGGGGCCGTGACGCCAGACCGCCGAGCTGGGTGGTGTGTTAATTACGGGAAGGATTTAATTACCACCTTAATGAATAATAATGGATATTAAATTAATTAATATGCAATTGTTGATAGTATTTAATTATCAGAGGTGCTGCAGCCCCGCAGGTGGGCGCTGTGGGGTGGGACACACACACACGGCGTCTCCCCAGGCGCTCCTCTGCCTCAGTTTCCCCATGTTGCCATTTTGGGGTCGGTGACATCCCTGAGGGTCCCCCCCCTCAATGCTGCTGCCATGTGTGTCCCCCCAGGGCTTCCCCATCCCTCAGAGCCGCTGCCCCATGGCACAGCAGCTGTGGCACCAGACACCCACCCATGCATGTTGTGCTTCTCACAGCCCCACACAACTTTTCTCGTGCGGCCCAGCCTTCGTTCCTAGCGTTTTAACGCATATCTCAGCATAATGAGCAGAATAGGAACAATCCGCCGTTAATTAATGCGAGCTCGTACAGCTGATCCGAAGCTCTGAAGTTTGCCACGAGAGGGTGAAAAACTCATTTTGCTTTTTAATGGGACCATCTGCGTGCCAGCACCGACGGAACGGGACCGCGGCGCGCCGGGAGAGCGCCCGGGGGGGCCGGGAAGGAGCGACGGCGTGAGGCTTTTTCAGCCCGGATTCATGATTTTTTTAACACATGGGGTTGGAAATACGGAGTTAAAAATAGCGAGCTGGCAGGCGCAAGGCTGAGACGGATCGTCGTTAGTAATTAATTAATGGAGTCATAGATTTTTAAGGCCTGAAAGGGCTCGTTTGGCTCAGCCAAGCTTTGCGCACTGGAATGGGCTGTGTGGTTTTGGTGGGGACAGCCCTGTGCCCAACGGAGCGCTAAGGGGTCACACGTCATGTATGGCCAGCGGTGTCTGAAATGGGTTTTTACGGACCCAGAGCTCCTGGAGCAGCAATCTCATGTTGTAATTGAAGCTGCAGGTGGGGGCACGTGGGGGTGCGGTGTTCGGGAGCCGTGTGCCCATCCCACCCTCGTGCAAAAGGCAACTTCATGAGTGGGTCTGGGCTTGATTGGGGTTTCCTGCTGTGCAAAACTCCCCCAGCCCTGAGCTTTGCAGCCCCACTGTGGTCGGGGTTCCCAGGATGATGGGTGCGGTGTTGCCCCACAGCGAGCGGTGATGGGCTCTGGGGTGCAGCTGCACTGATCCATCAGGACCACAGCACGGGGCTGGGGCGCAACAAGGGCACAGCACAGAGCTCCCCAGGCCTGCTCCCTCCTCCTCCTTTGGCGTTGGTTCCCAGAGGCTGCGCTGTGCTGCTCCCTGCATCCCCCGAGGCGCTGCGCCTTCGCAGTTCTCTGTGCTGGATGTGATCAGTGGGTGCTGCAGGACTCAGGGTCTGTAATGCACCAGGGTTTGCATGGGGCCATCAACATTCTGCAGAGTGCATCAGGGACCCGGCAGCAGCAGGACCATGGGCTCATCCTTGTGACCCCATCCCTGCGATCCCATCCCTGCGATCCCATCCCTGCGATCCCATCCCTGCGATCCCATCCCTGCAATCCCATCCCCGTGACCCCATCCATGACCCCATCCATGACCCCATCCCTGTGACCCCATCCCTGCGATCCCATCCCCCTGACCCCATCCATGACCCCATCCCCGTGACTCCATCCCTGTGACCCCATTCCTGCAATCCCATCCCTGCGATCCCATCCCTGTGACCCCATCCCTGTGACCCAATCCCTTGACTCCATCCCTGTGACCCCATCCATGACCCCATCCACGATCCCATCCCCATGACCCCATCCCCGTGACCCCATCCCCGTGACCCCATCCCTGCGATCCCATCCCTGTGACCCCATCCCTGTGACCCAATCCCTTGACTCCATCCCTGTGACCCCATCCCTTGACCCCATCCTTGCGATCCCATCCCCATGACCCCATCCATGACCCCATCCACGACCCCATCCCCATGATCCCATCCCCGTGACCCCATCCCTGCGATCCCATCCCTGCGATCCCATCCCAGTGATCCCATCCCTGTGACCCCATCCCTGGGGCCCCATCCCTTGACCCCATCCCCGTGCTCGCTGCTCCCTCCCAGGCTCTGCCACTGCTCCGTGCCCCCCTCTCCCCCCACGTCACTGCTCTCCTCGTGCTCTGCAGTTGTCACATCTGCGTTTGTCCCCCGCTCCCCCCTCTCCGCTCCTGTCCCCGGCCTTATCTCCTGATAGCTACAAGTGATACAGCCGCAGCCGTCCCTGGAACAAGCTGCCTGCTGCCGAGCACCCAGGAAAACACCTGCTCAGGGGATGATTTATGGAAATAGCAGGAGACGGGGAGCGAGGAGAGCTGAGTGCAGCACGTGGGGAGGAGCACACTCTGGCACCGGACCGCTCAGCAGGCAGCACCGCAGCATCCTCCCGACGGACGGATGGGGACGCAGAGCTGCTCCCGGATGGGACACGGGGTGAGGACACACGGCGGGGGGACCGGCATCGTGCTCTGCCGCAGAGCCCCTGACGTGCCGTCCCTCTGCGGCCATTGATTTCCATGAAATAAGGCAGCCGGGTGTGTAATTGTGTACAGGCACCGCAGCTCCTTTACATGCCATTCTGCAGGGCCCTCGCCAGCAGGAAATGAAACTTTTCAGGCCACTAGACATTGAGTTCGGTGCTTGAGCTGCGCGTTCCCAGCCCCCCCCCCCCCCACCTCCGCCCCGTGGAATAGGAGGAGGGAGTGGGGCTCTGCGTCTCGCAGGAGGGGACGGCGGTGGGGACAGAGGGGCCCCCCATGGCCCCATCCCACTGCTGGCTGCTGCTCCGCCTCTGCAGCCCCTATAGCCCAGGGGGGGTCGCTCCCCCCGGCACCGAGCCAGCATCGCTCCCCTTGGCGCTCCCGCAAGGTAACCGGCATTATATCCGGACCAATTGCTCCAGCATGATCCTCCTGAATGTTGCACAGCATGTACACGGCGTCTTATGTAAAATACATGCCCCTGGGCGAGGCTTTTAATAGCGCTGCTCCTGCCTGGGGGGCGGGGGGGCCGCTCTCTGCCACGGCGGTGCCAAGAAATGATTGAAAAGTTGGGGCTCGCCGTGGGGAACACCCCGCTGGGGGGAGCGACGTGTTTTCATTTCCCTGCCAGGTAACAAATGGAAAGAATTGCAATGAATGCTAATGGCCAGGGAGCTGCTGAGGGGCTGGGGACGGGGACAGGAGCTGCCAGCGTTGCAGAGGATGATGCCATCATGGATACCCAGCTCGTGGGATGCCGCGCGCTGAGCTGCTGCACCAAAACCATCCCTTCTGGAGGCGAAATGGAGCTGTGTGATGCACCAACCCCGGCACACAGTGCAGCTCCAGCTCCAACATCCCCAGCACCGACATCCCCAGCACCGACATCCCCAGCACTGCGGGGCTTCAGCCACATCCTGCTGGGCAGCACGAAGGGCCGCGCCGTGCCGGGCTGTTGGTAAATGGAGCTGGGCTGTAGGCAGGAGGGTAAACACGGATGAATAGCCTTCATCCACTCCAGTAAATATTTTATATCACACACCAAGAAAAGACACTCCTATTTAAATGATTTATAAAGGAAGATCATGTAGAGGTTTCTATAAAATATGTAGGGCTCCTAATCCCGACATCATCAAGCAAAGAGGACTGAAATCATATATTACCTTTTCAACAGCCTTGCAGGCTGCAGGGATACAACTGACAAATAAAAGTGTGTTTACAGCTTTTGGGCTCCTCCGGGGAGAAGTAAATCACAGCGGGGGTGGGGAAGGGGAAAGGAAGCCGGAAATTAAGTGGCAATTTCTGTCCGTCACAGCAGCGCGGGGCGGGGGGACGACGGGATCACTGCGTCCAGCATCTCACTGCCAGGCCGTGGGAGCAGCGATGCTATGAGGGCAGGGATGCAATGGGTGCAGGGATGGCGTGGGTGAAGGGATGCAACGAGTGCAGCAGTTCTGTGGATGCTGCGGGTGCAGCTCCTGGGTTGCAGCTCTGCAGCGATGCTCGTTGCAGACAGATTTGCACGAGGTGCAACCCCCCCCGAGGCACCCAGAGCAGCAAGCTGAGCACGGAAGGATTAAACCCCCCCCCCCCCCCAACCACATCAGGGATGGAGTTTTGCATGCGCAGCATTCAGGATGAGACCCACAGGGATGCAACTTGATAACACCGGGGTCTCCTCTCCCCACAGCCCTCCATCAGCACTCTGGGCTTGGAGCAGAGCAGTCCCTGCAGGCAGCGCCCGCCGCACGGAGCAACCCAGACCTTGGCAGTGATTTTGCATGCAGCCACAGGAGCCCCGAGCCGCAGCCAATGGGGCCCTCGGCGGAGCGTTATTAAGGGATTAGCAAGTTGTCTTGGCTCTCAATTGTAGATAAGTGCCGCATTTTGTATTATCTTTTCACACTGCACCGCGAAGGATGACAAAGAGACAACATGGGTGTCATGGCCTTCAGCATATCATTAAGGGTAATTTGTCTTGCGGGGAGGGGGGGGGGGTTGGGTGGCGGGAGGAGAGAGGGAAGGGAGAAGAGGAGGAGAGGGAGAGGAGTCCGAGGGATTAAATGGGAAAATAGGAGATTAGGAGTGAGACGCGAGCTGTGCGGTGGGATGAGGGGCAGAGGAACCCACGCAGCCCCTTCCCCTGTGCGCAGAGCAGCCCAAACCCAGCCGGCCCCGCTCCATCACACCAGCAGCCCCGACCCAGCTCGGCATCGAGGGGACGGGAGCAGCGGTGCCTGGGTCTGGCAGAGCTCTGCTCCATCGGTCGATCGATCAATCGGGGATAAAGGCGCCGCTATCGATCGGGAGATGGCTTTGCAGAGGCCGGGTAATGGAAATGTGTGTCTGGAGACAGCCACATGGAACGGCCGAGCCACGGCGCTGCCACGGGGACACACGGGGGGAGGAAACCCACAGCCGTGCCCAGACAGCACCCAAAATCAGCTCAGCCCCTTCCTGACACCGGGGGCATGAACCCAAAGTGCACAGGAGCTGCCTTGGTGTGGGGATGGGAATAGGGGTGGGGATGGGGATGGGGATGGGGATGGGGATGGGGTTGTGGACAGGTGTGGGGATGGGGATTGGGATAGGGAAAAGAGGATGGGGATGGGGATGGAGATGGGAATAGGGATGGGGATGGGGATGGAGATGGGATGGGGATGGGGATGGGGATGGGAATAGGGATGGGGATGGGGATGGGGATGGGGATGGGGATGGAGATGGGATGGGGATGGGGATGGGGATGGGGATGGGGATGGGGATGGGGGTAGGGATGGGGATGTGGACAGGTATGGGGATGGGGATTGGGATAGGGATAGGGAAAAGAGTGAAGATGGGGATGGGAATAGGGATGGAGATGGAGATGGGAATAGGGATGGAGATGGAGATGGGATGGGGATGGGAATAGGGATGAGGATGGGGATGGGGATAGGGGTAAGGATGGGGATGGAGATGTGGACAGGTGTGGGGATGAGGATAGGGAAAAGGGTGAGGATGGGGATGGGAATAGGGATGGAGATGGGAATAGGGATGGAGATGGAGATGGGAATAGAGATGGAGATGGGAATAGGGATGGGGATGGAGGTGGGATAGGGATGGAAATAGGAATGAGGATGGGGATGGGGATAGGCGTAGGGATGGGGTTGGGGATGTGGACAGGTGTGGGGATGGGGATTGGGAAAAGGGTGAGGATAGGGATGGGAATAGGGATGGAGATGGGAATAGGGATGGAGATGGAGATGGGGATGGGAATAGGGGTGAGGATGTGGATGGGGATGCGGACAGGTGTGGGGATGGGGATGGGGCATCCTCCCACCCGAATGCCCCCTCCCTCCCCTCCCCTTCTGATAATCCTATTTTTGAACCAAGGGATTAGGATCAATACTTCACTCCTAATGCTGCGGTAATACAGTGTTACACCGCCAGCGCCAGATCCCTGCTGAAACACTTAAGGTAGTTTAAACCCATTTGTGTCGGGGAGTGCCGTGAATTCACAACGAGGTTTTTTTTTCCTTCTTTTTTTTTTGCAGAGCCGTAGCACAGCGCTGGTTGATGGGTGCCGTCCCACAGCTGCCTGCCCTGCGTATGGCGCCCTGCAGAGCTGCAAGGGGGGGCAGGGCAACGAGGCCCTTGTGCAAACACCCCTCGTGCAAACCAACAACGCCCCTCGTGCGACGGAACCCTCGTGCAAAGCGTTTTGGGCTCAGGGTGGAACCGGGCGATGCTTCGCTCCAAATTGGCCGAGGGGTTTCCAGGCGAAGTCCCAGGGAATAGAAACACAAATATTTCCATCCAGTGCTATAATTATGAATTAGAGCAAAGCTCTGTCTTTATTAGGTGCTAATAGAGATAAAGGGGGTTTTGAAATGCAAGGCACAGCTATATAAATGCTAATTCACCCAGAGACCTCCTCTCTCCCCAGACCGCCAGAACGAGGGTTTCAAGGCAACTTCTCACCAAAAAGAAGAAAAAAAGAAAAAGAAAAAGCAGGGAACAAACTCCAAGAAAGCATCTCAGCAACTTCATTGACTTTGCGTAACAACGCAGCGTTCCACCCTCTGCCCCTGGGGCTGGGGCTGCTGCCATGGGCTGGGGACCCTGCTGTGCTCCAAGGGTCACCCAAAGGTGTCCCAGAGCCCCTGGTGGGATGTGGGTGCTGCTGGGTGCGCCTGCATGCATGCTGACTGCAACGGTGCATGCATTGCAGCCTGCACTGGTGCACAGGCACTGCAGCACGCGCATCCATTGCAGCATGCACTGCTGTACCTACGTGTTGCATTGGTGCACGTGAAGCTGAACTGCTGGGCATGGAAACGACACAGCCCACGCCTCAACGTGCTGCAGGTTTGGGACGTGCAGAGCTGCAGGAGCAGCTCCAGCCCCACAGCCTGACCCCACAGAGGTTCGTGGCTGTGAGCCCGGCTCTAATCAAGAGCTGATGGGGAACGGCTGCAGAAAGTTCAGCAAACGCTGCTGCCTTCAGTTTAAGTGCTTAAAAGCTTTCAAGGTGGGTTATTAGGGAAATGGGTGGCATGGATCCTAATGAAGGGAAAGGCAGGCTGGATGGCACTCTCCCTGCCTCCACGTGTTGGATCGATGCGCTCCTGTTCTGCTCTGGGCTCCTCTTTTTGGGGCCTGCAGCCAAATGTGATGTTGGGATCACTTGTTCTCCCCCCACCAGTGCCCCCCATCCTTCTCTTTATCACCCCAAATCTATTTTTCCATTTCTCTCCGTGTCTGTTTTCAATCCCACGCAGAGCAATGAGACAATCCCACCGCTGCTCGGCCAAAAGGTGATCAGTGCAATTAGCAGTAGCACTGCCAATCACTCCGTAGGGCCACGATGGGTCCGTGTGCCCTTCTTGGGGCATCACCCACTTCTGCATCCCCACCTGTCTCCTGCAGCACCCAGGAATCCAATGGGACCTACTGGGATCAGCCACGACGGGGCTCATCCCTCCGAGCTCCACCGAGCTCAGAATAGTTTTCAATTAAAACAAAAATATCCTATAATAACCCACAGAGGGCTTTTTATTTCCTTCCCTCTTTTTTTTTTTTTTTTTTTTTTTTAAGAAATAAATCTATTATGAGGAGCTTAGAGCTGTATGTAAAACCGGCGAGGGACAATTTGAGGATTAGGGATCGGAACTGTCCTGGTGTGACGAGGGAAGAAAGGAAAATCCCATAGGGCCAAAAGGGGGTGGGGGGATGGGGGGGGTGAGGACGGCCTCACAGCTGCCCCTACAGCACCTCAGCATCAAAGTCATTTTGCTGCAGCACCCCTGGCCGTGCTCCCATTGATGGCACCGGTCACTTCTGGGTGCAGACAGAGGCAAAGGGTGATGGGCTGTTAACCCCCCCCACCCCACATTGGGGATAATTGCTTTGTTTACCACTTCCCTGACCCCAAAAAGACAACGGGATGTTGCACGAAACCAATAGGTTCCAAAAGCAGGACTGCGGAGAGACGCAAATAAAGGCAGCACGGAGGGGTGGATAATGAATCCCTAATGGGAGCAGAGCTCACAGCACCAGGCTGCGCTTTTGGGGACTGATAGCCGCCCTCCTGGCCCAGCGTTGCAGCACAGAGCTGTGCTATATGGGCTCAATGGGGCAGGAGGGGCACCCCATCCTACACAGCACCCCGTGGGGACGGCACCCACCCCACACTGCCACCCCCGGACCCCCTCCCAGCCTCCTGCCTTAACGCACCACCTCTATTTATTCTGCTCCTGTAACTGTAAAATTGATTTTCTTGCAACAAGACGCGCGTCTTTCACCACTGAACGCACCCAAATGCTCCGACAGAAGACACTGGCAATTTTTAATTAGTTTCCTTTATATCTTTTGCCTCCCCGAGCAGGGATGTGGAACCGGAACAGGGAGCCCAAAAAAGGAACAGGATCCAGAGATGTCAAAACCTCTTTTTATTCTTGATACGATTATTAATAACACACAGTTTACCTAACGAGGCAGACGGGCGTGGAGAGCAGGGCCACAGAGTGGTGGGGAAGTGATTATGGGATCTCACAGGGCCACAGGAGCATCGTTACATCTTCCCTATGACCTCAGAGCAGCTCATTGCCTCCTGGCCAACAACTCCCAGCTGCAGCCAGGATCCTCTGCCCTGCTTTAGGGATTGTTTCCCAGGGATGATATGGCATGGCATCCGCATCCCCATCGCCATCGCCATCGCCATCCCCATCCCCATCCTCATCCCCATCTTCATCCCCATCCCCATGCCCATCTTCATCCCCATCCCCATCGCCATCCTCATCCCCATCCTTATCCCCATCCTCATCACCATCCCCATCCTCATCACCATCCCCATCTTCATCCCCATCGCCATCCCCATCCTCATCCTCATCCCCATCCTTATCCCCATCTTCATCCCCATCCCCATCCCCATCTTCATCCCCATCGCCATCCCCATCCCCATCGTCATCCTCATCCTCATCCCCATCCTTATCCCCATCTTCATCTTCATCCCCATCCCCATCCCCATCCTCATCCTTATCCTTATCCCCATCTTCATCCCCATCCCCATCTTCATCCCCATCCCCATCCTCATCCCCATCCCCATCCTCATCCCCATCTTCATCCCCATCCCCATCCTCATCCCCATCCCCATCCTCATCCTCATCCTCATCCTTATCCCCATCCTCATCACCATCCCCATCCCCATCCCCATCCCCATCCCCATCCTCATCCTTATCCCCATCCTCATCACCATCCTCATCCTCATCCCCGTCCCCGTCCCCGTCCCCGTCCCCATCCCCATCCCCATCCCCATCCCCATCCCGGAGCTGTGCCAGGTGTCAGAGCCCCTCGAAGTCGAGCTGCAAACACACGTGGATGGTGCCATCTGCAAAGGAGTAATTAACAGAGCCACACCTCACATCGCAGCCCTGATAAGGGGTAATTAATGCTTTGGGTCCTGGCAGCTGCTGTGTCCATCTGAGCGGATGCACTGAGGAGGATGGCAGTTGTTGCTGGAGGAGCTGAGCTCAGCGTGGGGTGTTCAGGTGAAGTTTTGCTTTCGTGTGCCCTCTTCCCCATCCCTCAATAGGGGAGGGGTCTCCTGGCTGGGCTCTGACCCCCAACCCCTGCCTGCCCCATGCTGTGCTGCTTTGTTCGCTCCCCACTCGAGAAAGTTCACATCAGACTTTTTTTTTGGGGGGGTTGATTTCAACTCAGCTCCTCTCCGTGCTGGGGCTGTGCTGTGTGGGGTGTGCAGGACCTTCCCCACGCACAGCCACGGAAAGCGTGGGGTGGGAGCTGCCAGCGATGGGGTGAAGCAGGGAGGGGAGGGGGGGGGATGCAGCCCGTTTTGCTCCGATTGCAGCACATGAAAAGTTGTTGGGAGGGGGAAAGGAGGGGAAGGGGGCCGGGCAGGGAAGTCCTGCAGCCTCTCCGTGTCAGCGCTCCGTCTGCTGTCACTCAGCACAGAGTTCTCCTTCAAGTTGTCATCGCGGGGCTGGAGGGGATTATGCCGAGGCACTGTCCAGAATTGATTCATGTGGAACGCGTGCTTGACGAGCGGAACCGCTGGTGTGAGCGGAGCCGCTGAGACCCCCTATTTCCCACCTTCCTCACACAATCCGGTATTGTTCGGCCCCAGCCTTCGTGATCCCCGCGCCGGGGCTGTGAGTGACACAGCTTTGAGGCTCTAAGGCGTATTTTGAATTTCTAAAACCTCTCAGGAAGTCCCCGGGGTGCCTTCTGCCATTGTTTCTCCTTTCGCCTTTTTCCCTTTCCACCCCGCTCCCCTCCCGCCTCTCCTTCTCCCTCCCCTGACTCTCAGTGTCCCACCGCAGCGGTTTTTTTCCTCCCCCTCTCCCCGTGTTTTGCAGCTCTGGAGCTGCTCAGCCCCTCTGCAAACACAAATCCGACGACGGAAACAAAACGAGCAGAAGCCTCAAAAGTTCCCAAATCCTTCGGTCTCGGGGAGGAGGAGGCGGCTTTACTTGTTTGCTTTCCATCAGCCGACGCAGAGCCAGGGATGCGCTGAAAAATCGTAATAGGAATCAACCTTCAGCCCGAGCTGATGCCGTGCGTCTGTCTGGTGTCCGTCTGTCCTCAGTGCTCCATCCCTGGGTCAGCGTGGGGAACCCCAGAGGGGGGCTCGCAGGACCCCAGTGGGGTACTTCCCCCCCCCCAGCCTCCCTGCCACCTCGGCACTATATAACCATTTCCCATTTCCAGTCTTAATCTTATAAGAATGAATTGAGAATGACCAGCGTAAATACACAGGTGCCACTGGGAGCAGAAAGCACTCTTTAATCTCAGATATGAAAACAATTCCCTGCACTGCTCACTAGCAATCAGCAAGTGCTATCAGTGCCGCGCGCTCCCTGGGAACAGGAGAGCTTATAAATATGAATTAGTGCAGAGAAAATCTACTCTCTTACCTAAAGCTAAATGTTATCTGGGTCCCTTTCCAGCAGTGGCTGACATTTCCAGAGTGCTTTTAGTCACATCTGTGGGAAGACAACTCATTCCTTTCTTTAAAAAAAAAAAGGGGGGGGGGGGAGAGAAGAGAGAGGAAAAGGAATGAAAGAGGAAGTGGGGGAGTGGGAGGGTGAGGTGAGGTGGAGGAAGAGCTTCCTTTGTTCCAGGAGGGAAACGTGGGAGCCTGAGGCTGCTGTAGGAGCTTGGCTGGGTTGGGAGGGATGAAGCAGAGCTGAGAGCATCCCTAAGGGTGGTCCCTGAGCGGAGGTATTGGGTGCCTGCTGTGCTGTGCTGCTGGGGAAACTGAGGCACGGTGCAGGCTGAGGGCAGTGGGAGCACTGCCAAAGAGCAGAGCAGGATGGGGGCTGTGGGATGGGGTTTGCTGGGGGTCTCGTGCAGACCGACCCACCCTGAGGGTCACAGCGTGTCCCATCTGTTCAGACCCCACACGTCCTGTGCTCCGACCTCAAAAACGTGTCCACGAGGGAAGGGCCGACGGAGCGCACACCCAACGGGATGCTTACTCTGCCTTTTAGGTTTTTAATGAGCGGTTGCTGGCAGGAATGCTAACACCACTCAGCAGACAGACCTGCCCGCTGTCGGTGTGCTCTGCGTCCTTGTCTGGCTGCGCTGAGCTCTGACCTCATTTGCTCGGTGCCATTCAATTAACAAGGCGAGCGGCGCTGGGGAAGGTGGGGATGCCGGGGGGGGGGTGGGGGGGGAGCATTAACAGTATGTATTAATTTCCATTTTTGGTTCTGGACAATTGAGCATCGCTCAGCAACGGCTGCAGGAGGCTCTCGTGGTGCTGCCATCACCCAGGGCTGCGTGGGGGTGAGCTGGGGGTCCAGCTCTGCTTTCACCCCCACCCACGGTCAGAGCAGACCCCCGGCGGTGCTGGGTGAGCCCCCCCTCCTTTGGGTTTGCTGGAACGTCGATGGAGGTGTGATGAGGCAGAAGTGAGGGTGAGAAGGGGAGAGAAATGTTTCCCAAGGTGTGGGGGGAAAAAAAGAAAACAAAATAGAATTTCAGGCGCCTGTATTTATAGATGGGGTTTTACTCCAGCGTAATGAGAGAGCAAATTAATTAATTCCTTTGCTGGGAGACAGAAGGCTGAAGGTCTCCTGCAGCTCCATCTCTGCACTGCTGGGCCCTGAAGCCTTTCCTCTGCTGCTAATGGGGGGACCTGGGATGCTGCCAGCCTCAGCTCCATCCTGGGGGGCAGCCCAGCATCCATGGGCCAAATGGGTGGGGACGTGGAGGGGTGGGCAGAGCACAGAGCCCTCAACACATAGCAGTGAGTTGATAAGGGGAAGGAGCTGCCTCCGCTCTCCAGATGCAGCCCACTGCTCTTTTTGGGGTGGGTAAATTTGGGGTTGTGTTTGTTCTAGGTGAAGTGGTAAATATTAATGATGCCACACCTTCCCCCCTCCCATCGCTGCACCATAACAGCATGGGGAGGAATGACTCAGAGTCGTTTTATGGACTGAGGTCACTCCTTTTAAGAATATCCCTTTCGAAAGCAAGTTGCAATGAGTTGGGATCAGGCAGGGCTGGGTTCTCCTCCCTCAGATGTGATGAAATATTCTGATAAACACCTGCGGAGCCCATTACAAAGAAAGCATCTCATGCTGGTGGGGCCTTTCCTGGAGCTCTGTCTGCATTGTGTCAGAGCTGAGCATCATCCCCAGGACTCCTCCAACCCCACGATGCTGTGTTTCTGTGTGTAATGGTGAAACACACAACCTGCACCTGCGGGGATTGCAGCCTCGGTGCTGACAAGGAGAGGGCAACGGAGAGCTGCTGAGATTCCCGGTGTGCGATGGGTGCCGGTGCTGCTGCTCCATGCACGTGGTGTTGGTGCAGCCTTGTGCTCAGCCCTGCGGTCCCTTCACGCACACGTGAAGCTCTCCGTTCAGCTCCCCCCGCGGTGGGCAATGCAAATCCCTCCTCCCTACGTGGTGCCCTGGCTGGGGGTCCCGGCCCCATCCCCGACATTTCCCCTTTCCTACCCAATTCCAGCCCCTATCCCCATCCCTGAGCGCGCTCCGTGCCCGGCTCCACCCCGCCCCACCTCACTCAAATCCTCCCCCACCCCCTTCCCATCCCTTCTCCGTTCCCATCCCCTCACCCCCGTCCCTCCCGTTTCCCCGCCGCCCCCTCCTCTCCCATCCCGTGGCGGACGGCGGCACCGTGCGGCCGCACCGGGCAGCGCCGCTCCTTCGGGGGTGGGGGGGGGGAACCGAGATCCGCTGCAGCGCTCCGGGGGTCCGCCCTCCGGCACGGCTACCCCCACCTCCACCGCGCTCGGATCCAACGGAGCATCACCGGGAGCGCTGCGAGTGCAGGATGGGGATCTGACCTCGGTAATGGGATAAAGGGAGGGGGGGGAGGGCACAGGAGTGATGGAGCGGCTGCGGCGTGGGGCGGGGGGGTCCCCGCGGGGTGCGGGGCGGACGGGCGCGGTGCAGTGACGGCGGCCGCCGGGGGGTGGCACGGCCGAGCCGGGCGGGAGCGGTGCCGGGTGGGGGTGCGGCCGAGGAGGGCCCCCGAGCGCCGCAGCCCCGCGTCTCCACCTTCCTCTACTCCCGCACCGGCGTCTCTGCGGGCCCGCAGCCCCACGCACGGGCATCCCTATTCCCTGCGTCTCGGTGTGCCCGCATCCACGCCTCTCCGCATCCCTCCATCGCTGCATCCTTTCATATCCCCGCTCCAGGGCCGAAAATCCTTACCCTACCCCGGAGGGCAGCAGCCGGGTGCGGGGGGGGGGGGGGGGGGTGGCCGCCCAGCCCCGCACGCAGCGCCCACCGTGTCCGCATCCGCCCTGCGTCGGGGATGAGGGAGCGCCGGGGGGGATTCGGCTCCGCCGCGCAGCCACGCAGCAGCTAACGGTACGTGGGGCTGCGCGGGTGGGCGATGTGCGGGGAGGGGATGAGCTGCGGGATTGACGGTGTGTGGGGTTGAGTGCGGGAACTGGGGGTACGGATACCCCATAGCACCCACGTGTGGGGCACAGACAGAGCACAGCCGGGGCACCCGGTGCCAAAAGAGCCCCGGGAAGCTGAGGGTGGGGTGGGAGAAGTGGGGTGCAAGGGTGGGCGAGGGAGGGGAGGGGTTGGGGGGTGTGATCTCCAAAAAGGCAGCGGACGTGTCTGGTGGGGAGGGGATTTGTGGCTGCGGATCCGTTGCGCTCCGTAATCCCAAGGAGCATCCACTGCCATCTGTGCACTGCCACGCAATGGGGGGAGCATGGTGATGCTGGGGGGGGTGCCGTGGTGATGCTGGGCTCTGCTCTGCCCGGCAGCTGGTGGGAGACTCCTCCCCCACCCCCCCCCGGGCACCATGCCTTCCTCCAAGACGGACGGCGAGTATTGGATCGATGGATCCCACCGTGAGGCTGCCCTGGAGGATTTCTACGTCGTGGGCCCTGAACTGGGACGGTACTGCCTGCATGGGGGGGGGGAAGGGGGGTGGAGGGCAGCAGGAGGATTCCCTGCGTGGGAGCATGTCATGCTCAATGGCTGCGTGCAGAGGGCTGGGTGCAGGGGAAGGGATGGAGGGAGGGAGGGATGGATGGATGGATGGACAGATAGATGGAGGGATGGATGGAGGGATGGATGGAGAGGGGCCAGGGGGATCCCATCCTCATGTGTGAGCTGGGGTTTGGAATCGATCACAGTGCTGCTGCTGTGGTTTTGGGAGCAATCACTGGAGACTTGCAGGATGTGGTTCAGGTTCCTCGTGTGCCCTACGCTTCTCATCCCATTGGTAGAGATTGGGTTGGTGGTCTCTGACTTTTGGCTTCTGGGCAAGAGGAGGATGAACCTGGGGCTGCAATGGGACCCTCCTATGAGGAGCCCCAGCAAAGGAGCACGACTGAGGATAAATCCCATCCCTGCAGGGGATTTATTCCCAGGATTTGTCCCATTTAAAGTAGGAGGCCCCACAGAAATCCCAGGTGTATCCCCACGCCCAGAACCAGCTCTAGGGGTTTCCCCACCACTAGGGGCTCAGCAACTGGTGGGGGCACAAACAGCAAGCCCCCACAGAGGTTCCTGGGCCCTTTGGCCACCTGAGATGTGGGCTTTGCCAAGGCACAGGATGGTGCCAGGTGTGATGCAGGAGGGGGCACGGCATGGGCATTTCCAGGCACGTCCCACCCAGTGCCCCAAGCAGCACTCGTGCTTTGGTAGGATGCCTGCCTGCTCTGGGGAGGGACCAGGGCCCAGCAGACAGCCTTGCAGCCATGGAGCTGGGGAGCTGCTGCACGTCGAGCAAAGCCTGAGCTTCCCATCCTCTGCTTTGGAGGTGTAACCAGGGCTGGCTCTGGGGGATGAGACCCCAGCAGAGAGGAGGTGGTGGAGCAGCCCGCACCCACCTGAGAGCCCCTGCAGGGTTTCCATCAGCAGAGGAGCACGTGGGGCCACAGACAGCAGCTTGGAGTGTGCTGCCTGCACAGATGGACACGTGGTGGGGGGGGAAAGACCCTGCCCAGAGCCCCCAACCCCTCTGTCCATGCGCATCCCATCCGGGGTCTGGGCTGGGATGCACCCACAGCGAATTCAGGCTCCTGGCAAATCCCATTGTTCGACATTTTCCAGTTCATCTGTAAAGCAAATACAATTATCTGCCGTGGCTGTCAAGGTTGATTGCAGTATTTACTCCAGGCCTTAAGCAGCAGCCAGGCGGGCAGGTGGAGCTGCTGGCGGCACGGTTCCAGCTGCTGCTGTAATTGGGGATGCAGTGACGGCAGCGGGTGCATGGAGCTGTGCTGGAGGAGTGGAGCTGAGGGGCCAATGGGCTTCAAATGATCCCTCGAGGAGTGGGCTGTAAATCATCTGAGCAGAATGTGGTGCTCAAAGTGCATGTTGAGTGATGGGAGGGTGAGCGTGGTGCAGGGAGAGGGGGCACGGCAGCTGGGAAATGGGGACAGTGGCACGGCTATGGGGCACGGTGAGGGCACAGCAGCAGTGGTGGTGCCTTGGGTTCAAAGCAAAGCTGTCTGCAGCTCTTCCTGAGCACAGGATGTGATGGGAAATGCTAAGCAAAAGGCAGAAAATGCTTCAGAAATGCTCAAAGTGTGGGGCTGCCCAGCTATGTGTGTGCTGCAGGCTGAGCCCCGTGCCATCCCCAGCCCTTGTGCCATCCCCAGCCCCGTGCCATCCCCAACCCCGTGCCATCCCCAACCCCGTGCCATCCCCAACCCCGTGCCATCCCCAGCCCTTGTGCCATCCCCAACCCCGTGCCATCCCCAGCCCTTGTGCCATCCCCAGCCCCATGCCATCCCCAGCCCCATGCCATCCCCAGCCCTTGTGCCATCCCCAGCCCTTGTGCCATCCCCAACCCTTGTGCCATCCCCAGCCCCGTGCCATCCCCAACCCCGTGCCATCCCCAGCCCTTGTGCCATTTCCAGCCCTTGTGCCATCCCCAGCCCCGTGCCATCCCCAGCCCTTGTGCCATCCCCAACCCCGTGCCATCCCCAGCCCTTGTGCCATCCCCAACCCCGTGCCATCCCCAGCCCTTGTGCCATTTCCAGCCCTTGTGCCATCCCCAACCCCATGCCATCCCCAACCCCGTGCCATCCCCAACCCCGTGCCATCCCCAGCCCTTGTGCCATCCCCAACCCCGTGCCATCCCCAGCCCTTGTGCCATCCCCAGCCCCATGCCATCCCCAGCCCCATGCCATCCCCAGCCCTTGTGCCATCCCCAGCCCTTGTGCCATCCCCAACCCTTGTGCCATCCCCAGCCCCGTGCCATCCCCAACCCCGTGCCATCCCCAGCCCTTGTGCCATCCCCAGCCCTGTGCCATCCCCAGCCCCGTGCCATCCCCAGCCCTTGTGCCATCCCCAACCCCGTGCCATCCCCAGCCCTTGTGCCATCCCCAGCCCTGTGCCATCCCCAGCCCCGTGCCATCCCCAGCCCCGTGCCATCCCCAGCCCTTGTGCCATCCCCAACCCCGTGCCATCCCCAGCCCTTGTGCCATTTCCAGCCCTTGTGCCATCCCCAACCCCATGCCATCCCCAACCCTGTGCCATCCCCAACCCCGTGCCATCCCCAGCCCTTGTGCCATCCCCAACCCCGTGCCATCCCCAGCCCTTGTGCCATCCCCAGCCCTTGTGCCATCCCCAGCCCTTGTACCATCCCCAGCCCCTCGCCGTCCCCCCGCAGTACCCAGCTCTGCTGTTGCCATGGGAATGCAATTCTCCAGCTCAGCAGATGAGTTGCAAAATCCTCTCTCCTTTGTAAAAGCAGAGAGGTGGATTTCAGGAGGGCCCCCCTGGAGCTGCGGCGCTGCAGCAAAGGGTGACCTGTGGGCAGCAATGGGCAGCGATGGATCCTCGGGTTCTTGAGGGAGATTTTGGTGTAAAAAAGGGTTTCTTTGGGCTTTGACCTTCGGAGGTTTGGTGCTGACTGAGGATGGGGGGGATGGCGTGTGCCTCCAGCCAGAACCTGAACTTGTCCCAGAAGGTGTCAAAGCCAAAGAGCAATAAAGTGCGGTCGATTACTCAGGGGGTGAGAATTAATCTGCTTCGAGGAGCCGGGCAGCAAAGATGAAATTGCAAACTAGCCCCATAATGGCCTGAAGAAATGGGTTGATTTCACCGTCCAGTGGTTAGAAAACATTATTAACAAGATCTGAAAGTGACGGGCAGCTGAGCAGCACGGCGCAGGCTGATGGGAGCAGTTCTTCCTTTGTAAGGCAGAGCAGTTTTGCACCGTGGCAGGTTTTGTTGTGTGATTGGGATGGGGGGAGGTCCTGCAGCATCAGTTCCACTGAGCTCATCCTGGAGCTGGGAGGAGGGGGGGGCTGCATCCTGCCCTGAAAGCCGCTTATGGTTTTTAAACCGCCTTTAGGATTCAGTTTTAATTAAAATGGCTTTAGTGGGGAAAGCTGGAAGTGATGCTGGGTGAAGCAGCTCGGTGCTGGTGGAGGCTTTGTGGGGTGGGGAGGGGGAGTGGGACCCCCCGCCCATCACTGTGCCTTCATCCTGCAGGGGAGCCACCTCTGTGGTGTACAGCTGTGAGGAGAAGGGCACACGTACCCCATATGCTGCCAAGATCCTGAAGAAGACAGTGAGTGTTGGTGGCACTGCGGGTTTGGGAGCGTGAAGGGCGTTGGGATGGGGACGTGGGGATGTGGGGGTGGGGATGGAGATGCCAGTGTCTGCAGTGCAGGGTTGGGGGGGGGAGGAGCACAACAGGCTCAATTTCTGGGGCACATCCTCAGTGGGGGGCTGTGCTGTGGCCCCAGCAGTGGTGGTGATGGACGTCTGTGGGTTCTGCCTTCCAGATCGACAAAAAGATTGTGAGGACGGAGATCGGGGTCCTGCTGCGCCTCTCACACCCCAACATCGTGAGTACGAGGCTGCAGTGCCCCCATCCCAGCACTGGGTGCACGTGGCACTGGGTGAAGCCATCACCCCACCACCCCCACCCAGACCCCTTGGTGCCCTATGGCACAGCGCAGCCCCGCTCACCTCCTTTCCCATCAGGGTGCAATGGGGTTCACCCCCTCCACAGCTGCTCCCCACCCCCACCCCGCTCCCCATCGCCCTCAGCTTTCATTCTGTGCTGAGCAATTTCCACTGAGGAGATGAAATGAGCACCGAAGCCAATTGCCCATCAGTAAGGAATGCTGCCAGGGGAGATAAGAGGAAGGGAGATAAGAGGGCGAGGGGCTCCGTGCTCCCTGCACCCATGGTGCATGCTCTCATTGGGGAGAGCAGCTCCTCCTCCATCCCAACGCAGCAGAGGAGAGGACCACGTTTCATACACCAACAGAAATGCCACCAGCTTTGGTTTGTGCTCACCCACGCCCTTTGTGCACCGCACACGGGGAGCACCCATGGGTGCTTGGGTGCTTAGAGTTTCCATAGGGAGCCCCGAGCGATTGCTGGCAGCCTCTGCATCTCCTTCTATACAACATTGCCTTCGGTCCGTTTGCTAGCATTCAGCACCAACCTCGACGGTGGGTGATAATAGGATTGTAAACTTTTGAAGTTAATAGGAAAATTATAGTGCTTCTGTGTATTATTATAATGCAGTCAGCCGCCGGCCCTGCGGGGTATCACGGCTCGTCACCCGGCCTGCGAAGGTAATGATTAAAGCCCCATGAAATCCACAGTGTCACAAAAGTCTTAAGAAGCGTGAAATGCTCTGTTTTCTGTTTAAAAAAAAAAAAAAAAAATTAAATATATATATATATATTGACTTCTTTTTAAGAGAGATCTGTTAATTCCAGATTTGCCGCGCGGGCACAAAGGGTTTGTGCAGACTTCGCACGGTATCTGAAGGGAAAATGATAAGGGAAATGGAGATTGTTTCACGCTCCTTCCACGCAGAGCACTGCTGGGGCTGCTCCCCTGTGGGTGCTGCTCATGGGGGCCCTGGGTGTCGCAGCTCCAGAGGTGGCATCGCAGCAGGGATGGGGCTGTGAAATCAATGCGTGTCCCCAGCTTTGAGTTGATGGGGCTGAAGGTGGAGCAGCCCCTCCTCGTCCTTAATGCGGGATCGAGTGAGTGAGGCAGTTCCAGATCTGGGCTGAAACAAACAGGCGAGGAAGGGATGTGTGGGGTGCGTCTGTGCCAGTGCTGCCACGTCTGGAATTTATATGGTGGGAGTGAGCAGTGTCCTATGGCACCAGCACAGCCCCGTCCCAATGGCACAGCCCTGTCCCACCAGCACAGCCCCAACCCCAATGGCAAATCCCATCCCAATGGCACAGCCCTGTCCCACCAGCACAGCCCTAACCCCAGTGGCACAGCCCTATCCCAAAGGCAAATCCCAATCCCAGTGGCCCAAGCCCCATCCCAATGGCACAGCTCCAACCCCAGTGGCACAGCCCTAACGCCAATGGCAAATCCCAATATCAATGGCACAGCCCTATCCCAATGGCAAATCCCCAACCCCAATGACACAGCTCCAACCCCAGTGGTGCAGCCCTAACCAATGACAAATCTCAGTACCAATGGCACAGCCCTGTCCCACCAGCACAGCCCTAACCCAAATGGCACAGCCCTAACCCAAATGGCACAGCCCTATCCCAATGGCCCAAGCCTCATCCCAATGGCACAAGCCCCATCCCAGTGACACAGCCCCATCCCAATGGCAAATTCCAACCCCAATGACACAGCCCCATCCCAATGGTAAATCCCAATCCCAATGGCACAGCCCCAATCCCAATGGCACAGCCCCATCCCAATGGCAAATCCTAATCCCAATGGCACAGCCCCATCCCAATGGCACAGCCCCAATCCCAATGGCACAGCCCCATCTGCTGCCACCACTCTCATCCCTTTCAGATCAAACTGAAGGAGATCTTCGAGACGCCCTCGGAGATCGCTCTGGTGCTGGAATTGGTGACGGGAGGAGAGCTCTTTGACAGGTAGGGGACACAGCCCCAAGGGAGGGTGAGGATGGAGCGGGGCTGAAGGACACCCCTATGGGGTTGGGGATGGGGGGTGAGGGCGCATCCTGACTGCTGTGCACCCACAGGATCGTGGAGAGGGGGTTCTACAGTGAGCGGGATGCGGCACACGTGGTCAAGCAGATCCTGGAGGCTGTGTTGGTAAGGTCTCCACGTCCCCATGTGGTTTGGGGGCATCGCTGTGGGTCTGGGAGCATCACTGTGGGTCTGGGAGCATCACTGCAGACCCAGAGCCGTGCTGTCTGGGGAAGGTCACTGCCACACAGCCTGGAAATGGGGTTTCCATGGCAACAGATAGGTTTAAAAATGGAAACTCTGAACGGGAAACGTCCTTCCTCCGCTCTGCTAAAGCCTTTCCTTCCTCCCCCCCATCCCCGCTGCCTCTCCCCGCAGTATTTGCATGAGAATGGAGTGGTGCACCGGGACCTGAAGCCGGAGAACCTGCTGTATGCAGACCTGTCCCCCGACGCTCCCCTGAAGATCGGTGGGTGCTGAGCAGAGGGGCTGCACCCGGGGGCTTCCCACCCTATTGGCACCCATCGGTCTGACCCCTCCCTGTGTGTCCCCAAGGTGACTTCGGGCTCTCCAAGATCGTGGATGAGCAGGATACCATGAAAACTGTCTGTGGGACACCGGGGTACTGCGGTGAGCAGTGGGGATGTGGGGCAGAGGAACTCGGGGGGGGGCGGGGGGGGGTCCTGCCTGGCACTCCATTCTGCCTCACAAAGAGCCCAGAATTGGGGACTGGAAGGAGATGGGGTGGCACAGCTCTGTGATGCACGAACCCTGTTTGTCATCAGTCCCCAACCCAGCTCAGCGCTGAGCCCTGCACACAGGAGGTGCCCGGGGGGGGGGGGGGGGGGGGGTTCCCTTCTGGATTTTAACCCCCATCTCTGCTTCCAGCCCCTGAAATCCTACACGGCTGCCCCTATGGCCCTGAGGTGGACATGTGGTCGGTGGGTGTCATCACCTACATCCTGTGAGTATTGCTTATGGGGTGTGAGCCCCCTGGCTGTGCCGTGTCCCTGCGCGGGGGCTGGGGGCACTGGGGATCTTCTGCATCCTTGCAGGCTCTGCGGTTTCGAGCCCTTCTTTGACCCACGTGGGGACCAATACATGTACAGCCGCATCCTCACCTGCGACTACGAGTTCGTGTCCCCCTGGTGGGACGAGGTTTCCCTCAATGCCAAGGACCTGGTGAGTCACTGAGCTTCAGGGCAGAGAGCTTGAGGCTGTGTGCAACGAGTGGATGGGGCGTAAGGATGACAAAGCCAAGAGTTTGCCAAAAGGAGTGGTGTCATGGTGTCATGGTGTCATGGTCAGTGCTTCTCTGCCTCCTGCTCCTGTGCATCTGTATTCCTTGCAAACGTGAGGCTGTGAGTCCACCCAATGCTCCTCCTGAGCACTGCACAGGGGTGGGTGTGGGGGGCACTCAACAAATGACAATTTTGTTTGGTTGGTTGGTTTTTTTTGCACGCTGAAATTGGCTGCAGGTCAGAAAACTGATCGTCTTGGATCCCCAGAAGAGACTGACGGTCTATCAGGCTTTGGAGCATCCTTGGGTCACTGGGAAAGCAGCCAAGTTTGCCCACATGGACAGCACCCAAAAGAAGCTGCAGGAATTTAATGCCAGGAGGAAATTGAAGGTAACAAAACCCAATGAATCCCTCCCACTTTCCTCTTCCTGCACAAAACTCGTCCCATCCGTGGGCTGCATTCACCGGGGCTGAGCAATCCCTGCCCTGAGCAGCAAAATGCTGAATGGGGGAAGCGTGGGGGGTTGAACCACGTGTGTGTGTGTGAGTGTGTTTGTGTGTGTGTGTGTTTGTGTGCTTCCTACTGATGCCACCACGCTCTGCCTGCAGGCTGCCATGAAAGCCGTGGTGGCTTCCAGCCGCTTGGGCAACCACGGCCACCACGACTGCTCCAGGAGCCGGGGGGGTCCCCAGGGGAGCACTGAGGCCACCGCTGCATCTGAGGAGCTGGAAGCATTCCCTGCTGTGCCCAAAGTGCCCATCAACGGGGCGAGCTGCAGGAGCTGATGGTGCCCGGCTCCCAGCAGCACCGCGGGGGTTTTTGGGGCAGCCGTGGGGATGGCAGCATGGGGTGCATCCCTGCGTGGTGTCGTGGTGCTGCTGTGTGGCTGTGTGTCCATCCCCACCCCGCAGGGAAGCAGCGCTGGCGACTCCTGTCTTCCAACAACCCAACAGTTTTGGCTGCTGTGGGGTTATGAGTGTCCCAGCTGCTAAAAACGAGGAGCAAACAGCTCGATTTCTTTCACCTTCCCAACAAAGGCAGCGAATTCTCTCTCCAACTGAGTTCTGTAAATAGTCCTCAAAGGCATCACTGCAGAGGGGAGGGGTGGCCAGCAATGTGCGCTCAGCCTCCAGCCCTATTGCACCCACCAGCCCCACTGCAGTTGGGGGGGGGTCAGACCTCCCCCCAAAAACGTCTGCCTGCAGCTCCTCGGTGTCTTTAGGTGGTAGATGAGCTCTGTTTGATTCGTGCTTTCGTGACACTCCGGTTTCATTCGTCCTGGTGTTCAGTCTCAGTGTGTGCTGTGTGGGAGTGGCAGGGCTGTGGGTGAGGAGTGCTGCCTTCGTTGCATTCTGACAGGCGTTTTAATGAAGAACAATGCAATTATTTCTACGGAGCAGCGTCAGACTTTGTAACACGGTGCTGTTGTTTCTTCACTGGGGACGATGAGTTTATACGCATTTCTGTTTGGTTTTTTAAGACTAATGAAAATCCGAGGACAAACTTCTTGAAATGAGATTTTTTTAGGCGTTTCTTTACCAAGCTGCAGGATGAACATTTGTGGATTTCAATACAGAAGAAGAAATGAGACAGGAAAAGCCATACTACGTGTGCTGGAGGGAAGGGACTGCAGACGAAAGATACAGCTTTGCTTATGCTAAGAGCTGCAATTGCAGAGTTTGGAGAGGGTTGGTTGGTAGATGCAGAGCTGTAACCAGGGATGCAGGAAGGGAAATGTAACACGGTGACTTTTGTACTTATTTACAGCACAAACAGAAATCCTAAGGATGACAGTAAGGGCTGATCCACGCTTTATTGTGCTCGTTTATGCTTAGGGTGCTCAGAAAGCCAATTACAGAGAGATCAGATGCATGAAAGAATGGAGAAAGGAAATGATGCTCCTTTTGCTTTGTTATTTCTCTCTTCCTTCCCTGCTTGAAGACAGGGGGCAGAATGCAGTGCTGTGCTGAGCTCTGCTCTCCATCCTGCAGACGTGCAAACCCCATGGAAGCGTCCATTCACAACAGTGGGGCCTGAACTTCACGTCTGCTATTTATTAAATCAGGTATTAACATTAATTCACACACTCTGACGTGAGGGACAGATTTAAAACATGGTGCAGGAGAAGGTCAGGGAGCTCAGCACAGGAACAGGACATTGCTCTGCCCTCCTGGTAGCAGAAAACAAAGTATCACTGAGATAATGGGTAATAAAGGAAGACCGAGGAAGACATCCCAGGTGAAATTTTAGCCAGAAAAAAAAAAGGAGTTTGTCAACAAAAAGTATTATTCCACAAATATCCGTACCTGGAGGTAGGGAAAGCTGTGTCAATCCTATGGGACACGCCATTTCGGTCTGTATGCTGTTTTCAGAACGTGTTTTAATAACTTACTTCTTCTGTATAGTGGTTACATTTTCAATATCGCAGTTATTTATAAAAGAGCATAGACAGCAAATAAAACATCTAACGTAAAGCGTGCTCTGCTCTTCCTGCGACTGAATGGCTGGAAACCGATCCGGCTGTACCCGTGCGGTACGACTGCTTTCCGGCTCTATCGGCCGCTCTATTCACGCTGCGCTGAGGCCCAACGAGACCAAGCGCTCGGTGTTGTCCTTTGGGCACCGCAACCCCACGGTGCGGGACTGCCGGACACCCCGCACCGCCCACGTGCTCGCAGCGCGCACATGGCACCGCCCCGTGACGTCACAGCGGAAGCGGAAGTGACGCTGCGTAGCGGAGAGGCGGGGCGTTCCTCCCGCCTTTTTTATAGGAGGCGTGGTTAGGGCGGGGCAAACGGAAAAGCGAGCGCACCGATTGGCCGTGCAGCGAGGGCGGGAAGCAGGAAGAGCAGGGAGGTGATTGGCTGTAGCGCTGCTAGGAGCGCGGCGGCGCATGCGCAGAGGGAGGCGCGGTGTGAGAAGAGGAGGCGGCGGCGGCGGCGTCCCGGCTGCTGGCGGCTGGGCGGGGCGGGGCGGCGCGGCTCCTCCCCTCCCCTCCTTCCCGCCGGGCGGAGGCCGCGGCCATTCGCTTCCATTCGCTTCCCTCGGTCCCGGGTGCTGGGAACGGCGGTGCCGCCGCTTGGGGGTTAAAGCGCCGCGCGGTGGCGGTTGAAGGCCGCTCGAGTGCTGCGTTACGCCGCTGAGGGCTGGAATAGAGGCGGCCGGAGCGCCCCGAGTTCTGGTCATGCTTTATTCCTTTTACCTCACAGCTTCTCCTTCCCTGTGTGAAACGCATGGCGAACCGGGGCTACGTCCTGTGCTGCTGGAGGGGGCGGCTGTGGCCGGCGAAGGTAAAATGAGGCTGGGGGATGGAGGGAGTGGGGAGGGCGGCCCTGGTGTGTGAAAACAGGGCTGAAATTGTGGCTGTAATCCGTGCGAGGGGCTGGGCTGCGGGCTGTCGGCTCCCTGGAAGCGTTTGAGTCAGGAAAAGGGGGAAATATTGCTAAGAAAGCAACAAAACGCATTGCTGCTGAAGCCTTGTGAAGCCAGGCCTGTCTACGGAGCTCATAAAGCACTTGAAATGCCTCTTTTTTTTCATGTAGGTTTTGCCAAAGCCTGGGCTTGCTGAGGATCCGCCTGTCAGCAACGCACAGGAGGTTCTGGAGGTTGAGATAATCAGCCTAAAAGAAAGGTGAAGTATCTCTGTTACAGTTTTCTTCCTAAGCTTTGATCTGAGAGTATCCACGAAATCAGCTGAGTGACTCCAGGTTGGTTCACGGCCTCGTTGTGTTGTGTTTTCAGGGTCAGCGTGAAGCAGGAGGATGCTGTGTCCCTGGAGGAAGCGTGCATAGAGGACATCGTCTCTAACTTAAGTGAGGACAGAGCATTTGTGGCCTTCTGTGTTTTGTGCTCAGAAAATCAGGTGGAAAATAGTTTTGTTGTGTTTCCAGGGGTGTCTCTTGTGGTTTTCTCCCCATTAAATCCATGAAGATTGAAAATAGACTGAATATTCTTAAGCCACTTTGGTTTCTCCCTAAGGAATGGGGAAGAAACCTGTGTGCACCTGCATGGCTTGTGCTGTTAGCTTGTGCTGCCTGCTTCTTCACCTCAGAAGTCACAGACGGTATCAGTGTTGCCTTAGGAAAAGGGTGTAATGTAGATGCAACTCTTTATTTCTCCTACACTAACAAAGGCTGTTGTGCTTACTGCCTGTTGTTCCTCATCAGGTGAAAAGATAGATCCGGATGAGGCTGTGGAAGAACTGAAATATCGTTGTGCTCTTAAAACTGCCTTGGATTCTTTGAAAGAAAATGTACCAACCAGAGAAGCACCACCTTCAAAGGAGGGACCAAGCACTCGCTCATCCCAGGCAAACGGTGCCAGGTCTCTCTCATCTTCCTCCTTAACCAGCTGTCAGTCACTCTCTAAAGAAAAGCTGGAGTATGAGAGTCTCAACAGGAAAAGAAAACAGAGAAATAGCCCCAACCTGAGGACTGGTACAAAAAACCAAAACCTGCGCTGCTCTTTAATTCCAGAGAAGAGTCCTGGAGCGAATGAAAATGGAACAAAACGCTCAAAACGTAGCACTGAGGACTTGTGCAACACGTCAAACTCAGACAGTGAGAATTGCACGGCGACAGGATCACCACTGTTATCGAGGGAGAAAAAAACAAAGCCCAGATTGTTGAAAAAATCCCTAACGAGTAATAAAGCCTCACTTAAGCTGAAGGAGGAAAAATGTAAGCAAGGAAGGAGGAGAGCAAGAGGTGCAGGATCACCTGGGTCGCTTACAAATGGTTCCTCCAAAGGCCGAGGGCAGCCCCCTGCTGAGGGTGCTTCTCTGCCTGCATCCTGCAGCTCTGGCATGGTGGTGCCTGGGAGGAGCAGGATGAGCACCAGGCAGCAGCCAAAAGGGATGTTACTGCGTTCGTCTTCCAAAAATGCCTCTGTCTTGCAGAAGAGCACTGGAAGTGAGAATAAAAATGTAGCCAAACAGGTAAATGGGAGGAAAAAGACAAGGAGTCTGAAACTGAGACTGAAAGGAAAGCAAGAGGCCAATGCAACCACGTCCTCATATAAGAAAAGGGAGTGCAGAAACAGCCCTGAGTCTTCAGCTGGGCTGTCTGACTGCAGAGTGCTGTCTGATGGTGTTCTCCCTCAGCTGCAAGAGGAGGAGAATGAGGATGAGCCACCTGTGGTTATGAACAGAGCAAAGGAGTTCCACCTGCCTGAGTTTGAGGAAGAGGAAGGTGGGCACGTTGCTCTTAGGGTGTGGAATCTCCATTCCTTCTGATTCACACACACCGTTTATCACACTTGGAGAATGATGTTGTGTTTTTGTGGGGGTGGTTCTTAAACTGCTGGGTTGAATTCCTCTGTGTTTTAAGTGCAGGGGAAATTAGGGGAAATTATATAACGGAGCAGAAGGGTACAGAATCCTGAAACTTTCACCCTTTCCTCTGGCTCCTTTCCCTTTTTTGCCCCGTGTTCAGGCTGTTTACCCAGGCAGAGGAATGTGTGGTGTTACAGGTGCCCCATGACTCACGTTGCTGTGGGGTAACACTGCTTTTCTCACACTTGTGCACTTGGGATGAGGGCGATGGCTGCAGCACACTGACAGTGCTGTGTTGTTGTTGCAGGACTGGAGCCCTCTGGGCTGTCTTCTGACAGGACGTTCTCTGAGAAGCTGTCTCAGCTCTCAGATCTGGTGGAGGAGGAGGAGGAGGAGGAAGAACTCCCCAGCATTTTATCTCATCAAGGTGAGGCATGGGTGTATCTCCTTCAGACCTCACCAGGGTCAGCATGCCTTGTTGGTTTATGTGTGACTTGCTGACAAGTTATGGTAAATCCTGATAACGAAACCTCATCTTTCTAGCAAACAAATCCAGTTTTGTTCAGGCTTGGAATAAAACATCTTCATTGGGTGCTGCAGGAGGGCTGTTTGGAACAGCATTCCTTGCCAAACAATGTGAAGCTGGGCAAGGGTCTAAGATTAAGATTTCTGAGCTTCTATATTATATATAGAATATAGTTTCTGTATATTCAAAGCTCCTGCCTTGTGTGAGGGGAGGGAAGGATGTTCTGCCACTTCAGCTGAGACCTGTAAAAGCATGAAAGCAGAACTTGTTGGGTATTCCCTGTGGGAAAGGAGGCTGATGATGCAGCATGAATTAACTTTTTCTGCTTTGTTCTTTAATTATTTTTTCGTTATAGAACCAGAATCAATTGACAAAGGGATTTTGGTGTGGTGCAAGTGGCAAAGATACCCATATTGGCCAGCAGTGGTAAGAACAGCTCGCTGCAGTATCACAGTGATATGACGTTTGCTGGGGGCTGATGAACAACTAACAAAGTTCTTGAGCATTTCTTGCCCTTCTTGTCTTGTGTGGACTTGGACATGCTTGTCTGCTAAATCAGAAACTGAAGTAAAGCCAAAGATGATAGAAAACTTGCTTATAATAAGGCACACATGAAGTAAACATGGATAGTGTGTGTTTGCTTCTGTTGGAGCAGAGGATTCCTCCTTAGCTCCTGTATTATGAGTACAACTGACTGCACCCTTCTCTGAGAAATAAATTCATTCTTTGTGCAATAACAGAAATGCTCCATTGGGGTGCTGTAAGCGTGGGGCTCGTTGCATAGCTGCAAATGCTCATGCTTTGTGAGGATGTGAGGCTTGGAGGATGCCAATCAGACTTTCCTCTCTTTGCAGGTAAAGAATGTGAAGCGGAAACACAGGAAGGCAAACGTGCTCTTCATAGAGGGGAATACCAGTGAGAAGAAGAAAAGGTGATCACTGTGGGTTCTGCTCAGGTGCTCAACTCCAGGTTTCTGCTGGCCAGCCTTCATTGATGGGCTGGGAGGGTTGGGTTTGGGTAAGATTCCTCTGTTTTGGGCTCTAACAGACTCCATGAGCTGTGTTAGTGAATTCTTCAGGCTGATTTTTGGGAAGGTGTGAAACCCCTCTGAACAAGCAGCTGCACGATGTGCCTGCCTTGTATCCCTAACTTCATTGTTGTGTTTTTCTTGTGTCAACAAGTTTCTCAGTATCTCTTCGGAACCTGAAGCACTTTGACTGTGAAGAAAAGCAGGACCTGATTGTAAGTGCTACAAGTAACACATCACTACAGTGTATACAAAAACATTTTGCATAGGGTGTATAGCTTACCCTCCCCAGGTGTCTGCTCTCATTTTGCTGAGTGCTCTCTCATGAGATCCTCTTCCATTCAATAAAGTTCTTAAGCGTAATTGTGTTGATTATAGTATTAATGTAGATTATACTACAGGAATAGGATCTTGTTCCTTGGTCAGGTTATGGATGCTGCTAAGAACGTGGCAGTGGATGGGAGCTGGTTGTTTAGGGTTCCAACTGTTCACTTGTTTTCTACATATGCTAAAGCCACGCTTATCAGTGCTTATAGTGATTACAGAAATTGAACAACAAGACAATATTAAAAAAAAAAAACAACTGTGGGTGAGCTTTGATTAGTTGTTGTTACTCCTTTGTGAACTTGGTCCTGAGCCTATAGCTCTGACAGGCAGCACTTAGGCCTGTGTGTGGCTCCTTTCTTGCAGAACCAAGCCAAAAAAGACTATCGCCAAGAAATTGAGTGGTGCGTTCAGTTGATTTCTGACTATCGGATCAGAGTGGGTGAGTCCCATGTGCTGATGTGAGCCAGGAGGTGCAGTCACTGAGGCTGTTGGTGTAGCTGGACTGATAACAACCTGTTCTCTGGGCTTTTCAGGTTGCCATTCATTTACTGGATCCTTCTTGGAATACTTTGCTGATGATATCAGTAAGTGAATTCACAATGAGATTTCTTTCTATTCCTTTTAGTAGATAAGCTTGGCTCTAATTTGTTGCAAATGTTTGAGTTGGGCTGGTGGGGCACACTAAAACGTGCTGTCGGTTGTGCTATAAGGTTTTCAGTCCCACAGTGGAAATGAAATGTAATTAGTGAGCTGGCTGTTGTTAACGACTTCACATTGGAGCAAGTTGTTCTCAAAGCTCGTGTTCATTTCAGTGCCTTTTGCAGTGTGTTTTTTTCAAGGCGAGTCCATCTCCTCTTTCAAGAGGGGAAGGAAAAGCCCTCTCATCAAGGAAGCCCTTATTTGGTGTCTGCATGTAAGTGTCAGAAAGCCCCTTAATTTTATCTGAGCATGTATGGTGGTGGTTTTTCTTGCAGGCTACCCTGTCAGGAAGCAGTACCAGCAGAGCTCAGTCCAAATGACCTTTCCCAGCGTAGCAGAGGAAGATCTGGAGGACTCTGTGTTAGAAACTTCACCTCAGAAGCCCTCCAAGAAGCTACTGCCTGACAGAACGAGGGCTGCCAGAGATAAAGCCAATAAAAAGATCGTGGAGTTCATCGTGAAGACCAAAGGAGCAGAGGAGCACCTTCTGGCCATTCTGAAGTGCAGGAAGGAGTCCCGGTGGATGAAGGACTTTCTGAATTCACGTCAGTGTGGAAAATGCGTTGAAACTTATTTAGAGGATGAGGAGCAGTTGGAGCTGGTGGTGAACTACTTGAAGGAAGTAGCATATCATGAAATAGACACTGCAAACCTCCATCGACTGCTTGGAGATGGAGTGAAATTTATTTTAGATGTCCTTTTGCCTGAAGTAAGTAAACACGAAACACCGAATAAAGAGAATGTTGAAGTAGATAACGTAACTTAAGTTCACTGCCTGGTGGAATGATCCAGGGGAGGTGTATTGGAGCCCACCTACTGCCCTGAGTGGTGTTGAGCTCAAGGGGCTGTGCCTAAATTCATTCCCTTAGGAGCTTTTCCTGGGGAAACGTTAGTAAGGTGTGGAAACAGATTTGCTGTTAGGAGAATCTCATTGTCCTTATAAGAGCAGTCTCCTGGGTGTGCTGAAGGACAAATCTGTACCACCTAATGGGTTTCCCTACACAGAGGTCCCTCCAGGCTTCCAAAGGGATTAAGGAGTTTCATCCCAAAAACGTCTCAGCCAATGAGCACAATTTCAAGCCTGCTTTTAATTCTGTAATTGAGGTTTTTCTTATGCTTGTATAAATGAACCAAATGCTTTTATAGGCCATCATCTATGCCATTTCTGCTGTGGATGATATAGACTACAAAAAGGCAGAAGAGAAATACATGAAAGGACCATCTGTGAGCAAAAGGTACGTTCCTGTGTTCAGCATCTCCGAGTTTTCCTCGTTGGTTTACTGTTGTATGGAGCGGTGGGGGAGTTCAGCAAGACAAGCTCTCATTTAAATACTGGGATTGTTTCTCAGTGTTTAACCTTCTTGCAGAGTTACTGCAACATCCAAAGCTCTGCAGAAGCTTTAACGCTTTCGAGTGTTGCTTGAAATAACAGCCTTCCTATTTCTTCTTAGGGAGAGAGAAGAGTTTGACGAAGAAATTCTGGAGAGGAAAAGGCTTCAGGCTGAGCTGATGGCTGCAGACAGCGTGTGAATGGCAGCAGATGCTTTTCCAGTTACACCCCAGCCTCGTGTACATCTCCAAAGCTGTGACAATGCTGTATTCCCACCACATGCAGCTGTTCCTTCAGTCCTTGTTCTCACCTCTGTGCTGCTGGAAGTGCTGTGAGCTGAGTGTGTGTGCTGCTGCCCTTTATATGGACTGAGTGGGAAAGAAGCCCCTCTTGTCCTCAGAAGAATACAAGCTGGTGTTGTGGAGCCAAAGGCTGGGACGGTGTTGGCTCTTTTCTTTTATTAAAGGTGTGGGGGAATAAAATTTGGTTCTGAGTGAAGCAAACTCATTCCTGGCTCTTCGTGGTGGTGGAAACCAATGGGTCTGTGCGTGCTCAAAAAGAAAAAGATCTTCTGTAGGCTTGTTTTTCTTTCCTTTTTAAAAGCAGCCCTATTTTGCAGCCTGCCTTTAGATAATGTTTTCCAGGAATGCTTTCAGTTGTGTTTCTTTATCTGATTTATACTTAAGCACCACTCCAGCTGAAGTTTAATGTGCTGCAGCTGTGTGCCAGCAGTTATCAGTTACAGAATGCTTAATGAGAGCGTTACAATGAAAGGCGGATACTTGTCCAATAAATTCGAAACTAAGGAGTGCGTTTAGAAGTAAAATGGGATTGCGACGAGATGAAAGAAATCGCCATGATGAAAGAAATCGCCATTCGGCTCTGACGCCTCCAAAACGTTCTGCCGAAACCCGGGATCGAACCAGGGACCTTTAGATCTTCAGTCTAACGCTCTCCCAACTGAGCTATTTCGGCTGCGTGACAGCGGCGGCCCCCCACTTCCTGTCAGCTGACTCCGCTGTTGGGGGGGAGCTGGGGGGGCTGCAGGGGGGTCCGCGCGGGACGGAGGAGGCGGTCCGTTCCCGCACCGCTCCGTCCGTTCCCGCAGCGCTCCGCCCGCCCGCATTCCCACAGCGGCGGTCGCGGGGCGGCGCCAGCAGTGCGGTCTCTGTGGCGCAATCGGTTAGCGCGTTCGGCTGTTAACCGAAAGGTTGGTGGTTCGAGCCCACCCAGGGACGGCCGCTTAGTTTTTGTTTCTTTTTTTTTTTTTTTTTAATATATGCTCGGAGCGGGCGCTGCTCTCGGGGCCGCACCGGGACCGCGGATACGCATCCGCCGTTCTCCTTCTCTTTGCCGCTGTCCCGCGCCCAGCGGAACTCCCCGCGCCGCCTCCGTTTCCCACCGGCGCGTTGAAGCAGCGGACCGCGCGCTGCCGGAACGTTGAGTGCGGTGCACCGCGGCCAGAGGTCCCCTGAAGGGCTGCGGGACATGGCGGCGCTGCGCCGTGAGCGGGGCCGGGGGGCGGCGGGGCGCGGGGCGAGGCCGTGCGGGACTGCGGGCGGGACTGGGCCGGGGGGCGGGATGTCGGGGATCCTGGGCGGCAGCTCCGGGCTCAGCTCCGGGCTGGGACGCGCTGAATGGCGCCGGCTGCGTCCCCCAACCCCGGCCGGGGCTGAGCTCCGCGCGCTCCCCTTGCTGAGCTCCCTGTGCTCTCCTTGCAGGTCTCGGCCTCCCGCGGTGCGCCGTGCTGGGCTGGCGGTGAGCGGGGCCGGGGGGTTTTGGGGAGGGGGGGGGCTGAGGGTAAAAGATGGGGCTCCATGGGGGTCCCGTTCTCCCCCCCCCCCCCCCCGGCTCTGAGCGAATCGCTTCTGTTCTGCGTCGTCGTCGTGTTGCTGGGTGAGGTTTGGTGGCAGTGGCTCTCGTTCCTGCAGGCCCAGCACGGTGACATCCCCTCCTGCTCAGCTGCTCCATCAGACACCCGCAGTCCAACATGCAGACAGGTAACCCACCGGGCTCCTCTCACAGGGTGAGGCCCCACTGCTGCTGGGAAGAAGCAGAAGGTCTCTGTTGGGTTCCCTGGGAAGTGACATCTTGATGCTAATGCTTGCATTCCGTAACTGAGAACGACCTGTTTGTTCTCAGCTCCATCCAAGCGCAGCCAAAGAGCTCGGCTGTTGTCCCGAAAAAGTCCTACGTCCCCACGAGCAGGGGGGAATACGTCATCACCAAACTCGATGACCTGATCAACTGGGCACGGAGGGTGAGTCGCTCTGTCAGTCACCTGTGTGGGGTCTCTGCTTTCAGTGTGCCCCCCCCAACCCCTAGACACGAGCCAGCAGTGTGCGCTTGCAGCCCAGAAGGCCAACTTCATCCTGGGCTGCATTAAAACAGGAGTGGCCAGCAGGGACAGCGAGGTGATTGTCCCTTTCTGCTCTGATCTTGTGAGGCCCCATCTGCAGTACTGCATCCAGGTTTGGGGCCCACAGGACAAAAAAGATGCAGAGCTCTTGGAATGGGTCCAGAGCAAGGTCACTAAGATGATCAGAGGGCTGGAGCACCTCTCCTATAAGGAAAGGTTGAGGGAACTGGGTTTGTTTAACTTGGAGACGAGAAGGTTCTGGGGAGACCTCATTATGGCTTTCTGATACCTGTATAAACAGGAGGGGGAACGGCTGTTTACAAGGGTGGACAGTGATAGGACAAGGGGGAATGGTTTTAAACTGGGACAGGGGAGGTTTAGGTTGGATATTAGGAGGAAGTTTTTCACACAGAGGGTGGTGAGGCACTGGAACAGGTTGCCCAAGGAGGCTGTGGATGCCCCATCCCTGCAGGCATTCAAGGCCAGGCTGGATGTGGCTCTGGGCAGCCTGGTCTGCTGGTTGGTGATGCTGCACATAGCAGGGGGTTGGAACTGGATGAGCATTGTGCTCCTTTGCAACCCAGGCCATTCTGTGATTCTATGACCCCTCTCTCTCCACTGCAGAGCTCCTTGTGGCCGATGACGTTCGGCCTGGCATGCTGTGCTGTGGAGATGATGCACATGGCAGCTCCACGCTACGACATGGACCGCTTCGGGGTGGTGTTCCGAGCGAGCCCCCGCCAAGCTGATGTCATGATTGTGGCTGGCACCCTGACAAACAAAATGGCTCCAGCCCTGCGAAAGGTATGGGGGCAGGTAGGTGCCTCCAAGGTAGCTGTGTGTGGATGGAGAGCACTCTGATCTGTCTGTGTCCTGCAGGTCTACGACCAGATGCCAGAGCCTCGCTATGTGGTCTCCATGGGAAGGTAAGAACCTTAGGTAGGGTGGGGGAAACCGTGTGGCTGAGTGGGAGGGACCTCCATCCGAGGCTTTGATGTTTAACTAAATAAACTAAATAAAAATTTCTTCTTGGTTAGGAGAGTATTTTGTCAGATCCCTCTGAACTGCTGGCTCTTTTCAGTGAAAGATTCTATTGGTTTATTTGTGGCTGTCTCTGTAGGCTTATCTACATTCAAAATCTCAGAGTTTGCTTTTGGACTTAACATTTCTGCTGTGCAGCACCAAATGTGGGGTCTATGGATCTCTGGCTCTGAATCCACAGTGTTGGCACAGCAGAACTGATGCCTTCACCCGGTGCTGCTGGGTCTGAGTGCAGCTTTACCCGAGGATGGATGGGACAGAATGAGTTCTAGAAACATTCTTTGTGGATGTGACAAAAAAAAAACAGGTTTTGCAGTGTGCAGAAGGGGCTCCTCCATATCTGCTTTGCAAGAGCCGTGGAAGTAGTTCAGTTTGCTTTGATTCAGCTCAGAACACACATGCAGCCTGCCTCCCAGCCAGGTCCCATGAGTGGCACGCAGCTCTGTGCTCAAACTGAACTTCCACACTGCAAATCCCAGCACTCAGTCCCTGTGACATCCATAACCACCTCTTACCCTCGGGTGCCGGGTTAATGTTTTCCTTTGCCTCTGCTAATGTTTCACCTTTTGCAGCTGTGCCAATGGTGGGGGTTATTACCACTATTCCTACTCTGTGGTGAGGGGCTGTGACCGCATCGTACCGGTGGACATCTATGTGCCAGGTAGGAGAGCAGCCACAGTGCTGACTTGGAGCAGGGCTGGCATGAAGTTGGTGCTGCTACCCACCTCTTTCCCCCTTAGGTTGCCCACCCACTGCTGAAGCTTTGCTGTACGGAATCTTGCAGCTTCAGAAAAAAATCAAACGAGAGAAGAAGATCCAGATCTGGTATAGGAAATAGGCTCTTATTTATGACCTCCCACTCACTGCCTGCGGCACCTACTTGCTTTCTACGCACAAAAATATCTGTTCTCACAGGCCTTCCAATAAAACTGTACGTGGTTAAGATGCTGCCCTGTCTTTAATATATTGCTCTTATCTCCAGTGTGTCCGCTTGTTTAAAAAACTCATCGCGAGAAGCAGTGACCTGAGTGAAGTAAATGCCTGGGAGAAGGGAAGCATGAAACCTTGGGTTGCTCTTTGGCTTCGTTAGGAGCTGCTGAGTGTGGTTGGTTGCTGCAGGAGGCCTGAAGTCCTTCGGCTCAGGTAGAACACGCAGCTCTGCTGTAGCAGCTGGGTTGTGCAGGATTTGTTTTCCTTTTCACAATGAAAGCAGCTCAGGCATTGGGTCCTCCCCCTGCTGCAGGCTGTTGTCAGTGCTGGGGTTCTTTATGGGACCCAGGGGAACCCCGTGGTCTCCCTGAGCTCAGCTCTACCCACTTGTTCCTTAATTCCTACAAGGGATGGAACACATCTTGATGTGTACAGCAGCCAGAATTGCATTGGTCTGGCAGTGGATGCGTTGTGGGAACCCCTGTGCTGTGCACCCAGGACAAGGAATGGTGTGCAGTTACAGGTGTGCTTCGAAAGGCAAAAATAAATTGCTCAGAAATAACCATTGTGTGTTTCAGTCTGATTTAATGGATTTTATCCCTTCTGGGTAGAGAGGGGTAGGGAGGGACCTCTGCTCAGTGCTTCACCACACGGGGGGTGATCATCCGAGGGAAGGAGTAGTAGCGACACTCCCGGGGGGGCACCAACTCCATCACTGCCGTGCTGATGTTCTCCCTCCTGAAGCCAGCCTCCAGCAGCTGTGCCACCTGAGTCTCCTGCAAGAGAGAACAGGGGGGAACCACCCAGCCGTGGTCTCAGCCATCTGTGATGCTGCTGGAGCAGGGGGAGGCTGTGATGCTCCCCCCCAAGCTCTCAGCCCTGCAGGTACCCACAGGAGGGGTCCGTGCTGGTGGCAGTGTGTGCCCCCCCAACTGCTCACCTCAAACATCTTCTCTATGTCGCTGTATTTGCCCTTCAGCAGCTCCCCCCACGAGGTGAGGTTGCAGTAGGTGAGGACCCCCCCGGGCCGCAGCAGGCGGAAGGCATGGTCCTGCATTGGGGTGAGAGGGGGGGGGGGGGGTGGTCAGAGGCACCACACCGCTCAGCTTCCTCACCTCCCACCCCACTCCTGCTGCCCTACCTTGATGAAGGCAAACTGGTGCGTGTGCCAGGTCTGTGCAGACAGCGGGTAGGTGTCGTATAGGATTCCTGCACAGGGAAAGCAGCAGGCATCTGGGAGAGGCCCCGTGGCACCGTGGGGTTCCCCCTTCACTGCCATGTTCTGATTTGTCCCCTTTACATTTGCTCCCCCTTCCCTCCATGCCTCAGGACCCCCATCCTCTCCCGCTCCTAGGGGTCAATGCCTGCACCCCCCCGGTGTGTTACCAGAGAAGTGCCCATCCGGCAGCGTTGGCACCACATCCTCCCACAGCCCCTTCAGTGGCACCACCTGTGGGGGGAACGGGACAGGAGGGGGCTCAGCCCCACACCTAGAATAGCACAGCATGGTGCAGCATGGCATGGCACAGCATGGCACAGCACGGCATGGAACAGCATGGCATGGAACAGCATGGCATGGAACAGCATGGCATGGAACAGCATGGCATGGCACAGCATGGCACAGCATGGCATGGAACAGCATGGCATGGAACAGCATGGCACAGCACAGCATGGCATGGAACAGCATGGCATGGAACAGCATGGCACAGCATGGCATGGCACAGCATGGCACAGCATGGCATGGAACAGCATGGCACAGCACAGCATGGCATGGCACAGCATGGCACAGCACAGCATGGCATAGCACAGCATGGCACAGCACGGCACAGCACAGCATGGCATGGAACAGCATGGCACAGCACAGCATGGCATGGCACAGCATGGCACAGCACAGCATGGCATAGCACAGCATGGCACAGCACGGCACAGCACAGCATGGCATGGAACAGCATGGCACGGCACAGCACAGCATGGCACAGCACAGCATGGCACGGCACAGCATGGCATAGCATTGCATGGCACAGCACAGCACTGCATGGCATAGCACAACATTGCATGGCACAGCCCAGCATTGCATGGCACAGCCCAACGTAGCTCAACACAGCACAGACCTTATGTGGCTGCACCCGTGCCCACTCCTCCAGCCTCTGGAACACGCCGTCATTGCATTCCACGATCCAATGCTCCTCGATGTTGAACTCCTGCACTTTGGTGGCAGCAATGGCCATGCCAAAGCCCACCTCCAGCACACGGCCACCTGGCAGCAATGAGTTAACACTGGGAGCCTTCCCCTGGCATTTGGCCCCTCTGAAGCCCCAAACACTCCCCTGCCTTCCCCCTGACTCCCAGCCCATTGCAATAGGAATGCACAACCACCTGTAGCAAAGCTGTGACCCCCCATTTCGGTGCCAGCACCGCAGGCAGGTGGCAGCCCCCCCCTAATCCCCCAGCCCCTTTCAGGAATATGTCACCACTGACACAACAGCACAAGTGTCACCATTCCCCCCCTCCCTGGGCCACCAATGCCCCCCAGTGCCACTCGCTGTCCCCATTACCCCTGGAGGCAGCCACGGTTGCCAGCGAATGCATATAGGGGGTCTCCCAACGTTCCATCACCGGCTTCCCCAGGATCTCCAGGTGGGTGTCGGGGGCATTGTAGGCAGCTGTAGCCTCCCGCCATGCAGCCTTGCAGTCCTCACCCTCGGTGAAGATGGGAGCCGTGGCTGAGCGGGCGCTCATGGCTGTGGGAGAAAGTCCAAGGGCTCGCAATGCAGGGGGAGGAGAGGGCTCACAGTGCTGTCCGGCTTTAAATAGCCAGGGCTGGGAAAGAGCTGAGTGTGCACATCCTGCTGGGGCCCCTCTGGGGTGAAAGGGTATCGAGGGGTGGTGCGTGGTGCGTGCGTGGGGCTGGGTGCAGGGGGGTGGATGAGGGGTGTGGGGGTCTGGGAAGAGCTGCTGGGGTGTGAGTGGCACTGTGCAGCGTGCATTGTGCATTGTACTCTGTGCTGTGTGCAGCTGCAGCACCACCGTGGGTTAAAGCTGGGCTGGGCTGACGCATTAGAGGGGCCACAGAGGGAGGGTTCAGTTCTGGGGCTGTGCCCTGTGCTGTGCCATGGGTTGGGGTTGTGCAGTGTGCTGTGCTGTGCACTGGGCTGTGCATCAGGGTTACACCACGCACTGGAGCCATGCACTGGAGCTGTTCTACCTGTTGGAGCCACGCACTGTGGCCATGCCACATACTGGGACCACACACCAGGGCTGTTCTGCATAGTTGGATGGTGCACTGGGGTTGCAGCCAGCGCTGCAGCTGCGCTCTGTGGTCTGCTGTGCACTGGGGCTCTGCTATGCACCGAAGCCATGCAGCAGGAGCGCACCACACAGCAGGGCTGCACAGCAGGGCCATGCCACGCACTGAGGCCACACACCGGGGCCGCGGTGAGCACCGGAGCTACGCATTGGTGCTGCAAAACGCGCTGGGGGATTGCTATGGGACCGTGCAGTGCAATTGATCTGTACGCTGGGGTCGCACTGCAGCCACACAATGGGGCTGTGCTGAATACCAGAGCACTGGAGATGCGTACCGTCATTGCGCTGCGCATCGACCCACGTATAAACGCCACGGCGATGACCGCAGCCACGCACCAGACCGGGCCAACGCCATAAATCCCCACACCACCCCCCCAACACACCGCATGGGCCGCGCACGTGGTAGCCTAGGAGGACCGCCCTTCCCGTCATGCCCCGCGCGGCGCCGCCGCTCTACCCCGCTCTGCCCCGCCTCACTTCCGCCCCTCCCTGGGCGCGGCCGCGGAGACCCCGTAGCGAGGGCAGGTGCGCGCGCAGCGGCGGTTGGCGGCGCTGAGGGAGCGCGAGCGCGCGGCGGGCGGCGGCGGGGGGGGGGCCGGGCCCGGGGGGCGGCCGTTGCGCAGCTCGGGTTGGGGGGGAGGGTGGGGGGGGAAGGAAAGAAAGAAAGAAAGAAAGACGGAAGAAAGAATTGAGCGAATCAACCGAGAGAAAGAAAAGCGAGAATTGGTGATAAAGCCGAGCGACGGCCCAGCGACCTTCCGTTAACGGGGGGAGAGCCGGGCGCGGCCCCGCGGCCCGCCGAACTGCCGCCATGAACAGCGTGGGAGGCGCCGACGAGATCGGGTGAGCGGCCGTGCGGGCGGTGCTGGGCCGCGCTGGGCCCCGGGGAACGGAGCGGCTCCGGGAGGGGGGGGGGGGAAGAGGGGGGGGGGGGGGTTGTGTGGGTGAGCTCCGCCCCGCCGCGCGGCCCCGTTGGGCGAGGTGCGGTTCGCCCCGGCCCCGTTTGCCGCCCCGGCCCCGTTTGCCGCCCCGGGGTTCCCTCCGTGCAGCCCAAGGTCACCCCGGCTTTCGGCCCTGCGCTGCTCCATCCGCTGCCGCTCCTTCCTTCGGATGGGATCAGAGCTTCCCTTCGCGGGACGCCGTTCGCATCTGAGTTACCCGTCGCGTTGCGGCGGAACGGCTTTCCGTTCTGTTGCTCTCCGAGCCGCTCGGCGCTGTGCTCGCCGTGAGGTGCCGCGAGCCGGCTGTTAGAACGGCACCCCCCCCCCCAGCCATGTGCTAAAGGGATCCGCAACGAATCGTCACCGCCCGCCCTACAAATCGCCCCCCCGGGGAAACGTCCCCGCGGACGGAGAGCCACGGAGAGCTCTGTGGGCTCCACGTGTTGAGCTGGGAGCTTGCAGGAGGAAATGAGGAGTCTGTGCAGGCTTTGAATGTAAATCGCAACTGGGAGCAGCCGAAAGAAGATGCAAATAGAGCTGTTGGAGTGAAAAGGCTGCGGACTCCGCGCGTTGGCAACTGCTAAAAGGAGGTTAGGAGGGCTGCTTGGAAGCCTGTGGGCTTTGAGCGTTAGAAATAGAATCATAGAATGGATTGCAAAGGACCACAATGCTCATCCAGTTCCAACCCCCTGCTATGTGCAGGTCGCCAACCAGCAGCCCAGGCTGCCCAGAGCCACATCCAGCCTGGCCTTGAATGCCTGCAGGGATGGGGCATCCACAGCCTCCTTGGGGATTGCACCAGAAACCCTCTTGGCTCTCTTTCACTCATAGAACCGCAGGCATTAAGGTTGGAGAAGAGTGCTAAGATCGAGTGCAGCTCTCTGCCCATTGCCACTGAGCATCCCTCAGTGCCACATCTGCTGATGGGTGCAGTGTGGGCACCGTCACAGGGTCTGGAGCTGAAGGAGAGCCTTCATTTCTGTGCTGCCCCGGTGCGGGACAAGCTGCTTAATTACTGCGTGTGCTTAATTAGTGTGGTCTTAAAAACACAAGGAGCAAGGTAACGGTTTGGGGTAGAGCACATCACTGCAGACAGCTCATGTGGTGTGAGGGACGTTCACGTTTGTGGGTTCGGTTCTGGAAGTGCTCAGATGTAAAAGCTGGAAAGATGAAAAGCCCAGTTGTAGTCATCTGCCTGCAGCTGTGCAAAGGAAGTTCTGTTCTGAAAGGCAGCTTGAGGTGAAGGCCTTCCACGCGATAAGAAGTTGTGTGCTTCACTCCTTTGCATTGCTCAGTGTCTTCAAACCAACCCATCCTGGATCACCAGCCGGGGTAGCCCTGCTCCTGGCATCCTATAGCAAGCATATAAATAGAAGCCCTCCATTTACATACAGCTGCTGCAGTTGACCTTAGACAACCCTGCTTTTTTGTTTGTTGAAACGTATGTAAGATGACTATGAGTAATTAATAATGGAATTGGAAGGTTTCAATGACCGTGGACTGTGGGGAGTCCTCCTTCCTGCAGACAGCTTGGCGTTGTGTCAGAATGCAGCTGGTGTTTTAAATCGATCTTTTATAGATTGATCTTGTACAGCAAGCAATCCAATGTAGCTTAAAAAGCCAAACCCAAATGTGCTTGGCTAAGAAAATGTATCTGTGCAGTCATGGGCTGCCTCCAAACTTTGGTCTGAGCGTGGCATCGGATCAGAGCTTTTATCTTTACAGCTGAGGAGCAGAGTTGTTTTCTTAGAGGGCTTTACCTGACCCTAAATACACATTCATGAGAATGAGCACGTGGATTTGTGCTTGTGTCCTGTGTGTGAGGAGCTGTGTGTGTGCTGGTGGCTGCTGAGGAAGCTGGGCTGTACCAGGAGATGGGCTGGAAGCTGAGCAGTGTTGGATGAGCTGCTGAGCCGATGCCATGAGCGCTACGCCCTCTGCCAGCAGTGGCCTGGGGTTGGGTTTTCCTGTCTGTGAGAAGAATTTGGTCATCCTGGGACATGAGAGCAGAAAGGCTTGTTTTCTAAGAGGGCTGCTAATGGAGGAGACGTCCTGCTTGTGCTGTTAGCAGATGTGCCACTATAATGCGAGAGCAGCTATAGCTGCTGTCTTTGCAGCACTTTGCATGTTGGCAGCTCCCTGATTTTCTGTACGAATTAAAGGACCCTTCTGATGTGCTTTACAGGAATCCAGGGTTTTTTTATTGAGAGACAAGGCTTATGTCACCTATCAGCTGGCGACTGAGGGTGGAGCTGGGCTTTTGTGTACCACTTAACGCTGCTTTAGTCACCCTTAATTCCACGTGTAGCATGTGTCTGCTCCTCCAGCACTGCTTTATTCGCTGCTGTTGTTGCGTAAGGGCCGTGCTATGATGACATAGCACAGAGAACAGAATCTGCTGCTTTCTTCTGTTGCAAGCTGTCACTTCACTGCTGCTCCCTCCTGGCCAAGGGGTGGCTGTGTCCCACTGCAGTTGGCTGCTCCTGGAAAGAGGTGAGAAGGAGGCGTGGGGTTTTGTGGGGTGTTGTTCCGTTTGAGTGCTGCTAGAATAGTTTTTCTTAGCTGTGATTGGAAGAGGGAGAACCTCAACTTTCCACTTGTAAGCTGCAGCGGTGCTTGGAAATGTCTGAGGGCAGGTAGAAGACAAAAGCAGATGGTGGCTCTTGAAGATTGGTAGAGAAATAGAGGGTGTCCTCCATTGCCTTGTGCAGGCTCACAAAGCTGCTAACAGAAGAAGTCTTGCACTGGTGCCTCTTAATGAAAAAGGCCAAATGTAGAGGTGGTTTTGAACTAACCTTCAATTATAGAGTGAATAATTTTGCATGGAAGTTGCATCACACCCTGAAGCTGATACAGAGCTGCAAAGCAGGCAGCCCAGCATCCTGCTGCTTGTCTCTGTGCTTACCCAAGTCCTTCAGCATGCTCCAACACGAAGCCATGCAGGTCCGGGTGCTCTTTGCAGAAGATGAAGTTGGTTCATATTGGTTTTAAGCACGAGGTTTAGTTTGGGCTTTTAGCCATGGCTTTTCTGTTGTGTTTGGAGAGATCTGTAACACGGTGACTGTGATGTGTCTCAGCTAATTACTGCATCGATGCTTCTGCTGCTTAGTGCTTGCCTTGCAGGCTCTCCTTCCATCTTAGACTTGTTAGTTCTACTTTTGCTTTCATTTACCCAGAAGATGATGGTGAGCAGAGTGACTGACCCGCCCTTCCGGATGAGTGAGGGAGTAATGATGGTTTCTGCTTTGTTTTAATCTTCAATATGAGGGTTTTCTGTACAGCACAGTGCCCTGCAAACCCAGCAGTAGGGAGACCTGAGGGCTCTGTAAGCTTTTAGATCAGAGAACTGAGAAAATTCATCAGCTTTCTCTTTTACCCAATTAGCAGCTGGAGAGCAAGGATAGGAATTGCAGGTACACCCAGATCTGTGGGCTGTGATTCCCCTTGGGCTTTGACTGTATGTCCTGGGCAAGTTGGCTGCAGTGTCTCACATGGCAGGAGCAACTCAGGTTGGTTGGTGTCTTTAAGTTGGTGTTAACTCCAGCTGCTGGCATTGTTTTCGTAGGGTGGTGACATCAAACGCGTGAACTTCAGTCAGTGTTACTTTTGCTGTGATGCCTCTTTTTACAAAGGGCTGCAGCAGCACTGTTGTTGATGTATTTTCATGTGGTAGACATTTCTTGGCCTATTCAGGCTGTCATTCATCTTGCACTGTTCAATATTAGGTAGCAAATGGATGTAGAAGAGCTCAAGCTGTTCTTTGAACTGAGTTTCAAAGGCTTGATGCAGGACTGTGTGCACCTCTTGGTCATTAGCCTGGGATTGAAGTAACTAATGGACTTAGGTGTTGAAGTGAGGCTGTCTGGTCTTCTCTCTCAGTTTGCTTTATCTCAGGAGTTCTGGATTTTGTTTTCATCCTTAAATTGGAGCTCTGAGGACCCCAAAGCAGCTGTTGTGCTCTGTGGGATGTAACACAGAGCCCGTGAGGTCTCTGTGGGGTCTGACATCCCCCCATTGGGGTGCAGCAGGGAGAGCAGCCTTGTAGTGGTGTTCTTGGGTCACTTTCCAAGTAACTCCAGTCATGCTTTGAATGTATTCTTCTGAACTACGAAGTTTTTCTTGGTGGAACTCCCTTCTTCCCCACTAAGAGCAGCTGTGATGTTCTGTGTTGTTGTTTTTTTTCTTCTTCGTTTTCACAATGGTTCCTCAAAGTAACAGTTTTCTCAAATACGTGGAAGTGAGGGGTTCAGAGGAATGTAGGCTTTCCTGTATTTTGTCTTCTATTTTCATACAAGAATAAAACATTCTTTCAATGAGACTACGACCTCTGTTTGTGCTCGTGGCACACAAAGTGGATGCTTCATTTCTGTGTGAACAGAAGGTGGGTGTTGCAATGCATCATTCTTTCTGCTGAAGAACAGTGGGGTCCTGGGGGCCTCAGTACCAGCAGAGCTACTGAGAATAGCTGAATTCCTTCAAATAAGGTGAAGCTGCTTTTGTGTAGCACCCTAAAATGCTGTATGCTTCAATTGCAGAAAACTGTTTGTGGGTGGCCTGGACTGGAGTACAACACAAGGTAAGCTATGTATTGTACAGTCATTGAGCCCGTGCTCTGTGCACAGACCCTCGCAGGCCATGCACAGACACATGGCTTGTTAACAGGCAGTGCCCTGTAGGAAAATCTGGTTGAGATTCTGCTGCCCTTTTCTGTTAATGGATAACATTTTCTGTACAGAGTTCAAATAGATGTACGTTGCTATTTTGCTTTCTAAATGTTCTACAAGTGTTTGATGTTTTTGTCAACTCAGAAGATTAAAAACTTTTTTTTAATGTTTCTTCACTGTGATACTACTCTTCTTTTGCATGAATGGAAATGTATGCTCTTTGTGTGGAGGGAGTAAAGTCTAATTGTCAGGAGATAAGCCTGAACTTGTTCAGCTCGTTGCTCACCCTGTGTCTCATAGTTGTGAACACAGCCTGGTAAAGTTAATATCTGGTTCTGTTTCATATGTACCTTTTTTTAACAGAAACTCTTCGTAGCTACTTCTCCCAGTATGGAGAGGTTGTAGACTGTGTAATAATGAAAGACAAAACAACCAACCAGTCTCGAGGATTTGGATTTGTCAAATTCAAAGATCCCAACTGTGTGGGAACAGTGCTGGCCAGCAGACCTCATACGTTAGATGGCCGAAATGTAAGTTGGCTTTGTTTTGTTTGGGGGCTTTTATTTTATTTGAGGCATTTTGTTGTTGTTTTTGTTGTTGTTCTCTGTTTTTTCCCAACTGTTTGCAGGCCTGTTCCAAATCCTGATGTCTTATTGCACACGAGGTGGTACCAAAGCTGCCTGGTTGTTGGCTTTAGTTACTGGTGCTGAGACAGACAGCTTTAACTGGGTGATCTGTGGCAGTTTGTAGAAGCAATGGGCAATAGCTTTTATCTAGGAGCTGGATGTCAGCAGTGCTGCGTTCACTTGCCATAAAAAATAACATTTTAGAATGATATTCCACACGCTAAGATCTGACCCAACTGGAATCTCTTCCAGATTGATCCAAAGCCATGTACACCCAGGGGGATGCAACCTGAAAGGACACGGCCAAAGGAAGGATGGGTAAGGACAGATGTGTGGTGCATCACTGCTGAGTTCACGTGGGTCACACTTCTGTTTTAAAACCAAGTGTCTGTAGGCAGACCTCAAGTGTAAATCCTTGTGAAACACACGTAGAGTGCTTTCTGGTCAGACTCCACATCCGTTGCAGTCGTTACCAAATGCTGTGTTAAGTTTGGGTTTGTGGGTTAGTATTTCCTTTAAGCTCCTTGCAGTCCTTTTGAAGGACTCACGTTAACCTCAAAAGAAGTGTCTGAAGTGCTCATAGGACTGGTGCTGCTTCCCAGCTCCCTTCACACCCTGCAGGCTGATCTGATCCTATAGAAAATGAGTAAATGGCCTCAAATATAATCCCTGTTTGTCATTTTCTGAAGAAGAGAGTGGGCTATAGCTGCCAGTACTGAACTTCTGAGCTCAGAACATGCAGCTGCTTCCCTTCAGTGAGTGTCACAGACTGGAAGCCTGGAGGTGGTCGTGTTGCAGTGTGAGATGGTAGAAGTCACAGCTTTGTCCTTCTGACGGATTTCTTTTTCCTCCTTGATTTAGCAGAAAGGATCCAGGAGTGATAACAATAAATCAAATAAAATTTTTGTTGGTGGGATTCCTCATAACTGTGGCGAGACTGAGCTCAGGGAATACTTCAAGAAATTCGGAGTGGTGAGTCATCCAGCATGATGGCAGTTATCTGTTGGTTGCAAGATGCTTTTTCTCTCCGCTGCCTTTTCTCAGATTTCATCAAGCTGTCAAATTTTGGGTTAATTTAGACAAACTGCTATAGGCACATATTGAAGCACTTTGCAATACAGTGTACTAAACGTTCATCATCTTGAAGTGTATCTTGCTATTTGTCAAAATCGATTGCTCTCATAAGAAACTTACTTTGCTTCTCCTGCCTCCTCTTGTTCATGTCTGCCTGATGCATTATTCCGTTTGCAAAGTGAGAAAACATTCCCGAGTTTAGATGACTTGAGAGTAATTATTTCTTTTCAATTGGTAGCTTGGACTTCAGTGGAAGTTTGGTGTTTTTTTTGTTTGTTTTGCAACGGCAAGTGAGCTTATGTGTGACATCCTTGTCTTCAAGTGGGCAGATCGATTGAATTTTGCAGCCTCCTGCCATTATTTTGTTAACATCACTTCTTTTAAAGCAGTGACTGCAATCAGCTGGGTTCTGCTGCCCCTGGAATATCCATTCCAGAGAGAAACTGCTGCCCATGTTAAGCATCAGGTTGTCATTCAGTCTGTAACCTCTAACCGAAATGAGTGTAACTTCTGACTATTTTCTAGTTAGTTTCACTTTCCCATTTATTGCTACTACTGTGGCCTCTTTCTTTTTAAGGTGGTAAATTGCTAAGCTCAATTACTAAACTCAGCTGTACAATTTTGGAATACTCAAAAGTTCCCTGAGTTGAATTTCATACCATGTCAGTGAATGGAAACTGGCCATCCCTGAGTGGCATTTAGTGTGGTCTGATTTTTCAGAAATTGCCTTTCTCTAAGCTTTCTTAGGATTTATTGGTTCTTTCTCAAGTGGCTGTTTATCAGCAGTACCACATTTAAGATGATCATTTTTAAAAAGCACAAAAGGCAGTGGCTAACAACCCTCCTTCTGGTGTGGAAGTCTGCACTAGACCTGTCACAGAAGCGGAGGGGTTTGTTCCACAGCTGTGGCACGTCATTTCTGAAGGCTCTTCCTCACAGCCTTTTGGCTTTCCAATTCTGACCTTGGGATGGCCTGGGAGATACAGGGCTATGGCCCTCCAAATCCAGAAGGCAACAGCTGCCAAGCATGCCTTTAAAAGTAAGTAGAAAAACGATAGCAGGGAATTTGGGCAGTCAGTGGAGCATTCTCAGTGAGGTGTCCTTGGAGAAGATGTTCTGTGTGTGGCCACAGAGTGAAGAGACAAAAGTGGGGTCTGATTGTTAGACATTGCACCTGCTTGGTAAATAAAACGACTGTGAAGGAGGTGATCTGGATGGGCTGGGGAAAAAACTGTGCCACCATCATGCCCCATTGTCCCACTGGGGTAAGTGTCAGCAGTTGGGGTCCACGTGCACTTCATTGTCTGCATTTCTGCATCTGAGAGCTTTAAGGGCAGTTCCTTTCACCTATTTGGTTACTGCTTTGGAAAGAATTGCCTTTTTGTTTCAAATTGTAGCTCATATTGATGCTTATTTTGAAAAAAAATATATACATCTTTGAAGTGTTTGAGCAGCTCCTAGTTCTTATTTTTGTACCCAAATACACAAACACTGAGCATCCATAACTGAGAGGTTTTGTGATGCTATTTAAAGCATCACCTTCCAGCTGATGCTCTGCAGCACACTGATAGGCAAGTAAGTAATTCAGAGAAGCTGTGCACATTTTTCAGTGTTTGAAGCTAAAGCTTCTTTTTATGTTGAGAGTGAAAACGTTTTAAAATGGAAGAAATAATCTTTCGGGAAGCCATGCTGAGGTGTGCTGAAAATCAGAAACCTTTGGGGTTTTTTATAGGCTGTGATTATAAACAGCACAGCAACCTTAATGCTAGATTAACATCCTAAGTGTGATGAGACCCCAGAAAGCCCAAATACTGCAGGGTTGTTTTTGTTTTTAGAACGGATGAATTCAGGCTTTTCTTAAGCTCCCATAAAGAGCAGTATTCCCAATTTGTTTGCGCTGTGGTGGGACAGACTGGTATTGATGGCTACATCAAGCATTTAATTGTGCTTTGTGGATAGAGTGTGGGAAAGCAGCCTATGGTAACTGTCTGTAACGCTCCCCTGGTAGCACAGTTAGTAGAATTTCCCTTCTCTCTTCCAGGTCACTGAAGTTGTAATGATCTATGACGCAGAGAAACAGAGGCCCCGAGGTAAAGGCTGATCTAGTTTGTCCTTGAAATTCCTTCATACTCTGCTATAGTCAGATGGCAAACTATTTCATACCATCAGAAAAGGTAGATTTTTTTTTTTTCTACGTTGCCTCAGGAAAAAGAATAATTCACTGGGCAAATATCGCTTTAATTGTAGACTCTTCATCTCCAGCTTTAGTTGGTATCTGTGCATTTAAAATCAGATGTTTCATGTTCATTTTCAGTTTCTGAGGGTTGTTTTTTTTTTTTTTGCTAGCTTTTGTTTGAATGAAATTTGATTCTTGAGCCACTGCTGTGGTTTAAGATGCTATAGGAGGAAAAGAAATGTCATCAGACCTTCCTCCCATTCCACACAAAGGGTTTGTTGGTGTGTAACTGCATGGGGGTGCTTTGGTTCAGAGTGCTTCTGAACATGATTTTGGGACATCATCCATCCATTACGTGCTTCACTTAAATGGCTTCACTTAAAATTCAAGCAAAGCAGTTCTTAGACTACATAAAACATTTTCCAAGTATATTTTTTTTGATTGGAATATATAGCCCTGTGTGCTGCACTGCATTTTTTTAATAACAGAAACAAAGTTTTGTCAGACTGTTTTAATCACGTTGGTAAGATTTGGTCAAAATATGAAGCAGTCTTCATGTCATCCACCTTCCATTGCATCTGTTGTCTGTTTTGACTCTCGAGAGGCAATATTTCCAATCAGTGAAGCTTAGTTGCACTTAACCACCTAGTAGCATGTTGTACATGCTGGAGAATAGTTTGCCATCTGAACTTTCATTTCTCCTCTGACTCATTATTAAGAAATATATTCTTCACTTTGTATTTATTAAGCTGTTAAGTCGTAGTTTTATTTTTAATTTAGACATACATCCTTAGTGACATATTTAAGTGTTTCATAGTAAAATATGGTAATGTTAAGTAAGTTCTTTTTTTCCTTTTCTCTGTGAATTGTTTGACTGTGATTAACGATATCTCTTTAGATTTCTTCTCTCTAGGTGATAATTTATCACAGAGGTACAGGCCAGTTCCACAGTCAGAGGAGGGACGGGCTTTGTCTTTTATTGGAGTGTAAACGAAGTTTCAATATATTTGTGTTTTTTGTTTGTTTTCCTGCCTTAGCTATCTCAATCTTCTTTCAACAGATGACTTCTATTTAAGCAGAGCATAAATTCATCCATTAATATGCTTTAGAGCATCTAATGTCAAATAGAGGAAGCAGCGGAGACCAAGTCAGGGGCAGCAGGGTGTAACTTGTGGCTGAAGTTTTGAGCTATTTCAGCAGCTGCTGTATCCTCTATCTCTCTGTGATTTCTATCCCAGCCTTGCTGCCTCTGAGCAAAAGGTACTAAACCATGCCTGGCCTAGATTGATCCTGGTCTGCATTAATGGCTTCTCTGCTTAGAGCTATACTTAAATAAATAAAAACTACCAGGAGGCTTCTGGATCGTTGAAGAGGCTGTGGCTAAAAGCAGAAATGGCAGATCTGAAAACCTATCTGTCTCCATGCCGTGTGCAGAATACTTTCTCTTTAATTCATCGGGCTTCTTAAAATGGTGTTCTTGAACCACACCGCTTTGGCTTTCATTTTTGTTCTCCTAAATTCCTTTTATGTAGCGTGGTAACTAACTCCAGAAATGGCCTTGTTAATCCCTTGGGGAAAAGCTCCTCCTTTGTGTTGGAGGCTCCTGACCATGCATCCCACAACACGTTTCCTCTTGCTTTCTCTTTCTGATCCGCATTCTGTTGTACAGTGCTGTTCAGTCTCTCTGCTTGTCCTTTTAACATGAGACCTAAATCACTATATAAAACTTTAAAAGCCCCCTGTGCTACCATCGTCTCCTTGTATCATTCTTTTACCTTCCTTCCATTTACCATCCTTGCATTTTGAGTAGATCCCTTCCTGCAGGCCATTTTTCTAGCCTGCTGGTAGAAGGACAGACAAATTACCCCCTGCTGCTAATCCTCACAGCACTCCTCTGCCTTCAGCCTCTCAGAGGAATGCTGGAAACCAGCTTCTCAGTGTCAGAGCTCTGTGATACCCTTGAGGAGCTGGTTGTGTGTCTTCAGGTATCCGAGTAATCTCTGCTCCCTTGCATTCCCTACCACTCCTGGTTAGCTCTTCTGCAAGCAGTGCTCATCAGAATTCTTTGCAGAGTCCCCAGCACAAGCACAGCCAGCCTCGTTACATCTGAAATGAAATAGTGCCTTTGTTGCAGTCCCTGCTTCTCATGCTTTCTATTCTCTGCTAAACCAACAACTGCGAAGCAATTTACAGGTTCTTGCTGTGTTCTCTTCCACTTGGCTGCAGAACAGCCTCGTTGCTCTGTTTGGTAGTCCACTTGGATTCCTGCTAAGTGCAAAGAGTTTCTCTCGTCTTCGGTGATGTCTTGGCCTTTGAAAAATGAAGCGACTTTGTCGCTTTTGCTCTCCATAAAATCCCACGTTCTTGGAATTTTGCCGTGTGTTGTATTCTGGTTTCTTCATGTTTCCTTATTTTATGACCTTTGGTCCTTTTAAAATGTTTTTTCCCCCCCTTTTTCTCTCCCGACTTCATCCCGCTGCATCCCACATCTCAATCTATTGCTCTCCTTCAGCCTTCTCAGAGTGAAGCTAAGAGAGCAGCCTGCCTATATAGACAGTACCCATCACTTCTCTTTCTCATGCCTTTCAAAATGAAGGCAGCAATACTAAATGTGTGATTTAAATACAGCTACTTTCCTTTTGGCTCTGATCTGCAGATTTTAACCCCAGACAAATATATTGTGATGAAATGCTGCTCTCGTTTCGAGGCTGCTTTCATCACAGCTCAGCCAAACTTCGTTTATACTGCCAGTCTCTTGTGTGTGGGAAATGCTAAGTTCTTTTATTTTACTTTTATTTAAGTGATGTCTTTTGCTCTTGTTGCTGACAGCAGAATTTGACCTGCTGGACTCTATTTTGGCCTGTATCTTTGTGTATTTTTTTTATATATATATAAACTTTCTCTACAATAGGCCTCTTTGGGCTTACCCAACCCAGTTGGATAAGCTTAGAGAGACACTAACTGTTATAGATACTGTATCTCTGTTTAACGCTTTAGAGCAATATATGGCTGCTGTCAGCACTAGCTGCAAAGCAAAATGCAAACCAAGGGGGAAATCTTGGGTTTCAGAAAAGCAAAAATGCATCCATGTTCCATATGCTTTTGATGCTGCACCTCGTTTTTCTTTCTAATTTTATTGCTCTACCCTTAGCTAATCTAAAGAATGGCACAATTTATGTACTGCATGTGTTCTTATCTTTCCTGGGATTTGGTTGTTACACCAGCCATGAGTGGTTGATGGCATGAACCAGCCTCTGTGTTCTGTGAGATTAACCACCATTTTGCCACTCTCTCGGCAGTGTCAGCAGCTCCAACCTGAGAGCAGCGGTTCTCAAAGTGTAACCTCAGAAAGTGATTCTGACCTGGGTTTTTGCCTCATTTCCTGCGTGTTTTACTGTCCCTTATGGCCTTTTAAGTAGCTGCTGGATTCAGCTGAGCTGCCAACATCAAGGGCTATGGTCAGATAAAAGGGAGCGAGTCACCCCTGGGGATCTGGAGCAGTCAGCAGCAGTGCTGTGAGCAAAAAGAGGGACTGAGAAATACTGCATGGATATCCGAGAGCAAAGCAGCAGGAAATGTAAGAAATAAAATAGACTGAGACATGACTACAAGTATGACATTCCGTATAAGCAACACTGCTTTAGTTATCAGGGGATGCCATGTTTGGAAGGAGTCTTGTCTATTAAGTGCTTTCTCTTAGATATGGAAAGAAAAAAAAAACCAAACAAACCAGAAAACAGAACTTGAGAACCTCTGATCTAGGTTGTTAGTTTCTGAAGCTTTTCATTCATCCATGGAGTGGTAAAATCGTTTTTCATGCTTTAACAGCTACATTTCAAAGATGACTTTCTTATTTTCCACGGAAAATATTTCCTAACTGGAAGAGTGGGATAAGGGATGGGAGGAAGTGGCTTTGCAGCTTTGGGGTGCAGGGGCAGAATAGGTTTTTTTCTGGGATTCTAGTCTCAATCAGAGGTAGGAGAGGCAAATTGCTTGACTTCTGATTCTCTGTCCCACAAGCACTTCATTCTAACTCTTGTGGCACAGTTACACTTATGACTATACTAGCACTTTTTTTTCCATTTCCTCATAGGTAGGTTAGGAATAAAACCAAGTTCAGAAGTTAGCTTAATTTGTAAGTTGCATGTGTGAAAGCAAGCTGAGGCATTAATTGCCTTGCTACAAGAAATATCCATTGCAGTTTTCTCAAACTTGACTTCTTTTTTTTTTTGTTGAAAATTTAACACAAGTCTTGGTTATCTGAAACCCCTGCTTGAACCCTTGGTCCGCCCCTAATACTGTTCATCATCCTGTTTTGTGTCACAACACCCTGCTACCTTGATTCACTCTTCGTCGTTGGCTAGGTTTTGGATTTATTACTTTCGAGGACGAACAATCAGTGGACCAGGCTGTCAACATGCATTTTCACGACATCATGGGCAAAAAAGTGTGTAGTTGTAGTTTTATTTTACCTTAAGAAAGAACCAAGTCTTGGGCAACTAGCAATTTCACTGGTGAGCAGAACTCTAGTTAAGGATTCAGTTAGATGGGGGAGCGTGCAAGTCCAAATTCAAGGCTTTATCCATGAAGGTGGGGAAAGTCTGAGTTTGCTTAAGCAGCTGAGAGAGGCAGTTAGCGTGTGGCTTAGCCCTCAGAAGGGCATAGATCCTGAAAGCCTGAGAACTGAGCTGGGGAGGGGGGTCTTGGTGTTTTTTTTTTGTTGGGTAAGGCCTTGTGCTACAGACCTGGAGGGGTGTGCTGGCTGGATGTCACTTACACTGGGTTGGACTGCTGAGTGCTGCTAAAGCACTGCTTTGCTTCCTGGGAGCAAGGGTAGAAGTCAGTTGTTTTCATCTATTGGAAAACCAGAATCCCAATGAAATCTGAGTTGTTCAAGGCTTGGTTTAAGATACCACTCCTTCAGATGTGTATTTGATTCTCCAATTTTGAGATGGCGTGATGTGAGCACAATTGCCTGTAATCTTAAACTAAAAAGCCCCCTCCAAAAAAAAACCCAACCCAAACAAAAAGAACCACACAAAACATCATGAAGGATTGGTTTTTTAATAAATTGGGTCACTTACTGTGAAACTTTGGTACAAACCCACGTACTCTATATAGTATTTAATCACAATGCAGTTAAGTGACCTCTGGTTGTTTCATCTTCATACTGTGTTGTCAGCAAATGGATGTTTGATAGGGAGGGATCTTTTATGCCTGCTTTGAAGTCACTCAGCAAGGAGCATGCTTGTACTTGTGGGGAAAAAGAAAATGAAAAAGCAAAGCAAATTGTTGCAGGGTACCCAGGTTTTTTATATAGGGAAAATCATAGCTTCTGAAAGGGAATTTAACCCCGAGGAATCTCAGTAAGGTTCAAGTCCTCGCAGCTTTTCTCTGCATCCACAGTTTTTAAAGGAAACATTAGAACTGCTGGCCTTAAAATGAAGATGTTTCAAGGACACCCAAGGAGAGGGTCACTCACCTTAAATTACTTTCAGAAATTTGGCATTGTCTTCCAAAGCCTTTCTATATGCTGCTATTTCATAAATATTATCTAGCTAGCTGGGAACCCATTATTGCACATCAGTGGAATTTTACCTGCTTAATTTTGCAGTGCACAGTGCTTTTTATTCCTGTGAACTTGTTTTGGTTTTAGAGGTGGGCAGATCTCCTAATTAATGCAATTAAGCAAGGAAAGTAAGCAAGGAAAGAAGCGTGCTTGTGTAAGAAGAGCACTGGTACGTGTTCTTGATTGCTGGCATTCTCCTCCAGTGAGAGGCCCAGCACTCCCACGTGGGAGCAGAAGCACTGAGTTGATGTCTGCAGGTACGTGTCTGGACATCACACATCCTCTGATCTTCCCTTGCACTGCAGTGAGAGGTGACAGCACAGCAGCAGGCTGTGAGCACAGAACAAAGGGCACTTCATCTGCTGCCGCCTGCAGGAAGGGAAGGAGAGCCCTGCGTGAGCCTTCCAGAGTCTGCACTGCCAGTTTGCAGGACGTGATCATGGCTCATTCAGATTTCTCCTTTGTTTCTCAAACTGTTTCGTTCTGAAAGTCAAATAATCGGTTTTATGCATATTTTTCCTTTCGGTGACATAAATGGGAATGCCTCACTTAGTGGTGTAACTTTAAGCAGGCAGATTTTAGCTTCAGAATGTTGTACAAAGATTTTTTTCAGTCCTCAGTTTGGCAGTTCTCTGCTTCCAAATGAGCACTGAAAAATTAATGGAATTCTCCCATGTAGATAAAGGAGCAGCAGATACTCCCTTCCCTTCATTGACTAATAATGCCTGCTTTAAAAAACACTATCTCCCTCTTTCTGGTAATTAAAAAGGTATTGCTGAAATGAATCCATATGTTGTTGAAAGGAAAAAAGAGGAAAAAAAAAAAAAGATTAAAATTGCAAGAAGGACTCTGCTTTTGTAAGCAATAACTGAATTCCCTCAGGGCAAATGTGTTAAGACTCATTAATTTGAGCCCTTTGAAAAATTCCCTTGGTTCCTCTCTGGAAGGGCCTTCAGCTGACAGAGATTTGGTTACTGTCATGTGTGATGTCCCTGGGGCACCGGGGGGGCTGGGGGTGGGGGCTTTGTCCTTGCCTTGTGCCTATTTCCTGTTTGTTCTCTGACATAAATGGTTTTTAAGACATGGCAGGAAGAATTCTGAATACTTTATTTTCCATACTACTCAGGCCCATTGATGATTGAGATTTATTTCCTTTGTACTCTGGCACCCATTAAAATTAATCATAAAAAAAGTATATTAAAAAAAAAAAAGGCTTTAATTCAGCATGCATGAGTGCTGAGAGGGTTTCATTAAATCAGAAACTGGATTTTTTTTGAGAGAGGGAGAGGTTTATGTTGAATGTGCAGCTTATTTTAAGTAGGTCAGATGCACTTATGGAACACTAGGACACTTTATCTTTGAATAAAATAAGTTAAGCACTGTGGCTTGCTAATTTTAAGAACAGGAGGGCTTTTGTCACTGACTTAACACAGTATGAAGATTTGCTTCTTATTGACTCAACTGTCCATTTTTATTACTTGCATGTTTGTTTACTTTTTTGTTAGATGTAATGTAAGATTCTCTTATCACATCCATTCCCTCTGACATTGTTTGAGTTAATTGAGATTCTTTAAGCGTTAGCCTGGGGAAGGTAAGTCTTTATCTTCCATTAGACATTTAAATAAATTCTTAAGTTTAAAAAAAAAAAAAAAAGAAAAAAAAAGAAAAAAAAAAAGAAAAAAGAAAAAAAAAAGAAACCAGAACCAAACGTGTGTTTCTCAGGTATGAGCAGAACTGAAATTGTAGTTAGACGGGGTGGGTTTAAACTGTAACTTTGAAATGAACCCCAAACACTTGCAATGGTTAAAGCATTAGTACCCTTTTTCAGAGTGCACTCTTTACTCCAAGTTGTTTTTTTTCCTGGAAATTCCACCTTCTAACTCCTGTCTTAAATGTTCAAGTAGCCTCTGAATAGTTGAAAACACGATGCCTTTATAAGTGAAGAGTCGTTGTAAGAGGGTACTGCTGTTTTAAGGTTAAAGCAAATGAATATTGTACAACGATGAAACATAAATGATTTGTAGGATGTGTTTTGCTTGAAATACCTCAACAGTAGGACTTAAATTGTCTTACCATCACGTATATTGTACCTGAGAAACATTTTAAATTACTGGCCTTAAGTTTAATAATTAAGTACTTAGACATAAGTCGTAAGATGCTAAGTGTAGTCTTAAGTGTAATTAAGGGTGTGTGTGAAGGGAAGGGGGGTATCCTAACCTGCACCATCTCTCCTAAATGGCAACTCTGTTTGTTTAGGTGGAGGTGAAACGTGCAGAACCTCGTGATAGCAAAAGCCAAACTCCAGGGCCCCCCGGTGCCAGTCAGTGGGGAAGCAGGATCATGCCAAGCGCTGCCAATGGCTGGGCAGGTCAGCCCCCTCCGACCTGGCAACAAGGTTATGGCCCTCAAGGTACTTCCTTAAACGTCTCAGGATGGCTGCTGGGAGAGAATCTTGTCTTTAAGGCCTTCTGGTAATCTGGTATATCTGGCAAGTGTCAGAATTTCCAGCTTTATCGATGTTATTTCTGTGCTGGATTGTCGATAGCAGAGCAGAAGCTCTGTGTGTCAGTCCTGTTTTCTTCTTCTCCCCCAAACACCTTGCAGGGTAGGACAGAAGGCAGTGGGCTGTGCAGAGCCCACCGTGCTCCAGGCAGTCCTTTGCCTGTTCTGTTTGGTTCCACCTGTCCTGAAGTCAGATCCGTGTGCTTTGTGTTAATGTGGAGAAGGTGCTGAGGAAGCTGAGCAGCTCCAACTCCAGCTGTGGGAACGTGACCTGCCTGAGACTCAGATGAAAACTCAGTTGAAATCCAGGTTTTCAAGGATGAGGCAGTTCCAGAGGAAGTTAGAAGTAAAATTTGAAAGGGATAAGAGAAAAACAGATGGCCTTGTCTCTGGGTTTTATTGCTTAATGTAGCCTAGAAAAATAACAAGCAGCTCTGGGGCTAGCAGTGGTGCAAGAGAGCACTTACTGCTTATAATGGTCTTGATTTAGCTTGAACCCTTGAGGGCTGAGAGGAGCAGCCATGTGTTTTGGTTTTGATGGCTGTAACCCCCTCAAGATTTTGAAGATGGGATAAATATGCTGAGTTCATCCAAAGACAGTTTTGATAACTTAGGGAGAAATGCAGTGGTATAATTGAGTTGCATTTGACAGAACAGATCTTGCTTTCTCTGATATATGAGAAATTTTCACCTGGGGGGTTAAAGGAAGTAACAGTGCTTCATCTATTGCTACAATAGATGATACCTCAGTGGAAGGATTGCCTGTTTCCCCATGGTGCTTATTAACTTGAAAGCTGCAGCTGAGGCTTTGACGTTCTGCACAGATGTGCTAATCTGCAACTGCACAAATTGAGAAACTAGATTAGTTTCAATGTGGTTATTTGTAGGGAAAATTATATCTGATCTACTGGAAAGATTAGTGTAAAACATAATTGCATTTATCTTTCTAAATGCTGCAGCGAATGGGGAAGATGGTGTTTTTATGGTTCAAAAACTTGAAGAATAAATAGGATGAAGCTGAAAATGTATTAAATATACTTTGGATGTGCAGTCTGCTGTGATTCTGTGTTTGGGTTTTTATACTGGTACGGATGCTTGGTGTGCTCACAGTTCTTGAGCTCTCCATCTGATTTGAGCTCGAAGGCTGCTGGGTGTTTCTCCATTATTTGCTGAATGATTCAGAGCCTTTTGAATTTTTCTTGGCCCATAAAACATAGATCCATAAGGGACGCTGGGAGGATATCCAGTCTATTCCAGAGCCTAGAGCAAGATTAGCTTTCTCTGAATGTGTCCTTTTTCATAGTATACAGCTGCAGTAAATTGCTTCTTCTGCTTTGTTTTAGGGATGTGGGTGCCAGCTGGACAGGCAATTGGTAAGTACATTACATGGGTCTGATCTTAACAGAAGAATCCTGAGGTGGGGGTGTGGTTTCTTTAAGAACCCACGGCGATTTGTGGATTTCTGTAATATTTAACAGCCTGCACGTTTAAAAGCTTGGTTTAATTTGACCTGAAGGAACGAAGGAGAAGACAGTGTGTTTGTAACAAACCAGTAATGGGAGCTGACGTGCATCCTGATGTTGCCAACCACGTTAATTTGCTATCAAAGAATTACATTCTAAAATGCAATTATTTATGGTAGAGATACTTGGAGGAGGAGAGCTAGTATTGCTCACAGTAAGAATTCAAGGAGGGCTGATGGGGCTGAAATTGATCCAACAGCTTCACCCCCCCCATCTACAGAATGCTGACTCAAACAGCAGCTTTTCCCTGTTGATCCACTTCAGCTCCTCGTTTCTTTTCATTTTCCAGGTGGATATGGACCACCTCCTCCAGGAAGAGGAGCTCCCCCACCACCTCCTCCGTTTGCCTCATATATTGTTTCTACACCTCCAGGAGGATTTCCACCTCCACAAGGATTCCCACAGGGCTACGGCACCCCTCCACCATTTAGTAAGTGCCCTGCAGCAGCCTCAGCACCAAATTCAGTCCCGAATTTTTGCTCATCTTTCTCTGGACGTCTTAAAAACTGTGTTTAGATGGGGTTTTTTTTGCCTAGATTGTGTATTTTGGGCTATAATCAACCATAAGTCTTTGTCAGTTAGTTTGGTTACTGTTTTTTGGTGATGTAATAGTTTACATTCTCCTGTTTAAAGCTGTGTTGCTAAACAGATTGAGGTTTATTGCATACCCCTATTACAACGTCTGTGAGAAAACTGAAGAGATTATTGTGCAGTGGTGTGGGCTGGACACAGGCTGGGATTTCTAGAGAAGCTTAAGGAATTAAGGTCACAAGTGACATTGGAAATGTAAATAGGATTAGAGCATTTGTGCCCTCAGGCCACCTCTTGAGAAGCCCAGTCACAAACCTGGTTTAAAAATGATGGAGAATACCACACGGCTACCCACAGTGCCTTATTCTCCAATGAAAAAACCACTTGTTTGGGATTTTTTTTTCCCCTCCTAAGATCTTGAGTAATACAGTTTCCTCCTTGTATCCTTGCATGTGCACGCAAGCATACAGAACTTGTTGTCAAGTCCTGTTTTGTTACATTCTCTCTGCTGGTTGATGATGTGGCTGTAGTCTTCCTTTGGGGTGAGACTTTTTGTGTTAGAAGGTAAGTTGCTGGGACCTTTTACCTACAGCGGTGGCCTGAGATGGGAGTGAATTACTGCATGTCCAGCTACACTTAGCAAACATTTTTACTTTAATAGTAGACTTGCAAGTATTTAGAGGGAGGAAAAAGCAACTGTATTATACTCCAAAGCCGTGTGAGAAGTCAGAGTGGTGTTTACCTGTCGTCACATATATTGCACTCTGCTCGTGTTTCAGCTTTTGGTTATGGTGCCCCTCCTCCTCCACCTGACCAGTTTGCCCCACCTGGAGTACCCCCTCCACCTGCCACTCCAGGGGCAGCACCACTAGCTTTTCCTCCACCACCACCGCCATCTCAGGCAACTCAGGACATGAGCAAACCCCCAACTGCTCAGCCAGAATTCCCTTACAGTCAATTTGGTAAGTAACTGCACGTGAAATGAACTCAGCTCGATCCTTCTCCTTCCCCTTCCTGATTTTTCTTTTCTACTTGGGTAGATTGTCAGCATTGAGAAACTGTTTGCTAACACTGACAGCACTTCTCTCAAGGGTGGACGTGCCAGCTGCCAGCTCTCAAGTGGTCCTTAAACCATCTGGTCTTCCAGCCAGCAGGAGTTTTCTTAACCAGCTCTGGCCATTGCGTGTGTCCTGCAAAGTGGTCTTCAGAGATGTGTGCACTGATAGGATACGTCCCTCATTTACACTGAGCTTGAATCTGTAGTTAAAACTTTTCTCTAATAGCTTCATGTAGCTTGTAGTCAGCTGTTTTGTTTAACCGACTTTGAGAGGTTGGAGAAAGACGTGAGTAAGAGTAGTGTCGAGAGGCAAGGGTATTAAAATCCAGGCTGTGTGCTTTTTACTCCCATCCTTGTCCCTCTCCTGTCTGTCAGGAGTTGTGGTTCTGTCAGGAGCACATAATGCTTAGACCATTTTTTGTGCTCTGCAAGTAACTGTTGGGGGTAGCTGATAAAGATGCTGATAGAACATTTTCAGGCAGTCAGATTGTATTATCAAACATAAAAAGACAGATAGGCATTTGTGCTCCTGATTAAAGTGTTCCTGTCTGTGGAAACGAGACTTCTCATACTGCTTTTCCACTCAGTCCCACCTGAGCAGTGTTGTCCCTAAGACCTATCTGTGGCACAGACATTTTACTGAGGACATTGTAATTGGTCATCTTACACTTCTCAGGTTGACTTTTTGCAGTAGGCCTGTGGATTAAGATTACTGTCCCCAAAGGAGGATTAGCTTTCCAGGTGCACTGGTAAAGCAAGCAGATATTCTCTTGTTGCTGAGCTTGAAAAGTCTGTAACAAGCACAGTTGCTGTCATAGAAAGCTTTGTCCTTGTGACTCAAGAGGAAGTGGGTTTTTTTGGTCTTGCTACAGCTTCTTTGCAGATTGTTTTTGAATGGGGGTAGACCGTGCTAAATAAAATACAAAGGCATGTTTAATTTCTGCTCAGTGGGGTCTGGGAAGAATCTGTATTCCAACATGATGGAAAATTGGGCAGGTTCCTCTATTGGGTGTGCAGTGCCACTTGCCTCTTGTGTATTCTAGGAAGTTTTTCAGCCTGAAGTCTCTTAGGAGCACAACTAGCAGAGGTAGAGGTATTTCCTGTGCTGTTGTACAACAGAATCATCCACCTGTTCATAAAGCTGTGTAATATCTTCTGAATTTTTTTTACAGAAGCTTCAGGTCTCGATGTGTTTGCAAATTAGTTAGCAGCATTGCTGTACAGTGGGCAGTCTGGCTGATCTGCATGTATTTACGTTAATGCATAAGGCTTATGGGCTTTAAGGAGGCACTGAGTTACCTAATCATTGTGGCATTTTCAGATTTGTCCCAGCATTGACAACATCTTAAATGCTGCTATGTTTACAGCTGGGATGAATGTAAACACTGGTAAATTAAATGCTAATTTGGGTGTGCCTCCCTCACCCTGCAGAATGATGTCTGTGCAGGGCTGCCTTGGGGTTCGTCACCCTGCTCTCCTCATTTCTTACTAGGGCTGGGTTCCTATTCTCAAGACCCTTCAGGCTACGCGCCAATACTTTGTTTTCACTCTTATGGTCAGGCTGAGCAGTGAGAGACATAGGTAGGTGGTTCCTATTTACAACCCATGCTGTTGATGTATCTGCCTCGGGGAAATTAACTTGTGTTTCTTGCAGGGTCTCTTCTGAGCGGGTGGGGGGAACAATATTGCTCAAATGTTTCCTTGTGCAAGCAGGGACAGAACAGTTCTGTGTGTTCATTAGCTGGCTGAAGTAAGAACTCGTGACCTAAGTGGTGATAAGTGATGCTGCTGACCACTTCCCAAGCTGCTGCACTGACAAGGCTTTATCCTTTATAACCGAACTGAGCTCAGCTATCATAAGCAAGAGATTAAAACCATAATGGGTGGCACAGCTCATTTAGAAAGCAGAGCCTTCTGAAAGGGCAGGTGAGCTGTGTGTTTCGCTGCGAGCTTCTGCTGCAAGCTGAGAGCTGCAGCAGGAACAGAGGAAGTGAGAAAGGACAGTATGTACTAAAATGCCTGGCTGTTAGCTCTGTGCTGTGCCTTTGTGATAAACAAATAGAGAGCTGTGGTTTTCTCACCCTGAATGCTGTAGCACTGCACTGGATAGTGAGATTCTTTCTGAGCCTCACCCCTTGGCAAACAATGGTATTTTTGGTAGTCTGCTTATCTTTGTGTGGAGGAAGGAAAAAAAAAAAAAAAACGAGACTGGATTAGCATTTTGAGTTAATAGAAGCCTTGTGGTAGACATGTTTTAAGTCTCATTAGTGGTAGCAAGTCCTGAGAGACAGGCAGAGCTTGAAATTGAAATGCTGAAGACATGCTAAGAGACTTTGTTTTGGATTAAGAGAGTTAAACCTGCTTTAAGCCTGCACAGGGAGAGGCAGAACTGCAGAAATACACTGAGTAATTAGGGTTCTTAATACCCTCTTTTATAGCAGAGGCTTACACTGATGCTGCTGTTATGATTAAGAGTTGTATTTAATTAAGGAAACTTTTATTACATTTCTTCATTTCTCAGTGTTCTTAATTCGCATCTTTTTGCTTCTCATATTAGCAGCAAGAATTCCAGCAGTTCTTTCATCTTCACCCTTTCTCTCCATCCCCAAATTCTGGCAGGTCTGAATCTTTCCTTTGGTGTGGTGCTGCTGCAGAGCAGGGGGCTGAGGAAGGACAGAGTGAATGTTAACTTGCAGTGTGCTGGATTAACACTGCTGTCAGACTTAAAGCTAACTGAGCTCTGCTGTGGTCATTGCCTTTGGGGATGTGTGAGAGAAGGGCTGTGGAGTTATTTATTGTTACTTACCTTTAGCTGAGATAGAAGTGTTCCCCACCATCTGCAGCAGCACTGGGGGGGGGGATGTGGGGTCAGGCTTCAAAGTGGAACTTTGTTGGTTTTGAATTTAAAACAGATATGAATTTAAAACAGCCAACAGGCTGACCTCTGAGTTTTAGGGGAAGTGTGTCAGCTCTGTTATAAAGCTGAGGTACCAGAAAGATTTCCTTGCTGCATCTTCAGCCCTGCTGCACCTGGCAGTGCTGGCCAAAAACACAAATCCCTCCAGGATGACAGCCTACCAGCAGGCTGCTTCATGTGTCTGAGCAGCAGGAATGTGACAGCTTTAGCTACTAGCCTGGGTAAGATGACCTCAAAAACGTGCCATTTCTACATACCTGTTCAGTTCTGCTTTTAACCTAGCTAGTCTGTATCATAAGGTAGAACACTTCAGGAACTGAAAGCAGCTGTGTCTCTGAAGTTAGATCGAGGTGTTTGTGTTGCAGGCACTGCATGGGGAGAAGGGAACAGCATCAGGCTTTTAATTTGCACCTCTGCTGCTCTGTTTCTGTGTGAACAATACGGAAGCTTACTCTGCTGCCTTTTTCCCCTTCTCCCCAGGGTATGGACAAGACTTGAGTGGTTTTGGACAAGGTTTCTCTGATCCCAGCCAGCAGCCCCCTCCCTACGGAGGCCCCTCGGTGCAGCCATCCAGTGGTCCACCTGCAGGAGGAAGTGGTTTTGGACGAGGACAGAACCATAACGTGCAAGGATTCCACCCCTACAGGCGCTAGCGTGTGCTGGCAATCAGGGAATTCTGCCCACACGGGATGCCTGGCACCAGCAGGACCCAGGGATCCCAGACTTCTGAACTTGTGACAATCACATACTTGATGGAAGAAAAACCTAACAACATTTTTTTTTGGGGGGTGGGGGAGATGGCTTCTGAAGGCAAAGCTGTGGGTGTTTGGACTGCAGTTTTTAAATATTTTCCTTTCTCTAACCCATCAGCACAAATAAAGAAAATGTCACTGGTTCAAACTACAGGGTTTTAAAAATGTCTTCAGCTTTAATTCAAAACTTCAGGTTTCTTTTTTTTTTTTTTGAAATTATTTTTTCCTGAGCCTTTGTTTTACCGTATATTGTAAACTTTTATGTTTAAAAGAAAAAAAAAATATATACATTTACAGATTGTGAAATTTTTAAGAGAAATTTTCTACTATGTATGCTGGCTTATTTTTTAATTTAAAACAGGGTTTCCGTTAGCACTGTTGGAGGTGAGGGTGAGCTGCAGCTCCCTCACTGCTGACATCAGCGGTGGAGCGGATGGGTCAGAAACTCTGGGAGTTTAAAAAAAAAAAAAAAGAAAGAAATCTACTGAGTGTATTTTGCATTTGTTACCTGGTGGTGTCGAGCTGGTAACAAGGCAGGTGCAGACTTGTTGATGCACAGAGTCACTTAACGAAGTGCAGCGTTGGATCTGTGCTTCAAACTCTTTCGAATCCTCTGTGGATTTCATTAGGGGTTAACGGAGGCCTTGTTAAGATGTAGATTTCCCTCAGGCAAAAGGTTTAGGTGCATTTTGCACTAACCAGTGATTACCCCTGGTTTGAATAAAGAGAAGTACATTTGGATTAGAAACACAAGCCTGTCTCCATTTTTTTTTTTTCTTTTTTACAAAAAGCTTTCTTGTGAATTTGTGTTTTCATGAGAAATCAATTGGCAGTCTTGAAAATCATGTCTCAACATCAGCATTACAGGCTTATGCTGTGCCTCACTGGACCGTTCAGCTCCCAGCAGCAGAATGTGGTCTGTAGTGACTCGTGCTGCTCAGCTTTTACCACCCAGCTCATCAGAGGAGCAGCTGTGCTGGTGAGGAGCTGCGTGGCACTGCCTGGTTAGCTTGTAGAGTGCAAAGAGCTGCACTGGCTGGCACCTGGATTGGACTGACCTCAGCAACGTGCTGCCTCAGGTCCCCAGAACGGCTGGCTTGCATGTTTGTCAGAGCTGTGCATGGCTCTGGGGGTGTTTGCTCACTTTGCATGCTGGTTTGTGTTGATGGGCGTTGAATGCTGCTGCGTTCTGACCTTGAATCCGACAGGTTGGTTCAGCTCCAGGAAAACGCCTTTCATCTCTGCTTTGTCCTCTTGGGAAATTGGGAGATAACTTTGAACTGATTTCTTAGAGCTGACTCTGATGCCGTGCTCTTTATTTCTGTGTGCTCTCCATACCTCTGATGGATGGTTGCATTCAGGAAACCTTTGGCTGCGTGCCTGCAGCTGCTGAGACCGGCGCAAAGTGGGTTTCCAGGCAGGCTCAGCTCCCTGCCCAGTTGCTCTTCGTTTGGGAGTTAAATACGTGGATTCAGCATCTGCAGGGCAACAGCCACAAGCTGCAGCTCTGCAGCCCACGGCTGCTTCCTCCACTGGGTGGAACAGCACGGAGCTGGGATGCGCTGGGTTGCCCTGGCTTTGAGTTGAGAGGTTTCTGTAGCTGTTTGAATCGTCCCAGTCCCACTTGCTGCGAATCCCAGCAGCTCAGCTCTGGTTCCACGAGCACAAAGGCTGCGATGCTCACAAGTCAGAGCAGCTCCGGTGGCTGCACGTGTGCAGCTCAGCTCCCTGCTCTGCCTTCAGTGCTGGGACTGCTTCGACTGCTACACCCTGAATAACGGGATAACGCAAACCGCGGCTCTTCTAAGAGGCGCGGGATGGAAGCAGACCCGCAGTCGTTGCTCTGCTTCCCAGCTTCTCTCGGATAACAGCGTCGGAACGCAAATGCTGAGCGCTGCCCAGACCCGACTCCAGATTAGAGTCAACCACAACGTCCTCTCGTGGCTGCCCAGAAAGGAGCAGCGTGAAGATGAGCCCGCACGTGTCGCACCTCGAGGAGGCTGCCGGGGCTCCATGGCAGCAGCTGCCCAGCCCTGCCTGCCCTTGCCTGAACGCCCCTCCCAAGGGAAGCACCGCACCGGAAAGCAGCAGCAGACGAAGATCCGTGACTGGGAGCCGAAGGCCGCTGCCTGGATGGAGGGAATGGGGGCAGACGGACGCCCGCAGCCCGACCCACGTGGCCGCAGCAGCAGGGCGCAGTGACTCGGGCTGTTGGCTCCCACCGTGGGCAAGCGGGCAAGGAACAGTTTCACAGTGCCACCCACCGGAATGTGTCACAAACCCACGTTTCTGCTGCTGGACGGCCGCTCTCACCCTCGGGCTCCGTCTCCTCCTCATCCTCCCGCCTGCCTTAAACCCCCCCGTGCTGCTGCCGCACCCCCACGCTGCCCCGCGTCCCTCCGCTTCTGCCGGGCGCGGCCCCTTTAAGGGCAGTGAGGGCGGAAGCGCCGAGCGGGGCGGGGCTCGGTGCACTTCCGCCCTCCGGCGCTCTCGCGAGATCTGCCGCTTCCGCTCCCCCTTTCCGCGCGGAGCCGACCAAGATGGTGGGTGCGGGCCGGGGGGGGGGCGGCTCTAATCGGGCTCCATCCGCCGCCGTGGCGGCCGCCCGGGGCTCGGGGCTCCGCTGCGGCCGAGGGCGGCGCGGCCTCTTCCCTGCGTGGGGATGGAGGGCGGCGGGCGGGCGGTCCCTGCGGCTCGGCGGGGTCGCGGCCTGAGGGCTGCTGGGCCCGGCTGCTGCTGCTGCTGGGGGCGGCGGGTTCCCCGCGGGTTCGGTGCGAGGCCTTCCGGCGGTGCCGCGCTTCTGATGGCCGCGTCTCTTCCACCCCCGTCGGCAACAGGCAGAAGTGGAGCAGAAGAAGAAGCGAACTTTCCGTAAGTTCACCTACAGAGGAGTGGACCTGGACCAGCTGCTCGATATGTCCTAGTGAGTGCCGGGGGGGGGCTGCGCCTCTGCGTCTGAAGGACCCGGCGGGTCCGTGAGCGGCTCCGGGCGGGCGCCGCAGCCTCAGCGTGTTCACCCCTTGCAGCGAGCAGCTGATGCAGCTCTACAGCGCCCGCCAGCGCCGCCGCCTCAACCGGGGGCTGCGCCGAAAGCAGCACTCCTTGCTGAAGCGCCTTCGGAAAGCCAAGAAGGAGGCACCGCCCATGGAGAAGCCCGAGGTGGTGAAGACCCACCTGCGTGATATGATCATCCTCCCCGAGATGGTGGGCAGCATGGTGGGCGTCTACAACGGCAAAACCTTCAACCAGGTGGAGATCAAGGTGAGGCTCTCGGGTGGAAGGAATCTGAGCAGTTTCTAGGAGTGGAATAACGTGGTGCCACCCGATCCCACCGCCTGGATTCGGTGACGTTTTCTCTGAGGGTTTTGTTTGCAAAAGGCGACCTGAAAGCATACTGAACAGATCCTGCAGTGCGTGCTGGGAGCAGAGTGAGCTCTGAATCCCATCAGCTCTGCCTGCAGCCAGCAGCTGTCTGTCCCTGGCTGCTGTGGGAGGTGCTGGGGCAGCAGCCATACCACATTGTTCCCCATCTCCTAAGTGCTGCAGGCAGAAAATCCACACGTGGGGCTTCAGCAGATGCACTGCAGGATGGTTGGGTGAGATGTGTTCTGTTCCCCTGCTGGCCGTCACCACCTTTAACCCCCAGCTCTGCTTCTTTTCCAGCCCGAGATGATCGGTCACTACCTGGGGGAGTTTTCCATCACCTACAAGCCAGTGAAACACGGCCGGCCTGGGATCGGTGCCACCCACTCCTCCAGGTTCATCCCACTGAAATAAACAAGAGCTTTGGGAAATGTGTTCTCTGTGTAAATAAAGAAGTTCCTCCCAGCTGTTTCTGATCTGGGGGAGACCTCAGAGGATCTGCCCTGTGCCTTTGGTTCCGTAGGGGCGGAGGTGGGTCAGGGTCTCCTAAATAAGTGATCCATCCATCCTGATTATTTTGCTGGGGTTTTTTTCCCAAGTTTGTCACCTACTTTCTGGCACTCCTTTTTGGTAAACACGTCTGGCACATGCTTTTAAGTGGATTGATTATAATGACATCCCACAGTCCTTACTGGGAAAGGAGCGGATGGTTCTACTCCATCCTTTGGGGCGTTTCAGACCCAAAGAGGCCCAGAGAGGCAGTGAAGGCACCTCGTGGGCAGGGACAGCCATCAGGTGGCCCCAGCTGCCCGCTCCCCTGGGATTCCAAAGAATTACTGTCCCAAACTGGGGATTCCAAATGCTTTTAGCTGCGTGTTGTGTCAGTGGCAGCTGTCCGATGGTTGTTTTGAATCGTTCCCGTTGCGGCCCCGTCCTGCCACAAACCTCTGCCAGCGCCACAGGGGCGGGGTTGGGACGCTGCTGTGCCGGCTGCCCTGGGGCTGAGCGCTTCCCTCTGATTTCTGGGCCGTGTCAGCAGCCGCGCCCGCGGTTCTGTTCGTACAGAGGTCGGGTGGGCGCTGATGGAGCCGCTCCAGGAGCGGTGATGCCAGCTGGGTCTGCTCCGTCCCAGCGTGGTGGTGACACCGATCCCCTCGCTGCAGCCCAAGGGGCCGGGGGTCCTTTGGGAGCGCTCCGCATCGCTCCGATGGGACAAACCCCATCGCCACGGGAACGCTGCGGGCGTGGAACGCGGGGAGGGGGGGGTCCGCTGTCCCTGCTGCCGGTCCTGGGGGGGGAAGAGCCGCTGTCTCTCCGTTCGGCTGGGGATGGCGCAGTGCTGAAACGCTCCGTTGGGCTGTGGTGGTCCCGGGGGTCCCTCTTACCCCGCAAAACCCCTGGTTGTGGGGCGCTGGGCGGGGATGGAACCCCCCAACCCCCAAGCGCGGGGCTCTCGGTGGGGGGGGGGCACGGCGCGCTCCCTTCCCGGTTGCTGCCCTCTAACGGCGGCGGCTCCGCTGGAAGATCGCGGTCGGGGGGGGCGCGGGGGCGGCGCAGCCGCGGCGACGCGGGGCCGGGATGCGGCTGGATGGGGCTGCGCGGGCTGCTCGCCCTCCTGCGCGCCGCCGCCCCCTCGGCCGGGGATGAGGTAGGGTCGCACCTGCTGCCCCCCCCCGATCTCCCCCCTTCCCCCCCCCAAATCCCCGCCGTCCCCGGGGCGCGGCTCCATCCCTGTTGGGGTGTCGCGGGAGGGGCGGATTGGGGCTGCGGGGACAAAGCGGGGACAATGCGGGAGATTTGCGGGCGGCCCCCGGGCTGCGGGGGGCACGGATCGTATCGACCCCATCCCCGTTCTGCGCCCGGAGGGTGGGAGGCGGCAGTGGGGGGGTTCGGTGGGGGGGCTCGGTAGGATCTCAGCGTCTCAGCATCACTCCCCCCTCCAATGCCAGCCCTCACCCCGATCCGCATCTGAGCCCCCCCCAAACCTGCCCTTATCGCCCTTACCCTTCAAATCTCCCCCGGCAGGGCTGCATCCCTGCACCCCGCCCTGCATCTCCACCTGTCCGGGGTTGGGGGTCCTCACACTGGGGTCCCTGGTGAGGGGGGGGGGTCCCCAGAGCTCGGCTTTTGTCTGTGACGTGTGTGCATGCAGCATCCGTGTGTGCAGCGCTGTGCATGCGTGTGCATTGGGGGGGGGGGTGGCAGGAGCTGTGCACGAGCTGTGAGTGTGACATACGTGTGCACATCCCCACATACGTCCCCATGTGTGTCCCTGCCTGAGCCCCGGTCCCTGCGTTTCTCCATCCCCCCCCATGGAGCTGTGCAAGGTGCAGTGTGCACAGTGCAGCCTGGATGCTGGGTGTGGAGGGGGGGGGAGGGAGGGGAGTTGGGGGGAGAAAGGTTTGCTGTGGTTGGGGGTCCCCTGGGCTGTGCTCACAGCCGTGTCTATCAGAGGAGCTGGGGACAACAGCAGGGTTTGGTTAACGTCCCTGGGGGGCTGTGAGCCGCAGCCGGTGGGGCTCAGCTGTGGCTGCTGCAGAGCTGGGGCCGTCCCTGCTGTGACACCGCCGTCCCCCGGTGCTGCTATAGGGCTGCAGGGAGCCGAGGTGTGTGGGGATATGTGGGGATATGTGGGGATATGTGGGGATACGTGGGGTACTTGGCCCTCACGCTCCTTCTTGGTTCTGCCCAGGCTGCACGGTGCAGTGAGCAATGCAATGAGGGGGGAGCAATGCAGGGAGTGCTGCAGTCAGCGGTGCAGTGGAGCAGGTTGGGCAGTGCAAGGAGCAGTGCAGTGCAATGGGTTGGGCAGTGTGGTGAGGAGGGCAGGCAGTGCAGTGCAGTGCAGTGCAGTGCAGCTCGATGGTCATCCTGCTGCTGCTCCCCCACCCATCAAGATCCTGCAGTGGCCTTTGCTGGCTGAATTCTGCCTTCTTGGCCGGCACTGAGCACAGAGGGGTCACTGCCACGTTTTGGGAGAGCCAGGTCCCCAGAGGCCCTGAGCCATTGCATCACCCTGGGGTGCCCCACTGGGAGCACAGCCCCAGAGCGTGGAGCCCGTGGGTGATACTGGGGCCACTGTGCAGCACTGGGTCCAATGGGACGTGGCTTTCTGGGGGCCAGGAGGGGGGGCACGGGAGCAGAGCTGCATCTCCAGGCCCCGCACCGCAGCCCGGCCCCCTCCCCACCATATTCTGCTGCTTCACAACTGCAGGTGCTGCGTGCAGCCCCTCCCCGCTGGCTGCAGATCTGCAGCTCTGCCAGAGCTGCTGCATTCGGTTCAGAGCTCAGACCCCCAGCCCCCCACAGCATCTCCAGACACCCCCCCACAACAGAAATGGGGCAGAAGCTGGGGAGAGTGGGCAGTGCAGGGTGCCCCAGTCCTGAGGCTGCACCCCCCGAGCTGGGGAGATCCCACATAGTGTCCTCACCCCATGGAGGGGATGCGGTACCCCCTGGGCTCTCCACTGGCCTCTCCAGCAGCATCCCACCCCCCCCCAAAGCCAGAGCTGCAGAGCTGTGGGGATGGGGTCCAGGGGGACGGATCTGTGCCTCAGTTTCCCTCACTGTGTGATGGGGCGGTGCCCACACAGCCACACATCTCATCCCCTCCGAATGGCTGCAGTGTGACACAGCATCGTCTGTGGGAGCCCCCAGCACCGACCCCACAGCATCCCCCACTGCCATCCATCCCCACTTGCTGGGTGTTGGGAAGGATCCCGGACCCACCCGCATCATCCCATCTCCCGTTGCCATAGCAACAGGAGGCTGTGCTGGGCCCGCATCCTGCAGCCCACATCTCTCATCCCTCACATTTCACCCCTCATCCCTCATCCTATCCCTCATCCTACGTCCCTCAACCATCAACCTGCATCCCACATCCTTTGAAATCCCTCCGCCTGCCATTGTTCCTCCTGCATCCCGGTGTTCCGCATCCCTCCCCCCGCATCCCATCCCTCCCATCCTGCAGCCACCTCCCCCATCCCATGCCCTGGGCTCCTTCTCATAGCATCCCACTGCCTCACAGCCCCAAACCCAGCACCCCATGGGGTTTATCCCCTTCCCAGGAGGTTCTCTGCCACCCTGCAGCGCTGTGGGGGGAGGGAAGCATTGCGTCATGGGGGTCTTTGTCTCGCTGTGGGGAGGGCTGTGGGGTCTGCAGTGGAGGGAGAGGTGGGAAGGGCATTGTCCTGGGGGAGGGGGGGCACAAAAGGGCTCCATGGGGTGTTGGAGAACCGTGGCTGTGGAAAAAGACAAAGGCAGCACATTGGGATCGATCCCAACCGCTGCCCCAGGCACCCAGCGTCCCCAGCCCTGCACTATGGGGCCAAGGGGGGGGGGAGCGGGGGGAGGGAGAGGCTGAGTGTGCACACCCATTGCACACGCATTCGTGCACACACGTGGCTCTGACGGAGGCAGCACGGGGCCATCGTGCCCATTGCAATGCGTGGGGGGCGCAGAGACCCCATCCCTGTCTGCATCCCCCCCATGGCCACGTGTGCCAGTGCTGGGTGCCCCCCATCAGGTGGGGGGTCGTGATATGGGGAAGGGGATGTGGATGGATTTGGGATGGGGGGGGGGAACAGCAGGGCTGGGGGGGCTGCGTTTGGACCCAGGGTTGGCGGAACAAAGCAGTGGAATGTCAGAGAAGACAAAAGCGACACAAAGGCAGCGGAGCGCTGGAGCTGCCGCTAAGGGTCTGCAGTAACCATCTCCATCCCAGGGCTGGATGCAGGGAATTCCCTCGGCCCAATCCCCCCTCCCCACCTCGCAGGCCCTGGAGGAGCTGAAGATGTCTGGAGCAGCCTCATACGAGCAGTTGGTGCGGCAGGTGGAGGCGCTGCGCAGGGAGAACAGCCACCTCCGGCGTGAGCTGCAGGACAACTCCCAGCACCTCTCCAAGCTGGAGAATGAGACCTCGGACATGAAGGTGAGATGGGACACGGGGGGCTCTGTGCTGTGGGAGGGGGCACACGGGTGGCTGCCCCTCCATGTGTGTGTGTTTAGGAAGTGCTGAAGCACCTGCAGGGGAAGCTGGAGCAGGAGGCGCGGGTGATGGTGTCCTCGGGGCAGACGGAGGTGCTGGAGCAGCTGAAAGGTGGGTGCCACACCAGAGGGGGAGGGGAAACATGTGGGGCCACGGATCGAGCCGGCCATCCGCTGCCATCCCCATCCCCAGCCCTGCAGATGGATGTGAGCAGCCTCTACAGCCTCAAGTTCCCAGAGGTCGCAGTGGGGGCCGGGGAGGACAGCCCGCAGCATGGCACACCCCACGGGGACAGCGCTGGGGACGTCGGCCGGGCCACACTGCGGCTGCTGGAGGAGCTGGACAGGGAGAGGTGAGTGGGGGGGGACACAGGGAAAACCCCACATGGGGCAGCGCTGAGTGAGGCTGTGCCCCCCCCCAGGTGTTTCTTGCTGGGGGAGATCGAGAAGGAGGAGAAGGAGAAGGTGTGGTACTACGCACAGCTGCAGAGCCTGTCCAAGCGCCTGGAGGAGCTGCCCCACGTGGAGACGGTGAGCAGGGACCCATGGGATGCAGGGGGGGGGTCCTGCCCTCACCTCACCTGTGCTCCCTCCCCCCTGCAGTTCTCCATGCAGATGGATCTCATCCGGCAGCAGCTGCAGTTCGAGGCGCAGCACATCCGAGCGCTGATGGAGGAACGCTTCGGGACGGCGGATGAGATGGTGCAGCGGGCACAGGTTGCAGACCTCACTCCTCTGCTCCCATCGGGGCCGTCTCCCACCTCCCACCCCATCCTGCTCCCCCCCAGCCCTGTGCAGTCCTCACCGCCACGCATCCTTGCACCCAGCTGATGCATCCTTGCAGCATCCCCGCGCACCCATCCCCAAGCACTTTGCACTCAGATTTTGCAGCCTAGGCATGCACATCCTTGCAACCACCCTGCTGCAGCCGCCCATTGACACCCCTGCATCGTGCCCCCCACTGCCTGGGGGTGCCGGGGGGGTCCCAGCTCTCCCTGACACCTTCTCTCCTGCACAGATCCGGGCATCCCGACTGGAGCAGATCGACAAGGAGCTGATGGAGGCTCAGGACAAAGTGCAGCCGCCGGAGCCGCAGGTAGCGGGGCTGGGGCTGGGCAGAGTCACAGCGAGGTGAGGAGGGGACAAGGCACAGCCCCCCCCCCGCCAATGTCCCCATCCCTGTCCCCGCCACCCGCCTGCGAAGGCACAGCCATGGCTTTGTGTGTCTGGGCACCGTGAAATGGGCAGTTGCCATGGAGACGAGAAGTAGGCCATGGTGAGCAGCAGGCGGGCGGCCGCGGGGCTCCAGCAGCATCTGCCAACGGGAGAGACAGAGGGGAGGGCACCGCCATCGCCACGGCCCCCCCACCCCCATCCCTGCTCCTCCATCACCCCAGCTCCTCCCTCGCCATCACCCCTGGCCCCTACATCACCCCGTCCCTCCAGCGCTGTCCTCGGGCCCCACAGGTCTCCCCCCATCCCCTCGCAGTGCTGTGGGTTGTGCACTGCTGTGCCCCCCGCTGCCCCCCCTGTTCCCCTCTCCCCCACCCCTCCCGGTGGCAGCCGTTCCCCATCCAGCTTCAAACACTGCGGTGCCATTTGAGAAAGTGCAGCGAGCAGAAAACGCTGCTGAGTGTCCTGGCACAATTCGGGCCATGAAAGCAGCTGGCCCACGGGGAGGGGACACCAGTGGGCATCGTGCAACCCCCCCGTGTGCTCCCCAGCTCTGCACAAAGCTGCCGGGCACAGAGGAGGACGGCAGTGTGGACGTCCCGACGCACCCTGAGGACGGGGGCAGCAGCAAGGTGAGGGGCAGCTGCACCAAGCAGGGGATGGAGGGGTCATGGTGATGCCTAACCCGACCCCCCTGCAGGTGGAGGTGGTCTTCTGGCTGCTGTCCATGCTGGCCACGCGGGACAAGGACGACATGTCGCGCACGCTGCTGGCCATGTCCAGCTCACAGGAGAGCTGCTTGGCCATGCGCAAGTCGGGCTGCCTGCCGCTGCTCATCCAGATCCTGCACGACTCCGACCGTGAGCCGGGCCCCCCCGAGAGCCCCTCCGGTGCCAAGGATGCCCGCATGCGCGCCAACGCTGCGCTGCACAACATCGTCTTCTCGCAGCCTGACGAGGGGCAGGCCAAGAAGGAGATGCGGGTGCTGCACGTGCTGGAGCAGATCCGCTCCTACTCGGAGACCTGCTGGGATTGGCTGCAGATGCAGAGCAGGGATGGGGGCAAAGGGCCCGAGGGCAGCACGGGTATGGGGCTGGGCAGGGCTGGACAGCGGTGTTCAGGGAGGTGCAGAGTGGTGTGTGTGTGTGCAAGGGTGTGTGTGCACGCGTTGGTGTGCACAGCACATGTGTCAGTGTGTGCTGGAGGAGGAGGTGATGCTGTCCGTGTGTGCCAGCACCCAGGTGGCCACATCACTCCCCACTGTCCCCACAGCACCGGTGCCCATCGAGCCCCAGATCTGCCAGGCCACCTGTGCCATCATGAAGCTCTCCTTCGATGAGGAGTACCGGCGTGCCATGAACGAGCTGGGTAAGGGATGGGATGGGGTGAGAGCAGCGATGCTGGGGAGCAAGTTCCCAGGGGGAGCCTGGCCACTGTGACCCCATCCCATCCCACAGGTGGGCTGCAGGCAGTGGCTGAGCTGCTGCAGGTGGACTACGAGATGCACAAGATGACGAGCGATCCCCTGAACCTGGCGCTGCGGCGCTACGCAGGGATGGCCCTCACCAACCTCACCTTTGGGGATGTGGTCAACAAGGTCTGTGGGGCCAAGGGGGTGCTGAGAAGTGGGGCCAGGGCAGCACGGGGCTCAGCACACGTGTCTCCCTGCAGGCAACGCTGTGCTCACGCCGGGGCTGCATGGAGGCCATTGTGGCCCAGCTGGGCTCCGACAGCGAGGAGCTGCACCAGGTGGGTGCTGCTAGGATGGAGAGGTGTGGGGATGGTGCCCGTCACAGGGATGGTGCCATGCCCACACGTGTGCTCCGCTCACCCAGGTGGTATCGAGCATCCTGAGGAACCTCTCCTGGAGAGCCGACATCAACAGCAAGAAGGTGCTGCGGGAGGTGGGCAGCGTGGCGGGGCTGACGCAGTGCGCGCTGCATGCGGCCAAGGTGAGAGCCGGGGCGGATGGGGGTGGGCACTGCGGCACGGCTGGGGCTGACACCCCCTCCCCACACAGGAGTCCACACTGAAGAGTGTCCTGAGCGCGCTGTGGAACCTGTCAGCACACAGCACAGAGAACAAAGCCGCCATCTGCGGTGTGGAGGGGGCCCTGGGCTTCCTGGTCAGCACCCTCACCTACAAGTGCCAGAGCAACTCGCTGGCCATCATCGAGAGCGGCGGCGGCATCCTGCGCAACGTCTCCAGCCTCATCGCCACGCGCGAGGACTACAGGTTGGGGGGCTCTGTGTGGGGTTGGGGGCACATGTTGTGCTGATGGCTGGACTTCCCCACCCCATCCCGTTCCACTCTGTCCCTCCCATCCCACAGGCAGGTGCTCCGGGACCACAACTGCCTGCAGACGCTGCTGCAGCACCTGCGCTCGCACAGCCTCACCATCGTCAGCAATGCTTGTGGCACGCTTTGGAACCTGTCTGCCCGCAGCCCCCGCGACCAGGAGCTGCTCTGGGACCTGGGGGCGGTCAGCATGCTGCGCAACCTCATCCACTCTAAGCACAAGATGATCGCCATGGGCAGCGCGGCTGCGCTCCGCAACCTGCTCACCAACCGGCCCCCCAAGTACAAGGACACGGCCGTTGTCTCGCCGGGCTCCTGCATGCCATCTCTGTACATGCGCAAGCAGAAGGCGCTGGAGGCCGAGCTGGATGCCAAACACCTGGCTGAGACCTTTGACACCATGGAGAAGCAGAGCCTGAAGAGCCAGAGCGCCAAGAAGCCGCTGCGGCACATGGAGAGCCTGGTGAAGGACTACGCCTCCGACTCGGGCTGCTTTGATGACGATGAGGTGCCCAACATCTCCACTGGTGTGGAGACAGCCAGCGCCTCCGTCCTCTCCATGTTCCTGGGCTCCTCCTTCCTGCAGGGACAGGCGCTGCCGCGGGCTCTGGCACACAGACGGTGCCCAGAACCAGAGAAGGACGATGGTGGGAAGCCGGCGGAGCCCAAGAAGCCGCCGCTGCCGGAGGACGACGTCTCTCTGGCCGCTGAGAAGCTGGCCAACAAGATCTCCAGCACGGTGGCCAAGATCGACAAGCTGGTGGAGGACATCTCCACCATGCACACATCCTCGGATGACAGCTTCAGCCTCAGCTCAGAGGACCACGGCCTGGATTGGCAGTACGGCCCCGAGGAGCCGCCCGAGGTGCGCGCCCACTCCTGCTCCCCGTGCCGTCTCTCGGACACCGGTGGCTCTGCCAGGCGTGAGGGACTGAGCCGGGCGCGCGCGCTGCTGCGGCTGAAGACGGCGTACACCAGCCTGTCCACAGACAGCCTCAACAGCGGCAGCACCAGCGATGGCTATTGCCCCAAGGAGCACATGAAGCCCTGCACCAGGGCTCCCTTTCTTGACTACAGGGATGAGCTGCAACGCTACCAGAAGCGGCCCAGCAGGCTCGACCTCAAGAGCATCCTGGGCACCAAACCTGACCCCCCTGTGCTCAGGGCTGAGCCGGATAAGCCAGAGCAGAGGGAGGCACCGGAGCGGGGCAGGAAGGCGGTGACTTTCCCCAGTCCCAAAGCGCTGGAGACCGGGAGGAAGAAGGAGATGGGTGGCAAGCTGCCTACCGACCCACAGGTGCACACCATCAAGCTCTCGCCCTCGTACCAGCACGTGCCCTTGCTCGGGAGCCTGGCCAAGAGCAGCACAGCCATCAGCCACCACCCCTCGCTGCTGGGAAGAAAGCAAGCCTGGCTGCCCCCGGCCCTCCTGCAAACAGCCGACAATCTCAGCAAGATCCCTGAGAAGCTGCCAGCCCAGCCTCTGGCCCCAGCCGAGCAGGAGTCGGTGCAGAAGTACTCGGTGGAGGACACCCCCATCTGCTTCTCCCGCTGCAGCTCCCTCTCCTCCCTCTCCTCAGCCGACAATGTGCTGGATGGGCAGAGCCACAGCGAGAATGACCTGGACAGCGACTCCTCACTGGAGATCCTGGAGATGGATGAAGGGGATGGGGAAGCTGAGGACATGAGGCAGGAGAAGGAGAAGACGGAGATGGGTCCGACAACACCGGTGGGGATCTCTCAGCCCATCACCATCCCCTTCCCCAAACGTGACAAGCTTTTCCTGCGGGATGCATCCCCCTCCCGCCAGGAGGACCACACTCCCTCCAGCTCCTCAGAGAACTACATCCAGGAGACACCGTTGGTGATGAGCCGCTGCAGCTCTGTCAGCTCCCTGGGCAGCTTTGAGAGCCCATCCATCGCCAGCTCCATCCAGAGTGACCCATGCAGCGAGATGATCAGCGGCACCGTCAGCCCCAGCGAGCTGCCAGACAGCCCTGGGCAGACCATGCCACCCAGCCGCAGCAAGACGCCGCTCTTCGAGCTGGGCTGCCCACCTGAGAAGGAAACCAGCCAGTTCAACATCCAGTGGGAGAACAACGTCAAGAAGTTCATGGAGATCACCGACTTCAAGGAGCGCTTCCAGCTGCCCCAGGACCTGGACTCCATGGTCTATTTCACAGTGGAGAAACCCAATGAGAATTTCTCGTGCGCCTCCAGCCTGAGCGCCCTGCCACTGCACGAGCACTACGTGCAGAAAGACGTGGAGCTGAAGCTGATGCCCACCTTCCCCGAGAAGAACAGCCTGAATTTTGCAGTGCACGAGGAGCGGGAGGAGCGGGAGGAGCAGCTCCTGGAGGGGCAGCGCCGTGCAGAACCCAGCTCTGATGATGACATTGAGATCCTAAAGGAGTGCATCAGCTCTGCCATGCCCTCACGCTTCCGCAAGGTGAAGAGCTCACTGCTCTCCGGGCAGGTCCTGCACCCACACACCAAGAAGCCGGTCCACGTCCCCGTCTACATGCTGGTGCCCACACACACTGCTGTCCCCAAGCACCTCCGTGCCGCCGCCCGGGAGCTCTACAAGGATGATGATTCCTACACCGATTCGGCTGATGGGACCCCCGTCAACTTCTCCAGCACCGCCTCGTTGAGCGATGAGACCCTGCGTGGCCCTAAGGAGGAGGCTGAGCTCCCCCACGGTGCGGGGAGGAGACGAGAAATGGGCACCGCGGCATCGCCAGCACGGAGATCTGCTCTGGGCGGCTCAGCGCACGCACGGCCCAGCTCAGCCTGCAGGGGCAGGGCAGGCTCCAGCCGGGACAGCCCTGTGCCACCGGGCAGAGGTGCGGAGGGGAAGCGCGGACAGCCCGTGCTCAGCACGGAGCCGGAGGTGGGGAGGAGCGGCAGCCCTGGTACGCGGCCCTGCAGCCTGCCTGGGAGGAAGGATGGCATGCGGGAGGAAGGGGCGGCCTTCCAGTCACTGTGCCACACCACGCCGACTGAAGAAGCCGTCTACTGCTTCTATGAGCACGACTCGGATGAGCCTGGGCTGGGCAAGGAGGTGCCCGGCGGTGGAGCACAGCCCGGCCGGGCGCTGCGGAGGGAGCGCTGCGGGGGCTCCGTGCCAAGGAGGGAGCCTGAGACGAAGGGCAAAGCGAAGGGCAAGCTGCAGCACAACCTGATTGCTGATGAGACACCGCCGTGCTACTCGCTGAGCTCCTCCATGAGCTCCCTGAGTGATGGCAACCCTGGCGAGGGTGAGGAGTGCGGTTCAGCCCCCCGGCAGCGCGCAGCAGTGGGGCAGGCGCAGGGCCGCTCCCCCAGCCCCAACTCGGAGGACGATCTCCTGCAGAAGTGCATCGGCTCTGCCATGCCCAAGCGCCGGCGGCCCTCGACGAGGAGGAGGACGGCGGAGAGGAAGCAGAAGCTGAAGGGCAGCACTGGGAGGGAGCGCCCGGCAGAGGGCAGGCATCGCTCCGAGGATTTGGGCTCCGACGGCGGCTCCGACCTGGACAGCGTGGAGTGGGAGGCCATCCAGGAGGGAGCCAACTCCATCGTCACCTGGCTGCACCAGGCTGCGGCGTCGCTGTCACGGGAGCCTTCCTCCGAGTCTGACTCCATCCTCTCCTTCGTCTCAGGGCTCTCAGTCGGCTCCACTCTGCAGCTCTCCCTGGACAGGGCTGAGAAGAAACGCTCTGGAAGCGCGGCCGGGCGGGAGACGGAGAGGAGGGAGCGAGCCAAGAGCCGCCCGGAGGCGAAGAAGGCGCCGAGCGCCCGTCCTGCCGGCAATGCGAGGGCAGAGAGGAGCCCAGCACCGAGCAAGCCCGTGCCCAACCTGCCGGTGGTTTTCCGCGGCAGGACCGTCATCTACATGCCCAGCTTGGCCAAGGACGCGCCCAGCCCGCGCTCCACCCCAAAGAAATCCCCCACGGCCAAACCCCCGGCGCCCAAGAATCTGTCGCTGAGCCAGCAGCGATCCCGCAGCCTGCACCGCCTGGGGAAGCCGCCCGAGGGGGGGGACCTGACTCTGCCCAAGCGCAGCACCACGCCTCCTGCCCGCATCGCCAAGGGGCCGCCGTCCTCGGGCTCGTCCCGCACCTCCACGCCCTCGCAGCACGTGCCCAAGAAGCTGCCGTCACCCTCGCAGCTCTCCAAGCAGAGTTCCGTGCAGACGGGCAAGACGACCGGCCCCCCTTCCCCGCCCGGCCCCTCGGCCAAGCCCACGGCCCCCAGATCCCCGGCCCCCCGGCAGCACAAGACGCAGAAGTCACCCGTCCGCATCCCCTTCATGCAGAAGCCCAGCAGGAAGGTGCTGCCGGTGCGCTCGGCCATGCCGGTGCTGGAGGAGCAGGAGGGCAGCGGCAAGGCGAAGGGCAGCACGCCGGGGGGGGCGGGGAGCAGCCGGCTCAACCTGGTGCGGATGTCATCCGCTCGCTCCAGCGGCAGCGACTCGGACCGCTCGGGTTTCCTGCGGCAGCTCACCTTCATCAAGGAATCCTCCAGCCTGCTGCTGCGGCACCGCGCCGAGCTCGGCCCGGCCACCCCGGCCACCTCACTGCCCCGCGGTGCGTCCCCGCAGCGCAGCCGGGCCGCCCTCCCCACCGTCTTCCTTTGCTCGTCCCGCTGCGAGGAGCTGAAGGCGGCCAAACCAGCAGCGCCCGCCCCGCGTCCGCTCGTCCCCAGGGCGCAGCCCGGCTGCAAAGCCCCCGCCGCATCCAAGCCCCCGCGCAGGACCAGCTCGGAGAGCCCCTCCAGGCTGCCGGTGAAGACGGCCGTCCCAGAGCCCTTCAAGCGGTACTCCTCATCGCCCAACATCAGCGTGCCGCGCCGCACCGGCAGCCCGTCCTCCGTCCTCTCCGCTTGCTCCGAGGCGTCGGCGCGGCGGCGGAAACCCGGTGAGGCGACGGAGGAGAAACCGCCGATGGCGATGATGAAAGGCACGTGGCGACGCATCCGCGATGAGGACATCCCGCACATCCTGCAGAGCACGCTGCCCTCCACCGCGCTGCCGCTGCTCAGCGCCGCCGAGGAGCCGCTCCCCGGCCCCAGGAAGACCAGCGACGCCGTGGTGCAGACCGAGGACTTCGCCACCACCAAGACCAACTCCAGCACCTCGCCCACAATGGAGAGCCCCCGGCACGATGGCGAAGTCCCGGCTCCCACCAAGGCCACTCTGCCCATCTCCTTCGGGCACGAGGCGCCGGCCGGGACCTTCCCCGCCAGCCGGCACAGCTCCCCGAGCCGCGCCGCCCGCGTCACCCCCTTCAATTACGTCCCCAGCCCCATGGCGGTGCCGGCAGTGGCTGACAAAGCAGTGGAGAAAATCCAGGCGTGAGCGGCTGCCACGGACGGACCCCGACGGACACCTCCTGCCCGCGGGGATGGAGACGTGGGACAGCCGGGACCCCTCCCCAACCCAGATGGGGTTTATTCCAACGCAGCTCCAAAGGTTCCCGTGCTGAAGACCAGGCGAAGCCCCGTGGGTGGGGACCGATCCCTGCAGCCAAGCGCTTCTCAGTGCCGATGGGAGTCCCCGGGGCACTGCAGCCCTGTGGTTGTCCCCACAACCCAGAAACACGACAAGCAAAGCCTTAACGCCAGGCTCGCGCCGCACGCTTCAGCTCGCGCACCGGCACGGCACCGCCAGGCATCGCAGAGCCTTTATTGCGGGGACGGGGTCACCTCATCTCGGGGATACGCAGCCAGAGCGAAGCAGGGAGGGACCCCACGGGACAAATCGCGAGGTGTGGGGCCGGGCTGGGTCCCATCTGTGCTGCTCCTAATGAGGGTGCTGGCTCAGTGCTGGCAGTGGTGCTCACAGGGTTCTGCTCTGGTGCTCATCAGGGCTGGGTGCTCGTCGGGGTCCCGGCTGCTTTGTCACTGAGCTGCGGACTGCCCTGGGGAGGACACAGAGTGCAGAGGTGGCACTGGGGTGCCCAACCCCAAGGGAAGGGTCTGGGCCCCCCCCCGCAGCACGCAGCCCCCGGCACGGCTGGCAGTGAGGTGCCTGCACAGCATGGACACGGGTCCATCCAGGACTGGATTACGCCCACGAGCAGGAGGTGCACACCCTGCTGCCAGCTGGTCCTGTGCACCCCAGGGTGGGCTGCTGAGTGTCCCCCTTCCCGACCTGGGTGCTCCCCAGCCACCCACGTGTCCCCCAGTCCCTCCTCACTGCACACTCATGCCTTTGGTTGGGCTGATCTGTGGGGCCTCCAGGGACCAACACCACCAGGTGCCCTATGGGTGTCTTCAGGGACAGGCAGGGAGATAGGGGGACACGTAGGGGACACAGGGTGTGCATATAGATCAAGAAATAGGGCCACAGCCCCCTGTGGACGCCCTGTCCCCTCCTGATGGCCATAACCCAGAACAGGACCCACGTGCAGGATGCCAGCATCACCCCACACATGTGGTTGTGGCCCCGGGTGTCAGTGCCACCATCCCAGCCCCGCTGCCACCCATCTGCCCTATGTGTGACCGTCGGCTTCGTCCCCATCTGTGTGGAATCGCGCTGGGTTTGTGGTGTCCCGTCCCCCTGTTGCTGTATGTATGTACTAAGGATGTTATTTTACCAGGACTCTGGACAGTATTAAAAATTAAATGCAAACCTGTGTAAATAACCAGGGCTGCTCCATCTGTGCCCTGCAGCCGCGCTGCAGCGTGCGCCGGATCCACACACGGTGCTTCACTGCTGAGGTGGCCACTGGGGGCTTAAAGGGATCAGCAGGGTCGGGGCTGCTGAAGGACATAACACCCGCCACCGCCGCCGGGCGCCCGCACACCAGGGGACCTCCAGAATCGCCCTGTAGGAGTGATGGTGATGGCACAGCCTGGCACAAAGCATCACAGCCCCGCACAAACCTCAAACCTCCCCCCCCCCAGCTCCTCACCTTGGTGGGGGCTTTGCCGTGGCCGCGGCCTTGGAAGCAGATCATGGTGGGTGCGAGGTCACCGTTCCAGAAGCGGCTGTTGTTGCACATCCTCGTGTCCAGCACGGCCACCTCCAGCTCCTGCAGCGCGGCTGCCAGCCCTCGTCGCCCACCCCAGCCTGCCAGGCTGCACACGGTGCCCGCCGCCGGCTCCCGCCGCAGCAGCGCGATGGGTCGGTGCCTTTTGCTGCGTTTCACCTTCCCCTCCAGCTGTGGGCAGTGCGGGGCAGCGTCAGGGCTCACTGTCACAGCGGCGTCACCGCATCGCCCGGGGTGAGAGCGGGTGGATGTCACCCGGATGAGACATAACCCGGGTGAGATTTCACCCAGATGTGAAAGTGCTCGGAGGTGTGAAAGGAAATGTCACCCGGCCCCGTGCTGCGGCGCGGTGTGAATTCCCCATTGGTGGCACTTCCTGGCACCAACCGTCCCCACCTGCAGGAGGAGGAGGTCATTCTCCATCGTCTGGCTGTCGTAGCCGGGGTGGGGACAGGCAGCGCGGATGGAGAAGCTCTGGGTGCCCATGCGCTCCCGCAGTCGGTGCAGCCCCACCACCACCATCATCCTGGAGACGTCGGCACTGCGGAACACAGCGCACATCCACACGGCGCCCCTCCAAACCCCAGCCCAGCAGCGGGTGGGGTGGGATGCAGGATGGGATGCTCACCTCCGTAGGACACAGTGCTCACCTCCGTGGGATGCAGTGTGCAGCCGTCAGCACCCAGCGTGGGTTCAGCAGTGCTCCCCCGCAGGCGTGCACCCCCCTGGACTGCACTGACACCATATAGGGCCGGGAGTGGGGCTTGGCCTCGTGTCCCCCGATGATGAGCAGATGTGACCGTGCCACCAGGGGAGGGGGAGCCCATCCCACAGCCGCTGCTGAGTGGGGACGGCTGCCCCTGCGCCCTGCTGCTCCCTGCAGTGACACAGAAGCCCCATCGGCCACCCCAGCCCTATTGCATTGCTCACCCAGCCCAGGGTCAGGCAGCGCCAGCAGCAGCAGCAGCCCCAGAACTGCGCTCCTCTCCATGCTGCTCCTGCTCTGTGCAAAGAGCTGCAAGGCTGCAAAGCCAGGGCAGAGGGCTGCGATGACGTGCAGCATACAGGAAGGGGGGAAGCAGAGTGAACATCTGCAGGTGTGAAATAATACCACAGAGAAACAGCTCCAATCAACCCACGGGGACAGGCAGCCCCCCCCACAGCCTGGTTCCCATCCTCCCCAAGGAAATCACATCCCACTTCCCAAGAAGGGTTTTATTGAGGATTCGTCAAGGTTTGTGATAACCACAGCCCCAAGCACACCACTGCAGTGTCCCACTGCGTGCACCCACCACGGTGTCCCACTCCCACCACCCTGCTCCCACCGGTGGCACCGCACCACAAGACCCCCACCCACCACCCCCAGCTGCCCCTCAGCTCTCAGCTCTCCTCGGCTCTCCTGGTAGGGCCTGGGATGCTGCCAGGCTCCGCAGCAGCCGCTCGAAGAAGAAAGGGGTCTGATACTGCAGCTGGGTGAGGTGCTGCAGGAAAGGTGGCACCTCCTCCTTCCTCACCCCCAGGCACACAGGGAGCACCCTGGTGCCACAGCGCTCCACGACGTGCTGCAAGTTCCACTCGGACACACGTTGGCACCACGCATCCCCCACGGATGTGGGGGAGAGCAGGAGGATGCCAACCCTGCTGGCACCGATGGCCTCAGTGGCACTCAGCACAACCGGGGTGCCGGCCACCTGGTCCCAGTGCTCCAAGTAGCCTCGGAAGCCCTTTTTCATCAAGAACTCAGCGATGATGGAGGCGACGGCGTGGTCCTCAGGGCAGTACCAGATGGAGAAGTCGTAGGTGAAGCGATGCCGTGTGGACATGGTGCTGGCAGGGAGCAGAGCTGCTCACACAGCCACGTGGTGGGGATGAAGGCTGGGCTGCAGCGGGAGCACAAGGAGGCAGCCAGGGGCAGGGGGCTCCCGGTGAGACCCCCGGGCGGTGCTGTGTCCCGACGTCAGAACGCCTTCTGCCGCATCTCGGCGATGTCTCTCTCCAGTGCCATGCCCGCCCTCTGCAGTTCGTCACGTTTCTCTGCCAGCTCCCCGCGCGCCTCCCGAAGCCGCCGGTTCATCTTCACGTAACCGCGGCACTGCCGGTACAGCCGCTCCTGCTCCTCCACGCCGTCCTCCTGCCCTGTGAGGCGTGGGGGGCTCAATGGGGGCTCGGTGCTCCCGGCTCCCCGCCCGTTGCTGCTGCCGCGGGGCTCACCTGGAGCGGGGCCGTCACGGTCACCGCCGCTGCCCCGGGGAGGCTCAGCCGGGAGCAGGAGGACGGGGTCGGCCGGGGGTGCGCCCCGCACGTCGGCCAGGAGCTGCTCCACGGTGGGCGGCTCAGGGCGGGTGGGCAACACCCGTTTGGCCTTGGAACTCATGGCGGGGCTCTGAGAGGGAGGGGAGGCTCACAGCCGGGACAGACGGACGCTCAACCCACGGGCAGATGGCTGCCCGCCCTCCCCGGACCCCCAGGAAGACAGACAGACAGACAGACTCCCCCCCTCCACGCCCGTGGACGGACAGACCGGCCGACCGACCCTCCCTCAGGCGGACAGACCGACCCTTTCCCGGACGGACAGACAGACAGACATACGCAGCCTCAGCACGGTCACTCCTTCCCCGCCTCGGGATCTTTGCCCCCCAACAAACAGGCGGACAGACAGAGCCTCTCACGCTGCCCGCTGAAGGACACGCGTCCCCCCACCCCCCACACCGACCCCGCTCCCCAGACAGACTTACGGACGGACGGACGGACAGACACACCCCTGAACGCTCTCTCTCCTTCAGGACGAAGCCTTCCTCCCCGCTCCGTGGACAGACAGACGGACAGATAGTTCCCCTTCCCCGCCGCCAGACGGACAGACCTCCCCCCCCCCACCCCAGGACAGACGGCCAAACCGCCCCTCTCGGCCGCCGTACCGCCGTACCTCCACCACCCCACGCACGCCCCTCCTTTCTGGCGCGCACCGATGACGTCATATCCGCGCCAACACCCGCGCACGAAGCCACGCCCCCTCTTAAAGGCGCCGTGCCGGCCCGGAGCGCGTGGAGCAGACGGGAGTGGATCGGGAACAGCTTTACTTGGGGGGGGGAACCGAGACGAGGACCGGGGGGCGGAGGCCGGGCTCAGACCGGCTTTGTCCCGGTGCCTCATTTGCTCTTCTCGTCCTGTGCCAGCTTCACGGCGGCCCCGGAGGCTGCGGGAAAGAGAGAGCGCAGGGTGAACGCCGGAGCCCGCAATGAACCCGACGGGACGGGAGAGCGCGGGGCTGCGGGAGGGGGGAGAGCCTGCCCTATGTGTGCAGCGGGGAGCCGGGTGGACTGCAGCAAAGGGAACTAAAGGGAGGAGCGGGGCTTGGAGGAGCGGGGCTTGCAGCGGCGGGGCGCGGGCTCCGTGCCGGCGTTGGAAATGCGGCTGTTACGTACGGACACGCTGAGCTGCGGGGCGACCTGGGCAGCCAGCCGGGCTCTGCTGCTGAGCAGAGTGTGCAGAACTGCTCCGGGAGGCGGAGGAAGAAGAGAGACGACGAGAAGGGCTGGGCTGCCATCACGGCACGGATGGGGCTACGGCCGTTTTGGGGGACAGGAGGGGTGTGGGGCACTGAGAGCTGCCCTAGGCTGAGGTCGGGGTGGGATGGACCCACATTACCTTCTCTGGTGATGGCAGAAGCTGCGTCCAGGACTTTGGTGCTGAGGTCGCCGAGCACTGAGTCCACAGCACGGTGGTGCTTGAGGAAACAGGGTCGGATGACGTTGTGGTAGAGCACCTGTGAGCCATTCCAGGACACCGGGGCCATGCACCACACCAGGAATAGGCACTGTTGGGGGGGAGAGGAGCTGCAGAGCTGGGTTGGGACAGCAGTGCAGCTGCTGGGGTGCTCCGCTCCCTCCTGCCCAAGGCTGGAGATCTCTGGAGGCCCCAAAGCTCGATAGATGAACCCCAAGAACTCAGCCCTTGTGCCTCCATGAAGCTGTTACCTTCCCAGCATAGTAGAAGGGGAACCAGTAGAGGAAAATATCAGAGAAGAATTCGGCTATGCTGAAGACTCCATAAACCACCCAGTATGTGAGCCACGTGGTGTCATCGTCCTTGTTGGAGCTCTCGATGGCTTTAATGCTGTGGGAGGGAGGGGACAGGTCAATGCTTCTGCAGGTTTGTTCCAGCCTCCCCACATCCCCCACAGCAGGTCCTGCTGCCCCTGGAGTGCACTCTGCCCTCCTCACGTTGCCCATCCAGGGCTGTAGAGTCAGTACTTACGAGACATACGCGGGGTAAGCAAAGCCAATGAGGTTGCAGACCAGTGAGGCACCGTAACCAAACACCAGGTATAGCCCCAGGAAGGCTAGGGAACCTGCAGGACAGAATCAAGAGCCAGGGGTTCAGCATGGGGAGCTGTGCAGAGCTGCATTGCTGGGAGGAAGGGGTGCACACACCAGGCTTTGCTTTGGTCACTGTTTGTCCCCTCCCTGGCCTGGACTCGTCCATAGCAAACAGAACGCATTCAGGAGGATGGAGGCAGCCCCAGGTGGGAGATGCATGCCTCCCTGCTGCCCTCTGCTCACTGCCCTGTGTGTGCTTGTGCTGAGCGTGTTAGGATTCAGCCCCCTGAGAGCCAGCAATCCAGCTTCCCTGTCATTAAATTAAATCGTTAAATTAAAGACGAGGCAAAGCGGCGGCTGTTTGGCACCTCCCCAGTCCCCAGGTGCTGCCTCAGAGGAGCACTTGCTGCCAAAACACCACTGTGGTGGAGCAGAGCACACAGCTCTGGTGCTTTCTGTGCCACCCCAGCGGCGTCTCAGCTCCTGCACGCCCTGCTTACAGCACTGCCAGCAGCATAAGCGCCTTATCCTACAGCAGGCAAGACAGCTGGGACTTAGCCTGTCTGTGGCAGTGAATTAAAGGAAAGGGGCACAGAGGACGGCTCATCCCTGCAATGCTCACAGCAGCAGCTCAGTGCTGGCATGGGCATCTCTGGGCCCGGGGCTTTGCAAGGAGATGGGCGCTGTTCCCAGCTCGTGGGAGCAGTCACAGCTTCCCTCCGAGGGAAACAAGCAGGCAGGTTCGGGCAGCTCCGGGTTTCATTCCCTAAAGAGCCTTAGAATGGATTTCACGGGCTAAGTTTAGCCCCCAGAGAAATTTATGTAAGAGCAAAGCACAAAGGAGAGGCTCAGCTTGCACAGAGGAGCCTTGTGTGAAGGAGGGCAGGAAGGAGACGCATCCTGGGGTCCTAAACCCACAATGACACCAGTGTGAGCACAGAAGGAGGAAAAATCCAGCAGAGAAAGGGATTCTGTGCACTATGGACCCTGACCAGGCTGGTGGAGGAGCTGCCCACGCTGCCCCAAGGCAACCAACCCCAGAGCCCCATCCCTGCCTCCCATGTGGGATGGGAGATCACTGAAGATCTTCGCAGAATGGAGAGCAAGGCTTGGCCACAGAGCTTGGCAGAGAGGTTTCCCCAGCCATGAGCACAGGCAGCCTGCAGGTGTGTCGCAGAGGGGATGCTGTCCTCCTCTGAGGTGCCCTTCACCTGGCAGAGGATCCAGCTGTGCTGCCCAGAGGCAACTGCTGGGTCTGTGCTGGTTTAAAGGGTACCGAGCAGCCCTTTCTGGGTCCCAACAGAAACGAGGGACTGCTGCAGAGCAGGGGGAAGAGAGGAAGAAATCCGATATTTGTTGTTGAGCACCAGCTTCACCTTTCCAGACACCGGAGCTGTGCTGCAGGAGCAATGCTGCTGCTCTGTCCCCATCACCCACAGCCCAAAGTGCAACCAGAGCCCCAGCAGCAGGCATCTGACAGCCCAGCACTGCTCCAAACACGTGTCTGCTCCTGCATGCGTCTCCCAGCGGAGGAGCCAAGTTCTACAGCAGCCATGGGGCCAGGAACCGGGTTGGGAGCACAGCAGGGAAACCCAGATCCCCCCCAGGAGGTTCCATACGGAAATGTGGAGGCAGATGGCAAGTCATAAACGGGGCCAAGGAACAAACGTGGCCAAGGCTGAGGTGACAGCCACGCCGAGGGGTCAAGTGGTGCCTGGTTCAGCTCCCCGGGGAGATATCTCTGGTTTCTCATTAATGAACAAACAGCATCTGGTTAACGAGCAGACCTCTGCCCTCCTGCTTGGGGGGGGAGGTTGGGGTTGGTCCCACGCTGCAGCTGGGCTTCCCCAGGGCAGGGGGATGTGGGGACCGAGCCTGGGCTTGGCTGTGAAGCCCACCCAGCGGTATGTGGAGCTGGGAGGGGAGGGGGGGAGAGGGGAAAGGAAGGAGTGTAGGCAAGGGGAGGGGGCTGCCACCCCCCCAAAACACACAACGGCCCCCTTGGGCAGCTCCCTCGCCCCCCCTTGGCAGCAGCCGGGCCCCGGGCTGAGCAGCGTGGAGCTGTCAGCGCACCCGAGGGCAGGGGGCAGCCGAAATTATGGGGAGGGGTCCTGAGCTGGGGGAAAAAAAGGGATCTCGAAGGCGCACCTGTGGCCAGGTAGAGCCGGCGGATGCCGGTGCGAGCCTCCAGGCGGCCGAGGAAGTCGGAGAGCGGCCCGGGACGGTCGAGGAAGCGCTGCAGGCGCTGCTGCACGGAGCCCATGGCTGCGGGCTCCGCTCGGCCCCGCGCCGCCCCGGGTCCAACGCGGCGCTGTGCGGGGCGGAGCGGGCGGGTGGCGTCGCCGTGTCCGTGGCAACGGGAGCCGATCGCGGGGCATGGCGGCACCGCGCGGTCTGGGGGCGGCGTGGGGGCTGCGGCTGCTGCTGGGTCTGGGGTTGAGGGGGGGTTTGGGGCTCCCGCAGGGTCTGCCCGCAGCCCGGCCCCGAGTCTACACGAGCAGCTGGGCCGTGCGGGTGGAGGTGGGGCCGCGGGATGCGGGGCGGTTGGCAAACCGGCACGGGATGCTGTGCGTGGGGAAGGTGAGGTCCGACACACAGGTTGAGGGAGCTGGGCTTGTTCAGCCTGGAGGAAAGAAGGCTGCGGGGTGAGCTCAGTGCAGCCTTTCAGTGCCTAAAGGGAGCCTACAAACAGGAGGGGAATCAACTCTTTGGAAGGGGAGATAACAGCAGGACGAGGGGAAATGGCTTTAAGTTGAGGGAGGGAAGATTGAGGTTGGATGTCAGGGGGAAGTTCTTTGCTATGAGAGTGGTGGAACAGCTGCCCAGAGAGGCTGTGGATGCCCCGTCCATCCCTGGAGGTGTTCAAGGTTGGATGGGGCCCTGGGCAGCCTGGGCTGCTGTGAAATGTGGAGGTTGGTGGCCCTGCATGTGGCAGCGGGTTGGAGATTCGTGATCCTTCAGGTCCCTTCCAACCCTGGCCATTCTGTTGTTCTGTGATTCTGTGACCTGTTGTAGGTGGGACGTAGGGCTGTGTAGGGGTACACAAGTTCCTATAGGGCTGCACAGCTACTTGCAGCCACCACACAAGCACGGGTAGCCCGTGCACAAACCCCCATCCTGCAGAGCATCCTCTCTTCCAGTACCACCCTGGTTTAGTGAGCCTGCTTTGGCAGAGGGATCGGACTCGATGATCTCTAGAGGTCCCTTCCAGCCCCTACAGTTCTGTGATCTGCAGCCCTGCAGGGTTTGAACACGCATCCCAACCCAGCAGAGCTGGCACGCACACATCCCCACCTCCCCACCTCCCCACCCATCTCCGTGCAGCCCCTGAGCTCAGCCCTCACTGCAGGTGCTGGAGGAAGAGCCCTACTACCACTTCCAGCACCGTGGCTCCAGACAGACATCCCTGAGCAGGCACTGGGGCTGGAGCCTGCGGCTGAGCAGGGAGCCACAGGTAGGGGCTGGGCTGCACGATGGACCCAGGGCAGGGCATAGGGTGACCGTATGGGAACACACACGGTGCCAACATCGCTGCTTCCCACCCAGGTTCTCTGGTTTGAGCAGCAAACGGTGAAGAGCCGCGCCAAGAGGGGTGTCAGCGTGGTGCCCACAGATCCCTGGTTCCCCAAGCAGTGGTACATGGTGAGATTTTGCCTCTCTCCCATCTAATCCCCATGTCCTCAAGGCAAATCACCTGCCCTGAGCATAAGCAGGGCTAATGCCGGCAGAGATGAGACAGCAGGAGGGTCCTTGAAGGACGTCCTCCACCTGCTGCTCTGCACCAATCGATCCCAATCCGTTTTCCAGAACAATGACATCAGCCCCGATCTCAACATCCTTGCTGCTTGGAGCAAAGGCTACACCGGCCGGGGGGTCGTGCTGTCCATCCTGGATGATGGCATTGAGAAGGACCACCCTGACCTGGCTGCTAACTACGTAACTACGCTCCTTTCGAGCAGAGCTCTGAGCTTTGGGGCTGGGGAGGGATGGCACACCTCTGCAGCCTGTGGGATTCGTGGTGGGAATTGAGCCTTGCCGTGGTTGGATCAAAGGGCTTTGCATCTCTGCCATTATTTCTTACATGAAGGAAATGTTAGAACTTGCGCACGGATGAGCCCCCAGAATAGTCAGATGTAATTACAGCAAGCTGCAAAGCGAGTAGAGCTTGTAAGCCCTCACGTGCTCAGAGAGCAAAGAGAACAGGGGAGCTTTAATCAGTTCACAGCAGCGTGGGTTTGGTTGAGCCCAGCAGGTTCAGGCGAGGCTGATGCAGTCGCTGGGCATGCAGGGACCTCCCTGGGCTGGGTGTCTGCCCTGAGCTGGCACAGCTCCTCTTCGCAGTGTGATTTTGTCACGTTGGTGCCCTGTTTTGCACTAGGATCCCCTCGCGAGTTATGACTTCAACAGCAACGACCCTGACCCCCAGCCCAGGTACAATGCCTGGGATGAGAACCGGTGAGTTTTGTCCTCTGGTTCTTGCATGGAAATCTCCCCCTGAGCTGGGAGCAGAGCTGTGCCAGCCCCCCAGCCCCCTCCTTTCCCCCCCCCAAGGATGGATCTCCTGTGTCTGCCCCTCAGGCACGGGACGCGCTGTGCAGGAGAGGCAGCAGCTGCAGCCAACAACCAGATCTGTGGTGCAGGCATTGCATACAATGCAAAAATTGGAGGTGAGCAATTCCTCCTCCTGCTGCTTGGCATGGGAAGGAGGCACGAGCCACCTGGAGGAGCACATGCCTTCAGCCTGCAACCCTCAGGCTGATCCTAGCAACACCACAGTGCTGTAAAGCCAGGGAGCTGCAGGACCTGAGTCTTCAGAGCAGTGCTTTGGACATCAGCAGTGAATCCCTGGATGTGGAGCCCTGAGGGCTTCCTGGCTGCTGGGCTGCTCCAGGGGAAGTTTAGGGCTTGCACAGCACTAGAGGGTGCTGCGGACTTGCAGCAGGCCCAGCAGCAGTGCAGGGCTCTGCCTCCACACACTGCAGGACTGGTGCCCTGCTCACTGCCCAGCTTCCCTGCAAAGCGGCTGTGCCAAATGGGGTTAAAACTGGGGGAACTGCACGGGGGTTAAGGAGGATTGATAATCCAGCAGTGGCTGCACTGACCTGCAGGAAGCTGATGGCTGTGGAGCAGGGTTGGGGCTGGTCAGACCCTCTGAGCCCTCACTGCCAGCTCACCTCCCCAGGTGTGCGGATGCTGGACGGTCCCATCACGGACATCGTGGAGGCTCAGTCCCTCAGCCTGCGGCCGCAGCACATCCATATCTACAGTGCCAGCTGGGGCCCTCTGGATGATGGGAGGCACGTGGATGGGCCGGGTGTGCTGGCCATGAAAGCCTTTCACAATGGGATCACAAAAGTAAGCACAGCACTCATGTCCTGTAGGTTTGCTGGCTCCGGACCAGAGCATTAGTGTGCTGGTGCTGGTGCAGCAGGGATACTTTAGGTTCTCCAGCACAGAGCTGGATGGTGACAAAACCATCTCCTGCTCATCCTCTCCCTGTCCCAGGGGCGTGGGGGCCTTGGTTCCATCTTCATCTGGGCTTCTGGCAATGGTGGCATCAATTACGACAACTGCAACTGCGATGGGTACGCCAACAGCATCTACACACTGACAGTGGGCAGTGCCTTTGCCAGCGGCCGGCAGCCCCGCTACAGTGAACCCTGTGCCTCCACCCTCACCACCACCTACAGCAGCAGCACCAGCAGCAAAGCACAGATTGTGAGTGCCCCCAACACGGGCAGGAGGAGGCACTTCCATCCGAGTGTCTGTGCTGGGGCATGGAGGGACCAGGGTGCAGCCTCCAGCAGGGGACAAGGGATGAACCCCCACCTTCTTACCCTCCCCAGGTGACCACTGATCTGCACCACCGCTGCACCGACAGACACGCAGGCAGCTCTGCCTCAGCCCCATTGGCTGCAGGAATGGTTGCCCTCGCTCTGGAGGCCAAGTAGGTGCCAGGGGGGCTGCCCCCAGAGCTCCCCCCAAAGCAGAGACCTCTTCCCCAACGCCCTCTCCCTCCCAGCCCAGCATTGACCTGGCGTGATGTGCAGCACCTGGTGGTCAGGGCTTCCCGGCCCGCCCACCTGCAGGCAGAGGATTGGGCTGTGAACGGGGTCGGGCGCAAGGGTGAGTCTGTGGTTGCTGGCTTCAACCAGTCCCCAGCTCTCAGAGCAGAGGGGGCTCACGTGCCCCCTTCTCCCACGTCCCAGTGAGCCACCACTACGGCTACGGGCTGCTGGATGCAGCTCTGCTGGTGGAGCTGGCCCAGGCGTGGGCAGGAACCCGGCCTCAGCAGAGGTGTTCCATCGAAGCTCTCCATGCCCCCCGGTAAGAAACGAGACCCCCTGGGTCTGGTCTCCTGCAGGGGTTTTCTTGCAGCAAAGCTGTGCTGCGTCTGATGCAGGAACTGCATCCCAGGAGTTGGCTTCTGCTGTCAGTGCAGGGCTGTGGTTAGAGGCAGAGGGCAGGATGCTCACTGAGGGGGGGGTGATGCTCTCACCCCTTCTTGTGCCCATCAGGAACATCGGCTCCAAACTCACCGTGTCTGCAGACACCTCCTCCTGCTCGGGGAGGACCAGGAGCATCCGCTCACTGGAGCACGTCCAGGTGCAGCTCTCATTGAGCTACAGCCGCCGGGGGGACCTGCAGGTTGCACTGAGGAGCCCCATGGGGACCACGTCCACGCTGGTGACTGTGCGGTAAGGGTTGTGCCGAGTCCTGGCAGTGCCCTGTTATGCTCAGCCCAGAGTGTCTGCGGAGCCCCTTTGGTTTGCACCACCCGCAGCCCCCCTTCCTGTCTGCCCACAGCCCGTACGACACCAGCCAGCAGGGCTACAAGGACTGGACCTTCATGTCCACACATTTCTGGGATGAGAACCCCAACGGGACCTGGACACTGCAGCTGGAGAACAAGGGTGATGCCTACAACACAGGTGGGCACTGGGGGGACAAACCCACCCACCGGTACCACCCAGTGCTTTGTTCCCTCCCCTCCCTTCCCCCTCTTTGGTTGGCGTCTGACTGTCCTCTCTCTGCTCCCCTCTGGGCAGAGCCCCTGGGGGAGCCCTGTCTCTGTGGGGGCTGTGCTTTGGGGTCTCCCACACAGCCCTATAGAGGGCATTGCAGCTTCCAGCCCCACATCCACCACCAAGGACATGGGTTGGGGACGTATGGCCGCCACCCAGCACTACATCCTCTTCCTCCCATCACCAGGCATGCTGACCAGCTTCACCCTTCACCTGCATGGCACAGATGAGGACATGATGGCCAGGCACTTCTCAGCCCCCACCATGGGCGAGTGCACCAAGAGGGACGCACAGGGAGCGTGCGAGGGTGAGCGCATCCCTCACCACCACTTCGAGCAGAAGGGGACGATGCTCTCAGTTCCTGGTGGCTCCAGGTGGCCCCACGTCCCCCCTCACACCTCCATCCCTTTGCAGAGTGCAGTGGCTCCTTCTATGCCTACCAGAGCTCCTGCCTGTCCTACTGCCCGCCCCGCTCCTACGGCCGCTCCCGGAGCACCACGCACACATTCCGCACCTGCGCCCGCTGCCACCACTCCTGCTACACGTGCCAGGGCACCTCGGCCAACAACTGCACCTCCTGCCCCGCTGCCCACACCTTTGATGAGCACAGCCACTCCTGCTTCGCTCCGCAGGGTTTCCCCCCCCAGGAAGGGCAGTACGGGAACCTCCTCCCCATCGTCCTCCTGCTCTGCGAGAGCGCAATCCTCTTTGCCATGCTGTCCTGTGTGTTCCGTACTGCGTGGCTATGCGTGCTGGCTGGCTGTGCAGGTCGCTGCTGGGCTGGGGGAAAGTGACACCAGCCTGGCCCACAACCATCCGTACCCCTCTTCAAAATAAACCCCCTATTGTCTTTACGGGCTGCTCCCACCCAGCTCCCAGCTGCTCCACATGTGGATACGGACACAGCGATGGCTGCTGTCCCCTGCTGCCTCATCCCTGCACCCCCAGGACTGGGGCAGTGCTGGACACAGCCCTGGTTCATTGAGGTGATGTCCAGAGGGAGCAGAGCACGGACCTCACGGCCTTTCCCAGGCACAGAGGGGTGGGGAGGAGACGTGATGTCCCTCCAAACAGCTGCACCCGAGTAAACACATCTTGTGCTGGAAGGGCCAAAAGCCCACATCTGGGTAGGGAGCAGGAGCTGGGTGCTGTGTTGCTGCTTGGAGAGAACAGCCCCGATCCGTGCTGCAGTGCTGGCACACGGTTCAGTCTTTAGCAACGTGCCTGGGGCCACTGCACACCACAGTGCCCTGTGTCCCAGCAGCACGGCACAGCTGTGCCCCAGCACGCAGCACGGCGCCGGGCTGGGACAGCGTGGGGACCGCTGCCAGCAGGGGCCCTCCTGGGGACATCACTGCCAAATGGGAGTCAGCCACCACTGCAGGACACGGGCACGGAGCAGAGAAGTGCAGCATTGCTGGGTGTTGGCCGTGACCCATTGCTGGGTCAGTCCTGTACCTGCTGTGCCATCCCCAGGCTCGGCGTGTTTGCACAGCTGGGGCACACTTGGATGTCACCGAGGAGAGAAAGACCTTTGCCCAAGCGTGCAATCACCAGGAAGCTGCGTTTCCATCACAGCACTGCCTGCAGCTGTGCTGGCTCCTGGCCTGGTGGGATTCAGGGACCCTCCCTGGGGGTCTCTCCCCCCCCCCGCCATGGCCTGTCCCATCCCCAGCGTGCAGCCTGCAGTGAGAACTGACACTGAGCACGTCGTGCTGGGGGAGAGAGGTGGGGATGGGGAGGGCTGTGTGTGTCCAAGAGCAGCCCCAACTCATACAGCTCCATCCCAGATCCCAACCCCACCATGCACCAGAGCTGTCCCAGGAGCAGGAGGGGTTCTCCCACCACTCGGTGCCGGGTCCCATTGGCAGCCTCCCGAGCAAGGAGAGCAGCTGGGCTCCAGCACAACCAGCATATGAGCACAGTTCCGCCTCATGGCAGTGGCAATGAAGATATGGAGAACAGCAAAGCTCCTGAGCACGCAGCCCAAACCCCCAGACAGGGGGCTGGAGAACAGCAAAGCTCCTGAGCACGCAGCCCAAACCCCCCAGACAGCAGGGTGGGAGAGACCCCCAACACAGGGGTCCAAAGGGGGCGGCACAGAACTGCCCAGCACTACTCACTGCCTGGGGATTCCCTCCTCCAAGAGCAAAACAGCCCCCTTGCCCAGGGACAAGCCCTGCTGGCTGGAAGGAGCACTTTTATTGGGCACCAGCATCTTCCTGCCCCTATCCACTGCAGGGTGCCTCACCTGTGCTCCGAATCACCTGGCACCACCTAGGCTGATCCCAACACCCTGTGCCCATGGTGTGACTTTCCCTGGGGTGTGTGGCACAGCGCCATGGTGTCCCCATCCCCGTCCCCATCTGTGGGCCCCGTGGGACGCAGCCAGAGCACGGTTTGGGTTACGGCACAGCGACGGACCCGCGCCTCCGCCGGAAGGGAGATAAGCGGAGGTCCCGGCCCGGAGAGGCACAGCCTGGCAGGTGGCCATGTGGGGATGGGCACGGGGATGTGCTGCTCGGAGGGCTCAGTGTGGGGACATGGGACAGCACCATGGAGTGGGGACACACTGGGTTTATCCCATCCTGGAAAGGGCTACACAGCAAACGAGCGATAGATAGGTTTATTTTCTGCAAAAATAATAAATTACCACTCCCCTCCACCACCCCCCATGGCCATGCCGAGGGCTGCTGAGGTCCCACAGCACAGCAGGAGGGGTCCCATCCGCCCATCCCCTTCCTGGGATCCCCCATCCCTGCAGCCTCATTGCAGGTGGGCACAGTGCCGTTCCGCGTCCCGCACCGCGCGCTCCTCGCGGGGTGACCACGGCCGTGCGTAGCCGTCGCGCTGCAGCAGGATGCGGTTCAGCGTGTGCTCATAGTTGACATGCCGCCGTGCCATCAGCACGTATTCGTGGCCCCCCAGCAGCGTGGGGCAGCCACACGTGTCGGGCACCCAGACGTACTCCCGCGGTACCATGGGGAAGCGGTGCCGGTACGGTGTCACCACCTGCACCTCGTAGCGCATCTCCTGCCCCACCGAGCGCCGTGCCAGGATCCGTGCTCGGAACACTGCAGGGTGGGAGTGGGGTGCACTGAGTGGGGCATCACGCTGGGTGTTGCCCCCTCTGCCCTGCCCCCCGCCCGCTGCTGCTCACCGAAGTCACTCTGGCAGAAGTGCCGGATGCGCTGGGAGCGTCCCTTGGGTGGGCGGCACCGCCCGCATCGCCCTGCGGGGACGAAGGCTGGGATGTGGCACCCAAACCCCCCCATGGACCATAACCCATAAGGAGAGAGGGGGCACTTCTGGACTCCAGCACACAGCCCAGGGTGTGGGAGGATGTGGGAGGTCACCTGCAGCAGCTCTGACCCCAGGGGGGCTTCGCGGTGGCAGTGGCTCTGTGATGGGGCCCCGGGCCCTGGGTGGCAGTGTGGGAAGTGGGGGCTCTGCGGGTGGGGGGCTGCCGGCCCCACGGGGCTGGGGCTGCCGCAGGGCACTGGTGTCCACCATGCTGTGCTGGGGATGCCCACGGGGCAGCCAGAACTCATACTCAATGCCTGGGTTGGGCTCCTGCAGCAGCACCTGTGTGTTCAGGGGCAGAGCTAAGGGAATCGTTGAGGCTGGGGGCAGCTGCCCGCATCCCCACACTGCTCCCGCTCCCCACCAGCACGTGGAGGTCCTCGTCTGTGGGTCCCGGTGCTTCCAGGCTCTCGGTGCCATCAGGGCTGCGGGCGTAGAGCAGCTGTGTGCCAGCTGCCTCATAGGGCCCCGGCCAGGCGATGGACCAGTCCCCATTGAGCACGTAGCGTCCGTCGCTCCCCATCAGGGCTGTGGGAAGGAGCACATCTGGGCTGAGCCATGCATGGCCCCGGGACTGGCACACCGGGTTGGGCTTGAAGGTGGCACCGAGCCCCCATTGGAGGCCCCCAGGAGGGCAGCACTGTGTGTGGGGTGTGGGGGAGAGTTAAATCCATGGCAGGGTTGGCCCAAGTCCCATGGCACAGCTGGATCCCAAGGGCAGAGCTCCCCAGTCCCCCAGGTCCCGTAATGGCCCTGCACTGGCCAAAACTCACAGCCACCACCTCTGGAAGTGCCCTGAGATGGGGAGTGTTGCATTCAGAGTGGAGGGGAGTGGTGCTGCACAGTTGCCCACGGCCATAGGATGGACTGGGAGGGGACAGAACACATCCTACCAAGGAAGTTGCGGCTCTTGTCCTTCACCTTGATGTTGGTGGCTCCAGCGGGAATCTTGGTCACATTCATGTACCCAAAATGACCTGAAGGTGGGCAGGGAGTCAGGGCAGAATGTGGCTCGAGGAGATATCATGGGGACAGCAGGGCCAGAGCTGGGACACCCACAGGGTGAGTGAGGAGAAGTGGGAGGGGGGTGGGCAGTGGGGCACCCTTGTGGCATGGACCCTGCCTGACCCCATGCACTGGGACGTGCAGGTCATGCGTGGCCGTGTCCGTTCCCACAGCACAGCCAGGACCCCAAAAGGGGACAGGGACCACATGGGCCCTGGGTGCATCCTGGAGACCCCTGAACAACTCTGGGGACCACCAGACCGTAGCAACACCCCAGAGGTGATGGAGGTTGCAGGGAATGCAGGCAGGGGACGGGAGGACAGGGGAGCCAAGAGCCAAAGCATTCACCCATGGAGGGGCCGGGGCAATGTTCATTCACCGGAGAAGGGCTCCGTGTCCTGGAAGAGCCGGTGCACAAAGAGGCACCCATCCTGCCCGCCACCGCACCGGCTGCAGACACGGGTCTGTGCACCCATGCCTAGGATCCCATCACAGCCAACGCTCTGCAGGAGCAGAGATGTGGTGTCAGGGCAGGGACAGGGACCAGTGCCAAGGGTCCCATCCCCACACACACCCACCAGGCAGCGCCCACCGACGCACAGATCCGTGGAGCCAGGCCTGCAGCGGGTGCCATCCAGCACGCGGCCAAAGGTGTAGTAGAAGTTGTGCCCCACAGCCAAGCAGTTGAGGTCACACACGTTGGGGGCTGCAGAGCCAGAGGGAAGGAGGGGACACCAGTGGTGGGGGCATCAGGGCCCCCGGCGGTGCCCCCACGCCCTTGGGCTCACCTCCATAGAAGGGCACCCAGCGGTGCCGGGTCTGCATGCCCTGCACGGGTTTGTCGTCATATAGGGAGCACTGCATGGCACGGAACGGCACCGAGCTGCCAGGGCAGCCCTGTGGGGATGGCACGATGGGGCAATAGGGTCTGGAACGTGGAACCCACAGTGCCATGCTGTGCTGTGCTGTGCTGCACCATGGATGCTCACCTGCAGCTGGCAGAGCCGGTACTGCCGCTGGTCCCCTGTGCACGGCTCCTCCTCGGCAGAGCTGCAGCACATCAGCAGCAGGGTTAGCATCGGGGTTAGCGTTATGGTTAGGATTAAGGCAGCCCCATGCAGCCCTGCGGCTCCATGGAGACTTCTTGTGGGGCTGGGATGCTCCAACTGGGCTGGGACTGATGCACAAACGAGAGCAGAACCACAGCGTCCCATACGGGGCTGTGTCCCACGTCTCCTGATGTGGACAGCCAAATCCGAAACCTGCTACCTCCCCCATTCCTCCCACTCTAAAACCATGCTGAACCATCGTGTGGGATGATGCCCAGGTGCTGAGGGGTTCTGAGCATGGAGACACACCAGGGGCTGCGCTGCCCTCCCCGCTCACCGCAGACACCTCCGGGTGCGGAACGCAACGCCGTCCCCGCAGGAGCTGGAGCAGACACTCCATGGCCCCCACGGCCCCCACGCACCCTGGGCTGGCTGCCGGCGGGGCCGAGTGTGGGTGGGGGGCTCAGAGTCCCACCTTGCTCCTCCTGGGGCTGGGACCTGCGTGGAGGAAGGGGACAATCATGGCTGGGGCTGATGTGCGGCCGGAGCAGCCCAGTGCCCCCAACCCTCACCTGTGTGGTGCTGATGCCACAGCCCAGGCTGAGCCAGGCCAGGAGCAGCGCCCGCCACGGCCACCAGCACCTGTGGAGCAGAGACACTGAGGGTACCCCACAACTACTGTGGTGCCACTGATGGGTTGGACACTACAGGGACCCCAAGTTGAAATGGTGTAGGAAGGTCCCAGGGGCGCGGGATGTGTCCCTAACGGTGTCACCGAGGTGGGTGCAGCCCCACTGGTGATGCCATCACCCCTATGGCACTGTGCTCAGCGCAGCTCTGTGCACCTCACACGGCCCCACACATCACATTGCCTGCAGGACTGGCGGTGCAGGATGGGACCTGCGTGGTGGAGGCGGTGGTGCAGCCGTGACTCAGTGTCCCTCCCTGCGCCTGGATCCGGATCTGCCCTCTGTGAGCAACGCAGGGGGTGCCAGAGGGCTGCTCTTTGTCCCCTCCCCGCAGTGCCTGACCCCGAGCACCCCACTGCCCACAAAAACTCATTTTCCCGTGGCCCTAAACCACCGCACGACCTCAAACCACCCCACATCCGCAAAACCACCCCATGGTCCCCAAAGCACCCCGCAGCCCCACCCCACCCAGCAAAGGGGTGCGGGGGCCCCAGCCCTGCAGCAGGGACAGGGCCATTCCTGGGAATCCCCTGGCTGAGCCGGTTTCCTCCCACCCCGCTGCACCCACAGGGACCCGGGTCTTTGGGGGCACAAATCCCCTCCTGCACCCCAGCACCACACGGGCAGCAGCAGCACAGCCAGACCCCCCCACACCCCCAATTTTCCCGTGGGAGCCAAGGGCAGCCCATGGGGGCAGAGGGATCAGCAGTGATGCTCAACCCCAGCACGGCGCAGGAGGGCACCACGTGCCTCAGTTTCCCTGGGGTAAAGCAAAGCTCTGTGTGCCCATGGGGCAGCGGGGGGGGGTCCCACAGCCCACCTCCCCCCAGCAGGGTGGGCAGAGAGCTGCGAGAGATTCAGCAGAACGCAGGGCTTACCCGGCACCGTGGGGTCCCCCGGGGTGGGCACGGGGTGCCAGGCCGTCCCGCCGCCCTATTACAGCCATGCTGCAGCACCAGCACCCAGGGGTGCACTCTGGGCTGTCTGTCCCGACCCAGAGGTCCCGCTATGGGGCCGGGCAAACCGGGGGGCAGCTCAGGACCCCCCCGGCCGAGCGGGCATCGCGTGTGCAGCTCCTGGGGCGGGCGGCCGCGCTCCCCTCCCGCTCGCCTCCCGTCCCTCCCCGCTGCGTTATTAATATCCAGCCCCAAAGGTGCGCCCAGCCCTCCCCAATCTCTTGCTTAACCCTTGGGGGCCCGCGGTGCACCGAGCTGCGGGGGAGGTTCAGCCTGGGGGGGGGACGCGCTACAATGGGGGAGGGGGATGAACGCGACCCCAAGTCTGACCTCAGCCTCAACACTGTGGGGTGACAATGGGGTCCGGTGCTGCTGGAGTTTGTATGATCAAGGGGGGTGGGGGAGGGGGCTGCCCGTTCCTGGCACCTCGCTGTGCCCCCCCACTCAGAGATGGCCCCCCCCTCCCGGGGTCTCCTCACCCATTGGCATCACGCACGCACCAGCACAGCCCAGTGTGGCACACAGGGAGTTAAGGGCTTGGGATGTCCCTGGGGGGGCCACAGCTGCCGCCAGCCCCATGCTGGCTGCTGGCCAATCCCCCCCCCCCCAACCAAGGCCCAGCTGCAGGCGCCAGGCAGGGAGCTCTGTGCTGGGGGGCCCTGGGGTGCAACCCCCTCCCTGCTACCATTGGGATCCCTGGAACCCAGTCCTGCCCAAGGGGAAGGAGAGGCAGATAAGACCCCCCCACACACCCAGCCCCATCCTTCCCCAGTATCTTGGGGGCTGGGTCCCAGCAGCTACAGAGGGACCTTCCGGAGGGATCGGGGGGGTCTTTGGGTGCTGGGGGACCCAGTATGGCTGGGAAGGCAGGCAGATGGAGGGGGTCACAGCATCCCCCAAACTCTAGGTACATTGCCACGGGCTCCAACCCCACCCAGCAGCCCAGGGAGGTGGGATCCCCCCCACAGGGCTGTGCCCCCCTGGACCCACAGCATCACAGCACCCAGGGTAGGGACAGCCTGGAGGTGAAGCAGTTACAGCATGGGGGGGAGGAGGGGGAAGCCAGGTGCAGGTGATTGTGAAGCATTCCAACACAGAGCACAGTGCAGCAGGATGGCACAGGGTGAGCTGCCCGACAGCTACATCCAGAACGAGGGCAGCGGGGCACTCTACCAGCGGGGATGGCTGCTGGGGGAGGTAAATGCCCAACCCCATCCTGCCACCAGGCAGTCCCAGCCAGGACCCCCTCTTTCCATGGGGAAACCAGCGCAGACAGAACAAGGATGGAGGCAGAGCAGAGCACAGGGCAGCACCAGGAGATCCCCTGTGCGGTCCCAACCCCTGGGGATCCATCCTGCTGTCTCCCCAGGGTGCTTTTGGGAGCTGCTATCAGCTGATGGAGTTGGCCACTGGAAGGATCTACGCTGCAAAGGTGATCCCACGGGCCCGGCTCTCCATGCCAGGAACGAGGGAGAGGGTGAGTCTGGGGGGACCCCAGGGAGGGGGGTGCAAGGCTTGCAGCCCTTCCTCCTTCTGTCCCGTGTTGCTTCCCATCCCCATCTCCCTGAGGGCAGTGCACAGGGGGGGGTGGGGGGTGGTACCTGGGGGTTGCCAGGCGCTGGGTTCACCCCAATGCAGGTGGAACATGAGTTGGAGCTGCACAGCCGCCTGTGCCACCGCCACATCGTCCGGCTGCACGGGCACTTCAGCACCCGCAGCCACCTCTACCTGCTGCTGGAGCACTGCGGGCGCGGGGTGAGCGGGGTTGGCGGGGATGTGGGGTCAGCACCGGGGTTGTGCTGTGCTCTGATCCCCCTCTCTGCCCTGCCCCAGTCCATTGCTGACATCCTGCGGGCTCGAGGAGTGCTGACGGAGCCGGAGGTGAGGTATTACCTGCAGCAGGTGATCGCCGGGCTGTGCCACCTCCACGGGCACGGCGTCGTGCACCGGGACATCAAGCCAAGTACGCAGGGTGTGGGGGGGGTGTGGGAGAGCTGTGGCTGCACTCAGGCTGATGTCCCCTTGCAGGTAACCTGCTGGTGACCGAGGAGATGCAGGTGAAGATCGGGGACCTGGGGCTGGCACGGCGGGTGGCAGCAGGCGGGCGGCACTGGGGGTGAGCGCAGCCATGGCACCCCATCCTTCGGGGTACCAGCACGGAGCTCACTGTGCCCTCCATGCAGGACGCTCTGTGGCACACCAGGATATTTAGCCCCAGAGGTGCTGGAGCGCAAGGGCCACGGGCTGCCCTCGGATGTGTGGGCGCTGGGCTGCGTCATGTAAGTGGTGGCCCAGCAGGCGGGCTGGCAGGGGATGCCCACGGCCCTGCTGAGCACCCAAACCCCCCCAGGTACACGGTGCTGACAGGCAGCCCACCTTTTGAAGCAGCAGAGCGGCAGGAGCTGTACCAGCGCATCCGTGCAGTGCAGTATCCCCTGCCCAGCTGCCTCTCACGCCGGGCCCAAGCTCTCCTCACACAGCTGCTGGCCCCCGAGCCCACGGCACGACCCAACCTGCAGGATGTGCTGGAGCACAGCTTCTTCAGCCAGGTGTGTGCGTGGTGGTGGGGGAGCAGCCAGGTCCATACAGATACACGGGGAATCACTGCCTGTCTCTGCACAGGGCTTCACACCAGCCACGCTGCCACCCCACGCCTGCCACACCGTGCCCATCCTCAGCCTGCTGTGGGGATGGCTGTGCCACGAGCGCCGTGCTGCAGCCACCTCCAGCAGCAGAAGGAGCAGCTTCTTCACCCGGACCTGAACCACGCTGACATCCGCATGGGAAAAATCTTTATTAGTGCTAGGAATCATCTAAAATCCAGTCACTGAAACAAGCAGGGAGGGACGTGACCATTACAAACGGCACACACACACCGGTTTGCCCTTCAGGAAGGTTAACAAAATGAAACAAGAAAACCCACAAACGGGATCTCTCTTCCCTGGTGGGGGGCGGAGGGACAAGGTGCAGCTGCAGGGAGCCTGGTGCAAGACAGCACTGTGCCTTGGGTCAGCCCTACGAGCAGCACCTCGCACCGCACACATCAGCACGAGTAAGTGGAAAGAGGGACAAAGTTATACGGGAAGGAGGGAGGAAAGTGCACGTTTTCCCTGCCCAGTTCTCTCTCCTTTGAGAGAAAAGGGCAGAAGAAAAGCCTGAAAGCTCAGTAAAACGTGACAGTTATAAACACTCACAGCATCAAATTGAGCACACCCAGCCCTGTGCTGCCAGCACCTGGGACAGACACTCACCTATGCCTAAAACAGAGGGTGGGGGGAAAGAAGGATGCCTACCTGGCCCCAGCGAGGAGCACCGAGGAGCTCAGGGACCCATCCACGTGGGTGAGGGAGGATGGCAGCGGCCCTCGTCTCACTGGGATTGGGGCAGGAAGGTGACAGCAGTGGTTTTGTCTGCACGCAGTGCGTGCTTCTCATGAGCAGCTGGCCCAGCTTTCATCCCAGGGGGTGAAGCAGCTCAGCTGGAAGCTTGGGGACCAGGGGAGAAGCACAGGGAGCAGCCGGGGTCGGCAGCGTGAGCTCCAACAGCAGAGGAGCTGCAGGGCTCAGTGCCTGGCTCTGAGCAACCTCGCAGCCAGAGCTGGGGAGAGAGCAGGGAAAACCACTCACCATAGCAGGAGCAAACCACAGTCATGGCCTCTGCTCTCCCAGGAGGCGTCTACTTCCACCCCATGACATGTGGGCACTGCCACGGGGCCTTCTCAGGGCCAAGCTGCTCTCAAGGCCAGGCGAAGGGCTGGCTGCTGTCCCCCAGAGCCCGGCCGCTCCCAGGCCCTCCCCTGGCTCCAGGCCCACTTGATATTTTTATCCCAAGCATCTGTGCTGTTTGAAGCAGCCTGCTTTTTTCCATGGCCCTCCCCTGTCCCACCCTGGCTTAGGAGCTGACACCAACAGCAACACACCCTGCTGCTATGACCTGAGCCCCGAGGGCAGCAGCTGCCCCAGGATGACCCCAGACATGAGGTCCTGGTCTCTGCCCCACCGCACACCCCAGCCCCCTGAGCCCTTTGCCCAAGCAGCAGCACTGCAGCAGCTCAGGACAGGACATTCTGGCAAACACGTTGGTTTTTAAGCACCGAGATCTTCCTATGTTTATTCCACAGCTGCCCAAAGATGGGGAGAGCAGGATTCCTAATAAAACTCCTCAGGCTGTTTGTTTTGTGCTCAACAGTAAGGCTACCCTGGTCACAAAACAAGTCAAGCCCTATGAAGTCTCATAATGAAGGGATTTTAAAACAATGGTTCGAGTTTGCTAGATTCTCACCCTCCTCCCCAGCTAACAATGAGACTAAAACTCACCCTTCTGCAGAAATCAGGTACAAAGGTCAGCTAACTTTTGTGGCTAGTGACAGCCCCATCCCCTTTTTGGGGAGTGACAAAGGGGATTCAATTTCCTACACAGAGCTGTCACTGCAGAGCCCAGGACCCGGACCAAACCCAGCTCTGAATGCCCAGATGGGCTCAGAGTAGGATCCTGGAGGAACAGCTCCAATGGGGCGGGCCCAGGATGTGCTGAAGTACTGGGTATCGCTGGGCCTGAGAGGACTGGTGAGTAGGCAAAGGAGCTGGCTTGACTCAAACGGGCTGGAGCAGCTTCTTAGCAGGCTGAAGGCAGCGAGTTGCTCTCCACCTTCAGTCCTTTGCTGGCCAGGAAGGCATCCTGCTTGGGCTCACGGCCCAAGAACTTCCTCAGCATGTCAGAAGCATCCAAGGACCCACCAGGGTGCAGGATACAATTCCTATAATCCATGCCCACCTGCAAGGAGAGAGAGATGGGAGTGCATGCAGGACACCCACTCCCTGCTGACCTCACTGCAGTGCCTCCTACCGCCTCCTTCCCCCTGAGTTTGGCCATGCAGGACATCCTCCCTACCTTGCAGTTCATGATCCCCTCCTGCTTGAAGCGTGTGTGGAACATGTCCATGGAGTACACTTCACTCCAGAGGTAGCCATAGTACTGAGCATCGTAGCCTCCAGCCAAGTGGCCAAACGTAGCCGGCATGTTTGTACCTTCACAGCAAAGGAAGGGAAGGGTTAACTGGAAAGGTTACAGGAACTGTTCGTGGAAAAAGCCCTCCATGCTGTAAATGTGTCAGAGCAGGCACTGTATCAGCCTGTTCACAATCGCAGGGGAAACAGGAATGGAATTTCCCATTATTTTCGGTATGGTTTCTGCCCTGCTTTTCCTGGAGTCAGTGGAAACCATCCCCTCCAAGCCAGCCTGAAGCCCCATCCCAGAAAGGAACGTGCAGAACCAAACCCACAGAAACAGCACGAGTGGGACCCCCAGGAGCCCTGCTTACCTGGGGTAGCAGGGACACCCAGCACCTCTTCACAGAGCTGTGCAAACACTTCCACAGGGTCAGCCTTCGTCTGGGTGTGCAGCGCCTGGTCCACCTTGGCCAGGACGATCTGACGCAAGTTGAACAGCCCTGTTCCCAGGGAGAGGAGGAGAACTGAGGCCTGGGGGCTCCCTCAGCTCTCCCCACAGATGTGATTCCTTCCTCACAGGCCTCTCAGTACCAACAGGCAACAAGACAAAGCCTTTCATCTAACCATCCTGACCAGCCAGGTCACCAACGGTCCCCTTCCTTGCCCCATATGCAGCAGCTGACATTCCAGCAAGACTCTGTCCTCACTGGGAATAGCATACAATCCTCTATTCCTAACTCCCACTTCCCTCTTCAGCACCTACCCGTGTTTGCTTGCCGGGATTTAATGAGCTTCTCCAGCAGTTCATCAGGAATGGGGTTTCCTGTTTTGTAATGTCTGGACATGCGCAGCAAAGGCTCCTTCTCCCACACCCAGTTCTCCAGCATCTGTGATGGTGCCTCAACAAAATCCCTTTCCACGTGTGTCCCACTGAACATGGCAAACTCCGCCTAGGAGACAAATCCAGACAGTCAACCACATCTCCAAGTGGAACATAACCCTACATGAGAGCACAAGGGGGGGGAAAGGTAACAAATCACACCTTTGCCAACCAAGCCAGACCTCACCTGAGAGCACAGCTGGTGCATGACATGCCCGAATTCATGGAAATAGGTCTCCACTTCATCGTGCTGCAGCAAGGAGGGCGCATCTGGTGTGGGCTTGGTGAAATTGGCCACCATGGCAGCCACCGAGATCTGCCTGCTGGAGTCTGGAAGGAGGCAGCCTGGCTGCAGGCCGAAGCAGGCTGCGTGCCCATACTTCCCTTCCCTGGGTGAAGAAAAGGAGTTTGTTTGTCTGATGCTCCCAGGCTGCCAGCCACGAGCCACCAGACAGGGCACTGAGGTTTGCTCAGCAGCCCCAGCAATGCTGCAGCTCACACAGACCCAGTGCCCCCAGGACAGCGCTGCCACAGCCACGTAGTGGGGGAGAGGGATGTCTCCTTTTTCTCAGGCACACAGCAGACTCTGCTCCCACTGCCCCTCATCCTTCAAACTGGTTTGCCCTGGGTCTCACCGTGGGTACAGATCCAGGTAGAATTTGCCAATGATCTCCCCGGAGGAGGTGTCCTTCACTGTGTAGAGCTGGACGTCCTCGTGCCACACCTGAGCCTTCTCTTCTAGATGGAAAGTGAGCCCCAGCAGCTCTTGGTAAATAGCCAGCAGGCCCGTGGTGACCACCTGCATGGGGAAGTACTCCTTCAGCAGATTCTGGTCCACGCTGTACTTGGTTTCCTCCACCTGATTCATGTAGTAGCGCATGTCCCAGGCATTGATGCGGTTGTCAAACTCCAGGCCTCGCTTCTCACATTCTTTCTTTTTCAGGTCCAGGATCACTGCCCGTTCCTTCTCCCCAAGGGGTTTCAGCTTCTGGGCCAGCTCATCTAAGAAAGTTCAGGAGGCAGCATTAGTGAGAACAGCACACTCAGCCCAGCGTTTCCCCCCTCCACCCCACAACCAGGGGCCATACCCAGGAAAGTAGCCACTGTCTTGCTGCTTTTAGCCATGTTCATCTCCAGCACAAAATCAGCATGCGTGCTGAAGCCCAGCAGACTGGCTTTCTGAGCCCGCAAGTCCACCAGCTCCTTGAGGATCAAGCAGTTCTCCTGCAATGCAAAGGCACACAGCTCAGCATGAAGTAGGTACACAAGAAAGGAAGCATGAGTTGACCATGGAAGAGTCCTAACTGGCATTCACTCCTCCTGGCCCTGCTGGCTAGCAGTGAGGCCACCTACCTCTTTGCACCTCGAGTTGAACATCTCCTCCACCTTCCTCCTTGTCTCAGGCACGTAGCACTTCTTCAAGAGAGGGAAATAGTGCGGGTATTTCAAGGTGACTTTCAGCTTGCCATCCTCCGTCTTCTCCAGAGAGTTCAAGAAGTCCTCAGGGAGTCCCCCTGAGAAAAGAGCAGACAAATGACAAAGAGCCCAGATCTTTCCCCAAAATACAAGGTCTGTGCACAGAAACAAGCTTTTGCTCCTTCGCCAGAGCAATCCCAGTGCTCACATTCCTGCACACTGGCTGGGCTGTTGTACCAGAGCACAAACATATTTCTTGCCCACGGAGAAAAAAGGCAGACCGTCCTGTTTAACTCTGTACCTGGCCCACCACAAGAGCATGCAAAGAACTGGCAAGCACGAGTAGTCCATACCTAGTTCCTCCCTTGAGAAGGGCAAAAAGGTGGTGTCCTCATTCAGGTTCTTGTTGAAGTCTATGCAAAGGACGCTCAGCTTTTTCTTAATAGCTTTGATTTTCTTTAAAATAAAGACGAACAGGAAAAAGTCAGTCCAAATGGGAAAGTCAAACAGCACTGTTCAAATCTCCAGCCAGCAGCCTGCCTGCTGAGTTGCCCAGTGGTTTGCAGTTGGCTTTTATTCAAACAGAACGCTGCAGAATTAATTGCGTGCAGGCGCTGAGCTCTCAGCCTGGAACAGACTCTCTTTGATCACACCTGGTAGGGAGCAGCCACCTCAGCAAGGTCCCAACTGCCTCCTGCAGGCTCAAGAGCTGCAGGTGTTTAAGCAGCTGCCTCCTCTGCCCTTATTTCATCTCACCTTCTCTTGTATTTTTAACCTAGATTCAGGCTTCTTCTCTGAGCCACTAGCTCATGGTAAGAAGGAGACCCTGAGCAGCTCATCCCTCAGTCTGCCCACCTCAGCCTCAGCTCCAGTGGGACTCCCTCCCTACCACCCCACAAGTCCTCCTCTGCGATTCTATGGTCTCACCTCCTGTGTTTCCTCAGGGAGATGGAGACCATTTCTTTTGCCCAATTTGATCAGCCTCTCCAGATACCTCTTTGCTTCAGGCTTCAGTGAGGCACTCTCTGCTTTCTCCTGTAAAACAAAGCCCATGAGCACAGGGAGCCAAGGGATCAGGCATCCTCACACAGCTGTTGCAAAAAGTTGGTTCTGAGACCTGTTGGTAATTGTAACACTAGTGACACAGAAGCATTACCCAGCCCTCTTTCCACAAGGGAGGCAAGCATACCAACACTTGTTTTTACCAAAAGGATAACCAAGGCCCTGGGTTCGTGTCACAGCCCTCAAATTTCAATTCCCCAGGTCACTCTAGCATCTAGAGCATACAACTACTCAGTTCCAGACCCAGCATCACTTGCTTCTAAGGTCCAAGACAAGGGAAGAAAGTTTGCTGTCATTCCAGGAAGTTTTAGTTCCCCACTCAGAGGCACACACCTGGAGCCAGACAATCCTCTGGTACACATCCTGCCTCATGCTCATCTCCACATCGAACTCTGAGAGCTTCTTGTCAGCTTCAGTGCTTGCTGCACGGATGTCTTTGCAAGGAGAGACGTGCTGGGGGAAGTCCAGCATGTTCCGACGGACTGGAAAGACAGCAGAGAGATCACAAAAAAAGGCAACAGCTTCGTGTCCCAGTGCTGCTCACGAGCAGGAGTGCAGATACAGCAGGACTGTGTTAACTGGGAGCCAGTCTGACAGCCCTGGAGCCTGACCCAGCTGCCCACACACAGGGACAGCAAGGCAAACTCTGCCTTCAGACAAGTCTGGAGTGATCCTTGCTGTGCACCCATTCACCCCATGCTCACTGCCATGCCTGCTAACCAGATCTGTCCTCTGATTCCTCACTAATCTCAGGCCTTCTCACAAAACCTGCATGAATTTCCCAACTGTTTTGCCAGGCTTAGCTGGTATCAACAGAATCACAGCACTTGCATGCTGGCAGCACGGCTGCATGCCTCCTTCCACAATGGAACCAGGCCATCAGTGACACACCTTCATTGCAGATGACTGTTGAATGTTGCAATGCCCCAGGTGCGCTCTCTCCTGATTTATCTCCATTTTAGAAATGAATGTACAGAAAACATTCCCTGCTACCACCAGATAACACTATGCCATCACATCACGTTACTTTTCAGAACCCCTAAAATGACATCAGTGTTCAAACAGACGAGGCACACACAGATATCCATCCACTGCCCTGGAGAAGAAACCAAAAATGACAACGAGCTGAAGATTTCTGAGACTTCTGTCAATGCACCCCTTGTTCCTACTGATGCATCTTGACATATGAAATCAGCAGACAACCTTGAAAACGAGCTGCTCCTCCCGCAGACCTTCCTGCTGCCAAAGCACTATTCTCATTTTAGACTTAGGTTTCCGTTCCAAGCCTACTCTTTGCTTTGTACTTGTACCTAGCTGTGTAAACATTAACTAGAAAAACATACACATCACGCAGCGGGTCAAGGGAAGGCAAAAGGAGATGACAGAGCCAAGAAAAAGGTGCAAAAAACACACGTATTAAGATGCAGATTTCCTGAAAGCGAGCGCTCCCACTTCACACGCATACCTGTATATTCCACTTCCACATCCGCCAGTGCTTTCAGGGTGTTCTCGTAGGACACCTCGCCCTGCTCCTGGGAGCCCACACGGTCGTACACCAGCTTGGTCCTCTCGGTGAGCTCAGCAGCCATGCGTTCGATCTGCTCTGCACTCAGATCCCAGCGCAGCTGGTTGGCTGGCGGGCGGGGGGACTGACTGTCCACGACATTACCTGGGGGAACGGGAAGGAAACCATACGTGAGCCGGGAGGAAAATCCAGCTGCACATCCAAAGCTCGGTAAGAACATCCCATAGAGGCCCAGCACGCACAGCTTGTGCCACGCTGTAAGGACACAGAGCACCGAGTGCCAACAGCTGCGGGTGGCTCTGCAGCACCGCTCACCGCGTGCTTCTGGGGGGGGGGGAGGGGGGTTGGCAAAACAGCGGGTGCAGGGGGATGGAACACCGTGCCCTCAGCTCCCCGAAGGGGCTGGACAGGGCGGGGGTCCCCTCGGGGCTGCTCTGTCCCACTCCCCCCCCCCCAGCCGTGCCCTGTGCCCCCATCCCCCGGGTCTCGCCCCCACCCCAGGCCTCCTCCTCCACCCTCCGTCCTCCCCGCACTGCTCGCCGCAGCCCCGGCCCCCCCGAGCCGCTACCTGTAGGAGGAGCCATGCCGGGCGGCCGGGGGGCCCCGCTGCTGCTGACGAGGCCGCGAAGAAACCGCGCCGGCCCCGCGCACCGAGCATGTGCCTGAGCAGCGAGGCGGGCGGCCAGAGCGGCCGTGCTGAGGGATTGTGGGAGCGGGGAGGACCGGGCCGCTCTCTACACCCCTTCAGCCCGGCCCGGTGCAGTAGGAGCGGCCCGGTCGCCATCCCCGCCTCGCCCACGGCCCTGAGCACCATCGCATCGCCGGCAGCGGAGCAACCTGCCCGGTTGGGCCGCCCGCCCGTTCCTACAGCGACACACCCCCGGTCGTCTCTATGGTTAACGAGGAGGAGCTGCAGCCGCGCTTCCGGCCTCCAGCCGTCACCTCAGAGGGCGCAGCACTGCGCATGCGCCGAACTCTCCGCCCCTCCCCTTGATTCTATCATGGCGGATGAGGGCGGAGCCTCGCTGCTGCGCACGCGCCTTGAGCGCTCCATGCGGCGCGCATGCGCGGTACCATCCCAACACCACGCGTGCGCGTCGGGTGGGAGTGGCGCATGCGCAGTGTTGCGCCCGCCCTGGCCGTGGGGAGCGTCGCGGTGCCCGGTGAGCGGGGCGGGGCGGGGCGGAGCGGCGGGGTCGGGGCGGGGGGCGGCGGCGGCGGGGAGGCGGGCTGCGCTGCACCGCTCTGCTCAACGACTGAGGCCTGGCTCCGGGCCGGGCGGTTCATCTCATCTCCGGGGTCTGACGTAGGCCGTGCAGCGTCCCGGGGCCTGCGGTGGGGATCGGGAGGTGTGCAGGCCTCGAGATGAGGGCAGGTTGGGTCGGGGCGGTTCGGAGCACAGGCGGTCGTAGGCACCACAGGCAGACGCACAGACACACAGACAGACACACAGACACGCATACAGACAGACACACAGACAGACAGACACACAGACAGACACACAGACAGACAGACACACAGACAGACACACAGACAGACACACAGACACACAGACGCACAGACAGACGCACAGACGCACAGACAGACGCACAGACAGACACACAGACAGACACACACAGACAGACACACAGACACACAGACAGACACACACACAGACAGACACACAGACGCACAGACAGACACACAGACACACAGACAGACGCACAGACACACACACAGACACACAGACACACACACAGACACACACACAGACAGACACACAGACACACACACAGACAGACACACACACAGACACACACACAGACACACACACAGACACACAGACAGACACACACACAGACACACACACAGACACACACACAGACACACAGACAGACACACACACAGACAGACACACAGACGCACAGACAGACACACAGACACACAGACAGACGCACAGACACACACACAGACACACAGACACACACACAGACAGACACACAGACACACAGACACACAGACAGACACACACACAGACAGACACACAGACACACACACAGACGCACAGACAGACACACAGACAGACACACACAGACAGACACACAGACACACAGACAGACACACACACAGACAGACACACAGACGCACAGACAGACACACAGACACACAGACAGACGCACAGACACACACACAGACACACAGACACACACACAGACACACACACAGACAGACACACAGACACACAGACAGACACACAGACAGACAGACACACAGACACACACACAGACACACAGACAGACACACACACAGACACACACACAGACACACACACAGACACACAGACAGACACACACACAGACAGACACACAGACGCACAGACAGACACACAGACACACGCACAGACAGACACACAGGCAGACACACAGGCAGACACACAGACACACACACAGACACACAGACACACACACACACACACAGACACACAGACAGACACACAGCTCCTGGGGCCGGGTCTGGAGACCCCTGTGGCTGGCAGAGGGCCGGGCCGGGCCGTGGGATCTCCTTTAGCAGAGGTTGTGTTTAAGTCGTTGAGTTGTCGATGGAGGAGCTGTGCGTGCGTTTCTGCTCTCCGTGCTGGGAGCCGTGGTTGGTTCCACGCAGGGCAACGCGGCCGTTTGCGTCTTGTGGATCTGCGGGGGGATCCCTGCTGAGCTCCAGCTTCGGGTCAGCCGTTTACACGTGTTGTTCCCCTTGTCTTTGTCTCACGCAGGAAGAGGAGCGGTGTTCTTAGTGCTGATCTCCTCAGGGCTGAGACTTCTCGATCCGTTTCTGTGGGCTCTGTGTCTCTGACACCTTCATGTCGTTCCCTTGGTGGTGTGTGGGGCAGGACGGTGCTGTGCAGCAGAGGGCTGGAAGGGCAGCTGTTTTTAGTGGAAAGGGATTAATGAAGGCTCTGGAGGCCTTGCTTCATCCTGAACGATTCTCTCATCCCTTTCATACAGGGAGAGAACAGCAGAAGAAACCTTCCAGCCCTTCAGGTCATATCACTTCTTTCCCTACAGATATTATTCTTAAGTTAAAAGAAGCCCAAACAGATCACAGCCTCCCAGAATGGCAGACCAGAAGCGCCTTGCATACTCCATCATCCAGTTCTTACATGACCAGCTACAGAACGGGGGTCTTTCTCCAGATGCTCAGGAGAGTTTGGAAGGTAGGTGGCCGTTCCCTGTCTATGTGTCTGGGTCTGTCAGCCCAGCTCACGGAGCAATTTGGACGTTTGGTTGCTGTCCTCTGCCTCATAGCTTGCCTGGGCTGTTTCTAACATCCAAGATTTGAATGAGTTTTTCTTCTTAGGCAGATATCAAGCAATTAGAGATGCTGATTGCTTATCTGATTTCTTGCTACCTCTTTCAAAAGTAGATTAGCTTGAGGAACAGATATGCTTGGGATCAAAAGCCTCCCTGACCCCGGGTTTGAGATTTAAAACTTTTTATCTTAAATTAGGTTGAGTGGAGGGTTTGGTAACACAGTGTAAAACAAGAACTGTGGCAGAACGGAAATGATTTATACTTACAGAGTGCTTTTCCAGGTCTGCTATCAAAGTGCTTTTCCTCATCACACCCTGAAGCATTCATACAGGCTTTTTCAGGGGGCTTCACTGGTAATGAGAGCAGGCTGATCTTAAAAGCTCTGCCTAAGGAGCTTATGCTTTAGTGTTTGGCCTGTATAGTGGGAGAGGGAGCACAGCATGCCTGCAGAATGGTGGTGGTAGGTTGCTTGTTTCCTGTGTTTTCTGAAACATGCAGCTGTCTCTTTGCTCTGAGCTCTGGGAGTGCTAATAAAGCCCTTGTTCTGTTAACATCCACCTGCTCTGAAGTTGCCTGAGGGGATGGGAATTGTGAGTGATGCTTCCCAGGAGCTTCTTTTCCAGTGTTTGCCCAGCTCTGGGGGTTTGGCAAAATATGCTGGGGCATTTTTCTGGCATGTTCAACTGCTAGAAATTCAGGTGTTGTGGAAGAGAGCTAAGTAATTAGAATGGGAAGAGCTAATGACCTGATTCATTATGCCCAGTGGCAATCCAGTGCCTGGAAACAGCTTTTGGAGTCTCTCTGGAAGACCAAGGCCTCGCTGTGTCACAGACTCTCCCTGAAATATTTGAAGCTGCTGCAGGAAAGGTGAGCAAATTCCCAAATATGTGCTGAGTTTCAATGTGAGCAGCCAAAGCAATGAGCTTGGCTTGGTTTCTGCAGTGGTGCTGCCCCCCTGGAGGCGTGTGGGAGTGAAATGTTTTGGGCTCGATGTGCTCGGGAAGGGGGAGGTGTGGAACTTCTCTGTGGGAGTCCTTATCTCAACACAGCCTTCTCCCTTTCCTTTTAAGGATCCTGAACACATCAGAGCAAACTCGGAGCCAGTCACCCCCTCTGAAGATGACATAGCTGAAGCTGAAAGGCTCAAGACTGAAGGTAGCTTCCTCTAGAGCTGGGGTTTAATGAGGTTTAAATGATGATGGGGAGGAAGACTTAATTCACTCAGCACCTGGGGAGTGCATGGATGGGATCAGCCCTTTGTTTCTGCTTGTTCCTCTGCTCCTGTGTAGGTTGGTGTTATTTAGCTGCCACAGAACCTACGTAGACAGCTGGGTCAGCATTTTCTTTTGCATTCTAAAGGCCCGTGCTGTGTAAATGTGGCATCTTTCCCACTGAGCTCTCCTCTGTGTGCTGCCTTTTCTCTGCCATGCAAGACAGCGTGAGCAGTGCTGACATACAGCAGAGAGCTTTCAGTAAGCCAGCGCGCTGCGTTGATTTCCAGAGCACAGAGTAACTCTGGGGAGGCCTCTGCTGTGTCTGAGATGGGAAAGCAGCTGAGGATGCTGAGGGAGCTTGCAGGATCCCATCTGAAAGGCTGACAAGTAACCTGAAATTGCCAAGATATGGATCTCTTGCAGCACTGCTGAACATGCCTCACGCTTGCACGCAGTTTGATAGATCAGCAAGAGATGCAAGCTCTTGGCTTCTCTTTTGTTCTGTTTTCTTAAGAAGAACAGAGATCCAGGCTTGTTGCTTTTGTTTGCCTTCATTTTTAACTTAATCAGCCTTTTCTCCGTTTCTTTAGGAAATGAACAGATGAAGGCAGAGAACTTTGAAGCTGCTGTGTCTTTCTATGGAAAAGCAATTGAGTTAAATCCATCCAATGCTGTGTATTTTTGCAACAGGTACTGGTTATCTCTGGCCTTGCACACCTGTGGTTTTGGCCCTTACTTCTTACACCTCAGGCTCCTGCTTGCTCAAAATCCCCTCTCTAAAGTTCTGTAGGCTGCTTGTTCTATTGCTCTTTGTGGTGGTTTTGCTTTTGTTTTTTCCTTAGCTCAGTGACACGCTTCCCTGTGCCTCTTGCCAGCTCTGTGCCCTGGCATCACTCAATAGGATGTAGGTGTGGAAACAAACTCTTTGGCATCTTAAGAGAGATAAGGGTTCCAAGGAACGCTGTCTGCTTTCGTACAATTAACTCTTTACATAAGATAAGGGCTGGGATTTGAGAGGCAAAAACAAAGGAGTGAAGTGAGACAAGCTGAAGGCTTGCTACCAACATGTGGAGAGTATGGGAAAATGGGAGAAGCAGTCCTTGTGACTCAGAGGTGGAGGTGTGATGGAGGCTGAGAGATCAGGCTGAGCCAGTGATGGGATACTTTCCTGCTTCCTTCCTCTTGGAATGTCTGTAAGGAGGAGTGAGAGCTCGGATTTGTTTGCAGTAGGAACAGAATGTGAAGCTGAGTGTTTGGATAGCAAGCTGCTCACGTAGGTACAGTCTGGATTTATGTCAAGTTCACACTTTGACTTTCCCTTTAGAGCAGGAGGCTGCAGAGAGGGAGCAGAGGTGACCTTGATCAGCATGTTCAAGCTGATAAGTCTTTTCTGCACATCTTTCTTATTCTCTCCAGAGCTGCTGCATACAGTAAATTAGGAAATTATGCTGGAGCAGTCAGAGACTGTGAAAGAGCAATAGGCATTGATCCAAACTACAGCAAAGCTTACGGCAGAATGGGGTAAGTAAGAGAACAGGTTTTTGTGCCAGAAGTTTAGTCTCCAAGTGCTTTGTGGTAATTACACTATCAGCAGTGTTCTGCCCTGGAATGCCATGTAAAAATACCTGGCGTTTCACCTCTGCTGGGGGAGGAGGAAGGCTGCGAGTGCTTATCTACCTCTGTAACTTTCTTTTATTTCCACTTTAATAGCTTGGCCCTCTCCAGTTTAAATAAACACACAGAAGCTGTTGTCTACTACAAAAAAGCCCTGGAGCTTGATCCAGACAACGACACGTACAAATCCAACCTTAAAATAGCTGAACAGAAAATGAAAGAGACTCCTAGTCCGGTAAGTTCTGAAACCAATACTTAAGTGGAGATGAGATTACATGGAGATTTCTTTACTGCACTGCTGCAGGTGCTAGCAGGCCCTGTCTGCCTGGAGCTTGGTTGTGTTTAGAATACAAATCTTGCATGCAGATGGAAGGGAGATGGTTAACAAGTGCTGCTGTGAACCCTTCCACTAAAACCCAGAGAGAGCAATTTCAGTGCTCTGCTGGAGCGCAGTCACCTTGGGCTGGGAAGCAAGGCTGATTAGAAAGAGCTTTTTGAAACACTATTTTAGTATTTTGAAGGGGATTTCAGTTTTCTAGAGCTTTCTGTAGCGCAGAGGTGAGCAGGTGGGTGTGTTTGACTTGGCAGGGTGGGGGCAGTACATCACCAGCACGGCAGGGCTGGTGCAAGAGGTGCTCAGTAATGCATGCGATGCCATCGTTGCTATCAGCATTTGCCCTTTGCCTCCCTGAGTGAGCTCATCCCAGCCTGCCCTTTGTCATACTTTAAAGACCAGATTCTGATAACACTGGGAGCATTGAAGTAGCATTCATTGCAGCTTGCTGTTTGTTGCATCAGAAAGTAAGAGGATGTCACCACCCACGTGTGGTGTCTTTATTGTTGCAGACCGGAGGTCCTGGAGGATTCGATTTAGCTGGCTTGCTGAACAACCCTGGCTTCATGAGTATGGTAAATGTGGGCACAGATCACAGCCAGGCTGTACCCAATCTGTGCATTTATCCGTTCAGGATGAAATGTTTTGGGACGTGGCGTGGGGAGTTCTTGTGTCTCGTGAGCAGCTTTGTTGTCATTCCTTTGTTTCGGTGCTGCTGTGAGGAAGCTGTGCTTGTGTTTTTCACCCAAGTCAAATAAAGAGCCAGTGACTTATTCACAGGCTGCTCCTTGTGACATGCTGGGTGTGGAAAGGGTGCCTGTTCTGCGTTACCAGCCTTGTCTTGTGTGTTGCACTGTGCTTCTCTTTGCTATTTTTGTCCTATTGATCTGTTTCCAAGTATTCCTGCCTTCGCTTTGTTCGTAGTTGAATGGCACAACATCTGCATATCTACCCAGGCATTTCTGACTAAATAGGGTGTCATTTTTTTCCCCTCTTTAAATAGGCATCTAACCTAATGAACAATCCACAAGTACAACAGCTGTAAGTTTGATCCCATGTTCTCTTTCCTCTTTGAGTCACTCCTTTGAGGCTGTGGTGGGAGGGGGGCGGGTGCTGGAACCAGGAATGTGGAAGGCAGCCCTTAAAGCAGCCCCGTCTGCTGAGCCACGGTGTGTTTTGAGTACTCTGGACTGTGCTGAAGAGGAACCTCAATAGGAGGCAGGATAGATTGTGGCACTGGAGTTGCATTTGGGAAGATGGGGACAGTTTGGCTCTGCTGCCCCGTATCTGCGTGATCTGGAGACAAGATTTCACATCTCGCTCTCTGTTAGAAAGAATATTTTGATTCTTTGTACTGCAGAGTTATGAGGATCAATTCACAACATCTGTCAGATGCTGAGACAATATAAAGCCATAAAGTGCATAAAGCATGTACCTCTCCAGTCTGTCCCTTCAGAGCTCAGGCAGTCAGTGAGCTGGAGCCCTTCTGGAGCTCATCCTTTGCTTACTGTACGAAGCAGCCCAGCTGCAGGGCTGAACATCTGCTGCCATTTCCATTTGCTTCTGCCTGCTCCTTCCACTTCTGTTGTCAGCTGAGGCTCTGTGCCAGGTGCAGCCTGAGGACTTGCAGGGGAAGGGGCTTTGCAGACCCAACGCATTCTGCACCATGAATCAGTGTTGAGGCTGTCCTGTCAGTCAATCTCATTTGGTGCAGAGCTATCAAATACCTCGTGTGAGGAGGGGCAGTGCTCTAATTAAGCATAACACCAAGCTTGCACACGGAGGGAGGAATATTTGTCAGTACAGAAGCTGAAGCTGTTATAAACATTTCTACATATCGTGCAGCTTAACGATACAATTGCTCTTCTTTTCCCCTCCTAGTATAAAACAAAAAAGATTGTGATGTGTTTTTCTGCTCTGAGCAATGACTCTTCTTTCCACAGCATGTCTGGGATGATTTCTGGTGGCCATAACCCCATGGGAGCAGCAGGCACCAGCCCCTCCACAAATGATCTTGCCAGCCTCATACAAGCGTGAGTAGGGAGCTGGTTCTTCTCCATGCCCTTAAGCTGTAAATAGACTTCAGATTTTCTGTCCAAAAGTGAAAACTTCAGTTGAGGGTTGAGTAAAGTTGCACCGTAATGTGAACTGCTTGTTAGAGCAGAGTTCTGGCAACCACCTGGGAAGGATTTCACAGCACTGGTCGTGTCAGTGTGTGAGAACACAGTAACTGTAGCTTGTTCTCCTGCAGGGGCCAGCAGTTTGCTCAGCAGATGCAGCAGCAGAATCCTGAACTAATAGAGCAGCTACGAAGCCAGATCAGGAGTCGAACTCCAAGTGCCAGCAATGAAGATCAGCAGGAATGAGCATTACAGGTGAGGCCGTGGCCAGCTGAACGGGGAGGATTTCAGTGTTCTGCTGCAAAATCTGCCTTGTGCCTTCACTTAGCAGCTCAGTGTCTCCTCCCCTCCATGCAGACTGAGCTCTGTGCTGGTGCTGTGCCTTGGAGAGATGCAAGGCTCAGCCCTAAGGAGCGGTGAATGAATTCCCTCACACTTTGTGACTGGCAAATGAGTTTCGTTATCTGACGTTGGCACTTGTTAAAGGGATGCTGTATTTTCTCAGAAATTGAATTTGCAAATGTCTTGTCTTCCTGTCTCTGCAGCACAGTCCGTGGGAACTCTGTTCATTGCTTTAAAAACTGGAAGCCATGTGCGTGTTGCCATTTCTTGAATTGGAAGTGTCCAAGAGGGGGAAAAAAAAAAACAAGAGGAAAAAAACAAACACAAAATACTTTATATGACCTGCATGTTAAAGACAGATTCACACTTTCTTTCCCCAGTCTTCGTCCTGCTCCTCCCCCTCCACCTTTCCATTCGTTTTCCTCTGGAAGATCCAGCAAACACAAACCAGCACCAACAGTCTTTCTAAAGAAATTCCGAAATTAACGACGCTGTTACATTTCTATGTTCTTTGCTACATGGGAATTTTTTAACCCGTTTTTGAAGAAGGATGCACTCTTCACTACAGGATATCTTCACTTTCCTGCCCACACGCCACTTCAAAGAAGTGTTCAAGTCCCACCCCCATCCTTATTCCCCTTAATCTTCTTGCCAGTTACAAGACGGTGATGTTTGAACACTCTGGAGATCACTGGATCTTCTTGCCTCCAGGAACAGGGTTTCTGTTGATTAGATTCACCATGTTTCTCATTCAGGTCTGTAGCAACGTTGCCGGTGTTGTTAATACACAGGATTTGGTGACTGCCTCTCTAAGGTTAGTGTCAATGTGTCGGGGGGGCTGGGACTGATCAGGTAGAACATGCTCATTTGTGACTACTCCTTTAGAGCGTTTCCAGATACGCTGCTTGGGCTCCAGTCCTGACAAAACTCGTCTAGTGCTTAGTAATTATTGTTGGAATGAGCCAATCTGTGAACTAGTCAGGTGGACAGTAAGAAAGATATAATGTTTTTGGTGTTTAAAAGGTTTCTCTTTGTTTTCTAATTTGTCTTTTATGCATGTAAGTAATCAACCCAGTTGACAGTACTGATAATAGGAGTAGAGAGGGGGCTTGAGTAGCAAGCAGAAGGAATAAAAATGTTCCTTGGATAGAAAGATATTGAGGGGCTGCTGGTTCAATGTGGGAGGAGGGAGAAGGTCCTTGTTGCTGGGTACCTGCAGCTTCCCACCCACCAGAGCTGCCTGCGTCGTTCCTGGGTGCATGGGAAGCTCTGGCAAGTTCCCCTTGAGATCATTGGATGAGGATGGAGACTTTGGTATCAGCCTCGGGACTGGCTTTAAGGTAGTTCCTCCATGGTGGTGGGAAAGGCATGTTCCTGGCCCTGTTGCTGGGCACGGAAGCAGCTGGCTTGGAGAGGAGTGTGTGGGAGATGCAGAATGCCCGTGTAGGAGACATGGTGGTACGAATGAGCAGGTATCTTTGAAGATTAATATCAAGGAAAAAAAGATCTGTAAAAATGCTCCGTAAATTTATATGTGCTTAATGTAACTTGTGAAGAATAAACTATTTGGACACTCTTTGCTATCCCTCTCACCGCAGTGACTGCAGCGATACCCGGGGTTGGCTCTCTCCGTTTTGTTCTGTGCGCAGCCGGGCTCCGTCAGCACCGCCGGGCGGACAGCGCTGCTCCGTGCGCTGCCCGGAACCTTCCGTCGCGCTGCGCGTTTCCGTCGGACTCCATTCATCGGCCCCCCCACGTTGGGCGTGGCGGACTGACTGATTGCCGCCGCGGCCAATGGGAGCCCGTCCTTTTCACCGCAGCCAATAGGAGAGCGCTTCACGCGGGCGGGGGCGGGGGCCGTGCGGGGGCAGCCAGGACGGGGCGCAGGCGGGGGACGGCGCGTGAGTGGGGAGCGTTGGGGCGGGGTGGGTTTGGGCTGTGAGGTAACGGGAGCAGGGGGCCGTTCAAACGGTCGGGGGGGGGGTGGGGATTCGGTCCTAAGGGAGCTGGGACGGTCGGGGGGGCTCGCTATTGAAATAACAGGGAGTTGGGGGCTGTTACTGGGGGAACTGGGGTGGGGCAGGGACTGCGGTGGGATCTGGGGCCTGGGCGGGGCTTGTGGGCCTTGGGGCTGCCCTACAGCTGGGGGGGGGCTCGGGCTGTGGCCCTGTGCATAGGGCCGTTGGACGCCCCATCCCCCTCCCCGGGCTGTCCCTGCAGAGCCCACCCCGTGCCCACGGTGCTGGCCCTCAGCACAGCCCCTCTGCCCCCCCTTACCCCCCCCGGGCTCCTGTGTGCTCTCAGCAGGCACCGGGGGGCGTTCAGAGGGAGGTTGGGGGCCCAGCCCTGCTTCCCACACCCCAGCAGCGTCGGGGCACAGATCTGGGACATCAAACTTCACGCTGTCTGTTCATTGCACTTTCTGTTGCTCAAATATTTTGACGGTAAGCCACGCGGTAACTGTCCCACATTCATTCTTTGTTACAGAGGTTTCTTGGCTGCCAATATATCCAGGAGTCAGAGACGCCGACCGCTGCGTGCTGGGAGGAGTGGGCTGAGAGGAGCACGAGGTATTTCCAGCATTCATTGCTCTGTTTGTCACTAAGCTGCTTTTCTCAGAGGTCACACAGGGCCGTTCCACTGCTGCCAGCAGCTCGAGGCTTGGCACTTTGCTGGGGCCACATTAGACACAAATAAAAGAAGTTTTTTGGGATTGAGTGGAGGCCAGACTGACTCCAGAAGTGCTGGAACAGGTGCTGGAACACCCTCAGTGCTATTTGCTTGCTCTCCTTGGAGCTGTCTGCACACCTGACGTAACAGTTGGGATGGTACCTTCACACCCAGCAAGCAGAGCCATGAGCTCTTCTTCTCTATGCGATCCCAACGCGTTGTCACCAACGTAAGATATGGTGTGACAACTTGCCATCACTGTGCAAGGTTATACCCTTGTTCTGTTGATGCTGAAACCGCAGTGTGTGCATTACAAAGGCAGTGTGGCTTGTTAGCTGTGTCAGCAATGTGCTGACAGGCACTGGCAGGCCCAGAGGCAGCATCTCTGCCCATCAGCAGCAGTGACAGCCACAGCCCCCCTGTCAGCATGTGCCCAGCTCTGCCCTTGGTCAGGCCCAGCTCGTCGGCTGGGTTCACAGTGTGAGTCCATCAGTGTCATCTGAGCTGTGCTGCTGCTGATGGACATCACTGAGACACCCAGCTGAGAGCCAGCCCTGCTGCAGATGGACGGACTGCTGTGACCTCTGTTTGCTCCTGTGTAGGCAGAGCTTGAACTTGAAAAGAAGGTTTTAAACTCCCCTATCACACAGCATCCATCAATCCCAACTTACCTGATAACACAATCACCATCTATGCAGCCTGGGTTATACTGATTCATCCTGTCAGCCCTCAAGGGAAACTTTCCCCTCAGGAATCTTTTGTTTTAACATTAATTTGATGGTCCAATGGGCAGCTATCCAATTATTTACCTTGTCCTGCACTGGTGTGAGGGTCAGCACACCGGCAGCTCAGCAGGCTGTAGCACAGCTCAGTTTGGGGCTGCTGATCTGATGCCAACAGGGGTACAGTGCTGCCTGTGCTCATCCCTGTGTCAATAGAGGCACCTGTTCATGTTTTATAAATAGATTTCATCTTGTAGCTTTCCTAAAATCATTTTAAATGGGTTTCACTGCATGTAATCTGGAGGTGAACCCATTTCAGGTGGAGTCAGTTTCAGGACCTGGGCTACTCAGATATTGCATTTCTCTCTGGTGTAAAACCACCAAGTCTGCCTCATTTGTTACACCCTGTGAACAGTAGGGGACCTCACAGTGGATTTCTGCACGGGGTTTTTCCTTTAGAGAGGTGCCAATGGATCAGAGCCACAACCAGCCAGGCAGCACCAGCAGGGAAGGCAGAAGGGGCTGAGGAAACTGAATCTGCTGGTCTGGTTTTAACGGCAGCGCAAAAATACCCCAAAACCCTGCATGAGTGCTGAAAGGGGATCTTTAATTTCATTCCTGAATGAAACTGAGGGCTGCCAGCTCAAGCCCTTACTCATTTCTTGTGGTTAAAACCAATGACTTGACCCTTTGGACTCAGGTGGATCTTACTGCAAGATCTAGTGGTTTAAAACCTCCACCAACTGAGGCTGTGCCAGTTTTGTGCAGCCAGTACAGCTCTTGCAAGGTTTTGGAGTTCCTGTTTGCTGCAGTTCAGTTCTGTGTGGCAGCTCTGTGCCTCTCTCTGATCTCCCCACACATCGCCTAGCAAAGTGAATGTAGAGTTCAGGTCATTCCTGGACAGGGGCTGGCACACAGGTTGGGGTGCAAGGTGCTTTTCTATACACTAAATACACAGGAAAATCTCTCCTGTCCACAGCTACCAGCTCCAGGAGCACCTTTCCCTGCAGTTTGCCTGATGCCCCTGCTCTGAGAGCTGCTGCAGGGCAGCACCATGAAGATCGTGGCTGCCAAAGTGCTGTGTCTGCTGGGCATCTGTGTCCTCATGCTGGCTGGGTCTCTCCTCCCCGTCAAGATCATCGAGGCTGATTACGAGAAGGCTCATCGCTCCAGGAAGGTCATCACCCTCTGCAATTCTTTTGGAGGAGGGGTCTTCCTGGCCACCTGCTTCAACGCCCTGCTGCCCGCCGTGAGAGGAAAGGTAACTGTGTGTGAGCCCCATGGGGAATTCAGCTCACTTCCTCCCCTATAGAACTGGGGGTGTGAGGTCTATCTCTAACCAGAGAGCCCCCACCTCCCATTTAGATACAGTCTGGTTGGAAAACTAGACTTGTTTGGTGCAGGAGGAGGCTGAGCATCACCTGTGGCATTAGGCTCAAACTCCTGACTCCAAGCCCATGCTTAAAACATCTGGTCAGATGGCCACTGACCTCCGTGTGAGGCTAATAGGCTCCCTGTCTCACACTGAGGTCTGAATGCGAGGGCATTAAAGCATCCTGGATCAGTTTAATCTCCCTCTGGAGCTGTGTGAACACAACAGGAATATTTCACTGTTACAGAGCCAAGCTTCCCCCCCCCCGTATTGGCTGTTGGAGACTTTCCTCCCAAAAGGAGTTTTGTAGGAAGCCCTGAGAGCCTCCTGATGATGCTCTGTGTGCCTATAGAGGGCAAAAAGCAGCTGACTCCCCGGGTTGTGTGCTTTGTTCCAGCTTGATGAAGTCCTTAAGCAGGGGAACGTGACCACGGACTACCCAGTGGCTGAGACCATCATGATGCTTGGCTTCTTCATGACGGTGTTTGTGGAGCAGCTCGTTTTGACCTTCCAAAAGGAAAAGCCCTCTTTCATTGACTTAGAGACCTTCAACGCCGGTTCGGACGCCGGGAGCGACTCTGAATATGAGAGTCCCTTCATTGCATCAGCACGGGGCAGCACTCTGTATGCTGAGCACGGCCGTCACTCCCACAGCCATGGTTTGAACATCCACGAGCTGTCCCGCTCCAGCCCTCTGCGCCTGGTCAGCCTGGTGTTCGCTTTGTGCACGCACTCCATCTTTGAGGGTCTGGCCTTAGGCTTGCAGGAGGAGGGAAGCAGAGTGCTGAGCTTGTTCCTGGGCGTTGCCATCCACGAGACGCTGGTGGCTGTGGCATTGGGCATCAGCATGGCCAAAGCCTCGCTGCCCCTGAAGGACGCTGCCAAGCTGGCTGTGACGGTGAGCCTGATGATCCCTCTGGGCATCAGCATTGGGATGGGGATCGAGAGCACCCAGAGCACGGCGGGCAGCATTACTTCTCTGCTCCTGCAAGGCGTCGCGGGGGGCACTTTCTTGTTCATCACCTTCTTTGAGATCCTGGCGAAGGAGCTGGAAGACAAGAGCAATCGTCTCTTGAAGGTCCTCTTCCTGGTGCTGGGCTATGCGGTGCTGGCTGGGCTGGTTTTCCTCAAGTGGTGAGGTGGGAAGCAAAGCTCACCTCCTCCCCACGCAGCCATCCCCAGCACCCAGGGGAATACCGGAGCTCAGCAGCAAAGCCAAACATCACACAGCCTGCTGGTATTGCAGTCCTGACCCAAAGGAGAACGTCTGCGTGCTCAGAGGGAATGAAGAACGACGCAGTGCCCCGATGTAGGTGCCACAAGGTCCTGTCCCTGCCTGCTGGATCTGCAGGTGCAGCAGCTTCTGCAGTTACTGGACACAAACGCTGCAGTTCTGAGGCTGTGTCCCAGCAGCTCAGCACACATCTCAATCCCTGTTGGTCTGCACAGCCACCCCCTCCTCCCCGCTCCCCCTGCATTTGGCTGCGGGGTTCTTCCCTGGTGCTGAGGCTGTGAGATGGTGAGAAACTGTGACAGAAGCGCAGGCAGAGGCAGGTGTGATCACGGATGGCACAGCTGCACTAAGCTGCTTTTGCTAGCTTAGTTTTGAGCAAAACCTGGTTGTAATAGCTGCCAAAAATAACATCCCTTCTGGGGCTGCTCGGTGTGACTGCTGCCACAGCACCCAGCTCCATTTTAACCCACAAACGGAGCTTTTCTTTCTCAGTGATTAACAAAGAAACGAGGCTGGGCTCCGTGCCCTGCACCATTCCCCCCACCTCAGCCACGTGTTGTGCATTCCCTATAGAAAACCTCAGCTCTGCGTTCACACCCAGCTTGAAAACCCTCACATCCATACCTGGGAGGCCTTTGGATGCTCTCCTGCAGCCCAGGGTCCATCAGATCACAAGAGATGGGCGGCAGCGATGCACAGCAGTGATGTTTTAGGTCAGACACCCGTGCTTGAATCACAGCGGCGAGGTGAGCTCTGCCCGTGCTGGCAGTACTGAGGCTGTGCAGGGCCATTTTCTTGGTGCTTTCAGAGATATCCCTTCCCCAGAGGTCCACGAGCTGTAGGGTAGAGCCAAAGCTGCGCTCAGTTCGCTGCATCCCCAGGGCTCAGCACATCACGGTCCCTTGCGACCCGCTGTGCCCATCCTCGTGGTGAGAAGCTCTGTGCACTGCTCTCACAGGGGCTGTGCTTTCATTCTCCCCGGCCATCAGTCGTGCAGCAGCTCCCCCAGGCAGAGCAGAGCTCCTGGAAGCGCTGATGGAATTATAACGACACAGAGAAGGCTGAGCAGTGCTGCAATGAGCCGAGCAGCGAGAGGGATGGGTGAGACTGCGAGGCAGCATCTTGGAGCAGCGGTTGGCACAGCTGCAGCATATGGAGGCTGATGAGGATCATCTGACAGGGCCTGGTGCTCGGTGTTTTAATTGCTGCGACGGCACCGAAGTCAATTAATCTTGCTTTGAAAAACCTGGAGTGGCGAAAGGGGGGAGGAAGGGAGCGTTATTTTAGGCCTCAGCTGACACAGATCAGCAGGGCCTGATGAGAATCTCATTTGTCTCCACGCTGTGAATCCGTGTGTGTTATTTCACCTCTCCCAGGCAGCGCGCAGCAGGGCTGAGCTCGGGCATTTCCCCACTCACTGAGCAGCAGTGGGGATGGGTGTGGGGCGCCGGGGGTCCCTGGGGTGCTTTGCAGTGGGATTGATGCTCTGATGTACGGATTGGGGAAGGATGAGGCCCTCCCAACAAAGCCCTGCTTTATGCTGCGTGTTCCTGGGAAGCCCCCGCAGCGCCCGGCATCGTGGGGAGCTGCGGAGTGAATGAACGGAGGAGGAGCTGCAGTGAAAATGCTGAAGGGAACTCATTCATCTCCTGCAATGAGCGGCACCTGAACGGCTGGTAGCCCTACGGGGGTCCGGGGCGGAGGGGGGGGGGGGCTGCTGTTGCTGTCAGCTCATCCCCAGTGCACCCAGAGGGGCTCTGCCTTAAGCCCTGTGTTGGTGTGTGGGTGCTGCCGTGGTGCCCCGCTCCTCTGCTGGCTGCTATTAATAGCAGCTGCGGATTTTAATTGCTGCCGCTCTGGATGGAGAGCGAGCGCCCCGGCCGCACGGTGCCGCCCTCAGAGCTTTTTGTGGGGTCTGCAGCCCCTCGCTGTGCCTCGCTGTTGGTGGGGCACGCAGCGCCGGTCCTGTGCCGGTGGTGGTGGTGGGGGAAGCGTGAACCCAAAGCGTGAACCCAAAGCGTGGTCCAGTTCCTTTGAATGGCCGCAGCGGTTCCGACGGCTCTGCCCCCCCCGGGTGTCCGTCTGTCCCCGTCTGTGCGTCCCCAACCCCGTTCAAGCATCCCCGTGTCGTTGCGTCTCCATCTCCGTATCCGTGTCCCAAGTCACGCGTGTCCCATCCCCGTCCGTTTGTCCCACCCCTGTCCGTCCGTCCGTCCCCTCCCGTTCCGCCGCCGTTCAGGGCTGTACCGGGGGGTCCGGCAGCCCCGGGTGGGGCGGGCGCGGCGGGCGGGGCCGGCGGCGGGGCGGGATCGGCTCTGCGGCGGCCGCACCGCACCGCGCCGTGCCGAGCTGAGCCCCGCAGAGCCGCGCCGGCCCCGCATCACCGCACCGCCACCACCGGGTAAAACCGCGCCGGCCCCGTCGCGTCGAACCGAAAGCCGAATCGAAGCGGACGGACAGCGGCCGCCGCATCGGAACCACACAGCGCCGGGCCGGGCCATGCGCTGACGCCGCGGTGCAGCCCGCAGCCAAGGGCGGATCCCGGGCAGCGCACGGTGAGGCGGCGGCACCGCAATGCGACCGCGCGGGGGGGAGCGGGGCCGGGGGCGGCGGGGGAGGTAGGGGATGCCCCGGGCAAAGGCAGGGACGGCGGGGAGCGGGCGGGCACCGGGACCGTCCTGCCCTGCCCCCATCCTGCCCCCATCCTGCATCCCGCCCCTCCATTCTGCCCCATCCCGTCTCTCTCCGCCCCCCATCCCGACCCCAGCCCCGCATGTTTGTATGTTTCCCCCCCGTCCTCCCCCCCCGCGCTGATGGTGCGGAGCTCCGGGAGGGCTCGGACGCCGTTCTCAGCACCGGGGAGAAGCGCAGGTCGGGGCTGCACGGAGCTCTGCAGCACCCGTGGGTGCCGTGGAGGCCCCTTCCCACCCCTTGGCACCCTATGGCAGCGGGGATGCGGTCCTTGGCACCACTGCAGGCAGGTGGCACGGAGATGGTGGTGGCACAGAGATGATGGTGGCACGGGGATGATGGCACAGGGCTGCTCTGCCACCACGGCCTCTGCTCCATCCCTATGCAGCTCCAACGCCTCCAGATGCCACAGAACCAAACCTTTGGGTGCTGAGGCCGTGCTGATGGGCTCTGGCTGCATCCCGCATACTCACCCAGTACCAGGCAGTGCTGTGGGGCAATGGGCGCCCGTGGGACCCCACAAAGGGGCCGCATCCCCTGGGTGCACACTGAACTGAGGGAGCAGCAGCGATGTGCCAGGAGTGGGGCAGAGCTGACCCCAAAGCAGCACCGTGCGCCCACTCACCACCTTTGGGATGGCACTGCAGGCACGGCAGCCCCGTGGCACGGCACGCTTTGCACCTCCCGAGTGCTTGTGCTCTGCGTGGGGAGCAGAGATGCTCCCACGTGTGGGGACGCCTCGTGGGGACCCGTTGTGCCGTGAGCCCGCAGCTGTGTGACACCATCCGCAGGGCAGAGCGGTGGCACAGCTCAGCGCTGAGCTCTGTGCACGAAATGGCCCCTCCTTACTCAGCACATCCATCTCCACAGAGCAGCCCGGGGGATTTGGGTACCATCAGACCCCTCACCGGGTTGGGGGCTGCCCCACTGTCCCATTCCCATTGCTGGGGGTGTCCGTGTGACCCCCCCGGCGGTGCTGCTCCGACCGCAGCTGCTGTGCCGTTGGCTGTGGCTCAGCCATATGGCCGCGGCGTGGGGGGGGTGGTAAAAATAGCAAAGGCTGCTGCACCCCGGGCGGGCGGCGAGAGCTGCCCCACTGCACGAAGGGCGGCCCAAGGGCGGGGGGCTGTGCTGGGACCCCCCCCTGTTGCACACAGTGGGAGCGGAGGGCCGGCAGTGGGGGTCCATCCCACAGCTGTGATGTGTCCCCTGTGCTGTGTCCATTGCAGTGGGGGGCCACGATGCCGGAGCAGAGCAACGATTACCGCGTGGTGGTGTTCGGTGCTGGCGGCGTGGGGAAGAGCTCGTTAGTGCTGCGCTTCGTCAAGGGGACGTTCCGAGACACCTACATCCCCACCATCGAGGACACGTACAGGCAGGTGATCAGCTGCGACAAGAGCGTCTGCACGCTGCAGATCACCGACACCACCGGCAGCCATCAGTTCCCAGCCATGCAACGCCTGTCCATCTCCAAGGGCCATGCCTTCATCCTGGTGTTCTCCGTCACCAGCAAGCAGTCGCTGGAGGAGCTGAGGCCCATCTACCAGCAGATCGTGCAGATCAAGGGCAGCGTGGAGAGCATCCCCATCATGCTGGTGGGCAACAAGTGCGACGAGACGCAGAGGGAGGTGGAGAGCCGGGAGGGGGAGGCCGTGGCCAAGGAGTGGAAATGCGCCTTCATGGAGACCTCGGCCAAGATGAACTACAACGTGAAGGAGCTCTTCCAGGAGCTGCTCAACCTGGAGAAGCGCAGGAACGTCAGCCTCACCATCGACGGGAAGCGCTCCAGCAAGCAGAAGAGGACAGACAAAATCAAGGGGAAGTGCAGCATCATGTAGAACCCCGGACTGGCCCGTGCCCCCCGGCCCCCCCCCTCACCTCCCCGTGGTGGGGCTGTCCCTGTGTGCTCCCTGCGTGTGCGGTGCCTGCGGGGCGGCTGCGGCCATCGTTGGGTTTGGGGACGCAGACCCGTGGGGACCCTCGGCCTCGTGGAGTGGGACGGGGTTGTGGGGCCGGCCACGTGCACGCTGCAGCACAACTGGACACGGGTGTGTGGGGATGGGATGGGGGGACCCCACCGGGGGCCATGGACGCCCACCCAGGTCCCCGTGTGCTGTGCAGTGTGGCAGCGGTGCAGCCACCCCCCTGGTGACGGTCGCAGCAGCCCCGGGCTGTCCCTCCTGCACGGTGCCCTTCCCTGGGTGGGAGCCCCCCTCGCTGCCCCCCACCGAGCCCCCTCCCATCCCCCAGAGCCGCCAGCCCAAGCACAAAGCATCGGGTCCTGCGCAGGTCCTGACCCAGCACAATCCTGGCGAGCTCAGACGCAGAGCCCTCCCCGCACCCCAAAATCCACCACCATGCGGTCGGGGCCCCCCCTCTCCCGCAGTACCACGAGGCTCTGCCCCCCCCTCCTCCCTGCTGCCCCACGCCCCCCAGAGCCCTCTGCTTGTCCCCCCCTTCGCCCCCCCCCGGCCGGAGTAGGGCCCTGCCGCCAGCAGCCCCCCATCCCTGCGGGGTCACCCCTCGCTCCGGCCCCACTGCCCCCACCCCGGGGCCGCCCCTGTGCCATGGGGTGCACACAATGGGGGGGGGGGGGCCGTGCCTGCTCCCCGCTCCTCCTCTGGCGTTTTACACCCACCCGACCCCACCGAGGGACGAGGCGACGTGACGATGTAGCCTTTATTCTAGAAATAGTCTTCCTTCAATAAAGAGATGAGAAACGCTGCTGCGTCCCCACGGAGCAGCCACAGCGCGGGGCTCGGGGGGGGGGGGCTGCTGGTCACCCCCCCCGGGGGATGGGCTGGGGAGGGACGTTCAGATGCAACGGGTGTGCGAATGCGTGCATGCACGTGCATGGGTGTGCATGCGTGTACGTGCACGTGCGTGCACAGGTGCTTGCGATCACGAGCATCCACGCACCCCGTGCGCAAACGCGTGCCCGTGCGCGGGGGCGGCTGTTGGGTGCCCCCGCCCCCCGCTGCAGCGAGGGCTGACGGCCCCGTGGGGAGGGGGTGGGAGAGCAGAGAGTGCGTCATCGCGCCTGTTGCCATGGAAACCATCTGCTCTCCGGTCGCTGGAGGCGTGTGGGTGCGGGCGGGGGGAGTGCGGGGCTGCTGCGGCCGCAAAGGGCCCCGGCAAGGGCACGGCTGTGCGGGGACATCGCGGCTCTGCGGGGATGTCGTATGGCCGTGGGGATGCGACAGCTTTGCACAGACGTCACGGCTCCACGGGGACGTCGCGGTGCCGCCGGGACTTTGACAGCTCGCAGCTCCGCTCTCCGTGTCCCCTCAGGGATGCGGGTAGGCAGGATGCGGGATGCCCGATCTGGTCCCCGAGCCGAGGTCTGGGACTGGAGGGTCTCAGGGTGAGGGCAGCGCAGCTCTGCACTCCCGGGACGCCGCCGGAGGTGACAGCGGCTCCGTGGCACGTTTAAGGGGACAGAAATCACTGCCCCCATTCCCGTGTCCCCCATCCACTCTCCGTGCCCGCACTGCCCCCATCTCCCCCTGCAGTGAAAGCGGTGAAGAAAGAGGCGCTCGGACGAAGCCCTCAGCCCTCATTCGTTTCTTCCTCCTCTGACATCAAAGCACCGCACGGGGCTGAGTGAGGGAGGTGGAGAGCAGCTCTGTGCTGTGAATGCTGCTGGCGGTGCGGGACATGGCAGGGCACAGCACGGCACAGCAGAGCACAGCAGAACGCAGCGTGGTACAGCACTGCACGGCACAGCAGAACAGAGCAGAGCACGGCACGGCACGCTCCCCGCTCTGTCCGTGTGTAAGGGCTCTCAGCAGCCCTGCGGCCACACGGAGGGGAAGGGCTTTTTGGGGACAAACTGAGCAGGATGGGGCTCTCGCTCCAGGGGTTGATACCTCCCTGGAGGGGTTCTGAGCTCATGCTGCAGTGCCCAGCGAAGGATGGCAGCTTGCAGTGGGATCGGGGTGTCTTCTCCCCCTCTCCCCCCGTGACCCCAGCCCTACGCCAGGGACACTCTGCTCCCCTGGGCCTGCAGCCAGCACACAGCTCAATGCCTGGGACACAACGTGGCTCCCAGAGCCGTCACCATCCGGGTGTGAGTGAGGGATCCATCTGCAGCCAAAGCGGCTTAGAGGACGGCATATGGGCGCAAACGGGATTAGGGGAAAATCAGCCTTCTTCCCTCTAACAGGATTATGGGTTTTCATCCCAGAGGCGACGCTATGCTGGCACTGCCCATGCTCACAGCGGGCAGGGAGCTGGTGCTGCAGCCCCCACCCCCAAAACCACCATGCAAGCAGCACTCAGCCTTCCACGGTGTGTCTGCTGCTGCACTGCTGGGAATTTCCCCCCCACTGCAAAGACTGGGGGGCTCAGGTCAGGGTTAGGTGTCGTGCATTGTGCACCGTGCACCCGGCCCAGCCCTGCAGAGCAGCACTGCTGCATCTGAGGCGCAGGGACAGGCGGTGGAAGGCGCCTCTCTGGTGTCGTCCCCCCACCCGGACCCTCAGCAGGGCACTGGAAGCACCGGGCAGCGCAGCACCGCTATTTTGGGGCGGTCCCGTCCGAACCCCCGGGGCCACAGCGGAGCTTCGCGCCCCACCCGCCACGTGCGTCCTTCCCGCCGCGCCCCGCTCATGAATATTAACACCTTCATTTGCATCTCCCCGCCTCGCGTCGCCATTGGCTGCCCGTCCCGCCGCTCCTCGCCCGCCCCGCCCCTCCCGTCCCCTCCTCCCCTCCCCAATCCTCCGTCGCAACCGAACCTGGCGGCCGCGCCTCGCCCCGCCTCCCCGCGCTGATCGCGAGCTCTGATTGGCGGGCGGCGCTGCCCGTCGGCGGGGGTGGGCGTGGCGGCGGCAGCAGGCTGCGCTGCGCGGCAGAGCCCCGCTGGTGTCCGGCGGCGGCAGCTCCTCCTTCCGCCCCGCGCGGCCCTACGGGACCGGTGAGCGGCCCCGACCCGGCGGGAGGTGCGGGGGGGGAGACGCGGGGCGGCCCTGGGAGGCGGTGTGGGGAGGGCCGGGGTAGGCCGCGGCCTGCTGGACCCCCGCTACTCCTCCAGGCCCGGCCCCGCGGCCTGGTGGGAGGTGGGGGGGGGGGACAGACGTGGGGGGGCTCCATAGAGCGGCTGTGGGGGGGGGAGTGGGGCTGGGGGCGGTGAATGGGGCACGGCGGGGTGCTGGGCCCGAGGCTTCGGGGAGGTGGGGGGCTGTTGGGGGGGGGGTCGCGACCCGTGGGGAGGGGCTGGGGGGCAGCGGGAGGTGGGGGGGTGCAGGCAAAGGGGATCCCTCAGAACCCCTACGGGGGATTTGGGGTGAGGGGGGGGCTGGGCTGGAACTGCTGTGCCCCCCCCCTCCTTCTAGTCCCCCCTCCCTGCTGTGAGTGCGGCTCCTGCTGCTGTGGGGCACGGGGGGGTGAAGCGGGGCTTTGTTCCCAGGTGTGGCCGTAATGAAAAACAACAGGGAGCATCAGAGCTGTGCTGTGCCCCCCCCGGGGCTGGGGGGTGATGGGGGAGGCGGGTGGCGTTTGGTGACTGCGGTGACCCCACCGGGAGGGAGCAGCCCGGGGTCACCCTATGTGGGGTTATGGCCGTGGGGCAGCAGGGCTGGGCCCCGTGCTCCCTATGGGGTCGGATGGTCCTGGTGCTCCCTATGGGGTCGGATGGTCCTGGTGCTCCCTATGGTCCTGGTGCTCCCTATGGTCCTGGTGCTCCCTATGGGGTCGGATGGTCCTGGTGCTCCCTATGGGGTCGGATGGTCCTGGTGCTCCCTATGGGGTCGGATGGTCCTGGTGCTCCCTATGGGGTCGGATGGTCCTGGTGCTCCCTATGGGGTCGGATGGTCCTGGTGCTCCCTATGGGGTCGGATGGTCCTGGTGCTCCCTATGGGGTCGGATGGTCCTGGTGCTCCCTATGGGGTCGGATGGTCCTGGTGCTCCCTATGGGGTCGGATGGTCCTGGTGCTCCCTATGGGGTCGGATGGTCCTGGTGCTCCCTATGGGGTCACTTGGCCCCACTGCCATCCCGGCACATGCTGTGTGCTGGAAGCAGCCGGGGGAGGACCCAACGTGCCAGGATCGATGTGTTTCAATAGAGCTGATTGTCTGCGAGGTTTTCTTCTGCCATCTGTAGCTGCGAAACAGATGGGAATGGCTCTTTTGTGCGGCCGGAGGAGCGCTGTGGGTTTTAATGATGGACATCGGAGGTGCGTTGGGATGGAGGCACTGCTGCTCTCCGTGCCTGCCCAACCCGGGGTGCAGCACTGAATGCCCTCCAGCCACATGTTTGTTGACATCTGGGATTGCCGTAGGAAGGAGTCAGACCTCGTTAGCGTTCTCCCTGGTCAGCTGAAGGGCAGTGCCTTGGCTCAGCCCTGTGAGGAGCAGGCCCTGGAGCTATGGGTTGGCTCAGAGCCGCCCCACTCCTGCCTTCCTGCCCTGCTTCCTTATCTGTGCCGTGCCATAACCTGCCCTGCCCTGCAGCAAGCAGTGCTGGGGGGGGCACCCAGAGCCCGGCCCCATTGCTGCTCTGTGGGCAAACACTGAGCCTTGGGAATGCTGGTCTCTGTGGTTCGGTGTCAGTTTAGGGACAGCGGAGCTCCTCCTGCCCTTGGCTGTCCTATAGAGCTGTGGGGCTGGCTGGTGGCCATCAGAATGGTGTGTTTGTGCCGGGCCTGGAATAGCCTTCTGTCCACTTGCCAGCCCTGGGAGGAGGTGGTGAAGGGCAGAGCAGGAGCGGAGCTGACCCCAATGTGGTGGCTGCACAGAGAGCAGAGAAATAGACCCTGATTGCATGGAGATTCCAGCACGGAGAGGGCAGAGCGTGGGGAAGAGGGGCTGATAGGAGTGCTGCATATACAGCAGTGTGGGCTCAGTGCTGAGAGCTGCAGTGGGTGCTGAACTCCCGAGGCTGGGACGTGTTGGACGATCCCAGAGCTTGGCTGTGCTGCCCCCGGCACCGATGGATCCCATGTTGGGTTCTGCACCTCAGCAGCAGCCACAGAAACAGCAATGCGTGGGTCTGGTGAGTGAGCTTCGAGGTGGAAAGCTCTGCCTGGCATCCCTGACATTGCTCAGGTACCGTTTGTGTTCTTCAATTGCTCTGCAGAGCTCTGTTGCAGGCCCTGGTGTGAGCACTGAGGGCACGGTGAGGTTGGGGATGTGGGGCTGGCAGCAGCCTGGCCAGCTCTCCCCATGTGCTGCCTGCAGGACCTGCTGCCCGTCCTCCTCTCAGGTGTGTCAGCTCTGTGTCTTCTCACTCAAGTGAGAAGGACTAAGGGAAATAACAGTACAGCTCCCTGCTGCTGCGTGGGTCGGCCATCGTCACGGTGAGGACAGAGGCAGCAAAGCTGGAAAGACCTTTTTAATAATAATTTGCCTCGTATCTGCCTGTCCAGTTTGTGTTTCAAGGGAGTTTGCAGAGGATGGAGAGCTGGGAGGGCCAGGCTGGTGGTGGCACTCGGGTTGGTGGCTGTGCCGTGGCTGAGCTCCGGCCATGCGGATTGTCTTGCTGCCATGCACGAGAATCCCCTATTATCGTTCTGCATCGCTCTGAAAAAGGCTCTTTCTGGTAGCAGCAGAACAAGCACGGCATTGTGCCACTGCACTGTGCAAAGTGAGAGCACAGCTCAGGGCTGTGGGAGCTCCGGGAGCAGCACGGCCCTGTGCTGGCAGCACTGCTGCTCTCCGTGCGTCGCTGTGCCATCCCAAAGGCTGCCGCTCCTGGGGAGCACCGAGTTAATTGGAACTAAGCTGGTGGTGGCTGCAGGTGGATTTGGAGAGGCTGAGGGTGGCCGTGCAGCAGCTCAGTTCAATGGGTGGGTCGGACCCGAGCGCTCCAGGCTGGGTGGGTTGGGGTTGGCTGTGAGCTTAGAGAACAAAAAGGAGGAAACTCGGGCATGCTGTGAGCGCTGAGACACAAAACAGGAAGCCTGGCGGAGGGTTACGCTCTCTCATAATTTATTGCATGCCTTTCCCTGCTCCTGCTAACGGCCAGGAGAGAAGTTTCAATGCTCTGATGGTTTTGCAGAGCTGAAAACGCATCCCTTCAGGGAGAAAACCTCCATCTGGTTTTTACGCAGACGCGGGAGCTGGGGCTTTTCTTCTTCTGACCCCGAAGGCTTTTTGCCCACTTCTGCTCTCACGTTCCGCCACGTGTTGTCCTTCTGGATGCATTTAACCCGCTGCAGTTTGCCCCCAGGTTCTGCTGCTGCAGTTCTGGAGCTCCAGCAGTACTGCACCGTGGCTGCGTGTGGGTCTATGGGAGGTGGTTGGTGGTGCAGCCCAGGTTCTGCTCATCTCCTTCAGCCCGAGGTTCTGCTCTCCTCCAAGGCTGCCTCCCCTGTTTGCTGCTGCAGGTCCGTGCCGGTGCTCCTGTCGTGCTGCTCTCTCCGTCCCTCGTTGTGGAACTGTGGTGGATTTCATGTTGCTCTGCAGCTTTTCCATCAGAAGAATGCAGCTGGTTGGAGAGGCTCCTTTCCTTTTTGGGTTAGGCTGAGGAATGTTATCACTTTGTTTCTGGTTACCGGACGATGTTTGTAAGTGTGACCTTGGGGGAGGAGCTGTCGTGGAGCTGGAGGTGATCACAGGGAATTAATGCCAGGTAATGCCTCCAGCAATCACAGGGAGCTGTCATTTAGAGGTGGGGGGACATCTCTGGTGTTTGTGGAGGCACGGGTTGGAAAGCAGAGGAGCAGAAGCAGTGTTCCAAGTGATGGGGAGGCTGTGAGCGGGTTGGTGCTCCGTGCAAGGAACAGCCTCACAGCTTTGGGATTCCCTGTGCGTGTGGATGGTTGTTGGTTTCCTGGGCGTCTCCTGGTGATGAAGGAGCAGTGCAGCTCAGGTTGTCATCGCTGCCCTCAGTGAGGTGAAGGTAACCACAGGGAGGGTGGAACTCAGTGCTCAACACAACAATCTGAGGTCAGTTGAAGTTGATTTTGTAAGCAGCGGCACGTGGGGGTTCCTTGTTGTCACCCCAGGAAACCCAGGGTGCTGATGGGGTGGCTGATGTTCTTTGCCTCGTTATCCCACCCTCAGCTTTTCTTTCTAGGCATCTGTGTTGGCACTTCATAGAGGCTCCTCGGAAGCAGTGAGCTCACGCACTTAAGTGCATCTTCGTGCATCTGGTGGTGCACGGGTGTGCAAGAACAGGTGCTAGACTTAACACTTCTACAGCTTGTTACCTGTGTGTGGCATCACTTCCATTGGATCCATCTGTGGATGGTTCTGTAGGACCCTGTGTGGCATCACTTCCATTGGATCCATCTGTGGATGGTTCTGTAGGACCCTGTGTGGCATCACTTCCATTGGATCCATCTGTGGATGGTTCTATAGGACCCTGTGTGGCATCACTTCCATTGGATCCATCTGTGGATGGTTCTGTAGGACCCTGTGTGCAGTATTGGGCAGGGAGGGGGGCCATGCAGGGACTTCGGTGGCCATGCACGAGTGGCGGTGGTCCCTTTGTTGCCATGCCCTCAGCAGCCCTGTGTGCACATCCATTTGCACAAGCAGCCCCTTTGCTGGCTTTGCTGTAAAGGCTTCATCACCTTTCTGCAAAACATTAAAAAAATAATAATAATAATAATCCATTATTTCTCTTCAACACGTGCCAAGCTGGTGTGGTGGAGGTGCGCTCTTTGGAACGAGGCAGCACGGAGAGGTGCTCAGAATAGCAGCAGCTGCCACGGGCCGGGCTGGAGCAGAGTCAGTGAGTTGTGCTGTCAGTCACAGGAGCACGAATCCCATCCCACCTGCGGATGAACATTCCCAAAATAGCAGAGGGCTGTCAGCATGCAGCGAGCTGCACTGCGCGCATCTCTGCTGCGCGCTCGGAACAAAAGGCGAAGTTGCAATGGTTCAGCTGCACGGAGCAACTGCTCTGCAGCACTGATCGGATGGAGGTGCTGGGTGGGTCTGTTCTGCAGCAGAGCCACGTTGCTTTTCCTCTGGGAATGATCCCAAATTGCTGCTCGTGGATTTTGGGGGTGGCAGTCACCCCGCAGGTGTTGCCAGGTCACATTTCTGCAGGCATCCCCGTGCAGCTGGGTGGATCCCCAGGGTTTGGAGCTCCTCCAGCCTCGTGCTTTTCTCCCGGTGTCATCCTGCCCTCCTTGTCCTGCTGTTGGCTGCGTCCATGATGCCTTCCTGCTGGTGTGTGGTGCTGGGAGGTGGGCTCTGCATCCGGCACTGCTGCCAGCACGCTGGGATTCTGAAGTGCATACAAGCTAAAACTTAATCAAATATAGTGCTTGCTTTAATTACTCTGAAAGGATGTCTAACCTGTGTGCTGGCGCCGGGTTTCAATCTCTTGTTGGCCACCGTGGGGGTGGGAGTGGGGGCACAGCAGCACGACTGCCTGCAGCAGTGCTTGGTGTGATGCTGCCCTCGTTGCCTGCACCTCCCTGCTGGCTTTGGAGCTGTGCTGGGAGCGAGTGGGTCTGCATGGGGCAGCAGCACTGCTCTGCCACGGGAGGCTCAGGTGCTCCCAGAGCTCTGACCATGGGTTTGTAGCATACAGGTGGGTGTGGGGATGCCTTCCAGGTCAGCAGGAAAGCAAGCTGTTGCTTCTGGAGAAGCCTCTGAGAGCTTTTGATAAAGAAACTGCAAAAGAGCAAAGCGTTGCTCACTTATCCCTTCCTAAATGTGCTTTCAGAAAGCAGCAGCCCGTTTGTGGTGCAGCCGTTGTGCCGTGTGGGTGCTTCGCTGGGAGCACGGGGTGAGGAGGTGCAGAGCAGCACCTGGCTCTGTTGCATTGCTGTGTGCTTCTCCTGTGCTTCTCTGGGTGCTTGGCAGCAGCTGCATGGCCGTGGCACGCAGGCTGGGGCGCTGTGCCTGCTGCTGCTGCTGGAATTCCTAATGCTTTTTTTTCTTTTCTACACTTTAATTTGGCGAGAAACGCCTCTGAGCTCATATTCTGGAGAGAACAAAATGATAACTGCAAGAGGAGAGCTTGGAGGATGATGCTGACGGCACTGGGCTTGCAGTTTGCCTTGTGCTCAACCCACAGCCCTGGGCTGAGATTGCTGGCCCCACTGCCAGCCCCGGGCTGCAGCAGGGCTGTGGGCAGCTGGAGGTGCTGGTGCTGCGCTCTGGCAGTGCTGCACTGTCCTTAATGGCAGCAACAGCTCAAAATGCCTGGCCACGCTCTGGGTAAGCTCTGCCAGGAGGCAGCTCTGGTGACAAATAGGTGACCACTCCTCATTCTCATCTCCGTGGTTTCCTGCGAAGCCGTGCCCTGTGCAGGGGAAGCGTGGCAGAGCTGTAACAGGAACAAGCAAACATCCGTGCTTCCTGGTGACTGCGGGCTGGGAACGCAGCGCTGCCTGTAGCTGGGTGCTCACTGTTAATGATTAGATGTGGGGCAACTCCTGCCTGTCTGCACTGCCTCACGGCCACTGCAGTCCCCGCTGTCAGACCCCCAACCCCTTCCCTGCGCCCTCTGTGCTGTCCCTGTATCACCTGGGGGCTCTGTTGGGGTTTCCATGGGCTCCCACTGCTGCCCGTGCCCCAGGTGGCTGCTGGCACAGTGTTGTGTCACTGTGCATTAAGGGCTGCAGAGCTCAGTGATGGATGTTGGCTGCTGTTGGAGCGTGGTTTTATCGGAGGCGTTTCCAGGTGTGCAGGTGGGGGGTGAAGGTTCCTGAGCAAAGGTTCAGCAGTGAATCATGGCTCTGGATAGGAGCTGCTCCCCAGCCCGCTGGTCCTGCTGTCATAAATATCTGTCCACGCACAGAGCTTGGAGGGCTGAGAGTGACACTGGGTGACACTGAGGATGGAGGTGGCTGGGGGCTGTGGAGGGGCTGTGCCATGACCCCCCCCTTTCCCTGCCAGCACTAATTCCACATCATCTTCTGCAGATGTCATCATCTGCCCTTCCAGAAGGGAAGCGAGCACATCAATTTTCCTAACCCTAAGAGCAACTCTGAGCCTCTCCAGCTCCCCTCTATTTCGTGCTTCGTTTCAGTGTGTGGGCTTTTCAATTTGCTCATTGTGGGGAAGAACAAAAAGTGTAACGCTGCGGATCTGCCTTCCTTCCCCTCTCTTTAGCAAAATCTCCCTTTGTCATTCTTCTTCCTGACTTCCACGAATTGCTCATGCTATTCTCTCTCCTTTCTTTTGTTGCAGCATCTCCGTTGCAGCCCTTAGAAACGCAGGGCGCATCGGTGTGGCTGCTCCATCCCTTCCCAGCATCCCTGCGTGGCTGTTGAGCACAGGGAGCATTTCTCTGCTCTTTGTGCACCTCGGGGTGCTGTTTTCCTGTGTCCCTGCGTGTGTGGGGCCGCCTGGAGCCCAGCAATCCACCTGCACAGTGCAGCAGGTGCTGTGCTCACCCTCTGCTCCGTGGGCACATCCCTCGTGCCCACCAGGTGACAGCCCTGCCTGGCTTTGTGCAGAGGCAGCTTGGCGTGTGTAGCAGCGCCATTGTGCTGTGACAATGCTTTCTGTAATAAAAATGAGAAGCGTGGGGTGTTCCAGCAGGATGCTGCACCAAAGCCTGGTGCTCGTGGCACAGCAGGCCCTCCCTGCAGCAAGGTGTTCATTGGCTCAACTCTCTCCGTTTCCTTTTTGTTTCAGGAGAAACGTCTCCATCTCCACGCAGAGCGCATCGCCCTTTGGTCGGAGCAGGTGGTGTGAGCACCCTCAGAGCAGGTATGGCTGTGTGCAGCACCACACACCCCCAGGGCCCCGCATCCCTTTGTACCCCTGTGAGGGGAGCAGTGCTGCCAGCAGCGCTCAGCCTCCTGCAGGCAGACCGACTGCTGTGTGCAGGCAGCTTGCAAGCAGCCAGCATTTGTTCTGCTTCTTGGAAGTCCTAGCACAGGGGTGAAGGATGGAGGGCTGCTCCTCCCCTGCCCTACGCCTGTGTTGCTGATGTCCCTGCCGTGCTACAAAGCAGCAGCAGTTGAGTGCCTCTGGTGCTTTGCTTTCAGGCAGTGCAGAGCCCAGAGGGACTTTGTAGGGCAGTACGCAGGGCAGAATCTGAGTGCTGGGTGCTTAACTATGCACCCTGTGTCATCTCACGTCCTCTTAGCTGTGGAGGGGGAGGATGGTGGAGTCACAGCTTTGGAGGCTGCTTGATAAGGGGTGCCTTAACCCCAGGCCCCATGCACAGCAGTGGTTGGAGCAGTGCGTGGGGTTGTGCTGCTGCGGAGCAGCTGCTCCAAGCTGTAGGCTCTGCTTCTCACTGCAGTTTTTGGGAGGACGCTGCTCCTGTTTCATTGCTGGGAACTGGAACAGAGAAGTCTGTTTGTGAAGGTATTTAGATGCTCAGAGCCCTTTGCTTTCAATAGGAGGCTGTGTCTAAAGTTACCCAAGGTCACCAGGAAAACCGATTTCCGACGCAGCCGTTGTCTGTAAGCTTTTGCATCCCATTCTGTGATTGCCAACATGGTTCCACCACTTAATTTAAATAAAATAACACAGTTTACTCTAGGTAGGCATAATTGTGCCAGGCTCTATCTGCTTTATCATTCCAGGTGAAAAATTAAAAGTTCTTGTACTCAGCAGGTTATTAGTTAAAGCTGACTTACCTTGAATGCAGCTGTCAATGCGCCTTCCCTGCTCCATCTTCAAAGCTCCAAATCAAAGCCAGGCAGCGTTGCTGGTGGTTCCTGCCCTGTGTCTCAAGCAGCAGTGAGTTTCTAAGCGATGCCAGCAGCGTTGCAGTGCTCAGTGTCCCTCACAGCACTCCAGAGCTGCTCTGCAGAGCTCTCCAAGAGAGGGCAGTGTGTCCCTGGCAGCACGGCGTCAGCCAGCAGTGAGCTGAGAGCACGAGTCCTTACATCAATGTGAGATGAGTAATTGACAGGCACGCTCGTTAGCAAACGTGCTGGGAGCTGTGAGTTCTGTTGGCTGTTCCCCAGAATACAGCAGTGCTTCTTCTTGCCTCACTTTCATGAGAAGCATCGCCGTCTGCTCCTCCTGCGTCGCTCTGCCCCACTTCTTGCACTTGGCATCTCCTCCAGAAGGGAGCAGTTTTCTTGGGGTCCGTGTGGAGCTTTGCCATGAGGATGATTGGCTGGAGAGCTGATGTAAAACGTGAGGAAACTGCAGAGAAAAGCAACTAACAGGGGTTGTTCTATGGTAATGTGTTGCCCAGGCTGCAGGTAGGAGGTGCTGATGCCAGTTGCCATCCCAAAAGCAAATCTCCAAAGGCCATTCGTGTGCCCTGGGGTTTCACCCAGCCCTGCTGTGATGTGGGCAGCCCACTGCCACCCTCAGCCCCGCTCTGCTCCATCCAAAGCTGCTTTCATTCTGTTCATTTCTCCTCCATCCCTGATTTACATGAAGGGCCCTTTATTAGTGACTGATGTCTTGCAGAACTGCCCTATTAATTGCTGCTCCATCAGGAGCTCCTCGTTTCCCAGGGCTCATCAAGGCTCTTCGTTTCCTTGCTAATTGCCTCCAGAAGATAGGGCGCTTGTGTAACCCAAAGGCACATTGAGATAACCTCAGAAAGTTGCTCTGACACAAAACCATATCCCAGGAGAAGCAGCCACATTTCAAACCACATGAGCCTCGTTGCACAGCCTGCCTTCTTCCCCTCCATTCTCCCATTTCTCCCTTTTTTGGGCAGCAGGCAGATCGCTGGTGTGGTTGCTATTCTTTATTTGCTGTCTAAAGGGAGGAAAAGGTGATTTTTGGGCAAAACAGGATCGGAAAGTCCAGAGATGGATTTCCCATAGAAGGGCACTGTTGCTGTAGCACTTTTTTTTTTTGTTCCATTACTGTTGGTGCGTTTTTAAATGTCATTTTCCAAACAGCTTAAGGGAATTGGTGTCCTAAAGTCAAACTGCCCAAACCAGCCCCACTGAGCCCTGCTGTTCCCATGGGTTGTGCCCCAGAGCCCCGGGAGCACCGCAGGATGGGAACAGAGCTGCAGCCCCACGTGCTTACTGAGGAATGAGGTTCTCCTTTTCCTTGAAAGAATGAACTCTTGCGGATGGAATGCTGCTGTCTGTCTGTGGGGTTCGTTTTCAACTTGTTCCTCTTTTGTTCCAAGGAAAAGCCGAGCTGGAGCAGGGCTTCCTGGCAGCTGGAGGCGAGCACTTGGCTTGCAGGATGCCTTGCAGTAACCCAGCACTGATCCTGGGCTGTGTGCTGGAAGGGGACAACTTCCTGTGGCAGGGGAAGGAGAATCTGCCTGTCCCTGGGAGGAATGGAGGGGGGAAATGTGAAACCTTCACCGCCCGCTCTGCGCCGCAGGCACTTTGCAGCGGTTGTCCGGGTGCCATTGTTTGGCACTGATTTTGTTTGCCAGCTCTGGGTGTCTCTTTTTGGGAACAGCACAAAACCAACCCGTTGGACACGCAGTCCCTGTGTGCTGAGCTGCACGCGGTGTGACGTGGGCATGGCTCGGAGCCCTGCTGCTGGTGGGGCAGCGGGCAGTGTCACCTCATGGGTGGCTGCAGGTTGGCTCAGCCCTGGGCTTGTTTCCCCTGCCAGCCAGCAGCAGCGCGTGGTCATGCTGGGGAATATCGTGTTCTTCACCTTTGCCCTGGGAGCAGCATGTAAGGAAGCGGGGCAGAGTGTATTCCAGCACGCTGAGGTCAGCCTTGTTTTCCCACTCTGAGCAGGAACAGACCATCCCTGGAGCGGCTCTGCAATCAGGCTGTGCTCTGCAGAGAGCCAAAGATGGGGCTGCGCTGTGCAAAGCTGCTGGCTCGCTGCACGCCGCCCCTCGTGCATTCACCTTCCGTCCAAAGGGCGTGCAGGAGAAATGCCACCGTGCTCCTGGGGCTGTGTGCAGGGATCCTTCACGCCGTGCTTTGTGATGGAAGGGGTTTTGGGTGCTGGGGGAGAGCTGAGCTGGGCACAGCAGCAATATGGCTGCTATGGGCTCTCAGAGAAGCAAAGCCCTGTGCTGCCCATGGCTGCACGCAGCTGTTCTCAGCACAGCTCAGCCCACACAGAAGGGGTTTGGGCTGCAGTGGCTCATCCTGAGCGGGGCCCCGAGCTGTCCCTGCAGCAGGGATGGAGCATCTTTGGCATTTGTCACCTCTCACAAAGCACCAGAGGCACTTTAACAACTGCACATGCCTGGCGGGGCTGAGCTGCTTGCTATTTAAATCTGCTCGCAATTTAGAAGCAGCAATTATTTTTTTCGTGCCCTGAAATCCCACGGAGCTGGAGGGGGGGAGGCTGAGCTCTGGTTTGATGCAGCTGTGATTTACGGGGGCAAGTTCCCCTTCAGCAATTAGCAGGAGGCAGTGGGATGCTGGGAAAGCAGTGCTTGCTCCTTTTCCTTATGAAGCGCAGAAGGAGGGCAGTGCATTTGGTGGTGGGTCCCTCCTCACCCCGTTCTATGGAGGACCCCAAGGATAGGAAATGTTTTCCATACTCCTGGTGCCCTTCAGCACCGTGCATGCTTTCTGCCCTCCCTTATCATTTATTTTGGAAGGGGTTGACCAAACCCTCTGATTTCCAGCCCCTCCTATGAGCTGGGACTGGGCACAACAGTGGGGTCCCAGCATTGGCATTCACCGTTTGGGTCTGAAGACACATGGGCTGCTCCCTGTGCTGTGCTGGCAGTATGGGGGGCCCTGACCCTGACCCCCATCCCTCTGCCCTTTGCTCTCTGGAGCCCTCACCCCTCCTTGGTGTCCTGCCCCTATTCAGAGCAAGGCTTTCCCTTCTGCTCACGCCATACGCAGGGTGGCATTGGGCATTCCAGTGGGGTGTTGGTGAGAGCTGCTGTTCTCCAAAACCAAACCGAAACCAAATAACCCCCATTTGGCAAGAGGGCTTTTCCTCATCCTTTGATTTACTGAAATCCAAAGGCGATGGAGCAGAAGGGGTCGGGCAGTGCATGGCCCAAAGCCCAGCGGACAGCGAGTGACGTTGGTTTTGTTTCTTAAGAAATCTGTTTGTGCTCAGAGCTCGAGCAGAGCTGGTGTCAGCTCCGTGTTCCTGGCAGCCGGCCGCATTGAGCAACGCCTTCCTGGCAGCAGGGGGGGCCATCCTGCTCCTCGTGGGGACCCGGACCCTCCCCCAAAGTCCCCCTTCTTGCAGCCATTTGGGGGTTTTTGTGTTATTTTCCCTAAAACCCAAGCTGGGTTCTTTGCTCGGGTGCTGTTCTGCAGCAGCCATGCTCTCTGCTGCCTGCATTCCTGCTTTGGCAGTGCTGGCTGAGCACAGCTCTGCAGAGCTCTGTGTGTTCCATGAGGATTATTAAATCATCCCTTCCAGCCGTCCCCATACAAACAAGTCAGCACTGAAACATTATCTGCAAGCGCTGACTAACAAGTCCTGTAATTAGTCATCTCCAGTTAATGAAGCAGCGTGGTGATTAAAGCCTCATGACTTTTCTATAGAAGAAATGAGTTAAATACCAGTTGCACTGCATCAGGTTGCCCAGAGCTCACTGTGAGCTCAGAGCAGCAGCAGTGGGAAGGTTTGGGATTGCTCTGTTCTGTTGTTCTTCCACCAGTGCAATACCGAGACTCGGTTTAAGCTGGAACTGACCTCACTGTGCTGCTCTGAACACTGCATAGAACAAAATAATTGGGGTGTTTAGCAGCAGAGCATGGGCTGCAGTATGTGAACACGATGTTGTTTCATCACCTCTGTCTTTGCAGAGCTGCGTTGGCCTCAGAGCTGCATTGGCCTCAGTGCTTCCTGCGCAGCCCTGATCCCCGTGCATCAGGTGCAGCCTCATCTTTCAGCCCCACGTAGGAAATGCAGTGGGCCTTCAGCATGAGACACTGAATGCAGAGAGCAGCAGGTCTGCCCCACAGCTCTGCTGTCCTGAGGGTGGGCTTTAGGCCAAGGTTGCTGTGCGTTGGAGCAGAGGAGCCTTGCAGCGCCCAGGACGGGGTTGGAGGGACAGAAGCTGCTGCTGTAGTGGGGCTCTGTGCAGCTCTGGATCTGCATCCCCAGCAGGTGAGGAGCTGAGCACACAGTGCTGCAGGACTTGCAGCTCCCAAACCCCACTCTGTGGTTCTGCAGCCCCTGCATGCAGTGATGCTGCCTGAGCTGCAGAGGGCTCTGCTGGGCCACGTAAGGCTTGCGTGGCTCCCGACTCAAAAGCCAGGATACTGCATCCTCCTGCAAGTATTAACAAACCGACGGCTGTGCTAATGAAGCAGCGTGTTAACAAAGCAGTGTGCTGCTGCTCGGGCTGCAGATGCTGCTGCCGGGTGGTGCTGGGGGCACAGACCCCATGGGTGACCCACAGTTGGGGGGTGATGCTGGGGGGTGGCACAGGGCAGCCCCCACTGTGGGCACTGCTGCTGCCCGAGGGGCCGTGCCCTGCACTCCCACCGCAGTCTAGACAGCTGACAGGCAGGATTCCTCTCCTGTTAGGTAAGCAGCACGGAGACGCCCAGTATGCAGATTCCCAGCCGTCGTGTCCCTGTGTAACATTCCTCAAACTGCCTAAATAAGGTGCTGTTTCATAGTGAAAAATCACAGCGAGGCTTGCGGGCAGCTCTGTGTCGCCTTGAGAGCTGTCCCTGTGTGCCCTCTCCTTGGGCACGGAGCTCCCAGTGGGGCTGCCCTGGCTCCAGGAGGGCCGTGGCAGTGCAGACACCTGGCTTGCCAGAAGCACGAAACCACAGCCGTGATTCACAGCCCCTCTGCACAGACGGAGGGCGGTGGAATGGATGGGAACTGATGGGAACTGATGGGAACTGCTGGCTCCTTGCTGGCCTTAGGTCAGAACCTCTCACCGTGCACTTGCTATACTACACGAGCAGCAATTTCTGAGCAATTAGCATGCTTTATAATGTGGTTTGGTAACTAGCACCTGCCCTCCTGCTCCCAGCCTGGAGCTGCTCCGTTGTTTCAGAGCACGCAGCGTGACCCAGAAGGGCCCAAAGGTGAGCTGGGCTGGTGTTGGGTCAGTGCCTGCTGTATGGCACAGCACTCAGTGCTCTTCTCAGGAAAGCACAGGGAGGTTTTCCTGGCCTTGGCTGCGCGGTGCAGCACGTGGCTTTCTGGGAACCAGCCGAATGCTCGGCACAGAGCTTGGTAAACACCACGTGGACTGCAGGGGGGTGATGGGAACACGAGCAGGGAGGGTCAGCTTCCCTCAGGGTGGCCCTACAGCTGACACTGTTGGTATCTCTGTGCACCAGCAGCTGCCTGCTTTGGTAACGCTTTATTCCTCTTCTTTCTGAGGAAGGAAGGAACTGTGCCTTTGAAATATTGCAACATCCCTCCTGTTTCACTGAGCTGGCTTTATTTGGGGGTGTGGTTGAGGAGCTGTGGTGCCCACGGAGCTGCAGCTGGGGGCTCTGTGTCCCTGCAGCCCCCCAGCCCTGCACCCATGTGTGCACACTGCAGTCCCGAATGGCCATCTGATGGCACAGGGTCCCGACTCCCACACTTTGGGTGCCTTGGGGGGCTCAAACAGAGCTCTGTCTGCAGATCCCTTGGGCTCCCAGACACCTTTATTGGTTGCACACGCCGTCCCAGCCCTCTGGTATTTCGAACCTAGCTCCTACTTAGGAAAACAAAAGGGATATTGGCAACTGTCAGTTGCTCCTTTCTGTAGCTCACTGGAATCCCCAAATACCATTGGGCTGAGTAAAGGCAGCTGCCATCTGACAGCTGGCTATTTCAGATGAAATCCGAAAGGAAAGTTGCTTTTTTAAGCCCTGGTGGCAGCTGTCAGCAGAGCAATCCCTGCTGGGGTGTTTCCTCCTCACACCTGAGCTGTTCTTTCCATCCTTTCTGCCTTCCTGCCAGCACTGCCTGGCGATGATGGCTGTGCGAGGTGGGAATGTTGCAGACGTGCCTGGAAGGGATGGGATGCTCGGTGATTTATTTGGGGGCTGCACTTCCAACCCTCTGGCATTGGCACAGCCGCTGGCACATCCCTATTGCTGGGGTTTGGGGCAGCCACAGGAGGAGGAGGTGCACCCAGAGCCCCCGAATGGGGACTGCCAGCATCCCATGGGAGCTCCCATTGAGCACTGCCATAATCAGTGATGAAATTGCATCGGTTCTCAGCACTGAGGGCTCTGACCGTGAAGGCTGAACCCTGTTACATCATCTATGCTCAGAGCTTCCCAAACCCCAGCCCTCTGGGATTTGCCCTTTCCTTGCTTCCTCTGCAGTGATGCTCTGTGTCCACAGCCGCTCCTTGCGGCAGCTCTCAGCCCTGTTGGGTGTTCATACAGCCCCCAGCCTGGGGATGGGGTCAGCTCTGCACCACTTACCTGCTAAGAATAACTCTACAGAGCATCTGCAACACAGCACAGGCAGCCCTGGTAGCACGGGGACGGGCAGCAGCATGCACATTTCCTTATAAAGCATTGCTACGGCTGCAGCACGCTGCCAGGAACTCCTCTGCTTTTCCTTTCCCAGTTGCAATTCCCCCCTCCAGGCAGCACTGCTCAGCACAAGGCTGGGGCATCGCTGGTCTGTGCCAGCACCGCAGGGGTGTGCCCCACTTTTAATCCCATTTCAGCCACCCCAGAAACAAAAGGAAATGATATTGGAGCGTGTCCCGAGCAACACTCGCTGCCCTTTCTCGTTGGTTTCAGTATGAGAAGGATGTGAGTCATGCAAACTGCTTTTACAGGCTCTGCTCCTGCAAACCAGTTCTGCTCCTCGCTGTTCCACTCTGCAGGGGAAGAGTGGAAGGTTTAGTAGGACAGCTGCCCATAGCCCACAGCACTCCCTGAGCCCCATAAGGAATCTCTGCCCTGCTGATGGGGGCCGTGGTCCTGCTCTGGGCTGGGTGCTGCTGGCACGACTGCAGCAGAAGTTGCTCCTCTTTTGTTGTAAAACCTTCACTTCAGCAAAAAATAGTTGCTCAGTCTGCAAACGCATTGTGTTGGCTACTGAGATAAGCTCAGACCTTCAGACTGTCCAGAGCAGAGTTTTGCCAGCAGCCCCCACCGCGTGATGGTGCACCTCACCACGGCTTTGATGGCTTTTTTAATGCTTGCAAATGATCTCAACCCTTCCAGCGGGGTCAGGGGAGGTCTTGCAACAGGTGATCTATAATAGAGGAATAATAGTGAACTTTGCATTGTGCAAAGGGTTGCTTTGGGCTGGCTGCTGACCTTGTGCAAGCACAGCTATCAGCAGCACCCAGGCTCTGGCTGTGTCACGCTGTGTGCGCCCGGGGCAGTGCTGAGCTCTGCAGTGCCTTTGCAGGAGGGCTGTGTTGAGCTCCCCATGGGGTTGGTTTGTTCCTCAGCTCTGTGCTCGTGGTCAGAATTAAGCAAAAAGTGCCAACACACGCAGCCCCCTCCTCCTCTCCCACCTCCTTGAAGCACTCTTCTAGGAACCAAAGTTCTGCAACGCGTGCAAGAGGTCCGTGCTGCCTTTTGCAATCAGGCACAGCCATCGTTGTGCACACAGCCACGGGGGGGGGCTGAGGCTGTGGCAGGCACTGTGCCTGACTTTTAGTATAATTGAGAGGATCCCAATTTAATGTAGCTGGGGAAAAAAAAAAGATCTGGGGCAAAGAGTCCCTGCGGTGTGCAGGCGGCCTCGTTTGGCCTCGGCACTGCTGTGATAACACAGCGTCCCTGTCCTGTCCCCATCTCCTCCTTTCCTTGCTCTCCCTGATGGCGTCAGCATGAGCTCTGTGCCATGCAGGTAGGAGCACTGTCCTGCTGCTGCTGCTGGAGCACCTCACATTTTCCTGCACACACACACACACACACACAGTTCAGTTCCTTCGGGCTCAGTCTGGGTGCTGCTCTTGGTTCTGCAATTAGTTCACAGCCTTTTGTTTTCATTGGCCTTGGGGAAGTGACCTCTCCTTTCCCACAGCCTTTCCCAGCTGTGCTCCCACGCTGCTGCCCGGGGAGCCCCATGCAGAGCCCCAACCTGGGCTGGATGGTGCCCATGGGCTGCACACCAACGCTGTCCTGCTCGACCAGGGGTAGACCAATATTTAACCAACGGTTGGCCAACAGGTGACCGTGAGCCAGCAGTGCGTTCTGGTGGCCCAGAAGGCTGATGGTTCTCCAGAGAGGGGCCAGCAGGGCAGGGAGGTGCTCCCCAGCTCTGCTCTGCAATGGGGAGGGCATGGCTGGAACACTGCTCCCCAGCTCCAGGCAGTCTGGGAAGTGCTGGGAGATCCAGTGGGGGTCTGGAGCATCTCCTGGGGAGGCTGGAAGCCCCAGGGTTGTGCAGCTGGAGGAGGGAAGGCTGAGGGGGATCTGTGCAGCTGCTGCAGGGGACAGTTCTGGAGGGGGGGGTTGAACTGGGAAGCAACAGAGTTCCGTTCTGATCCCTGCTTTCTGTTGGTCTGTGACTCTGTTTGCTCTTGGCTGGCTGGGCCACGCTCCCAGGGCTGTGTGAGTCACGTTGCAGAGGGAGCACAGCTTCTGTCTGGCCGTCTGTCTGCCTGTCTGTCTGTGTCTGTCGGGTCCAGCATCCACCCATTCCCTTCCCACGACGCGCGGGAGGCGCTGAGCTCGGTGCATCCCTGTGGTTCAGTGACTCAGGGAGCACTCAGCCCCCACAGCCAGGACACCCCAAACCCCAGCACGGTGCTGAAGGCAGCCCCTCCCTGCCAAGGGGCTGAGATTAACACTGCTGTCCCAAAGGTGGGCTGCTAAGCTGTGCTCTGGGCACCCAGTCCCTCTGTGCCCTGCAGGTGACGCCGCCGCTGCTGCAAGGACAGCCCCGTGCACCCAAAGCCTGGGCTCTGGGAAGCACAAAAGGACTCACAGCAAACAGAAATGCTGTTTACTGCTTCCATGCAGAGCACAGCAATGACTCAGAGCTGTGGCCGCTGCTGGGGCTGAGCTGAGTGCCAGCACAGGGCAGCCATTCCTCTGCCCATCGCTGGCGCACGGCTGAGCGCAAAGAGTTGGGGCTGCAGCTCTGCTGCTGCTGTTTGCCACGCTTGGCTCTCAGTGTGGGCGATGCTGGGTGGGATTCCCCCCCCCCAGCACATTGCCATGTGTCCTCGCTGCGGGGGGGCTCAGCCCTCTGCTTCCTGTGGGAGAGGGGGCTGCAAATCGGGGGGGGTGCAGCAGCACACGGGCTGTTTGCTTGTGGTAATGAGTTCCCCACGTGGGAGGGGAGGCCCTCAGTGCTGGGGGAGCTCAATTTGCTGCGGCCATGTAATATTGTGGGTTTTAAGTGCCCCATTTTGGTGCCAGGACGTACTGAAGTGTTTGTGTGTTGATGCAAGTTTGGCAGCGTGGGGGCCCTTCATCTTTGCAGAAGAAGTCATTGGGTTGGATGTGTTACTCAGGTGAACTCTAATTAGCTCAGTACTGAGAGCCACCTCTAACAGCCGTGCAGATCTCAGCTCTGCAGACGTTTGCATCTGCCCTGCAAGGCTTCTCCTGGCTGTGGATTGGTTGGGTCGTGCAGAACTTTGGGGCAGCTGGGACCTTTCAGGGCGCTCTGACCCCAGCACCAACCACGCACGGGGAGGTGGATGTGCAGATGGAGCACCGAAACCACTCCAGGTTGATGTGATGCACTGCTAGCAGCCCAATCCCAAACAGCACCTGCAGTGTTTGGGCTCTCTGAGCTCAGGGCCCTTTCCTCACCCATGCAGTGCCAGGTGGGGGCTGAGCACCACTCCCCTGTGAAGCATCACCCGGTGAGCACCAACCCTGGATGTGCAGCTGTGCCACAGCAGGGCTGCAGAGTTCCCCACACCAGAGCTAGGAGTTAGCCAGAGCATCCAGACAGAGCCCTGCTGACGTTCAGCAGGCTCTCAGTGCTGGGGGTTGTTATTTTAGCTGCCTTTGTTCACAGGGTTGCTAATATTCCCAAACGGAGTGCGCTTTTCTCAGCAGCATCTGCGCCATGCAGCTGACTCATGTGCTCTATGAGTGAGGATGACAAATGGCAGCGGGGACAGGCAGCTCTGCGGGGCCGTGCTGGGGAGGCTGTGGCCTTTTGCTGCCAGAGGAACCCGTTGGGGTTTTCCTGGGGGCCGAGGGAAGGTGAGCATCCAGGCGTGGGGAGCTCAGTGTTCTCAGCTCCTGGAGCTCGAGGAGCATCCATGCTGTGGGTTTGGGGCTGGGAGGGGATGGCTGCTGTGGTTCTTTGTGTCAATGGGTGGCGTGAAATGAAGCTGCCTGGTTTTGCTTTGAAGTTCCTCTTCGTTTTCAGCAGAACATCCCCGTTTTCTCTTAATTTCCGCTACACAAAAAAGCACTTTTTTATTCTTCTTCAAGGAGGCCGCTGACTGAAATTGAAGTCCTGGCTTCAAGAAGTGGTACAACTTTGATCCCTAAATGCAAAAGCTGGGAAGGAGATGGGATTAGTGCGATGACTTCTGCAGATAAACATTTGTGAGCGTGTGTGTGTGACCTGAACAGCAATTAGGAGGGCAGAAGCACGTGCCCTTTGATTGGCTCCCAGCTCATTAACCTGCAGAGTTCAGCATCCTGCCTAAGGATTCCAGACAGAAGGGTGGGAAACCATCCTGAAATCCTTTCCCCACAGTGCAGGGAGCTCCTGGTCCCAGTGTGGTGAGTGCCCTCCACAGCTCCACACCCCCGTGGGGCTCTCCCAGCACTTCCCAGTCTGCCTGGAGCTGGGGAGCCCCACACTGGGCACAGTGCTTCAGCTGTGCCCTCCCCATTGCAGAGCAGAGGTGGGAGCACCTCCCTGCTCTGCTGGCCCTGCTCTGTGCAGTGACCCCAGGGAACCATTGGCTTTCTGAGCCACCAGAGCACACTGCTGGCTCGTGGTCACCTGTTGGTCAGCTGTTGATCAACCAGGACACCACTGGTGTTCTTGGCCACCAGGTCTATCTGCTGCCCTCATGGTCACCTCATTGGCCACCAGGACCCCCACATCCTTCTCTGCAGAGCTCTCTTCCAGCAGCTCAGCCCCCAGCCTGTGTTATTTCCCCCCAGATGCAGGACCCTACACCTGCCCTTGATGAACCCCACCAGGTTCCTCTCCTCCCCTCTCCATCCCATCCCAACCCCACTGCAGGACAGCACCCCCCTGCATGCACATCTCCCAGGGCCCCTCGCTGCACACCCCCCTGGCCCCCCCTGGCTGTGCTCAGTGCCCTCAGCCCCAGCTCTGCTTTGTGTCGTCAGCAGATGCTTTCCTTCATCTCCCCACCACGTGGGTGGCAGTGCTGCGTCACGGCTCTCTGGGTGCTTCCATGAGCTCTTTTTGCTTTCTTCCTTTCCTGTCGTGCACTTATTGCCTTTGTTTTCCAGTGCTGTGGCTTATGATTGTGCAGCCAGGCTGGGCTGGGAGACACCTCTCACCACAAAGCCATGTGTCAGAGGTTTGCCTGTTTGCCTGCATGCAGCGTTCTGGGCGCTTCACTCCTCTTTATGGGATTTTTCTTTATTTCTTGTCCTATTCTGGTTATAAAAACCCACTTCCCATACAGCACCCGGGGATTTGGGGGGCTTGCTTTGTGCCTTAGAAGAGCAAACTGCAGTGTTTACATCTGTGGAGGGTGGATGAGGTCAGCACTGTGTCATCAGGAGGAGGAGGAGGAGGAGGAGGAGGAGGAAGATGCCCGTGTGCCCAGGACAGGAGCATGCACAGTGCTGGGCTTCTGCTGCTTCCTCCTGAGTTCATTTTAGCAGCAGTTCTGACTGAAACCAAAGTGGCTTTGAGCCACCCCAGCAAACCTAGGTGAGCATTTCCACTTCCAGCCTTCCTCCTCTTATCTTTAGCCCTGGAGACGCCGGCTGGCTGCAGCTCAGCTCAGGTTTGTCTTTCAGTGTTCGCTGCCCACATCTGCACTGGGGTGGAGCATGAATCCACGGGAGAAGTGATCCTTCTCCACCAGAAATGCAGTGATGAGCTCCAGGTCTGTGTCACAGCTCGCCCATTGCCAGACTGGAAGAGGTTAAGTCCTGGGAAGTGAGACCAGGTCCGCTGCCTGACTGCTTGGAATGTGAGGAATTGACAATTAGCTCCCTTAGCAAAACAGGGCTGCTGGAAACTCTGCTCCCTGCTTGGTTAAGACCTGTCTCCTTCACCGTCTAGATGAGGTCCTGCAGACAGCCAGGAGCCAGCTGCAAAACAAACCCATAGCATCGCCTTCGTGTGCTGTGCTGAGATGGGATTGCACGGGGCAGGAGGGGGGGCTGTGTGCCACGCACCCCCCACGTGTCCCCCTGCCATCCCACCGTGCCCCCCACGTATCCCAACCCCATGGCCACTGTGTGGTGCTGGGAATGCTGCACCAAAGCCCTGCGCTGAGCCCAGCTCGTGTGTTCTGCTTCACATGAAAGCTCTGAGCAGCGTCAGCCCCACGCGCTTCTGCACCCTTTGAAGTGGTGCTGGCTGGGTGCCTGAAAAGCATTTTCCAGTGGTGGTGGTGGGAAAAAAAAAAAAAAAAAGGGAAAAAAAAAAAAAAAATCCCATTGTGCTTTACAAATATTTTGGTTTTATTTTGTCCCTGTTTCTCTCTGATGCTCCACAGCAGCTCCGTGGAGGTTTTGGCTCGTGGTGCTGGGAGTCAGCCCTGCAGCTGCCATTGAGAGCCCACTGGGTGGCACGTCCCTGTGGTGGGTGATGTGACCCCCAGGTGGGTTTTGTGTCCCCTAGGTGAGTGATAGGAGCCCCAGGTGTGTGACACATCCTGCGGGTGGGTGATGTGACCACCAGGTGGGTGATGCATCCCCTATGTGGGTGATACACACCCCAGGTAGGTGATATGTCCCCCAGGTAGGTGATATGAGCCCCAGGTGGATGATGTGCCCCTGTGTTGGTGATGTAACCCCAGGTGGGTGACACATCCCCCAAATGAGTGACACATCCCCCAGGAGGGCAGCACATCTTTCTCTATCAGTACAGATTTTCTACCAGAACCAATTAGCATCCCACCTTCCAGCCAGGGCTGACCAATCTGCCAGGCCATGACTTTCCAGTTTGCCCTCTGCTTTCAGCTCTGTATTGGGTCTGTGGAGCTGACAGGCAGATCCTTTGGGTGCCCCGTGGGTGCTGTGCTGGGTGCTGGGTGCTCTGCATGGTGATGCTTGGGGAACCCCGAGCTGCACAAGGGTGTGAAAACCTAAAAGCCAGCAAGAGGCTGCAGAGTGCAGTCTGTGACCTGGCTGTGCTCCATCTGCAGCATTCAGCACCAAGCTCTGTGTGTCAGTGCTGTGCTGCTCCTCCGTGTGCTCACAGCTGCAGGGCCTGAGCTGACAAAGCTCTCCCAAAGCTGACAAAGTCATTCCCAGTTTCCCAGTTCAGCTGCTGGAAGGGAATGGCTGCATGGCCCTGTGATAACAGCTCCGTGTGCTGCTCCTCCTGCATTGCTGCAGCAGTGACACTGCAGGAAAGCGTTTGCCTCCACCTTCCTTTTGTTTTCAGGTTTGCAGGCAGCTGTGGAAGGAGCTCACAGCTGAGCAACGGGGAAAGAAAGCCGTGCCTTCATGCAGCGTGGGAATGGAGCAGCGTGGGGCTCTGTGCCCAGTGCTGCACATGTGAAGATGTTGGGTTGTCCCACATTTTGCTCTCTGACCCTCAGGAAGTGATGGGAAGTGCCAAGGAGGGTCCCACACCCCCAGCATCCCCCAGCCCTGCCCTGCACCTTCCATTTTTAGCCTCCTCTTTGTTCCCAGCCTCAGCCTTTCCAGGGCAGTTCCCAGAGCCCTGAGCTCAGCCCGGAGCTGCGCCAGCACTGCGTGACTCCTTCCTGGAAGAGGCACAAAAGAAAGCTTTCCCCCCCCCTCCCTCCCCTCCTTCCTCCCCTTCCTCAGCAGATTCTGGGGCCGTGTGGGAGTGCTCCTCATTGCAAACCCTCACATGATGCTGCAGTCATCGCGTCAGCAGTGGCCACGCTCACAGCAGAGCTGCACGCCTTGGGGAGGAGGTGGAAGATGGGGGGGGGGCTGAAGGTTTGTTGGCTCTGAGTGGTTTCTCAGCACGGGGATGGAGAGCTGAGCTCCCGCTTTGGGCCTCTCAGCCTTCGTTACCTGCAGGGTGCTAATTGTCTGATGGGGAGAGCGTTGGTTTTGTGTGGTCTCCAATCAGATCCCTCCAACCCTCTGTGCAGGTTTGGGTTCTTCCAGGGCAGCTCGCTGCTCTGCCATCAGTGTGCAGCGTGTTTGCAGCACCGGCAGCATAAAACCTGTCCTTGTGAGCAGCTGTGAGCAGAGCACATTCACTGCTGCTGCCTTCCTGTGCCTGCTGCTCGGCAACTGGTGCGTTGTGGTGCAAAGGGATTTACTGCACAGCTCCAGATCTCAGCTGTGAGCTGGGGACAGCCCTGCTGGGCAGCTGTGCAGTGGTTGTGCAATAGCTGTGCAATGGTTGTGCAGTGGATATGCAATAGCTGTGCAATGGTTGTGCAGAAGTTGTGCAATAGCTGTGCAATAGCTGTGCAGTGGTTGTGCAATGGATGTGCAATAGCTGTGCAATGGACGTGCAATGGATGTGCAATAGCTGTGCAATGGCTGTGCAATAGCTGTGCAATGGATGTGCAATAGCTGTGCAATGGACGTGCAATGGATGTGCAATAGCTGTGCAGTGGATGTGCAATAGCTGTGCAATGGTTGTGCAGCAGCTGTGCAATGGTTGTACAGTAGTTGTGCAATGGTTGTGCAATGGATGTGCAATAGCTGTGCAGTGTATGTGCAGCAGCTGTGCAATGGTTGTGCAGCAGCTGTGCGATGGTTGTGCAATAGCTGTGCAAAGGCTGTGCAATGGTTGTGCAGAAGTTGTGCAATAGCTGTGCAATAGCTGTGCAGTGGATGTGCAATAGCTGTGCAATGGTTGTGCAGCAGCTGTGCGATGGTTGTGCAGCAGCTGTGCAATGGTTGTGGAATAGCTGTGCAATAGCTGTGCAATGGTTGTGCAGAAGCTGTGCAATGGTTGTGGAATAGCTGTGCAATAGCTGTGCAATGGATGTGCAGCAGCTGTGCAATGGTTGTGCAGAAGCTGTGCAATGGTTGTGGAATAGCTGTGCAATGGTTGTGGAATGCTTGTGCAGCAGCTGTGCAGTGTCTGTGCAGTGTCTGTGCAATGGTTGTGCAGTGTCTGTGCAATGGCTGTGCAATGGTTGTGCAATGGCTGTGCACGGTGGCAGCCCTCGTTGACCCCCCAGCAGTGCCAGACTGTCTTTGTGCCACGCAGTGACGATGGCTGCTGTGGTTTTGGTGCTGCCTGGCCCCTATTTTTAGCAGCTTTGCAGCACCATTTGGGTGCACGTGTGCATCATGGGCTGCAGTCAGCGTGGCAAACAAACACAGCTTCTTTTTGCACTGCACACAAAAGAAGAGGACGGCGCTGGGGGCACTGCAGAGGGCTCCAGCCTCTCCCCCCACCACACAATGGGTGCGTTGTGCCTGCTGGGGCTGATGTCACTGCACGCTTGGGCCCTCAGCATGCAGCATGCACAGCTCGTGGTGCAACGTGTGGCCCCTTGCAGTGCTGTGGGAGCAGTGGGGCTGTGACCAGCATGGTGCTCCAGGGGGGGAATCCAACACAACAACGTGCTGTCGTGGGGTTTGCACAGATGGGGGCTGAGCTCAGGGCTCTGCAGGGCTCCGAGTCTCATCTGCGTGTCACCCGAGTGCATCAGCACCTCCTGTGCAAGGTGATGGGCTGGGAGCTCCCTGCTGCTGCTTTCTGAAGCCAAGCAGCACAGCCCTGCAGCTGGAGCAGCACGCAGCCCTGCCCTGTGCTTGCAGCAGGTGCGTTTGCAGTGGTAGTGTTTGCAATGAAAGCGTTTGCAGCAGGAGTGCAGAATACATCGAGGAAGGCCAAGGCTGTGCTCAGAGCTCAGGTGCTGTCTGCTGCAAGGAAAACAGAAAGCCTGACCTGCTGGGCTCCTGCTTGAGCTGTGCACAAAGCGTGCAGCCTCGTGTGCATGTCAGCACCCTCAGAGCTGAGCTGCAGCTTGCAGCACGATGCATGCAGTGCTTGGGTGCCTTTTGCAGCTGCACCCAACTGAGTGCAGAGCTGGGGAAAAAAGAAAGCCCCAAAGGTGAGCAGAGAGCAGGGAGGTGGCAATGGGGAGGTGGCAATGGGGAGGTGGCACTGAGCTGCTGCGTGAACTGAGCTGGATGGATAACCCCATCCCATTCCTGTGCTCCAGGATGGCTCCAGCTCTGCTGCTCTGGCTGAGCGTTGTCCCACGCCACACAAATCAGGAGGTCTTAAAGAAGGGGGGGGGAAAAAAAAAAAAAAAAAGACATAAAAGGGAAAAAAAAATTGCTGCACTCGGGGAAAAAATTCAATAGCTCATTCAGCTCTTAAGCTACTGGTGCAGGAAGTGTAAAAGAAAAGTGGAGCCTGCTTTGTTCTGCCCAGACAAGGAGCAAATGCCGTCACCCTAACAGCCTTCTTCTGTTCCAGAAAAGCATGAGGTCATCTCCAGTGTGGGGTCGTGGGGCTGGGGGCTGCAATGCACCACGTTGGGCTGCCATCCCAGCACCCAGCCTGCATCCACACCCACACCCTCCTTTGGTTCCAATCCGTTGCCTCTCGTCCTACCCCTGAGCACCTCCAGGCTGTGCAGACACTCCGTGCTCACGGCACTGAGCTCAGCTCAATGCTCTGAGCTGGGAGCACAGCGTGGGGGCAGAGAACTGTCAGCAATCCACGCAGCAGGGCGTGCATCGCGTCCCTTGGGTGCTTCCCGTGGGGACACCCCTCTGCCCCAGCCTCAGAGCAGCGCTGATAGCAGGGATGTGCTGTGTTTGCTCACCCTGCTGGGAGCGGCTGCTCGCAGCTATGAGAAGCACGGCAGGAATTCCCAGAGCTGTGGGATCGCTGCATGTTTGCCCCGTGACGCAGCGCAGGTGGCACTGAGCAGCGGGGATCATTGAGCCGTGCCACCCATCAGCACTGCTGTGCAGTGGGACTGTCCCTGCACCCCCCCGCCCTGGGGGCCCTGTTCTTCGCAGAGCCGTTTGCCAAATGGCAAATGAACGTTGCAGGTCCGAGGTTTGCACCTCCCAGTGCCACGCATCCCCTCTGCGCAGCCCTCGCTTGCCCACCTCCACCTCGTCCTGCAGAAAACGTTGCATTTTTCCCCTCTCATCAGCACAGCGTGCCCCTGTGTGTGGGGTGAGGAAGGGATGCAGCCCCATGCTGTGCCAACCCCGTGCCCTTTGTGCTGCAGGATCCTCAGTGCTGGGCCCGGCGCCGATGGCAGACGATGTCGACCACTAACAACATCGCTCAGGCCCGCAAGCTGGTGGAGCAGCTCCGCATCGAGGCCGGCATCGAGCGCATCAAGGTGAGCACAGGGCCCTGGGTGGGAACAGCAGGGAGCCCTATGGACCCCCGTAGCACAGGGAGACCCCCATAGAGGGGGCATCTCCATAGCATCCCCATAGCAGAGGGTCCTCCATAGCATAGGGCTCCCTACCCCATAGCAGGTATAGCATAGGGATCCCTTTGGGTCCCATCCGTAGCACAGGGACCCTCACAGCACAGAGACCCCTATTGGACCCCCATGGTGGGGGGGACCCTCATAGAACAGAGGCCTCTATGGACCCCCATGGAGGGGACCCCCTCATAGCACAGGGACCCCCATAGAGGGAGCATCTCCATAGCATGTGGACCCCCATAGCAGAGGGTCCTCCATAGCATAGGGATCCCTACCCCATAGCAGGTATAGCATAGGGATCCTGTTGGACCTCCATAGCACAGAGACCCCATGGTGGGGGGACCCGCATAGAACAGAGGCCTCTATGGACCCCCATGGAGGGGACCCCCTCATAACACAGGGATGCCTGTGGACCCCCATAGAGGGAGGACCCCCATAGCATGGGGACTCTTATGGAGCCCCATGGAGAGTGGACCCCCATAGCACAGGGATCTCCATGAGCCCCCATAGCAGAGGGACCCCAGGAGCATAGGGATCCCTATGGACCCCAATAACACAGAGACCTCTCATAGCACAGAGACCCCTATGGACCCCCATGGTGGGAGGACCCCCATAGCACAGGGATCCCTATGGAGGGGGGATTTCCATATCACAGGGATACCTATGGACCCCCATAGAGGGGGGACCCCCATATCACAGGGACCCCTCCGGACCCCCATAGTGAGGGAATCCCCATAGCAGAGGGACTCTTGTGGACCCCCATAAAGGGGGGACCCCCATAGCATGGGGACCCTTATGGACCCCATGGAGGGGGGACCCCTATAGCACAGGGATCTCTATAGAGGGGGGATCTCCATATCACAGGGACCCCTCTGGACCCCCATAGTGAGGGGGTCCCCATAGCAGAGGGACTCTTATGGACCCCCATAGAGGGAGGACCCCCATAGCATGGGGATCCCGATGTACCCCCATAGAAGGAGGACCCCCATAGCACAGGGACCTCTCCGGACCCCCACAGTGAGGGAATCCCCATAGCAGAAGGATTCTTATGGACCCCCATAAAGGGGGGACCCCCATAGCACAGGGAATCCCTATGGACCCTCATAGAGGGGGAACCCCCATAGCATGGGGACCCTTATGGACCCTTATGGACCCCCATGGAGGGGGGACCCCCATAGCACAGGGCTCTCTGCAGACCCCCATAGTGGTGTGGACCTAAACTGCAATAGGCACAGCCATAGGGAACAGCTCTGACAGCTCACAGCCCCCATCCCTCACATTGGGGGCGGTTTTCTTTCCTTTTCCATCTCTCACCCATCAGGACAACCCCTCCAACCCCCCCTCACTCACCCTCTCCTCTCCCTTCCAGGTCTCCAAAGCCTCTTCGGAGCTGATGAATTACTGTGAGCAGCATGCCCGGAGCGACCCTCTGCTGGTGGGGGTGCCCGCCTCCGAGAATCCCTTTAAGGACAAAAAGCCCTGCACCATCCTATAGCCACCCCAAGTGCAGTTTGTGCCCCCCAGGCAGGGCCAGGCCGGACCCGCTGGCACCGCACAGCGCCGAGGGGTAACGGCCAAACATCGGCTGCAGCGCTTCCATCCGTGGGCACTGCGGGTTGGGGTGGTGGTGGTGGGTGCTGAGCCGTGGGGGTGAACATTTCCAAGTAACACAAAATAAATAAAAGGGGGTTGGGGGTGGGAAAGGGGGAGGGGGGGGTTGGTTTTAAAAGCGGCGGTGGGGTTGGGGGAGGAAAGAAGGGTTTGGTGTGGTGGTGGATGGGCGAGCGGGGCGAAGGGAGAGCGGAGCAGAGCCATGGGTGTGGGTCTGGGTGTGGGTCTGAGCCCCTCTGTGCACGTTGGGGGGTGCAGCCGTGGGGGGGGGTGAGCGCTGCTGTGTAGGAAATGGGGCCAAACCCCCCCCCGACAAAGCACCCAAAACACAGCTCTATAAATTACAGTGAGGAAATGGAGAGTCAGGGGGGTTTGGAGGGGGGCAGGGCTGGGGGGGGACTGGGTGCAGCTCCTGGGCTCCCCCCTGGCTGAGTGCATCCCAGCCCCACATCGCCCCATGTTGCCCCACATCTACAGCCCCCCACCCCCCCCACACACACACACCTCCCCCCACCCCCATCGCTGAGCTCTGGCCGCCAGCCCCACTGCTCCAGGTTGTGCCGCAGTGGTGCGTTCTCTTCTCGAGGAAGGAGTTTCCTCTGTCCTTAATCTAGTACAGTTCCAGCCTTATTTTTCTACTCCAGATTGCTGATTCTTCCTCTATGTTAGAGACCAGTGCATGGTGCTATAGCTGGCGGATCGGGGGCAGCGAGCAGCTTCGTGCCCCCCCCCCACAGCCCTGCCTGCCCCACGCCTGCCAACAGTGCTCTGCCCAGGGGGGTCCGGGAGAGTCCGTATGGGTCCTTGTGGGTCTGTGTGGGTCTGTGGGTCCATATGGGTCCTTGTGGGTCTGTGGGTCTGTGGGTCCGTATGGGTCCTTGTGGGTCTGTGTGGGTCTGTGGGTCCATATGGGTCCTTGTGGGTCTGTGTGGGTCTGTGGGTCCGTATGGGTCCTTGTGGGTCTGTGTGGGTCTGTGGGTCCGTATGGGTCCTTGTGGGTCTGTGTGGGTCTGTGGGTCCGTATGGGTCCTTGTGGGTCTGTGTGGGTCTGTGGGTCCGTATGGGTCCTTGTGGGTCTGTGTGGGTCTGTGGGTCCATATGGGTCCTTGTGGGTCTGTGGGTCTGTGGGTCCGTATGGGTCCTTGTGGGTCTGTGTGGGTCTGTGGGTCCATATGGGTCCTTGTGGGTCTGTGTGGGTCTGTGGGTCCGTATGGGTCCTTGTGGGTCTGTGTGGGTCTGTGGGTCCGTATGGGTCCTTGTGGGTCTGTGTGGGTCTGTGGGTCCGTATGGGTCCTTGTGGGTCTGTGTGGGTCTGTGGGTCCGTATGGGTCCTTGTGGGTCTGTGTGGGTCTGTGGGTCCGTATGGGTCCTTGTGGGTCTGTGGGTCTGTATGGGTCCATGTGAGTCCAGGTGGGTCCTTGTGGATCTTTGTGGGTCCATGGGTCTGTATGGGTCTGTGTGGGTCCGTGGGTTCATTTGGGTCCATATGAGTCCATATGGGTCCATATGTATCCATATGGGTCTGTGTGGGTCCATGGGTCCATTTGGGTCCATATGGGTCTGTGTGGGTCCATGGGTCCATTTAGGTCCATATGGGTTTGTGTGGGTCCATGGATCCATTTGGGTCCATATGAGTCTATGTGGGTCTGTGTGGGTCCATGGGTCCATATGAGTCCATATGGGTCTGTGTGGATCCACGGGTCCATTTGGGTCCATATGGGTCCATATGTGTCCATATGGGTCTGTGTGGGTCCATGGGTCCATTTGGGTCCATATGGGTCTGTGTGGGTCCGTGGGTTCATTTGGGTCCATATGAGTCCATGTGGGTCTGTGTGGGTCCATGGGTCCATTTGGGTCCATATGGGTCTGTGTGGGTCCATGGGTCCATTTAGGTCCATATGGGTTTGTGTGGGTCCATGGATCCATTTGGGTCCATATGAGTCTATGTGGGTCTGTGTGGGTCCATGGGTCCATATGAGTCCATATGGGTCTGTGTGGATCCACGGGTCCATTTGGGTCCATATGGGTCCATATGTGTCCATATGGGTCTGTGTGGGTCCATGGGTCCATTTGGGTCCATATGGGTCTGTGTGGGTCCGTGGGTTCATTTGGGTCCATATGAGTCCATGTGGGTCTGTGTGGGTCCATGGGTCCATTTGGGTCCATATGGGTCTGTGTGGGTCCATGGGTCCATTTAGGTCCATATGGGTTTGTGTGGGTCCATGGGTCCATTTGGGTCCATATGAGTCCATGTGGGTCTGTGTGGACCCATGGGTCCATATGAGTCCATATGGGTCTGTAAGGGTCCATGGGTCCATTTGGGTCCATATGAGTCCATATGGGTCTGTGTGGATCCGTGGGTCCAGGTGATCCATATGGATTTGTGCGGATCCATCTGGGTCCAGGTGAGTCCCTATGGGTCTGTGGGGTTCCATATGGGTCCATATGTGTCTGTGGGGTCCATATAGGTCCCTGTGCATCCCTGAGGTTTCAATCCCTGCTGCACACCCGCTGGTCACAACCCCACAGAGCCGCCGCCCCATTGCTGTGCTGGGGGGTGCATTGATGACAGCAGTGATGTGGGGCAGGGCTGGGGCTGCTGGGGGGCTGTCGGTGTCTCCTCACGAGGTGAGAAAACCCCCAAACTCCTTTTATTTTTCCCCTTGTTTTTAATCTTTTTTTTTTGCCCATCTCTCGGGTGAGCGCTCATCGTTCTGCAGACCTTTTTCTACCGCCTGGGTCGGAGCGAGGGACCCGAGGGCTGCTCTGTGTTGGTGAATGCGTTTGCCAAAAAGGAAAACAACAACAAAAAGTCACATTTTGGGGCCTTTTTCAGTGCTCACAGCGCTGCCCTCCGTGCAGAGCCGTAAATAGGGCTGGGGGGGGGGGGGGGACGACACAGGAGGGGGGGGATTCCCTCCGCTGAGCGCTGATGAAGTCCTCTGTGAGAGTTAAAGATAACAAATTTACTCCATGGGAAGAATCCCCGCCCCACCTCCACGCTCTTTGATTTCTCTCTGCTCTGTGATTCTCATTTGCCAAACTCTGCCGTTGGTGTCCGACGCCGTCGGTGGATGGGGGGGGGGGAGGGGAGGGGGTTCTCCTTCTGCTGTGTGCCATAGAGCGATCTGCTGCCGTGTGGAATCTCGTGGAATCGTCGTTCGGAAGTGAAATTGATAACACAATAAATGCTCACTTTTCATTTTGCCACGGGTCCTCCGTACAGCGTGGGGGTGGGGGGGGGGGATGGGAATGGGGATGGGATGGGATGGGATGGGATGGGATGGGATGGGATGGGGATGGGATGGGATGGGATGGGATGGGATGGGATGGGGATGGGATGGGGATGGGATGGGATGGGATGGGATGGGATGGGATGGGATGGGATGGGATGGGATGGGATGGGATGGGATGGGATGGGGGTGGGGGTGGGGATGGGAATGGGGATGGGATGGGATGGGATGGGATGGGATGGGATGGGATGGGGTTGGGGATGGGATGGGATGGGGTTGGGGATGGGATGGGATGGGGTTGGGGATGGGATGGGATGGGGTGGGGTGGGGTGGGGTGGGGATGGGGATGGGGATGGGGATGGGATGGTGATGGTGATGGTGATGGTGATGGTGATTGTGATGGTGATGGTGATGGTGATGGTGATGGGGATGGGATGGCATGGGATGGGATGGGGGTGAGGGTGGAGATGGAGATGGGGGCACTGCGGGAACCCAACGGAGGAGCGCCGGGGGGGTCGGGCAGCGCTGTGATGCGGGTCGTGGCGCTGCCCCACCGACAGCCCCGTGGCACCTCCTGCCCTCGGGTCACCGCTCCGGTTGGGTTCGGCCCCGCACCGCCACGTCCCGTTCCGGAGTGGGGGCGACCGCCTCCCGTCCTCCTCCCCCTTTCCCGGCAGCGAGACCCGGGGGGGTTTAGTTGCGACTTTCCTGGACGGCGGCCGCACCACGGGAAGCTTTGCCGGCCGGGCTGCAGCTGCCACCGCGTGCCTGGGATGGCTGAGATGCTTCTGCGGAGCCCACACAGCGCCGGGGGGGCCGAGCGGGGAAGGCGAGGGAGGGGGAAGAACCCGCAGCCTCTCCGTTGCCGTCAGCTCCGTGCCTCAGTTTCCCCACTCTCAGCCCTGTTATCCCCGCCGCGTCCCGCACTGCTCTGCCCGGAGCTGCGGGAGAAGCGCTGCGGGTCCCCCGCCGGTTCAATGACTCAGCGCTGCCCGACGCCGCGCGTTGATGACGGGGTTCAGGAACGGCCGCCCCGCACTGGGGGTCACCGGGACTCCGCGTGGCGCTGACTCAGCGTTGCGATGAGTTCGGGGGTGCTCAGCCCTTCCCCCACCACCCCGCAATGTGGGACACCTGGAGCGGGACGGGGCAGGCAGTGTCCCCATGGGTGGCATCGCTGCCCCAGTGTTGCGTCCCCTGCAGGGACACTGCGTCCCTGAGTGCGTGCACATCACGTGCATCATTCACATGCATTCGTACGGTGCGTGCACTGCATGCCTGAACAGCTGCAGGCTGCCCCGAGCTCCTTGCTGCCTCAGTTTCCCCAACAGAGAGGTGTTCCCCCCCTCTGGTTGCACAGCACGGGGTGCTGCCAATGCCCTGGAGTGGTTATGAGTGTGGGCACCCCCTTCTCCCACAGCCCCAGGGCTGCAGGAGGGAGTGCTGAGGGTGGGGGGATTCCAGGTGGGAGGGCTCTGTGGGTGGGGGGGTTTCCTTGGGGCACCTCCGTGTGGGATTTCCCAGCCCTGTGTTGTGGTGGGGACCCCCCCCGCCTCCATCCCCACCCCAAAACCACCCACAGGGGAAAAATGAGACGGCAGGGGTGCCCCCCCCACCCACACCTCTACCTCCACGGTGCTGTGGAGGCGGGAAGGGATGAACACAGACAGTGGTGAGGTTAGAAAATTTATTGGAAAAAAAAAAAACAAACCAAAAAACAAAAGCTGCTCTGCAATCAGTACAAGAATAGACTCTGTGGTGGGTTTGGGTTCGGGTCAGGGTCTCCCCAGTGGCTCGAGTGCAAAAATGAACCAAAAAACAGTGTCACATGTCCATCCATGTCACCACCGCCGCGCCATCCCAGGATGAAGTTCGGCCGAATCCGTCCCTCCTCCATCACCAAAGGGACCGAGCGCTCCATGGGCACTCACAGGGACCCCCAAAACGGGACCCCCAAAAACGGGACCTGTGCGCCCCACGGCTGCCCCGGGCTCAGCCCCACAGCTGTGCCCACCGCTGCGCCGGGCGCTCTGCGTTCCTCTCCGGTTGGACAGAAAAATCCCTGTCTGTGCTCGGGGCGCTGGGGCGGCTCTGTGCTCCCCGCAGCTCTGCTCTCCATCCCGGCGCTGAGCTCAGCGCTCCTGCAGCCGCACCACCGGCACCCATTGGTTGCGGTCGCGGCTCTCGGCGCAGTAATTCGCCACCTCGGCCAAACCGTGGCTCTGCCAGGCGTCTGCGTGGGGCATCTGGGGAGAGAGCACAGAGATGGCACAATGCACAGCTGGGAAGGGATGGGGTGACGTGAGGGGTGGTGGTGGCACAGAGCATGGCCGTGGCACAGGGGCACCGTGGCACAATGATGTGACCGTGGCACAATGATGTGACCGTGGCACAGCAATGGCATCGTCATGGCACAGTGACACTGCGGCATGAAGCGTGGCGATGGCATCGTGACACCATGATGGGACACGGCACTGTCATGGCACAATGATGCCTTGGCACAATGGAACCATGGCACAGCAATGGCACTGTGACACCACGGCACAAGGAGTGGCGATGGAGTTGTGGTGCTGTGACACCATGACGGACAGTGATGGCATCGCCATGGCACCACCGTTGCACAAAGCACAGCGACTCCAAGGCACAAAGTGTGCCAACAGCATCGTGGCACTGTGACACCACAGTGGGACATGGCACAGCAATGGCACTGTCGTGGCACGGCGATGGCACAAAGCACAGCGACACCGCAGCACGAAGCTTGGCAATGGCATCACCGTGACACCACAAAGGGCCACGGCACAACGATGGCACTGTAACGCCATCACCGTGATGCAACGGCAGCAGCACAAGGTGCAACGATGGCACAACGCCATCGCCACGGCACAGCAGCACGGTGCCACTCCTGGCACGCATCCCCACACCCACATGACTCAGAACAACCCACGTCACCCCGTGCTCACCGTGACCAGCAGGCAATGCAAATCGCGTGGCTCAGCTCCCGGCGCCGGTTCTCCCAGCACAGCCGCCAGGCGCCGCATGCCGGCCACTCGCACGATGTGGATGTCATTGTCACAACAGAAGGCCTGGATCAGCGTGAAGTGGATCTGGAGGGCGATGTCACCTTCGTCCTCCTCGTCGGTGGCCAACACGCACAGCACGACGCTGTCGGGGTCCCTACGAGGGGGGGGGTGGCGTTACAGGGATGCACGTGATGCAGCCCCCTTAAGCTCAGCGACCCCCACCCGCATTACACACACAGACAGGGGGGCGTGCAGCCCCCCCAGCCCCAAATTAACCCCCGCACACACACCGACCATCTCCCGTCTTCACATTGAGCCGCCACCCCCCGTTCCCCACGTGCCCCCGCACCGCCCGCATTAAACTCACCGACCCCCCCGAGACTGAACCCCTTCCCCAAACTGAGCCCCCCCCCCCCCCCCGCCTCGCTCCCCACACTTACGCGTTCAGCAGCTTGGCGGCCTCGTAGACCCCCACGCTGAGCCGAGCGCTGCGCTGCGCCGCCGCCAACAGCCGCTCCACCGCCGCTCCCACCGCGCGCATCCTGCGGGGCACAGCGCGATCAGCGCGGGGCTCAACAGCACCGGCAGCACCGCGTCCCGTCCCGTCCCTCCCTACCCCCGCCCCGCAGCGCAGCCCCGCACCCACCTGGGGCTATCGCACGGCAGCAGCTCCTCCAGGGTCATATCGCGATATAATCCAAAGGATGGCACAGAAGCCCTACGAGCGATAATCCGAGCGGCGGGGCTGCCGCTATCACAGCTTCTCAATAGCGATATCTTCTATCTTCCGCCGCGATCTCCTCTGTCGCGATATCCACACTCCGTTCCGCTCCGCGATCGCTCTGAGCCGCCTCGCGCTCCGCCGCTGCCTTTTATACCCCTCCGGCGCGTGCCGCCCCCGCTCCTCCCATTGGCTGCGCGCGTGGGGAGCGGCGCGGTGATTGGTGCGCGGCGCGGGGATCCCACGTGGGGTGCGCGTGGGAGCGGGGAAACCCCCGCCCCGAAACTGCCCCCCCCCCCCCCCCCGCAAACCCCCCTCTCGGTTCTCCCCGTTTCAACCCCGCGGAACGGGAACTGCGGGGGGTGCACGGCGCATCCGAGCCGTGTGCAGTGCGGGGCACACGGGGGCGGGGGGCTTCGTCCGTGCGTTGAGAGGGGCGCCCCCACCCCCCCGCCCCGCGCCCCGGGCGCCCCCTGGCGGCCGGAGCTCCGCTGCGTCGGTCCTCCCGCACTGCCCGCCAGAAGGGGGCGCCAGCGGCACGCGGCGCTCTGCCCACCTCTCGCTGCTCCCGCGACGCCCGATGGGAAATGGAGGCGCGGCGGCGCCCCGCCCCTTTCCGCTTTGTGGGCGGTGTGGACTGCGTTACCCAGAGTGCACCGCGCGAGGGAGGGGGCGGGGATTGAGGTCACGTGTGGAGCGGCCGAGCCGCGAGGAGCGGAGGGCTCGGCTTAAACAGCGTGGGTCTTATTGTGGGTTGTGGGCTGGGACCCCCGCGCCCCCAGGGGGGGATGGGGGACTTGGAGGGGTCCTGCCAGCTCAGCGCAGCCCCGCTGGGGGTCACACGGATGAGGGGTGAGGAGTGGGTCCGTATCAGAGCCCCCCTGCGGCTGTCCGTCCATCTGTGCGTCTGTCCCTGCGGCTTCTTTGGAATAAAAGCGGTTTGTGAGACGTGTAGCGGTGCTGGGGGGGTCCTTCCTGCCTCCTCCCGCAGCCCCCGGGATGTGCAGCCTCACCGCCCCCCCCGCAGCCGTGTTTGCTCAGGGAATTGGCCTCGGGCTGCAAACAGTGCTGACGTCCGTTCTGTGGCTCATTCACATCCCAGGGGACGGCACTGCAGGGATGGCTCCCCTCGGTCACCATAGGGGTTGGGTTGGGAGGGGGGACACCCTGCAGACAGACTACGGGTGGGGAGGGAGACCCCCGCAGACGGGTTGTGCCACCCTGCCTGCGTCAGTGGGTGTTTGCCCACCACCCACGGGTTTTTTGGGGGGGGGATAAAGGCAGCTGAGCCCAGCAGCGGGGGTGATGGACGCTGCAGTGGGAAGATGGGCGCTGCGTGGCTCTGCCTGCTCTGCGCAGCCAGCGCCGGCCTCGTCCCGCTGGGCATTGGGGGGGAACGACGGCTGTGGGCAGCCCCACGTCGAGAGGAGCCGGAGCTGGTAGGGGGCTGAGGGCTGGGGGGGGGGGTCCGTGCTGCGTGCACCCCTCGCTGGGGAGGCTGAGAAGTTCCCAGGGTTTTAAGGAGGGGGTCCCTGGTTGCTTTTCCGCGTTGGAGTCTGGGCGCTTTTTGGGGCTTATCTCAGCACTTGGCTTAGAAAAGGGATATCCAGTGAGATGCGGGAATTGGCAGCTTTCACCTGTTTGTTCTCTCTCTGCTCACGGAGCTCCTGCCCCGCGGGGTCGATGCCAGAGGTGCCGGCGTTGAGGCGCTGCAGGAGGTGCTGGAGAAGCTGCGGAGCCGGGAGCTGCCGCCGACGGCCAAGAAGCCGGGCAGGGTGCCCTCGGTAGGGCCGGGCGCTGGGGGGGGCACCGGGCGGGCACCCAGGCCCCTCGGTGATGGCTCCTGTCTCACAGTGCCAGCTCGGGGAGCCCTGTGCTGTGCGGGTGGGGGCTCGCTTTGGGAAGCGCTGCAGCTGCCCCCCCGGCACCGCCTGCAACCTCTACATCCTGCGGTGCTCCTAAGGGCTGGGGCCAACACGGATGCTTCCGGGATGCTGCTGGCTCAGGCTGTGCCATGTGGTGTGGAAGGGGGGCCACGGGCCCCGGCCCCCTCCCCACACGGAGATGCACTCCTCTCCCCTGATCTGAGTGCCTTCACAAACCCTTGGGGGCCGCATTAAACCACTTTGGACCACTTTGGCTGCCGCCTGCTCTGCTCTGTGGGGGTTTCTGCGATGCCACCCCGGCTGCGAGCGAGTTGTGGGGTGGAAGCGGTGGGGGTGTGATGGGGCCGTGCTCCATCCTCCAACAGACTGTATCGCTCACGCTTTCACTGCACGGCACTGCACAGCTCAGCCTGCCCAGGGGCTGCAGCGCATCTCACAGCCCTGCACGGTGATGTACGGCGCATCCCCGCACAGCTCTGCACCCAGTAGCCGTACCCAGCGCTACGGCACGCTGCACTGCACTCCCCAGCCGTACCCAGCGCTGCACCTCCGCACTGCATCGCGTCCACGCTGCACAGCACTGCAGCGTAGCGCCGGGCCCCACCCGGCGGCCCCACCCCGCCATCGCCCCTTTAAGGCCGCGCCTCCTCCTCCCTCTCTCCCCGCGCCTCGCCCTCCCATTGGCCGCCGGTGACATCAGTGGGCGGGGCTTGGCGGCGCTGACGCAGAGGGGGCGTGGCCTGGGGGCGGCGCGGCTGCGGGGGGCGCCGAAGATGGCGGCGGCGGCGGCGGCGGCGGTGGCTCCTCCCGGTCCCGCCGCGGGGCCGCGCCGCTTCTCGCTGCTGGCGATCGTGGGCGGCGGCTGCCACCGGCCCGGGCTGCTGGCGGCCGCGCTGCAGCAGCTGGAGCGAGGTGAGCCCCGGCCTCGTGGCCTCGTGTTGCGGCCCCCCCACGGTCCGGCCCCGACGTTGGATCGGCCGCGCTCCGCCCGCCCCGGGTCCGAGGAGGGGGGAGGAGGGAGGGGATCCTCGGGGCGGGGTCCTGGCGGGCCGCGCCGCGGGCTGCGGTGGTCCTTGGGGGGGTGTCGCCTCCCCGGCATCAATTCCTGCCCGTCGTCGCTGCCCCGCCATCTGTTCCGCCCCCGAATCCCAGCCCTCCTCCCGCCGTCCGCCCGTTCTTCCCGTGGGCGCTCGGGATCTGCCCCAAATCCCCGAGATTTGCCCCCGTTTTTGTCCCCGCCATCCGCCCCGTCTCTGTCCCCGGGGACCGCTTTGTGCAGGGACAGATGTCTGTGTGTTTGGGGGGGGGGGGTCTCAGCTCCTCCATCACCCCCCGCCCCCACGAGCCGTGGCACCGCAGTGCCCCACGCTGGGGACACCCACGTGCCACCGCGGGGGGACCAAAGCCGCAGTGATGGGGAACCGCTGGAGAGCGGCTCCGGCAGCCCTTTGTGCAACCCCACACCGCGGCTCCTTGCGCCATCAGCAGCCGTTAGCGGGCTGTGATGGTGGTGGCAACCCCTCCCCTCCCCCCCCCCCCTCTTCCATGAGCCCCCTGAGAGATGGAGCCCATCTGCACAGCCAATAGTTGGGGCTGCACTGGGCTGGGGGCTTCCATCCCCTTCCACGGCAGCTGGCGGCGTTCACTCCAGCACCGCTAATTCCATTAATTAGCACCGCCTTTGAGGAGGCGCTGGGAAGGTGCCGCCGTAGCCTCAGGGATTGGGTTTGGGTTGGCAGAGGTGATGTGGCTGTGAATCACAGCATCATCACAGCACACGGCGCACGCCGGCGGTGCCACCCGGGTCCCCACGCCGTCCCCATCCCCACGCCGTCCCCATCCCTGTGGGGCAGGATGGCAGTGCTGATGCAGACCGTGGTTGGGTGGCAGCACGGCTGTGTGTGAGCCATGGAGGGGTGAGGAGTGGGGACAGAGGGGCTGTGTCACCTGCGTGGGGGACAGCAGGCATTGCCCACCCTGCAGGCATCCGCTCGTGGGACATCGACCTCACCTCCTGCAACCTGGATGAGCAGCTGAAGCTCTTCGTCTCTCGCCACTCCGCCACCTTTTCCAGCATTGTCAAAGGTACTGAGGTGGCACTCGGAGTTGGGGACAGCGCTGTGGTGGGGCTGAGCGCCAGCGCACGTCGGCGTGGTCCTCACCTGACCCCGTGGCAGTGATTAATTCATGTGTCTCCTGAGGGGGTGGGATGGGATGGGATGAGATGAGATGGGATGAGACGCTCTTTGCTGCGCAAACATTTCGCTGCTTCTGGAAAAGGGATTTGGGGAGGAGGTGGTGACAGCCATCGCAGTCATGGGGATGGGGAAAGGAGTGTTGAAAGTTTGTACCCCCATCCTAGACACCCCTGGCTGCTGCTTGTGGTTGAGCCCCGTGATTCCCACGTGGAAAGCTGCTTCCTACACCAACAGCCACATTCCTCCCCCCAAGGTGGGGATGTGTGGTCACTGTGGTGCCGACGTGTCTCACCCTATGCGTGCTTGCAGCTTGCCACCCCCTGGTGGGGTTGGGGCACCCCATGTCCCCTTTGTGTTTGGCTCCTGGGGGCAGTGGGTTTCTGCTTGAAGCCCGCAGCCTATGAGGAACCTCTGGGGGGCAGCAGGGCAGCCCCAGCCTGGCTGCTCCCTTTCCTCCCCTCCCTGCAGCAGGAAGGAGATGGGAAGTGCAGCGGATCCCCCGCTGTCCTGGCCGGCAGCTGTCCCTCTTCCGCAGGGGAAGTGAACAGGTTCTGTCCCCATCCTGGGCATGTTTGTGTCACCCCCTGATCCGCACACAGCCTGGGGGGGGGGGGAGGTCCTCGGGGTCCTGCCACATTTGGGGAAGGATGGGTGGCAGCTGCTGTTCCCGCAGGTCAGCGGACCCTGCATCACCGCGGCGATGTGCTGGAGACCCTGGTGCTGCTCAACCCCTCAGACAAATCCCTGTGTGACGAGGTGAGCGGGGAGGGGGGCACATGGGATGCAAACGGTATGTGTGTGGGGGGGGCAGGGGGGGAGGAGAGGCAGCATCCTCACGTGTCCTCACGCCCCCTCTCGGCCCCTGCAGCTGCGCAACCTCATCACGGATGTGTCGCAGCACAAGCTGCTGGTGTTTGCGGGGCCCTGCGTGGAGGAGACGGGCGAGCTGATGCTGCAGACTGGCTGCTTCTCGCTGCGGGACTTCATCCAGATCTTCACTGACAAGGAGGTGAGGGGCCGGGCTGTGGGGAAGCACTGTCTGCTCACGTCTGCAGCGTCTCAGCCAAGCGAGCGGAGCCGTCTGTGCTGTGGGCGCATCCCTCCCTCTGCTGCATGAGGCTGGTGGGGGGGTTGGCTGCATTCTGATCCCCCGGTACAGGAAACTGGGGGCTGCAGTGGTAGCTGGGAGCGAGGCAGGGCTGTGAGAGGGCCCAGAGATTGCAGGCAAGGGGTGCATGGCGTGTGCCTGGGAGGGAGCTGCCCCATACAGAGGGACCCTGGGTGCCATGTGGTGTGAATGGAGCCCTGCCTGAAGCTCTCCCCTCACAGGTCGGGGAGATCCTGAGCTCTGCGGACCCCTCAGCCAAGGCCAGGCTGACCATCAGCTGCCCCGACTTCGGGGAGTGGAAGGACTCGGGCTTGGACCATCACAACCTGCAGGACTTCATTGAGCTGCGCTACAACCCCGGCTGCATCCTGCCCGAGATGGAGGGGCTGGAGGAGTTCATGGAGTACCTCTCGGAGTCGTTGGAGCCCCAGTCCCCCTTCGACCTCCTGGAGCCCCCCACCATGGTGGGTTTCCTCAAGCTCTCCAAGCCCTGCTGCTACATCTTCCCAGGTGGGAGAGGGGACTCTGCTTTCTTCGCCGTTAACGGCTTCAATGTGCTGGTGAACGGCGGCTCCAACCCCAAATCATCCTTCTGGAAGCTGGTGCGGCACCTGGACCGCATCGACTCCATCCTGGTGACGCACGCGGGCACCGACAGCCTGCCTGGCATCAACAGCCTGCTGCAGAGGAAACTGGCCGAGCTGGAGGAGGAACCAGCCTCTCAGGGCTCGCAGGGCAACGGCGACTGGGCCCGCAACCTCATCTCCCCAGAGCTTGGCGTCGTCTTCCTCAACGCCTCCGAGAAGCTGAAGGCCATCGAGGGCAACTCACGGGTGCTGAAGAGCTGCGATGAGGCGGCGCTGACGCTGCACTATTTGGAGAAGTTGGGCATCCGCCCCAACCCGCTGGCACGGGATAGCAGCCCCCGCGTGGAGCCCACCGTCCTCTTCCAGAAGATGGGAGTGGGACGGTTGGACATGTATGTGCTGAACCCGGTGCGGGGCACCAAGGAGCTGGAGTTCCTCCTGCAGCATTGGTCGGGGAATGGGTACCCTGAGGAGCAGGAGCTGCCGCTGCAGTGCCTGACCTCGGTGTGCGCCCTGCTGGTCTGGCACCCCGTCAGCCCTGCCGAAAAGATCATCCGCGTCCTCTTCCCCGGCTGCACGCCCCAGGCGCGCATCCTGGAGGGGCTGGAGAAGGTGAAGCACCTGGAGTTCCTCAAGCAGCCCGTGGTCACCAAGAACGACTTGAAGGGCCCTCAACCTGACAAGCAGCTGAAGCAGAGGAGGACGGAGAGCAAGGAGAGTTTGGCGTCTGCCTCCAAGCTCAGCCTGGTGGATGCTGGGGTACCCAAGGAGAAGGCTCTGAAAACGGTGGAGAGGAAGGAAGTGAAGGTGGGGACCAAGGAGAAGCCAAAGGCACTGGGGGAGGTGGCCAGAGCAGGGTCAGAGGAGGAGAAGGCCAAACTTGCCAAGCCGGACTCCTCTGCGGAGAAGCTGAAGGCAGAAGCGAAGCCAAAGGTGAGCAAGGAGAAAACGATGCCCAAGAAGGAGCCTGTGCCCCGCAAGGAGGAGAAGAAACCACTGAAGAAGGAGGAGAGCACCGAAGGAAAGCTGGAACCAAAGAAGGAGGTGAAGGCTGTGAAGAAGGACGTGAAGGCAGAGACGCTGCGGAAGGACACGAAGGACAGCAAGGCTGAGCCCAAGGCTGCTGCAAAGCCCCCAGCACGGAAGACGCCGGTGCCTGACGCCCGCAAACCGCTGGCCAAGGCTGGCAGCATCAAGAGAACCACTCTGAAGAAGGAGCCAGAGAAAACCAAGGCCAAAGGCGGCAAGGAGCTGGGCAGCAAGAGGGAGCCGGGGCCAACGGAAGGCTCCAAGCCTTCCTCCCCTGAAGACATGGTGCTGGATGCTGAGGGGAGGAGGAGGAAGGAGGAGTCGCCGGATGAAGGCATCACCACGGCTGAGAGCGAGCTGGAGCCATCGCCGCTGGAGAATGGAGGGGCCGGGAGGGGGTCGGAGCCGAGCTGTGTGGAGAATGGCATGGAGGAGCCTGAGAGCCCCCAGCGCTTCCGCTACCCTGAGGGCAGCCCCTGGAGGGCCGTCGGCCCCCCGTCACCATTGGCAAAGACCCCCAGGAGCGAGCGCAGCGTCAACTTCGACCTGACGCCCACCGGGCTGCTGCCTCCTGGCCCCGAGGGTGGCGAGGACCCGTGTGGCAGCTCCGAGGAGAAGACCCTGGAGATGATGTCCCCGGGCAGCTCGGGGCCCGCCAGCGCCGGGCACACTCCGTTCCATCAGTCGCCGGTGGAGGACGGCGGTGAGGATCCGGGTGCCAACGCTCAGCCCAACCCCTGGGCGCCTAACAGAGCCCCGCAGGACGGCAGTGAGAAGCAGGCAGGCTGCCTGTCCCTCAGCCCCTTCAAGGACGACGTCCCCGACGTGTCCCCCACCGTCACCACCCCCTCGCTGCCGGCCGAGGTTGGCTCCCCTCACTCCACCGAGGTGGACGAGTCGCTGTCGGTGTCTTTTGAGCAGGTGCTGCCGCCGGTCAGCGAGTCCCCGCAGGAGGAGAGCATGCGGCCCCGCGCCACGCCGGAGCCCGACCCTGCCAAAGGGGGGGGGCTGTCGCTGCCACTACGGCCCTGCCACCACCCACATCCCCCCCCGGCTCCGCGCCACGGCCGCCGCTCCGATTCGCCCCACGACGTGGACCTGTGCCTGGTGTCCCCCTGTGAGTTTGAGCATCCCAAAGCCGGCCGCTCGCCCGCCGTCAGCCCCCGTGAGCTGTCGGACAGCGATCCCTCGCAGGAGCTGCAGCCCCCAGCCCCGCACCGCGGCCGGGCCCCCCCGCAGCCTGTGGGCGAGACGCCCCCCACCTCGGTCAGCGAGTCGCTGCCCACCCTCTCCGACTCCGACGTGCCCCCCGCCACCGAGGACTGCCCCTCTCTGCTGGCCGACGGGCTGGAGTCGGATGAGGACTCGGAGCAGCCTCACCGTGGCCCCCCCAGGGCCCGCGACCCGCTGCCAGCCCCCATGAAGGACCCCTGCCCCCTCCCCGCCCAGCCCGGCATCTGCATGGTGGACCCCGAGGCGCTGCCCAAGAAGGAGCCCCTCCTCAGCAAGGCCAAGCGCACGCCATCCCGTGTGGGCGCAGCGCCCGCCGCCCCCAAACCCGACGCCTCTAAAGCCTCCAGCCTGGCCCCCAAGGGCAGGGGTCCCACTGGGGACAAGGCCCGGCTGCCCCCCGGGGACAAGAAAGGCCCCCCCAGTGGCACAGGGACCATGCGCAGCGCTGGAGCCAGAGCAGCAGTGGGAGCCGGCCGGGCGTCCCCAGCAGGTATGGGGCTGGGAGCGTGGGGAGGGGGATGTTTGGGGATGGGGAGAGGGCCGTCCCCATCACCACCTCTCCATCCACGCAGGCTCACGGGCTGCAGCCCCCCAGGGCCCCCCCGTCTACGTGGACCTGGCGTATCTGCCCGGCTCGTGGAGCGCCCGCACGGTGGATGAGGAATTCTTCCGCCGCGTCCGCTCCCTGTGCTACGTGGTGAGCGGCGACGACCACCTGAAGGAGGGGGTCCTGAGGCCCATCCTGGATGCGCTGCTGGCCGGCAAGCATCAGTGGGGCATCGACACTCAGGTGAGACCCCCCCCCACCCCCTATCCCCAAATAGATGTGGAATGCATGGGATGGAGCATCGCCCCCAGACCCCCCAAAAGAAGGGGAACGCGTGGGATGGAGCGTCGCCCCCAGACCCCCAAAATAAAAGGGAATGCATGGGATGGAGCATTGTTAACACTCAGCAGTGGCACCCATTCCCCCCCCCCCCCTTATTTTTGCCGTGGGTGCTGCTCTGGGGGTTGCAGTGGTGATGCGGTGCTGTTGCTGTCCCTGCAGGTGACGCTGATCCCCACCTTCGATTCGCTGGTGATGCACGAGTGGTACCAGGAGACCCACGAGAGGCAGCAAGAGTTGGGCATCACGGTGCTGGGCAGCAACAGCACGGTGGCCATGCAGGATGAGACCTTCCCTGCCTGCAAGGTGGAGTTCTGAGCAGAGGGGGAGGGGGAGTCACGGTGGGCTTCATCCCCACCCTCCTCCTCCTCCTCCTCTGCACACCCCCCTCACCCCTTCCCTCCCTGCATGGTGACCGTGGGCTGCTGTGTGTTGGAGGGAAGGGAGTGGGGAGAGATGCTGGAGGGAGGGGGGTCCTGCCTACCCCCCCTCATCCTGGCTGGGGGTCCGGGGGTCCCACAGCACCCACAAATGCCACACGCTGCCACTCTGCACCCGGGGACAGGGGTCCGGGTGTGGAGCTCGAGCCACGCTCAGTCAAACAGGGTAGAATGTTTTTTTGTCTTTTGATGTCCCTATATCCCCCCTCCCCACCCACCCTGAGAAGCCACTACTGCCCCCCCCCCACCCTCGGGCTGCTGAGGGAGCCGAGCTCCTTCTAGGCACCCCATAGCTGCCCCATGGCTGTGGGGCTGCGGCGGCTGCCCCTATGGCACTACAGCACAGCTTTATCACCACCCCCTGTGTGCACACTGCCACACGCTGCAGGGAGGGGGTGGGGGGGTGGGGGGAGTGGGCAGGGGCTTGGCTGCACCGTCCTCACCCCCCCGGCTGCCCCCACCCGTGGCATGAAGGACAAATCCCCCCCCCCAACCCCAAGTCTGTGCCCCCTCATTGTGTCACCTCTTGTCCCCATGCGGGCTGAGCACTGGCAGCTCATGGCACTGGTGGCACATTCCTACCTGCAGCGGGGCTGGGGGGGCAGAACCCCCCCCCCCTCGTGTCCCTGCAGTGCTGGAAGGCTTTGAAGGAACCCAATGCCATGAGGTTGTTAAGGGGATTTGGGGGGAGATCTTGGGCTCTGATGGGGGGATCAGAATGTGTGCTCACCTGCCCCCCCCCCCCCGCCCTCCCCATAGCCCCACACGGGGGCAAACACTAACCCGGAGGGGTGGGGGGGGGGGGCTCCTCCATGGTTCTTTTTGTAATGACTTTTTAAGAAAAAAAAAATGGAGAAAAAAAAAAAAAAAAAAAAAAAAAAGATGACCAAACCCAGCGCGGTCCTGAGGGCGGTTATTTATCGGTGGGGGTCACCGTCAGTCTCCCCCCGCCCACCCCCCCCCTACCCCCCCCCCCCCCCACCCCCTCCCTTCGTGGACCCGGAGCTGTGTTGTGTGTGCGGGGGGGTGAATGTCCCCACTGCAGTGCTTTATTGGATGTATCGGAAATGAGCATTAAAGAGAGGAGAGCGCCCGGCTGCTGCGTGCCTCGTGCGGGGGGGCGGGGGGGGTGCGGGGTGGGATGGGGGCTGCAGCGGGAGGGGAGGGGGGGAGCTGCGGGGCTGGGGTGGGGGCTGTGAGGTGGGATGGGGCAGCAGGATGGGGTGGGGGGAGCTGCGTTTGGGGTGGGGGTCGTGGGGTGTGATGGGGGCTGCGGGTGGGAGGGGCTGCGGGGGCCGCACTTGGTGCGGGGAGGGGTCGGGATGGGTTTATGGGGGGGGGATGCTCACGGCTGCCGCGCTGCGCTGCGAAGTGAGGATGGATGCGGCGTTGCCATGGCAACCGCACCCAGCTCCGCCGCCCCCGGCCCGTGGGGGGGGAACGAAACCCCGAGCCGCCCCCGGCCCGGCCCGGATCCCCCATCCCGCCCCCCAGCCGTGCCCGGATCGCCCCTTCCCCATTTCCCCATCTCCGCGTCCCCCCGTCCTCGAAACGCCCCCAGCCCCAAACCTCATTGTTCCCAAATCCCTCCCCGCCCCAACCCCACCCCGCACTCCCTCCTCCCCTGGACCCCCCCCCCCCCCCCCCCCCCCCACCCGCTATTCCCACTCCCGCAGATTCGGGTCCCACCCCACGGCCGCGGCTGATTCACTATGCGGGGGGGGGGGATGCGGGAGGAGTACAGCCGGGACCCTCCGGGGAGGGGGGGGGGGGGTCTCAGCCTCTGCATTCCCGCACCCCCCCACCGCCAGCAGCTGCCGTGCGGTGTCAGCCGGCGCCGGGCATGAGCTCAGCGGGGCGGGCGGCACCGGGTGGCACCGGGGGGGGGGCAGAGATGGGGTGGGGGGACATAGGGGAAGAGGGGGACGCTACCGGGGCTGCTGAGAACGTGAGGGCAATGGGAATGCGTGGGGGGCACAGGGGTTGGGAGTGCAGAGGATTGCGGTGAGGGGGCGGGGGGGGGGGCACCCGATCCCCGCAGCGCCGGGGGGAGTCCGGCCCCGCCGCGCTCTCTGCCCGACAGCGCGTCTCCTTTAAATATGCAAATCGCCCCCCACCCGGCGCGCCACATTTGACCAATGAGCTGCAGCGGCCGCGGGGCTGCGGTAACCGCTGCGGGAGCGGGATCCAATCAGACCGCGGCGCGGCGGGAGGGGGCGTGGTCACAACCGCCCCCCCCCCCTCACTCCGGCGCGGTCCCGGCCCCGCGCGGAACGGAGCGGTGCGGGGCGGTGCGGGGCGGCGGCGGCGGAGCGGGGCGGGGGCGGCGGCCCCGCAGGTGAGTGTGACCCCCCCCTCCTCCCCCCTCCCCCGCCCCTCTACCGGGTGCCCTTCCCGCGTCGAGGCAGCCCCGCATCGTCCCCCCCCCCCCTCCCACCTCCTCCCGCAGGTGCAGCGGCACCGCGTTTCCCCCCCCCGCCTTTTTTTTTTTTTTTAATATATATTTTTTTTCATCGATTTCATTTTATTTCTTTTCAATTTGGAGGCAAAGGACCGCGTTCCTTTGTGCCCCCCCCCCCCCCCGACGCCCCCAATCCCCCCCCCCACACACACACACACCCGCCCCTTCGTTCCCGTGGTCTTCGAGGAGGAGAACAGGGCTGCCCCCCCCCGCACCCAGCATCGCTCCGTGCCCCCCCAACATCCGACCCCACCTCTCCATCCCCGGGGGGGCTTCAGCCCCGCGCCCCCCCACGCAACCCCACCCCATGAAGGTCACGGCCACAGCGGGGTCCCCCCCGCATCCCATATCCCGGGTTGGGGGCGGGGATGCTCATTGCACAGCTTTTTTTTTTTGGGGGGGGGGGGCACCCCGTGAACCCCCCGCTTCCCCCACAGACCCCCCCACGCCGAGGATGCGCGCTGCCGCCCCACAGCAGTGGGTGAGTGGACCCCCCCCCATCTCCCTCCCCCCCGTCCGTCCGTCCGTCCTTGTGCCCCATCCGTGGGGTGCGACTTTCCCCCCCCCCCGGCTGCACACAGTGCTTCGTTTCCTGTTTTTCTCCACGCGGGGGGGGAAGCGGGGTGCTGCACCCCCCCCCAATGGGATCCGAGGGGTGTGTGGGTGTGGGACCCCCAGCACTGGGGGGATGGATGGGTTTTGGGGAGGTGGGGGGGGGGGGGGTAGCAGCATCTTTGTGTGCCGTTATTTGTTTTCGAAGGGGGGTGGTTGTGGCTGGGGGGGGGGGGGGGGAGCTGCCACCGTCGCTCATTTATTATTGAGGTGCAGATCCGGTGTCACCCCCCCGCCCCCCCCCGTGCTGTGGCAGTGTTCCCATGGACACAGCGCTGTGCTGAACCCATTGGGTGTGGGGATGGGGGGGAGGGGGGGCCACAAGACCCCCCCCTCCTCAGCTTTATGCCCCCCCCCCCCCCTCGTATCCTCAGGGAGCTGCAAGCTGAGCCAGTGCTGCCTCCCCCCCCCCATCCCCACCCCTGCCACCTCCACGATGTCCTTCTTCGCTGAGCACTTCTGGGTAAGGACTCCTCAGCCCCCCCCACCCACCCATGGGTGCCCCCCCACCTATGGGTGCCCCTCCCCCCCCCCGGGGGGGGTTTCCCATCCCCATAGGGGGAAGTTCACTGCTCAGCGCTTCCTGGTTTGCAGCTGTGCGCTGTGCCCCCCCCCCGCCCACCTTCCCTCGTGCCTCAGTTTCCCCACCACCTGCAGCACTGCTTTGGGAGGGGGGTGGGGGGGGTTGCACCCTAAATAGCACCCAGTGCTGGGGTTCAGCCCCCCCCCCAGCACATCTCTGGGGGGGTCTCACAGTGCCCCCATGCCTCAGTTTCCCTATGTGCTGGAGGGGGGGGGGGGAAGGTGTGCATCCCCAAATAGCACCCGGTGCCAGAGCTTAGCCAACCCCAGAACAGTTCCTGGGCCTTTACACTGGGGTCTGGGGGGGGGGGGGGTTGGGGTGACAGTTCCCCCCCTTCCCCCCCCCCCCCCCAGGGCGAGAAAAACCACGGCTTTGATGTGCTGTACCACAACATGAAGCACGGGCAGACCTCCACCAAGGAGCTGGCGGACTTTGTGCGCGAGAGGTGCTGAGGGTTTTGGGGGGGGGGAGGTGGGGGGGGCACACATCCTGGGACCCCCCCCTTTGATTTTCATGCCAGCCCCCCTCCCCTCTGACCTCCCCCAGGGCTGCCATCGAGGAGAGCTACGCCAAAGCCATGGTGAAGCTGTCGAAGATGGCCACCAATGGCACGCAGCTGGGGTGAGCGCGGCACCGGGGGGGTACCCTGCATCTATGGAGGGGGGGGTGATGCTTACTGTGTGTGGCCCCCCCCCCCTCTGCTCTCCCATGGTGCCAGGACCTTTGCCCCGCTCTGGGAGGTGTTCCGTGTCTCCTCTGACAAACTGGCTCTGTGTCACCTGGAGTTGGTGAGAAAACTGCAGGAGCTGCTCCGGGAGCTGTCGCGCTATGGGGAGGAGCAGGGCCGGGCACACAAGAAGGTACTGGACCCCCCCTCCTCCATCCCAACCCCCCTGCAGCCACACACTGCCCCTGTCCCACACCTCCCTTCTCATACTGCCCCCAAACAGCCCTGTGTACCCCCTCTGGACCCCCCCCCCTCCCTACAGCCCCCACTGCATGCACCCCCTGCAGCCACTATCCCACACAGCCTCCAACCAACTTATGCAGCCCCCCCCCAACCCCACGCCCCCCCACAGCCACTGTCCCACACCTCCCATTGCCCCTGTCCCACGCAGCCCCCCAGAAACCCCCCACTACACACACTATCCCACACCCCCCCCACTCATCGTTATGCAACCCCCCAAACCCACACAGCCCCACACCCCCCCACATCGCTGCTGTCCCCACTGTCCCCCATGGCCCCTATCCCATGCAGCCCCCCCAGACACCCTTACAGACCCCCTATGCAGCTCCTCCAACCTCACACCCCCCCATAGCCCCTGTCCCACATCCCCCCCCGGCCCCCCCTACAGCCCCACTGCGCTCACCCCCCTGCAGCCACAATCCCACACAGCCCCCACCCACCCTTATGCAAGCCCACACAGCCCCACAACCCCTGTCTCATGCAACCCACCCACCCCCAGCCCCCCTACGCCCTGCAGCCCCTACCCTATGCACCCCCCCCTGCACGCCCCACAGCCCCCCCCCACAGCCCCCCCGTCCTGCAGTGCAAGGAGGAAGCTGCAGGCACGCTGGAGGCGGTGCAGCTCCTGCAGGGGGTGGCTCAGCTGCTGGCCAAGTGCAAGGAGAGCTACCACAGCAAGTGCCACGAGCACGAGCGGCTGCGCCGGGAGGGCACCAACCAGAAAGACATCGACAAGGTGACTCCCCCCACCACCATTTCCCACCCTGGCTGATCGTTTCTCCTCCTCCCCCCCCCATCCCCCACCCCCCACCCCGGATCTCAGCCCTGCTGCTCTCCTGCAGGCAGAGCTGAAGTCCCAGAAGGCAGCAGAAGCGCTGCGACGAGCGGTGGATAAATACAACACCGCCCGCAATGACTTCGAGCAGAGGATGGTGGAGTCAGCCACGGTGTGTGGGGGGGGGACACCGGGGGTGGTGGTGGCACTGGGAGCATCACTGTGTGGATGTGGTGCTGGTGAGGTGGTGGGGTGGGGGATGTGAGCGTGGGGACGTGGCGGTGGCACGCAGGGGATGTGTCCAAGGGACGTGGCACTGCTGGGGTGGTGACACGGGGGATGTGTCAATGGGGACGTGGTGGTGGTGGCACAGAGGATGGGACCGTGGGGATGTGGCACTGGTGGGGTGATGGCACAGGGGATGTGACTATTTGTGACACGGGGGACGCGCTGCCCTACCCAAACCCATCCCTGGTGATGCTGCCCCTTGGGGATGTGACACCCCCATCTCCCCATCCCTGCAGCGCTTCCAGGAGGTGGAAGAAGCCCACCTGCGCCACATGAAGGGCCTCATCGGCTCCTACTCGCACTCGGTGGAGGACACCCACGTGCAGATCGGGCAGGTGAAGCCCCCCCCCCCTCACTTCCCCCCCATCCTATGGGGACACCCCTGGGTGCTGCTCTGCATCCCACCGCGCCGCTCCCTGCAGGTGCACGAGGAGTTCAAGCAGAACGTGGAGAACATCGGCACCGAAACGCTGCTGCGGAGGTTTGCAGAGAGCAAAGGGACGGGGAGGGAGCGCCCAGGTGAGGAGGGGAGGGGGGCACTTTCCTGTTGTGGGGGGGGGTTCAGCTGTGCGTGAGGACACCGCTGCCTTTGTGGCTGACCCCACGTTTGCTCTCAGGCGCGCTGGATTTTGAGGAGTACCGCCTGGCCCCAGCGCAGGAAGGCAAGTACGTCTGCCCCCAACTCAGCCCCGTGCTGGGGGGGTGCTCTGGGGGAAGGGGGGGCTGCTCACTGCTTTGTGCCCCCCCTCCAACCAGGGCCCAAGAGGAGCCGCAGCAAAGCCTTCCGCATCCCTGGGCTGAGCCGCAAGGAGAGGGAGCGTGATGCTGGGTGAGCTGTCACCCCCCCTGCAACCTCCCCCCCCCGTGTCCCTCTGTGCTCTGCATCCTCTGCACCCACCCCCTGCTTCTGTGCCTTGCACCCGTTCTCTGTACCCCGTGCTTCTCTGCATCCTTCACATCCATCCCTCGCATCCTTCCCCTGCATCCCTTGCATCCATCCCTTGCAATTCCATGCATCTGGAATTGCATGCTGTCTGCATTCCGTGCTGTCTGCATCCCCTGCATCCCTTCTCTATGTTGCAAATACCCCACGCTTCTCTGCATCCATTCTCTGCATCCCTTGCAACCTTCCCCTGCATCTCTGTGCCCCCCATCCCACTCCCCCCCCTTATTCTATCACTGCTGCCATCCCCACAGGGAGTCGCCGGACACCGATGTGGTGAGTGGTACGGTGTGGGGTGCCGGCCTTCCTCCATCCCATACCACCCCAAACTGGGAGCACTGGGAGCACTGGGGAGTGGGCTCCACTCTGAGCATCCCCTCCATCCCAGGCTTGCCCCGAGGTGGATGAGGACGGGTTCAGCGTGCGCCCAGACGTCGCTCACAGTATCCTTAGGGTTTGGTGTTGGGGTCTGGGTGGGGGGGGGGGGTTGGGGTCTGCGGGTGTGTTAGGGTTTTTTGGGGGGCCTGGGGGTGTTTTGAGGTTCGGGTGTTGCCTTAATGGGGGCTCAGCGGAGGCGGAGCGCCACAGCTGCTCCTCCAGCGACTCAGACTACGATGAGGATGAGCCCCGCAGGTTCCACGTTCACATCAAACCCGTACAGCCCCGCGAGGGGGGGGGCAGCGCCGGGGCCACCGTGGAGCAGCTGAGGGCCACCGTGGGAACCTTCATCCTGCCGCCCGGCGTGGGGGTGAGGCTGGGGGGGTTGGGGTGGGATGGGGGCCGGGAGGGGGCCATGCTGGGGCTAATGACCCCCCATGTCTTGCAGGGCACCGTCAGACGGCAGTCGTCGCGTGAGTCCCACCCCGTGTCCCCTGGCACCACCTGTCCCCGTGTCCCCTACTTCCTCCTGTCCCTGTGTCCCCATAGCCCCTAACGTCTGTCCCCACGTCCCCTAACACCCCCTGTCCCCATGTCCCTCCCCAGGGCACACAGCGGCTCTGTCCGCAGCCCCGAGCGCCGCCGACCCGGGGGGGCCGCAGGTGCCAGGTGAGGCCGTTCTGGGGGTCCCACTTTCCTGGGGGTCCCGGTGTCCCCTCTCCCTCCGTGTCCCCAATCGCATCCTTCTCTTCGCAGGTGACAGCATGGGGAGGGGACATGCGGTGGCACAGGCAAGCAGGTATGGCATGGGGACGTGCTGGGGGGTGCGCTGAGCCCTGTGCTGGGCACTGAGCCCCCCCACCCCATAGCTGCCCTGGGAAGGCCCCGGTGGACGCGGTGCCCCCCATGGAGGCTGTGCCCCCCGCAGCGCTCTTCGGGCCCCCCCTGGAATCAGCTTTTGAGGCAGAGGATTTCCCAGGTGAGGCTTTGGGGATGTGAGGGGGGGGACCCCTCTATGCCCCCCCCCCAGCATCCCAACACCGTGCTCTGCCGCAGCGCCCCGTTCCTACGTCCTGACCTCCTCCTCCTCGCCCTTCTCTTCTTCTTCCCCGGAAAATGTGGAGGATTCGGGTTTGGACTCCCCCTCGCACCCCGCGCCCGTCCCCTCCCCGGACTCGAGGCCGTGGACTCCGTCGGCACCTCAGAGCCCCCTCCGCAAGCGGGGGGCACCGCCGGACCCCTCCCCGGCGCCATCATCGGCCTGGGCCCCCCCCCGACCCCGCAGCCCCGGGGGCCGCCTGCCCGAGCTGCCCGGCTTCGCTGTGTTCCCCGGGGCTGAGGGACTCTGGGAGGAGGGGGATGGGGGGGGTGCGGCGTCCCGGGGACGGCCCCGTGGCACTGCCCCCCCCCCACAGCCCCCCTCGCCCGACCCTTTTGGGGAGCCCTGGGTCCGGCCCCGCAGTCCCCCTGGGGAGCGACCCCCCCAGCCCCGACCTTCCTCCAACTCGGCCTCATCCTCCTCCTCCTCTCCGGCCCCCCCAAGTGGGGGGGAGTCCTCCAGCCCTTCCCCATGGACGTGCCCAGGGCTGGGGATGAGGACGTCTGAGGGTGGCACTGCGGCGGCCCCCCCTGAATTGGGTGAGTTCTGTGGGGCTTCCCCCAAATTACTCTCAACTCTGCCCCCAATCACCCCCAGATCTGCCCTCACTTACCCATAGCTCTGCCCTGGAGTTACCCCTCCCTCTGCCCCCTGATCACCCTCAGCTCTGCCCCCAAATTACCCGTAGCTGTGCCCCCCCAGCTCTCACCACCCCCATGCATCTGAAGGGAAAGGGCTGAGCCTGCTGCTCTCCCGGCCCCCGTGGGACCCCCCCCCATGGAGACCCCTACCTCTCATTGCCCCCCTTCACCTCGTGACTCCCTCATCCCTTCTGTGCCCACAGCCTCCCGCCCCCCCGCCGCCGCCCCCCGTGAGGTCCCACTGGTGGCCCCCCCTCGCCGCTCCCGGACGAAGCGCCCGGCAGCCGGCCCAGCTGCAGGCAGCAACAGTGACCTGGTGTGTAGGGGGGTGGGGGGGCAGCAGCACCCCCCGACCCCCTTCCTTCCACTGACCCCCCCCCTTCTTTGCCCGCAGTCGCGCTCGCTCAGCCCCCCGCCCTCCTGGAGCTGCCCCTCACATTCAGCCCCCGCCAGCCTGGGGGAGCGCGGCTTCTTCTCCGTGTGCCCACCATCCCTCGGTGCGTTGGGAGGGGGTGGAGAGATCCTGGATGTGTGGGGGATGCGGGGCCGTGGGACCCTCTGGGTGCTCATGGGGTGTGTGTTGCCCCCAGGGCTGTCTCGGGGTCCCAGCCCCGTGGTGCTGGGCTCGCAGGACGCGCTGCCCGTGGCCACCGCCTTCACCGAGTACGTGCACGCGTACTTCAAGGGGCGCGATGCCGACAGGTAGGGGGGGGTCAGGCTTGGGGTTGGGGTCGTGGTTGGGGGTTGGGGTCCCCCCATCTGTCTGCCTGCTGACCCCCAGCCGTCCCCGCAGCTGCTTGGTGAAGGTGACGGGGGAGCTCACCATGTCCTTCCCCGCCGGCATCGTGCGCGTCTTCAGCGGCAGCTTGGCCCCCCCCGTGCTCAGCTTCCGTCTGCTCAACGCCGGTGCCATCGAGCAATTCCTGCCCAACGCCGAGCTGCTCTACAGGTATGGGGGCACAGGGACGTGGGCTGGGCTGGTGGCAGTGGGAAGCTGAGGTTGCACAGGGTGTTGGGGTGTGTGGTTTCTCGGGAGGCTCCAGGCATCCTCATCCCCTGGTGGGTGCAGCGGTGTGCCATGGGGTGCTGCTTCACTGCATGCTGTGGGCTGCCTGCTGCCTGCTCCCCACCCCAGTGTGGCCGCAGTGTCCCCATCCCCACAGTGACCCTTCCCAGAGTGACCCCAGCACCAGGGACTTCTGGCTGAACATGGCTGCGCTGACGGGGCAGCTGCAGAAACAAGCAGAGCAGAGCCCATCCGCCTCCTACTACAACGTGGCTCTGCTCAAGTACCAGGTGAGCTGGGCGCAGTGTGAGGGCACCCCACATCCCTCCCCCCCCCCCCACCCAGCTCTGATGGGGGGGTGACAGCATCCCACCCCTCTCTACCCCCCAGTTTTCTCGGCTGGGCCCCAGCTCTGCCCCACTGCGGCTGTGTGTGCGCTGGGATTGCACACCCGGAGCCACGCGGGTCAGTGTGGAGTATGGATACAACGCGGGTGCACTCGCCCTGCCTGTGCCCCTCGCCAACGTCCACGTGCTGCTGCCCCTGGATGAACCCGTCACCAACGTACGGCTGCAGCCCAAGGCCAGCTGGTAAAGAGGAGGGGGTCCAAAATGAGCTGGGGAACGTGGGGGTGGTGGGAGCGGAGTGGGGGACTTGGAGACGTGGCCACGTCCCCGCAGGAACCTGGAGGAGAAGAGGTTGCTCTGGAAGCTGCTGGATGTCCCCAGTGCGCCAGGGCAGGGAGGTGAGGCTCCGTCCATCCCTTTCCCCCCCCACTCTGCATGTGGGGACAGGGATGGAACCCCCCACCTCTGTGCTCCCCCCATCTCCCCAGGCTGCGGGCGGCTCTCAGCCAGCTGGCAGCCGCTGTGTGGGCCCAGCAAGCCCAGCCCAGTGGCAGCACAGTTCAGCAGTGAGGGCAGCACGCTGTCGGGAGTCGAGGTGGAGCTGGCAGGCGCTGGGTACCGCATGTCACTGGTCAAGAAGAGGTTTGCCACGGGTACGTGGGATCCCTCCCCTGTCCCCACAGCCTGTGGTTGAACGTGGTCCCTTCTGTGTCCCCTATGTCTGGGATGCTCGGGGTCCCTTCTGTGCTGCCCAGAGCGCACGACATCTCTCCTCCTCACCCCACAGCCCTGGGGGCACAGGGACCCTTTCTCACCCCTGTGGTGCAGGAGGTCCCTTCCCCAGGTGCCCAAGGTCCCCTCTCCACCACCCTACTCTCCATTGTCCCATGGTGCCAGTGCCCCATGTGTGTGTCCCCATCTTCGCAGCCCCCCATCTTTCAGCCTCCCCCTCCCCTCCTTTCCTCCACAGGGATCTACCTGGCGGGGTCCTGAGCTGCTTCTTCTCAGACCCCCAGACCTCCCCTTGGTTGTGTGAGCTCAAAGCACTGGATGGAGCCTGGTTCGAGGGGGTGCCTTCCTCCTCCTCCTCGCTCCTCTTCCTCTCCCCCACTCCCCTTCCTCCCCATAGCCATAAAACTGCGTCATCTCCTGCTGTAAGGGATGGACCCCCCCCCATCCCACCCCCGTGCTGTGAAGCTCTTTTATTAAACACTTTATTTTCTAATCACCGCCTCTGCCCCACACTGTGCCGCCCATCTCTGCCACCTCTGGGCTGCTCCCTGATAACGGGCTCAGCTGCTGCACTGTGCTCCTGGGGGGGCACGGAGGCCGGGGGGAGGGAGGAGCCAATGCTGAACTGTGACACTTCTAACACCCATGGGTGCTGCTGCCCCACCTGCTCTGGGATGGGCAGATGGGTGGCACCAGGTGTGGGAAGGGAATTGCGGATCCTGTCCCGGTGACGCATGAGGATGGCTCTGGTATGGCTCTGTGGGAAAGTACTGGGGGCTCTGTGGGGCTGGGGGGGGTCAGGGCTTCACATGCTGCAGGATGGGCTCTGGGATGGGGCTGGATGCATCCTGCTTTGCTGGGCTGGGGGTAGGTGGGGGAGGTGGTGGGTCCCCATAGGGTCCCCGTACTGCATGGGATCCTCATGCTGAGTGGGGTCCCCTGCCCATGGGCTCCATCTTTATGGGGTGGGGGCTCTTCATGTCACTTGTTGGTGGGCTTCGTGCATCCAGAGCCACCCACTCCCTCCAGCTGAGGGTGCTCCAGAGGGTGTCCCATCCCATGCTGGCGTGGCCCTGCTGTGCCCTGGGCTATTTGCTCTGTGTGGGGCAGCAGCTGCTGCGCAGGATTGACTGCCTGACCTCTCCCCGAATTCTCAGAAAGGAGGAGGAAGTGGACTTGGGATCAAAAGGATGTAAGAAAGAAAAGGAGGGAGTTGAGCATAGCAGAGAGGGGGATGGAGCATGGGCAGCTCTGCATCCAGAAGCAATTGGCTGTGATGCCCCCGGGGTGGCTGTGGGACGCCTGGAGACCCTGCCTGGGAGGCCCCACGTGTGCTGTGAGGTGGTGATGCCTTCAGCCTCCACCGTCACCATCAGCACACGGAATCCCAACCCACCGTAGGGTGCGGTGTGATCCCATGAACGTGGGACATGCAGCCCCAGCTGTGCTCCCTGTCTTGCAGACCCGCTCCCTGTGGCATTGTGCACTGCAGAAGTGGGCTTTGCTCACGGTGGGGGCCCTGGGGCTGTGCTACCTGCTGTCCCCCATCTCGTCCTCGTGGCCTCGCGCAGCCCCCAGCCCCGCACCCACCTCCATTGCAGCCCCCAACCCCCTCCCAGCTCTGCCCAGCGTCACCCCGTGCGTGGCCAATGCTTCAGTGCAGAACATCTCCGGCTTTGCCAAACTGCCCAAGCAATCCCAGGACTTCATGCTCTACCAGCACTGCCGTGCCTTCCCGCAGCTCCTCGACGTCCCCGGCAAATGCGGGGGTCCCGCAGGCTCCTCCAACGTCTTCCTCCTCCTGGCCATCAAATCCTCCCCGGCCAACTACGAGCGGCGCGAGGCGATCAGGAAGACGTGGGGACAGCAGAGAACCTTGGAAGGGGCGCAGATCCGGCGGGTGTTCCTGGTGGGGGTGGCCCCTGACGCACGGGACGCGGCCAAACTGAACCGGCTGCTGTGGCACGAGCAGCACGAGCATCACGACGTGCTGCAGTGGGACTTCAGGGACACCTTCTTCAACCTGACGCTGAAGCTGCTCCTGTTTCACACCTGGCTGCAGGAGCGCTGCCCCGGAGCGCGCTTCGTCTTCAATGGAGACGACGATGTCTTTGTCAACACGGACAACGTGGTGTCCTTTACACGGGATGTCCCGAGTGAGCAGCACTTGCTGGCCGGGCAGGTGTTGGTTAACACGGGACCCATCCGTAATCCAGCCAGCAAGTACTTCGTGCCGACGCAGCTGATGCCATCAGAGCTGTACCCACCGTACTGCAGTGGAGGAGGGGTGCTCATGTCTGCCTTCACCGCGCGCGCCATCCACCGCGCGGCGCAGCACATCGCGCTCTTCCCCATCGACGACGTCTATGTGGGGATGTGCTTGGAGAAAGCGGGGCTGGCACCCATCTCCCACAGCGGCATGCGGCCATGGGGCATCTACGTGCCCCGCTATTCTGACCCGCTGGACCCCTGTTACTACCGGGAGCTGCTGGTGGTGCACCGCTTTGCGCCCCACGAGATGGCCATGATGTGGCAGGCTATCCGTGAGCCCCAGCTGCGCTGCGGGAGGAAGGTGAGCATCTTCTAGGATGGACCAGGAGGGTCAGTGTCGCTGCTGCTGCTCGAGGGGTTGTGGGATGCTGCTGTGGGGCTGAGCGTGGTGGGGTGCTGAGCCTCAGCTCCAGCCTGTGGCTTCACCGCGGAGGTTCTGCCCGGCTCTGCCCCAAAACTGCCAATCTTGTGACCAGGTGCTTCTCTTGGTGCAATAAAGGAACGCATTCTGGAGATGAGGGCTCTGTGCCTGCTGCCATCCCACAGTGCAGGGGGGCTCAGTGGGGAGTGGGAGCCCAGGGTCCCCCCACCGCCCACCCCTTGTCCCCCATGTCTGCTCATCCACTGCAGGTGGGCACAGACCTGAGGTCCCCTCTCCATCCTCAACCACACAAGCACTAGATGGGACCCCCCAGCCCCCCCCCAACCCCTGCTACCCCCAGGCTGCCCTCCTACAGGGACGTCCCCAGGGGTCTCCAGTGGCTCATCGGAGGGCTGAGCTCACTGCTGCGTTTCCTCTGGGAGGACATTGGTACACAACTGATCTCCTCATGCCCAACCCCCCCACCATGGATTCCCCTCACTTCACTCCAGTTGCCAAATTCCACCACCATTTACTTGAAATCGGTCAAACCTGGTTACAAAAGAGGGGAGAATGAGAGGGGAGTCACAGCAGCACGGCGGTTAAAACGCACTGAAGCATTGCTGTGTCCGTCGGTCTGTCTGTCATGCCCTCATGCTGGAGGGTCTGGGGGCTGCAGGGGGGGGGGTCCAGGCGCCCCCTACCCACGCGTGGTGCCACGGCCATCCCTCAGTGCCTCGACTCTGGCTGCCAGCTCGCTGAAGGTGGGTCTGGCACTGGGGGCGAACGCCCAGCAGCTCAGCATCGCCGCATACACCTGTGGATAGAATGGGGCCGTTGGGGGCATGGGGAGGGCTGGGACCCCGCTGTGCTGGAGGGGAGGATCTCACCTCCATGGGGCAGCCTGGGGGCACCGGGAGCCGCCGGGAATCCTTCAGCAGCTCCAGCAAATGGCAGATGATCTGTGCTGGTTTCTCAGGGCCCATCATGCGGAGGAACTCCTGCGGGATTGCGGTGAGCGCAGGGTGCGGTGGTACAGGGGGGGCATGGTGGGGTGTGGGGGCCTCACCTCCGAGGGGCTCCTGCTCTTATTGCTGTAGGTGAAGAGCTCGTAGAGCAGCACCCCAAAGCTCCACACGTCGGATGCTCGGGAGAAGACGTTGTCAGCCAGCGACTCGGGTGCGTACCTGGAGGTGGGAGCTCTGAGCACTGGGTCCCACCGTGGCCCCCAACCCAGCACCGTGGGACCTCACCAGAACACCGGGCTCTGCCCAGGCTCCTGCACCACGTAGTAGTCCTTGTCCTGTGGCAGCAGCTTGGCCAGCCCAAAGTCACCGATCTTCACATGGGTCTCACTCTCCACCAGGATGTTCCTGCTGGCCAGGTCGCGGTGCACGCAGCGCTGTGCCCCCAGGTACTCCATGCCCTGCTTGGAACGGGCACGGTGCCATCACTGCATCCCCACCTCAACCCCTCCATGGGAGAACGGGATCCCCTGGGTCCCACCTTGCAGATCTGCCAGGCGTAGAGCAGCAGCGTGCGGTGCTCCAGGCGGTGCTGGTTCTTCTGCAGGTAGTCCCGCAGGCAGCCATTAGGCAGGTACTCCATCACCAACCGCAGCCCCCGGCGCCCTGCAGCACACACGTGTCACCGGCAGAGAGCAGGCAGTGCGCAGGTTGATGCAGCAGGATGCGTGCAGCCCCCTCCCTGCCAACCCACCCCACGGGTTGATCCGCCTTGCACTCACCACGGCTGTAGCAAACGCCCCGGTACTTGACGATGAAGTCGTGCTGCAGCGAGTGCAGGATTTGAATCTCCCTCTCAAAATCCTGCAGCTCTTTGGCCGAGTCCTGCTGCAGCTTCTTCACCGCCACCAGCTCACCCGTGCTGTCACCCAGCGGGTCGTAGCGGCACAGCTCCACGCTGCCAAAGTTGCCCTGGGGAGGCAGAGCCGGGTGGGCACTCAGCTCCCCGGCCCCCCCCAGCATTTTGCCACCCCTGAGACGGCAAGGTGTGGATGAGGCCGTGGATACCCCACAAAAGGGGCATCACTAAGAGGGCCTCACCTTGCCCAGCAGCGAGATGTACTTGAGGTGCCGCTCCTCGAACAGCGCGGGGCTGTGCCCCGCTGCCACGTGTTCGTAGCCCCAGAAGCTCTCCCGCAGCGTCACATCGGTGGGTGACAGCTCTGACAGCAGCTCGTAGTCTGGAGGTGGGGGACAGGTGGTGAGGTGGGGGTCCGCTGCCCATCCCCGTGCCCGTCCGCACACCCGCAGCGCCCACCGGAGGAAATGAGGCTGTTGATGTCGCGGATGATGGCACGGAAGCAGGGCCGCCTGCTGGGCGCGTAGTGCATGCACTGCGCGATGAGCGCAGCCAGCTCGCTCCAGCGCGGGGCGGGCAGCTGCAGGCGGCTCTCGTAGAACTGCAGCTTCTGGGAGGGGAGGAGGAAGGAGAACGAGACCCAGAGCTGTGCCAGCGCCGGGCATCACTCGAGGATTGGATGGGCACAGTGTGGGGTCTGCCTGTCCCTGCCACCACCTGGGCTGTGGGCACCCATCCCCATCCCCATCCCCATCCCCATCCCCATCCCCATCCCCATCCCCATCCCCATCCCCATCCCCATCCCCATCCCATCCCATTCCATCATCCCCATCCCCGTCCCTGTCCTATTCCATTCCATCCCATTCCATCCCATTCCATTCTATCCCATTCTATACCATCCCATCCCATTCCATCATCACCTCATCCCCATCCCCATCCCTGTACCTGTCCCATCCCCATCCCATCCCCATCCCATCCCATCCCCATCCCATCCCATCCCACCCCATCACCACCTCATCCCCATCCCCATCTCCATCCCCATCCATCCCATCCCATCCCATCCCATCCCATCCCTGTCCCATCCCATCCCATCCCATCCCATCACCACCTCATCCCCATCCCCAACTCCATCCCCATCCCATCTCATCCCATTCCCATCCCATCCCATCCCCATCCCATCCCATCCCATCCCACCCCCATCCCCACCCCTTGTGCAGTGTCACTGCATTCTGGGGCCACCAGAGCCGTGAGGGAGCCCTGCAGCAGGACTGGCAGCAGGCAGCTGAGCACAGTGGGTGCCGCGGGATGGAGTCACAGTGGAATGGGGTCACACCAGGGTGGGCTCACAGGGGTGGGGTGATGTTGGGGAAGGGGCAGCCCCACCTTCTGTGGCTCCAGCAGGCTGACAGGCATGTTGCCCCCACTGAAGATCTCCCACAGGGTCGCCCCAAAGCTCCACTTATCGGCTGGCAGCGCCAGGCTCTGGGGGTCACTCAGGCACTCAGGGGCCACCCAAGGGATGCGCTCCACCAGCACTGGAGAGAAAGGATGGCCCTGCTCAGCACCACCAAGGGGGGGGACACAGCTCCCCGGGGCCCACGCAGCACTTACGCTCCTTGGCCAGGACGGTGATGCTGACTCCAGGGTCGTTGAGCTTGATGAAGGGGGGGCTGCCGCTGGCCGCGTCCCCCTCCCGGGTCAGCAACACCTTCTTAGCAGAAACGTTGCCATGGGTGATTTTCTTGTCCTCCTGGGAGGGGACAGGAACCCTGAGCGTGGCACTGGCTGGGTGGAGCCCTGGTGCTCATCCCTGCTGTAGGGCTGGGGGTCCATGGGAGTGGGGTGTGGGGATCAGTGGGAGCAAAAGGACAGCAGTGCTTGGAGATGTGGGGCAGGGATGGGTGGGACAGGGATGCGTGGGACACAGGTGGTTGGGGGCTGTGGGAATACAGATGCAAGAAGCTGTGGGGATAGAACTGCATGGGAGTGGGGGCACATCGTAGGGCGGGGGGACTTTGGCCATGTGCCTACCAAGTAGTTGAGTGCATATGCCAGCTGCTTGGCCACCTGCAGCTTCCAGCTGGTCGTCACCTTGCCCTCGCTGTGGTTCTTTTTCAGGTAGAGATCCAGGGGCCCGTGCCTGATGTACTCCTGCACCATGATGCCTGCGGGAAGGGGGAGCAGGATGGTCCCATGCGTGCACACAGTGGGTGGCAGCAGGGCACAGGGGCCGGGGACAAGGGACACTCACTGTCCTTGCCGAGGCTGACGCCGTGCAGCAGCACCAGATGCTTGTGGGACAGCTGGCTCATGATGCTGGCGGCCTCCAGGAAGGACTGAGGGGGGAGATGGGTCAGGGGGTGGCAGGATGCAGGCGGGTTGGTGCTGAGGGGCCCCCCCAGCTCACCTCGGAGCAGTTGCGGTGGCTGCTGTCCATCACCTTGAGCACCACCGGGGTCTGGTAGAACTCGTCATCCTTCTGGTCCTGCTTGATGCCCTTGTAGATGTGGGTGAAGGAACCCTGCCCCAGGCTCTCGCCCTGCCATGGGATGGGATATTGGGTGGGGAGGGTCCCCCCTAGCCCTCAGCCCCCCCCCCACCCCATCTTGCTGTACCCGTGTGAGGCTCTCAGGGTTGATCTTGTGGAATGTCATCTGGCTGGGGCTGCGGCGCGGGGCGGGGGGGGAGTTGGGGGGCCGTGGGCAGCCGCTGCGCACGATCAGCAGGTTGGATTTCTCTGGAGGAGGAGGAAGGGGGGGGGGGATGCGAGGGGTGGCCGTGATGTCATAACGTGCGCACTATGACGTCACAACGCGGCACTGTGACGTCACAATGCCCGTGCTTTGACATCACAATGCCTGCACTGTGACATCACGATGCCTGCTCTATGACATCACAATGCCTGCACTGTGACGTCACGATGCCCGCTCTGTGACATCACACAGTGCGTTTTACAACAACACACCTCATTTCACAGCCTTCTCCCTCCCCCACCCCCCAACAAATCCCTGCCCTCATCCCCCCTATAGCAGTGTCACCTCGTGGCAGAGGTGGGCAGCACGTGTCCAGGCGCAGGTGAGAACCCTCAGCCTGCAGCCCGCAGCGCCCATAGGTGCCCAGCAGCTCCTGCAGGCTGCAGAAGCGCCGTGCCAGCCCTGTCAGCCTAAAGCTGCCATCCTCATCCCTGCGGATCAGGCAGCGTTTGAAGTCCTGTCCGGAGCGTGTCTGTTTGGAGAGAGTGAGCTCAGCACCGTGGGGTGGTGGGCTGCACCATGGCACTGTCCCCTCAGTGCTGGGTTCTGTGCCACATGGAGAGGACATGGGGGGGGGAAGGGGGTCTGCGTGGCACTGGCCCCCACCTCGGTGCACACGGTCAGCAGAAAGCTGTCGAAGTCCTGGGGGCTGCGGCGCAGCACAAACAGCCCTGGCTGAGCCCCCGCCGCCTTCAGCTTACGCACAGCAAACTCAGAGCTGCAACAGCACCGCTGGGTGTGGGAAGGGGGATACCCCAGGGTCACCCCACCGTGCATCCCAGTGCTCCCCAGACATGGTGGGCACTACAGCATCCCCCCCTTGGGTGAGCGGATGGGGGTCCCCTCTCAATAATTCCCTTCCGCTTCGAGCCCACAGCCTATGGGGATGGGGCACACACCTGATGGGCCCGTGGCATTGGTTCTCCATGTCCTCAAGCAGCCGGGGGGGGGCCACCTCCTTGCAGAAGTAGTGGTGAGCATCTGCAGTCAGGCGGTAGTAGCCGTCCACCAGGGCCACGAAGGAGAGCGCTTCCCGCAGCGTGGGGAACTCCACCTCCTGGGTGAGAGCAATGTGAGCACCCAGCATGCTATGACCCCCCTCGACCTCCCAACACCCCCCCCAGCTCACCAGCACCCTGTTGTCTGTCTTGGTGAGGGTGACGATGCGGTTCTCCACCGGGCCACCATCACGGCTCGCCTGCTTGATGCTGACGTCGGCGATGTCGGGGAAGTCACAGAAGTGCTGGCGGCTCTGCAGGGACACCGGAGGCTGCCCTATGCACGTCCCCCCACCCCATGACCTCCACCCATCCACACTCAGACCCCCCCTAACCTGCACTATGTCTGGACCACCCCATCCTCACCCTCTGGTTGGGGTTTCCGTACCTCAGATCCGCCGCAGCTCCAGGAGACCCCGCTGTCTGCAGACACGTGGATGGTGATGTCGGCGTCGGGGCCGCGTGCACGGAAGCTCTCCTCAGCCCAGCAACACCGCAGCCGTTCCAGGTCCAGCAGGTATTTGAGCTTCAGGCAGCGCCCATCCGCCCTGCAGCCCCCCATCCTGCGCAGCGACTGCGCGACGCGGCGGCGGATGCGCTTGCGGGTGAGGAAGCTGTGCTGTTGGATCTGGCACCGCAGCGGCTCCGGGATGCAGGACTTGTAGCTGTGGAGGGGGGTAGGAGATGAGGGAGGAGGGGGGTAGGTGCCCCCCGTCCCCCAGTTGAGGTCCCCGCTCACCTGACGCAGCTGAAGACCTGCTCGGGGCTCTGCCACTTCTCCTTGGCGATGCGCAGCATGTCCAGCACCGCCAGGCTCAGGCACTCCTCCTGCCCTGCCAGGCTCAGTGCCAGCTCCATGCGCCCCGCGATGAAGTCACTGCGAGACTGGGGACGGAGACACAGCTTGGGGTGGGGGCAAAGCCCCCCTGCTCGCTGCAAGCCCTGGTTGTGCACCAGCCATGCGCCCCCAGAGCCCGGCTCTACGCATGAGGCTGAGGGAGGAGCAGTTCATCCCCCCTACCCCATTGTGCCACCCCCCGGCTCCGTGCCCATGTCTGGCACTGCCACCCCCCGGCTCCGTGCCCATGTCTGGCACACCCCTGGGGCAGGGATGCACGGCTCACCTGGGCAAACAGGTAATCAATGACAGGGTAGTCCAGCACGGGGCTGGGGCGGTCGCTGGGCAGCTGGAAGCGATGCGCCTGGCCCAGCCCACACCAATTGGGGAAGAAGAACCTGTTGGGACAGGGTTGGCTGGACTCAGCGCTGCGTCCTGTGCAGCACAACCCCTATCAGCCATCAGAGAGTCCCCACCTGATCCTATACACCACCACCTGGCTGCGGGCATCCTCCACTGTGAAGAGGTGATTGGGGGGGTACCAGCAGCTGAGATCCTCCGTGGCCAACGCGAAGAGGGGATGGCAGATGGGCAGCACGCCTGGTGGCAGAGGGACGGCGTCGTCCTCATGGCTGTGACCACGCAGGATGGGTGCACAGCTGGGGGATGGTGCTCACCGCAGGCCTTGGCAGCGTGCACACACAGCTCCTCGGCCGTGTACTCGCCGAAGGTGAAGGTGAGGATGGCGGTGGAGTCGGGGGGGGCATGGGGTGCCCGGTGGTAGAGGTACACCTGCAGTGTGCCGGGCTCCGAGGAGGACAGGCTGCAGGAGCGCTCGCTGATCAGCGGCGTCTCCTCACCCAGCGGGGCCATGGGGCGCTGCAAGGACAGCAGTGCTCAGTGTGCTCCCTGTGTACCCCCCTGGTGTGGTCCCCAAGCACAGTGCCCCATGCTCTGAGACCCACAGGAAATGGGACCCTCTTTTCCGTGGAGTAAAACCCCGCGGTGTTTCTGGGGCTCGGACCCACCACCCATTGCCCTGTGTTCATTTTGCAGATGGGGAAACTGAGGCACGCCGCTGTTTTCGGGTGCTCTGCAGCAGCCAGCCCAGGGACAAAGTTTGTGCCCTGCATCACACCTGACCTGGAGAGCACACGGCTCCATCCCTGTGCAGGAGGGTCGGCTGGAGCCCACAAAACCCCCCATGTCCCACAGTACCTGCGCTGTCCCGGTGGCCTTGCTGGTGCTGTGTGTTCTGTCCTGGGTGGGGTTGAACTTTTTGGGCTGCGTAGGTGGCTGCGAGCGTCAAAAAGTCCCCATGGTGACTTCCTTCCTGCCCACAGCGTCTCTGAGCAGAGCAAACTTCCTGACAAGGGAGGGGGCACGGGGCCCTAAGGAGCCGCCCCAGGGGCAGAGGGCACCCCCTGCTCTGGGCACCCCCCTGCTCCCAGCCAGTGCTGTGGCTACAGCAGCAGTGGGCACTGCCCCGTGTCCCACCTTGTCCCACCTTGCCCCCAGCCCAATGCTACCCCATGCAGCCCACGTTCCCCCCACGCTGCTCACAGCCCCCCCAGGACTTCTTGGAGCTGCCCACCCCCTTTGGGAGCCCCATGCGCCCATCCCAACGCTGTGTGGCCTGGTGGGTGGGGGGGGGGTGGGGAGGTAGCAGCTTTTTCCCCCTTTTTGCTGCTCAAAGAGGCGAAGGCAGCAGAGAGGCTTGAGATGCTGCTCCATGGGGACAAGGCCACGATGCAGCATCACTGCAGCCACACCCCGGGGACGAGGTACCACGCGACATGCTGGAGCGCACGGATGCGCCCCGTGGGGACAGCACATCCTTCTGCACAGGGGACAGTCCCCGAGTTGCAGCTCTTCCTGGGTTGCAGCCCTACTTTTCAAGCATGGGGACCAACCTGTCCCGGGTGGAACAAAGCACCTCTTATACCTGGGAATGAGGAATCAGGGCTGGTCCTCTTGTCACTGCGCCTTGAGGGGAAGAGCCACAACCCCATCCTTGCCCTCAGGCCTTGGATGCTGCACGGGTGGGCGGCAGGGAAGGGGTTATCGCCGCGGCCCCACGCAGCTCCGCGTCCCTCCCCACGCCATCCCCTGCCTCCTCCCAGCCCCTCTGGCTCTCTGCGCCCGCCGAGGTCGTGGCCGGATCCCTGCCAGCCCCTGGGGGAGCAGCTCGCAAAGGAGGTGCTTTTGCTGGGTAAAGGTTTCGCTTGGGTTTGTTTTGTCGCCGGCGGGAGATAAGTGGTGCTCAGCGCTCCGTGTTTGCGCTGGGTTTGGGGGATTACTGTGTCCTGGCCGTGTCCTTCAGCTGCTTCGCTCGGCGGTGGGACTGGGCAGCGCTGTTTGCCACAGACTGGGAGGTATTTGGGGCATCTGTGGTATTTGGGGTTTTCTCTGGGGCTGCTTCTTTGCACCCTTCCACTGGGATGAGCGCAGGGATGGCGATGCGGTGATGCTCCTCTCCCTGCTCACTCATCCACACCTTGCACCTCGATAACCACCCCGTGCTCTGTCTTGCTGCAGTGCCGCTGCCCCTGGACACACCGGGACCACCGTGCCCTGTCCCACCCTCAGGTCCTTGTCCTTGTGTGCCCGGGGGGGGCTGTCCCCACACCACCACCATGCAGGCACCACCGGGCAGCCTGGAGGTACGGGCACCGGAGCCCCTCACCTTCAGCCTCTGGGATTACGGCGTGTTCGGGCTGATGCTGCTCATCTCCACGGGCATCGGGCTGTTCCACGGGCTGTCCAAGGGAGGCCAGAAGACCTCAGAGGACTTCTTCACGGGCGGCCGGCGCATGGCGGCAGTGCCGGTGGGGCTCTCGCTGTCGGCCAGCTTCATGTCAGCCATCCAGGTGCTGGGGGTGCCAGCTGAGGCGTACCGCTACGGCTCCAAGTTCCTCTGGATGTGCCTGGGGCAGCTGCTCAACACGCTGCTCACTGCATACCTCTTCTTGCCCGTCTTCTACCGCCTGGGGCTCACCAGCACCTACGAGGTAGGCACGGGGGACTGCATCCCCCTGTATTGCAGGATTCTCCCACCCAAACCTGCTCGCTCCTTCTCTGTCCCCAGTACCTGGAGCGGCGGTTCGGACGGAGCATGCGGCTCTGCGGGACGCTGCAGTACGTGATGGCTACGGTGAGTCCCTGGGGGGGGGATGTGGGGATGGGGTTCCCCGCTGTGCTCAGTCCCTAAGAGCCTCCTTGTTCCCACGCACGTGCTTTTTCCGTGGCTCCAAAGCAAACACAGCCCTGCAGGATGGCTGTTTGGAATGGAGATACAAGTGTTTTCCCAGCGCCCGCACGCTGTGCTGGGGCAGCACCAGCACATCACATCCCCCCCTGCGGGCACTGGGCGCTGCTCTGACCCCCCACCCCATCCCCACAGACGCTGTACACAGGGATCGTCATCTATGCTCCTGCTCTGATCCTCAACCAAGGTATGGGGGGACATGAGGGACAGCATCCACGTGTCCTTGTCCCCTCATCTCTACCCCGAGCACCAACGCTTATCACCATCATCTCCCCTTCAGTGACCGGTTTGGACATCTGGGCGTCCCTGCTCTCCACTGGTGCCATCTGCACCTTTTACACCACCATAGTGAGTGCACAGTGGGGGTCCCGGGGGGGGCCCGGTGGGTGCTGGCTTCCTGGTGCTCACTGTGCTCCCGCTGGCGCAGGGCGGGATGAAGGCTGTCATCTGGACCGACGTCTTCCAGGTCTTCGTCATGCTCTCTGGGTTCCTCGCCGTCATCATCCGGGGGCTGCTGCTTGTGGGGGGCCCCACCAGGGCACTGGCCATCGCCACCAACGGCTCCAGGGTCAACTTCGGCGAGTGAGTCCCTGTGTGCCCCCACCCCCCCTCCCAAACCCCCCAGGTGCTGCAATGCCCGCACTGCCCCTGCTCACTCTCCGTCCCCAGCTTTGACCTCGACCCACGGAGCCGTTACACCTTCTGGACCTTCCTGCTGGGCGGCACGCTGGTCTGGCTCTCCATGTACGGCGTGAACCAGGCGCAGGTCCAGCGCTACGTGGCCTGCAAGAGCGAGAGGGAGGCGAGGATGTGAGGCAGGGGGCAGCAGGGGGCACACACCCCCTGTATGGGGGTGAGGGGCTGCACTGCAGGGGTGGGATGCACGGAACCTTGGGAAGCCAGCCCCACCATCCTGCATGCACCCTTCACCTCTGCGCAGACTCTGCACATCTCCTGCACCCTTGTACTCCCCCTGCAGCCCTGTATGGCCCCTGCCCAACCCCTGCAGCCCTGCTGAGCCCGGGGGGGCCGTGCTTTGATCGCACCCTGTGCCCGCAGAGCGCTGCTGGTCAATCAAGTGGGGCTCTTCTGCATCGTCTCCAGCGCGGTGGCCTGTGGCCTTGTGATGTTTGTGCTCTACAAGGACTGTGACCCCCTCCTGGCCGGCCACATCTCAGCCCCTGACCAGGTACGGCTGCACCGGATCCGTCCTCTTGAGCACTCAGTTGAGAGTAGCCAGGAGGAACAGGGAGACGGATGGGGACAGGGATCCCGCCTGCCCCCCGACACAGCTGTGCCCCCCAGTACATGCCCTACCTGGTCCTCGACATCTTCCAGACGTCCCCCGGGGTACCTGGACTGTTCCTGGCCTGTGCCTACAGCGGGACCCTGAGGTGAGGCTGCCTGGGGACCCCGATGTCTCCAAGGAGGGGATGGCTCTGTGCCCTCCCCACCCTCAGTTTGGTGCAGGGCTGAGTGCTGTGCTCCCTTAGCACCGCTTCCACCAGCATCAACGCCATGGCAGCCGTCACTGTGGAGGACCTGGTAAAGCCCCGGCTGCCCACACTGTCACCAAGGAGGCTGATGTTGATCTCCAAGGGGCTGTGTGAGTGGGGACGGGACTGCTGCACGGCCCTGATGCCACCCTGCCCTATGCCACGCTGTGCCACCACGTGCTGCACCATGCCGCTCCGTGCAACCCACCCTGTGCCATGCCATGCTGTGCAGTGCCACGCTGTGCGCACTGTGCCAAGCCATGCAGCACTGCTGTGCCATGTCACAACCCCCCCTCCTTTCCCCCCCTGACCCCTCTGTCCCCACAGCACTGTTCTATGGCACTGCTTGCATCACGGTGGCTGCGCTGGCCTCGCTGCTGGGCGGTGGTGTGCTGCAGGTGAGTCCCCCCCCCAACCCTCCCTACCCCTCCTGCTCTGCACCCGCACCCATCACACATGGCTGGTGGATGGAGAGCCCTCGAGGCACCTCAGGGTCCCCCTGCAGGGCTCCTTCACCGTCATGGGGGTCATCGGTGGCCCTCTGCTGGGAGCCTTCGTGCTGGGCATGTTCGTGCCGGCGTGCAACACAGCTGTGAGTGCTGGGCGGGCGGGGGGGGGGGGGCGTGGGGCTGGGGGTCCCAGCACCATGCAGACCCCACTGTTCGCCCAGGGTGCGTTCGGGGGTCTGGGTGTCGGCCTCACGCTCTCGCTGTGGGTGGCAGTGGGTGGCAGCCTCTACCCTGCCCCTGCCGATGTTGCTGGTGTCCTGCCTGCCTCTGGAGCCCACTGCCCGCTCTACAACCGCACTGCCAGCACCAACCACACACTGCTGCTGGGACCACTGCCCCCCCAGCACCCCGGCACAGAGCCTGCAAGGTGAGAGGGGACGGGTAGCAGGGATGGGGATGGGATAAACCATTGCTCCTGTATGGCGGGCTGGGGGCAGCCCCCGGTGACATCACCACGCTGTCCTTATTCGCCCTGATGTCACCCCACTGCCGTTGACTGCTGTGACGTCACAGTGCTGCTTTGATCACAGTGATGCCACACGGCTTTCCTTATTCATCTGTCACAGTGCTGTCCTTGTCCTCCGGGACACCACACCGCTGTCTTTGCTCGTTGTGACGTCACGCTGCCCTTTCCTTTGTCCACTGTGACGTCACACTGCCTTTCTGATGGCTGTGACGTCACCACCAACTCCCCCCCCCCCTCACACACACCCCACAGGCCTCCCATCGTGGGTGACTTCTATGCCATCTCCTATCTGTACTACGGGGCACTGGGGACACTCTCCACTGTGCTGGCAGGGGTGCTGCTCAGCTACCTGGCAGGTGAGCCTGCGGGCACCGGGGGTACATTTAGAGTTGGGGGGGGGCTGCCCAACGCTGCTCCCTCTCACCCTTCTATTCCCCCCCTGCAGGGCCCACCAAGCGAGCACAGCTGCCCCCAGGAGTGCTTTGGTGGGACATCACCAAGCAGACATCCTCTGTGTCCCCAGCTGGGGGCATGGTGCCTTCAGGGGGGTGTCCCACCAAGGTAACACCCTCAGACCCCCCCCCCCCCCCCCACTCCCAAAACACCCCTCCCAACTTCTGCTCACACCTTCCCTCTCCGCAGGTCTGCAGAGACCCTCAGGGTGGGCCGCATCCCGAAGCCCCCCCGGTGCTGCTGGGGCTGGGAGGGCAGGCACGAGGCCCCCCCCAGCACCGCGGGGTCACCGAGCAGCTGCTGCAGGAAAGCCACGTGTAGGGACAGGGCGGGGGGGGACGCGGGGGAGGGGTACGGGCAGCGATGCCCAGCCGCTGTGTCGGTGTCACCCCCCCGGGAGGGGGCAATAAATGAGGCGGGGGCTCATGGGACGCAGCGTCTGTGTGTCACTGTGTCGGAGAGGCGACTGCGGGGGGGGGGTCCGTGGTTTGGGGGGGCACGATGAGGAGGGCCATGCTGGGCTGGGGAGGGGGCGTGACCACGAGCAGCCCCGCCCACCGGGGGGAACAACGGTCCGCACCCCGTTAGGCTCCGCCCCGATTGGGTGACAGCGCCCGATAGGCCACGCCCACACCGCCACGCCCCCCTCCGCCGCCATCTTTGGGTGTTGGCACCGCGCTGCCATCTTTGTGCCGGGCACGAGGGTGACCGGAGCGGTGAGAGACGAGCGGCTTTCTCGCGATTCGCTCCCCGAGGTGCGAGCGGGGATGAGGATGCCGTTACGGATACGGGCTGCATCCCTCTCACCATCGTTCCTCCGCCGTTCTCCCGGAGCTGCGACCGCGCCGTGCCCTCAACAAAGATGGCGGCGGGAGCGCTGCGAGGCCGCGGGCGTCGCTTCCCCTCACCCGGCGGGACGCGCCGCGCGGAGTGATGACGCACAAAGCGCGCGACGGGCGGAGCGGCGGAGCCGGGTAGGAACGGGACGGGCGGGATCGGGGCGGCCGGGAGCTGGGGAGGGGGTCGGGATGAGCACGGCGATGAGATCCGGCCCGAAGCGCTGCGCCGCCCTCATCGCCGTTAAAAATGAAGCTTTCAATTCCAAAAGGCCGTTGGCTGAGGGGGGGGGGGGGCTCCCGGCTGCGTTTGGTCGGCGTTGCGCCTGCGGGCCGTGCCCTCGCGGGGCCTTTCGTCCGTGAGACGGGCGGTGCTGCCGCTGTGGGACCCCTCGTACGGCTCCGGTCCTCCCACGGGCAGCTGGGACCCCCCCACGGCCCTGCACGGGGGTCGGGGGCTGCTGGGGGAGCCGGGATCGGCCGCTGCTGGGTGCGGGGGGGTTGGCGGTGCTGAGCGGCTGCTGCCACAGCAGAGATCTGCCGGCAACGAGGTGTGGGAGCAGCAGGCTGAGGTCCCCCCCGAGCTGCGGGGCTGTGATCGCAAAGCTCTGGGTCCGGGCTCCGTCCATGCTTGCATCCCTGCGATCCCGAGGGCCTGGCGGGGATCTGAGGCTCTTTGTTTGTTTGTTTTCTTCTCTGCAGAGCACCGTGAGTGATGCCCAAGAAGTTCCAAGGGGAGAACACCAAGTCGGCTGCTGCCCGTGCGAGGAAGGCTGAGGCAAAGGCAGCAGCCGATGCCAAGAGGCAGCAGGAGCTGGAAGATGCCTACTGGAAGGATGACGACAAACACGTGATGAGGAAGGAGCAGAGGAAGGTGAGTGGCTGTCAGGCTGCTCCTGAAGGAAAAGGGTCACTTCTCGTCCTCTGTCACAAAGCTGTGGCTCTGCACACATCGCCCTGCACTCAGCTCTGGGGCAGAGCAGCCAATGTGAGCAGCTCCTCTGGGAGCTAAAAGAGTGGAGTGTGGGGGTGAGTGTGAGTTGGGTGTGTGATTGAGGAATTCACTGGTTGCAGAACCGCCTCCTGAAGGGAGGGAATCGAAGCTGCCTCATAGGAACCGTGGAGTTAAGGAAATGCTCAGGAACTCTGCTGTAGGGCTTGATTTTCTTATTTGTGTTGCTTTTTTTTTTTGATCGGGCAGATCTTCAGCTTTTTGTTTCTTTTCTTTGGATTCCATTCTTAATTTTTCCTTCTATGAAAAGAAATTCAAGAAATCAACAGACTTTAATACACCCCCATTTTTTTCCTGCCCAGCTCAGTGTGCCACGTCTCACAGTTCTCTCTCAAAAATAAGATTCTCCCTGCTTTGCTCTTAGCAGCTCACTCCACTCAGTGCACATCTGCCTCAGAAACCAGAGGAGTTCATCAGAGCTCATTTGCAGTTATTTGGTTTGCAGTGTTACCTGCCTCAGCATTAGACAAACTTCTGGTTGTGCCCATTTTTCTGGAAGTGATTCTTAAGGGCAATTTATCTGCCTCTTCTGAAGCAGTTTGTTTGCCATTTCGCTGTCTAGAAAGGGTTCTACTGGAGGTACAAATGGAATTTATGGGGCTACTGATTTTGTGCTGCTCTGTTTGGCACGGACTGAGCTCCATGTGCTGACTTTGGGCAGGCAGGAGGCCAACGTATCCCCGTGACCCCGAGGCTGTGAATTCCCCCCCTGATATGTGTCCTGACATTTGGAATTTGGAGTCCTGCGTGCTGTTCCCCAGCACAATCCTGTAATGCTGCTTAATTACTTCCTGGAACAAGGTCTTATTATTGCACTGCTTAAGGTTTTTGGGTTTTTTTTGCCAGCAGTGACCTACTTTGCTGCTGTTCCAAAACAGCCTCCTGCAGGAAAGGGGCATGGGAACCTCAGCAGGGGCACCTGGGCTGTTAGCTCCAAATTTTGGGTCCAGCTCACAGCCTCACACAAGGCTCTAGGGAACTCAGCGCTGTGGTTTCCCCTCAACACTGCTCTGCAAGCACAGAATTTGTTAGAGGGAGAGGAGATTACTCAACAGGAGCTGATTCTCTCCTGGCTTTGGGACGTCCTAGAGGAATTCAGCCTATTGGGAGCATCTTCCTGCTGTAGCTCCTGGGTCTGACTTCTACCAGAATGCTGTCTGAGTGCATTTCCTTCCCAGGAACCTCCTGGCAACCCGTGGCTCAACACAACAGCAGTCTGCTCGGTGGGAGCTGCCCTGTCAGAAGGGCTCCGGTTTTGCTGGTGTTGCTGGCATGGAAATTGCCCTGCTGGCTGCTGCCAACACCATCAGCGTGTTGCTCCCGGTTACAGCATGCAGAACCACGTCCTTGCATCTCACAGCCCTCCTGCCTTCCCCCAGCTCTCCAGGTGATGGCAGTAACACGTTAACAGCAGCTCTGTGTCGTGAGCGGGTGGGCATGGCTGCAAGCCTTGGGCCATCGCCCAGCAGGACACGTGTGCAGAACAAACCGCCTTTCATCCCTTCCTCGCCCCGTGGATGGGCCTCTGAGCACTAAATGAGAACCCAGCGTGCGTTTTTGCTGGGGGATTCATTGGTTCTGCGTGGTGGTTTTGAGGTTTCTTTAAACGCCACCCAGCTCCGAGAGCAGCCGTCGTTTCTGATCCCTGCTGACAGGGGATGACACTCATTTGGTGGCTCTGTGATGCATGAAGGAACATCTGAGCTCAGCCACCAGCCTGCCATGCGTGTGCCTCCTCTGGCACTGCAGCACGAGGCACAGCTTGCCATTCTCCCTTGAGAGCTCTGGCTGAAAGCACAGAATCTCCGTGCTCCCTGCTGAAAGACACAGGTTTTATCCCCAGAGGGCTGTTTCCCCATTGATGTGCAGGTATCTCAGTCTCTGCCCGTCTTCGTACGCAGTTCAGAGCACACAGCTCCCAATCTGCGCCTTTCCTTCTCTCCACACAATTAGCTAAAGTGTGTCTGCTGGTGGAACGGCTGCAGACGTGTCCTGAGCGGGGTTGGAAGGGTGACAAGGCACTAAAAGCACCGAGGTGTTACGGGAAGAGGGCTGGTGGTGGATCTGCCAAGGGCAGAGGTCTCATTGCAGGGCTTGCACTTTGCTCTCTGGCTGCAGTCCCTGCTGGGAAGGTGCAGTTCCCATCTCCTTCCCCAGCTCCTGCTGTCTGTCTGTCTGTCTGTCTGCAGGGGAGGCAGCCCTTCTTTCTGTTCAGGCTGCGTTCTGGCTGTGCTGTGCTTGCTGAGCTCCCTGCTGCTGGTTGCCAGCTGCCCGCCAGCCCTCACCACCTTCCTGCTCATCCAGCATCCTTGGCATCGTCCTGCGGGCCAGCAGTGACTGTGTCTCTGATTCAGTGCAGAATTACTCAGCTGTGAGCAGTGGGCCTTACTCAGATGACATGTGAAACGGGTGAAGTGACTGCTGTCCCTCCTGGGAGGGTGGCTGTGTGGTGCCAACTTGGCAAAGCTGCAATCCTGTGGTTTAAATGAGAAACACAGGAGCAGAGAAAGAACAGAGTGACCTCCTGCTGGCGAGTGCTGGCATTCAGACCCCAGAACCAACCTCCTTTTGCTCCAGCATCACTGCAGGATTTGTGTAGGGCCTGAGGAAGGCAGGGGGTGACCCCCATCTCCAAGCTCTGCTGTGCAGCAGGCAGCCTGCGGAGCAGTGGGACGTGCTGCACGCTGGGTTTGCTTCTCTCTCTTTGCAGCTCCGTCGTTTCTCTGCATCACTTTGCCTTTCTGCCATGCCAGAAGCTTGGCCAGGCTGGCAGCAGGCTCTCCGCCTTCCTCGGGGCTGCATGCTAAGAGGTTGATTGGGAGCACTGCTGCTTCTATTGACCGCTTGCTCCCAAAACCACGTGCGTGGGACCTTGTTCTCCTCCTGTCTCGCAGGTGGGGAACTGTTCTGAAAGCTAATGAATTTCTCCTCGCTCAGACAATTCGGTTCGAGGCTGGAAGCCAGCATTTTAACACGCAAATCCTCGGGAGCAGAATTGTCCACTTCAATCTCGCCCACTGCTCCTCCCGGTGCCCCGCGGAGCGCAGCAGCGTTGAGGGAGGAAACTGTTCATTTCTCCTCCAGTTTTCTAATAGCTCTGCTCTACGTTTCGCTTACGCAAATGCAAGCTGCCCTCTCATCAGGACGTTTAAGGTGACTCATAAAGGATTAGCTTGCTTTGGCCCAACCTGGGAAAGGTTTCGGGATCAGAGATGTCCATCGCGTGTGGAGCATCGCCTGCGGGCGCAGCGGGAGCCAAGGAGTGGAAGGTCCTCCAGGGAAACCTGAGCGTGCAGAGTTTGCCTGTGACAAATTAGTGGCAGTGCTGCCTTGTTTGCTTTCCACAAATAGCAACTCGATGGCAAATGCCAGAGCAGGGAGCAGCATCTCCCAGCAGCAGGAGGGGGGAGAGGAGCGGCAGGACGAGCTCTGCACCCTGCTCCAGCCTGATTCCCCTTTGTGAGGTGGCTGTGTCCTCTTGGGGGAGTTTTGTTGGGAAGGGGCTGGCAGCAGTGGAGCGTCGTCCCCAAATTTCTGTGCTGTCAGACGTGCTGTCATCCCAGCTGGGCTGTGTGAGTGATTGCTGGGCTGCCTGCCTCGAATGACGGCTCTCCTCTGTAATAAGCAGGGGTAAAAGACAAGCTCCTCCAACTATAAATACCATTTCTGTTCTGAAACGTCTTGCTGCCCTCCCTTAGATCGGTAGCACTTGTTTCTGCTCCTTCTTTGCCTCCTGAATTATGCAAACCACAGCCTGTCCTACAGCCCAGCACCTGGTGGCCCTGCTCAGCCACACCTGTGTTGGAATGGGACGCAGCCGGGGGACGTTTCCTTGCACAAGCTGATGTCCTGGGCACGTTGCCCACATCCTGTCACAGTTCTGCTTCTCCTGCGTGTGCTTTGCATGTAATGGAGTGGCTGCAAGGTAGGCAGAGCTCTCGCAGACTGCACTGCAGGTTTGTCCTTGGGGACACAGGCAGTCCTCCCCCTCCTGTGCCACAATCCCTGCCTGGGGAGAGGCCAGCAGCCCCCTGCTCAGCGGGGTCCATTCGTGTGCTTGATCTTTACTAGAAAAAGAGGAGGCTACCCAGAAAGACTCGGGTGGAGAAAACCAGTGTCATAACTGAGCTTGCACTCTGAAATCCTGCACGGTCGGGTTGCCAGGGCATTGTGCCTCAAGGCATTGGCACTGTGTGTTTAATGGCCGGGAGTCTGCAGGCAGCCAACTGCAATAAAAGCTTTGTGCCCATAATGGCTTCGTTCCCATCCTTGGCCAGAGCCCCGGTGAGGCTTCCCCATCTCAGCCTGGGGTGAAGGTCTGCTCCTCACTGCTGGGATGCAGCAGCCCCAGGGCATGGTTTGATTCAGCATCCGAACGCTTTGATTCTGCCTTGTGATGGGTTTTTCTTTAAACTCTTGAGCTGTGGAGCGACTTAATGTTGGTTTTTTGTGTTGTTTTTTTTTTTCTTGCCTGGTGAAGTCTCAAGCTCCAGCCTCGTGATGTGCCTCGTTCTGCCTCTGAGCTTTGACACAGCGCCGAGCGCAGCTGATTGCAGGGCTGCTGTGCAGCTGCCTCGGAGTAAACCCTCCTGCCTAATGCTCAGTCACTCTTGTGCCATCCCTGTGAATAATGGATGACACCCGTAATTAAGTGTCCGCATAACTAACCTAAATACAAAATGCTCTGCAGCACGTGACCCTGACTGCACAGAGATGGTGGTGGTTGTTGCATTTGGGTTGGGTTTTTTTTTGTTTTTTTTCCATTAGGGAGGGGAGGAATCGATGCGATGTGCTGAAAGCTGCTGTGGGCCTTTTGCATGGTCTTGACATGCTCTTCAGTGGCCCTCGGAGGGGCAGAGTGGCTCTTAAACTCCCCGTGGAGTGCTTAAAATCAACACAAGAGCCGTGTTGCTGGCTGGGTTCTGCCTCACCCCTGCCCTGCCTCTGTGCAAGAATGCAAGCCAGACCCGGGGACCCGAGCAGCCTCTCCACACACTTGTCTACAAAACAACTGCTGAACTTTCAACCTCCAACCACTCATTAGAATTAAAGTGGAGAACTCGGTGTGATTGTTAGCAGCCCTGGCTGCTGCCCTGTTGCTCCTCCTGGGCTGATTGTGACTTGCTGGCGTGCTGCTGTAGATGGGGCAGGTCCTGCTGGGGACCCCCTGTGTCTCTTACAATGGGAGAGCAGTGCTCTGTTAGTTGTAGAAGAGAGGCCTGTTGCCATCTAAGGGATGCTGCCCTGCTCCTGTAAGGGACATTTGGTGACTCTCTGTTCCAGGAGGAGAGGGAGAAGCGGCGGCTGGAGCAGCTGGAGCGCAAGAAGGAGCTGCAGCGCCTGCTGGAAGAGGAGGACTCCAAACTGAAGGGGAAATCACCTAAACAGGCAACACCAGGCAAAGTCACCAGGGCCCAGATTGAGGAGAGCATCAGGAAAGACCAGCAGCAGAAGGAGAATGCAGACACAGGTTGGTGGGAGCACAGAAAGGCCCCGAGAAAAGTGGGGACGCAGGAGGGGGGTGAGGTGCTTGGAAAGGAGGAGCTGCAGGCAGCTTTGCTGTATCTGCATGTGGTGGGAAAGGAAACCTCCTGCCTCCTTAAGATGGAGAAGCAGGGCTGCAAAGTGGGCACTCGTACTTCCCAAGGCTGTGGAGTGGGGCTGAGTTTTCTCTGCGCTTTCCTCAGTGCTTTGGAAAAGGCTGTGCCTCTCCTGAGGACGTTAACAGCGAGGGTTTGAGGTTAACAGCTCTTCCTTTTTCCCCTTCCCTGTGCAGTGGAGAAGGAGAAGACTCACCTGGAGGTCCCCTTGGAGGAGAACATCAACAGACGGGTCCTGGAGGAAGGGACAGTGGAGGCCAGGACGATCGAGGATGCCATTGCCGTCCTCAGGTAGTTGCCCTCATTATGATGGTGCTCCTCTTTGAGGTTTTGCTTTCCTTACAAGAAATTGGTGCAGACATTCCCTCTCCCAGACCTGGCACTCCAGAGAACCTGTCTGAACTTTTTACGCTGTGCTTGCAGCTTTCTGCCTTAACAGTGAGAGCAAACTCTGCTGCCTTAAACGAGCCCCGACGTTCTGTGGAGTGTTTAAAGTGAGAAAGGGGGAAGTGTCGTGGGGTTTTCTGCTTTATCACCAGAGCTCCTCTGTGCTCACTTGGTTACGCTGACAGGGGATCAGAGCCGGGCGAGCGGCGCTGCCTGCTGGGAGGTGTTTTTGATGCTTGTCTGTCTGAATTCCCTCCCACCAGCGTTGCCAATGATGTGGACCGACATCCCGAGCGCCGGATGAAAGCCGCCTTCACGGCTTTTGAAGAGGTCAATCTGCCACGCCTGAAGCAAGAGAACCCCAACATGCGCCTGTCCCAGCTCAAGCAGCTCCTCAAGAAGGAGTGGATGAAGTCTCCAGAAAACCCCATGAACCAGAGGCACAAAGCTTACAACAGCCAGAAGTAGAATCAGAGCTGACCATCCCCCACGGACGGCGGGGCTGCAGCCACGGGCTTTGCTCGGGTGAAGCAGGAGGCACGAGGAACCTCCTCTCCTTTGTTTCCCTTCCCCACTCCCTCCTTCTGTCTCTCCCTGTTGTCGGATTTAAGACCAGCACGAGGCCACAGCCCACTCCAGCACCCCGCTGTCCCCATGTGCTCACTCCCCTGTGCAGCTGGTGCAGATCCATAGGGACGCTAACACTGCTGTGTGCTGCTGAGTTCGGTTGGTGTCTTACAGAGAGCTACTAATGTGCTTCCCAGCCCTCGCTGTGGGGTGCCCACCTGCTGCCCCCTGCAAGGTGGGGGTCCCACGCTGCCCACGCCTGGACCTGACCCACATTCATCCCCATCTCTGCCACGCTTGTGCCGCACTCTGCTCTGCCAGGTGAATTTTTGCAGATATCCTGAGAACACCGTGAGGAAGGCGCTGGTCCTCCTGTTGGTGTTGGTACTGGGGTGTCCCCGAAGAGATCTCATGCTGTGATCACCGCTGGTGCTGCCTGTGGCCCCGTCCCTTTCCTCCCACCCAGCACTGCAGATGAACCCCGATGGGGACGTGGGCTCCATCAGCGCTGTGCTGTGGGGAAGAGCGAGCTGAATTCTGCCTAAAAGGGGCTCAGGAGAGAGAGCAGCGTGCCGTGGTCCTGCCCTGCCTGCGTGGGACACGAATGCCAGACTGTGACTTTCCTGGTGGGCTCTCCTGGGGGATCTCAGAGCCTCATGCAGGGCCAGGAGTGCTCCAGGGGATGCTGCACCCTGAGAGCCGCCCCACGAAGGGGAGCTGCTGCTTTTCCAACTGCTAACGCCCCAGCCTCACAACAAGGATGTGCCCTGCAGCCCACAGAAGGGGCCATGAAACCCCAGAGCCCCTCACAGCCTCGCTGCCCCCCCAGGCTGTGTGCAGCACCCAGTGCAAGGCAGAGGAGAAGGCGCTGAGCTCCTTTGATGGCTGTGGCAGCACCGAGGCACGAATCCTGCACCTTGCTGGGAGCAAGCAGCCGGTGTTCCTCTTCCCCCCCCCACCCCACCCTTCCCTTTCACATCTCCCATCTCCTTTGTAATTTTTAAGCCCCCCCCCACGGCAGCAGCTCCATCCTCTGGGTGCTGACCCGGCCTCTGAGCTCCGTTTCCTCCGTACTGAGCAGGCGGTGCCCCCCAACCCCCCCCCCCCCCCCCCCTTCTATGAGAAGTTTGTTGTGTTTGAATTCAATTAAAAAGCAACAAAAAAAAAAAAAAAAAAGAACCCAAACTCCTGCTGGTTTGTGGGAGAGCTCGGGGCGGGGGGCTGGGGGCTGGCTGGCTCCTGCTGCGCTCTCAGGGCTGGGATTGGGGGTGGATGGATGTGTGGGGAGGATGCTTCCGCCCTCTGGCCCCCAGCACAGCCCTCACCACCCCGCATCCGGAGGGAACGGCACCGCCAGCCTTTGTGGGGCCGCAACCTCCGTCCGGGGGTAGAGCGGTTCTTCCCAGCGCCCCACCGGCCCCGGTTCGGCCCCTTTTCCCCGCGTCGGTGCCGGTTACGCACCGTGGGATCGAGGCGGAGGGGCTCCCCCAGCCCCATTCCCGCTGGAAGCCGCTCCCGAAGCTGCGTTGCGTTCCGGCAGAGCCGAGGTGAGACCCCCACTCCCCCCATTCCCCCCCCCCGCACACACACCCCGCTCCTTCTGCCCCCTCCCCGCAACCCGGGGGGGCTTTGCGCTCCTCCGCCTCTCCGCGGTGCAGAAGAGCGCACACGTGAGTGCCGCCTCCCCGCTTCTTTCCCCCCCTTTCCGACCCCCCAACCCTCACATCCCCATATCCCAGAGTGGGTGGGGGGGGCTGGCGGTGCCCCTTCCCTGTCCCCCCCCTTCCCTCCCCCCCTCCCTGCACGGCGGTGGGGCCGTGTGCACTGCGGGGCTCCGAGCAGCGCTGCCTCCTTCCTCCTCCTCCTCTTCTGCAGCGCGGGGCTGTGGTCGCGGAATGCCCCCCCCTACCCCCCCCCGAACACTGCGGTGCGATGGAGACCCGGGTTTGGAGAGGAAGGGTGGGGAGGGGGCGAACGGGGCTGCGCCCCTCCTGCTGCAGGGATCCCCCATTGCCGGGGGAGGGGGAATAAGGTGACCGCTCCCATCGCAGGAGTGCGGTTAAAGGGGGGAACGACGGGACCCCCCCTCGTCTCAGGGATCCCCATTGCAGCCGGGATTACCGGGAATCCCCCCCCGCTCCGATCACAAGATGGATGCGCTGAGAGCCACAACGGGGGAACCCCCCCATCACGCCCCCCCCCCCCTCGGTGCAGGGCGGCGGTTCCCCCCCCCCCCGCATTGAAGCGGGTTCCCGCAGCGGGGGGGCGGCGGAGCGCAGAGGGGAGGGATTCCCCGCCCCGCCCCCCCTCAGGGATTCCCCCTCCCTTTTTGCATCCCCCCACCTCCACCCCGCAGCGAATTGGCGGGGAGGGGTGAAGGGGGGAGGAGGGGAGGAGGGGGGGGAGGAATCGTTGCTGCCATGGCAACGAGCGCTGCGCTGCGGGGGGGGGGGAACCCGCGGAGGGGAAAATACGGTCATGTGGCCGCGGGATCCTCGCAGTGCGCGCAGCCGCGCAAGGCTGGCACCGGGCATCCCCCCCCCCACCCCCCCCGGACCTCCCCCGCACCGGGCATCCCCCTGCAACCCCCACCCCCCCGCACCGGGCATCCCCCCCACGCATGGCGCCCACGCGCTGCGCAATGCTCTGCACCACCTCCTCCCCCCCCTCCTCCCCTCCCCGCACTGTGCGCGGCCCCCCCAGCCTTCATGAGACCCCCCCTCCCCTGCGCCACGCGCCGCCCCTGCACCACGCACCCCCCCGCGCGCTGCAGCACGGAGCCGGGCGCGCGCCCCTATGCCCCCCCAGCTCCCCCCTTGCACACCGCACGTGCACACCCTGTGCTGCTCCACGTGCCGCCGTTGCACACCTCTTTGCACGCATCTCCTTCCCCCCCCCCTCCCCGCAACACACAACGCACCCCCCGAACCCCCACACTGTGCACTCACCGCCCCGCACCCCTCGCCGTGTGTCCTCCCCCCCACCCCCCCCACCCCCCCACCCTCCTTCCCACCCTCCTTCCATGCTTTGTTTCACGCGCACCCACAGTCACCGCGTGCAAAGCCGCGCCTTGCACACCCGCCCCGAGCCTGACAAAGGGAGCGGGGCTGCCCCGCACAGCCCGGGCTCGGCACCGCCCAACGGAGCCCCGGGGACCCCCCCCCCGTGCTCCCCTGCACTCCTGGACCCCCCCGGCACTGGGGATCCCCCCCTGTTCTTTGGACTCCCCAATGCTCTGGGGGCATTCCTCACTCCTGGGGACCCCCCGGCACTGGGATCCCTCTGAGTCTTGGGGACCCTCCTGCATTCCTGGGGACCCCATTGCATTCCTGGACACCCCCCCGGCTTTGGCGATCCCCTGATTCCTGCCCCCCTCTCCCTCCCCCCCCCCCCCCCAGCACTGGGGATTTTCTTTACTGCTGGGGAAGCCCTTGGCACCGGGGACCCCCTTTGTTCCCGGATCCCCTCTGAAACCGTGGATCCATCGGTGTTTCTGCCTCCCACCCCCCACCCCCCCCCGAGCACTGGGGGTACACCGAGCATCGGGAGACCCCCTATTTCCTCGGCACCCTTTGGCATTTGGGACCCCTCCCGGCTCCCAGTGACGAGCAGAGGGACCCCCGGGGATCGTTCCGCCCTAAGGGAAGGGGATCACCGAGGGGTCCCCGCTGCTCCAGCCTGGCGGTGCCCGCAGCGGGGTGGGGTGGAGCAGCGGGGGGAGGGGTGGGGGTGTGTGTGGGGGGGGGGGGGGTGGGCGCTTTCCCCGTCCCCTTATCGGCGACGCAGGGACACCTCGGGAGGTTCGTTTCAGCCGCAGACAATAGCGGCGGTGCGCGGGAGCGCGCGGCTGCGCGTGGGAGAGGGATCGCGACGCCGCACCGCACCGCTCCGCACCGCACCGCCCCGCGCTGGGGCCGCCGAGGGGACACAGCGGAGACCCCCCCCGGTCCCCCCCGACCCCCCCGCAACCCGCGCTCCCCGCAGCCCCGGCACGTGCCCGCCCCGGGTCATGGTCACCGCCGGTGGTACACGAGGGGAGAGGAGGTGGGGGTCTGCCCGCAGGTGGGTGCAGCGCGGGGCGTGGGGGGAGGGGGGGATGCCACTCTTCGGGGACCCCCCGCGTCCGGGATCCCCCCCGTTCCTCGGTACCCACTGGCGCTGGGGATCCCCCCCGCGCTCCCGGGGACGTGTGAGCCCTCGGGGACCCTCCGGCACCTCGGGGGGCACAGGGGGCCTTCTGGTTCCTGGGGACCCCCACCAGCTCCTGGGGCTGCGCAGCGCTGGGGACTCCCCTTCCTTCGCGGGGACTCCCCCGGGGACCCCCCGGCAGAGGGGAAGCCCCCGCTGATGGGAATCCCCCGGCTCCCGGGAACGGGGGGCAGCGGAGGATGCCCCGGGCTGGCACCGATCGGTGGGGAGGGGGCGGCGACGCCCTGGGGGGCTGTTTCGAGGGCACCCCGCTGCCAGGCTCTGTGGACTGGGGGGAGTGCAGCACGTTCTGCTCCCCCCGCTCTCTCTCGCACTGTGCATCACCGAATTACGGTGAGGGGGGGTCCGCATTTGGGCAGCCGCAGGAGGGGGGGGGCGCGGAAGGCGCGAACAATGAGGATGCGACGGGAGTGACTGTGCCCGGCTAAAAATATCCTCCCCACCACCGCCGCCAGCGCGGCCTCAAGGTCACCACCCGCCTGGTGGGGCCGGGGGTGGCGCGGGGGTGTGGGGCGGGGAAGCCCCCGGCCCCCCCTCGTGCTGCCGCTCCCTCCCAGAGGCGCCCGCGGCTCCGACACAGAGCAGCCCCCGCGCCCCCGCCGCGTCCCCGCGTCCTCGTCCCCATCCTGCGGGGCTGTGGCAGGTGAGGGGGGGGTTGGGGGGCTGCTTTTGCACACAGAGCTGGGAGGGAACCCCGGGATGGGTTCCCCCAGCCGTGGCCCGGCGCCCGTTGGAGCATCCCCGTGTCCCGGTGGCGGTGGTGACGCGGGGACGGTGCGGTGCTCCGGGTGGGTTTGCTGCTCGTGGCGAAGCCTCCCTCGGGTGTCTGTGCGTGGGGACGTGCGGGGACCGAAGCCACCGGGATGCAAAGGTGACAGGGAGGGGTGGGGGAAGGGGGGACGCCCCGGGGCTCCCCGCTGTGGGGTCCCGTGCTGTGACGGCGGTGCCGGTTCGGGGGGCGGTGAGGGCGGTGGGGTCGGACGCGGGGTCGCGGTGTCCCCGCCGTGTTCCGGTGGTGTCCCCGGGGCGGTGCGCCGTGTTTGCCATCTCAAAGTCCGGGGTCAGCGCACGGGGCCCCGCTGTGTTCTCTGCGCTGCGCTTTTCACCCATCGAGGCCGCGGGTGGGTGGGCGGCGGGGTCCTCCCCCAGCCCCTCTCTGCCCTTCCCCATGACCTTGGGTCCCTGCGCACGGGGTGGGGGGCGAGGGGGCACCTCCCAACAACCGGGCGCCGACGCTCCGCGAAGGGGCTGGAGGGGCTCGGGGTTCCCCCACCCCTCGAGGGCAACGGGGACGGCCGGGCACCCCCAGTCCCCCCCCGGGCAGGGGGTCCGCGCTCGCCCCGTTGGGGGCAGCCATGCGTGGCGGCTTTGTCCTGCGGCTGAGCCGAGCGGCGAGGGGGGGGCGGCGGGCGCAGCCGGCGCGGTGCCTTTGTCTGGGGACGGCGGTGGTGGCGGTGGAGGGGAGCGGGGACCCCGGGCACCCACCGCGATTGGCACAGGTAGGGCATCCCCGCCGCTGCGGTGCCCGTACCCCGGTACGGGGGGGCTGAGGGGGTCCTGGGGTGGGGGTGGGAGGTGCCACCCTCGTGGGGGCCCTGCGGTGGGGATGGTGGGGTGGCAACGTTGGGTGCCCATCCGCTGTGGGAGGGTTGGGGACGCGGTCTCCGTTGGGTCGGGGAAGACAGGGGGGATCTCCCCAGCCCTGGGGAAGCCGCAGCTGGTGCCGTCCCTGCTGTCCCCGTGTCCCCGTTGTCCCCCAGGCCCTGATCCAGCCCTGGCCCCAGATTCTCTCTGGCTGCAGGAGGGTTTCCCTCTGCTTTCCTCTTGGGGAGACCCCGGGACATCCCCCATTCCAGGGGATTCCCCACATGGCAGCTCTGCCCGGGGTGGTGTGAGTGTCCCTGTGTGTCCCCATGGGTGCCAACCGCCCGCCTTTCTCCATGCACCTCCAGACCCACAGATATCCTCACCCCCTTCTGCCATCCCCACGGGTTCTGCATGGGACAGAACCCTTCCAAATCTGTGCTCTGCACTCGGGGGGGTGCCCATGGGGGAGCAGTACTGGCACTGGGGGGGGTCCCACCCATGGCACTGTCTCAGCCCATCTTGTGCTGATGGCTCCACCAGTTCAGAGGTCCCAGCTCCACAGCCCTGATCCAATCTCAGCTCCCCTCTTGATGCCCCGTGGCCCTAAACCAGTCTCAGCCCCCCCACGCTGCCCCCCATGCAGTGTGTGGGGCCGGGGGCTCCCGCTGACACCAGCAGATGCTCTCCAGTCTGGGCCATATGGCCCCAGCAGGGCGTCCCTGGGACATGATGGCTGCAGGAGTGGGGCTGCGAGGACGGCCTCAGCGCCCCAAATTCCTGCCTCTCCCCCCCTCACCCCCCCTATCCCCGTGATTCCCAGATAGAAATTAGGGAGCGGGTAATAAATAAATCACCACCCGGAGCCTTTCGGCCGCCCGCCTCTATTTTTAGCTGCACCCTCCTCTGCAGTTGCTCACAAGCAGCAGCACTGCTCGGGGGCATGGGGGGGAGTGGGGTCCCACTGCCACCAGTGAGGATTCACTGGGGACAGGACGGATCCCCGGGCACAGGGTTGTGCTGCAACCCGACCGGGGGGCACCAACAGCTTGGGGAGGGGGCTGCAGGAGGTGATAACACATCTGTGTCCCAGCTGAGGCCCCCTCTGGGATGCCCTCATCCCCTTCTTCACTGTCCCCATCGTGAGGATGAGGAGGAGTCCCCATGGCCCCCCTGGCAGGGAGGGGGCAGCAGGGCTGGGTGAAGCCATTGTGGCTCAGTGCAGCCTCTGCTGCGGTTTGCAGGCCCAAAGCGTGGCCCCTCCCGTCCCAGCAAATTCCCCCCCCTCCACCCCACCTTCCTGCAGGCTGTGCCCAGGACCCCCATGCATTCTGGTATCACATAGGGACCCCCCTCCCCATCCTCTCCTGCCCCCCAGACGGCTGATCTGAAGGCTGTGGTATCTCCGTGCCCCCATAGGATCAGACCCCCTCTTCTTGGCGTGAGGCTGAGGTGGGTCCCAGCCCCCAGTGCTCCCCCCTGGGAGGGGGGGGTCACCCCACTGGCACTGCAGCACTGGGGGTCTGCAGCCACACAGGGGACCAGGGACACGCAGGGCCACCGCTCAAGGACATCCACAGCCTTCACCTGCAGCCAAAACAGGGGACGGCGGTGTCCCCATCCCCATCTCCACGCTGTGGCTGTGGGACAGGGATATGCTCAGCACCCACATCCCTGAGCATCCCCATGGGATGCACCGCTATGGGGACAGGGGCACAAAAAGGGTCACCCCGCTCCGGGTTCCAGCTTTCTATCGGCCCCAGCGTCTCCCCCACAGATGGATCCCACTGGTGTCTGACAGGAAGGATTTAATGAGGCCTCTTTGCACCGCTGTCAATGTGAGCTGTGAGCGGCACAACCGCAGCGTCTGATGGTTCCTGAAATATTGCCCAGGATCCATCCGGGAGGACCCCAGGGGAGAACCCTGACCCCTCCGAGGAGCCTCCAAAACCCTGCAGAGCCCCCCGCTGCCTCCCACCCCCTCACCCCCCCACCCCCATCTCCTCCCAACCGAATATTAAAAGGAAATCGGAGCTCATTTCCTGGCTGTAAATTTGGCAGAATGGAGAGAAAATGATCTGGACCTGGAGGGGAGCCAGGGCCCCGCACAGCAGCTGCACCCCGAGCCCAGCACCCCGTGGGCAGCCACAAGACAGTGCTGCAGTGTGACCCTGTAAGGGGAGGAGGGGGTCCCCATGTCACTGCACTGCGGTTGGGGGGCCCGAAATGCGGGGAGCTGCATCCTCCTGCAGGGAAAAGAGGGGTCCTCTTGGGTTCCCCCTGAGATCTCCATGCTGAGGCCCCGCAGCCATTGCCCTGGGGAGGGGGGGCTGCGGTGCTGGAGGCAGCGGGGATGGGGGTCGCCATGGGTGGGTGTTTGTGCTGCGTAGCACAGGGGGTGTCGGTACAAACGGTGCAATGTTGGTGCAATGGGGACATTTATTCAGCGGGGCCATTTGCACAACGGGGCCGTAGGGGCAGAGGGGCTGTCGGTGCAATCGAAACGTTGGTGCAGCGGAGCAGCTGGCGCGCATTTGGGGGCTGCCTGTGCAGTGGGGCTGTTTGTGCAACGGCCCGTTTGGATGCAATAGAGGCGTTCGTGCAATGGAGCAGTTGGTGCAGTGGGGTTGTTTGAGCAGCGGGGATGGTTGTGCAATAGGGATGGTTGTGCAACAGGGATGGTTGTGCAGTAGGGATGGTTGTGCAATAGGGATGGTTGTGCAGTAGGGATGGTTGTGCAACAAGGATGGCTGTGCAATAGGGATGGCTGTGCAGTGGGGATGGTTGTGCAGTAGGGATGGTTGTGCAGTAGGGATGGTTGTGCAATAGGGATGGTTGTGCAGTGGGGATGGTTGTGCAGTAGGGATGGTTGTGCAGTAAGGATGGTTGTGCAGTGGGGATGGTTGTGCAATAGGGATGGTTGTGCAGTGGGGATGGCTGTGCAACAGGGATGGTTGTGCAGTAGGGATGGTTGTGCAGTGGGGATGGTTGTGCAATAGGGATGGTTGTGCAATAGGGATGGTTGTGCAACAGGGATGGTTGTGCAGTGGGGAGGGTTGTGCAGTGGGGTTGTTTGAGCAGCAGGGATGGTTGTGCAACAGGGATGGTTGTGCAGCAGGGATGGTTGTGCAGTAGGGATGGTTGTGCAGTAGTGCAGTGGGGATGGTTGTGCAATAGGGATGGCTGTGCAGTGGGGATGGTTGTGCAGTGGGGATGGTTGTGCAGAAGGGATGGTTGTGCAGTGGGGCTGCTCGTGCATCGGTGGTGCTGTTGGTGCGACGGAGGTGTTCGTGCAGTGGAGCAGTTGGCGCAGTGGGGATGTTTGAGGTGCACAATGCTCGTGCAACGGGGCTGTTTGTGCAATGGGGCTGTTTGCACACAGGGCCATGTGTGTGCTGGGATCAGTGCTGGCTCTGCAGCCGGGCTGGGGAAGCCACGTTGCTCTGTTCTCCCCCCCCGGTGCACGCAGCAGTGAGGGCCCTGCAGTGAGGTTGTGTGGTGGGGGGCTCTGCCTGCAGCCCCAGCACAGGGCTGAGACCCCCCCTCGCACCCCCATGCCCTCCCCTGCTTTTCTCCTTTCTGATCTCTGGGTGATAAAGCGACAGCCAGAAAAACAGACATCCGGAAAACAGACAGACATCCGAAAATCACAGCAGTGCTCCCAGATCCCGCCTGGGCCGCAGCTGATGAGGGGATGGGGGGGGGGGGCACAGGGCTGCACCCACAGCAGAGTGGGGCAGAGCTCCAAGGTGATGCGGGGGCTCTGGGGGTCCCCCACAATGCCCCCATCTGCCCCCACTTAACACCACCTCTCATCCCTGTCAGGCGTGGAGGGAAGCCCATGGCACCCGGCCCCCCGGACCCCCCCCCTTCCCAGCCCCAGCCCTGCTGTCCTGGCTCATAGCACCCCAAAGTCTCGTCCAAGCAGTGCTGGGGAGCACGAGCAGGTATGGGGTGTGGGGGGGTGGGGGGCAGGTGGGGGTGCAGGGGGGGCACGGAGGGGGGGAGAGAGCGTGTTTGGGGGTGTGGAGGGGGGGTGCGTGGGAATGGTGGGGGTGGGGTTTGGGGTGGAGGTGAGCCGTGTGAATGGGGGGTGCATAGGGGGTGCGTGGGATTGTTACAAGGGGGGGCTGCGGGTGTGTGACGGAGTGGGGGGGTGATGGTTGGTGATGCACGGGGGCTGTGATGGAGGGGGGTGCGTGGGGAAATGGGAGGAGCAGGGGGTGATGGGGGCGCGTTGTGAAATGGGGGAGGTGGGGTCGGGGGGGGGCAGAGAGTGGGGGGGTCTCCGGGCTTTCTGGGGGGCGGGGGGGGGAGTTGCGCCTGGGGGCGGAGCCGGAGGCGAAGGGGGCGTGGCCAAGGGGGCGTGGCGAAGGGGGCGCGTCGCGGGGGCGGTGCCGCTTTCCGCCAATCAGCGGCGCCGCTCGGCTCGCCCCGCCCCTCCAGCGCTCCGCTCCCTCCGCCGCGCGCTCCCGGGGCCGAGTGGGGCTGCGGCTGCAGCGGGTCCGGCTCCGGTACTGCGGGTCCGGCTCCGGTACTGCGGGTCCGCTCCGCTCCCGGCCCGGCGGCAGGTAGCGGGAGGGAGCGGGTCGGAGCCGGAACCGAGAAACCCGCTCCGGCGGCTGCGGGCGGCCCCGGGACCGGCGGGTACCGCGGAGAGGCACCGGCACCGGACGCGGGACGGTGTGAGGGGCGCGCGGGGGGGGGTGCCGGGAACAACCGGGGGCGGCGTCGCGGGGAGCGGGGCCACGTGCGGGGTGGGCGCTGACCCACAGCCGAGGGGGGATAAAACTAACGGGGCCGTTCTCGCAGGTGCCCCCCGCCCCGCCGAGCCATGCGGCATCGCCCGGCCCCCCGCCCGCCGCAGCCATGAGCGGCCCCCGCCGCAACGGGGGGGTCCCGAGCGCCTCGCCCCGCAGCCCCCCCCCGTTAGAGGCCCAGAGCCCAGCGCTGCGGCCCCGCCGCGCCCCCGGCCTCGAGGTGGTGGTGCAGCCCCCGGCCCCCCCAGGGAGGGGCGATGCGGCCGAGGGGCGGGGGGGGCCGCGGCGGAACCAGAACATCGGCTACAAACTGGGCCACCGGCGCGCCCTGTTCGAGAAGCGCAAACGGCTCAGCGACTACGCGCTCATCTTCGGGATGTTTGGCATCGTGGTGATGGTCACCGAGACGGAGCTCTCCTGGGGGGTCTACACCAAGGTGGGGGGGTGGGGCTGGGGGGGGTGGGGGGGTCGGCTGAGCCCCGTGGTGCTCATCGCACCCACTCCCCGTGCAGGAGTCCTCGTACTCGTTTGCACTGAAATGCCTTATCAGCCTCTCCACCGTCATCCTGCTGGGGCTCATCGTCATGTACCACGCCAGGGAGATCCAGGTGAGAGGGGGGTCTGGGTGTGTTTGGGGGCAGGGGGGGGGGCACACGCATTGAGGTCCCGTTGCCCCCCGTTCCACCGACCCCATCCCTCTCTGCAGCTCTTTATGGTGGACAACGGGGCGGACGATTGGCGCATCGCCATGACCTACGAGCGCATCTTCTTCATCGCTCTGGAGCTGCTGGTCTGCGCCATCCATCCCATCCCCGGGCAGTATCTGTTCACTTGGACGGCACGTTTAGCCTTCACTTACGCCGCTTCCGTGGCCGACGCCGACGTGGACATCATCCTGTCCATCCCCATGTTCCTTCGGCTCTACCTGATCGGGCGCGTCATGCTGCTGCACAGCAAGCTCTTCACCGACGCCTCGTCGCGCAGCATCGGAGCCCTCAACAAGATCAACTTCAACACCCGCTTTGTCATGAAGACCCTCATGACCATCTGCCCCGGCACCGTGCTGTTGGTCTTCAGCATCTCCTCCTGGATCATCGCCGCCTGGACCGTCCGTGTCTGCGAGAGGTGGGCGCGGGGCGGGGGGCTTAATGGGGATGGTGGAAGGAGGATGGGGTGGGGGGGCACACGGATGGGGCGCAGCTGAGGATGCGTGGTGCCAAACTGTGAGGAGAAGTGGTCTTTGGGACCCACGGGTCTCCCCGTGCCCGGGGTCAGAGGGATGGAGCTTCGAGTGGGGAGGGGGCCGTCCCCATAGGGTGCTGCGAGACCCATCTGTGCGCCTGGGGTTGGGGAGCAGTAGGTGTCCCGAGGTGGGGATGTGGCACGCGCTCCCCGGCTGCGCCCCCCCCCCCTCAACCCCACCCCCCCCATGCTCGCCCCCCTCCCTGGCCGCCGCTCGCCCCGGGAGCGCGCATTAACTGCTCTTGTTTTCCCTCTCTGACCGCTCTGCTGCTCGCAGGGACAAACTGTGAGTCACCCCAGGAACGACAGCCGCGTCCTGCACGGGACGGCCCCCCCCCCTCCTCCCCACCCCCGGGCTTGTGCTACCCAGAATTTAGGATTAGCTGCAGCTGGCGAGTTGTGGGGGCTGCGGGAGGGGGCACTGGGGCCAGAGCACAGATCCCACAGAGCTGGAAAGGGTTCGGAGCCCTTTTCCACTTGGAACCTCAGCAGCTGCTCTCTGCCCTCTCCGTGCCCCCCTCTCCCCCACTGCAGTGCCCAGGGCTGGCTGGGGGTCACGCTCTGCCCCACTGCAGGGCTGTGTGTGCTGCAGGACCCCTTGCAGAGTTTCTGGTTTTGTTCCCAGAGCGATGAAGGGAGCAGAGCCAAAGCAGCTGGGAAGGGCACATCGGGTCCCTTCTGTCCCCAGCGTGGAGCTGGAGCACCTCCAGGGGGGTTCAGTTCTTTGGTGCACACGGATTGGGCAACGGAGGAGCCCTGGGGATGCTCCTGGGGTGCAGCACAGGAGGGAAGAAGGGGAAGGAGAGCAGTGAGGGGAAAAGGGGAGCACTGCAGCACCCGGGACATCACTGTGGGGCACAGCCCTGGCACTGGTGGCACTTTGGGGACTGATCTTTCCGTGCACCTCGATGCCATCTGCCCCTGGGTATGGCACCCCATGGTGTCACTCCATAGCATCACCTCTTGGCATCACCACACCGCATCCCTCGGTGCCAGCTGAGGTTCCAAGCCCAAACTTTGCAGGCTGCACCCGGGGTTGGGGGCGGGTGAAGGGATGCAGCAATCCTAAATTCCTCGCCGCACGCTTGAGCTCACCCCGGCTTGCTGCTGTCAGCCCTTCCCTTCCCCACTTCTGTCATCCTGCTGCTTCCTGCATGTCCCTGCTGCCCAGTTGGCCCCACAGCACTGCGCTGTTGTGCGGCCCCAGGGCTGAGCTGGATCTCTGGTGCTTCTCGGGGACCCCCCCACCCCCTCACCCCCCTGGGGAAGCCACCGAACGCTGCGTGGCACCACGCTGATGGCTGCGCTCGGCCCCGCGCAGGTACCACGACAAGCAGGAGGTGACCAGCAACTTCCTGGGGGCCATGTGGCTCATCTCCATCACCTTCCTCTCCATCGGCTACGGGGACATGGTGCCGCACACCTACTGTGGGAAGGGGGTCTGTCTGCTCACCGGCATCATGGTGAGCATGGGGCTGGGGGGTGGTGGGCTGCGCTGGTGCCGATGCTGGTCCCTCACCATGCTGTGCTGCAGGGTGCCGGCTGCACGGCTCTGGTCGTCGCCGTGGTTGCCAGAAAGCTAGAGCTCACCAAAGCAGAGAAACACGTGCACAACTTCATGATGGATACGCAGCTAACAAAGCGGGTAAGGGCCCCCCGTGGCCCCATCCCCATGCGTCTCTCCTCCATCCGCCCCCCACCCCATCCACGGCCTCTTGTTCCCTCTAGGTGAAAAATGCTGCTGCCAACGTACTCAGGGAAACGTGGCTCATCTACAAACACACCAAGCTGGTGAAGAAGATCGACCATGCCAAAGTTCGGAAACACCAGCGTAAGTTCCTCCAAGCCATCCATCAGTAAGTGCCAAACCTTTACCTGCTTCCTACGCGGCGCTCGCTCGGCCGTGCCACCGCCGTGCCACCGCCAGCCTGGTGGCTGGAACGTCCCCTGCCTCTGGGCCCTGTTTGTGCCAACCCTGCCCCACTTGCTCCTGTCCCCTGGGCTGGATCCGGCCTTCCCCCATGCCCTGTCCCATGCGGGGGGTGCATTCTGGGGAGGTGGCACTGGGGATGGTGTGGGGTGCCCTGTGAACGCACCCTCTGTCTGGCTTCACGCGGTGCCTCCTGCTTTTTGGGGATTGGGGCTGGGGGAGGGGGGGGGGGAATAGGGGTGCTGCTGTGGTCCCCGTGCGCTCTCGGTGTTGGTATTAAACCCGCTGTTGTGTTCTGTCTCTGTTCTGCCCCCTCCCTGCAGAGCTCAGAAGTAAGTGTGCCTGTCTCCCTCGTACCCATCCGTGTGCATGGTGCCGTGCTGCAAAACGGGGAGGGGGGGTGGGGTGACAGCGTGGGGACATCCCTGGGAGTCTCAGGGTCGCGTGGAATCTCGGAGCCCCCCATGCACGGGGGTGGGGGCTCTGTTGTCTGCATGCTGGGGGCCGGGGGACCCCATGGGGCCACGCTGACCCCCACTCACCTTTCTCCCACAGGCTGAGGAGCGTGAAGATGGAGCAGCGCAAGCTGAACGACCAGGCCAACACGTTGGTGGACCTGGCCAAGGTGAGCGCTGCCGGGGAGGGGGGCTCAGCCCAGGGTGCACACATGGCACGGGGCCGCGTGGGCAACCATCACCTATCTGACCCCCCATCCAACCTTGGGCCATCCACCTTCAGACCCAGAACATCATGTACGACATGGTCTCGGAGCTGCAGGAGCGCAACGAGGACCTGGAGAAGCGCATCAGTGCGCTGGAGGGGAAGCTGGAGGCGCTGGGGCTGAGCCTGCTGGCGCTGCCGGCGCTCGTCAGCCAAGCCATCGGGCAGCAGCAGCGTGAGCTGTTGGGGAGCTGGGCCCCCCGTCTCTGCCCCGCCACCGCCCCCTGCACCCCCGCCCGCCGCCGTCGCTCCCCCTCCACAGCCCCCCACAGCTCCTCGGACAGTGGGTGACCGTGGGGGGGTGTGGGGGTGGGAGGGATGGGCCGGGGTCCCTTATGTCTGGCCATCGTGTGGCTGAATTCAGTAGCTTTGTTCTGTAAAGCCCTCTATAAACTTCCTGCGTTCACTGTGCTGGCGTGAGGCTGGAGCCCCCCCCCACCTCCCCATGTTCCTATTCGGGTGGTCCCGTGTACCCCCCGGACCCCGGGAGAGATTTGGGGGGTGGAACAGAAGAGCAGCCCCGGGGGGGGGGGGTCCTGGCAAAGGGGAGAAAGGGGTGGTGGAACAGAGCGGGAGCCCTGAGGTTTGGGGGGGTCTGGGGGCAGTGGCCCAGATGCGGGCTGGGTGGGGGTCCAGGATGGGGTCAGGGTGGTGGGGAGCAGGAGGGCTGGGGGCTGTGTGGGTGGGGGCAGCCTCCCCGTGGCAAGAGCAGGGCCGAGCCCTGGGACTGAGGTCTGGGGGTCTGGGCTCGGCCACGCCGCAGCCTTGGTGAAGTCACGTCACCACTCTGTGCCTCAGTTTCCCCCATCTGTAAAATGGGGGCGTGGGGGGGGGTGGGTAGGGGCAACGATACCGACCATTGTCAAGTGCTGTGAGATTCCTGGATGCAATAGTCAAACAGCCCCTGTGTGGTGCGGGGGCAAAGCTGCTCCATGGGGCCCTGTGCTGGGACCCCCGGGGGTCGTGCCCCCCTTGAGCCGGACCCTCGGTATGGGGAGGGCCGGGGGGGGGGGGAAGGAGGCTGAGGCACACATTAAAGGAGGTTGAACTGGACATGTCACTCTGTGCTCGTGGCAGTGGGACTGGTGCCGGGGGGGGCGATGGGATGGGATGGGATGGGATGGGATGGGATGGGATGGGATGGGATGGGATGGGATGGGATGGGATGGGGCCCTTAAGGGGTCGGGGGGTCTTTGCAGATCCCAGGTGCTGAGATTCATGGCTCCCCATTGCTTGGCACAGCCAAACACGGGATGCTGGGTGGGGTGGGTGGGGTGGGTGGGGGCTGCTCCTGCCTACAGCCCACACCCCACAGCCCTCTCTCCCCACACCCACAGCCTCTGTTGGGCTGCACACAGCTGTTAATGTTTAACCTGTGCCAATCGGAGGCAGGTAGCGGCCGCAGCACTCCTGGGGGCCACGTCCTGCCATGCAGCAGGAAGGTAATGCTGGGGGCAGCAGGAGCTGGGCTGGGTGGGGGTCCTGAGTTAACGGGACAGGGATGGAGCTGTAGCAGCTGGCAGCCGGCTGCGTACACCCTGCAGGGGAAACTGAGGCACGAGGGCTGGGAGTGGGATCCCTGCTGGGGGCTCATCCTGGTTCCCCCTTCCAGCAGCACGGCCACCTCCGGGGGGTCCCATCGCCGTAGCCCCCCCTGGAAGATGATGGCTGAGCCCAACCCCCCCAGCAATGAGAAGGGACCGTGGGACGCCGCCGCTGGGCAGGATGCGTTCTGGCAACGCTTTGCCCACATGAAGTCGTGGCCAGGACTGCTGCGGGTGCTGGGGGGGCTGCAGCTGCTGTGCGGGGGGATGGCCTTCATCTGCGTGTGTGCTGACATCCCGCGGGGTCACAGCGCTTACAGCAGCGAGCTGCTCCTCGGGGGGGGGCTGGGGGTCCCTCTGACCCCCTTTGTGCTGGCGGTGCTCGGCCTGGCTTGGCTGCTCACCGCCCTCCTGCTGGGGGTGGGGGTCACCGCCCGCTACCACCGCGTCCTCCTGGGGGTCACCTGGTGGCCCCCCACCGAAGCGGGGCTCCACGTGCTGCTCTTCCTGCTCTGCCTGGCGGCGGCGGGGGCCCACGTTCACACTGTTACTCTGGGTGGGCTCTGCTCCTTCCCGCTGCTTGGCAGCCCCCTCCTCACCGAGCTCTGCCGTGTGGAGGGGGGTCAGGTGGCCGCGCTCCTCTTCCTCTTCCTCACGGCTCTGCTCTACCTGGCCGGCAGTGCCGTGGCTCTCAAAGTGTGGCACGAGGTGGCCCGGTGGCACCAGGGGGCTGCGGTGATTCCCTGTAACCCTGAGGACAGCCTGCAGCCTGCGGGGGCCTCGTGTCCCCCAGTTTGTGTCCTGAAGCCTCTGCTGGTCCAAGCCAAGCGTGTCGTCTTCGAGGATGAGGTGGGGGTGGCGGGGAGACCCCCACGGAGGGCTGGGGTCACCACCACCCAAGAGGGCGAGCAGCGGGGGGGTTCAAGCTCAGCGCCCCCCGGGCTCCTGCCACAGCCACACACCATCCCTGATTACGTGGTGTAAGTGACCATCCCCGGTGGTGGTGGGGGGGGATTTTTGGGGGGTCCTGTGGGCTGAGCTGGTGGTGCCCCCCCAGGCGGTACCCAGCAATCCGGAGCGCACGGCAGAGGCAGCAGTACGGAGCGGTGTTTGCAGATCAGCACGCAGAGTACAGGGAGCTGCAGGGGGAACTGAGGGCAGAGCAGTGCGGGGATGCTGTGTGCCACCTGCAGCGACGCGTGGGCACGGTGGGTGTGGGATGGGATGGGGTGCACGGGGGTGGGGGGGGGGGTGGGGATGGGAAAGGGGTGGCTCACGTCTGCTGTGAGTTCCTGGGGGAGAAGAGGGTGAGGGTGGGGAGGGGTCTGGGTTGCATTTTGCATTTGGACCAGCACGCTTGAGGTGCACCCTCCCTGGTGCTGCTGTGGGATCCCTGTGGGGGCTCTCAGGGCTCAGTGTGTCCCACTGCCAGGATTTGGCCTTCGTGGCAAAGCGGCAGCGCTGCCTTTACCTGAAGGAGAAGCTGACACACATTAAGGCACAGATCCATGACTACGACCGCAGCAGCACCGTCCGCTTCTGAGCGGGGAACTATGGATGGGGACCACCCCCCACCCCACCCCCCCCAAATCCCTGGGGATACCGTGGGGCTCAGTGATGGCACTATGGCACCCACTGCCTGCCTGCTGCATTGCGACCACCCGGGCAAAGGGAGCAAATCTGGGGCTTCTGGGGGTTTCTGGTGGCTCTGCATCCCTGGGACTCAGCAGGTGCAGCCGCAGGGCGATCGGAATAGTTTAAAATAAAATCCGATGATAATTGATTCAATGCATCCTGGGTTACCCACAGTGGGTGGGGGGCACCCAGCACTCCGGGGACGCTCCTGTCCCCCGATGTCACCCAGGAGGTGCTGAGCCCCGGTCCCCAAAACGAACTACCCCAGCCCCGACTCCCCGCTCCACGCCGCGCACAACGCGGACCCCCGCCCGCATCCCCCGCTCCCCCTCCCCGCGGTGGGGGCGGACGGCGGCGGCGGGGCCGCCCTCGGGGCTCCCCCCGGAGGCGGAAACCGGGGCCGGTCCCGTCCCGCAGCGCTCCCGGCTGCCATTTTAAGGTGAACAAAGCGGCGGAGGTGCGTGCAGGTGACGGGCTGCGCGGTGGTACGGAGCTCCGGAACCGATACCGGAACCGGGGGGGGTGGGGGAGGAGAGCGCGGATCCCGGTGACGGCGGGGGAAATGCTCCGGGGGTCCTTCCGAGGAGCTCCGTTCGTCCCCGCGGAATCCCCGCCGGTACCGGAGCGCTGTGCGGATGGGGGGCGGAGGGGGCGGCACCAGGGAGGGGTTCCGCGTCGCGGGGCTCTCAGGTGGGGGGGACACACAGAGACCCCCTCCCCCCCCTTCCCCTTTCCGGGACCTGCGTTCCTACAGTACCGAGGTCGGGTCGGGGCTGTGCCCCCCTGCCGTGCCCGGTGCTGCGGGAAGGGGGGAACCGTCGGCACAGCTGTGGGGGCTTTGGGGATGGGGGGAGGATGGTGGGGCAGCAGCTCTTTTTGCCGCGGGAAGGTGCGGACCCACCTGGGGACGGGGACAGTCGCTGTTTGGGGCACCGCGCCCCTTCCCCGGGCTGAGCACAGACACCGCGACCCCCCCCCCGCCCCCCCCACCGGTCTTCCTCCGCCCGCCCTCCGCTCAGGTTTCCCCGCGGGGTTCGGGTTTCCCACGCTGCACCTGCCGGGGGGGGGGGGGGGGGGGAGTTCAGAGCGTGGGGTTGTGCCGTGTTTGTGGGGTTGTGCCTTTGTGCGGCGGGGAGGAGGGGGGGAACTTTGGGCTGCAGAGCCGCCGCGTCGCCCCCCGCCGCCCCCCATGGCATCGCCAGCCCTGCGTTGTTGTCCCGCTGCCTGCAAACACCTGCAGCTGCGCTTTAGAAGTGAACTCGGAGCAAAGCAGAACTAAAGGGAGCTTCGGAGCGCGCGGGTGGGGGGGGATCACTTTGGAGAGGGGGGGATTTGGGGAAGCACCGCTCCACGCAGTGCTAACAGTGACCCCCCCCCCCCCCCCGCCCCCCCGCTGCTCGGCACAGCCCCGCGGCGCTGCTCTGATTCTCGTTAATCCCAACAGCTCTGCTGGCGGAGGGGCCCTCGGGGGTCAGCGCTGCCGTCGGGTAAGCGCTTTTCTGGTGTTAATGAGACGACCCCATCGCTGCGGGTCCGGCGGGCAGGGCCGAGCACCGCGCTGACTCACAGCTCTCCCCGCCCCAAACTGTGCCTCAGTTTCCCCACCAGAGGCGGTGACGCGTCGGGCACACGGACGGGCGGCGGTGACGGCGATCAAAGTCCCCTGTGAACGCGACGGGGGACGGGGAGAGCCGGCGGTGCCACCGCTCCGTCTTTCTCCCCGCAGGGCCACCATGTTCAGCAAGAAGTCTTACGACGGCCCCCCCGCGGGGTACGGCCCCCCCACGGGATACGGCCCCCCCACGGGGTACGGCCCCCCCACGGGTGATTACGGCTACGGGTCGCCGCCGCCGGGCTCCTACTACGTGGAGGACACCCCGCAGCACTTCTACAAGTGGACGTCGCCTCCCGGCGTGGTGCGGGGGCTGCAGGCGGTGGTCCTGGTGCTGTGCATCGCCATCTTCGCCTGCATCGCATCCACGCTCGCCTGGGACTACAGCTATGGCCTGGGGGGGGCCTACGGCACCGGGCTGGGGGGGTACTATGGGAGCAACTACTACTATGGCAGCGGGCTGAGCTACAGCTATGGCTATGGGAATTACTACGGAGGGGTGAACCAGCGCACGGCCAACGGCTTCATGATGGCCATGGCCGTGCTGTGCTTCCTGGCCCAGCTGGGGCTGCTGGTGGCCGCGCTCAGCAAATCCGGGGCCACGCGCTCACGGCGTTTCTACCTGTCCGTCCTGGTGCTGAGTGCTGTGCTGGCCTTCGTCATGCTCATCGCATCCATCGTCTACATCATGGGTGTCAACCCGCAGGCACAGATGTCCAGCAGTTACTACTACAGCCCCTTGATAGCCATGTGCAGCCAGGCCTATAGTAACAGCTACCTCTACCAGTACATCTACCACTACTGCACCGTGGACCCCCAGGAGGTGAGTGTGAGCCCCCCACCCTGGTGATGGCCGGACCCCCGGTTCCCTCGTGGTTTGGAGGCAGAGTGAGGTTGCAGGGGGAGCGCTTTGGGGTGCGTGTGTCCTGCCCATGGGCTGCTGTGGGATGTGGTTTCCCCATCCTTAATGCCGTCGGGATGGTGGGATGGTGTCCCCACCTGTAGTGCTGCTGCATTGGGTGGAGGGGGGGGAGATGGCACCTTGTGGCCACTGGAGCAGGGGAGTTTCGGGGAGGGGACGGGCTGTGCCCCAACACAAAGCTGCTCCCGGGTACTTTGGTCTCCAAGCTTGTAAAAGCATTTGAGCAAGCTGTCAGGGAGGGGAAGTGGGGCCGTGCTGTGCTGTGCTGATGGGGTCAGTGGGGCAGAAGGCAACGGGTTCTGCACGGCCCCGGTTTCGGCTGGGGCCGCTGTGGGGTTCCTGCACAGTGCTGGGGTGGGACCGGTGCTGCCGGTTCATGGCAGCCAGGCTGGCTGTGCTGCATTCCTGCACCCTGAGCGCAGCGCTGCACCGTGGAGGGGGGGGACGACAACACGGGGCTGTGCTGTGCTCAGTGCCCGTAGAGCTCGGCACTCAGCTGTCCCCACTCAGCCCCGATTGCAGCACAGAGGTGCGGTGTTGGGGTGTCCCCTCCACCTGCACCCATCCTGTCCTCATGACAAAACCCAACCCACTGCCCTGCAAATCTCTGTGTTGCAGTCTGTCTGTCTGACCCATAGGTATCCGGGGGGGGGGAGCTGCCCCATTCAGCCCCACACGGGGGTCGGGTGACTGCAGACCCCCTCAGTTGCCCCCTCCCTCCCTTCCAGGCTGTGGCTGCTGTCTGTGGGTTCCTCATCGTCGTGCTGCTCTGCCTCATCTGCTTCTTCGCCCAGAAGACACGCAGTAAGATCTGGCGCTACGGCAAAGCCAACATCTACTGGGACCGTGCGCCCGTGGTGCAGGAGGGGCCCGACGTGGAGGAATGGGTGAGCGCAGGGGGGGGCAATGGGAACGTCCTGCTCCTACCCTGAGCAGGTTGGGAGTCGGGGACATGTGTGCCCCCCAGCTGTGCCCCATGCCAGGAGCTCCTCCTGCCACAAAACCGCCGTGTTTGCTCTCCGCAGCGCTGCACCAGGAGCTGCTGCTGCTGTTATCGCCCGCAGCCGTGGGGCTGAGCTCCCTCCCCACCACCCCCCCCTTTTTTTTTTTTCTTTTCTCTGGGCCTAAAGGCAAACAGGGTTTGGATCTGATGGGCCGGGGGCCAGCAGTGCTGTGCCCGTCCCTCTGTCTGCCCCGCACCGGCTGCGGGCACAGCTTGGTTTCGGTCTCGTCAATGATTAACTCTGTGCCATAGGACGTGCTGCGTGTGGCACACAGCTGCGCCGTGTCTCGGTCCCACCTGCCCGTTCCCAGCCCCGTAGGGATGAGTGCAGGGTGCTGGGGGGTCTGCAGGTTCTGCACCCCTCCGTCCCTGTGCGCCCAGTGTTTGTCTTTCATTTTGCACAAACACCTTTGTTCGGGTTTATTTATTTTTGTTCCACGTCCCTCCCCAGCCCGGCATTTCCTGCTCCATGGGGGGGTTGGGGCACAGACCCCACACCCAGGGCTGTCCATAGCATTGCCCCCATCCCCGTGGCAGCAATTTGGGGAGGTGCAGCCATGCACACATGCAGGGATTGATCCCCCCAGCCCAGAGGTGTCCCGTTGTGTGCGTGTGGTTGGGGTGAAGCAATGACCTTTGTGCAGGCGTGAGCTGCAGTCTCAGCGCTGTGGTACAAGGACACGGCTGTCCCTGCATTGGTGGAGGTCCAACTTGGGGGAAATCACTTAATGATGTCTTCATCCACGGGGGGGAGTGGCAGAGGAAGGGGCTCTGCCGGCCGGAGCTGGAGCTGACATTCCCAAAGTCACCGTCCGGCTCCTGGCTGGGCCAGCATCCGGCACAAACAGCCACAAAGGGCAGGAAGGAAGGGGGGGGGCGGGAGGGGACATCCTTCCCAGGAGCCCCAAACTGAGAGCTGACACCTGGGGCTGCAGGGAGGGCTGGAGGGTCCTCCTGAGCTGCGTGCCGGGACCCCCACGGTGCTCTGCGCGGCGTCACCCACTGTGGCACGAGGGTCCCTGTAGGTCTGGCGTCCCCCACCCCTCACCGCCCAGCAGGGTCCCACCCCCCCACAAGCAATGGGGATTTTTCTCCATCCCTATGGGGACGGTGCCACCATCCCCCTGTGCCCCCCGCTGAGCTCCTGTTCCTTCTGCAGGTGAAGAACGTGGCGGATGGGGCCAGCGTGCAGGACGAGACGGCCACTCTTGCCTACTCAGAGAAGCCCACCAGCCCTGTCACCGCCCCCCCCTACAGCTACGTGCCCCCCCCCAGCGCTGGATATTACCCCTCAGGCACCTACAGCAGCCGGGGGTGAGTGGGGGGGTCCTGGGGCTGCCCATCCCTGTGTGACCATACTGATGTCCCCCCCGTGTCCCCGCAGCGACCAGCCGGACCGGGCCTTCAGTGCCAGCCCTGTGCAGGAGGAGGAGGAGGAGAAGGGGAAGGATCAGCCCAGCAGACCCCCCGCCCGCCGTGGCCGCCGCCGTCGCCGCAACCCTGAGCTGGATGAGTCCCAGTATGAGACCGACTACACCACGGCCGTGGAGTCTGGTGATGAGCGGGACCAGGAGCAGTGGGCCAGGTGAGGAGGGGTCCTGTGGGTGCCCCCTACCTGCAGCCATCCCCACAGAGCTCACCCTGTGCTGCTCACAGCCAATGCCCCCAGTGAGGGGGGGAACACGCTGCCCACCCCCACCCCTGGGGGGTTCACTCTGTGTCTGTACCCACCGTGAGGAGGGTCCTATGGGACCCCCCTCCCCTAGCAGGGCTCAACCCCACGCTGCCCTACAGCCTGTACCCCCTATGAGGTGGTACCCAGGGGGTACCCAGAGGGATGCCCATGCCACCCCCACCTCCCCCAGGGATCCACCCCATGCTGTTCCACAGCTTGTACCCTCTATGAAGGGGGTCCTATGGGAGTCCCCCACCCATCCATCCCCACTGGGCTCACCTGCCCCTGCTCACAACCTGTACCCCCCATGAGGATGGTCCTATGGGATCCCCCCCCTCCCACAGCCCCCCCCACCACAAGGCTCACCTCCCCCTTCCCGCAGCCTGTACCCCCCCATCACATCAGACAGCACCCGCCAGCGCTACAAGCAGGAGTTTGACACCGACCTGAAGCGCTACAAGCAGCTCTGTGCTGAGATGGACAGCATCAACGACCGCCTCAACCAGCTCAGCCGACAGCTCGACAGCATCACTGAGGACAGCCCTCAATACCAGGTGTGGGCCGGGGGGGTGGGGGGGGGTCCTGGGAGGGCTGCGGGGATGCTGCAGGCCGGTGGGGGCTCTAAAGCTTTGGAGTTGCTGCTTGGGTGTGGGGATGCTGTGGGGCACTGGGAATGCTGCGTGGGTTTGAGGCTGCTGCAAAGCAGTAGGCTGCTGTGGGGGGCTGGGGATGCTGTAGGGCATTTAGGGCTCTGCAGCTTTGGGGCTGTTGCTTCTAGCTTTGAGGTTGCTGCATTCTGTTTGGGGATGCTGCAGGGCATCAGGGCTGCGTAGGATGCTGAGGGGCTTTGGGGCTGCTGCTTGGGTTTGGGGATGCTGTGTGCCTCTAGGGATACCATGGGGCTGCTGTGGGGGGCAGCTGATCCCTGCAGAACCCCCCCTCAAGGTTGGTTGTAACCGCCCCCTCCCCCCTGTCCCCATTCCCTTTGTAGGATGTGGCAGAGGAGTACAACCAGCTGAAAGACCTGAAGCGGGTGAGTGCAGTGGGGTCGGATCACTGGGGGGCCACGCAGCCCTGTAACAAAGCATGGGGCTGATGACTCCCACCTCTTTGCCCACCCCCTCTTTCCCCCCCCCCCCCTGCAGAGCCCAGACTACCAGAGCAAGAAGCAGGAGAGCAAGGTGCTGCGCAACAAGCTCTTCCACATCAAGCGCATGGTGGGCGCCTACGACAAGGTGCGGGGGTAACCAGCACCAGGAGGAGGGGGGGGCACCCCCACCCCCACCCCCACACAGACTTTTGTGCATTTTGTACCTTTTTGTAAAAAAAAAAACCAAAACACACCCAAACACATCCATCCCCCCCAAAGTGCTCACCCCCCCCCTCCCAATTCCATTCACTGTGAATCCCCAGGGTGAGGGCTGGGGGCTGCTCCCCCCCGTGCTGTAATTATGGCAGTGTTGGGGGGGGGGGGTTGTGTAAGGCCAACACCTCTGGGAAAGGCTGGGGCCTGCACCAGCATCACGGCCCCCCTGGCACCGTGGGTACCAGAGTGGTACCTGGAGCACACAGCCCAAGGGGGGGCAGAGCATCCCTTGGGATGGGGGGCTGTAGGGGGGGGGGCAGAGCCTTTGGGGGGAGTCAGAGCTTTTTTGGGAAGGCATTTTGTAAGGAACTGGCTGAAACTGTGTAATATTTTTTTTTTCTAAATAATAATAAATGAAGTGTATCTATTGATTTTCAAGCAAGGCTGCAGTGAGGTGTATGCAGGGCTGTCCTTGCAGTGCCACCACCCCCCTGCTGCACTGGGGGGGTCTGCACTGAGCCCTCCCTTGGGCATCTCACTTCCTTCTAATGGGGGGGGTGTCCTTAGATCCCCCCCCCCTCGTGGACAAACCTTTGCAGCCACATGTAATGGCATTGCTTCCCCATGAGGAACCTTTGGGGATGGAGAGCATCTCCCAGACCCCCCCCCAAACCCGCAGCATTTTAAGGGCTTCACCCTCTGATGGGGGGGGCGGTCTGAGCACCCCCAGCCTTGTAAGAAACATCTTTATTGATGTCCGTTAATTGGTTTAGTATCATTGAACAAGGATTATAGGGTTGGCTTTTTTCAGTGAATCAATCTAAATGACTGCTTTCCCCCCCCCCCCCCCGACCCTGCACTGCTCACACAGTGCGTACCCCTGAGACGCAGAGCCCCGCTGCAAGGACCTGGGGGGGGGGGAGAGGGGGAGTCGTCATCCCCCCCCCCTTGGATTTTTGGTTCCCCCTACCACCTGCATCCCTCTCACGGGGTCCTGGCTTAGAATTGAAGCATGGGAACAGAGCGTAGTGGGAGGATGCTGCTCACATCCCTCCCCCAACCCCAAATCTGTGGGGGGAGCCAAGCACCAAGCCAGGCAGTGGGGGATGGAGTGAGCCACAAGGGCTGGGCTGGGTGCAGCGCACCCAAAGACTCCTCTCTGCACCCCCCCCCCTGTGCACGGTGCTCTGTGACCCCATCCCATCTTCACCTTCCCCCCCCAACACCACCCTGCGCCCCCCCAGGGAGAGGGGTGGGCATTCCTCTGCTCCCGGGTTGGTGTCTTCAGTCCTGGAGGATAGGTCTGTCCTGGGAGGGTACAAAGGGGGCTTTTCAGAGCCTCTCATCCGTGTGTTCCATCACCTCCACCCCGACGTCTGCAATTCGGGTGGGGGTCCCAGAGCCCCTTCCCAGAGCCAGGATCGCTGCTGGGGCTGCGTGATGGGGTCTAGGAAAAGTCCAACATCCACCTGCAGTGAGGAGTGGTACCTTCGGGTTCCGGAGCACGGGGCTGTGGCCATGCAGCTCTCAGGGTTCCCCTTCTCTTGGCACAGTTCGGACTCCCCCGGGTGGCACCGCAGGGCAGCATTTCGGGAGGGTTGGCATCGCAGCGTCCTCGGGGAGCATCACCAATCCCTACTGCCCCGTCCCATAGGGCCAGTTGAAGGTGCTCCCAGACAGCAGCATGTCCCTGATTAGTGTTTCGATGGGCGTCTTCCCCACCAGGCGCATGAAGAAGAGCTGTGAGATGAGGGCTGCAGGCACGGCACGCAGGGCAGGCAGGCGCAGCAGGAGCCGCCCGAAGCGCTGCGGCTGCGATGGGTACTGAGAGCGCACGTACTCCGTCAGTGCCACCTGAGCCTTCTCCTGCAGCCCCTCCACGTGTGCCGGGTCCGACAGGCCGCAGGCATCTGGAAAAGGAGATGGGGAAGGGTTAGGAGGGGATTCTACCAGCAGGGAAGTGATGTATCCCTGCGAGCGCCCCCGCATCCCCATGGGATCCCCTCCCCGCATCGCTGTTGGACAACCCGCATCCCTGAGAACCCCTACATCCCAACTGGAGCCCCTGCATCCCAACTGAGACCCCTGCACTCCCATGGGACCCCCACATACCCTGTATTCCTGTGAGAACTCCTTCATCCCTATAGAATCCCTGCATCCCCACAGGAACCCTGCATCACCTTGAGGACCCCCCACCCATTTCCCCCACCAGCACCCAGGTGTGATGCCGAGCCCCCCGCCTATGCCCACCCTTTGCAGGGACACCCCACACTGTCTGTGGGGACCGGGGTCCCCCTCCATCCCTCAGTCTGTACTCCATCACATCGTTCCATCTGCAAAGGGTTCTGCACATCTGCAGGGCACCAGGCATCCCCTCTGCAACGCTCACCATCCCCTAACCCCAATGGGATGCAGAGCTCCCAGCTGTATGGGGTAGATGTGGGGCTCAAGGGATGCTCACCATCCCCAAACCCCCATGGGATACAGAGCTCCCAGCTGTGTGGGGTGGATGTGGGGCTCAAGGGATGCTCACAGTACCCAAACCCCCATGGGATGCAGAGCTCCCAGCTGTATGGGGTGTGTGCAGAGCTCAGGGGATGCTCACGGTACCCAGACTCCAACAGGATGCAGAGCTCCCAGCTGCGTGGGGTGGATGTAAGACACATGGGATGCTCCTGGTATCCAAACCCCCGTGGGATGCAGAGCTCCCAGCTGTGTGAGGTGGATGTGGGGCTCAGGGGATGCTTACAGTACCCAAACCCCAACGGGATGCAGAGCTCCCAGCTGTGTGGGGTGGATGTGGGGCTCAAGGGATGCTCATGGTACCCAAACCCCAACGGGATGCAGAGCTCCCAGCTGTATGGGGTGTGTGCAGGGCTCAAGGGATGCTCACGGTACCCAGGATGCAGAGCTCCCAGCTGTGTGGGGTGGATGTAAGACACATGGGATGCTCCTGGTATCCAAACCCCCGTGGGATGCAGAGCTCCCAGCTGTGTGGGGTGTGTGCAGGTCTCCAGGGATGCTCACAGTACCCAAACCCCCATAGGATGCAGCCAGCTGTGCGGGGTGGACACGGTGCTGACCTACCCGGCGTGAAGAGCGCGATGGCTTTGAGGCAGCTGTACTCAGCCGAGTCCACCTGCAGCCGGTTGAGCTTCTCCACCTGATCCTGGAAGATGCGGATCTGGTCCATGAAGGAGACAACGCGGTCGGCCGACATGGGGGAGGCGTGGAAGCCAGCAGCTGCCAGCAGCGGGGCCATGTGCAGCGGCAGCGCCGACTGCGCCGCGTTGAGCACGAAGAGCTCGCTCCAACTGAGCCGCAGCAAAGCCACCTGGTCAGAGACGGGCAGCTCGGGGAAGAAGGGGATGTTGCGTGCCCACTCCACCGTGCTGAAGAGCAGGCGGGCGGCCAACTCGCAGATGTTGTCGATGCCCATCACGCTGCCCTGCTGCGCGTACTGAGAGCCATAGCGGGCGGCAGGATAGGGCTCAGCCCGCAGCAGCTGTGAGATGAGCTCGGACACCGGCTGCCCGTTGAAGTACTCCCCGCTGGGCATGGCTGTGGGGCTGGCGCTGGAGTGGGTGGGGGGGATGCGGCCCCTCTGCACGGCTGTGGGGGAGTAAAGTTGGGGGAGGGGGGTCAGATATGAGTGCATTTGGCGCCTGGTACCCATGGGTGCCCACAGCCCCAGGAACAAGCCTACAAAGCATCCTGCATGCACAGTGGACCCCCACTGGACCCCCTGCATCCCCACTGGACCCCCTGCATTCCTAAAAAGCCCCCTGCATCCTCATCGCACCCCATACATCCCTACAAAGCTCTCTGCATTCCCACTGGACCCCCTGCATCCCCACTGGACCCCCTGCATCCCCATTGGACCCCACACATCCCTACAAAGTTCTCCGCATTTCCACTGGACCCCCTGCGTCCCTACAAAGCCCCCTGCATCCCCACTGCACCCCATATATCCCTACAAAGCTCTCTGCATCCCCACTGAACCCCCTGCATCCCTATTGGACCCCCTGCTTTCCCACTGGACTCCCTGAGTCCCTACAAAGCCCCCTGCATCCTCATGGCACCCCATACATCCCTACAAAGCTCTCTGCATCCCCACTGGACCCCATACATCCCTATTGGACCCCCTGCGTTCCCCTTGTATCTCTATCCTTGGACCCCTTGTATCTCTATTGGATCCTCTGCATCCCTACAAAGCTCCCTGCATCCCTATTGGACCCCATACATCCCCATCAGACTCCCCGCATCCCTCATGGACTCCCTGCATCCCCACTGCACCCCATACATCCCTACAAAACTCCCTGCATCCCCATCAGACCCCCTGCACCCCTACGAAGCGCCCTGCATGCCCACAGGACCCCATACATCCCTACAAAGCACCCTGCATGCCCACAGGACCCCCTGCATCCCTCATGAACCCCCTCCATCCCCACAAACAGGAACCCCACAGCACGCAGGGACCCATCCTGCACCCCACCACCCACAGCCCCACGGATAGCAGCCGCCTCGCAGCTCTCCAGCATCCCATAATTGCAGCAGTGGGTCTGGGACAGTGCCAGTGCCCAACCCCACACCGTGCCACGCCGTGCCCCACCGCGCTGGCACCGCAGCCTCACTGCTGGCAAAGCTGCCCAAGGTCACCCCAAGGCAGCACCCACTTATTAACAAACAAACCTTCCATCTTGGAAGTGTCGTTAACCCCAGGGCACTCCCATTCCTAATTGCATGCAGGGAGGGCCATCTTTCAGCCCCCCCTCACCCCTCTCTATTAGTGCCCACTATTTGTTCAGGCCTTAGTAATTAATTTATGGGCTGTTCACGAGCCACTTAAATGAGAGCTCTAAATCATGCTAAGTGGCAATAATGCCATCTCGGCTGCTTGGGGAGGAGGGAATTGCCATCCTGCTTCCAGCATCCTCCCCCTGCTGCACAGCACTGCCAGGCACTGCTCCGAGCAGAACTGAATCCCACTGCACGTAGCTACAGGGAAGGTTAATCCATGGTGGGGGGGGGTTTAGGGGTACCTCATCACGAGAAACCCCACAGGGCTGCAGGAAGGATGCACAAAACCCAACACCGCCCTGATCCGCTGCCCCGGGAAGGAAAAAAGGGGCAACAAAAGGGGTCTGCAGCGAGGCTGGGGGGCACAGGGCTGGCATCCCTGCATCCATCGTTACCTTCCTTCCTCATCCCCACACGGAAGCACTTCTTCAGGCGGCAGTACTGGCATTGGTTGCGGTGGTGTTGGTCGATCTGGCAGTCACGGTTGGACCTGCAGGGGGGTGGAAATGGGTGGAGGGGGGGGGTTTGTAGCACGGTGTCACCAGGCACGGCCCCACAGCCTCCTCCCAGCACCCCCCCCAAACACACACACACACAGATGCTATGGTAACAGTGCCTGGGAGCTATTTCCAACAGACAGGGCTGAAAATCCCTATTTGCAGCCTTGGCTTTGGGACTGCGGTGTGGGATGGGGCTGCAGCCATGCAGTGCCCACAGTGCAGCCGGGGAAAGGAGGGGGGGGGCACAGCTGTGGGAGGAATTCCAACTATTTCCTATGGAGCTGTAGGACCAGGCTGCCTGGAGAGCTGGGTGCCGGGGGGGTCAACCCTATAGAGCGATCCTTTGGTGTCAGATTTGGGTAAAAGTGCAGGGAAAGCTGCCACAGATCCCAAAGGCACAGCGATACCCACAGCCCCGTCTGCAGGAGACCCCCAGCAGAGCAAGGTGACAGCAGCCACGTGCATCCCAAACCAGGAGGAAAAGGGATACGGGGAGGGGGGGGAAAGAAGGCACAGAGCAGCACAGCCACGGCGCAGCCCCAACACGGCCATCCTGATTCCAACACAGCTCCGGAGAGCAGCGCACGGCGATTCCCAGCTCTCCAACCCGCATTAATTCACCTGAACATCACCTCTGTGCCCAGCACGGAGCCTGCTGACATCTCCATCAGCACTGACCCCATTGCCACCAATGGAGCACGGCCCCACTGATGCGTGCAGGGAGCTGCGAAGCCGTGAGAAGACGCAAGGCGGATACGGTGCTAATTATGTAATTAGAACGTGTAATTATTTAGTGCGAGAACTACACCGACTCCGACTCACTTTTAATATTTAAATGAGAGCAGCGTTGGCTTTGACTCCTTCCACAAAGCAGCACATTGCTCCCTGGCCTTCCAATGGATGTAGGGAACTCTGCTTTTCTCCCAGTGCTGGACCGGGGGGGGAAGGGGGAAAATCCACCCTGAGGTGGGGATATGGGGAAACTCATCCCAAAGGGGGGATGAGCGCAGGGCAGTGCCTGCAGCACGTGGGGCACAGAGCCCTCCTGCCCTGAGGAGCCCCGATTTGGGGTCTCTTTGTTCCCCCTGTGCTCAGGGATCTTAGGAAGCAGCATGCGTTCCCCCATCTCCCACAGACTCATCCTGAGTGGATGCTGTGAGGGGAAGCAACAGAGCTTTTTCTCCTTGCTGATGTGCTGGGAGGATGCACGCCCTGCATCCCTGCACGCTGCATCCCTGCACGCTGATCTGCACCGCTGTGCCGGAGCAGAGATGCTGAGCGCGGGGGAGGAGGAATGTAGGCCACCCAAAGCAGAGCAACACAGCACAGGGACAGAAGCACAGCAGGAGCAGCACTGCTCCCATCCCTCCCGCAAAGGTCAGAGCCGGCAGCACCCACACGTGGGTTGCTCAGTGGGGCGGCGTGGGGAGCATCACAAGGATGTGCTGTGTGAGCTCCATCTGCGTGTTTGTGCCGAGCGGAGCCCGCAGCTCGTGGGGATGCGAGCCTGCTGGTGGATCCGGACTTGTGGCAGCCCCCAAAGTTGGTGGGGCGGGGGCAGGATCTGTGCCTGACCCTCAGCACCTCCGGATAAAACACCTCCGGGTGCTGTGCTGGTGCTGCTCTCGGGGCAGCGCGGCTGTGACCGGAGTGACTCAGAGCCGTTTCCATGCTGGAAGGGCAATTAACAGCGGGTGGTGACACCGGCACAGGGGGGGGATGGGGGTCCCGCAGGCGCCGGGGCAGAGGGGCCTCGTGCCGCAGCGGGGCCACAGCGCGGCCACACCGGGGCCACCGGCTCTGCTGCAACGGGGCGACTGCGACGCCTCCAGCGAGTGGCACCGGGGCCACCACCGCAGAGCCACCGTGCGGCCGCCCCCGGGGCCACGACGCAGCCATCCCCGGGGCCACGGTACGACCGTCCCCAGGGCGGCGATGCAACCACCTCCGGGGCTACGGTGCAGCCCATCCCCGAGCCACCGCGCTGCCGCCCCCTCGGCCACCAAGCAGCCGCCCCCGGGCAACCGAGCGGCCACCTCCGGACCACGGAAGACGCAGCGCAGCCACCCCCGGGGTCGCCCCCCCCCGGTAACCCCCCTCCCCACCCACCTGCAGGTGTAGCTGAGGTTCCTGCGGATGCTGCGTTTGAAGAAGCTCTTGCAGCCCTCGCAGGTGAAGACGCCGTAGTGCTTCCCGCTGGATTTATCCCCGCACACCACGCAGTCCACCGCCGCTCCGGGCCGCTCCTCCTCGCCGTGCTCCGCGTCGCTGCCGCCGCCCGCGGGGGACGCCGCCTCCTCCGCCGTTCCTCCGCCGCCGTTGGGCTCTCCCCACCCGCCGGCCACCATGGCCATGGCTGCGGGTCAGCGCCGCATGGAGCGGAGCGAGTTCGGCAAGTTTTCCTGGGGCTGGCTTGGGTTCGGTTGGCTTTTTGGTTTTCTTTTCTCCTTCGGTGGGTTGGGGGTGAAGGGAGGAGGGAGGGGGTGGGGGGGTGGGGAAGGGAGCGGGGTATTTTTTTTTTTTTTTGGCTGTTGTTGTTCGGCTGTTTGGATCTCGTTCTCCTCCTCCTCCTCCTCCCCCCCCCCTTCCTTTCTCCTCGCCGCTAAGGATCAGCGGGGGGGCCCCGAGCAAACTTTGCGACGGGAGCGGGGCGCGGCGCGCAGCATCACCCCGGGGCTCCGCCGCATGCGGGAACCGCCGCTCCGCTCCTCCGCTCCGCGCGGCCCCGGGAGGACGGACAGACGGACGGACGGACAGACGGACGGAAGGAGGAGGCGGTGGCGCTGCCCCCCCCCCCTCCCGCGCCGACCCGACCCCCCCCCCCTCCCTACGGGCCCCGCCGCCGCCGCCGCCGCATGCAGCCGGGCCGGCGGGACCCGCTCCCCGCGCCCCGGGTTCTCCCCGCCTCCCGCGAAAGAGCAAAGTTCAGCCGCTGCCGCGGTGGCCGCCCTGGATGCTCCTCCCCGTCCTCCTCCCCTTCCGCTCACCGCCCGCCGGGTCCTGCCCCGCTGCCCCCCCCCCCGCCCCGTCCTCGTCCTCCCCCCCCCCCGCCTCCTCCGTGCCCCCCTTTGTACCCCATCGCGCTTCGCTGTGGCACCAGCGGGGGGAGCGGGGCCGTCCCCGCAGTGCTCGGGGGGGGAAAGGGGAGGGGATCGGGGCCGAGCGGTGGAGGAGGCTGCGGGAATCGGTCCCGCGTGGGTGCGCGCAATGGGGACGCGGACACGGCGGGACAGACGGGGCGGGGAGGGGGATGGGGAGGAGAGGCACGGGGACGCGGGTGGGACGGGGGGGCACAGGGATGCGGACGGAAGGGGATGGGGACGGAGAGGTGCAGGGATGGGCAGAGGGCAGAAGGGTGCAGGGGTGGGATTGAGATGGGGAGAGGGCAGGAGGACGCAGGCCAGAAGGGGACAAAGGGATGGGGACACGGTGGATGGAAAGGGGACAGGGCAAAAGGGCACGGGGACGTGGGGGGCACAGGATTGGGGGCACACAGCGATGGGGTCCTGCAGCTTTGGGATCCCTGAGGCCTGAGTTCCGTGCAGCCCTACAAAATGTGTTCATCATGTGGTTAATTAATGAAGTCAGCCCGACCAGAGCTCGTCAGCTGGCCCTGCAAGGCCGGTGGGCTGGGGGTGCCCGAGCTGCCGCTCCTGGTTAATTATTAACGAAGGAATAAACTGCATACAGAGGTGGCTGCCCGTGGGACAGCCCTATGGCTGCGCCTTCACCTTTCACCTTGGGGCCAAACTCCCCCTGGCAGCGCAGTGCATCCCACACCTCGTGGGGGGGAACCCTGCAGGGAACGGGGCTGGAGATGCAGGTTGGCACCGCCGGCATCCCCAGCCCTGAAGGAAAAGAGATGTGAGGAAGGTCGGGTAAAAAAGAAATAATAAATAAATAGAGCAAAGCGAAGCAAAGCGCAAAGGCCACGGAGCAGCAGAGGGAGACGGATGGCAGCTCCGGCCATAAATAAAACCTCCATTTCCTCCTGTCTGCAGGGATCCGCGCTCACGCGGTACCTGCGTGCACAGAGCGGGGCTGTGGGATGGCAGTGAGCCGTGTGGGGCTGGGGGCTGCTGTTGGGGGGGGGGGGTCCTGGGGGCGGCCCCCACCTGCAGCCATCCCCGCAGCTCCTTTCTCCTCTGTCAGACGGTGATTTATGGCCCTTTCCCTGCCTCTCCCCCTCCTCCTCGCCCCCTGCAAAAAATAATAATCCAGGAACAAAGGAGGAAATCGGATCCCCCCCCCCCCCAGCGCTGCCCGCCCCGCCGTGGGAGCCGTGTTTGTTTTGACGTTGGTGTCCAGTGGGCGAAGGCGTTTGATCTCCGTTGGAATTCCTCCTTCCTCTCCCTGCTCCGCTGCCTCGACTGCACAAAAAGGGCCCCCGTGCTCCGGGCCGCCGAGTTTTGTGCCGCTCGGTTTCACGCCGGTGCGTCCCACGCCCCGCTGCACGTTGTGCCAATGCATTTTGGTAGCAGTGCGTTTGGCACTGGTGCACTTTGTCCCGCTGCATTTCGTGCAAATGTTTTTTTTTTACCAATGCATTCCCCCCCCCTTCCCTCCCTCCCCTTTCTCCTGCATCTGGAGGTTGAGAAATCAATCGGTGCCCATTTGGCCACGCTGGGTTTGCAGTGCCATCGCTGCTCCATTTCATCACTGCCCCACTTCCCAGCGGTGGGGCTGCGGTGCAGCTGTGCCCCCTGCACACCCGCCAGCAGCGCTGCCTGGATTTGTGCTGGTGGCTCTGTCGGTCCATCCGTCTGTCCGTCCATCCCCGCTTTTTGGAACGCAATGGGGATGTGCAGCCCTGCAACCGCTCCTTCCTCTGCTCTCAGCCCATCTCCTGCCCCGTTCCCCCCACCCTGGGGCTGCGTGCAGAGCAGTGCTGCCACGAGGAGAGGTCGCAGGGCTCCGTATCACCACCCCCCCCCCGGATCTGGCTGCAGGTGGTGTGTGCTCACGCATGCACACGCGTGCACGTGGAGTCCCACTCCCCCCAACCCCTCATAGAGAGGCAGTTTTGCCCCCCAGCCCTATGCTGGAAGACCTCATCCCCTCCTCACCCTCAGCTCCTGTTGGCAGCTGCCCCCCCCCAGCTGCTCCCACATTGAGGGCCGCTCCCTGCCCTGCATTCCTGGGGCTATCAGATCCCACACCCCCGGCCCCCACCCCGCCACTGCTGGACACTCCCTCCCCGGGGGCCAGGAGTCACTGCTCTCCCATCTCCTGCTGCACCCATGGGGCGCTTCCCATTGCCACGAACAAGTCCCAGCCCTGTGCCCCCCCCGGGCGCAGCCCCCCACCCTGTGCTCCGTGGGAATGGCCACAGCCCCACACTGGGTGCTGCTCTCAGGGTGTTGGGGCTTTGCGGGCGCCCTGGGCCTCCGTGGGGGGCAACTGAGGCATGGGGAGGGGCTGGGGTGGCTGCGTTTTGCAAACCACCATTGAGCAGGCAGAGGAATCATGGGCAGCTGCAGGTTTGTGGGTGAAGCAATGGGGTCCTGCTGCCCCGCTCCTGGTAGCAGCTTTGGGGGGCACCGGGATTGTGGGGATGGGGGGGGTATCCCTGGGCTGGGGGCTGTCTGTGCCCCCTCCTCCCAGGGACATGAAAGCTGCCAGAACGCCCCGACCCTTTCACGAGGCTCTCGGTGAAGCCTGACCCCGGCACAAAGACCCCAGGAGAACATTTGAATCTGAAAAGGGGTCTGAGCATGGAGCCCTGACCTTCAACCCATGGGTCAGCCCATCCACACCACTGCCAGTGGCCCCCCCGGAACCCCTGATGAGGCAGCCTTGTCCCAGCCGAGACAGCAGCCCTACAGCCCCACTGTGCATCCCTGCATCCCTGCCCTGCACTTCTACATCCCTCCAGCTCTGTGTCCCTGCAACCCCCCAGCACCCCCCTCCATGTCCCCAAAGTGCTGACGGCCCCACTCCTGCTCTTTCCCCACAGCAGGATGCTTCCAAGGGATCTTTAGCAACATGGTCACACATATATATATATATAAACATATGCTTATAAACTGTGCCCTACACTTCTGCCCCTGCATCCCTGCCCGAAATCCTTATGTCCCCATGCCCCATCCCTGCCTGGAATCGGTGTCCAGTGTCCCCATGCCCCATCCCTGCCTGGAATCAGTGTCCCCATACCCCACACCATGGTGTCCCTGCCCCCCCCTTGCCACCCACCCCACACCCCGTCTGCCCACCCGCCATCTGGATATCGATCTGCTGAGCCTTGAACTCCGCAGCACGACGTCCCCAGGGTGCTGCAGCCCTCCATCCCCCCCCCATCAACCCCGTGCTTCAGTCTCCCCAGCGCCCCACACATCCCACAGCCCCACACGCATCTTCACCCCACGCTCACCCCGCTTCTGCTGGGCCCTCATTGCTTTGGGGGCCGCACGGCTGCCTCCAACCCCACTCCCCCCCCCTCCAGCCCCCGACCCCGTGCGGGGTCACTGCTCCCCTTCCTCCTGAATATGCATGGGGCCGCCGCCGTCACCTTTGATCCCGCGTCAGGGCGAACGGAACGGCTTCATCTGCACCATGGGGCCGCGGGAGGGGGGGGATGGCTTTGTTAGCGGGATGAGCCGACCCCATAGCCCCCCCCATCCACCCCCAGTGTGGCCGAGCCACAGCCACGAGCATCAGCGCTTTATTGTCCCCATGGACACAGCCTGTGTCCCTAAATGCAGGTCTCTCCACCAGCCTCGTGCTGCTCCAAGGCCTGCAGCCGTCGTGCCAATGCCTGCAGGCGCTGCGCCTGCTGCTGCTGCATGGCTCCTGCCCGTGCCTCCAGGTGCTGCAGCTGTGCTGCCTGCTTGTGCCGGGCACTGCGGTATGCCAGGGCCAGAGCACTGTGGGTACAGCATCACTGGGGGGTATGGGGATGGTTTGGGGATGGTATGGGGATGGTATGGGGTATAGCATCACTGGGGGGATAGGGATGGTATGGGGGCACAGTATCACTGGGGGGTATGGGGATGGTATGGGGGTACAGCATCACTGGGGGGATGGGGATGGTATGGGGATGGTATGGGGCACAGCTTCACTGTGGGGTATGGGGATGGTTTGGGGGTACAGCATCACTGTGGGGTATGGGGATGGTATGGGGGTACAGCATCACTGTGGGGTATGGGGATGGTATGGGGGCACTGTGTCACTGTGGGTTATGGGGATGGTATGGGGCACAGCATCACTGGGGGGTATGGGGATGGTATGGGGGTAGAGCATCACTGGGGGGATGGGGATGGTATGGGGATGGTATGGGGCACAGTGTCACTGTGGGGTATGGGGATGGTATGGGGATGGTATGGGAATGGTATGGGGATGGTTTGGGGGTACAGCATCACTGTGGGGTATGGGGATGGTATGGGGCACAGCATCACTGAGGGGTATGGGGATGGTATGGGGCACAGCACCACTGTGGGGTATAGGGATGGCATGGGGGCACTGCGGGCTGTGGGTGCAGGTTGCAGTGGGTGCAGTGCCACTATGGAGCATGGTGACAGTGTGCAGACGGGGAGAGCAGAAAGGGACCGTGCTTTGTGCTTTGCAGGAAGGGTGCTTGCAGGAGGAGATCTTGCTTTGTGAGCGTGCAGGAAGGGATGGCACTTTTAGGGTGTGCAGGAGGGCGTAGCGCTTTGAGAGGGTGCAGGAAGGAACAGTGCTTTGGGGCACACAGGGGGGACGTGCACCCAGGGCACGCAGGAAAGCCCCATGATTTAGGCTCCCCTCGCCCACCTGTGAGCATGGAAGGACTCTCTGGTGACGGTGATGCACTTCTCGTGCTGTGCACGGCTGACAGCACTGCTCTGCTCCAGGGACAGCACCAGGGCCTGTGCTCGGGCGTGCAGCTGCTCGATGCTGTGGGACACACGCATGGCAGTGCCCGGCACAGCACTGCAGTGAATGCAGCGCTCCCAGAGCTGTGGGTCCTCACCGTGCCAACGCACGCTGCAGCTCCTGCGCCTTCCTCTCCGGGTCCGCAGGGTGCTGCGCTGCTGCTGCTCCCATTGGAGCATCCTGCAGAGAGCAGAGGGGGTCAGCAGCGCTGGAGGGGGGTCGGCACCGAGCAGCCCCTGGGATGCAGGGAGCCTCACCTCCTCGCTGCTGCTGGAGCTGCTGGAGGGGCTGTGAGCCCCCAGCTCCCGCTCCATGTGCTGCAGCACCAGGCGCAGCGCTGCCTCCCGTGGGCCCTGCGCAGCCGCCAGCACTTCCAAGCCCCGCTTCTCCTTCTCTGCCAACTGCAGCCGCATCCTCAGCTCGGCCATGGCCTCCTGGCAGAGCAGTGCTGTCACCATCACCTCCTGCTGTCACCTCCCCGGGGGACATCGCTGTGCTCACCTTCAGCTCTGCCACCTCCCGCAGCAGCTCCGCTCTCTCTGGCCGCCTCCAGCCAGGCAGGAGGGCACGAGCATCCTGCAGAGCGCGCTCAGCGCGGGCACAGACGTCCTCACCACGGCGGGATGGGGCACGGGAGGGCATGGGGCTCAGGGACACCTGCACGGCCGCCTGCTCGGCACGCAGCTGGCGGATGGCCTCACGCAGGGCCCCCTCCTCTGACCCATGGGTGCTGTGTGGATGGGGATGAAGTGGCAGTGAGGTGGGCACAGGGCACGGGGACACCCCGGGGATGGGAATGGGGTACCTGTGCAGCCTGGGGCAGGAGCTGACCCCGCTCTCCTCCTGCCTGTTTGGCTCTGCTTGGCCCGGGAGCTGCAGGCTCTGCGTGGGGCTGAGCCCACAGCCATGCTCTGTGCTCCGCTTCCCCGTGGCTCCTGGGAACGGGGTAGGTGGTGTGGCCAGAGTGTGCTCAGTGCAGTCGTGCCAGCACCCAGGATGCCCACATCCCCCTGCATCCCCTCAGAGCCCTCAGAATCCCCACAAAATCACATTATACACCCCTGCATGCCTGCAGCATCCTCCCAATATCCTCCCGCTATCCCCTCAACACTCCTCATACAGCCTCCCTCCTCCATCCCCCCAGCATCCCACAGATGACCCCCAGCACCCCCACATCCCGCATCCCGCAGGTTGGCACTCACCAGCATCGGGGCCGTGCCCATCCCTGCCCAGTTTTGCCCACATCCGTTCCAGCAGTGCAGCATAGGCGTCCACGCAGCGCTCACTGCACACAGAAGGGCTCAGCACAGCACTGGGGCTGTTCCCCCCCCCCTCACATCCCCATCCCCATCCCTGCCCCATCCCCACCTGCAGTGCAGTGCCAGGCGCAGCGCGCTGCTGCACGACTCGTGCTGCCCCAGCTCCATGCTGAGCCTCTCCGAATCGCTCTTGCAGTCGTGCAGGGCAGTCGAGAGCTGCTGGTTCACCTCCTTCAGCCTCTCCATGTGCCTGTGCACCACCGCCCGGTCAGCTCTGTGCCTCAGTTTCCCCACCAGAGGTGCTCAGCAGTTGCTGGGGTCGGGAGGACTCACCCCTGTAGCTGTTGCATCCTCTCCTCCAGCTCGTGGCTGGCCCCTTCTGAGGGCAGGGGGGAGAGCGGGCTGTGGGGCTGAGTGCTGTGGGGCTGAGCTTCGTCGTAGCTCAGGAGGCAGCCGGACAAGTCCTGCAGATGGGACAAGCAGAGCCCAGCACTGAGAGGGGATCCCCTAAATGGTGCCCCATCCACCCCTGCCCCACACTCACCTGGGAGTCCCCCAATCCTGGGGCACTGCTGAGCCCCACGGTGTCACCCCCAGCACCACCCATTCCTTCCAGCCTGGCCAGAGCCTCCTGCAGCTCCCACACCTGCGTGAGCACAGTGCTGAGCCCAGGGCCCAAATCGTGGGGCTCCCACAGGTGCTGCCCCACACCCACCTTCCCCTGCAACCGCTCACGCTCCCCCTGCAACGCCTGCAGCGCATCCGTGGTGCGGCTCAGCTCCTCATCGCGGTCCCCCAGTGCCTCCCGCAGCGCTGCGTTCCTCGCCGCCTCCTCCAGCAGCCCCTCGCCCCTCTCCAGACCCCGCCGTGTCCCCGCCACGCGCTGCAGCTCCTCCAGGCTCTGGAGGCACAAGGCCATGGGGCAGCGCTCATCCCCGTGGTGTCGGGGCTCTCCGTGCCGCCCTGCCCCACCTGTGCCCACTCTGCTGGTGGTGCCGGCGTGCACCGATGCCGGGAGATGACGGCGCGTTCCAGTGAGCTGACGGCGTGCTGCAGGGCAGCAAAGAGGTCGGGGTGGGGGGCTGGGGAGAGGGCATGGGGTCAGCTCCTGGCGTGGCGTGTTGCACCATGGCACAGCACGGCACAGTGCATCATGGCAAGGCACGGCACGGAGCACTGCACCCACCTTCCGTCCCAGTGCCATCGAGCCCTTGAGGCTGCTGCCCATCGGGGCAGGGGCTGCTGGTGCACCCTGAGTGCTCCTCTTCCTTCCTATGGGGCAGATACCGAGTGCTGTGGGGGTCTGTGCAGGCCAGCAGCGTGATGATGTGCTGTTCGTCCCCTGCTGCAGCTGTGTCCTCATCTTCATCCTCGTCCTTATCCTCATCCCTGCCCTTGTCGTCGTCCAGCTGCTCGCTTGCAAGGTGCAGTGGGGAGCAGAGGCTCTGCCCAGCCTGGCCCTGGGGGTCAAAATGTGGTTGGGGTGCAGTGGGGCTGCCGCCGGATGCAGTTTGGCAGAGATGGGGACAAAAAATGAGCTCTGGGGACCTGAAGCACCCTGTGCCCTCAGGGTCACCCCACTTGCCTCTTCCATCCCACGTCTCCTGCCAGCACCCAGCCCCACAGCTCAGCCCCACAGCTTGGCCCCGCAGTGACCGGATCCCGCAATGACCGGATCCTGCTGCTGGTGGGGCCCCGCGGGGCCGCCCCTGGCCTTGGCCACTCTGTGTTCCTGCTGAGATTTCCTCTTCCTCAGCAGCCCCGCTGCATCCTGCACTTAACTGTTGCGCTGCCCTGCAGCGGGTGACGGCCATCCTGGGGGGCTCTGGGGGACCCCATCCCCACCCTGAGGCCCCGCTCTGCCCCACACCAGCCCCTCTGGTGCACGTGGCTGCCCATGGAGGCACTCTGCTCAGCATCCTTGAGTGCAGGAGGATCTGCACGAGTGCAGGACGGTGTGCACGGATTTTTGGGGGGGTGCGGGAGGGTGCGCGTGGGTATTTGGAGTGCAGGGGCTGTTGCACGGCGGCGCACACGTGTTCGGGTGCGGTGCGGTGCGGTGCACGCCCGGCTGACACCACGTGTCAAGCAGAGCACGGAGAACTACAACTCCCAGCAGCCCCTGCGAGAGGGGCCACTTCCGGGTTGCGCCAGGCGGGGCTCGGGCGGCGGGGAGCGGGTGAGAGCGCGGAGGGGCTGCGCGGGGATAGGAGGTGAAGGGGGGGGGGTCTGTGGGTGGCGGGGGGGTACGGAGAGAGGGGGAGGGCACGAGAATGGGGTGCGTGGAACGGGAGGGAGTGAGGTGGGGGTAAATGGGGCGAGGGGGTGCGCAGAGTGGGGGGTGTGCAGAGGAGAGGGTGCGCAAAGCTGGGGGTGCACAGAGCAAAGAGTGCGGGCTGCACAGCTGGGGGTGCACAGAGCTGGGGATGCTTGGGTATGGGGTGCACGAAGCCGGGGGATGCATGGAGCTGGGGGTGCACAGAGCTGGGGGTGCATGGGTATGCGGTGCTCAAAGCTGGGGGTGCACAGAGCTGGGGGTGTGCAGAGCAAGAGTGCATGGGTGTGGGCTGCACAGCTGGGGGTGCACAGAGCTCGGGATGCGCAGAGCAAAGGGTGCAGAAAGCTGGGGTTGCATGGGTATGGAGTGCACAAAGCTGGAGGATGCATGGAGCTGGGGTGCACAGATCTGGGGTTGCATGGGTATGGGGTGCACGAAGCTGGGGGTGCACAGAGCAAAGAGTGCATGGGTGTGGGCTGCACAGCTGGGGGTGCACAGAGCTGGGGATGCATGGGTATGGGGTGCACAATGCTGGGGGTGCACAGAGCTGGGGGATGCACACAACAGGGGGTGCACAGAGCTGGGGGTGCGCAGAGCAAAGAGTGCATGGGTGTAGGCTGCACAGCTGGGGGTGCACAGAGCAAAGGGTGTAGAAAGCTGGGGTTGCATGGGTATGGGATGCACAGAACTGGGGGTGCACAGAGCTGGGGTTGCACAGAGCTGGGGATGCATGGGTATGGGGTGCACAGAGCTGGGAGATGCACAGAGCTGGGGGTGTAGAAAGCTGGGGTTGCATGGGTATGGGGTGCACAGATCTGGGGGATGCACGGAGCTGGGGGTGCATGGGTACGGGGTGCTCAGAGCAGAGGATGCGTGGGGTATGGAGCGCACAGAGCAAGGTGTGTGTGGTTATGGGGTGCGCAGAGCAGGGGGTGCCTGGGGACGGGTCACACAGTATGTGTGGGGTATGGGATGCACTGAGCAAAAGGTGCACGGAGCGAAGAGAGCACGGATACGGGGTGCACAGAGCTGGGTGTGCAGTGACCCCCACACCCCTCACAGCCCCCCCAGCGCGGTGCCATGGAGCGCAGCTGCGGGATGGACACGTCTGGGCCGGGCAGTGCTGCTGAGGAGGAGGAAGAAAAAGCTCCAGAACAGCGGCCACGGACCCGCTCCAACCCTGAGGGTGCTGAGGATCGGGCACTGAGCGCTCAGAGCAGTGTGGGCAACCGCAGTGAGGGCGAGGGGGAGGCGGCCAGCAGTGAGGACAGCCCACAGGGCACCGCAGCCCCCGATGGCACTGCCTGGCCCGGCCCTGCACACCCCCCCCCAGAGGTGCAGGTGAAGACGCCGAGGGTGAACTGCCCTGAGAAGGTGGTGAGTGCGTGGTTCTGGGGGGGGTGGGCTCGGTTGTGGGGTGCAGGGCTCAAACATGAGGGTCTCACCCAGATCATCTGCCTGGACCTGGCTGAGGAGATGGCTCTGCCCAAGCTGGAGTCGTTTAATGGGTGAGTGAGTGGTGGGGCTGGTGTGGGGAGGGGGTGAGAGGGGGAGACCCTGCTGGGAACGCTGTATCCCCCCCCCCTGCCTTCCCATCCTGGCAGCTCCAAGACCAACGCGCTGAACATCTCGCAGAAGATGATTGAGATGTTTGTGAGGACGAAGCACAAGATTGACAAGAGCCACGAGTTTGCACTGGTGGTGGTGAACAATGATGCCACGTGGGTGAGTGGGGATGGGGTGGGAAGGGGCAGGATGTGGACAGGATGGGGCTGAGGACAGGATGGGGATGGGGATGGGATGGGATGGGGATGGGATGGGATGGGGATGGGATGGAATGGGATGGGGATGGGATGGGATGGGATGGGGATGGGATGGGATGGGGATGGGATGGGATGGGATGGTGATGGGATGGGGATGGTGATGGGATGGGGATGGTGATGGGATGGGATGGGGATGGTGATGGGATGGGATGGTGATGGGATGGGATGGGATGGGGATGGGGATGGGGATGGGGATGGGATGGTGATGGGATGGAATGGGATGGGGATGGGATGGATCTGTGACCCTCACCTGCCCCCTCCCAGCTTTCAGGGTTCACCTCTGACCCCCGTGAGGTCTGCAGCTGCCTCTACGACCTGGAGACCGTCGTCTGCAAGTCCTTCAGTATCCGCTGATACTGGGGCAGGAAGGGGTCCCAGTCCGTTCCTGCAGAGGGCAGAGACCCATGGTGCCCCTGGTGCAGCCGAGTCTGTGCCATGGCTGTGATGCCAGCTCCTCCAAATGGCATTTCTGGAGGTTTTGCCCCCAGTTTTGTCCCATTCTGCTGCATCCTTTGTGTGCATTTGGTTTGGTTATGGGGAGGGTGGGAGGGCTCTGTGTGCCAGCACTGCTCCTTACCTCGCACTGCAGATCTGGATGGGCTCTTCAACCTCATGTGAGTCCATACAGCTGGGGGGCAGCACTGGGGGGGGTCAGGGCTGGAAGCTCCCAGCGCAGAGCAGCCCCTGGGGGGATGTTATTGGGGCAGGGGGGCATTGCGTGGCGCTCAGTCCCAGCATGGCATCACAGCCAGCAGAAAATCGAGCTGCCGGTGACGGACAACGTGCAGACCATCCCACCACCCTACGTGGTGCGCACCATCCTGGTGCTCGGCCGCCCCGGCTGCCAGCCCCAGTTCTCTGTGTCAGAGCAGATGAAGGTAAGGACCCAGCCCCCCCTCTCATCCCCCTGGGCTGAACACCAATTTCTGCACGCTGGTGCATGCAGAGCCGTGCTCGCTTCTCCCCCTGCAGAAGATGCTGCAGTGCCCCTATTTCTTCTTCGATGTCGTCTACATCCACAATGGGGCTGAGGAGAAGGAGGATGAGACCAGCTGGAAGGTATACGTGGAAGGGGTGGGGGGAGACAGCGCTGTGCCACCCTCCTGCTGCCCACATCCTTTGCCCCTCAGGAGCTGTATGCCTTCTTTGGCAGCCTGGACACCAAGGGCACCAACTACAGGTACGAGGTGACGCTGACGGGGCCGGCGGTGGAGCTGCACAACTGCATGGCCAAGCTGCTGGCGCATCCTCTGCAGAGACCCTTCCAGAGCCATGCAGCATACAGCCTGCTGGAGGGGGACGAGCCCCCCGAAGTGGAGGCCACCGTCTGATCTGGGGAGGGGCCACCCTATGGCCACCACACCCTTGGGTTTGGGTGCACGGCCGTGGAAACAGAGGGGGAAAAAAAGGGTGTTTTCCTGCCTGGCTGCGGTGGTGGTGTGGTTTCTGTACTGGAGATGTGAGGGAGGTGAGGACGCCCAGGGGGACAAAGGGTGTTTGTGGGGGATGCTGTGGGGGGGAACAGGGCAGCAGTGGGGCTGCTGCTGGACGTGGTGATGGGCTGGGAGGGGGGGGGGGTCACTGGGTGACGATGCAAAGCAGTGGGAAGCATCGGACAGTCGTGCACGGCACTGCACGGCACTGTTGCAGGGCACGGTGCGCAATGCCGGAGCGCAACACTGGGCGGTGCTGGTGCGGAGCGCTGGGAGGCAGCGGGCAGCGCTGGGTCAGGCAACGGGCGCTGCAGCGCAGCGTTTGTGGCCACGCCTCCTCCTTTCTCCCCCCACATCCGGCGGAAGGGGCGTGGCGGCTTCTGACCGCTTCCTATTGGTCGCCTCGCCAGCCAATCAGCGGCGACGCGCGGGGGACTCGAAACCGGGAAGCGCGTGCGTGGGGCGGCATGAATGGCGCGTGGCGGCGCGGGGCGGCGGGGCGGCTGTGCGCGGCGCTGCGGGGCGGGCGCGAGGAGTAAGAGGGCATCGGGATGGGGAGGGGGGGTCAGGGGTCGAACATCGAACATTGCACGGGGAAGGGTCGGGCATCGCAGCAGCCCAGGCGTTGCAGCAGCCCAGGCGTTGCAGCAGCCCAGGCGTTGCAGCAGCCCAGGCGTTGCAGCAGCCCAGGCGTTGCAGCAGCCCAGGCGTTGCAGCAGCGGCGGTGCAGGCGTTGCGGCCCAGGCTGTTGCTTTGCCGTATGGCCGAGGCTCGGGTGATGCTGCGGTAGGGGGGGTGACCCCCGTGTTGTCCCCCCGCAGGGCGGTGGAGGTCCTCCTGCGGCACGGGGCCGACCCCAACCTGCTGCTTTCAGGGGGGTTCGCCCCCATCCATCTGAGCGCTGCGGGGGGCGCCGGGGGAGGCGTGCGCTGCTTGCGGCTGCTGCTGCGCTACGGAGGGGACCCCAATGCCAGGTAACGGCCTTGGGGAGCTCGGCTCCGTTCTGCCGAGTGGGGAGCGGAGCAGCCGAGGGGACAGCGGTGACGCCGGTGTGGCGGTAGGGCTGCCGAGGGGCTCACGCCGCTGCACGTCGCTGCCTCCTGGGGGAGCTGCGAGTGCCTGGAGCTGCTGCTGCGGAATGGGGGGGACCCGGAGCTGCGGGACCAGGTTAGCGCTGGGGGCGGCGCCTCGGAGCCCTTCGTCCTTGGTGGGAGTGATACCCAGCGGCGGTGTCCCTTCCCTGCAGGACGGGAAGCGAGCCATCGACCTGGCGCTGGAGCAGGACCATGGGCTGTGCGTGCAGCTCCTGCGGGACTGGAGCCTCCCAGCCCCCCAGGGACCCCGGCGCTCACTGTCCTTCTTGACCGAGGATTGCACCGCTGTGGAGCTGCTGAACAGCACTCCTGTGACCCAGCTGGAGGAACCCGGGCTGGGGGACAGCTGTGGGTTTGGGGAGCCCCCGTGCTGTGCTCAACCTTCCTTGGGTTCCTCCCTCACCCCATGGCTCCCAGGGTGTCCAGCTCTGCCCCTGCAGCCCCTGGCATCCAGCACACTGCTCTGGGCTGGGGGTGAGGATGAGGTGGTACCCCTAAAGGGAACAGGGGTGTGCAGCTCCCTGCAGCCCAGTGCTGGGGCGAGGAGCCCCCCCCAACCCCTGCATTGCAGCAGGGACCGTGGGGTGTTGGAAGCAGGAACCAGAGGCCGTGATCTGCCTGGGGACAGCAGTGAGGACAGCGAGCATTTCATCACTGCAGTGGAGATGTTGGAGCCCAGCGGAGCTGGGGTGTGCCCAGGAGAAGCCCCCTCCTCAGCAGGATCCTGGGAGCTGCCTGCTCAGAACCCCTCAGCTGCAGAGGAGCTGCCTGTGCTGTTCCAGGGCTGCAGCCTCGAGGACTCCCCCCCCCGCACCCTGGAGCTCCCTTGCAGCCCTGCTGGCACTGCTGTAGGGGATGTCACTTCGCAGGGGCTGCAGCCCCCCCAGTTCTGCCACGTCACCCCCCGCACCAAGAGCCGCCTTCAGGCCTCGGCAGCGAGGCTCAATGCTTCCTCCTCCTCCTCCTCCCTCTTCGATGCCAGCCTGGAGAAGCCCCGCAGGCCCCCCCGGATCAGAGCACCCAGAGGTGTCCCCAGGGACCCTGCCATCACCCCAGGGCACTGTGCTGCCCTCGTTGGTGATGATGTGTCTGGTGGAGATGGGGAAAGCCCAGGGTCCTCAGATGACACCCAGATCCTCCCCAGGACCCCCAACCAGTCCAGCTCCCCCCTGGGGACCAGCAGCTCCAGCCCTACAGTGCTGCTAGCTCCTGGGGATCACGCCTGTGCCCAGAACCCTCTGTCGGATGCTGAGGGATCCCTCAGCCCTACTGTGCTGCTGGGTCCTGGGGATCCCAGCCACCCCCAGGACTCCCCATCAGATGCTCATTGTTCTCCCGGCCCCACAGTGCTGCCGGCTCCTGGGGACAGTGACAACCTCCAGGATTCCCCATCACACGTTCAGAACTCCACTCCTGCCACTGACCCCAGGGTCCCGGAGCCAAAGATCCCACCGATGCCACGCTCACCCACAGACCGCAGTCCCCACCGCCCCGTGGAACCCGATGGATGCCCGCCCGCTGGGTGGCGCAGTCCCAGTGCTGAGACCACCAGCCCTGGGGACGGGGACCAAGTGCAATCCCTGCGGGTGCTCTCAGATGAAGCACTCCTCCGGCGGCTGCGGGAGCTGGGCTACGACCCAGGACCCATCACAGTGCTCACCCGGCGCGTGTACCTGCGGCGCTTGGAGGAGCTGAGCCGCAGCCCAGCAGGTGAGTCCCGGGAATCGCCATCCAGTGCTGAGGGGGCTCAGGATGACCACCCCAATCCCCTCCCACCCCCCCAGGGCACAGCCCTGAGCTGACAGATGCGCTACGCACCGGGCACATCCCCAACTGCACCGAGGATGAGCTGGTGTTGGCACAGCAATTCGACCGCCCCGACCGGAGCCGGCATTGGCGCGAGGGGCTGCTGAAAGCCAGCTTCAACTACCTCCTGCTCGACCCCAGGTAGGGCTGTGCTGCTTCTCGGGCAGCCCCTGAGGCTGGGAACCCAACATCTGGAGGTTGTTTGTGCCCCCGGGGTGGGATCTGCACCCCCAGGACCACGCAGGACCTCCCATTGCGCTGCCACCGCCTGAGCCCCATGGAGTGCTTCAGGACTTTTGTTGATGCCATCTTCTATGTGGGCAAAGGAACGCGTGCCCGGCCCTACAGCCACCTCGCCGAGGCTGTGACCCAGCACCGCATGGGGACAAGAAAGGTGGGATGGGTTGGCTGTGGGGTGGATCGCATGGGGAAGGAGGAGGCTTTATGGGCACGGGGCTGTTCTGCAGGGCTGTCCCAAGGTGCGGCGCATCCTGGAGATCTGGGCAAGTGGGATGGGTGTCATCTCTCTGCACTGCTTCCAGAGCAGCGTGCCGGCTGAGGCGTATACGAGGGAGGGCTGCTTGCTGGAGGCCCTGGGTGAGCAGGGGATGGGGTTTGGGAGGGCTGGTCCCCCCTCATGTATGGCAGCAGGGGGATGCAGCCTGTCCTGGGGCACACGGAGAGCTGGGGGTTCCTGGACAGCAACACAAGGTTTGGGTACAATGCCCCAAACTGATCTCCTGCGGGGAAAAGATGGGTTGGAGCAGATGTTAATGGGACCCTGTGGGTGCTAATGGGGACTTTGTCACTATAGGGATGTAGGTGCTAAGGAGGAAATCACGGCGCTAAAGGGGATCCCAACCTCATGGGGCTGCGGGTGCTAATGGGGACCTTACAGCAATGTGGGTGCAAACGGGGACCCCGTGGGTGCTCATGGTAAACACGGTGCGGGAGCTGTGGGTGCTGACCTTGACCCCACAGGGCTGCGTGCCGTCACCAACCAGCGGAAGGGGAACTGCTATGGGGTGGCAGCCAGCTGGTCCCCAGCACGGCGCCGGCGCCTGGGCGTCCACATGCTGCACAGGGCAATGCGCATCTTCCTGGCCGAGGGCGAGCGGCAGCTGCGGCCAGCTGACATCCAGGCTGGGCGCTGAGCCCCCCTCCAAGGGCTGGAGGCACCCCCTGCTCTTCCCAAGGAGGCGGAGGGCTGCGTGCCGGGGCTGTTTTTTTTTTTACGTCGTGAACGATGGTGAGAATGTTTCTATTTATTTTCTCTCTACCCCTAAGTGGTGATGAGTAAATGGCTGCAAACAGCTCAGAGCCGCGCCTGCTGTCCGGCTTTGCGTCCCCGTGGTGGAGTCGGACGTGGCTGTAAATACAACACGGCTTTGCTGCGCGGGATGGCGCGGGCACGGTGCGGGTTTTGCCTTTGTGCAAGCGATGGAGAGAGCGGAGCAGCCTGACGGGTGGGAGCTGCAACCCGGTGCCGATGGCAGCTCCTGGGTTGGGGGTACAGGAGAGCAGAGCCGTGATTTGGGGTTGGTGCGTGGAAATGCATCCGAACCCACGTGTCTGCGGTTAAAATTCTCAAAGGGGCTGCAGGGTGGGCATGGGTTGGTGCCGGGAGAGGGGGTGGGGTGTGGGTTACGCATGGCACCTGTCACACATGGTCCCTGCTGTGCTGGCACCAGCTCCTCTTCATTGCACAATTTTGGGGGCCCAGAGGGACGAGAAGGGTTTTGCGCCCACCCAGGGGACGAGGTTCCATTGGGCAAGCAGGCCTGGCTGTGTCTTTGGTTTAGATGGGGGAAATAAGGGGAGAAAACAAAGAGGGGAGCGGCTCTGCTCTTTGTGGTGAGGGGAGGCTGCAGCCATCCCCATGTGAGGGGCAGGGGAGCAGCCGTGCCCACCCAGGAGCCCCGGCGCAGTGGGATGGGAGCTGAGCAGAATCCGGATCTGCAGGACCTGAAGCAGTGGTGCGTTTGGGGACACGACTGCACAAACGGTGGCACTGGGGAAGAGCTCAGCTCCGGCCTCATCGGCCCCCACCACAGCTTAGAAAGGTAAATCCCACTTGGGCTTCCCCTAAAACAATCCCAACTCAGCTCCATGCCACCAGGTGCCAGGGTCACCCCCTGCAGGACCCCCTCTGCTCTGGGAGCGGTGTCCCCACAGCGTCCTTGCTCTGCCCCCGAGGGGTCACTGCGTGAGGAATAGAATACTACAACAAAACAGGATGAAGGCGCTCCAGCGGCTGCCATAGGACCGGGTCTGCCGTGTTCCCAACGCCGGCCCCGCACGCCCGTGCCCGGGGGGAGCCTCCGTGCTCCTCCGCCCGCCCGCAGCCTGGGAACAAAACCAGCTCCATGCCCGGCAGGGCCAGCTGCGCCCTGGTGCGCCCACAAACCCCTCGGTGCTCCCCAACATCTCTCCCATCGGAGCAGCCCGGTCACCGCGTCCCCGCCACCTTATTTCTTCTCTCCTTGCCCGTCCTCAGCTGGCGTCTCGGGCTCCCACAGGACGAATTCGTGGAGCAGGGTGTTCACAGTCTCGGGGCACTCCATCATCACCATGTGGCTGCCCTCGTCGATCACCTTCAGGAAAGCGATCAGCAGGATCTGGAAGGGGGAAATGTGTCATTGCTGGGCCGCCAGCACCGGGACGAGCCGTCAGCCCTGCTGTGCCCCATACCTCTGCCATGCGCTGGTCCTCCTCCACCGGCACAAACTTGTCGTGCATGCCGTGCACCAGCAGCACGGGCACAGCCAGCTCGGCGTGGTACACCTCGTCACCCTCTGGCCAGTACTGCCCGCTCATCATAGCACGCAGCACGAAGGAGGAGACGTTGAAGGCGTTGCCTTCCTTCAGCAGCTGCTTCTCTTTGGCACCCTGGCGGGCAAAGCCAGCCCTGCGGGATGTGGGAAGGGATTAGCATAGCACGGTGGAGGCACTGGTGGTGTGCCTTGCCCATGCTGGGGATCCCCACGTTGGGAGCACGCTCAGGGCTGAGCTTGCTGGGGACAGAGGTGGAACTCACTTGAGGAAGCTCCAGGCCAGGCATGGGGACAGGCAGTGCAGCACGCAGGTGGGCATGTTGAAGATGGAGCACAGGCTGGGCTCCAGCGCCGTCGGGCCTCCTCCGTTGATCATGATTACTTTATGCACCAGGTCGGGGTACTCGTGGGCTAGGAAGGTGCAGAAGGAGACCCTGCAGGGACAGACAGCGACGTGGGATGAGTGCAGCTGTGACATGAGTGTCACACACTGCATGAAGCCACTGGGATCTCACCAGCACCCACAGAGCGGCGCAGCCACGCTGCAGGCTGCATCCTGCTTGTCACCAATCTAATCCAGCTCCTCCTGCACTGCTTAGTCCCCATCTAATTGACTTTCTCAGGCTTACTCTATTTATAGGCTGAACACCGCCAGCTTCCTCACTGGCCCATGCTCAGGGTGCTGGGATTAGCTGGGCCCAGAGCTGGGCACCGAGGGGATGGAGGGGATCAGAGCTGGGGATAAGGAAACCCCACACCCTCCTCTGCACCTCGGCCGTGCAGGGCAGGATCTATCCAGCCACAGAGAGGATGGCGATGGGATGAGTGCACCCCCGTGCCCCTTACCCATACGAGTGCCCTATCAGGATGTTCCTCTTCTTGGCGTAGCGCTTGAAGACGGCCCTCATGTCCTCAGCCAGCGCATAGAAGGTGTAGGCAGCAGCGATCTGTGGGGCTGAGCTGCAGCCGTGGCCGGCCAGGTCAGGAGCCACCACCTCATAGCCCAGCTTGGTGAAGAAGTCCAGCTGTTCCTTCCAGATGTCCAGCGAGCCGCCCACGCCGTGGATGAAGAACAGGACCACGTCACCGTGCGTCCCTTTGCAGCTCGTGATCTGCTTCTTGCAGTCGATGTTGATGACTTTCTTGGGCTTACGCTTCCGACGCTTAGCAGCCGCAGCATCTCGCGCACCAGATCCCGGCGTGCCAGCAGAGCCCTGCACAGGGGTTTGGCCAGCCAGCTCAGACAGCTCCAGCTCCACGGTGCTGCTGGGCTCGGCCGTGCCGTTGGAGCAGTGCAGGATTTCGGAGCGCACGGCGTCCCCCAGGTTCTCGATCACCAGCTGCCCGTTGCGGTACAGCGTGATCTTGCGCTTGCAGTGCACCGTGCCTCTCTCTGCAGCCCCGGGCTCCTCGGGGGGCTCAGCAGGCGGGCGGCTCGGAGCGCTGTGCCGTACCCTCAGGATCCTGCCTGGTTTCACCTCCAAGAAGCTGTAGCCATTGCTGGACTCAACGCTGTCCAGCGGCCCCACGGCGTTGGTCGTTTTGCCCATCAGGCAGCAGAGGAACCCCTCGGTGATGCTGTTCAGCATTATGCTCCCTGTGTGACGAAGCAGAAGGAGGTTAGGGCAGCATAAACCAGGGCAGCGCTGCTGCTGGAGCTGCTTTGGGGTGTCCCCCAGTGCCCCCCGTGTGCACAGCACTCCCCACAACCCTCCACCTCCCTTCGCAGCTGGTCGGAGGTGGAACAGAGGGAATAACACCCAAGGAAAAGCTCGTTGAAAATGATGTTTCTGGCACCAAATGTGGGGCCGAGGGGAGACTCAGCTATGAAAATGCATTATTTATACTGATTAAATGCGTGCGTATAGCTCCCGTCCAAACCACCACCACAACCAGGGTTGCACAACCTGCAAATCGCAGGGACTGAGGTTGGATGTTTGAATTTAGAGGCATTTCACACAGCGATGCTGAGCACCTGGAGGAGAGGCAGTTATCCAGCTGGGAGGGTGGGCAGCCCCCTCCCCATGGTGGGATGGGGGGAGGCCGTGGGGCTGGGGTACCACAGCAAAGTCCCTTTGGCCCCAGGGTCAGCCCAGCTCGTGCTGTGTGCTCTTCCAGAGGTGCTCGGGATGTTTCTGAGCTCAGGGGGCACCCGGAGCACTGAGGGGCTGGGGATGTTCCTGCCCTCCCCCCCCCGTTCCACCAGGCCGATGCGCATTTATTATGGATGCAGCTCAGTGCATTGAATTATTGATGCTGAGAATCTGCTCAGCAAAGCGATTCACAGTGGGGACCGGGGGGATACAGCAGACCCCCCAGCAATGGCTGCAGTTACAGAGCAGACACCCCCCCCCCCCCGTGGATGGAAGGGAAGGAAGAACGCATTCCCAAGGGGAATTAAACACCACCATCCCCACTGCAGCCTGCTTAACTCCTCCAGCAGCCACACAGCACTGCAGCAGCAATGCTGGCAACGCACGAGAGGGAATCAGCAAAACAAAACCCGGTCTGGAGGCTGCCTGGGCTCAGGGCTCTGCCTGCAGCTTTGGTAATTGAATGCGTTTGGAGCTCGGCTGCATCCTGCTCAGGGCTCCCTGCAGCCCCAGCGTGCACAGCCTGGTTCCCAGCAGCCTCCCTCCTCTCTGCATTAAGAGCAAAAGATCTCGGAGCCCTGGGAGGAGAAGCTGAGTGCAGTCCTTGCAGGAATGGGTCGTGGAGCTGCCCGGAGCTCCTGGCTGGAAGATCCCTGGTGCCTCTGTGCTGGGATGGAGAACCGCTCTGCTCTCACAGTGTGTTGAGCATCAGCTGGGTGCCAGGATCAAGCTGTGCCCATTGCTCCCATTGCACTTCTGGAGCAGTAATGCTGGAGGAGCACAGTCCAAAGCACCAAGAAACAAGGGCAGGTGGAGAACTGAGGAGAGTGGATTTGGTGGCAGAGGCAGAAGTGCAGCTGTGGGATCCAGCTGCTGTCCTGCAGTGTCTGTGGCTGCGGATCCCATTGCGCTCAGCCTGCAGCACCCAGCATGCCCTCCACCTCTGATTTCCACGGAGCCAGGATTTGCCCTGCACCTCCATTTCACAGGGCACTAATGATCTCCGCGTGGATTATAAACAGGACTTCTGGCCAACCTGACTTGACATTGATTAACTTCGCAGGATTAACTCAATTAGTCCATCCTGTTCGTTTCCAGAATTGATTTGCTGGAAGGCTGTTGCGCTCAGGAGCTCTGCAGGCAGATCCAGGAGCCCAGCTCAACCCTTGGGTCTGCTTTGGTGTAGGAGGAGGGGAGCAGCAGGGCAAGCTCTGCCTCTAGCAGCAATGCATGGCTTGGGGCTCACAGCCCGAGACCTGGCAGCCCATGCTTTGGCTCTGGAGCTGGGAAAGCCCTGACTCAATCACAGCAGAGAGTGCATCCCAGTGGGTAACGGAGGGGCAGGAGGTGGAGGGCTCTGCAGCGGGGGGGGGGGCCCGTCTCCCACCTCCCACCACTCCGTCTGCCGCAACCAGAAACATCAAGGGATGTTCCCTCCGCCAGATGAAAGGGCTGCAAATGAAACCAGATGGATGTGAAGAACTTAGTGAAGATGCTGGTAACCATGGCGATGAGCTGCTCTTCCTCTCCCCCCCCCCCCTCTCCTCCCCCTCCCTCCTTCATCCCGGCTACCTTCCAGTGCCGCCCCCAGCAGGGAGTGAGATTTCGGCACCAGTTACATAAGGCCAGGCACAACACTGAGTCAGGCAAGGCGCCAGGCCAGGAGTGTAGCAGAGCATCCCCAGGGGCTGGGGAGGGGCAGAGCATCACCATGAGCTGCTACCCATGCGTGTGTCCCCCCAAAGTCACAGCTTCCCCTGCAAAATCTCTCCTATCTCAGCAGCAGAGGAGCGAAGGATGCTATAGCGGTGATGGAGGGAGGCTGATGTGCTGCCCAGCTCCAGGGCTCCATGCCCCAAATGTGGGCATTGCTGCAGGGTCCTCCAGCTCCAACCTCTGCTCCTCCTCCTTGCTGCCACCCCCGACAGCCCAGCTGGGAAAAACAACTTACTGACCTACTTTGGGCTGCGGTGCCTCTGATTTTACACAACTTGATGGCACCATGTCACAGCTGGAGAGAAATTGGACGCGATCCGACGTGCAGAGGGCAGAAAGCCCAACATGGTAGCGTGACAGGCAGCCATGTGGGACTGGCGTGGAGCCTGTGGGGCAGGAGGAGGGCAAGGATGCTGCGTTTTTCCATCATGGCACTGAGGCTGTCCTTGCCAGAAGCCCTGGTAAACATTTGGCCCCAATTGCTGAGCCAAGAGCATCGCTACTGCAGGAGATGATGGCTGGGAATGGCTTCTGCTCCCCCTGTGCCACAATGATCCTGCAGCCCCACTGCTCAGCACCTCCAACCCCTCCCGGCACGCAGCCCCCACAGGGAGCAGCAGGGATTCATATCTGCTAATTCCTTGCAAATCCTCGGAGGAGAGGTGCCAGAGACATGAAGAGGAGCGTGAGATGCGCTGCAGCCAGAATCCGACCTGCCATAATAATTTGTTCAGCTCTAATCCCTTCCCTCCGGGGCTCGCGAGTATTAATGATGACACACGACACTCTTGAGGAATGGGCCAATATCGTTATGCTCTTTCCATCCTCTCCCATTCATTCACTCTGCAAAGTGGAGAAATTACGGCATCGAAAAGACAACACCTGTTTAAGCACCAGCCTCAGATAACACAAGAAAGCGTTGATGCCACTTTAGCCCTGCAAAGTAAACTTCCCTCTGGGGGAACCCAGAACAGCACTCGGGTGGGTGGAAAGGACCTGGGTTTATTGTTACACCCGGCTTGCTTGGCCTGATACAGCAGCAGCAGCTTTATCAGAGCATGCAGGAATAAGGGGTGAGGAACCAACGATGCAGCCCTGAGATCCTCAGCACGCACAGCCTGAAGGCCCCTGGGTGCAGGGCTGCGCTGAGAGCCCTGCAGGATGCAGACAAATGGCAGCGAGTGGAGAAGCAGCGCTGCGGGGAAAGCACCCAAAGCACACACAGCAGCCTGGAGCCAGGGCTGGCTGCCTGCCACACGTCTCTCTTTAGGAAGGAAGAAGACCTTGAGAAACAAAAGATTATGCAATGCACAGAGGAGTAACCTGTGTCTGACCTCTGTGGCTGACATACTACCTCAACCCCTACCCTCCTGGATTTCCATGGGGATCCTGCCAGCTCCCACTGCATCGCTGCAAAGCTGCCTCCGCTCCTTCAGCTGCAAATGTCCTACAGCCTCCAGGAGCAGCCTGGAGCATTGCAAGGAGCAGGAAGGAGAAAACCCTGCCCCCTCTGCCGGGCAGCAATGCATGCAGGTGCCCCCCTCACTCTCCAACCGAAAAGCCAAGCAGATCTGCCACACGCATAGCAACAACAGCAGGTCTTCCTCCAGAGCCAGCAATCACCGGCTGTAATTGCATCACAACGAGAAGCCGTCCCTAAGTTTTATCACCGGGCAGCTTTAACCCCGCGCTCAAAGCACGCTCATAGCGCAGTGCTGTGACAGCACAAGCAGCCGTGCTGCTCAGCAGCTGCTGCCTCCCCTCGTCTCCCTGCAGCCCCATTCAAAGCCCTTCGGCTCCCAGCCTCGAAGCGGATCCTTTGGCCATTTTGCTCCCCGTGCAGAGCACCTTCCTCCCGTCTGCTGCAGCACATGCCCTGCATCCCAGCTCCGAGCATCACAAAGAGGGACAGAACGGCATGCTCACCTCATTTATTGACAGGGATTGTCGGGAGTCGAGGTTGCAAATGAAAGGCTTGCTCTTGCAGGAGGCAAAGGGGGAGAAGAGGAGATGCGAGGCGGCAGGATGCAGGAGCTGGCGGGCTGCTCAGCTGGTCGGCTCCTCCGATCACATTTTTTTGCCTGTGTGGTGGGAAGGATGGAGCAGTGCCTTCAGCTCAGCTCATCGGCTTTACACTGCGATTTCTCCTTCCATCTTCTCCCCATGAGCCCCGGCGGAGCGAGGAGCTTCATACCCGAGCTCTGGGGCTTGGGGGTGCTATTTGTCCTTGTAGTCTACAGCCATAGAAAGCCCCTTAAATCCCTCCTAAGGAGGAGGGCTTTCTGCTTGACAGACAAGAGGACTTGCCAGTCGATGCTGAACCGAGCACACCGAGCTGCCCGCCCATGGAGGCCTGCCAGGAGCAGGGGGGCTGTGCAGGGGCTCTGGGCTTTGCCCCTTGCAGCGGGATGAGTTCTGGCTGGCGTTGGCTGCAGTGTTCCAACCGAGGTGGGGTTTTCCTCCATCAGCACAGTGCCTGTGCCGTGCTGCGACCAGGACTTGCTGTTAATCCCTGCCCTGGTCGGGCAGGAGAAACCTTTTGCTGTTCTCTCACTGCTGTGGTCATTGTGGTTTCCCACAAGCGCAGCCACGCCGCGAGCTCACGGCAGGCCGGGGCTGTGACACAACGACAAACAGAAAACGACAAATGCTGATCGTGCAGTCATTCATTTATTGGTTTATTTTCACATCCCTGGTTTGGGGGGAGCTGCGTTTACCCCCCCTGTAGGCGCGGGGCAGGCAGTGAGGGCGGTGAGGTCTGTCTGTCCTGGTGGTCCGTGAGCCATCATCAGCCCCCTCCTCCTCTCTGCCATTCATTCCCCTGCTCTGAAAAGGGCTGAAAATGGCATTCGGGAGCAGAACGGGCTGAGGAATCCTGCCTGCGAGTGCACAATGGGCGCGGTGCTGCTCTGTGCTGGAAGCAACCTCAGCAGCACGGTTTGGACAAGGGATAATGCGGCGTTCGGAGGAAGCACCGAACCGGGAGAAGCGCTCGCAGCCCAGGCGAGTCAGGCCGAGCCCCGAGGTCGTCGCCATAGTAACAACGCTGTGTGCGCTGCCCTGTTTCGGGACTACAAATCCCATCACCCCCCGCGGCCGTCACGTTGTACGTAATGCCGTTCTCACCCAGCGCGCACGCGCCCTTTTCGCCGCCTGTGATTGGCCGGGCGGAGGGAGCCAATAGGGGGCGGCGTTGTTGGGAGGACGGTGCTGTCAGGCGGGGGAGAGGCGATGGCGGCCGCGCTGGGCCGCCTGTGGGAACGGGCCGCTGGCGGCAGGTAATAGACGGGGACGGAGCGACGGGACCGAGAGGGACGCTGGGGCGGGTAGGGGTCCATTCTCACCGCGGCCGGAAATCCCTTGGTTTACCTCTCTGGAGCCTTCTCCAGACTGAACAAGCCCAGCTCCCTTAGCCTGTGTTCACAGAGGGGCTGTTCGCACCCTTAGCACTTTCGTGGCCCTCCTCTGGGCCCGCCCAAAAAACTCCACAAACTTCCTGTGCTGTGGGCCCCGGGTCTGGATACAGCACTGTAGATAGGTCTTCACAAGGGCAGAACAGGGGGGGCGGTCCCCTTCCTGCCCTGCTGTTACCCCCCTGATGATGCAGTCCAGGGTGCAGTTGGTTTTCTGGTTTGCAGGTGCGTACTGCTGGCTTACATCCAGCGTTTTTGTCCACCAGGACCCTCAAGTCCTTCTCCACAGGGCTTCACACACTGGGTTCTCCTGCTGTGTATACATATCTGGGATTGCCCTGACCCAAGTGCAACTTTGGGTCTTGCACTTGGCTTTGTTAAACCTTATTTGGTTCGTATTAACCCGCTTTTCAAATCTTTATTTATGTGTATTCATTTATTTATTTTACTTTTTCAAAGGCTTTCACTGCTCCAGCAAGTTGCAGTCCATCCCTTCCAGCTCCGGTCAGCATCAGTCCTCACATATTGTCGGGAGCTGCCTTTCAGCCACCTCTCCTTGAAGCCCACAGGCACCATCCCCTCCTTCACCAGCCCAGTGCCCTCCTGGAGCCATCAGCAGATCCGCACAAAGGCACGTGGGAACGAATATCAGCCCAACAACCGCAAGCGCAAACGGACCCACGGCTGGATCAAACGCATCAGCACACCGGCTGGGATCGAGGTGATCCTCCGGCGCATGCTGAAGGGCAGGAAGTCTTTGACCCACTGAAGGTTTGGTGTGGGGTGAGCTGGAACAGAGCCCTGGAGCTGCCATGGGTTTGGAGCACCCCATCTTGGGTCCTCGTACTGAGAGAACGGCTGTGATGGGCAGCAGCGACCAACTGCTCCTACCGTGTTGGAAGCGTGTGGGGAATTGTGCTGGGAGCGGCCTCCAAGGGCTTTGTTTGATGGCTGCTTTCTGCTTTTCTAATTGTGGGATTGTTGCCACTTCTGTGTACAATTGTAAGATCACCTTGTGAAAACACAAGCGTTAATTAAAGCCTAGCAACTTGCGCTGAACTCTCTTCAATAATTGGCGGTGCAGAGATAATAGGGAGAGGAAAGGCAGCTTGTTCACAGGTTTGCACACACTAGGGTGCCTCTGAAGGAAGGCACTGGTGTGAAACAAGGGCTGATGGCAGAGAGAACTTTAGTTTACATTGGTCAAATCCACTGTGTGGATCTAACCAAGAGCTCCGCTCTGCTCTCCGTGGGAGGCACTCAGAAGCGTGGAGGCCTTGGCAGCAGCTCTGGACTAGAAGGGAGAGGGGAGCCCCACGCGTGTGCTCAGAGCTGCGCACCAGCCAAGGGAGGCTGCCAACGTTTGTTAGCAAATTGCCCGTGAGCGGACTGAGAGCCCTGAGCAGGCCTAGAGGCGGGGCTTGGGATTTCTCTGGTGACACTGCATGTGTGTTCCCAGCGCTGCTAATGAATTGCTAACAGGTAATTAACAGCGCTTTCATCAACGAGAGCAAAGGAGAAACGCGACGCGCACGGACTACCGCTCCCAGCATGCCTCGCGGCCGGCGCCACATCCGGGTTCCTCCCACCCACCTCCGCCTTCCGAGCGGCATTTCCTGCCTCAATCGGATCCCAGAGTCCTCAGCGGCGCGCTGACTGACGGCCGCGACGCCCAATAGACGCTGGGCGTGGCGTTGCGCGGGCCAATAGGAGCGCGCGGGGCGGGCGAGCGACGGCAGGCAGAGGCTGTGCGGAGGGGGAGGGGCGGCTCCTCCCGGCTGGCGGCGGCGAAGATGGTAGGTGTGCGACCCCCGCCCGAAATGGCGGCGCCCCCGGCTGAGGAGGAGCGCGGCCTCAAGGCCTCTCCGGCTCCGCAGGGCCCTCACCGTCCGGTCTCCCCCCCCGCAACCTCGAGGGAGGACGGCGAGGCCCATCCTGAGGAGGAGAGAGCCGCACCCTCAGGGCTGGGCCGTGAGGGAGAGCGGGCCCTGCGGCGGGGGGAGCTGAGCCCGGGGCTGTGGGGCTGCGGGAGCCCAAAATGGCGGTGCGGGCGGATCGGCTCGGGGGGGGGGGCGGCCTGGGGGGTTCCAGGGGGTTTGGGGGCTCCAGAGGGGGCGGAGCGCCCGCGGTGAGGGCTGGGGCTGCCTGGAGGGGGTTGTGAAAGAGTTGGGGCGGTGCCGGGGGCTGGAGGGGGGTTTGGGGGTATCTCGGGTGCGGGGCGTTTCACTGCGTCCGTGGAGGGGATGGGGGGTGTGGGGGTTATTGGGGAACCCCTGAGCGAGCGCTTGGGCTGCTCTCTGCTCCGCTCCCTGTGCGTTTTTGGAGGAAGCAAAGAGGCACTCGGCGGTGTTTGCGGTGAGCTCCGAGGCTGAGCACACGAGCAGCTCCCTGGGCGGTGCTGACACCTCTCCCCTGGTCTGTGTGTGCACACTGTGCTGGGACAGAGCTCTGCTCTCCGTGTCCATGCTCTGGACATCGTATCCCAGAGCGTGGTTACTGCAGTTCCTGTCAGAAAGCTGAGAATCGGGCACATATGTGGTTTATTATTACCTTCTTGCCTTTAGATGAGGACTGTCATCTTCCTAGGGAGCTTAGCAACCCTATTGTCGCCAAAACAGTCTCTACCTCACCTCCCAGAAACAGTGCTGTCTTCCAAGGTTGCTTAACCACATTTGTTGTGGTGTTCTAGGGGCTTTCCTTCTTCCCAAAGGAAATGAGGTGCCTGCTTGGTTCTGGTGCTTGTTTTTCACTTCCACATAGGGAGCTGCTTCACTGACTTGGCCTGGGCATGCTTTCTTTGGTTGAAGAGTGATAGAAGGCATGCAGGAGGAACATTTCCTTGTGTGACATTGCCTTGTGATTATTCCTTGGTGGGTCTGGTGTGATAGGTGTGTAGGCACGACCTACTGAGCCTACGTTATCTTGTGCCTTTGGAGCAGATAAGACTCACTGCAGTCCAAATATTGTCTCATTCTAAATATCCAGGAATGTGGCTCCTGGCAGTTCTCCTGAGGGGACTTTCCTGGTGATCTTTGAGATTGCATCAGTGTGTAACTGTAGAAATGTACAGGTGTGCAGCAGCATTACCAGCAGAGTAGCCCTGTTACTAACAACCAGACGTCTCAGTTGTGTTGGTGATGAGTGCTGGGGGTGCTGGCTGGCACCTAGGCTGGAGTAATGTCTTTTTGTTGTTCAGTTGTCCTGGTGTTTCTGTTGTTTTCTGATCTAGCAAGCCTGTGGGGCAGGGGAGCGTTGCTGGGGGCTGGAGTTGTACCCCCAAGTGCTGTGAAAAGGGAGAGTGGTGGCTGAGAGCCCGTGCTCAGGGCTGTATCTGTTGGAGCTGAGGTCTCCAAGTGCAGTGTGTGCATGGCAGCCTTCCTGCTTGCAGGGAACTGAACTGATGTGTATTTTGCTTCAATTGCTTAGGGAGGGAAAAAAAACCCACCAAAGCAGCACGTTCTCCATTTAAAATACATTTTGACTGATCGTTTTACTAGCATTTAGCATTTTTGCAACTCATAGTGGTGGGCTGTCCTGGAGCACTGGCAATGCAAAGCAGTGAAGGCAAAGGGAAACAGCATCCATCACTGCTGGGGGGAGCCAGGCAAGCAGGAGCAATTTGCGTGTGGCTGTTTGAATCCAAGTCCCTTATTTTAGCTAAAAGATGAGGTACAGGAAGTGTTGAATGTGGAAACTAAAACGTTGGTAGAGTTCTTTTCAAGAAGAAAAGTATGAATAATCTCTTCTGGTTTGGCTAATTATAGCTCTTTGTTTTGAGTTAGGGATGTGTTGTTAATAAAAATAATAGCTTCTATTTAAATGAAAACAATGTCTTCCGACCCTGCAGCTCCATGGCAGTGGTGTCCGTTCATTTGCCTCATCTAACACTGATGTTACACGACTTCTCATCTCCTGCTTTACTGCCCTTTATAAGCAGGGGGATGTCTGTGCAGGATTAGCATCCCTCAGTGTGTGGTGTGATTTGGAGTCTCAGTGCTGTGGCAGCACAGGCAGCTGAGCATTGACTTAAGGGGCCCATCCTGGGGCCTCTCCTTCTCGTTGCACCGCTGCCTCCTGCATTTATTGCCCATCTTCTGCCTCCTTTAATACTTACTGAGCACCTTCTTTTGTAGTTTTCATGCAGAAGGGCTGTGATCCTTCCCTACATGGTTGGGCTGTGCTGATAGTGCCTGATAAGGGTTGGGCTTTTGCAGCCACGTGGGCTTTTGGTGCTTTGTGAAATCGGCCTTGGCCTATGACAAAGAATGTTCACTGCGAAAGCAAAAGAGCAGCTGGTTGCTGTGGTGTCACAGCCGGGGCTTTCAGTCCTGCTGTAGTTTCTCATGTGGTGGTTGGTGCTGCAGGATTGCTCCGGGCTGTGCTGCCTTCCCTCTGAACCCAGCCCCCTGGATAGGTGCTGCTTTACAGCCTGCGTGCCTGCAGAGCTTTGGTTAGCAGCTTAATAGCTGAGTTCTTGAGCTCTGTGGATACAAGGAGCCAGATGCAGAAGCAGAGGATTTGCTTCCTTAACAAAACCAGCCTTGGGTTTTTGTTTCAGTATCTGAGAGCTCTGGACGTGCTTCCGTATCCTGCAGTCATTTATCTTAATGAGCCAGCAGCTCCTTTGTGAGTCAGCACAAAGCAAACAGCAGCTGGAATATCACTCTTCCTTTCCTCACCTCCTTCTTTCTTTGCCTTCTGTGTCTTTTTTAGGCGGATTTTTTGAAAGGATTACCAGTCTACAACAAAAGCAACTTCAGCAGATTCCATGCGGACTCTGTATGTAAAGCATCAGTAAGTATTGCCCATCAGCCCTCAAATCCCAATTGCTTGGGGAGGTTTTCTTGCACTGCTCAAATGAAACTGTGGCCAAATCAATTTGAAATGAGCATTTTGTTTCTTAAAACAAAAAAAGCAACAAAAAAAAAAACCCGTGTGTGCCTGCAGTTCATGAGTTGAGATTGGCAAGACAAACTTCCTGCTTGCTTTGGTGAGGCATGCACCCTCACGTCAGCCAAACCACATCTGTGGTGCTGTTTGTATGCGCATTCTTCAGTGATAGACTTAGGCTTTTAGTCTTATGCCTTTAACCTTATCCTAAAACTTTTACAAGCAAAAATTTGTTCAGCTGGCACGTGAAAGCACGCGAGAGATTGAGCTGCTTCACCTTCCTTAGGGCGTTTTGAAAGAAGTGGCACAGTGTCCTGTAGCAGGGTGGGATATGAGGATGCATTTGTAGCCTGTGTTTCTGGTGGCCTCGTGGTTGGGTTGGCTGTGCTTCGGTTAGGAATCGCCTTCTCACCATCTTTGTTCTCTGATTGTTCTGATTTCTCTATAGAACAGAAGACCGTCGGTATATCTTCCCACGAGAGAATACCCATCTGAACAAAGTAGGTCTGCCCCACTGAAGGTTTTGGGGGTCTTTGGGGGTGGGTTTTTATTTAACATTTATTTTTCTAACATTAGAAATACGTCATACATAATCTTGCTTACTTTAGGCTTCAGATCAAGTGATGTTCTTGAACTGCTGCCACAGCAATTAGCTGTGTATGCCTGGCTATTCCTCTGAAAGTATTTAGTGATTGTTGTTCCTAGACACCCTCCTTTAATATAAAGGGCCACGCTTAGTGTGTGAAACGATGTCATATTACTGCACGGTTTAAAAAGTTGTCTTTTAAAATGACCTCAGCTCGTTTCTCTCTTTCTTTGGCAGTTATAGTAACAGAAAAGACAAATATACTTTTGCGTTATTTACATCAGCAGTGGGACAAAAAGGTATGGCTGTGTTTCCTTCGTGTCTTCATTTGCTGAATCCGACTGTTAGAGCTGAATATTGATCACCGTCAAGATATTGATGATTATTAAAAGGAAGAGATCCAGTCCTTGTGGACTGTACTGCAGCAAAAGGAGGCTGTGTCTGTGCTGCTCAGTGTGGGCTTTTTTTTAATTCCCTTTCAATGCAAAGGACATTAATTCGGTGCTTAGTCTAGAACCTGGGAGGCTTCAGTTTTGTTTCCCACTTAGTGCAGTCTCCCTCTGTGGCCCTTACAAATTGGTCTCCCCGTGCCTCAGCTGTGTGCTCTGCAGCTGGAATAGAGCTCCTCTTCTCTCCCAGGACTGTGAGGAGATGGATGAGCTTGTGCAGAGCACGGCTGCACTAATGAGGCTGTGTAAGTACCTCGGTTATGAAATCAGAGCTCCCGTACGAGGGCTGCAGCTCCAGCTGGCACTGAAGGCCTGGCTGTACACAGAACCAAGGCTGTGATTGGGAGCGGAGATGTCAGAGCTGGGAGTGTAATTGTGAGAGACTGCGAGAGAGGCAGCATTACGGGATCCTCAGAGCTGAGAGGGAAGTGTCTGTGTGTGGCAGGAGCTGTTAGAGGGCTTGATGAGTTCAGGGACTGACCCAGAGAAGCAGGGAAGAGAACCCTGCAAAGTCCTCGGTGTTTGTTAGTGTGTCTGTTAGGCTGTCACAGTGCTGTCTGCCATTTTAGAACTGTTCCAACCAAAAGCTTGTTCTCCTGCCACAAGCTGAACCAACCCTTTGAAGAGTTTCACTCTCACCTTCTTTGTCCAAACAGAATGCAGCAAAGAAGAGAGATCAAGAGCAAGTGGAAATAGAAGGTGAGAACTCGGCACCACCACGAAAAATCGCTCGGACAGACAGCCAGGATATGAACGAGGACACTTAAACCCTCGGGCCTCTCCTCTTCTACTTTGCAGGCGCTTCCCGTTTTGTCTCAAAGTGTGTCAATTTTGCCCCTTGCCCCCATCTCTCACCCCTCCACTATGCAGCCCAAACCACTTCTGACTTCATAGGAGCCAATGTATTTATTTTTATTTCTTTTTTTCTTTTTTTTTTTTAATTTATGCCGTAAAACTTGCGGAGCAATGGTGGAACAACCCAGTAAAACATGTAGTATAACCTTAGTTCCTCCTTTCTAACAACATACACTGTCACTTTAACAGGTTTTGTTAAATCTGTTACCTAATCAACCAGCTCTAGCTGTGGAAGCCTGGGGAGGAGACGTGGGTTGCTGCAGAACCCCAGAGTGGTATGGGCTTTCAGATTCATGTACCCATTGACATAAGTGGTGAACTCTTCTTTGGATGGGCCCAGTCCAGCCAGAAGTGTGGGGCCTTGCTGTTTTTCTCCAATATTCTGAAATTGGCACTGCACTTAGGGGGAAAAAAAAAAAAAAAATCATGGATGTCATTTAGGATTATGTTGATCTTAGCAAACGTGTTGTCAACTTGGTCTATCAGTTGTATTTTGGTCTGTTCTGTAAGGGCCATGGTCATTTAGCTCATGCATAGGTGGTCATGGAGAATTCAAGTGAAAGGTGTGTTGCTTGTGTTGCTCTTAAATTCTAACAGTCTCTTGGTCTTGGACAGACTGATATGTGCAACTTCTCCGTTGGAATAAATGGATACTTTTATCCTATTCTGAGTATTTGATCAGCAGTGTATTTGAGCAGCAGCTGATGGATGCAGTGAGGTTGGCACTTGCAAGCAGCGCTTGGTGGCTGAGTCTGGGAGCTCCTCGGCATCTCCATCTGGTTCTGCCTCTGCTGCTGGCTCTGACTGATGGTACACTGTGCTTTTGGTGATATCAGCCTCTCTGGAACGGAGTCCAGGACTTAGAGTTGATCCAAATGTGAGCTTCCGTGGTCTGTGCTTCAGACCAATCTCTTTCGGACTGTGACAGCTCAGTGCCTGTTACCTGAACCCTCACTGACTTCAGTAAGAGCAGAAATGGAGCCCTTAAGTCACCTAGGTGGATCCAGAGCTCAGAGACCAAAAGGAAATGACCACCGCCACCCGAAGGGGACAGGAGGTGTAGCTTAGTAACGATGTCTTGTCTGCTTTCATGTAAGGAGCTGACTTCACACTGTGCTAGTTTAAATCAGTACATTTATAACTGTGTTTTTTCCTCGTTCACGAATCCAAAACGCTGAGAAAGAGGTCCTGGATAAACCCAATGCTGTGCGGCCACGAGCTTGGAGGACAGGGCTTCTGTTCCCCTTCTGCGCCACGTCCCTTCCCACCAGTGGACGCCACGTGGTCAAGTGTGGGGCAAAGGGAACACGAAGGGAAATACTGTTGCTTGTGACTGCACGATGTGAGGCAGAGCCTTGGGGAGAGCAGGGCACAGCTCTCTCACGGCCGCATCTTTAAATGTATGCTAGGCACCAAGCGAATGAATTTAACGTGAAGTTAACGCTGAGTAGGTTAGGTTAGATCTCTGTTCCCTTTTTGCTGTGGCAGTAACCTCCACATTACTGGAACGTTGCTGAAAATGCCAACTGTGTTGGTGAAGATAATAAACACTTAGAATTCCTCGAGATCTACTGGCAGTGGTGAGAAGACTTCCCAGAGTTACGCTGTCAAAAAGTGCTTCTGTGCAAAGTGCAAGATGCTGATTGAGGGTGCTGCGTTGGCATCTGCTCTCACAGGGATCATCTAAAGCTGAGACTGGAGAATCCTTTGAAGAGCTGTGAGATACCAAAAGAGGAAACGGACGTGCAGCTGGTGGTAAAGTGTGACCAATTCACGTGTTGGGCAAGTTGGAGAGCTGCAGCCTTGCAGGCTCATGTTTGTACAGTGCTTTAAAGTTGTAAAATGCTGTATACTTGATTGATATGGCAAGGTTTGGGCTTTGCTGACTTCTCTGCTAGACAGAGTGATGTACTATTAAAGAGAGTTGGCACTTCCTTCCTGTTGTAAACCCCCGTCTTTGTTCCCTCCGTGTCTTTAAAAAAAATGATCTGGTTGCTTACTGGAGCTTTTGCAATCTTTCCGATACTTTTAAGAGGTGGAAGAAAGTTGCCTTTTTTAACTAGTTCTGATGTGTTGGAGAAAGTAATCTTCAAAGAGGTGTGAACTTAAGTATCAAACTTGTCTTTTTTTTTCTCCCCATTTCTGGTTGTGTACAAGCAGTGTGGATTTCTAATAATCACAGTGAGTCTGCTTCCATCTGACCCAAAGCAAGAGCTCGCTTCTTTCCTTCCTCCTCCAGCCTGCTGTCTGTGCTGCTGCTGCCTCGAGCAAGCTGTCCTCAGGCTGTTGCACTTTGACCCTATCTGTGTCGTACATGGTAAGTGTCTCAGGTTGGAGTGTTGCATGGAAGGTCTTCTTTGCCTAACTGTGACTTCCTGGTGCCTTAGTGCATTGAAAACAACAACAAAAAGAAAAAAAAAAATCCCTGGATTTCTTGCTGCCCGCACTGTTTGTACAATACCTGGTGATTCTGACTCTCTTGTTACAAGGTGACTGAAATTTAGTGACCCTCAGGGGTTTTTTGTATGTCTGCGTAGTGGTATTTTTATTGTTTCTGTTATGATGTATACTAAAGGTTTGGCTTTTGTAATGAAAACTTGAGATACTTGTCAGAGACCAGAATATTACTATTATGATATTTTTTTTTTTTAGTTGAATAGGGAATCTTTGCTCACTAATCAAAGCAGCAGAACTGCTTCTTTTTTACAAGGGGATGACAGCAGGGAGCTCCTGGGTGCAGCTGAGGTGTGCGCTGGGTGAGTGTGGGATATCAAGAAGTTAGGCACTGCCTTTTTGTTTAACATGTAGCTATACCAGTGACTGGTGTGCAGGGAAACTAACCTTCTGTTGAGGCTAATTCTTGGCACCGTATGAACACTTTTCTTTAGGAGAGATGTAGTCAAAAAAAAACCCAACCCTCCTAACTCATAAGTTGGAAGGAAGACTGGACTAACACCTTCTGTTCTGCAGGTGGTTCCTGCTGTTTGTGGATCACTGCTTTCTATTGTCTGAGTGTTCAGTTTGATACAGGTAGCACGGTCTGCTTCCAGCCACATCCTCCCTTCAGTCCTTGGAGGTTTTTCCAGGCCCAGCATGACCTGCTGTGCACCCACACACTGCTGTCCGTGCTGGGAGCAGAGGAATGGAGGTGCTCCAGTGGTGGGTGTTCCTCCGAGGCAGATGTTGAATGTGCTGGGTGTTGATCTCAGTGCTTTCACTCTATACGAGATAGGTATAACTTCACAGCTGTATTTTTTGCTGAGCTCTTTGTCTCTGGCCTTACTGGCACAGGAGTCTTGGATTTGATTTTTGTTTGTTAAGCTGCAGCCATCAGCTGTACTACCACTTCCTATTTCCTGGCTTGTTTACTTACCACTGGCTTCATTTTTTTTTTAAAGATTTTTTTTCAGAAGGACCTGCATGTCTCTGATAGGAAACCTAGTTTTCCTGCTTTGCTGACGTCAGCCTGGCAGCAGGGGAGCTGTGTGTGACCACGGGGTTCCAGCTGATCTCTATCCGTGCCACGTTTTATCTGATTTTTCTGCTGTCTGACAAAGAGGGGGAAATCCTTCCACTTAAAGGAGAGAGGGTTGAGTTTACCTGGGAGCAGCACAGGGTATTTTTGGGAATAAGGCAGAGGAAGCCCAGAAGGAGCTATTGCATCATGGCCTTGGTTCAGCACAGGCTGACCTTCATGCCATGCTGACTGCGCTTTGGGTTTCTCTTCTGCTTCCCAAACAACTGTGCAATTACTGGAAAGAAAAATCTTCTGTATATTGAAAAGGCTGAACCTGGGCTGCAGGGAAGGAATTTTTTTTCTTCTTTGTAAGTGAAGCGAGGGAATGAAACGCCAGCTTCCAGATCACAAACAATGAGACTCTGTTTTTAAAGGCACAACTTCCCTCGCGGTCCCCAGGCGTGGTGAACCGAGACTCCCTGTGGGCGTGCTTTTAGAATGAGATTGCTCTGGTTTTAAGAAGTTTTACAGGAGGTCCTGATGCTTTCTGAGGAGCTGAGTGGCTTCTGGCCCTTGTGCTGTTCAGGTTTTACCCATGGGGGTCCCATGGTGAGGTGGGAGGGCTGCACTGACCCTCCGGCAGGTCGGGTGCTTCAGGGCAGCAGTGCTTGCTGCCAGGGTTCTGCCCTCCCTTCCCTTTCACCAACCAGTCCTCCATGTGGAGGCGAGAGGCAGCCCCAGTCCTCCAGGAAAGCAAAGCTGCCTTTTCATTTCCTCACACTCACGAGCAAAGCAAACTTCAAACACATCTCACTGCTACCAGCTCCATAAACACCACCTGTCCCGGTTAGCTCTTAGTGAACTGCCGTGCTGGCACTGCTGGGATGCTGCTGTTGCACACACACAGTGCTTTGAGTTGAGAACACACAGCACTGACAGCTGAACTGGTTGGATATAGCAGATGTAGGTGAGCATGGGGAGGGCTGGGGCTGCCTGATCACGCTCCTTGATGGTGGCTCTCACAGATACAGGAGATGACTAATCCCTCACTGTAAGGAACAGCTTGAGGTCTGAATGGATGGTCAGAGCTGAGTCACTGTGCTGCAGCGGTGCCGGCTTCCAAATGCATTCATTTCTTATTAATCAGTGCACGGTGTGCAGCTCACAGCCTCACAGGGTATTTTTAGTGAAACCAGCCGTCCTTGGCCAGTCGTGCATCGGGACAGAGTGTCTCAGCTCACTGCTTTCTACCATCCCCGACTGCTTTCTGCTCCGTGCAGCGCTGGTTTTGGCAATGCAGCGTTCAGCTTGTGAGCCTGTGTTCCTTTCCAGCCTCAAACTTTCCTCTTTTGCAAAAATATCGTCTGGTGGGTCTGGGAGAAGGGAGGTTTTCCTGCCAGCTGCGTGTTGGCAGAAGGGCTGCCGTCGTGGAGCGACTGTAAATACGCCGTTAGTCGAATGTCACGGCTGTTGTTTGATTTTTCTTTCTTTTTTTTCTTCTTTTTTTTTTTTTTTTTGCATTTATTTTTAAACTATTCCATGTTTGATACCGTGTACAATAAATTTGCAGAATTTAGAGGACTGCCAATTTCTTCATTCTTCCTCTGCCCATTCCACTGCTGACCCTCCCCACCCTGGGCTGGCAGCACCAGGGCTCGCTCCCCGAGCTCAGATCTGGTAGGAAAGTAACTTAGCACACACCTCAAGTTTGTTGAAATATACTTTTATTGCATTTCTGCAGGTTTTACAAAAATATGACAATAAATTAAAAAGAAATAAATAACCCCCTTCATTTCTTTCAGTTGCCAAAGAAGTAGCACACAGCAAGGGAAAAAAAAAACAAAGAAACAGTTCCCTCCTTTGTACAGTAACTGCCCAGAAGTGAGATAGCAGACAGGCGGCTGCTGAAGAAGTGTTTTGTATGGAGAAAAGTTGAGAAGTGCCCTGGATGCTGGGCCCTGTCCTCTGCTGAATGGAGCAGGAATAGGTTGTGCCAGGACTGTTACTGCCACGAGGGAAACGGGGCAAACAAAACTCAGTTTAAGAGCAGCACGTTTTAACTGAGAGCTGAGCGAGAGCTGGCCTGGTGAGCCCAAGCTGGGAGGAAGCAGAGAAACGAAATGGTGAGTGGGGAAAGGGGGGTTTGGGGGGGCTCTGCACCTCCTGGCATCCAGGGCATAGCAGCAATGGGGTCACCAGTACCCCTGCTCTGGGTGCTGCCCTGCCACACGCTGCTGCCCATCCTGCACCCTGTTTGCCTGTTCCCCTTCCCCTGCTCTCACTCCAGAAATCCTCTGTGGGGGCAGCAGGGAGGGGGAGGTACGTGGTGCCTGCTTCTGTGTGGTGGTGGGGGGGCTGCTCTGCCCTCTGTGCCTCTCAGGGCTTGGCACGGGGGGCACAGCAGCGTGGCACAGCCCTGGCCATGCTGCGCAGTGAGCGCAGAGCCACGGTGCTGCCCCAGCCTTATTGCTGTATCGATGGCTTGATTCAGAGATGAAAGGAAGAAATACACCATGTTGGGGGCAGATGGGGGGGGGGAACAACCTGACATTTCTGCAGCCCAGGCCTTGGGCCAGGCACAGTGATGGGGCGGCTGCCCCAGAGCCCTCCTTTCCCCCTGCTTGCTTTGGAGATGGTGGGTGGCTCGGTGGTGGCAGTGAGCAGGGCTGGGGGCAAGGAGCTGCCCTTTCCCATGCCCTTAAGCGAAGCAGCACCCAGCAGAGCCGTGGGCAGCCCCTTCCCCTCTGGGCTGGGGGCTGCCAAAGCACTAACACTACACCCAGCGAATCCTCCACCTCGCCAGAAGCAAAGCTGCTCCCACCCCCCCCCACCGCGTGCCCCCACCCTCCCACCCCATCACCCCATCCTCCTCCCAGGCTCCAGCGTGCGTCCGTGCGCGAGTGCCTTATTGCAAAATAATTCCACGAAATAGGAAAGCAGAGAGGGCGAGGGAGCGTTGCAGGTCCAGGGTGCTCCGAGCTCTCATCTCCGCCGCCTGCAGCCATTGCATGAAAAATGGCAGAGTCGTTCGCATTGGGTTTTGTTTGGGTTTTAGTGCAAGAAATGCTTCCCGTGCCTTGGGGGCGCAGCAGCCAGCGCTCGCTGTTCATCCCCTCCCTCCCGGCCGCTTTCTGGGCAGCACACTGCCCCGTGGTGCAGCGGGACGCAGCCATGGCTGTAGGCACGGGTGAACGGGGCTCCTCAGTGCCGTTCATCCCTTTGGAGTGGAGCTGTGGCCCCGAGCTGCGCCCCTTGGAGCTCTGTGGGTCTGGGGATACTGAATCCTCCTTGGATGACCTCCTGGAGACGGCGGGCACGGAGCATTGCCCGTTGGTGGTGCAAGAGGGGATGCTCCATCCGAGGGCACCACCGGACCTCCGTGGAGTTGTGATGGGGTCCCAGCAGAGGGGCTGCGATGGAGGGGCCGGGATGGGGCCGGCGTGCCTGGCTCAGAGTCTGTAGCCCCCGCTCTCCTCCTCTGCTCGTGGCTCCAGCTCCTCGCGGGCTCCATCCTCTGGAGCCCCATTGAGGTGGGACTTGCTGGGGCCCGGTCGCTCGCCCCCATCTGCAGAGGGGCCAGCACGGGGCTGGGGGGAGGCGGTGGCCCCGTTGCCGCCAGTCCCTTCGGACTTGCCGAAGTTGAAGAGCTTGCCGGGGTTGAATGGCTTGGTGGGCGACTGCACCTTTTCGGTGGCCGCGTCCCTCTTGGTTTCGGGGGATTTCAGGAACTTGAAGCTGAGGAAGCCAGGGAGTTTGTTATCGCTGCTGGTGGGGGACTGGGGGGACCTGGCGGCCGTGCTGCCCGCCCCGGTCCCCCCGGAGAGGAATTTGCCCTGCAGAGGGATGATCTGCTTCAGCTTCATGACGTTATTGGTGGCCAGCAGCGAGCTGGGCCGCTTGGGCTTGTCGGAGCCGTGCGCGGAGGACCCCCCGGAGCCCTTCCCTTTGCTCTGGCTCTTCTCGTGGGCCGGGTCCTGCCCGGCAGCCTCAGCCTTGGCCTCGTCGCGGTTGGCCTCGCGCTCCTTGCGCGCCTGGTACTCGGCGTGCCGCTGCCGCTCCTCCTCCTCCCGCTTGCGCCGCTGCTGCTGCTGGAAGTGGTGCTGGGCCTGGCGCTCGTGCTTCTGCCGGCGGGAGCGCGTCGGGACGGGGATGCCGTGGGGACAGCCCGCGTGTCCCCATCCCCCGCGGTGACACCTACCTTGAAGGCCTCGCGGCGCTGGTACTCCAGCTTGGCCATCTCCTCGGCCACCCATGCGGGGATGTCAGGGATGGCCACTTGGATGACGTACTTCAGCAGCAGGGCGAAGTGCTGTGGGGACACGGGGTGAACGCTGAGCACCCCGATGCCCCCTCCCCGAATGGGAGATTGTATGTTGACACCGCCCTACCTCCAGCACCACCACCGAGATGATGGCTCCCTCGGGGCTGAGCCAAGGGAAGAGCCGCTGCAGCTGCCCGCACTGAGCGATCAGGTAGCAGTTGACCACGATGGCCAACACGCCCATGGCCTCCATCACCTTCTGTAAGAGGCACAGCACCGGTGATAAGCGTGAACTCTGCGATCGTGCCGGCCCCCTGCGGCCCCCAGCCCACCTGCCACTGCCCGATGCTCTCCACCCGCTGCCCGAAGGGTCGCTGCAGCCCCGTGCACAGTTTGAAGGCATCACTGCGAATCTCGATGATGTTGTTGACCAGCGCACACATGGCGGCCAACGGGAAGGCAGAGGAGAAGAGCACCACGTAGCCAAACTGGATGAACATCTCCTGGTAGTCCTGGAAGGTGTCCTGGCAGGAGGAGGAGGAGGTTCCAGGCAGGGCTGGATGGGAAACCTGGTCTGGTGGGGGGCACCCATCCCATGGCAGGGAGTGGAAGTGGATAATCTTTAAGGACCCTTCCAGCCTACCTTCCTATAGTTCTATGATCTTAATGATCTCTTCCAACCCAACCATTCCATGGTTCCGTGGTCCTTAAAGACCCTTCTAGCCAACAATTCCATTGTTCTATGATCTTTAAGGACCCTTCCCACCCAACCCTTCTGTGGTTCTATGAGGGGCAACACGTGGACCAGGAGGATGCTCCATGCTGCACCACACCGTGCTGACCACTCACCTCGTACTTCTTCATGCAGCTCTCCACCTCTGCCTGCGTCAGCTGTGTCGAGTAGTCCTCCTCAGGCGGGTCGATCCACGACGCCCGGTTCTGCCTGCGCCCTTCCTCCTCACCCTCGTCTTCCTCCCTCCTCCTCCTTGTGACCCGTGGGCCCGTGGCTGGCACCGCTGCTTTGGCCGGGCTGCCTGAGGGGCCTTCAGCATCCTCCTCATCATCACCCAGCTCGAAGACGGAGGCGGGATCCATGCCCTTCTCCACCATGGTGGGGCTGCCCTCCTCTAGGAAGCTCTCCTCCTCGCTGCCGCAGGGCTCGGTGCCACGCCGCTCCGCCTTCTCGATGAAGCTCACCTTCTTCAGCTTCAGCCCACAGTCCAGCGCGCTCTCATCCTCCGAATCTGACTCCCGACGCTCTTCCTCCTCCTCCTCCTCCTCGGGCACCCCACAACCCCCATTCAGACACTTCTTCTCCCCCCGCGACCCCTCGTGGGCTGCTCCGGCAGCCGGGGGTGCGCGGGGGTGGGCGAGCAGGCGAAGGATGGTGTGGGACAGCTCACGGAGGTTGCGCAGGCTGAGCTCCCCCCGGCGCAGGCGGCGGTACAGGTGGGGCTGTGACACCTCCTTGACGTTCTGCAGGAACTGCCGCGTGATGAGCAGCGTGGCCAGCATCTGCGGGGACACCGCTGTCACCGGGAGGTGCCACCACCCCCACATCCCCCTCCCGACCCCATCCCCACGGCATCCCCGCAGGGCAGGGCACCCATCCCTGGTGTCCCCTCGGTGTCACCCCAACATCACCGATGTCACCGAAGTGGGGATGGGAGCCCCAGGGCTGGGGTCGAGGGGGGGTTCATGGCAGCATGCACGACCCCCGCCCTCCCCGCTCCTACTTTGGATACTCCCAGTCTCCAGCAAAAGCCCAGGAGGCCCTTAAGGAAGATGAGGGAGAGGTGGAGGTGGAGGAGGATGAAAGGGAGGAGCGCCTCTTTGAGCTGGCGCACGAGGCTTTGGGACAGAGAGAAGATGAGCAGGAGCTGCGGAAGGGACAGACGGACGGACGGACGGACAGACACAGACAGAGAGACGCCGTCAGCGGCCGCACGGCCCCACTGTGGCATGCGGGGACCCGGGGGGGAGTGGGGGTGGGGGGCGCGGGCGCTGCTGGCTGAGGGACATCCGTCTGTGTGCACCCAGGGTGGGATGGGGGGGTCCTCGCTGCCCCCACGCGGCCCCTCACCTCCTTCAGCCGTTCCATGTCTTTGAGGTAGAAACCAATGTAGAAAAGACTTAGGTATGAATTTACAAACTGAAACTGTGGGATACAAGGGGGGAGGGGAGGGGTTAATGTGGGGATGGGGGGACGCCAAGACCCCTCCCCACCCCCTGTCCCCTCTCCCCCCTTACCAGGACGATTTTGATGATGAGGTGTTTCTCGTAGGCACTCTGCAGGCGGTAGTTTTCTGCAAAGTCAAAGGGTTTGCGGTCAGGGGGGGTCCCCCACTGCTGCCCCCCTCCTAACCCACCCCCCCCCCAGTCCCACGCACCCATATCATTCAGCCAGTAGGCGATCTTCTTGTAAACCTCGTCGCAGGTCGTGACAATGACGGCCAGCACGATTTTGGGCAGGAAGCGGAGGATGCGGGGCAGCTCCTTGACGCTCAGCACGAGCTCCTGTGGGAATAAGGTCACCGGGGGGGGGTAGCTGTGGGGTGGTGACCCCCCCAAGTGTGACAACACGGCCCCACCTGAAGCTGGAAGCAACCCAGCATGATGAGGAAGACGAAGGAGAGGCAGGCGAGGCAGACGGGCAGGCTGACCAGGCACTGGAACAGCAGCCGTTTCCAGGGTGGGTAGTAGAACTCCTCGGCGCTGGTCACAGGACTGATCCTCTTCACCCCCTAACAGAAGACACTGGGCTTCATCATGGGGACTGCCCACCCCAGGACCAAGGAATCCCACCCCACTCACCCTGAACTGGGGCCTGGGCTCCTCGATGGACTCTGCAGGGGTGTCCAGCGTCCCCCACTTGTAGGCAAACTCTGCCCCGCGGCGCTTCCACTCCTCCAGGAAGAGCGTGGCCCAGACAACGTTGAAGATGGCAAACACCACACAGCAGATGTCCTGGCTGGTCTAAGGAGGGACAGCACCAGGGTCACTCCCCTCCCACCACCCCAACAGCCACGGTCCTGGGGGGTCAAGCGGCTCCGACCCCAGCGCTGAGGGTTGGGATGCTGTGCAGCAGCTGGGAGCAGCTCTGCTGAGGGGTCCCTCCAGCCCCCAAAATGTTGGGGTTGGCCCCATCTCCTGCCCCTCCACACCTGGTCGCTCTCGGTGAACGTGTAGAGGATGGAGCCGAACACAGCAGGGTACACCATGGCCGAGGTGTAGAAGCCGAGCCAGGCAAAGTACATGGCGATCTTCACCCCGAAGTAGTCACAGATCTCATCTGTATGGCCCGAGGGGATGTGAGCAGGGCCAGGACCCCCCAGAGCCCCCATTTCCCCTCCTCCCACGGCCTCACCGAGTGGCTGCGCCTCGCAGATCGCCTGCACCCACGACTTCATCAGCCGCTTGAGGATCCTCTGCTCGTGCAGTGGGAAGACCTGCTGGATGACGCCGCGGGCCGCCAGCTCCGGGACTGCGCCGCGGGTGGGAGGTGAGGCTGGGACGCTGCTGTCCCCCCCAGCGTGGAGCAGGTTGGGACAAAGGGACAGCAGGGAGGGGGGGGGCTTGGTGCCACGTGCGGACCCTGTGTCTAACTCTGGTGACAGCACTGTGTGCCTGCTGTGCCCGGGTTCATCCCCGTGTGCTGCAGGAATGGGGACACCAGCAGGGAGAGGGACCCTCTGGGGACAGCAGGATGTGCTGCCATGGCACAGCGGGGATGCAGGGAGGTGGGTGGGCAGGGGGAGCTGTGCCATATTGTGCCGTGCTGTGCCATAGTGTGCCGTGCTGTTCCATACTCACTGATGGGCTGTCCCTCCAGGAAGTGGATGTTGTGCAGTGCCTCGCCCTGCTTGGCCCGCAGGTTCTCCAGCCAATACCTGATGATGTTTTGCCGTTCCTGCGGCACCGCAGAGGGGTGAGCTTTGGGGACACGGCCCCTCTGCCTGAACCCCAACACCCCAAATGTGACACCCATGTCCCCCCTGCCCTGGCCTGTCCAACCCCAGACGTGTTTCGTCCCCAGCATGGGGAGATCTCAGTCCCCTTCTCCATCTGGAGGTGGGGAGATGACCCATCTCCTTCCCCTGTGTCCCCACATCCCTGCCCAGGACCCCCATCCCCCCCGTCCCACCTGAGAGGTGAAGAAGTAAAGCTCATTCTCAATGTTCTCATAGATGTAGTCCTCCTCGCAGGAGAAGCTCCGCATGCCGCCCCCAAACTCAGCCTTCACCGGTTTCCGCAGCCCGATCTCATCGGCCCCACGCAGCAAACTGCAGAGAGGGGCTGGGGCTGGGAATGGGGCCGAGCTGGGGGCGCAGGGGGGTGGAGGGGGGGGGGGATGGGAGCACACGCACCTCTCGTAGGTGGCTGTGACGAAGAAGGCGTAGGCGCGGGTGTGCTTGTGGTGCCGCACCTGCACGATGAGCTCGGGGATGCCGAGGCGGATGTGGTTCAGCAGCCAGAGCAGCGTGTGGTCGTCCGTGGTGTCTGCAGGGGGGGTGGGCACCGATATGTCCCCACGTCCACAGCCCCGTGCCCACATCCCCCCACCTCTGGTACACGGCTCCAAGGAGCTCTGCGTCCCTGGTCCCCTGCCTTCCCCTGCGCACCTGGGAAGGTCATGAGCACATCGCAGTTCTCGGTGGGCACCGTCTTCATCCAGGCTTTGTGGGACATGATGTAGCGCCCAGCTTGGAGCAGCCGCTTCCCAAAAAGCTTGTCTGCAGAGAATGGAGTGGCTCCGTCACCTCCATCACCCACCCCACAACCCCACAACCCCACAACCCCACAACCCCACAGTGGTGAGTTGGCCACCGGCACAGCCGCAATGGGAACGGAGACCGCGGCTCGGGTTTCTCCTCCGGGTGCCTGAAAAAGCCCTGACAGCTGCAGGAGGCGACGCACGGCCTGGCATGGCGTGGCACGGCCCCCCCACACCCCCCACTGCCCCCCCCGCTCACCTCTGCCCGCAGCCCCACAGCGGTGCTGGGATCCAATGCGACCGCAGCGCCGGGAGATGGGAAACGGCAGCAAAAATGGGGGGAGCGAAAAAGCAGCCGGTCTCCATGGAAACGTGGGGAGGCCCCATGCGGCGGCGATGCGTAGGGATGGGGACGGTCCCCAGGGTCCCTTTGTCCCCCTCCAGCCAGGACACAGAGCCTGTCCTGCTCTGGGATGGCCATGACAGGGGGGATTGGTGTCCCCCTGCTCAGTGTCCCATTGGGGTGCGCAGGGACCCCACACGTCCCAGCCTGGCTGTGGGGCAGGATGATGCCCCATGGAGCCAGCGGGTGCCACTGCCTGCTGTCAGCTCCCAGCCACCTCTGTGCTTCAGTTTCCCCTCCTGCAACTGAGCAGGGATGTCACTGCTGCCAGCTTGCCCCAGGGCAGGGAAGGTCTCGGGGCACAGGAAATCCTGCGCACACCGGGCAGTGCTGGGCCCCAAAAAACAGGAAATGCCGGACATGCACCCAGACATGCACCAGGACATGCACCAGGATGTTCACTGGGAAAACATTGGGACGTACACCAAGACCTGCTCAGGACCTGCACCAGCTAGTGCGCTGTGACCTGCACTGCCACCTGCACCAGGACATGCACTGGGACACACACCAGGCCCTGTCCCAGTCCAATGGATGCACCCAGCTCCCTGACCTCCACCCCACAGCCCAGCAGGGCCCCCGGCTGAGACCCAACAAACTCATCTCCCATGCTGCCAACGTGCTGAAAGGCCGCGCTGTGCAGCACTGTGGGTGCAGGACCAGGACGGCGCCAGGCTGACAGCCAGAAGGGGTGGAGGGGCAGATCCTGTATGGGGTCACTGCTTGCCCACCCCACACACAGGGACTGCCCTGGAGGCGGCGCGGGGCCTTGCACAAGTGTGGCATTGTCAGTGCCACCACAGCTGCAGAGCCAGGATGGCATCAGGGAAGCAGCTTCAGCTGGGGATGGGATGACTCTCTGGGACCCCCCAGCTCTGCTTTATCCACCCTGCCATGCTCTGGGACCCCCGGGCTCAGTGGGGACCCCGCTGTGCTTGGGCACGGATGGGGATGAGCGCTGGGCAGAGCGAGCAATGCTGCTGAATTATTGATGCCCACAAAGGGACGTGTAACCTTACCTGGGGCAGTGGGTGGTGGAGAGGGGGCACCGGGGGGGCACAGAGCTGGCGTTGCGTGCACGCATGTCCCAAACACACACGTGTGCCATGCCATGTGTGTGACCCTGCAGTGCCACGCTTGTGACTCCATGGCACAGCCTCAGTGGCACTGCGCTGCCCCACAGAGCCATGGCTTGGGGGCATGGGGTGGGCACCTGCCCGAGGTCACTGGGACAGACACTGGGGGGCTGCAGAGGAGTCCCAGCATGGGGTTTTGTCCCCTTGATGGTGACTGTGCAAGGGGGGGGAGGGAGGGGGGCTCTGCTGCCCCCTCTTCTGGCCGTGGGGCCATTCCTGCTCCATGTCCCCACGGTTTCCCCCAGTTTCTCCCGGTGCCACCCCACAATAAGGGGACAGCGCTGCCGCCCCCCCCCCCCCCATCCCCGCAGGCACCGCTCACCTTGGGGTAAGGTCACCGCAGCCGCAGGGCTCCGGGCACCCAACCACTGCCACCCGCCGCCCCGCGGAGCGCATCGGGAGCACCGGGCGGTACCGCGGGGGGAGGCGGGGGGGCACAAAGTGGGTCACGCTGCTGCCACGAAACCCCGGTCCCAACACGGCCACATCCCCGGTGGTGTCACCGGCTCGGTGTCCCCCACCGCGAGGACCCGGTGACAAAGCCCTCATCCCGCAGCCCCCACCCCCACCCGGCCCTGGGGAGGTCGGAGGAGGGAGCAGGGACCTGATTGGAGGGGGGGGGCAAATGGCCCTTCCCTGGGGTGGGGGGGTGGGGGGGCACATGATAAGGAGGGGGCACAGCTGCCCGAGGGCGGGGGGGGTCGCTGCTGTCTTCCCGCACACACAGCGCTTTGCACGCAGCCTGTCCGGGGCGGGGGGGGGGGGGGGGGAGAAGCATGGGGGGGGTCACAAAGAGTCTGGCGGACCCCCGAGCGTGTAGTTGTAGGGAGCGGGGGACACAGCGCTGTGCCGGGCCCAGCACGGACCCCCCCGGCCATGAAGGGATGGGGGATCACGACCCCCCCGGACCGCAGCGCTGCCCTGAGCCTCCGCGCCGCATTGAGCCGCAAGGAGCGGCCCCGCGCCCCCCCTCCCTCCCCAGACCCACATCCCGGTTCCGTATGTTCCCCCACCCCATCATCCCCATCCCCGCTGCCACCTACCCAGGACCCCCCCCGGGGCCGCCGGCTCCGTCCGTTCGTCCCCAGGCGGGGCCCTCCGGGGCCGCTCTCCGTCGTGCGGTGCCGCGGGCGGTTCGGGCATGGTGCGGGGCTCCGGGCGCGGCGGGGGCTCGGCGGGGGCCGCCGCATGGGGACCGCTGCGGGGTCGGAGCCGCCCGAACCGCCCGAGCCGCCGCCGCGCCCGGACGGGAGGAGGAGGAGGAGGGACAAAGGCGGCGGAGCGCCGCGCTCCGGCCCCGCAGCGTTGGTTGGATGTCAGCGCCAGAATGGGGGCCCCGACGGCTGCACCCCCCCCCTCCAACGCCTGAACCCCCCATCCCTCCCCACCCGCCAGCCCCTATCCCACCGCGCTGCCCCCAGCATCCCCCATCCCCTCCTGGACCCCCCCCCCACCCGCTTTGTCTGCACCCCAAATCCTTCCCCCCGTTCCCTCTCACCCAGCCCCCCCCCCCCGCTCGCCCCCATCCCGTGTACCCCCCCACCCGCAGGCACAGCGCCGAGTTCGGGCTCAGGCGGTTATTTTGGGGTGTGTATATTGGGGCGGGGGGGCACGCAGGTAACCCGACCGGGGCCACGCGCTGCCCTGCTGACATTTGGAAGCCCTCCCCACCCCCACCCCCACCCCACGGCCCACACCCAATGAGGTCATGGACCCCCCGGACCCCCCCCCGCAGTGCCATAGGGCCGGGAGGCAGGGCGCAGCCCACTGCCCTCCCCGTGGCAGCGTGACATCGGGGCGTGGGGACCCCACATAGGGTCGTGCTCCCTCTCCCCCCCCCCCAGCTCTGTGGCTATTTTGGGGCCGGCATTGCCTGCCTGCCAGCTCTGACGGCTGTGACGAGCGGTGCCACACGGCCACGGCCCCCCCCCCAGCTGTGGTTCGACCTCAAACGTCGGCAAATGGCCTTGGCCGGGCCTCTGCACCGCCCTATCCCACTGCGGGACACCCCTGAACCCCCCCACAGCCGGAACCACCCTCTGCAGGGTTCGTGTCCCCATTAAGGTCCAGCGGAGCGATGCTGGGGAGTCATGGGGGGGGGAGGGAGGTGCAGTGTGTCCAGTGGGGCTGAGCACCGGGGGGTGGGGTGGGGGGGCACTGGTGGGGCTCAGAATCCCTGGGAATCCTCCTGCATCATCCCTGCATCCCTCCCTCTATCTCTGCTGCACCCCTGCCTGCATCCTCCTGCATCCCGCTGCTTCCCTCCTGCATCCCTGCCTGCATCCCTCCCGCATCCCTGTGTCCTGCATCCTCCTTTATCTCTCCTCCATCCCTGCCACCATCCCCGCCTGTATCCGTCTTTCATCCTCCTGTATCCTCCCCGCTCCCCCCCCCCGCCTTTGTCTCCTCTCCATGTCCCCGCTTCCCCCCTCCCCCCCCAAAGCTGGCAGCATGCGGGCGGAAGCGGCGCCCGCACAGCCTCAGGCGGCGTGACGTCATCCCTCGGCCTCGAACCAATCAGAAATAGCAATGAGCATAAAGCCCGCCTCTCTCCCTCAGACAACCAATCGGAGTGCGGAGGTGGGCGGGGCGAGGAGGGGGTGGGCGTGGCGTGGCGCGGGCATGGCGCTGCGGAGGGCGCTGAGCGCGGCGGGACGGAGGTGGGGGCAGCTTGGGGTGGGGGGCACCTTGGGGGGGGGATTTCCTCGGGGGGCTTTTCTTCGGGGAGGGTTTGCTCCGATGTGCGGGGTATCGGGGTGCAGGGGGCGTGGGGAGGAGGTGCAGCCCTGGGAATGGGTGTTGTATGGGGGGGGGTTCACAGAGTGCACGGGGGGGGGGCACGGTCCTGGGTATGGGATGGAGGGGGGGGGTTCTTGGGGAGGGGGGTGTGCGCTGGGCTCGGGGTGCGCGGGGGAGCGTTGTTGGTTGAATGGGGTTGGAGGTCGTTGCATCTCCGTGCTCCTTTTTGGGGTACGTCCCCACGTGGACCCCCCCCAACCGCCCCGCAGGTGTGCGCAGCGCCTGTGCTCGGTGGTACCGGGAGACACCATCTTCGCCGTCTCCTCCGGACATGGGCGCTGCGGGGTGGCCGTCATCCGTACCAGCGGGCCGGGCAGCGGGGGGGCCATACGCAGCCTCACCGGGAGTCCCGAGCTGCCCCCCCCCCGCGTTATGGCTCTGCGGCGCATCCGGGACCCCCACACTGCAGAGCTGCTGGACCGCGGCCTCGTGGTCTGGTTCCCAGGTGGGGGCTGGGGGAGAGGAAGGGGGTATGGGGGGACGGGGGGGGCTATGCCCCCTCTGAGGGTCTCAGTGGGGGGTGCCATGGAGGGCTCTGTTATTTGGGTCTGGGTATGCAGTGGGGTCTGCTTGGACCCTGGAAGGGGCTGTTGGGTACGGGGGGGGGTGTCTGGGTGCCCACTGGGTGAATCGGGGGTCTGATGTGGGTTTTGGGTGCCCACGGGGGTGGATCTCGGTGCCCAATGGGGTCTGGTGGGGGGTCGGAGTTCTAGGTGCCAGGTGTGGGTCTGGCCATCATCCCAGCTGGCTGCAGCCCCTCTTGGTTCCCCCGGCACCGCGATGCCTGCTGCGCACAGACAGCTCCAGCGACGCTCCAGCATCAAACGCTGCCCCATTGCACTGACCCCATGTAGCCGTGGGCTTGGGGTCTCTCTTCCCCCCCCTCTCCCCAATGCCCCTGTGGGATTGAAGGCGCTCCCCGTGCTCTGCAGGACCCCAAAGCTTCACAGGGGAGGACTGCATGGAGCTGCACGTGCACGGCGGGCCGGCGGTGGTGAACGGAGTGCTGCGGGCGCTGGGTGAGCCCTTCCCACCCCCATCCCCATGGGTGTCCCCCCCCCTTCACCCATCCCTCTTGGTGCTGATGGCTGCTCTCAGGGTGTCTATCCGGGCTGCGTCCTGCCGAGCCGGGTGAGTTCACACGCCGTGCGTTCCATCGGGGGAAGCTGGACCTGACAGCAGCTGAAGGGCTGCGGGACCTCATCCATGCTGAGACCGAGGCGCAGCGGCAGCAGGCATTGAGGCAGATGGAGGGCGAGCTGGGGAGGCTGTACCAGCAGTGGGGCGAGACCCTCACCCAGGTGGGGGCTTTGAGGGGCTTTGGGGGGGCTTGGAGACACGTGGGCTGTCTGTGCTGACCCCCACGCCACACCCCAGGCCCTCGCTCATATCGAAGCATACATCGACTTCAGTGAAGATGACAACGTGGAGGAAGAGGTGTTGTCCCAAGGTGCCCAGTGGGGGGTCTGATGGGGGGTCAGGGGGATTGGTGTAAGTTCTGGGTGCCAGGTGGGGGTCTGGCCATCACCAGCTGGCTGCAGCCCCTCTTGGCTCTCCTGGCACCGTGATGCCTGCTGAGCATCCAGCAACGCTCCAGCATCCAACGCTGCCCTATTACGCTTACCCTATGTGGCTGCAGTGCAGCAGGGGGGGGAATGCCCTGACCCTGCTGTTTCCCCACCCCCACCACTGTGTTCTTGCAGTGGATGCAGCCGTGCAGACCCTGGAGCAGGAGATTGCTGCACACCTGCAGGATGGGCGCCGGGGGGAGCTGCTGCGCTCGGGGGTCCACGCCGTCATCGCCGGCCCCCCCAACGTGGGCAAGAGCAGTCTGCTCAACCTGCTGTGTGAGTGGGGCGCGGGGGGCTCCGAGAGGCTGCCCCCCATCCCGAGGCGGAGCCACGTCCCCATCTCGATGCTGTAAGGGTGGGGGTCCCTGGTGTCGTCCCCCTGAGCCCCGTGTCCCCACTGTCCCCAGGCCAGCGCCCGGCTGCCATCGTGTCCCCAGTGGCAGGGACCACGCGGGACGTGGTGGAGGTGTCCCTGAATGTCAGTGGTTACCCCGTGGTGCTGAGTGACACAGCGGGGCTGCGTGATGCCACTGACCCCATCGAGCAGGAGGGAGTCAGCCGTGCTCGGGACCGGTGAGCTGGGGGGGGGGGGGGAGGGCAGGATGGGGTACTGAGGGGGGGCTGAGCAGGTGGTGATACAGCAGGCTGTATCCCCGTGGGATGTGTCTCCATGGGCCGTGTCCCTGCAGCCTGCAGCATGCAGACCTGGTGCTGGCCGTGCTGGATGCCACCACGGTGCCTACTGAGCCGGCTGAGCTGGGGGCTGCCCTGAGCTCCTTGGTGCCCCCCACCACTCCCTGCATCCTGGTTCTCAACAAGGCTGACCTGCTGAGGGGGCACACGGGGGCTCTATGCGATGCCAGCACCCACAGACCCCCGCTGCCCCCCACCACCCTGCTGTCCTGCAAGACGGGCGAAGGCACCGACAGCCTCTTACAGCTGCTGGGGCAGCAGCTGGCAAAGCTGTGAGTGCCACAGATCCGGGGTGGGGGGCACAGGATGGCACCTGACGCATCCATGCACAGATGGTTTTTGGTGTTGGGGGGGGGGTGGTGGATGCTGCAGGGTGTTGTGCCCTCCCCCTCTACCCTTCCAGGTGCGGAGACCCCCTGGCTGGCTCTCCCAGCTTGACGCAGAGCCGGCACAGCACCCAGCTGGGGGGCTGCATGGCCGCGTTGGCGCTGTACAGGCAGCAGCAGGACGTGGGGATGGCAGCAGAGCAGCTGCGCCTGGCACGGCGACACCTGGGGCGCATCACCGGGCACGTGGGTGCTGAGGACATCCTCGATGTCATCTTCAGGGACTTCTGCATTGGCAAGTGATGGGGTTCTGTGGGGGTATTAAACCGTGGTGCCTTGGGCTGGTCTGCGTCCTTGCCCTGTGCCCGCAGCCCTGTGCCGGGTGCGCTGCTCTCCGTGCCTGGGGGGAGCGCATCCTGAGTCCCAGCCGTGGGAAAACCCTCTGGGAAGGGCCGTGCTTCCTGGCCAGGAGGATACGCACAGAGCTGGAGTGTTGGTGATGGAAAATCCTGTACTTCATCCTTGGATATCCCCTCCCCGTTGCACGGCATCGTGGTACCCCAAGAGTGGTGGTGAGGGGGGTCCCAGCCCCAGGGGGGTGCGTGCCCTCTAAGGATGGGAGTCCCTTTGGCCCCTGTTGTTCTCCCACCCCCGGATGGGGCTCCCAACAGTGCCACCATGCATCAGGGCAGCCCCACCACGTGGCTCATGAGTGATGGGGGGGGGACCCAAAGGGACCCAGGGGTGCTGGTGGGGGTGAGGGACACCGCAATGGCCCGAGGAGTGCTGGATGTCACCATGTGGTGGTGGTGGCATGCAGGTGTTGTGGGACTGGGGCTGCAGCGTGCCGGGTGTCAGGAAAAGCTGTTTAAACAGGAAAGGGAGGAACACGTGGCCATAAATCACTGTATGGCCATAAATCACTGTGTGGCCATAAATCACTGCACCTCGGCCCCTGCGTGCCAAAGGCGGGGGTGGTGGGGGCAGCGGGGGCTGCAGGGCTTTGGGGGAAGGGGGAGGGGGAGAGCTCTGCTTTGGCTGAGAGCTTTGCGCTCCAGGTTTGGCAGCAGGATGGGGGGAAATGGCAGCTGCCCCAGGGGGAACCTTGACCTGATTCCCACCCCCCCCCACCCCCCCCATTGGTACTGGGGGAGTCCCTTACATGCTTGGCTGCTGCTCGGCTACTTCTGGGAACAGCCCCCCCCTCTTCCTGGTCTGTTTCCTCAGCCTCGCTGCCTCTGCAGCAGGACGGGATGTTCCTGTCCCCCCCACACCTCCCCATGGCCTTTTTCCCCCGTCTCAGCCCACCCCCCCCCCCAGTCCAGCAGTGAGGCACACACGCGATGAGTTGTGTCAGTGCTCAGCACGGCTGTATTCACAGCAGCTCCATGTACAAACACGTGGGTACCGAGCCGGGGGGGGGGGGGAGGAATGGGTAGACATGGGTTGGGGGGGTTTGGGGAAAGGGGAGGGGGTAGGGTGGGACTCGTTCCTCGTTCACTCCTGATTGGGGTTTTCCATCCGTGCTGTGGGAAGCGCCGCTCCGGGCTCGTCCTGCTGTCCTGCAGCCCCTCACCACGGCTCTCCTCGTGCTACCCGCTGCGGGGAGGGCACAGTCAGCTCTGTCTGCTCCCCATCCCTGGGGGTCTCCAGTGCCCACTCCCCTCACCTGGGATTCCTCATCATGGCCGTGTACTGCTCCATCACGTTCTGCACCATCTTCTGGATCTCCTCCGTGCTGATTTTATCTGGCAGGATGAGAGCAGCGGGGTTCAAGCCGGGGGGGGGGGGGGCACTCAGTTGGGGCAGTGCCTGTTGGGGATGGACTCACCCTGATTCCGCAGCGCATCCGCGTAGGTGTTGGGGAAGGGAGCTGGCCGCACGCTGCCCACAGCACTGCCTGGCACCTGTGGGACGGTGTAATAGGTGCCCACCTACAGAGGGGAGAGGGGTGCATGTCTGTGCTGCTTCCCCTGGCCCTTCCCTGCGGTGTGGGCTCAGCACTGAGCGCCGCTGGCACCAACAGGGCACGGGGACAGGGGTGGCACACGGGCAGGGGTGGCACACGGGCAGGGGTGGCACACGGACAGGGGTGGCACAGCGTGGAGTGTGCGCCCTATGCGGCTGTGCTAAAGGCTGTGAGCAAGAGCACATCTCCAGAGATACGGGGTTAAAAAAGCGTGCAAGGAAGTGCCGGTGCCAAAGCACGCGTGCCAAAGGGCCTCTGGAAAACCACGTCTTAAACTCCCCGTGCCCAGCTGCTCCCCACCTTGGAGCTCATGCAGAGGCTGAGCTGCTCGCTGAAGTAGCTGGCCTGCGCGGCGGTTTTGCTCTTCTCTCCCAGCTCCTTGCTGAGCCGCTCCTTCTCTGCCAGCAGCTTCTTCTGCTCCTCCTGGCTGCCCTGCAGCTGCTGCCTCGCCTCCTGCAGCCTCCTGCCCAGCTCCTGCTTCTCGTGGGAGCAGTTGAGGTGGCACTGCTGCAGCGTCAAGTCGCAGACGCTCTTCCCCACGTAGCCGCTCTCGTGCTTCTGCTGCCTGGAGAAGAGCTCCTCGATGCGATGCATCAGCAGCCGCAGCTGATCCTCCACCTGGCTGCAGCCGAAGTTCTTGTTGTTCATGCTTATGGTGCGCAGGTTGTACAGCACGTTGGAGCGCAGCGTTTCGCACTCGCCCGTCAATTGCTCCAGCTTCGCCTTGGTGGTGCTGCAGAGCGCACCCGTGGCTTTCAGCTCCTGCTGGCAGCGTTCCTGCTCCTGCTTGGCCTTACCCAGAGCTGTTTCGGCCGTGGTGCAGCTCTGTCCCAGCTCCTTCCTCTTCTGCGTCGCCGTCTCCAGCTGCTGCTGCAGCTGCGCCTTCTCGGCTGCGTGGGGTGGAGGGTTGGGGTGCGCCGTGGGACCCCCACCCATCACCCTGATCCTCCCCACGTGGCACTGCCCAGCCCGGGGGTAAGCCATGCATGAGCTCCCTGAGGGTTACTGGGGACCCCCGTGCACAGACTTTGGGGCGGTGGGGGATCTGTGGGTCCTCAGGTGTTGGGAAGGGGATGCCATGCCGAGGTTGGGGTCCCCCCTTACCGGTGCAGCTGGAGTTGATGACGTTGATGGCCATGTAGCACTTCTCCAAGTAAGTCTTTTGGAGGAAGATGGTCCTGCTCATGTCCTCCAGCTGAGGGAAAAACGGGGGGGGCATTAAGGAGATGGGGTGAGTGTGGCCCCCACCGCCATCACCTCACAGCAGCACCAGAGCTCCTCCAGCACAGCCAAAGAGGTGGGGACCCCTGGGGATGGCTGTGTCCAAGGATTGGAGGCCCCCCCCCACACACCCCTCAGCCATCTCTTTGGGGTCCCAGGCAGAGGATCCTCACCCATTCCTTTGGGTTTCTGAGCAGGGGTCCGCAGCCCACACCCCTCACCCATCCCTTCGGGCTCCAGGCCAGTTGTTCCCCCCAGCTCTCACCCTGGGGGTGCCGTTGGGGGCCTGGCTGCTGTTGCACTTCTCCAGCTGCCCCTGCACCTTCTGCAGCTGCCCCTGCAGCCCTTGGTTGGCCTTCAGCGTGGCGTTCAGGGTGCGTGTCAGGTTGGCATTCCGGCCGCTCAGGGTGATGATTTTATGGTAGTGCTCCTGCAGCTGCCCATCCAGCAGCCGGACGTGCTTATCGGTGCCGGCGTGTGCATTGCCATACACCATGAAGAGCACCAACCCCAGGATGATGAGGAACTGGATGAGGGAGGTGAAGAGGAAGACGTAGCGCATGTAGAACGCGCAGTCCCTTTTGGGCATCACCTGTTTGCTCTCCAGCCCGAACTTGGCCATGCCGTAGCCGCTCTTCTCCATGCTGCCCGCGCTCTGCTCGCCGCACCCCAGGGCTGTCCCTTTCTACGGGGTCGGGGTGGAGCCGGCTCCCCAGCCGTGTTTATATTGCTCTATTTAATATTTCCTTTCGCTGGGCTCCTTCCTGCCTCTCCGGATGCCTCCGGGTTATCACGGTGCAGCTTCTGTTTGCTGCAGGGCCATTGTTCCCCGTTGCTATAGGACGGGGGCACAGCTCAGCTGTTCCCCCCCCCACCCCTCTCCGGTGCTGATGGGGATCATATCTCCCCTGGGACCCCCTCCCAGCATTGCTCGGCACGCAAGGGAATGGGTTTCGTGCAGCCCTGGGGGGCAGTGGGCAACGTGGGTGCATTCGGGGGGTAATGGAGACAGACCCCCCACACACATCACCCAGGGCTCACGTCACCATTGGGACCTGGGGTTCTTGGTAGGGGCACCCATGGGTGCTGCAGTGTTCCCATGCCTTATCCCCTGCTGGGGATATCGCTGGAGGAGGGGGGGAGCATAACAGACCCCTCTGAGCAGGGGCAGTATGGGGGGCTGAGCTGGGCTGAGTGCCCCATGATCCCCACTGAGGGGACTCAACCCCCACCAGGTTCCACTGCTGTGCCCCCAGCTCTGCCTCGTGCTCATTGCCATCCCAAATCTCACCAAGTCACTCTCTTATTTCTGACGAATCCTTGATAAACCACTACTGGACATCAAAATACACATTCCCTCTTCTCTCTTCTGAGTGACATCACAGAGCGCTGAGCCCCCGGGGGGACACAGTGCCCACTCAGGGGACATTCAAGACCCATTCCCCCATATTTATGCTGCCCTTCCCCAGCAGCACTGCAGCATTCCCAGCCCGGGGGGGGGTTGGGGGGGTCAGGGGCTGCGAGGTGCCAGCGCTGACCCCGCTGCTTCCTGCCCTCACACTCCCTGGAGCCCGCCGGTGTCTGCGGCGCTGGGGACGGTGTCGGTCCCCCATCCATTCTCAGCTACCACATTTCCTTCCTGAGCTGCAAATAACAGTGAGTCACCCCCCGCTCCCCCCGGCCCCATTCTGGGGGCACCGTCTGGGTTCTGCTTGGACCCCGACCTCACTTCTGATCCCAAAGCCCGCTGTGTCACCGACGGCACCGTTCACCCGATGGGACGCACCCTGCGGTCAGCCGATCCTCAGCAGCACTCTGCATCCATCGAGGTGCTCAGGCATCCCCACGGGACCCCCCCCGCCGGCTCAGCCCCCTCCCACGCACACTCTCTGCCTCTTTGTCCCATTTTCCAGACGGCGTCCCGGCTATAATTAATCCTTCCTGTGCCAAGGGCTGGGGCTGCCTCGAGGTTGGACCACGGGAACGGGTCCTGCCCATCCCGACGCACGGCTGGGTGGGGGGCACCGCTGGATTTGGGGCTGTGAACCCCTTCCTGCAGCCCCTCCGTGCCCTCCATGCCGTGGGGGCGGTGGGGGTGATCCCCCCTGTGGGGCAGGGGGGCCGGATGCCTGCTCTCACCCTGCCCTCTGCACAGGATACCGCTGTGGCAGCGGCAGGAAAATCGGCAGCAACTTTCCTGGAAACTGTCTTTCGTGTGGATCAAAGGAACAGGGAAGAGCTGGGAATCAATGGCAGCCACTCATCCCTCCCATCCCCCCCTTCCCCCCCAAGTGGCTCAGCCCCAGGACCCCCAGAGCCCAGTGTTGGTAACCTGCACAGTGCCCCCTAAGCACTGAGCTGGCCGAATTACCGGGGCGCACTGAGCAGCGGGGGTTTGAACTTCACGGAGCACCATTCCTGTTTAATCAGTAGATGAACAAAATTAATGATTAATGAACAGCTCTAGCTGGCCTCAGAGGAAGGACTGGTCACCATCATTTGGCCCCAGCAAGCAGGCAGCACCCACAGCTGCTCAGTGTGTTGTGGGGGGGGGGACACACACGAGGGGACGTGGGGAGGGTCACTGGTGCTGTGCCAACTCTGTGCTGCTGAGTTCAGAGGGGGTGAGCTAGTTTTAGTGCTGGTAGGACTGGGAACAATGGGCAGCCCTGGTTCCTGCTGCTGTAGGGCTGGTGCCATCCTGTGTGTGTGGTGTCCATGCTGGCAAAGAGGGGCTGGACAGGAGGGTGCTATGGGGCTTCAGCTCTTCCTGCAAAAAGGAGTGGAGAGCACAGAGTGAGACCCTGCAGGGACGCAGCGACAAAGGGGTGTGATGGGACACACATGCAGCCATGCTGTGCCAGATGAGCCCCCACCCCAGGGTGCCCACTCCCAAAAGGAACAGGGCTGAAAGGCAGAGCAGCACCCACTCAATGTACCGGGAAGGGGAGCACCTGCGCCGTGCCGTGCGGGGCCCCAACCGCCGCCGCAGCGCATCCAGCTCAGCTCCACGGTCCTTCCTGCAGGCAGAGCACAGCGGGGTCAGGGACACGGATAGGGGCAGGATGGGGATGGAGGGTACTCTGCAGTTGGGATCCTCACAGCGTGGCCTCGAGCTCCCGCTGCCGCTCCTCGCATCGCTCCCCTTGTGCCCTCAGCACTCTCCGCTGCTCCGCCGTCTCCTCCAGCCTCTGCTGCAGCCCCAGCGCCCGCTCTGCACCCTGAGCCAGCTCCTCTGCAGGGCAAAGGGACGCCCTGAGCTGATTGCGTGGCCAGGTGACATCCGTGTGGGTTTGGGGTTTGAGGTTGGGTGGACAGACGCACCTTGCAGTGCTGTGTTCCTGCGGGACAGCTCAGCCCTGTCACGCCGCAGCCCCTGCACCTCATCCTGCAGCGCTGTGATGTTGGCTTCCAGCCTGGCCTGGGGACACCGTGGCATTGAGATGGGGCACAGCCTGCCCTTGCCTCGCTGTCATCCTCCCCGGTGTCCCCAGAGCCGTCCCTGTGCTCTTGGTGGCTTTGTTGTCACACTGGGAAGGTTTCTCCAAGGGTTTGGGGGTGGATTTGGGGGAAAATCACACACTGAAGGGCCAGCTGGTGCCTGGTCTTGCTGAGGATGCACATAGAGACCCAAAAGGTCTGCAACTCACTGAGGAGTGCAGAGCCCCCTGCCCAGCCATGTGCTCCTGGAGGGGCCAGGCGCTCCTGCTGGACAGCAGCACATCCCACTGGGACCCCACAGCCGGCGCCAGCCCCGAACGCCAGAGCGTTTCCAGCCCCTCTGGGCCATTGTCCAGCCGGATGGGGGGAGAGGTGGGCCCCTCTTCCTCTGGCCGCAGTGCAGGGCCGAGCCCTTTCCCAGCTGCTAAAAATACCCCCGAGGAGAGGAGCTCCACACCAGCCTGCAGCCTCCACTGCTGCTTTGGGATGCAGTAATTATATGTGTGTGGAGCAGCTCAGTTTGGGCACTGCTAAGAATAGCCATCCCAAGCTGGGCACAGGGAACCGGACAGCAGCTTTCCATACCCCACCGAGGGCTGAGGCTCCCCAGCAACCAAACCACCCTGGAGACGGAGCATCCTCAGGGGCCCCTTCACAGCCCAGCATCACTCTCCCCAAGTATACAACCCCATAGCAGGGAAATGATGCCCAAGGACCCCACACACCTACCGCCTGCATCCGGCAGGACCGCAGGCTGGAGCTGAGCTTCTCTCCATCCTTGCGCACTCGGCTGAGCTCCCGGCGCAGCGCATCCTCCTCCCTCTGTCTCTCATCAGCCACGTGCTGCAGTCGGTCGAGTTCCCTCTCCAGCTGTGCCACTCGCAGTTCCAGCACACGGCTCTCGTTGGCCGCCCGCTCCTGGCAGCCTCGCAGCTTCCCCAGTGCCTCTGAGCGCCACAGCAGCACCGCCACCGCCGCTGTCACCGCCGCCACCAGCAGCACCAGCAGCGTGCACAGCCCCATTGCCTTCAGCGTGGCTCTGGGCACTGCAGGGTCCATGCTGGGGACGTGGGACGGTGCCACACAATGTGCCCGGTTGCTCCAGGCGGTGGTTTCTCTCCGGTCACAGCCCATGGTGGTGTGGTTTGTGTTGTGCGTGGGAGGATGCTCAGCCCCTGGACAAAGCCAGGCTGTTGGGCTGCGCCATCCGCCACCCCAAAGGACACTGGAGCAGCAGAACGTTTTGGATTTGCATGAGGTTTTATTGGAAATCAGTTTAGACCCACCGAACCGTGTGGCACCGCTGTCCCTTGAATGTGCCTTGTCCCATCTCACCCCTCGGGCCAGCGTTTGGCAAACCATCTCCCCCTGGTTTCCCCATGGCCCCACACTGACAGAGGCCACCCGGGTCCGTGTTGCTGTGCTCAGTGCAGCCACTTTGCAGAGAGCAGCGTCACGAGGAGGCTCAGGGCCATGGCTGCACTGGAGGGCATCGCTGTGCTCCCACTGGAACTGCTGCTCCATATGTCCCAGATCTGTGCTGACAGCTTGTGGATCTGCTCCTGGATCTGCTCCTGGAAGCTGCTCCTTGGGGGACAACAGGGGTTCAGTGACAGAGCACAGGGATGGGGTCTCAGCGGGGGAGCACAGATCTCACCTGTGCCTCTGCACCTCCTCCAACTGCTCCTTCTGCTTTGCCCCCTCCTCCTGGAGCGCCCTGTTGTCCTCTGCAGGAGATGATGGGGTCAGGGTGACCCAGGGGATGGGGAGTGTGGTGCTGGCAGGAGGGGAGAAGGGGGAGAGGAGGGCAGGCTCCACTGTGTCCAGGTGTCAGGGACCCAGTGCTCACCTTGCAGTTGCTTGACCACAGCCTCCTGCTTTTCCTTCTGCTGCTGCAGCTGGGAGATCTGCTGCCCCAAATCCGCAACAAAGCTCTGCATGGCATCCTGAGCACAGGGAGGACAGGGACACAGCTCAGCAAACCCCACACCCTGGGGTCCCCATCCCGCACCCCACACTCACCAATTGACTCCTGCAGTCATCCCACTTCTTGAGTATCTCAGCGAGGGACGGGTTGGTGATATCCACCATGGTGGTGAGGGTCTGGTTGGTGGCAACCAATGCTTGCTCCAGTGCAGCCACCTGCACCCTCAGCTGCTGCTGCACCCCCAGCAGCTGTGCCAGCCCCTCCAAATTGGGCATTCTCCCTGCCCCCATCCCCAGCCCTGTTTCTTGCTCTGGTTTGGTGGCCACCAGGCACAGATAGGAAGGCAGGGCTGCAGCCAGCAGCACCACAACCAGCAGCACGACCACTAGCCCATAGACCTTCCAGTGTCGCCTGGGTTTAGGGTGGCAATCCTCACTGTAGTCCGACATGCTGCCCTGTACAGCCATTGCTCACTGCACCGGGCTGGGAGGGTTCTCACCCAGAGAAGCTGCAAGCTGAACCCAAATTCTTTTAGTTTTGTTTCTCAGATAATGGTATTTTCCCAGGAAATCATGTGATTGGTTCAAGGGCAGCAGCAGGGGGGGCTGTGGGGGAGGAGGGAGAGGTCAGTGTCCTTCCCAGGGACAGCAGGACTGGATGGCATTGGCTCAGCATAGGGCTGACCTGTGCCCTGTGTCTGGGGGGGGAGCGGGGCTGTTCCACCCCGATGTCCTTGGGGTGGGAGGCAGAGCAGGGAGTCCCTGAGAGTGGGAGTGGGGCAGAGCATTCCCCAGGGGAATGAGGCAGAGGGATATGGAGAAATCCGATGTGCAACGTTTGGGGTTTGAAAAAACCATATGGGGTAGTTGAGGTATGGGGTGTGCTGGAATAGGGCGATGGTAGTTGGGCTGTAGGGTAGCTGAGTAATCAGGGCATGGGGTAATTAAGATATGGGGTAATTGGGGTGTTGGGTGCTCAGGGTTGGATAGTGGATATGGGTAAGGGATGCTGGATATGGGATTTGCCATGTTGGGTAATTGGATCTGGGCTATAGGATGAGAGACGTTCGTTAGATATGGGGTGAGGATGGGCACTATGGGATGTTGGATATGGGAGTAATGCTGTAATGCAATGGAAAGCAGAAAAATGACAGCAAAGCAGCAAGGTCCCAGACCCCACCAAGTGAGGGCTTGCTCAGGTGCAACAGCCCTGAGCAGAGAAACAAAGGAAAAAAAGGCTACTTATCTTCAGAAGGCTTCAGGCATGCAGGGAAAACCCCTCACCTTCACTGCCAAGCCATAAATGAGGGCTGGGAAGGGGTGGATCCTGGTTCCACCCTTTCTGGTCACTCAGGTGCACTGGGTTGCATTGCATTGCATGCACTTGTGCTCCCCTGGGCTGGCCCTGCCTTCCCACCAGGTGCTCCATCACTGCTTCAAGCTGTGCTGTGGCATTTATGCTACCATGGGTTATTGGGTCTGGGATGAGGGATGGAGAGTGTGAGATGTGCTATGTGGGATGTAGATAAACCACGTGGGGTAGGAGGATACGGGCTATGGGGTGAGGGATGCTGGGTGTGAGATGTGGATTGTGAGGTGGTGGCTGTGAGATCCTGGATATGGGAGAAGGGATGTGGGATTTTGGGACATGGGTTAATGGTGGTGATGGGCCGACAGTTGGACTGTGATTCCACATGGGGTGGTGGCTACAGGGACGTGAGACACCTCTCAGTGCCCTTGCATTGGAACCCAGCAGCCCTATGGATGCTCTGCCTCCAACCCCTCCTTCCCGCAGCCTCAGTTCATGTTTTTATGCCTCCGGTTCATCTGAGAAAAACACCAAAACAACCGAAAAAAAAAAAGAAAGAAAAAAGAAAAAAGCAAAGCCGTGGCACTGAGATGAAAAACACACAACTATGTACCAAACTTTGAGCTCTGAGTCAGATTTCTGCCATCTGGAGGAGCGAAGGGCTCTGGCAGAGCGGTGAGCTGTCGGCACAAGGGCCCTCAGTGCGATGCCGTTGTTATTTATGGGATCCTGAAGGTGAGCGAAGGCCAAAGGTTTCAAAAATAGCCCAAGAATGGGGATGAATGTGTTTTCCAGCAGCGGCCCGTAGGGAGCAGTGGGAGACGGGGGTGTAACGCCTCACACCGGTCTGAAAAGTGACTGCAGGCAGAATGCGGCCCCAGAGGGCAGTTCTGGGGGTGGGGATGTGTTTCGGGTCGGGATCAATCCAGAAACTGTTTTCTCACCTTGTATTCACAATTTAGCTCACGATCCCCACTTGCTTTTCACCCAAACCTTGCATTGATGTGCCGGGGGGCACGGAGGGCTGCGGCCGTGCCCCAGCTTTATGGGACGGGCCACGAGGGCTGCTCTCCCCGCTGCTCACCGCGTGTTTTCCTCCTGCTCCGGCAACGCCGCGTCTCTTGGCCAGACGGACAGGAATTCTGCAGCCGGAGCTGCCATGGGTGGGGATGGAGCTGGCACCTCCCATGTCCCATATTGACACCCCCCCGGGATGCTGCGCTGCGAGGCAGCAGAGCCCTCTGTGCCCCCCAAGGTCATTATCCCCATAAGAGCCAAGTGTGGCACAAGGAGAGGAGCTGCTGGGATGCGTGGAACGCGTTTGGGGTTGCAAAGAGTGCAGTGTGGGGGGAGAGGGGGGACACAAAGGGCTGCGCCCCCCCGGGAGCAGTGAGGGGCTGAGCGCAGCGTGCAGCGTCTGCTGTTCCCTGCTGCTTTCATCCCTTGCCTGTGTGTTCCCTCGCAGCCTGGAACGTGGCTTTCTCTCCTATTTCGGGCTGGAGTTTTGGCCGCCGCCTTTTGTTATTTCAGTTTAGGCGCTCTCATTATATTTTCCATTATTTAAAAGAAAGGAAAAAAAAAAAAAAAAACCAACCACCAAACCCAGAAGTGAGAGAGCTGCTTCCCAAGTCGCATTCCAGCCCACGGCTCTGCTCAGCACAAACTCTGCTCGCTGCCAGCACCGGGACGTGCTCGGGGGCACCCATGGGTGCTGCACCCATCGGGGTGGGGGGTGAGCAGCACCGGCGTCTCCCGGACAAGGGCAGCTCTGTGCCACGTCGTCTCCAACCCCATCCTCCCCAAAATAGGGCACTTCTGACCCCAGAACCATTGCTTTGCAGCAAAGCCCCCCCCCCAAGGCTCCCCCATCCCTCTCCATCAGTGAATGCAGCGTGCCCACCCCCCCAAACCCCAGCACCCCCCGGTGGGTTTGGCTGTGTGCTCTCTGCTCAGGAAGCCCAGAACGGCTCCAGGCTGCAGCGGTGGTCCTCAGCAGTGATGCTTCTGCATCGGGAGGGATGTGTGTGTGTGGGGGGGGAGAGGGGGGGGGGGGAGAGGGGGGGAGAGTTATTTTGGTACCCCCGGGGTGGGCAGAGGGTGCGGTGCGGGTGCAGCCGGGCTGGGTGTGAGGACACAAAGGGGTCCCGGGAGGGTTTGGCCGCAGCCCCCAGCCCGACCCTGACATCGGGCGGGATTCCAGCCCACGGGAATGCGGGGTTGGGCCGCACATCCAACACGGACCTCCCGTGCCCGGCCCTTTATGACGGTGGGGGGGAAACCCCGAGCATCTCCCCGCAGCCCTCTCCCGATCCGCAGCGCCGGGAGGAGCTCGGGAGCGGTGCGGGGATGGAGCAGCGCGGGTGGTGTGGAGGAGCATTCAGGAGCCCCCCCAGCCCCCTCTCGCAGGGGGACGTTATCCCGCAGCCTTCAGGGCAGACTCGGACCTGCTGATGGAATTGCCACGAGCCGTCCAAATATCCTTTTTTTTTTTTTTTGCCTGCCTTCCTTTTGCCATTTTTCATCCCCTTTCGTCAGAAATCGCAGCAGGAGCGCTTTCCCTTAGCCCCGCGGCAGCGGCTGCCCCCGACCGAGCCCAGCAGACGGCGGAAAGCAATCCCACCCGCTGGCACTTCGTCCCCATCCCACAACGGCAACTCCCACCGATGTCCCCCCTCCTCCCCCATCCGGCTGCGGGGACGTGGCTCTGAACATCCCCCCAACCCGAGGTGGGCAGTGCAGGGGATGGGGTTCACATCTCGGCGTTTCGGGGACATGCGGGTCGGAGCGCTCCCCCCTCAGCGGCATTTCCCCTCCGGGCTGAGCGGCGGGGCCGGGTTTTGGCTGCCGAAGCGCCCAGGGGTGGTTTTGGCACGGCAACCTCCCCCCGTCCCCCCCTTCCACGTCCCCCCGGGTGCCCCGTCCCCTTTGATCTCGCCAGCGGTAGCATCCAGCGGCAGGAGGAAAAAATGCTTCTGTGCGGCCAAAGCGTGTTTTAAAAGGGAAACATTGTCCCGAGAGCAGGAGGGGATGTTTTGGCCCCGCGGACGGAGTTGTTCCATTACAGCATCCCCTGGCGGGGCGGGGGCGCGGGGCTGCTGTCCGCCAAGGGGTCCACGTGCTGGGGGACACCCGCACGATCCGCCCCCCCACACACACCGCGTCCTGCACGCCGCCTGACCCCGTGCCAGCGGTTCCCCGGCACATCGTGGCCGGGTGCTCTGGAGACGGGGCTGCCACGTCCCCCGGCTGTGGGGCCGGTCGCTCCCCCCCCTGCCCCACGCTGCGCGGCCGCCAGCAGCTTGCAGCCGACCCAAGGCAAACAGCAGCCGCCGTGCTGCTGCGGTGCGGGGAGCCGCGGGGCCAATCCTACTTCGGGACAGAGATGGGATGGGACCCCCGGCCCATCCTGGGCACAGTGGGGGAGGGCGGTGCTGGGGATGTCCATGCTCTCCGTTTTGCCCCCCAGCTCTGGGCACCATCCCCCAAGGAATCCCAGCAGCCACGCGGGTGTAAACACAACCGTATATTTTGTAATAAATAATGTACAATCCTTCAGTCCTGCCCTCGCCCCCGTGCGCTGCCCAGCCCTTCTGGGAGGGGGGGAGGAGGGGTCGGAGGAAGCGATTTTGGTTTCTCTTGGGAAAGTGGAATCTGGGGCGAAACACGTGCCCGAGGTCAAACATCGGCGTAGGGGGGTCTGGGCTGGGGGAGGGGAAGGCTATGGGGGCTGAGCCCGGTGCCCCCGGCACGCTGCCCGCACCCAGGCAGGTGCAGGAGAGAGAAAAGGGCTTTTTAACCAACCCCCTTTTTTTTTTCCCCAAAAGAAACCCCACATTTCCTCACCCACCCCAGCGGCTGCAGCACCCAGCCGGCACTGAGGCTGCCCTCAGCCCCCACGATGGCACACGGGACCCCATCCCCATCGATCCCTTTCCCCTATTTGCATTCACCCCCGCGGATTTTCTCTTTATTTTTAAATAACCCCCGAAGGGCCACGTCCTATGGCCGGGGGGAGCACCACGAGCTGCCCCGCGCGGGGCTGGGGGCGAGGGCAGGGGACAGCACTGGGGGTCGGGGGGCATCTCCCTGCCTTCCCCTTGGAAAATGTCCCTGGGCAGGGGGACCATCCCCACCGGACGCGTCCCCTTGCCTCTCAGCGTCCCCCCCATCCCACCCCCGTCGGTCGTTATAAATGAGCACGGGTAAAAAGCAAGGGGGAGGAGCGGGATGCGGCGCTGCGGCGCTCACTGCTGCGCCCGGACGCGGCCCATTCTCCTCCGGCTGCCGGGGCTCCGGGGGGTGGGCGCGGGGCTCAGGGCGCGCACGCCGGAGGCGAAGTCCAGCACTTCGGGGGGAGCCCGGCGCAGCTCCCCGGCGCCCATCTCACGCCGGATCTCATCCAGCGCTTCGGCCGGCGATGTCAGCAGGCGCTGGAAGAAGCTCTCGCGTCCCGCCGGCCGCTCCTGGCAGGTGAAGGTGACGGCCGTCCCCGCGTCCGACTTCATCTCCCGCGAGAAACCGTCCGAAGTGCCATCAAAGCAGCGGCCGATGGCGATCTCTTTGGCCAGGCGCGGGTTCTGGTCCGTCACCGTGTAGATGCCGTAGTTGTGTCCCAGCGGGTCGACCGGCGCCAGCATGGTGAAGGCGGCCGTGTTGTTATTGTCGGCCACCGGAGGGTGCCGCGCCAGGTAGTCCCGCAGGAGCCCATTGACGGCCGTGCGGCGGCAGCTGCCCTGCGGGATGACGGTCACCAAGGTGCGATCCACCAGGCTCTGATCGTACAGCATCCCGCTGCACTTGAACTCCAGGCAGGCTCCCGAGCTGCCCTCCCGCATGGCATCCCGCACACTGCGGGCGTCGCGCAGCCCGTAGAGCTGCCCCAGTGTGCGTGGATGGCTGCCGCCCTCGTTACGTGAGCGCACCATGTACTCCTGCGGCCCCTCGATGCGCACTTTGATGAAGCAGGCGCGGAACTCCTGAGGGTTGGGCCACCAGGACAGGTAGTCGCCGGTCCAGGAGGTGAGGTCGCTCTCCTTGAAGGGCACCACGTTGTATTCGTACTTGTCCACCTCCACGCGGTAGAAGCGGAAGTGGTTGGCACTGACCGGCGCCTCCTCGCACTCCCTGAGGCTGCGGTAGGGGTAGATGGGACCGTTGGTCTCGTCGATGTTGTTGGGGTCGGGTTTGGCCACGTTGACCTGGAAGGCCGTCTTCTTGATGTCGGGGTCATCGTGGTCCAGCCGGCGGTAGCCCAACTTGTTCAGGTAGGGCTGCGACACCCCAACGGCGTTGGGGTTGAGCTTGGGGCTGGAGGGCACGGCCTCGAGCTCCTCGCCGCCCAGCGTGGCTGTGATGTACGCTGTGTAGGCGTCGGGGCGGCGGGCGTCGCAGAAGGCGGGCAGGCAGGCGCCGTTGGGGCCGGTGACCACGCTGTCGAAGCGGCCCCATGCCCGTGGGTTGGCAGGGAAGCCCGGCTGGGGCTCCAGGTTGATGAGGCTGATGACCACCCCCTCCAGCTGCTCATAGGGGTTGAACTTCTCGTTGCTGTAGGCCCTGACCTTGACGAAGCAACGGCGGTCCTCTGGCACGTCCAGGTTGAAGAGCCGCCTCTCGCGGATCTCCATGTTCCCCACGAGGAAGGTCCGCTCCTCCCTCCTCCCGCGCCGCTCCTTGGTCGGGCGGAGGACACCTTCCTCCTCCCACAGCCCAGTCTCAGGGTTCAGGGACCACAGCTTCATCTTCTGCAGGTGCTCCGCCATCCAGATCTGCCCCGCGTCCATCCGCACCTCCACCGGCCCCGTCTGCAGCGCCGTGCCCGAGTCCCCATCCCGAAAGTCCACGGCAAACATGCCGTAGGTGCGCAGGGGCACGATCTCCCCATCAGCATTGGCAAAGCTGAGGTCGCTGGAGGCGGCGCGCGCCGTGGCCACGTCCCTGGGATCCAGGAAGGTGACGCTGGCTTTGACGGTGCCCTTGAAGACCTCCCCGGAGGGGCGGAGGAAGGCTCCGGCGGGGATGACAAGCTCAGCAATGGGCTCCTGGCCGCTTGCCTCGCCCAGGGGGATGGCATTGATCTGCCCAGCATCCAGCTCCACCGCCTCCTTCTTCCGCATCATCTTCACCTCCTGGTAGACCGCGCCGCCGCGCCTGTCGAAGGGCAGCACCTTGACGGCGTCCACCAGGCGCTGCTGCCGGTCCACGAAGCGTGCCACCAGGCGCTGCGTGTCGGGCGGCACCTCGATGGTGAAGGAGCCCTGGAAACCGGTGAAGCCGATCTTCTTCTTCCCCAGGAAGATCTGTCCAAAGCGCAGCGGCTCTCCGGTGTCGGCTGCAGTCACCCGTCCCTGCACCAGGACGCGGGGCTGTGCGCAGGGCCCGCAGCCACACTTGGCCACCACCTTGATGGGAAGGACGGACCCAGCGCAGCGGATCTCCCGCATCTCCATGCGCCGCACCCCGCAGCAGCGCCGTGCGCCTGCCCCACACCGCTGCCCATCGGCCGGGCTGCCAGCACATGGCGTGGATGGGCAGTGCCCCACGTCGTAGTAGCGGGACCCACCGGCATCCTGATGGCACTCAGCGGGCAGCTCAACCAGGCTGGGCTCTGGTGCTGCTTTGCAGCTCTGCTGGCCCTGGGCTGGAGGAGAGGGTAAGGAGGGGTTAAGGGTCCCTATTCCATAGAGATTCCGTGCTCCCAGTGCCCCTGCCCCACGTAGACCCCATCCCCGCTCACCCAGCACGGTGAGCTGTGCCGGTGCAGATCGGATGGCTCCAGCCTCGGAGCTGGCCTTGCAGTGATAGGTGCCTGCCTGCTCCAGTGTCAGCGCCCGCAGCACCAGGCGGCTGCTGTACCGGTGTGCTGTCCTGTCCAGCAGTGTCCCGTTGTGGTACCTGCAGGGAAGGGATGCAGTGAGTGGGGATGCAGTGGGTGCTCCCCGTCCCCTCTGCCCACACTCACTCACCAGTAGTACTTCTTGGGCACGGGTGTCCCCGAGGCTTTGCAGCAGAAGGTCACCTCCTGCCCGGCCACCCGCACCTTCGGCGTGGGGTGCAGCACCATGTAAGGCTTCTCTGCAGGGGAAGGACCGGAGGGTGCAGCTGTGAAGCCCTCCCTGCTCCCCTCATCCCTCCATGGCACATCCATGGGGCGCAGTGCTCACCCAACTTCTGCAGCACGATGTGTGCCAACAACAGTCCGGTGCCGTTGGACACAACAGGTGCCAGTCCTGGAGCAAAGCCATCACGGTGGGCGCTGACGTTTGCACCGATGCTCACACACAGCCCGGTCACACGAAATGCCCCACGTGTGTCACTGCGTGCCAGCAGTGCCGGCGGGCGTCCCTCCAGGTAAACACGGGCACCGGGCAGCGCTGCACCAGTGGCGGAGACGACAGTGCCCTGCAGGGTGTGCTCGGGGCAGGCTGCGGGACGGCACGGCGCTGAGAGCTCACGGCCACCGGCACCAGCGGGGACAAGCCGGGGTGGGGGTGGGGACAGGGATCAGCATCTCCGCGTCCCCAGGGCAGATACCTGGGCAGGGCGTGGGGGGACACTGCTGCACCTCGGAGGGGTGCCCGGCGCACAGCAGCTTCCGGGCGTTCTGGCAGCTCCGCCGGCGGACACGCGTCCCGGTGCTGCCGCAGCTGCGGGAACAGGAACCCCACGCGCCCCACTCCGTCCACATCGGCTCTGCAGGGAGACGGCGAGGCGTCGGGCAGCAGCACTGCCCATCCGCAGCACGGGGATGGGAGATGCAGGCAAGACGGGGTCACCACCCCACGAGGCCCCATGCGGCTGCCGTGCCCCGTGCAGCCCCCCGGCTCGACTCCCCAACCCCCAGCCCGGCCCCTCGGCCCCTGCCAAGCTATTTTTATAAGCGCAGCCTCTGTGATTGCCATTAAGCCGACGATGTGCGGGCGGGGGCACTGCGCCCGGGGCGTGCCGCGTGGACGCGGGGGCGGCCGCTGCACGGATGCGGCCCCGCAGGACGGCCCGTGACCCCGCGTGGGGCTCGGAGCCGGCGGGGGCGGAGGAGGGGGGGGTGCAGGGGAGCGCTGAACCTTCACCAGCAGAGCCAGAACGGGAGACCGCAGCCCAGCGCCGACATTCCTGCGGCCGGGGAAGGGCCGCCGCTTGGCTCCGCCGCCGTCTCCTCCATCTCTTTAGGAACAGGAGGCGGCAGGTGGAGCCGTGGGAGTGGGGTCGGATCCGTGCGTGGGGAGAGGGGGGGTCCGTACCTGGGCAGGGCCCGGTGCTGCACGGCCGCCGTTCCACCGCCTTGCCTCTGCACTTGAGCTCCTTCAGCGCGGTCACCACCTGCGCGTTGACGCAGCGGCGCCGGCGGCTCTGGATCCCGCTGCTCCCGCAGGCGCTCCGCGAGCAGGGGCTCCAGGAGGACCAGTGAGACCAGTAGATGTGCTCTGGGGGGGGGCAGAGGGGGTGACTGAGTGGGGCAGGTTGATGGGAACCCACCGCCCCGGGAACAACTCCCCACCAGCACTTCTCCCTCGGGATGGTGCCGTCCGAGGACGATGGGCTCGGACCCCCCCGAGGTGCCGTCGGGGCCGGGGTCGGCACTCACCCAGCGGGCAGAGGAAGCGGATGTGGTAGTTGGAGCAGGTTTTGCCCTGCGGCTGCTCCTTGTTGACGCACCGAAAGCCCTTCTTGGGGCTGAAATGCACCACCTCGCCCACGTCCTGGGGCAGCTCCCACTCGGTGGTGCGCGCCTGGATGGCCACCGGCCGCGCGCAGACGCGTCCGCGGTAGTAGAAGCGGATGGCATCCAGGCTCTCGTAGTCGCCGTCCCCCCCGGGGTGGTCGATGTTGAACCACGACGTCCATTCAGCCCCTCTGCCTGTACGGAACCCCCCATGAGAGCACAACCCCCTTCCCTGAGCGCACCGATGTGGCCTCGGGTGCCACCGGGGGTGGGGAAGGGGCAGGGACATCCCGGTACGGCTCCGTGGGGACAAACGGGGGCTGCAAGGGGAAAGATGAGCAGACACAAGCAGCGGGTGCTGTGACATGGGGTGCTTGGGGATGGCCACCACATCCCTACTGCAAGGGGACAGCGCCATGGAAAAGCGTGATGTCCCCAGGGGGAGCGGGGTGGCACGGGGGGGGGGCACTGCACTGCGCAGCCCCTTTGGGTGCTACAAATAGAAGTGTCCCTGCACTGCCCTGGCTGTGGGTCCCCCAAGGTGTGCTGTCCTCAGTGGCACAGTGTCCCCAGTGGTTTGGTGTCCCCTGGATCTCCACGGTGTGGTGTCCCACAGAGAGTCAGGGGCTGCTCTGTGATTCTGTAGTCGTACCTGCTGTGTCCAGGTCGAGTTCCTCTGGGCTGGGAGCTTTCCAGGACTTCCCCAGTGCATCACTCTTGCCAGGTTCCAAGTCGTTCTCCAGTGACTCTGCTGGGGGCACAGGGTGAGAGCCCCCAACACTGGCTCACCCCATCCCCAAGGCTGTCACTGAGCCACAGACACCGATGTTGTGCTGTAAATCACATCCTTCTCCAGGCATGGGGCAGGTGGGGGGCATGGGGAAGGGTTTGGTGGCAGTGGAATAGAGGCTGCATGCTGGAAATGCTGCCCCAGGGTGACGCAGGGTGTTGAGCTGCCTCGCTGAGGCCACAATATGATCAGCCCCCAGCAACCAGAGCAGACAGCAGGAAATTGGGCTGTAGCACTGCAGCCTGGGGCTGGGTGAGCAGGAAAGCAGGTGGCACGGTGGGGATTCACTGCTTGAGTCCCTCCCACAAGGGGTCAGCTCAGGACATCCCCTCTTGCAGGAGCTGGGTGCAGTAATTGTGATTTCAGCCATGCAATGGGTACCGAGCAGTGGGATGGACAAATGGATCCACGGAGAGGAGCTGGGATGTGCAGGGATGTCTGCGGGATGACGACCAAAGGGAAGAGCTGATGGACCCAGAGCAGCCCGAGGAGGTCTGCAGTGAGCTGATAAGTGTGCCCCGTGGGTGGCTGTCACCCCAGGCAGGATATGGCCACAAGGATCATGAGCACACGGTGGGTACCCCATGGGGAGCATCCCTCTGCCAGCTGCAATGCCACCCCTGTCCCCATCCTCTGGGGCACAGCAGAGCCGGGTGGCAGAGCACAGCCAAGCAGCGGGGACTGCAGCCCCTTGTGCTGCAGGGTGGGTGGATTTTCCCCCGATGTCCTGTCCTTGGCAGGGGGCACTTCCCCGGCCCCCCCCCGGGGAGGACGAAGCGCCCCAATGGGGCAGCACAGCCCTAAGCATCGCCGACACATCCTGCTCGCAGGAGGGACGTTCCCAGCAGCTGTCTGACATCTGGCCCCGGCAAACATCTGGCGAGCCCCGGGGCTGCCGTCCTTCCCAACACCACCCCCAACCCCCAGCCCTGCGCTGCATCACGACGGGGAGCAGGAGGGGCTTTCCCAGCCGCGTCCCTGGGATGCTGCTACGAAGGCTGAGATCTCCTTACCTGCTACCCCGGTGCAGCAAAAGGCGGCGAGAGCCAGAAGGGCCAGCAGCAGCCGCTCCATTGCTGCCCACGCACCGCTCCACCCGCGACTGCGAGCGCGGCCGCCTTGCAGGTCTATATAGGAGGGCTTTCCCCCTCGCGCCAGCAGACAGCAGAAATCGGATCCTGGCACTCAGGGCCGTCAGCTCCAGCCGCGTTTGGCCCCGTGTCAGCAGGGAAGCGGGAAGGAGCCCTCAGCCCTCCCCGTGAGCCGGCAGCGCGCTGCCACGCGCCGCTCCAACCCGGGAAACTTGAGGGCTTGTTTTGCAAAGCTGCTAAAATTGGATGCACTTGGGAATGCAGCTGGGAGGGAAGGGGAAAAAAGATGAAAAAGGCCCTTCCTCTGAGCTCATGCGGTCAGGGTTGGGGTGCCAGCGCTCCCTGGCACTGCTGAGGATGGGCACGGCCGGTGGGTGCCCATGCTGTGACCTGGGCCACGTGTGCCGCTGTCAGCTGAGACCGCGAGCAACTCACTGCACCCATGGCCCCCAGCACCCCCCAGGGTAGGAGGGGAATACCCAGCAAAAGGCAAAGTGGGGGCATCGCCTCAAACTATGGCCCCATCCCCACATCCCTCTGTTCCCCACATTCAGGTTCCCGGAACTGGGACTTCTGGGGTCACCCAATCCCCACATCATTCTGGGGCTGCAGACGCTTTCTCCCCATCAGCTGGCACAGGCACAGGCAGCCCCAGCACTGCCTCATCGCCATCCTCACCATTAATCAAAACCTGGGCTTGTTTAACCCTGTACCAAAGGGCTGCACCCAAAGCCACACCATGGGGACAACGCACCACGGATACCAACGGGACCCACAGAGCCCACCCCACGCAGACACCGAGCCAGCAATCCCAGCACTTTATTGCGGGGCACTCAGGTCCACCACGCACTCAGTGCCCGGGTACTCGGGAGGGTTGAGCTCAAACTTCTTCTGCACGTCGTAGGGCACGAAGCGGCCGGCCACGAAGTGCTGGCGGCCCAGGAAGCGGCGGGCGCACTGCTTGGGGGCCATCAGTGACACCAGCACGTCAGGGCTGATCCCACCACTGCTGCCCGCCTCCACATCCCACCCTGCAACGGCACAGAGATGTGGGGAGGGGGTCAGGTGGGAACAGGGGGGTGGTGGAGGTACGGGGATGGGGCTGGTGGGATCCCCGTGGCACCCATAAGCACTGCTGCCCTGCAGTGCCCCGGCTGCGTCCTGGCACGGTGTGGGGTTGTGCTTGGTGGGAATTCACCAGCAGCTGTGCCCAGGGCTTCTGTTTGCTCCTCCAGCAGCAGGGGGGGTGTGGGGGGGTGATGGCAATTCCAGGCCTGGCCACCAGACACCCGGGTGTTTGCAAATTACATCATGTCTCAGTTCGGGGAGTTGGTTATTTGTTGGAGATGCCCTAAATGCATCCTCAGCCGTCAGCAGCACTCAGAGCGAACCGCAGGGACGCTGCCGTGCTGGGGGCTGTGGGAGTCCCAGAGCTGCCCCCACCTCTCCTACACTGGGGATGACACCTTTCCTAGGGGCAGACAGGGTGAAAAAGGCTACCCTGGGGGTCCCCGTACCTGAGGGCACGTCCAGGCTGACAATGGGGATGCGGACGTGTTTTAGGGTGGCAAGGATGCCAGCACAAGGCCCCCTGCCCTCGCCCAGCTCCGCTTCAGCCCCCAGCACTGCGTCCACCACCGCGTTGTAGGCATCATTGATCAGCTGCACCTGGAGGGGGGGACACGATGGGCAGATGGGGGGGTCCCCAAGCTCCCCAGATCCCCATCCACCCAACCCCAGAGCATGGAAACGCTGCCCATGGGGGCATCCCTTTTCCCAGCTGAATGGGATGCGCAAAGCAATTGCAAAAGTTCCCCCCACCAGGCAAAGGGAGGGGGACGTAGCGCGGCCAGGACAGCGATTTGAGGTCACATTCCTCCTCCGAGGGAGTCCAACACTTCCAACAACAAGAATGCCCTGAGCTATGGGCAGGGCCAGCAGCAAGCATGGATCTCATCCCCGTGGATGCTGGGGGAGATCAGCATCCTCATAACACCCCGAAGTGCAGCAGTTTGGGACTGTGGGTGGGGGGCTCACCTCGGTGGGGAGGTACGAGAGGAAGGGGATGTCCATCTTCTCACACTGAGTGGTGAAGTCCCGGTACAGGGGGTCCACAGAGCGTTTGGGGTAGAAGATGGTGGGCTCATAGTCCTGCACAGCAGAGCAGTGTTGGACCCATGGAGGAGGAGGAGGAGGAGGAGGAGGGGGAGGAAGAGATACCTACAAAGATGCGCAGGTGCCGTGCGCACACCAGCCCGATGGCCCCGTTCTGTGCAGGGCCGCAAACCACCAGCACTGTGGGCTGCTTCCGTGGGAGGGATGGCAGCGGGAAGGCCTGGGAGAGAGGAGAGGGGCATCACCTCATCACACAGCCCTGGGGCAGCAGGGGAAGGGGCCTGGGGGGGACCCGCGGTGGGGATGTGATGCTGGGTGGCAGCAGGTGGGATGCGAGATGAGGCCAGTGCCTACAAAGGGACGGGGACAGCGGTGCCCATGATGGGATGGGGAAGGTGCCTGCTGTGGTTCAGGGCTCGTACCCATGGTGGGACAGGGCCGGTGCCCGCAGTGGGTCGGGGCTCCCCGCCAGCCTGCTGGGAGGCAGCCGCGCTCCACATACCAGCAGCCGGCGAAGGGAGGCTCTGTTTATCCATTGACAGATTTTTTCCTGCTCACGCAGCCTGGCTCCTGCTTCCATCCAAACCTCGGAGCCCCGCGAGGCACCGCCAGTCCGCAGCCGCTGGACGGACCCCGCTCACCCAGCCCTGGCCCTGCTGCAGCATTTGGCTGCAGCTCCGGAGCTGCGCTTCCAGCTGCCGTGTGGCTCCCAGGAATGCACCGGGGGGAGCCCAGGGAGGGGACGATGCTGGGGGTACTGCATGGCTAGGGTGAGTGGGAGCTGTTCCCGTGTGATTCCCAGCCCCACAAAGAGGAGGAGGAGGATGAGGATGAGGGCGCTCCCACTTATTGGGATGCTGCAATGTGGGGCCGCGCCAGCCTTGCCGACCACAGGATGCGTCGAAGCTCCAACACCCAAATACTTCTGCTGCTTCAACAAAGTCTGTGCCGTGAAAGAAGGGGAGGGCAGAGAGCAGCCCAGACACCTCGAATGGAAAAGCTGAGCCGGGAGCGGAGCTTGCTGCCCTCATGAAGCACAAAGCTGCCCTTGATGCTGCACCTTCGCTCAGCCACGCTGCCCTGAGCATCACTGCCTCCACTTCCTCACCCCTAGCACTGAGCAGTGCCAATGCCGGGCACCTGGGGAAGGGCTCAGCTTCCTTTGCAGGGGATGTAAGGGCCCAGTTGAGCCCAATTCACCGCAGGGAAAAGCATGAACAGGATTACAAAAAGCAGTGGCAAAAAGTAATAGAGAAGCTGCAGCCCTGGGGATGGCGGGGACGGGGAGAGCAGCGCTGTCTGCTGGGTTCTGTCCCCTCCCTGGGGCTGTGGCTGTTCCCTGGTCCTGGGGCGAAACCAAGGCTGGGAAATCAAGGGATGGGATGGGATGAGATGGGATAGGGGTGGCAGAGCAGCCAGCAGTGAAGCCCCCCCCACAATGGGCGTCCTCAGCCCCCACTGTCTGCCTCACCTTGGTGACGGCCACGGCACAGGCGTGTCCCCAGATCTCGATCAGCTGCTGCCGCCCGAAGCGATAATCCTCCAGCAGCTCCTTCTCGATGGCCTCCGCCTCCGCCTTGCTGCGGGGCAGCGTGCAGCCGTGAGACCCCAGCAAACCCCCCCCTTCCATCCCCAGCCAAGCAGGGCACCACAGCAGGGACATCATCACCATTTCGGGGCAGGGGGGGGCTCATAGTTTGAGGGGGAGTTGGGACAGGATGAGCAAAGGCGGTGCAGGGCTCAGGCACGCGCAGCACGGGGTCGCGGTTGCCTTTCGTGCGAGGCACGGCCCTGGCAGCAGCCCCAGGCTGAACGATCAGGCTGTTATATAAAGCTGAACAATGCTGCGGTTGTTCATCTGCTGCCGAGCCCGGGAGCTGGCAGGGCCGGGAGCTTCGGAATTGGACAATAATTGCTCACATCTGTTGGCTCACCTGCGCCGCGGATGGGAACAACATGTGCCGTTTCCAATCCGCTGCCGTTGCTTTTGTTATTGAAGGGACAGGGAAATTTGAGCCCTGGGAGAACCGACATCGGCTCTGGGGCTGCGGGGTGAGATCCCACGGAGTGCCAGCACTGTGCTGTGCCAGCAGCTGTGGGTGCTGTGGGATAGGGGAACCCGGAGCTGTGGGGTGTGCAGCAGGTCTGCAATGGGACCGGGGCGCTGATGTTGGGTGCGTGCATCACCCACACCTTGAGTGGTCACTGATTTGGGAGGGGACATCGGTGTGGTGCAGCCACCCCTGGGAGCTGGATGGGGACAGGAGGGGGTCCTGTTGGGCACGTGGTGCCGGGGACCTCACATCACCCAGGCTGACCCCACAGACCTTACAGCCACCCTCTGGATGTCTGACAAGACCCCATAGGTCCTACAGGTGTGACACACCATAGTCATTCTGGCAGATCCATAGACCCTGCAGACCCCAACTCCATCCACCCTGACAGATCCCATTGACCCCTTAGGTGCTGGTTGACCCCATAGACACATAGCCCCCCGGATTCCCTCAGACCCCAGAAGCCCTCAGTGCCCCATCCGTCCCGTCCAACCCTCAATACATCCCACTCCATCCTATCCTGCCCTGTTCCGTTCCATCCCATCCCATCCATCCCATCCCATCCCGTCTCCGATCCTTTGGTGCCCTCTAGTGAGCCCCAGCCCGGCCCCAGCCCCACAGCGTGGTGCTGCGGGCAAACTGGGGGGCACAGGGACAGACCCAGCCCCGGGGTCCCGCCCCCCCCCCCTCCCCGCGTTGGCAGCAGCAGCCCCCGGGGGTTGGCCCCACCGCAGCTGTGTTGGCGCTCACTGAACAGAAGGCGAAGTTCTGACAAAAATCCGAGCTTTGGATCCAGGGGAGAACATTACCCATAATTGCTGCTGGCAAAGCATCCTGGGCCCCGGCCCAGGCTCGGTCCCGATGTTTTGGCATCGTCCCCGGAGGGGGGGACACGAGGGGCTCCGTGTCCCTGGCAGCCCCGCACTCACATCCCCTCCAGCTGCGGACTTTTCGCTCCGCGTTCGCCACAGGACAGGGGCAGAGCGGGACGCAGGAGCTGCTCCGATCCCGGCTGGGGACCGGCAGAGTCCAGGGTAACTCAGCCCTGAAGCCTGCCGCATGGACCGGGGGTGGTGGCGGCCAGGACCCCACCGGGGGAGAAGGGAGAGGTGCGAACGGACGAGAGCAGCCCCAGGCGTCACCTCCTGCCCGCACTCCCCTCTCCAGGACCCCCCTGAGCCGTGGGGAAGGGGCCGAGCCTCACAGGGCATCAGCTGCACCCCGGGGCTCTTCTCCCCTCATCTTCCCCCCCCTCTGTGTCCCGCATTGATACCTCAGCTCCACGTGCAGCTCCACCCCGCTTCGCACCCCGCTCCCATCCCCCTGCGGAAACCCTCTGCCCGCGTTCCCCACCCCGAGGCTGCCGATGCCGGAGCCGTCCCCGCCGCAGCCATGGAGACCCGGGATGCGGTTGCTTTGGCAACTGCGGCTATTTGGGTACCAGCCCCCTCCGCCCCCGCGGCTCTCGGGGCTGGGGAGTGAGGAGCCGGGCTGGGACCGCCCCGGGGACACGCGTGAGGGCTCCGCGTCCCCACCCGGAGAGGAGCAGCGCGGGGTCCGCTCCCGTCGCTGGGACCCAGAGACCCTCCAGCACCGCCCGGTGGGTCCGGAGCATCAGAGTCCCCTCGGATCCCCTTCACATCCCGCAGGACCACGCTGGGCAGGATCGGACGCACGGTACGGGACGTGGAAACAGCGGGACCCCCGCAGCCTCCCCCGGGGCTCCCGAGGGGCGATGCGGGGCTCACCTGAGGTATCGCGGGGGCTCCCGGGAGGGACCGGGAACGGAGCTCATGGTGGGCGCCGACCGGGACGGGAAGAGCGGGATGAGCCCTGCGGGAGCAGCGGCAGCGATGATCCCTACGGCGCTGTGCGGTGCCGCCCGGTGGGAGGCGGCTCTGACTGCCCCCGCCCCAGCCGGGCTCCCCCCGCCACTCTTGTCCCCCGCGGGCGGTGCTGCTGGGAGGGCTGCAGAGAAACCCCGCAGGCATTATGGAAGCGCCAGGGATGACCGAGCCCTCCCAGGACACGGCGCCTTCCCTCTTCCAAGCACCAGAACCCAGCGGGATTTCAGCCTCGCTCCCTGCAGACACTGCATGCCCTCAAAGTCCTTGGGACCTCCAAACTCCAACAATTGCGATGCCGAGGGACCCATTCCCACTGTGACTGTGGGTACTCAGCCCCATCGAGCACCTGGGGCAACGGCAGCCCCTCACAGCCCTTCCCCTGCTCCCACCACCACCAGCCCCAGCAACAAAGACATGGGCAGCACCCCAACCCCACCCCACACAGCTCTGCTGCAGCTTTGTGATGCTGCCAGGCAGGGAGTGCCCCACGAGGTTTCCGACCGGGGAGAAAGGAGTGGAGCACACACAGCTCGCCGGGTACCCTAACAGGTTTAATGCTGAGCCCCCCGCAGCCCTGAGGGGCCACCAATCAGACGTAGTACTGCAGCCCAAACTTCTCGTTGTCCATCTCAGCAGCCGGGCGCAGGTAGTACAGCTCATCCACCGTCGGGGGCACCCAGCGGTCGGTGTGGAACAGGGACTCGCCAACCTGGGGGGGCAGAGAGCACTGGAGGGGACACACGGGGATGGCCGAGGGGCTCTGGCACCGCTCTCAGTTCAGGGCTGAGATCGTGTGAGGAGGAAAACGGGCGCCCCCACCACAGCTCCAGCAGCAAAGCACCCACACCACCCAAAAAAGACGCTCCCAAGGAACTCCCAGACCCACGGGTGAACCACCTGCCCCTCGATGTGGGTCCTACGGGACGGAGCCCGGCAGGACGCACACCCTCAGTGCCCAGAGCCCAAACCTTCCAACCGGGAACGTCCTTCATGATCTTGGCCTCCTCGTCCAGGTTCTGCCGCATGAGGCGGAGGGTTCTGCAGGAGGAGGATCACACAGGGGGATTCCACACACTACAGCCGTGCCCCCCCCTCCCCCGCCTCCCCCCTCCCGGAGGCCGAGCCCCGCGCTGCCCCCTCCCTACCTGCGGTCCGACTCTGCCTGCAGCAGCGGCATCAGCGCGATGCGCGCCTCCAGGTCCTCGATCAGCAGCCGCCTGCGGGGGGAGGCGGTCAGGGATCAGGGGGAGGATGGGGACGGGGTGGGGGGGAGGGGGGGTGATGTCCCGGGGCGCGAGGTGAGAGCGAGGAGAGGACCGGGAAAGGCCCGAAGGAAGCGGGAGGGGCCGGCGGTGCACCTGCGCTCCCGGTTCCACTTGATGATGCTGTAGTAGCCCAGCAGGAGGCTGCCGACACCCAGCGCGAAGAGGCTGTAACCTGCGGGCGGGGCGTTAGGAGCACCGGGAGCAGCGCGGATACCGGCAGCACCGCGCCCGGCCGCCACCGGAGGGTTTCCCGGTGCCCCCCGCCCCAACCTGAGAGGCCGCGGCGCGGGAGGTGCCGCTTGTAGTCGATGGGGCCGTAGCCGCCCGGCGGCGGCATGTCCTGCTTCACCTTCGGCGCCGCCATCACGGCAGCGGCGCTCTACGTCACTTCCGCCGAGCGCGACGTCACTTCCGCCTGCGCTCACCGGAAGCGCTCTGTAGTGGAAGGGCTGTGTGAGAGCGCCCCCATCCCACGGACCTCCAGCCGGAGCGCGGCGGCCTTAAAGCGGAAACGGCACCGAGGAGTCGGTGGGCCCCACCCGATCGGAGCGCTCAGCTAAATGCTCGGCTATGCGCCGAAATGCGCGCGCACGAGCACGCGCGCAGCAGAAGGAGTGCCAGAAAGCGCGCACGGAGGTGCGCGCACCGAAAGCGCTCAGAGCTCCGACCCGTGACCCGACCCCCCCCACCGCACGGACGGCAGCGCTGCAGATCGAGGTCACCCCAACCCCCCCGCACCCTTAAGCCCTAATCGCACCCTAATCCCGCGGCGGCCGTTAATGAGCGCAGATGGCGGCGGAGGTCGGGAGAGCGGGGGGGCAGCAGCGCTGGGTGCGGGGTCTCATAGCGCTGTGCTGAGGCTGAGAAGCGGGGTTTGGAGGATTGGGGCGGGGGGAGCAGCGCTGGGAGCCGCGTTCTGCATTCGGAGGAGACGCACGTTGGTATTCAGAGCGCTGAAATCATCCCGGAGGAATGGAAAGAAATCGCCGCTCCGTAACTTCGCCGCTGTGCGATCCGAGCAGCGCCGGCGGTCCGCTACAAACACCGCACAAAAACAGCGGTACTGAGCTCCTGCCGGCGTCGGCTTCGTTGGCCGGGGGTTTTTGCTGCTGTGTCCGCCCCGCTGAGCGCTGTGCTCGGGATGCGGTGCTCCCAAAGCCTCGGCTCTGCCCGCTCTGTGACGCCAAACGGGGTTGGTTGTTCCCGCTGTCACCGAAACGCTTCCATCCCCGTCGTCCCGCGCACTGAGCGGGGTTCATTGGGCTGTGCAGAACGATGGGAGCTCAGACGTGGAGTGCGATGGAAGGGCTGAGACCCTCTGCAGCTTTTCAGTTCTATTGGTGAAAATCCACATTGGTTCCATCTCCTCCCCATCCCCTTCCCATCCTCCAGCGTGGGTCTGGGGGAAGCGACTGCACTCCTCGTGGGGAGGAGTGGGCAATGATGGAGATCTACACAGCACTTGGAATCCACCACCATCATCATCATCACCACCACCAACACTGCCATCACTGACCCTATGACCACCATCACCACCACCATCATCATCATCACTATCACTGACATCACCATCATCACTGACACCTGTCACCATCATTGCCATCATCACTGCTATAGTTGACATGACACCATCACCACCATCAACACTACTACCACCGCTGACACCACAGCCACGGCCATCAACACCACACTGACACCACGCTGCCATCGACACCATCAGCACTGCCATCATTGACACCACCATCATCACTGACCCCATCACCATCATTGCTACAATTGACACGACACCACCCCCACTGCCATCATTGACACCGTCACCATCAACACTGTCATCACCAGCACCGCCATCATCACTGACACCAACCATCACCACCACCATCATCGACACCACCACAACCCCCGCTGCCATCATCATCACCGACACTGCCATCACCACCACCATTGACATCATCACCATCATCACTGCCATCACCATGACCACCACCACCAACACCACCACAACCACTGCTGCCATCATCATCATCATCACCACTCCGCTGACACCACTGCCACCATCACTGCCACCATCATAAGCACCATTGCCATCACTGACACCACCACAGCCATCACCACCAACACTGCCACCACCACTGACACCATCACCACCATCATCACTGACACCACCATGACCACCGTCACCATCATTGACACCACTGCCATCAATGACACCACCACAACCACCCCAGTCATCATCATCACCACCTCCACCATTGACATCATCACCACCATCATCACGGACACCACCATGACCACCATCACCATCACTGACACCACTGCCATCACTGACACCATCTCCACCATCAACAATGGTGTTGATTGACATCATCACCACCATCATCACGGACAACCACCATGACCACCATTGACACCACCACCAACAACACTGCCATCATCAACACCATCACCATCATCAACAACAGTGCCACCATTGACACCACCGTTGCCAACATTGACACCAACACCACCAACACTGACACTACCATGACCACCATGGCCACCACTGCCATCATTGATACCACCATGGCCACCACTGATGCCACCTTGAGCACCATCACCATCATTGACACCACCATTGCCATCAGTGACACCACCACAACCATCCCTGCCATCATCATCATCACCGCCATCATCACTGACACCACCATGACCACCATCACCATCACTGACACCACTGCCATCACGGACACCATCACCACCATCAACAACAACTGCCACCATTGCCAACATTGACACCAACACCACCAACACTGACACTACCATCACCACCATTGACACCACTGCCATCATTGATACCACCATGGCCACTACTATCACTGATGCCACCATGACCACCATCACCATCATTGACACCACGGCCATCATTGATACCACAACCATCCCTGCCATCACGGACACCATCACCACCACCACCACCAACTGCCACCATTGACACCACCGTTGCCATCACTGACACCAACACCACCAACACTGACACCGCCATGACCACCATTGACACACTGCCATCATTGATACCACCTTGACCACCACTGCCATCATTGATACCACTGCCATCATTGATACCACATGACCACCACTGCCATCACGGACACCATCACCACCATCAACAACAACTGCCACCATTGACACCACCGTTGCCATCATTGACACCAACACCACCAACATTGACACACTGCCATCATTGACACCACAACCATCCCTGCCATCACCACCACCACCACCATCACTGACACCACCCCCACCCCCCACCCACCCCAGACCCCCAATGACAGCCAGACGCAGGAGTTTGTCCACTTGTTTATTGTCATCCAAACACCAAACCCCCCCTCACAACACAACGCACAGTTATTGAGTTCAGGTTCTTCCTCCCTTGGGACGATCAGTGGGAACTTTTTTTTTTGGTTTTTTTTAAATTTTGATATATATTTTTTTAACCAAAAGATTTAGAGTCACAATAAATACGAGTGACAAACCCACACCCTGCGCTGCTGTGACGTCGCTGTTACGCTTTGTTAACGATTATAAATTCTTCTCATCTTTTTTTAAAAAAAAAGCACAATGCAAATTGTTCCGCTGAAAGGCGATACGCAGCGTCACTGCCTCAAGCAGACAAACACTCCTGCGGCTCCTTGAGGTCTTTTTTTGCATCATATATATATATATATTTATATCTTTATTATTTAAAAAAAAATTGCCTTCTGTGCCCTCTCCTTCTGAAAGGAAAAGGTGACAAAGGCTCTGAATGCAGTGGCGCCCAGCAGGCTCGCTCTGCTCACTCCTACAGCCCACATCCCCACTTCCCAATTCTTTGCTGCCCTTCGGCCATTTTTTCTACTTAGTAAGCAAAAACAAAGCAGGGACGGCGAGGTCCGACAATTCGGGGGTGAAGGAGCGGTTCCTAAAAGCATCATAAAAAGGGATCTATGGAAAAAAGAAGCAAACAAACCCACCAGCACTGACCTACTGGGAGGGCAGGGTTAACCCAGCATCTTCCTCAGCATCCCAGCAGGAATGCCACGCGTGGCACAATGAGGAGCACAGCCCCATGGCCACGGTGTCACCGGGGTGCCCCGAGCGCCGCGTGGGCAATAAATTAGGCTATAATAATAATTATAACAACAAACCCAACAAAATTAACAAACCACACGGCTCCCAGATCGCAACACTGGTTTTCAAATGAAAATCAGGGGTTTATTTTCACAAGTTGCTAAAATCTAAGTACAATAAGTCATTGTCATTATTACTGTATTATAAAATCTCGTAGTTGCAACGTCTCCAAGAAAGGTTATATGGCTTGCGAGAACCAACGCTGCTCTGAGCCTCTCCCCAGCAGAGGTGGAAGCCTGCAGCACCGTCCCCAGCTCATGCAGCGCCGTGCAGCGAAGCGGCGGTCGGTCTTTGTTCAGAGCTCTCCCCACGCTTCTGTGGGAGCCCTTTGGTGGTGGGAATCCCAGCACGTGGCAGCACGGAGGAGCAGAGGTTCGTTCTGCACGGCTCCTCGGCCGCCCGCCTCCACCGCTCCCCAGCAGCGTCACCTCCAGGCGCAACACCACCGCTGGGACATTCCATCCAATGGAGCTTTTCTGCTTTTGCTTTTTTCTCCCCCCCCTTCCCTCCTTTGGAAGGGGAGGAGGAGATGCCCGCCCTGCAGCGCGATGCCCAGCCGGCACAGCGCTGAGCAGAACACGCAGCTCTGGCCGTGCAGCAAAGCTCAGCGCTCGTGTTCTGCTGCAGCGCCCAGCCAGGGCTTTGCAGTGACACATGCAATAAATAAGGAAGTTACCTGCAGTGCTCCAAGAACCACAGCTTAAAAACGATGTCAGACCGGGTCTGGATGGCAGCAGCGATGGCTGGGCTGGATGTGTTGTTACAAACCCCCAGCCCCAATGGATGGGGCTCACGGGGCCGCTCCATTTACTACATAGAAGCTTGCTGCGGTCCAGCATCACGAGGGAGCAGCGTCTGCAAGGCGCTGCGTGCTTCCTGCCTTCAGTTCTGAGCTCTCTCCCATCACACTGAGCTTAGTGCCAGGCCTCCCCTATGGGCTGTGCTGCAACAGTGTGAGCTGCTGCACCCAAACAGGCGCTGACATCGCTTTTAAGCCGGGTGCTTTTCATACTTCTGCCCCTCTTTCCACTCCCTCTTTGCCAGCTGTGACACACAAGGCAGACATCACCCCCCCCCTCCCCCCGAGGCATCTGCATTTTAAATTGAGAGAGGTTTTGCTTTTTTCCTTTTGGACAAACACGCTCTCCCTCCCCAGGTCGGGTATCAGCTCTGGACATGTTTTGGTGATAATGCAGGCATTGGTCAGAAGAGAGAAAAAAATAAAATAAAATACAAGAAAACTCCACACGTGTAAAGAACTGAAACAATTCTGTAATATTTTCAAAGTGCAAAAATAAAATGCACTCCATTTCTCTCTTTCTCTCTCTCCACATCTCCCGATCCAAAATACCCCGGAATGAAAAGAAAAATTAACCCAACACAATTAATTCCTCTCGTGCCCAGTTCGCTCTTAATATACATTTGTAAAACAAACGGAGAAAAAATAAAACAAAGTCAAATTGAAATCCTAGGGCTTTATACAGCAACAAAGACCATTTTGCAAAACTAGGCTCTCTAGGCTACCCAACAGTTTCCAAAGTATCTAAATATTGATATTCACACAACAGAACAGGGGCTAAAATGGACGAGTTCTCTTTCCCACTATGCAATAGTTAGATCTGGGGGGCGGCCCTACACAGAGACTGCTTCAGAGTCAGGTCTAACAGCAGCTGCTAAGAAAATAAGATTCAGCATAGAGGCTGAGCAGTACCCGCTCCCCCCTTTTCTTTTATATATAGATATATAGATATATATATAATTTTGCAAATAATTCTCATCAGCACTACTTCTAGCACTGATATGCAACGTAAGTAGTAAGGCATGTCTTTCTGCCACTCGAATTGGACGTGAATTTGGGAGAAGCACAGGGAAGAAGGAGAGAAGATGACGAGGACACAAACCGGACCTGAGGGATCTGGGCTGAAACCTGCGGAATCCCCGAAATATATTAAAACCACGTAGAAACCTGTCCTTAAAGCAGGGTTACCTAAAGCTCTATCAAAATGCAATACTGCAGTGGCAGGGGAGCGGGCCTGGAAGGGGGGGGGAGCAGTGGGCACAGTGTTTAACCCAGCCATGGCCCCCCCTCTGCTCCCTCTGCTCGCCCTTCTGACTGCGTGCAGCTTCTGCAGCTCCTGGATTTGGAGTAAAATTGCTCAAAACAACAATAAACCTCCAAAAAGAAAAAAAAAAAAAAGGAAAGAAATAAAAGGAAAAAAAAAAAAAAAAAAGAAAATAATCCGAAACAGTTTCACTCATTAAGTCCTCTGGGAACGTATGAAAGGCCCAACTGCTCTTCGCTGAATTAGAAAGATCGAACAAAGGTGTTTGTCTATGCAGTAAATTAGATTTTTAGACTACCAACAGTTCAGAGTCTATTCAAAACAGAATCCAACAAAAGTGAGAGGCTCCTGCACTGGGTCCCACCCACCAGACGAGTTTTGGTGGTAGCCAGTCCCTTAGAAAATAACAGACTCAAGTGGAATTTCAGTTTGCGCTTATTTATCATTAGCTCATCATCGGCGGATTTTGAAACATTATCATCTGTAGACTGCCTTCCTGGCTGAGGAGGGGCAGGGAAGAAAAGCAAACATGAACTCGGCTCACTAAATGTGTCTGCAGGACTGGTGGAAGCTGCTCTCCCCAGGCTGCCATCCATGCTCCGTGGTGAACCAACACCGTGCTCCTGGTGCAGTTCTCAACAAAGAAACTGAAGGCAGAGAGTCACTCAGTCCTCCTCTTGTGCTGGTGACAAAGAAAATCCAAACTAAATATATAAAGCCCAAAAAATAAGAATTCTTCCCCTTCCCTGACAGCCTTCATTATCAGTCAATCACAAGAATCTGATAACCAAATGAGCTCGAGTCTTTCCCACCCACACGGTGTCATTTCTCATAGCAGGGACAGCAGCACTCAATGGGATGAGGAGTGGTCTTCTTGCATCCTATAAAGCCTGGGGCGTATCCAGCTGGGATTAAAGCAGATTCCACTGTCGTGTGGTATAAAAAGGATGGCAGAAACAGGAAAGTCTTCCTCTCGGGCGTTCCTCTGCATTATTTCCACGTGGCAGACTGTGGGATGGACCGTGGGGGGATCATATCCAGGAGATACTCACGCTGGCGGTCTACTGCCGAGGAGGACTTGTGCACAGCTAAACTAGGGTTAACAAAGGGTAGAGCCCCACCTGAGGAGACACAAAAGAGAAGAGAGAATGAAGGTCACAGCACAGTAAAACCAGTGGCAAATAAGCAACACTCCCATTTAACCTGCATGAAAACGATGAATTGAAGTGGGCCCGCAGTGCTACAGAAGGTCAGGCACCTTCAAAGGTCTAAAAGCAGCCAAACAAACAGCATAAGGTTTCGTATCAGAAATGAAGACTTGAGCAGACTGGGGCTCTCTGCAATGAAATCATGCTGAAGTGATAAATTAAGCTGTCAGGAGGAAAAAATATAAACCATTCAATACTGAGTGTGAAAGTAGATCGCAACGGAGCTAATTGCTATGCTGCTTCCTTCCTGGAGATCCTAATGATCACTTAAAAAAAAAATAGCTCTACAGTCAGATTCTTACATACAGAAGAGATGAAACGAGAATTTAACTTTCAATTTGTTCCAAACAACAGCTTCAGTTGGTTCAGATCCTGCAGAACGCTGTGAGGATCTGCTGCAGCCTCACCCCCAGCAAAACCTTTATTTGATGTGGTTTGATGTGAATTGACCAAACTCAGGTCCCAGAAATGCACAACAAACCCCAGCAGTGTGGCACTGAGTGCACAGAGCCAACAAAGAGCAGTCTGATAGTAAGTCATCCAGGCTGCTTACGACTCTGTAAAGCAGCACCTTTTGCTCGTGCCTCCTTTGAGGAGCACAAGCTGCAGCAAAAGCCAATGCCAACACCCACACTGAGAGCACAGCCTGGGGACAGCCAGGCTCTCGTGCAAAAGTGCCAAAGAGAAAGCATCCTTACCCAAAGAGCTATGACTGTTGGACAGATTGCAGCTAATAAGTAGAAAGAAAAGTAACTTCAGAAAAAAAATCTACCTGTATTGATGGGAGTCTTCTTCCAGGCGGCAGCGCTGCCCTTGCTGACAGGTCTCTCAGCATGCTTACCTGGCCTGCTCCCAAGTGCTGCTGCAGACGATGCATTCTGCAACTTGGGTGACTGGCTAAATGCATGCAACACTCCCCGTGGACCTCCAGAGCCTCGAGACATCTGGCTAGAAGTCTGGATAAAGAGCAGACAGTCAGAAAGGCACAGGAAGCATCCCTCCTTCACCTACCAGAGCCTAGACCAACATTTATTGCCTGATTTTCTCCTTTCTTGGCTTCCTTGCCAAAGCCTAGAATGAGCTATTAATTCCAGGTCTGAAAACCTCTAAATCATCTCTAAATAAAAACAAGAAATCAGTTTTGTGTTCCTGAAAGTACCTGTAAGAACGCAGAAAGATGTGCTGTGTAAGCATCTCTAACACCAGCATCTCCTCTGTCTAAAGAATCAGTGCCTTGATTATTTCAACTCAAAGCAGCACTTAAGCTGACTCTTCCCAGCTGAGAGGTGGTTTTATAAGGTGTGTGAGATGCAGTTTCCACCACGGATGATGGATGCCTGCTACCTTGAAGCTTCACAAGCACCACTACACGCTCCCAGCTCAGCCACACTCTCTACCTGAGCTACACTTATTCCCATGTATTTAGCACTGGAGCAAGTTTCTTTCGTTTGGTACATCCTAAAAAAAAGGAGATGGGGCTTCGTGCAGCCAGAGCCTCACCTGCTTGAGCGAGTGGTGCTGCACGATGGGGTCTGACTTGCTCTGTACAGGAGATGCAGTCTGTTGCAGTATCCTCTGCTCAATCTCCTGCTCCTGCTGCAGAGCTTTGACGAAGGCAGCCTTCAGCCTGTTAGTGTGCTCTGCTTTCAAGGCCTTTTTCTGATTGGATGTCATACAGGTTTCACACATAATGGTTCCATTCTTCTCCTCCCTCCAGCGGCAGGTGAAGTCAGTCTTACACTGAGCACACATGTAGGGCTCACGAGATGAAACGGGAATGGAAACTTTACCTGCAGAACACAGCCAGGTGAGCTCAGCTCCAGCTCTGATTTCTACAAGTGATCTAAGACAAACCTCAAGATACTCCATCACAAAAACACACACGACCCTCCCACTCCTCCCCCCCTCTCCTCAGCCTTTTGCACTATTAGATGTTCTTTCGCCTCCCTCTGTTGGCGTGCAGGCATCCTGCAGATCCTTCTTTCCTCACCCTCCTCAAACCATCCTGAATGGCAAGTGCATTGCAAAAATCAGGGAGTGGGGCAAGAGAAGTGGTGCTATTTGTTGAGACAAAATCTGCTCAACTGTCTGATAGTTACGAAACACCTGATAAACCAGAGAGATCTGCAGCCTAGAAGGACAAGGAGAGTTTTTAACCAACTCAGATTTTCTTCTTGTCTTCTGCGTGGACTTGGCAACAGAGCTGGAGTTTTCATTTGTTTGGAGGCAGTTCCTCCAGGATAGCTTTCAATTCTCCCCAGGAACATCCCTTTATCTGCTGAAAATGCAGATGGAGAACACCGTGGTGATGCATAAACACGTGGATGACAGGAAGTCACCTGGGAGAACTGAAGTCCAGGGAGAACTAAATCAGTGCCTAGCCTCTGGGAAATCCCAGCACCGTGCAATTCTACAACTTTACAGTTACAGCAAGTTGAAAAATGGTGATGGAAGTGAACCCCAGATTAGACAGACTATGAAGATTTAGTCCTGGAAAGCCTGACTTGCTGCCTGCTGTTCCCATCACGGATGGGAAAGGTTCTCTCCTCACCTTTGGGGAACTGCCATCTTACCTTGAGTTTCCAGCAAATTCTGCACAACTTCTTCCAATCCAACTAGGTAAATAAATTCGTTATTAGCTGCGCTGGGCAGGAAGTTCATCTCTGGAGCAGGTGGCTTTGGAGGAGGGATCTCCAGCAGTGTCTTCTCCAGCTGCTTCCGCAGCGCCAGCTTGGCTGCAGCCTGCCGGCTGGCGGGCGACTCGTTGGAGTTGACAATAGAAGCAGCGCTGGTGGAGGTGGCATTGGCCTGAGCTGATGTCACTGTTGTACCTTTGATTGAAGTTGGAGAGGCCTTGGAGGAAAGAAAACACAGCTTAGTGACACGTGCCGGGCCACCTCGGTACAGTGGGGCTGTGCTGGGGGGCAACGAGCAGTGATCAGGAGTTGGGACTCAATGACTCCCATCAGCTGGGGATGCTGTACGAGTGTATGAAGGTGCTCGGGGGGGGGAATGGACTGCCTGCCCCTAAAGCTGACTTCTGCAGTGACCAACGGGTCACAGCATTGACATGTACTGCAACAGTGTACCACCCATTACATAAATTACCCGTCATCCAACCCTCTAATTCTTTCATAAGGAACTGACTTTTCTTTCTTATCAATTCAATCACACAGTTTTGGAAATGTGAAAGGAAATGGTACTTTTCTTTATGACTTTAAACTGCTTTTGTCCACGGTTTTTATACAACATCAGCATTAGCAGGATCTGCAGGCTGCTCAAGACAGAAGCCCACCCTGAGCTCTGCTTACGAAAACACGAGAACAAAGAGAGACAAAACATCCCAACGTTTCCATCCGTGTCCAAAACACCCAACGCAAAACGAGGAGGAACACCGCATTCAACGAAGCACGTTGCATTTGGCACAAAGGATTCTGCAGTGCTCACCTGCGGGATGTTGACGATCAGGCTGGTGTTGGGGACGTTGGCCACACGGATCAGGCCCTGCTGGATAATTCTCTGGCCCTGAATTTGGACGCTGGGGACCGATGCCCGTGGTGCCAGCAGCAGCGGAGGCGGCCCCGTGCTGGAGTGCTGTCGGATGTTGTGGATTTGCTGGGAAGACACAGAAATGAGGTGATGAAAGGATCAGACAGCAGGAGATAAGCGTGGGGAGTCGATGGGATGGGAAGGGGGCAAGGAAGGGAACGCAAAGAAAGCGCAATAACTGATGTTTGTGTCAGAATGGGATGTTCTTCCCTTTCGAAACGAAACAACTGGAATGTGGCATCAAAAGAGATGCTCCTATGAGAAGCCATCACGTTGCAGGCTAGAGAGCTGTGCCAAAAATCCAAGTTCCCACGTCAAATTTCTTCTAAAAGGTCTATCTGTTAATCCTGTTTCATTTTAAAGGCATTAGGAAAGCTGTTTCTCAGAATGAGGTTTTTTCCCTATCGGAACAGAAAGAAAATGAACCACCAAGTGCTCTGCCTTCCCCTCAATGCTGGCTATGCAGTAGATAAAAGTAGACCTTCTGCTACAAAATAAATCCTCGTTTAACAAGAAAATATTGTTTTCCTCAGTTCCCCACGGAAGTCTGAAATCCAGAAGGCCAAATGAAATAGAGCTTTGCTTTCCTACTCCTCCAGTGACAGGTGATAAAGACCCCGCAAAGTAGCACTTCCCCATTTCCAGTTGACTATCTCATTTCAGCAGCTCTTATTCAACCTGAAGACAGACACGATGAGCAAAAAAAAAAAGGGAGTTTTCACGTTTGAAACGGTGAAATTGATGCAGCAGAAAGAATAATGAGGAAAGAAAAATGGAAGAGCAAGGGATTGCAGTTTGTTTCCTCTGCTGCTGCTCTCCCAGGCAGAGGGTGAAGCTGGGAGCCTGTCCATTAGCCCTTGTAACAAAGCAAGCAGACGTCTCTGGTGCAGCCAGGGGAGGACACAGTGTGGGTAAGGCAGTATTCTGCATCACCATGGTTCACTGGGAGTGTTATGGGACAGCAAAGTAAGCATGAGCTGCAATGGTCCTTCAGTGGCAATATACTTCTATTAAGCAATGAATGAAAACTATAAAGGATCCTTCCAGCTAAGCAGAATGACAACTAAGGAAACATTTAAGACGCGTTCAGGAAAAACAGAACAGATGTACCACGAAGGAAATACCTGTGCTCCTCTGACAAGAGGTGGCATTACTATCTGTGTGTTTTGCTGGGTTCCTAATTTTGCAGAGGTCTGCTGCCCACCACGAACCAATGGAGGAGGAATAACAGTGCCTGGTATACGTGTAGAGGAGGTCTGAAAAACAGAGGACAGTTTACTTGCATTTTTCATCCTGGTGCATTTGGATGCATGCTCTCTTCTGCTCAGAGCACCAAAAAAAGCAGTATCCAAAATGTTACGCAGCAATACAGACATCAGAACACAGAGGTGTGCAGGCTGTGTGCTCAGGGGCTGTTCTCTCACACTCTGCACAGAGTTCAAAATGTAAAGAGCAGCCCTGAAAGACGTCTCCATCCACCACCCCTGCACAGCTCAGCAGCTCAAGAACCACTGCACTGAGAGACACAGGGAGCCACGCTGCAACTGGAGCACGATGTGCATGAGAGCAGCCCTCCTCAGTGCCTGATGTGATGAATGGTATCTGGCTTCAGCACGAGGACAGCAAAGGCTGCAGCACTGGACATGGTCAAGCTGGCTTCAGCACAGCTAGCATTCCAAGCAAGCAAGCAAACAATGAATAGCAACTTTATGTTCTGGGAGGATGAGGGAACAGGGGCATACACACTGCTGGCTCCGAGGAGAAGCAAAGGGCAGACAGAAGCTGGGGATGCAGGAGGCTGGGGGGGGTTTGGCATGGGCATGTGTGCAAGAAGAAAAGGGAAAAAAAAAAGAAGTCAAGCTAGAGAGGTCTGAAACACCACCGACCATCTTTTTTGAGCTGCGGACTGTCACACATCTTGGAAGTTCATCATAATGCAGCCAAAGGTTTCATGCATCACTTACATTCCTGCAGAGCACGACGCAGCCTCGTCTGGAAGCACTGCTCAGAGCAGCAAACCCCTCCACTCTGCTCACGGGGCTCTGCACGTTCACCACTCCCCTCACCCCGACCCCAAACTGACCATCATCCCCCAAATTAAGATGCTGCACACACTGGAGCTCTCACATCCACGAGCTCCCAATGCGTGCACACACATACTGAGGATGGGGGAAGCTTAATCCCCTTCTGTTACACCCCCCAATTGGAAACCAAATGTTAACTCCTACACGCAGGAATTAAGAGTTTTCACAGTCAAGCAAAAGCAGATGGAGGTGAGGTTCATTTGCCCAAACGCCACAAATGAGACAGAGAAACTGAACACTGGATCCGCAGCTCCCAGCTCTCTGCTCTGCCCACTGGCACACACACACACAGCTGCAGGCTCACAGCCCATGTGTGGGGATTTAACTCGTGGTCCAGTTCCTCTGAAAGTGCTGTCTCCTGAGAAGGCAACTCGCCTTAAGGAAGAGAATACTCAAGCTGACAGTTTGCCTCGAGTTTTGAGAAGGTCTCCCAAACGGAGCACACGTCCACCCCACCCCTCATGCAGAGCACTCTGAGGGGCTCTCAGATGAAGAGCTGGTATTTTCCAAGCGAAAGCATTTTGTGCTGAAACTGTTTTGAAATTTGCTTCAGATCAGCCCGAGGTAAATGATCAGAAATGTTTTAAATTTGAAAGTGAAGCAAGATACCGAACTCAGAGGAAGATCGGGCTGACAGATGCCAATTCCCTCTGCTGTTTTTTTCCCCCCAAGGCTTTCCAACATCACATTCAGTTCAGCCTGAACAGACCCTCCTCACCAGCACGTGCCATTCAGCCACCAAGCCAAAAAGGAAAACCTGGCAGCCTTCAGGTGACCATACTGAAGGCACAATTAAATACCTGCAGCCCACAGCAACAGGTTGCCACAGCCTTCCTACGACGACACTCTTTTGCCAGAGGTCTTTAGCAGCCACAACCTGCGTGCATTTATCAGTGGAGCAGATGAGGCCCTCAGGATGATGAGGATAAGCTTTGGAGGGGTATCTGTGTGTGACGTCCTACCTCTATCTCCCACCCCAAGCGTTCTTACACAGTGGGGTCTGTGGGAGCGAGTGCTGGCTCTGCCTCAGAGCTTCCACCTGGCTGTGAGCAGTGAGCTGCCAGCCTGTGCTGCCCCGTGCCCTGCTTGCTGTGTGCCCTACCTGGCAGCCTGGCCCGCCCCACTGACCTGCAGGGACGGCTTGCCAGCAGGAACACTCTGCGTGCCCCGCACCAAGGGCGGAGGGGTGGCCACAGCACTCCCAGAGGAACAGGCAGGCTGGAAGAGGAAAAACCAGAAAGAAAGCAGAGGAGTGTAAGGGTGTAGGCAGAATCACAGAGGCTAAGGGAATAAAAGCGTTTACCTCCTTCGCCTTAGTAAGGGAATCTTCAAAGACTGTGGGTTTCCCCTTCCCCCACCCTTTGCTTCCTCCGAGCACCTCACCAGGCGTATTTAAATGGAGAAGTGATTAGGCAAGTATAGATAATGTTATGTCAGAGAAAGAACAGAGCCTATGCACCAAAAGCACAGCAATGCAGAGCTCTGTTTTAGCAGCCTCGGTTTACAGCTTGCTTCAGTCTCATCCTCTGTTACTACTGGTTCCAACTAATTGGGTTTGAACATAACAAAGTGAAAAAAAGTTAAAGGCTTCACTTATTAAGGTGAGGATACACCAACTGACCCTGCTGAGTTCCAGCTCCCCAAGTTCATCACTCAGCAGGGAACTGCATGCTATTTCATTGGCTTTATTTCCACCTCCAAAGTCCAGGAGAAAGACACCAACAAGCAAACCCAGGCACGGAGAGGTGCTAACATCCAGCTGACACCTACACAGCACCCCCTGCACAAAATCCATCACGTCAGCACCGCACACTGCAAAGTCAAAGAGGTGAGATAGCACTGTGACAGAGCCTGAGCCTGATGGTGACACTGCAGCTCCTCGACACAAAGGGGGAATTTCTGCTGGGGTGGGAAGAGAGGAGGAGGAGGAGGAAAGGCAGGAATTGGCAGAGCAGATCCTGGCAGTGGGGATGTGAGCACATCCATAACCACGCTGGCAGGGTTGTTACGCAGGAGATCCTCCTCCAAACGCATGCCAGCTCTTTCTGTACTGCTTTAAGGACTGTGTTTAGTAATCTGCAGTATATTTCACTCATTAACACACCTGAGGTTACCAAAAAGCCATTCTGCTTTTGGATAGAGCTGATGGGATAAGCTGCCTTGTCTTCTCATCTTGGCGAGACCAAAACGCCGCAGGAAGGAACGGTTAATGGGATACACTTTAATTCACAAAGGTTTGGCAAAAAGCAAAATATGCTGCATTCAAAAGTTCTGCAAGTCACAGGAATTGCCACAGTTTGATATTTTTTTTTTTTTTTTTTTCCTCCATCCTTCATTCCAAGAGGCAAGATAAGGATCAGCAGGAACAGACGTACCTTCTGAGTAGTGGTCTCCTTCTGGATTTGACTCTGCCGTAGCTTTTTCAACAGGACAAGCTTTGCTTCCTCTAACCGTAGCTCTTCTTTCAGTTGTTTGATCATTCTCTCACGCTCCTCAGGACTGCTTTTCTGCAGGGCCGGGTAAGGCAATTGAGGATGGGAAAACAGGGAGGGGGCAGAGGGAAAGACAGATACCATGCAAGTTACGACAAGACCTCACTGCCTTGTAATTGTCATGTATGTCTTAATATCACTGACATGTCTGCAAAGCAGGGACACAAACCGAGGGTGGAAAAAGAGCTCAAAGGCCAAGGAAAAAAAAAAAAAGCTTTGGTAATTTCTATAAGGGAAATGAAAAAAAAAAGTCAAACGAAGAGCCAAGCGGCACACTGAGTTTGGGATATTGCGCCCACCAATATAAACCTTGCCAAAAAGTCAATTCTGAAAAAGGTGCTCTTAAGAAGCACATAAAATTTAAGGAGGTGAGAGCCTGGAAAGTAATAATAAAGCACGCATCAGCTTCTAACAGCTGCAGGACCCCCCCCACCACAAACCAATCCTCATAGAGTCAGGGTTCCCCTGACCCCCAGCTGCAGGTGGCTCTGCAGAAACAGAGGACAGCCCAGGCTGCAGTGTGTCAGGACCAGTGGACTCACCATGAGTGCCTCCGTGTTGGTCTCTTTTAATGCTATTTTTGTTAAACCATTCATTCTAGGGCTAGAAGGTTCATTGTCTGACAGCACTATGACATCCGGGGAGGGGACTCGCTTCTCTCTCTTTATTTCACTGCAAATCAGAAGGAAAACACAGAGAATGAGTTAATAAAAACAAGTGAACAAGCGCTGCGTGCTGCACGGTGTGACTTACAGCCTCCTGATACATTATTCCCGTATCTCTCAACTTACTGCCTCCTTAATGTGCTGCAAGGAAGAACCTGACTCCCCTTCTCTTTTTCCTCTCTTAATGTAGGGGATTTTGCATTCTGACCTCCCCCACCCAGGCTACTTACCTGAACCTTAAGGAAACAACTGAAACAACTCACACACAGTCGCCGACCTACGTCTGAGCACTTTCTTATGACATAACCTTTCCACACCTCTCAGCTCCATTAGAAGGAAACACTAAACTGCATTAAAAAACAAATAAAAGGGTCGGGGAGGATGTGATGTGCAGACAGCAGTGCTGCTGCTCCTTCAATGCATATCACAGTTTCCTGAGCAGCTGGGAATGAGCCCAGCCATGCATCGGGGTCACCATCCAGGGATGGCAGGAGCAGATCCTCTTTGGTGCCAGGATTTGGGATCTCACAGCACACAGCATGGTTTGTGGGAGCAGGGATCTCAAAGCACACAGCACAGGGGACAGCAGAGCACAGGGAGCGGTGACGGCGCGTGTGGAAGGGCTGACAGCAAGAAGAGCTGAACGCACACACGGCTGTGTTTTGTTTTCCTTGAAACCCAAAACCAGAAGTAAGAACAATGAAGTTTACACTGCGAGCCTTCTAAATTTGTGGTGAGTTATGCATTAGGAAAAATGCCTGGAGAGCTTGTACCAAGTAAGGCTAAGCAAATATTTAAGTGTGGCTTGTACTACTCACAGGTAAGAGATGTGGCACGGAAGCTTTCTGCCTCTTCATATCAGGTAATTGCCCCTCAGATTAAAGAACGGTTTCCAGGCTTCACTGCTACTTCCCATATATCAAGAATCCAATAATTAACCCTTATTATCTTAGAGATGTGAAGGATATTCACACTGAGCAACATCACTGAAGAGCCACGTGCCCCACAGACCAGGAGACCCACAGCAGACGGAGCCACGTTTGGGATACAGCAAAGTCAGCTGAGAGCTGCACGGAAAGCTTTCAAAATGCAATTTCCACTTTGGTGAAAGCATTACAAAGGGAGAAGTGTCCTCTAGAGGGCACAGCGAGCCAGTAAACCAGTCCTATTGAAACTCTGAGGGCTTCCAAAGCAGCAGAGGCACAGGTGGAAGGTTTCCAGTGTGTTCCTGTACCTGATGGCACAGAACTGGCTGCTGGTGCCTTCGGATGGGCTGTAACAGAACAGGGCCTGGTGGTGGGTGGCAGTGGGCAGCGTGTGCCATGGAGCAGCACCATCCATGGCTCCAGGCAGGAGGTGGGGATGTGGTTGAAGCCTTCTGCCAGCCTGAGCTGCTCCAGGTGGGAATCCAGGCCCTCGTGGCACTCACAAACTGAGATTGGTGTAACCGTGGGGATCTGAGGCTCCCAGTTCTGGACCTCATGGGACTTTGCTGCCTGCTCCAGTCCTCAAGCTGACCCACGTGCACCACAGGGGCAATGTGGTGCTTTGGTCCCTCCCAAACCACAGCACTCCATGGTTCCATGGCTCAGAGCACAAGCAGCCCGCAGGGAGGAGAGCAGCATGGCAGAACTCAGGGCTGGGGTTCTGATACCGAGGGACAGTCCCTACAGCAGCAGCCCTGCAAACCACAGAGGGGCTGAACCCCACAGAGCCCCATAGAGCCCCACGGAACCCCACGCAGCCCCATAAAGCCCTATAGAGTCCCACAGAGCCCCATGGAATCCCACAGAGCCCCATAGAGTCCCACAGAGCCCCTTAGAGTCTCACAGTGCCTCATGGAGCCCCATGGAATCCCACAGAGCTCCTTAGAGTCCCATAGAGCTCCTTAGAGTCCCACAGAGCCCCATGGAATCCCACAGAGCCCCATAGAGCCCCTTAAGAGTCCCACAGAGCCCCTTAAGAGTCCCACAGAGCCCCATGGAGCCCCTTAAGAGTCCCACAGAGCCCCATGGAATCCCACAGAGCCCCATGGAGCCCCTTAAGAGTCCCACAGAGCCCCACGGAATCCCACAGAGCCCCATGGAGCCCCATGGAATCCCAAAGAGCCCCTTAGAGTCCCACAGAGCCCCATGGAATCTCACAAAGCCCCACAGAGCCCCATGGATTCCCACAGAGCCCCTTAGAGCCCCACAGAGCCCCTTAGAGTCCCACAGAGCCCCTCAGAGACCCACAGAGCCCCTCAGAGACCCACAGAGCCCCTTAGAGCCCCACAGAGCCCCATGGAATCCCACAGACCCCCATGGAATCCCATGGAGCCCCTTAGAGTCCCACGGAGCCCCTTAGAGTCCCACAGAGCCCCACGGAGCCCCATGGAATCCCACAGACCCCTTAGAGTCCCACAGAGCCCCATGGAATCCCATGGAGCCCCTTAGAGTCCCACAGAGCCCCTTAGAGTCCCACAGAGCCCCTTATAGTCCCACAGAGCCCCATGGAATCCCACAGACCCCACGGAGCCCTCCAGGCGCCGCCGTCCTGCGCCGAGTGGGGCACCGCGGGGTCACGTGACACAGCATCACGTGACCCGCACGGCGAAAGCCATGGCAACGGGCGGTCCCAGCCGGTGCGGCCCGGCCTTCATTTTGTGAGGTGAGGTCAGGACCAGGTGGTGGCACAGAAAATGGAGCGGGCCGGGCCGTGGGGCAGCACCGCGGGTCCGTGTGCCAAGGGACAGAACGGGGCTTCTCAAGAAAAAAGGAGCGGAACAGGCAAAACAAAAGGAAGTCCCAAAGAGAGCCGCTGCGCTGCTGTTGGGATCCTCGCTTTGTTGGCTTCTGGATCCCTCAGGAAGGAAACGGCACAGAGAGCCAAGCCTGGAACTGCTGCACAGGAGCACCAGCCACAGAGATGAGATCTCCAATCTGCCTCAATGCACCTTTGGAAAGATGAATGAGACGGAATGGGAGGAAAGAGCAGAACGTCCAGCACCAACGCGACGCCTGGCACTGCTCCATCCAGAGCGCAGCAGCCCTCCGAGCACATCCCACCCGCACGGACAGGGGCCGTGCCTTCAACACGAAGCTCCATCCCGGACACAGGGCATCCCAGCAGCACCACTCACCCACGCCGCACGTCGCCAGCTTTACGCCAAACCGACCGTGGGGAGGCAGAGCGCAGCTCTGCAAAACGACCTTTCTTTAAAAAAAAAAAAACAACAACAAAAAAAACAAAAATAAGGAAAGAGTTCGCCCCGCTCTTCTGTCAGCCTGTGTGTAAAGAGAGAAATTCAAAGCAGATGTTTCAAAATGGGGAAGACAATGGGAATATCACCACTTTCAGAACAAATGCTGCCACCAGCAGTTAATAACTCGGGATGGCTGCCCCGGCACCGTGACCTTTATCCTCCAAAGCCATCAGGCATGTCCTTCAGCTAAATAAAGACATAATTCTATTATTCCCCCCTTCAGCTTTCATAAACGTTGCTGTCTCCATCGCCCGGGCTGTACACAGGAAGATGAAAGCAGTGCTGCTGCCCCTATTTAAGCATCCTCAGCAATAAACCACAGCTGAACAGAGACCTTGCAGAAAGTTTGTGTAAAGCTGGGAGCGCAGAGCCCCAGGTCGCCAAATGCCCAAAGAAAAGGGCCCCGTTTCCTTCCATTTTCCTTCCATTCCATTCTATAAACCCCTCGGCAGAAGGATGCGTGCATCACGCTATTTGGAAGTTCTCCTCGCAGTCCTGCAGCATCCTCTGGCAATTCAGAGCACCATGAGTCCGGAAGAAAATAACCAATGGAACAAAGCAGAAAAGCCACATTCCCTTGGGGACACCGAGCTGGTGACGTAAAGGAACAGGGCCAGGAGGCTGAATGCAGCCTCACAGCTCTGAGCAGGGGCAGCAAACGACCAGATGAAGGTGTTGTGTTGGAGACGATGCACCTGAGGGCCAAGGTGTGCGGAGATGGACTCAACACCCAGAGCAGGATCACCATCCACGAGACTGAAGTCTCAGTGATGCGTTACCACAGAGAACAAAGCTGTGATCTCAACTCTTAACAGAAGCACCCAGGGCCCACGGGCTCTGCTGGGAAGGTTCATCTCAGGGGATGTCAGCCACAGAGCAGCTCACAGAGCTTCACCATTTCATGGGAGAGCTCCAGAACCACAACCAACACCTTTACATTTGTTCCTGCCAATGCAGAGACACTGATGTGACACGAAATACAAGCTGCCTTTTGCAGACCGTATCTTGTCCACGCTCTGAAATGCTCTTCCAATCCCTCCCCCCAAAAATAAATAAAGTAAAATCGATGATCAATCCACTGAGCGTGGCATTGAAGTTACGGAACTACTGACCTGAAACATGGAAAGCCCAGCTGCACAGCACAGCCCTGCAAAGCCTCAGCCTGCAAAGTGCTCTCCCAACACTCTGCCCAGCAGCAGGTAACTGAAGGAGGCATCGCAGCCATTGCTCAGACGAAAGCTTCATCTACATGAGCAAATATGCAACAGTTTTGCCTCAGTCCATTCAGCAATCTCTTGTATACTCCCATCCAAAAATATTTGGCAGGGAAGGAAGACAAACAAGGCAAGAACAAGCAATGCAGTGGGGAAAAGAGAACTCTTTTTTTTTTTTTTTTTTTTGGAGATGCATCCACATGAATCAAAGGGGTTGTGATGGATCTAGCAACCGCGGTGTGCAACCGAAGCAAAGCAAACTTCATTCCTTTCCTGCCCTTCCTCTGAACATAAATTAAATTTTAATCAAACCATCTCTGCATTTAAAACACAGCATTAAAATCCCTCAAGAAACTTTTTTTTTTTTTTTTTAAGCCAGGCTAAAACCAAAAGGAACAAACGAAAAACCAAATCCAGAACTCAAAGTCCAACGCTCAGACTCCAAAGCCACCAGGAACACGCAGGCAGGGCACAGCAGCTCAGCCAGCTCACTCACAGCTCCCAAATGCTTCCCACTAGATGTTATTTTCATTGTACCACACAACACATGGAGAAGATGGTTGTTCTGGGGGTCCAGAGCAAGGCAACCCCCCCCCAGGCACACATATTATAACCTGCAAGACTGTAAACTAAAGGGAATAAAGAGTTGAGATGCTGACTTGAGCATCAGTGCATCTGAGATGCACCAACTGCAGGGATGCCCACAGAGCCCTCATCCTTCTTGTTCACTGTTTCCATTGAGGCAGACAAGCCGTGGCTTAAGCCAATCCAGCTCATGTGCCACTTGCAGAGCCCAGAGCTCAGAACTGTGGCTGTACTTCGTACTTCTGTGGGACACACATCAGGAGACAACAAAAGGGTGCAGGCAACCGTGGTGGAACACAACCCAAAAGTGCCAAAGGGGACTGGTTGGCTTAGCCAGACTTCTGTTTCAACTGGAAGGAAAACTAGGACTCTGCAGAAGATAACACGAGGCACACAGCTGTTGGTGTATGAGGACAGGATTTTGTCCAGGAACATCACTCGTGGTGTCCACCACAGCTTACTGGGAGCTGGACCATCGCTGCACGTGCCACTGGTTTGTTTCATCCAACTCAGGAGATGCTACCATCAGGTTATAAAGCCACCAGTGCACACAGCACAGAGCAGGGGGGCTGAATGCAGAGCAAGGAATGGAGGAAAGGGCCAGGAAAGAGGCAAGAGGGCAGAGCTCAGGCAGCCTGACGGATGCTCTGTTCCTCCAGCATCGATGCACAGCAGTGCATATCAAAGCAAAGCCCTTCACACAGCACATTACTGAACCATCCCACTGCCAACAGTCCATGCCCTTATGAAGAGGGGAGAGCTCCTTCCTCCTGGACCAGCCCTGCAGCACAGGGATGCCACGCAGAGAAGCAGGCTTGGCTTTGGCCTGGCGTGACCTCCCAGAGCCTTCCACCACTACAGGCTTCCTTCTGTTTCTTCTGGCATCAGAACATGTTCTCCAACCAGATACTATTTTTAAAGTTAACTTCAAGGTTCAGGGAAAAAAAATAAAAAAATTTAAAAAAAAATTAAGCAAAATCTATTTTTTAAGTTTAGTGTCGAGATGTTGCCAGGTCTGCATTTCAAATCTTGAAAAGAAAAATCAAATGATTTCAGAAGGATCATCCATTCAATCAGCTTGACGTCAGCTCCACCACGATTACTGCCGGGCCACCTTTTCCAAGGAAAATATTATGTTTTCAGTTCTAAAAGCATTAAAGGAAGTTTAAAAGCCAGAACCCCATACATCACTGCGCATGAATTTACCCAACCCAGGAGTCAGTAGTAGCTCAGTCACTTCCAGCAACAGCTTTTATTCATCTGCTCACAAAATCAGCTCAGCTACTTTGAAAACACAGGTCTTATGAAAGCCGAATTCCTCTGAAGATCAAAGGTGTTTGAGAGGTAAATCCCTCACCTAAAAACATCCTTATGAAATTAAGTCCCTTCCCACAAACACTGATTGTGCTCTTATATATGCAAGATTCATCCAAGCTTCCCTGTATCAAAGCATCTTCAGAGTGGCAGCCCTAGGAGGCATCTGCACCCTGTGCCATGCCTGTGCTCCTATTAAGGATTTCATGCCAACATCCCAACTTACACAGAGAAAGAGCTCAGCCAGAGTATCACAGAGTTCTTAATTACGTTTATGATAATTAACTCCATGGGCTTGCTTTCAGAATGCCTCCTTACGCCAAGTGTATTTTTGTGCAGGGAAACCTCGTCTCCTTTTGTGCATAACTGGGATGCAGCAATATCCCACCACCACCTGAAACGGCAGGCACGTCCTCACCCCAACTGGATCAGTGCTCCTGTGGGAAGCTCAGCACGCAGCTCCTTGCTCCCACCCCACTGTGAGCCTTGCAGCACAAACACTGGCACACATTTACAAAACAGATTCACAAAGAGCACGTGCATGTGGGGGCAAGTACTGCAACAAGAGAGCGAGGATGCCCGACTCTAACTTGTTAGCTTTCAGGTATGAGTGATCTTCTCAGATATTCTTCAAAAAAAAAAATCACAGTATGCATACTTGCATTAATTAGCAGCCAGCGATTATACTAAAAGATGCCTGAAGAGATTGGCTCCTATCAGCACAACACACTGCATGACATGGGAACCACCAACTGCCCCAGTAACTTCTGAGCAGGACAGGAGCACCTCGCAGACATCAACTCCAGCAACCTGAGTTACTTACTGCCCTTTTTGCAGCAGGTTTGTAAAGAGCTGACAGCTCTCCCCTTTCCTCAAGCAAGCGGATGGAGGAGGTCTTACTTTACAGAAACAGAAGTGATTCCTGAATAGAGCTGCTGGGGTCTTTGCTGCTTCTCAAGCATTAAAAGTTGGGAAAAGTTTACGGGTGAGTTGTCATTACACATCAAAGACATTGGCCTTCCCAGCAGCACCCCTCCTCCCAATAACTCCCTCGCAGTTGATAAGAATCTCGTGTTTTCAGTTTCACATCTCAAATCTGCACTGCTGTAATACCTCACATCCAAGCAGATGCAGATTCATACCCTGAGAACTGCTTAACCCATTTTGCACGCAGGCAAGTCCCACTCCTTACAGTTCCAATGGAACTGGGAATAAACGAGGCTCCTGACTTCCTGCTCATCACACTTCATCTTACTGCAGCATAAAGTAAGCAAGGTCTTCGTGGTGACCAAGCTTTTATCCTGCTATGGACAGAAGCTGGGCTGGATACAGCAGAAGATTTGGAATCTGGCTGTAAGGTGGTGCCCCTCCATCAGGAACGCTTGGTTCACCTGCGTACCACAAGTACAGGTCAAAGGGAACATCCTGTGCCAAAGCAATGAGCAACTCTGAATTCGTGCTTTGAGATGTCGGCGTTCAGACGTGGAAGGGATGTTGGTCTTCCAGGAAAGCACCAAGAACCCGTGCTACACAGAACTGCTGCAGAAGGGTGCCATCATTTCACAGCAACTCCCAGTGTCAAAATCCACCCTTTACTATAAGAAGAAACTCTCACTTATCCATACGCACTGCTCTGTCAGGAGGAATCAAGCCGCAATTCAAACTCCTCTGCTTGGGCAATTACCACCTATTATTTTTCATATATCAGAGCTAATTAATATGATCCTCTAAATCTCAATCAGTAGCTCAAAGTGCATCCTCCTTACAGCCTGTATGTTCTTCTGTTCAGGACAATGCCTCTTTACTCAGCTGCTTGTCACAGCTGCCTGAGCTCAGGGAAGACACAGCACCAGCACTGCACAGGAGCAGCTGGATGCCACAGCAGGAGCCAGACCTGCAGTTTGCCCTTCAGATTCGGGCTCCTGCTACCCTTAAGGCACAGGGAGCTCCTTCCCAGCGCCAGCCAAGCACGTCTCCCCACGCAGCTCCCCTCCCCTCTCACCTTTTGGAAGTACTCATGTCCACGGGCTCGTCTCCCGTCTGAACCTCCACTTTAATGGTTGCTTTCACCTCTCCGCTTTTTAACAGTCCTTGCACTTTTCCAGCTCCGGGATCCGTTTTTATTTTCATGTCTCCTTCAGCACTTATTTCAGTTCCTAACAGTCCTTTCTCCATTTTTAGTTTCTTGCTGTCCACATCGTTATGTGGTACCTCACGTTCTAAGGCTCGTTTCTGACTTCGTGTCCTGCATGCTTCCTCTGTCATTGTGAGGCTCTGGGGAGAGAGGAGACACAAACGAGTTAAATGCTTGGCAAAAAGTAAGTTGGACAAAACACCTTCATTTCAAAACAGGGCAAAGTACGGCGCTCGCTGCGAAAGAAGAAGTTCTGAAAGAGCAATAAAAGTTTTGCTCGTACGCTCGCCTGCCCTATCTGCAGCACACATCTCAGACTGAAGCACCCAGCATCTCCCTGCTTGTGATTCTGATGTGAAGCGAAAACAAACAGAAAAGGCAAAACAAGAAAACAGGCTCAAACCCCTCCGAGTATCAACCAGAAGCAGGAACTGTAATAACAGCAGCAGGAGGCTGCAGCGGGGAACACGCAAACCCCCACCATTGAGAAAGTTTGGAGCTCTCCCAAGAAGCAGGAAGAAGAACGTATGGATTTGCCTGACATGCAAATAAGCGTAATTACAAAATTGGAGATTAGGATCGGGCTGGGAGAGCTGCCACGTCTCTGCCAGGACCCAAACCCAGCTGGGGGCTTCGGGACCACCGCGTTCTGCACGGAGAGCCCTCGGTGCTCCTGCACAACCACGGCCCCTCCTGGGAGGAGAGCAGGGCCGGGCGGGGGGCAGAGCTCGCAGCCGTGGGCATGGCAGCGGGTACCTGCGACACCCCTCGGACGCGGAGCTGAGTCAGGCTTTGATCCCATGACATCACTGGGCTCCACATGACCCTTCCCAGGATGCAGCCTGCGAGACAAAGCACTTTCCAGAAACCAGTCTGAGCCGGCAGCAGGCGACCCGCAGCAGGGCTAACCCCAGCGCCCGCAGCATCCCTGCCGCTCCTCCTCCTCCTCCTCTTCCTCCGCCCGCAACGCCGGCCGCCCGGGGCTGGCACAGGGCGGGAACAGCCCTCCCTTCCCTTTCCAATTAATTAATTAAGAGTCCCTCCCATCACAGTTCCCCCCCCCCTCCTCCTTTTAAACTGGATTTCAAGAGCCAGGCCGACGCACAATAGTTGGACCAAGTCTTCCCAATGTTTTTAGCAGCGAGATTAACATAATTACGCAATGTAATTAACCTCTGCTCACCCCCCCCCCACACACACACACACCCCCACCCCCTATTATCCACCAGTGTCACCCGAGAGCTCCATGAAACCGCAGTTTGGATGCTCTGAGCCCCGCATGGTGACCACAGGTTTCTCTGCCTGCTGTTATACAAAGAACTTGGTTTTATTTTAAGGGACGGCTGCAGTCAGCACACAGCTCTGCTCAGCCCATTGCTGCTGGACTCACAGCTGGGCAGGAAGGTGTCTGTGTGTCTGTGTGTGCGTTGGGCTGAGCTCAGTGCCCAGCAGCAGCACACATCCAGCTCCAGCCATGGGCAGCCCAGCAGACAGCAAGGCTGCTCCTCACCCCAACAACCCGGGCAGGAATTGCAGATCTCACTGCTGTTCACTGAGTGCAGGTGTACCTGAAGCCAGAGCTGCATCCAAAGGCCAGCAGGCAGCTCACGGACACGGGGGTTTGGTGTTGTCACAGAGCTGTTCCTGCAGCAGGGTTGCTCAGTCGGTGCAAAACCTCCTCGAGAAGATAAGAAGCAAAACCAAGCAGATCTGGGTTCACTTCCAGCACCTGCACATCCCCCAGTCCTGGAGGAGAAGCACAGCTCCAGCAGTCGGTGCTGATCTGGCACTGGTCAGTGCCTCCATGCCCCAGGAGAGCAGGCTCCACATGTTAGGAGTGTTTATAAGATGCTGTAATTTCTCTTCCTTTGTTACTCCCATTTTTGACTTTCAAGCTATACTGAAGGACTCCATCTCTACCGCATGCCACAGGTCTAAATCCTGCATGCACAGTGATATTTAACAATAACACACCATCAAAGATGGAAAAACAGGTAATGAACCACAACCCCACATTACACACCCGTGTTCACAGCAGCTCAGCTGTGCACAGTGGGGCAGAGCCCCAGAGCCCACTCAGCACCCCTGGGGTGAGCCCTGCCAACAGCACAGGCTGCACGCACACACGCACCTTCCCAGCACACCCACCCTGCTGTAGGCTCCCTAGGACAGCACACAGCAGCAGGGAGCCTTTCCATTTTGCAATGGCAATGGGAAGGCAGCAACGTGGGACAGCAATTGTTAGGGAGAAGCTTGCTGGATACGCTGGGATTGCATCTCCACCAGCTGATTCTGCTTGCTGGGCACAGATCAGCAGCTCAGAACACCCAGGCTCTGTGAAGGACAACACATCACTTTGGAAGCCAGCCCCAAATCCCCACTTTTCCTCCCCCAGCTTTCACAGGCACCGAACACAGGGGGGGCAGACAGCATTGACTCCACCTTCCATTCTACAGAAGGAAGGGTAAGAAAGCATTATGCAGTAAATTTCAAGTTTTTATGGGAGGTTCCACTCTTTATTACAGCAAATAGCACAGCTCGGAGCGGAGCACTCAGGACTTCAGCAGTCAATTCTCAGCTTTAAGTGCTATTGCTGTAACAGATTAACTCCTACCAACAATTCAAAGGCAGTTTAGCATACAATGCTTTGCCCCAAAGCCCTCCACGCTGCTCCACTGCCCTCTGAGCACACTGCCAGCAGCCAAAGCCCAAACCTGTGCTGAGCTCACGGCCGGGGAAGCACCACGCATGGCAGTGCCCATGGCTGCCACCTGCTCAACTGCTGGAAAAGCTACAGAACAGGAAAAAGGAAGGTCCAGTTTGAGATGTGGGGAATTAATTGCTTTGTGCCAGTTTTTCCTGATGTTCAGCATGACTCAAACCAAGCCGGGCAGCCCCAGCATGGCACCAGTGGCACTTGGTTCTTACAACAAAGTGATGGGAAACAGAGCTGAAGTGAGGAGGAGACCTGAGGCTTTGCTGGAGCCCCAGCAAAAGGAGCAGCACTGAGCAACCCTGCTCTGCAGCACTATTTCAGCAGCCAAAGAGCAGCAGCCCTCCTGCCCAGCATCAAAAGTGAAAGGGAAAACAACAAAAAAAAGGGCAAGGTTACCAAAGAGGAAAGGGAAGGTGAGGGCACGTGCAAGCCAATACCCCTGGGTGAGCAGCAGCCAGAGGTGGCTCCAGCTATTTTCTAAGTGCAGCTGATCCCAGAGCTTCAGGATGTGCTCCGTGCTGCAGCTGAGCTCTGGTCCTTGGTGTGCCATAGGTATTGCGTGGCTTTTTTGTTTGTCTTTTTCCTACACACTCACTGAGAAAGAAGGCAGAAGCGAGAGCTCCTCGGAGAAGTTCTGTTTGCTGTGTGCAGCACTATGTGGAGGTGCATTTGGATCTGCATGCCTACGCACGCAGGAGTTCACGACCTGGCTGTATAAATCTCAAAAAAAAAAAAAAAAAAAAAGATTTCAAGAATCCAAATCAAGGTCTGGATGATCATCAGGATTTTTTTTTCTTTTTTTTTTTTTTGCAAAGAATGAATGAACGCAGGATACAAGCAGGCTGAATAGAAGTGAGAGCTCCAACACCTGCCCTCACCTGGGCTCCTGTGCCGCCCCAGGGCTGCGCTCCCCACGGCAGCACCCCGAAGCAGCGGGGCGGGGGGGCAGCGGGTGCCCTGCTGCCAGCCCACCAAGGGTTAAGCCCTGCCATTTTGGTGCCATTCACCGATATGTCCATTAAGGGTGTTACATAACAAAATGGCAGCCCTTAACCCTTTCCTCGCCGGCTGCCACGCTGCCGTGCTGCACGCCGACCGGCGGCACTCCCAGGCGTGGCGGCCCCGACCCCGCCGTGCATCAATGGGATCGTTTCCCCTCGCCGGGAGCGTGCAGGGGAAGATAAGCAGCCTCACTCAGCACTGCTGGTAGAAGCTGAAAGCTCACAGAAGTTTCCTCTGTGCCAGGGCACGAGGCACGGTGAAAGAAGCAGCGGTGAGCGCGGGGACGGCGGCACAGCAGTGGGTCCGTGGTGGAAAGCAACCCAGGGCTGCAGCCTGGTGCTGCACGACAGCCGAGCTGTGGGGCAGGGGAGCACCACGCAGCACTGTGACAGCAGCAGCAGCCACGTGGCAGCGCCCAGCACCCGCAGGTCCCACTGCCAGCCCACCAGCACAACGCTGTGCCCGTAGCACTACAGGATGCCACAGCACTACAGGAGGGGGGCATCAGCCTGAGCATGAGTGAGCGTGTGTGCCATGAGCAGACAGCTGCCGAGGCTCCGAGCACCACGAGCACAAAGCTCTGCTCTCAGCCAGGCAGGAGAGCAGAGGTCCCATAGCATAAGAAGGCACTGCTCCGCTTTGCTCTGCTTTTGTGTCAATGCACCTTAAGAGAAATCACTATTTATGGCACAGCTTGGCTCCGTTCGCTCACAATAATGATTAGAGCACGGGATCCTGAGCACTCCGTGCACCACAGCAGTCTCAATTCCTAACAAAGCCCTGTGTGCCACAGATGATAGCAAGCAGAGCTGCATGGATGTGGAACGGCCATGGCCTGAGAGGTCAAACTGATCTGCTGGCATTTGGTGAGGACCTCCAAGAAGCACTCAGTGCCAAAGTGATCTTAGAAATTAGTGCTTCTTTGTTTTAAATGCATGACCACATCGGTGCTGCTCTTCCTCGAGCTGCTGCTCTTCCCCCAGAGCAGGGACTCACATCACCACATCCAACGGCAGCAGCACACAGCCCGACCTCACCTCCCCAGCCCCATCAGCCCTCACAGATAAAAGCTGATGATTGAAAACCGTTCATCAAGCATTTATTTTCACTCAGAAGTAAGACCTACCACCCATCCACCCCGCGTTCAGCCAGCATTAGCTACCAATACAGCCTCAGTCCACCCACAGAGGGGATAAGCAAAACTGGACACAAAGGACAGCACGAAGAGGAAGACCTGGGCAATGCTGGGAGTTTTCTTATTCTCCACTTACTCGCCCCTTTCTTCAATAAGTGGCTTTAGAGTTACACCAGTGTTAAGGCCACGGCTGGGGTTCACAGCGTGCACTCAGAAGGTGCTGCCCACAGACACTGCATGAGGGATTTGCTTGACCTGAATTCTCCCCCAAGTTTTATGGATCTATTTTTGTCTAGAAACCACTGGGCAGGAAGTCTGCTAATGACTGTGTCTGGGCTTTGTATTACCAAAAAAAAGAGTTACCAAGATTCCTCAGAGCAAAACAGCAGTTAAGTACAAGTCTTGATTGGGGCTCAGAAGGGCAGCGTTCAGGCAATGAGCTGAACCAGGAGACAGCACTCGTGTGCACATCTCTGCAGCTTCAGAGCTGCACGGCGGGCGCTCGGAGGTTGATTACTCACTGATCAAGAGAGCAGATTAAGAAGTTTCCACAACTGTGGTCAACACGTCGAAGCGTGGCAGCGATGCAGTGACTCTCACTGCTGCTCCCACTCCTCCGCTGCCAGCTGATGTCACACAGAGGGTGCAGCTGTGACATCACTCGGCCCTTCCCACGAAGGTGGTTCTGTTCTGCACAAACCTGGGCTCAGGGCTCAGCTCTGAAGCTGACGATGGCACAAACCACAGTACAACAGATCGGTAAGTCTACGAGCAGTGACACCAACACCTCCTCTAGAAGAGGAACATCAGAAGTGAAGAGCAGGAATGCTTCACACAGATCACCAGAGGGGGAAAAAATAACACCACAAAACAGCCATTGGACAAATCCTGAGATTACTAATTAATGGCTCATTTGACAATCCATTGAGAGGTGAGCACCACCAGCACAGGACAGCCACTCCTAAGGGCTTTCCAACGCAGAGCTTCACATACACCACTGCAGAGCCATAGGGCAGCCGCAGAAATCTCATTTCCATTCACCACTTCACTTCTGGGGGTTGCACAAACGATCGAGATCTACACAGGTCTCAAGGGAGGAATTTCTGTGCTCTTGCTATTGCCTCTCCTCTTGTTCAAGACCGAAAATACTCTGCAGCTGTTGTGAATGCCCAGCTAAAAGGAAGCGAAACTCCTCTGTCTGCCCATCAGTAAACTACGGAGACGTACAGATTTTGGAGTGCTGGTTAAATGTTAAGTGAAAGGCGACTTCTGGTTAAGGCAGAACCTGAGTTCAATACCCAAGCTCTGCTACAGCCAGCTGAGGCAGCAGAACCACCCGAAACCAATGACAACCCCACCCCCAGTGCCATCCCCTCCCCAGTCCTACCTGTCAGTGAGGTTCATGGGTCCCACGGGGGGTCCTGTCTGCACCAAGTGGCTGAAAGTGACCGCAGTGCAGGTCCTGCAGGAAAAGACAAGGAGGTGAGCACACCTTTGGTCCACGTAGTGATAAGCCCACTGCCTTCAGTTGGCGTGCACTCACTGAGACAGAGACCCTAAAACCATGGGAAGGGCAGAGACTCCATCCTCTGGCTTGAGCTGGGAAGGAATTGAAGTCAGGGTTCGAATGCTTTCGGATCAACACACAAACTCACACACCAGCCCCATTCAGCAATCAGTGATTTTGTGTTTGGATGTGAAGGACACCCCAGTGTGTCCTCGTGCCCAGATGGATGCTGGCTAAATCCCAGCAGCGTTCTGATGGAAGCCCAGCATTGTGCAGCCTCACATTGCTCCTGGGGGCACCTGAGAACATGCCCACAGCCCTGCAGGAGCTTCCATGCAGCCCACATCACGCAGAGAGTAGGGGGAAATCACTTCAACTACAAGTGAGTGTGTAACATTCATTCTGATGGATGAAGCTCACGCGTTTATCTGCTTTTTGCTCCACAACAGGTTCTGCTGACCCACACTTGCTCACGCTCCACAAAAACCTTCTTATGACCCAGCACACACAGCACAACATCCCCACCTTCTTCTTCCCACTCTATGAAAACACCAAGGGAAGAAAGAGGGAGCCTGGGCACACCAGCCAGTGAGAAAACACCATCAAACCAACCGACGTGGCCACACACCTGATGGGCAACGAGCCTACATGGCACTGCTGCTGGTCCAGAGTGACAACCAGGACCACAGTACAGACCCAGCAGCGAGCCCTGTGCTGGGGCACAGCAATGGATGTGTTATAGCTGCCAAGCATCTCCTTGGAAGCTCAGCCTCTCCTTTCTGCTAAGCCACCCAGAGCTCCGAGCACTCATTTCCCCCCTCCTAAAGTTTTTTTGGAGCTGGTTTCTGTGGTTTGCAGGCAGGACAGCAGCTCACCACCTCCTGTTCTCCAGACTGGGGGTGATGCCTCGTGTCTCTGCCTGCTGTGCAGCTCAGAGCATCCAAAGAGGTTCCAGTGGATTAAACAAATTGCTCCAAAATTGCAGATAGAGGAACTTAATGAATGGATATGCAACTGTGTTCTGGGTCTTGATTAGCTATCTAGAGGGCAGGTCTTGCTAATTATAGCTCATCCTATTAGTCCAATGCTTTTCTAATTAGTAGCCCATTGAAAACCATCACTACAGCTACTTCAGGGCTGTGAGGATCCAGCGGTGCTGTGAGCAGCAGCCATGCTGTGGTGCATCCACACCTGGTTGGGATGCACCAAAGCCTCCAAAAAGCCATTACAAGCAATGAGCTCCTGTGTTAATTAGTAGCTGCAGCACTGCTGCAGCAAGCAGGGAGCTGCAAGTTGGGACACTGCTGGGAAAAAGGAGGGGGGGAAAAAAGAAAAGATTCTGGAGGAGCGAGAAGGAATCACTCCTTCCATCGTGCTCTGGACATGGGAAGTCTGAGCTGAGTCGGGCTGCTGGGGCTCCTGCCTGCCTCCATTTTTAACAAACTGTAGCATTAAACTCCCATCGTGCTCCTGTCATGGGACTAAAATAGTTTTCATCTTACGAGGACACGAGGAGCTGTTTAACTGCTTCCCTGCCACGGGATGCTGCAGCTCTGCCCTGCAGTGACGGAGCTCCGAGCCCACAACTCCAGCCCAGCATCCCCACAGCACTAAGGGAAAAGGGCTGAGATGTTTTGGAGGAGTTCTTGGTAAAGCACCACCGCAGGGATTCTCGTGGGAAGCGGGCACTTAAGCAGTTAACACTGGGAAGTGAAACTCGGCCGGAGCAGCTCTGGCTTTGACAAGTCCCAGCAGAAGGCAGCGGCCGGAGCCGTGCAGCCACGTGTCCCAGTGCCACCAGCACCAAACTGCTGGGAAACCCAGCCCGTGGTCCCCAGGCTCTGGGATAGCATCCTTCCCCTGACAGAGCTCAGCTCAGGTTGCTGGGAGCCCACACTGGCACCTGGTGAAGGGTTTTCCTCTACAAAACAACAACAAAAGTTGTAGATGAGAACAGGGGCATTGCAATTTTAGCGATGTTGCTGAATCCCACCAACACCACTTGGAAAAGCAACAGGTTGGTAAAATTATCATAGAATGGTGTTGGGTTGAAAAGGAGCACAATGCTCATCCAGTTCCAACCCCCTGCTGTGTGCAGGGTCACCAACCACCAGACCAGGCTGTTCAGAGCCACATCCAGCCTGGCCTTGAATGCCTGCAGGGACGGGGCATCCACAGCCTCCTTGGGCGAGAATCCCCACGCCGAGCAAGGTTTTAAAGATATGATATGATATTTTGAGAACAGGCTCCAGATTCTCTAAGATGAAGGCATGGAAGCTGTGACACGGGTACACAGAGCACACTGCTCCGTGCGTGGCTCCTCAAACAAGTGATAAGAAAACCCTGCGCTTTTTGGAAGGCTGAGCAAAGCTGTCAGCACCAAAAGGAGTCACATTTCAATCTAAATATTGACACACCAGGGGTTGGCTTGTGCCTCGTACTCAGGTGTGCTTCCACCAGTGCTTCTGGATACAAGAGTGAAGTCTTCCAAGCGTTGCTCCAAAAAGAGAACTCGAAGCCATACGAAAGCAGCAAGCCAGTTTCTTTAGCACCAGAACTTCAGCTTGCATAAGAATTGTCTGTGCCTCGCAGTGGAGGTGCCAACCCTCCTGCTCCTGGCCCGTGTTGGTACCCCACCAAATGGCTGGGAATTGCTGCCTGATTCCTGCATGCCCATGGATCAGGAAGGCTGCAGCTCAGCCCCTCCACTCAGTGCCGCCCCACAGGAAGGCAAAGAGCCCTTTCAGGTGCTCACTAACACCACTGCCACCTGTTTATTGCGTACCAGGCTGATTGCTGATCAAATCTGTTACAAACTGAGAGCCTTCTCTCACTCACTCCCAAATTCCTGAGCAGAGATGAACACGCAGCCATCAACAGTGCTCCTAATTACCCCTTTGGATCAATGCCTGTGCTGGGGCAGGAACGTGGAGCTGGGAGATGGGCACAGAGGGAACGTTACCCACGGGCAGCAGCTGCTCCAGCACATCCATCCTTCAGAGCACACTCGTTTTCCAGCATTCCCTTACAGATGCCAAGAGCCACCAGTCCCATGGCAGTGCACGCAGGGATCCACAAGCAGCGTGTCCTTCCTCCAGAGCACACAGCCTTCTGATATCAAGGTATCAAGCTTGCCAAGCTGAGCCTTTTGATATCACTGGTATCATCCAATCTCTTGCAACCAAAAGTTGGTTTTCAGACCGAAGTACAAATGTGTTTTGACTTCTCTTTGCCATGCTGGTGCACCTCAGTGGTCATCACCGTGCCACGCTCTGCCCTCCCTTCCCAACCAGCCCTGTCTGATCTGAGCCACCTCTGCCTTCTAATTGTGATGTGTGCCATGCTGGTGGCAGAGGAGGGGGTGCCTCTTCTCTATGCACTGCGTGGAATGGTTTGGCAGAACATTAAAGAGTGGAAATGGGATGTGAAGGCATCACCTCACTCACTCAGTGCCCGACAGCTCCAAGGATGGAGAGGGCAGAACAGCACCGGGCATCGGCCAAAGCACAGCCACCATCCTCTGCTGCACAGCACAGCATTCCTCTTCTCTGGGTTAATTCCATTTGTGTCCACCTGGCTTCATTCAGCATCACTCCTGGAGGTGTTGCAGCAGGATTTTTTTCCTTTTTTTTTTTTTCTTTCCCTTTTGGAGCTCCAGGTATCGTCCTCCACTAACGGCACGCTCTTCATCTCAGTGGTAGGAATGCATTAATAACCCATAAGCTAATAATTTTGTCGCAGCAATCTTCGCTTCCCTGCCTGTATTATTTAAAAGCCAAGCCGAGGGTGTGCGTGGAGCATGACACTGCTCAGCAATCCAAATAAGGGAACGAAATGGCAGCTTGGCAGGAGCCCAGCAGCCACACCTATTGACAGGGGAAGCAGCACAGCCACCCCGGTCATTACAGCAGGAGCTCCGTGCACAGCAGCACCCACCTGTGGTCTGACGTCCCACCATGGGGCTGTGGGGGGCTTCAGGGGGCATGCTCAGACCCCAAACCCACAGCCACAGGAAGCAGAGCTGTCACTGTGCCCATGGGACCCGGGGGCTGTGCTGAGCAGCAAACCATCTGGGTGCTGTGAAGCAACACATGCAGAAAGCAAACAGGAGACGCACGAGATCAGAGTGAGATGCTGTGATTCCACTCCTTGGTGTGACTTCCACAAAAACAGGAGGGTAGAGAGCAACCAGAGGTGTGACAGCTGCAAGGAGCACTTTGCAAAGGGAATACTCCTATGTGTCTGTCAGCCTCCTAAGGGATGAATAGCATGCAATATTAAAAAGGAGTCATCTTTAGCTACTTCTATAACCTCCACCATCATCATAATTCTCAGGCACCAGTGACCAAGCAGCCCTCCAGCTGCCTTTGTTCCCTAAACCACTTCTACCACTTAAGTTCTGGCCATTATTAAGCCATTGTCTCTGCATTTAAACCGGTTTTGGTCCGACGAACTGAAATGAATCCATCCCTCTCCGGACAGCCTTGCTCAAGGAAGCAGCAGCAGAATCATTTCAAATACATTTAATACAAATGGATGAAACAAATGGATGCAGCTGCAATCCAGAAGGGCACTCCCTGACCTCACTGTGCTGTCACTAAGCTCAGGATGTCAGCCTAAAGATGCAAGTTTACCTGCTTCAGGATTTAAGAGAATTTTAGAGCCACAAAACACTCCATGCATCCATTGAGGACTGATGTGTGCTCCTCCCCAGCACAGGCACGGCCCAGAGATGACAGCTGCTGCCCTCAGAACTGCTCAGCACAACCCGGGCACCTCCCACAGACATCAATGAGAGCAACAAGTTCTGCTCTCAAGCACTCAAAACACAGAAGTTCTCCACTACTTATGACGGGCTGCCAACCAAAAGGATGGCTTCCTGGCTGCACCTGGAAAGCCTCGAGTATAAAAGCTAGCAGCAAACAAAGCTGGGAGTGCACACACAGCAGCAGGGGCTGAAGTAGTTTTACTGCTGTGCAACAAACCAGAAAACAGCAGATTTGTGCTGTGAATGAACCTGCATTGTGGCTCAGCACATCTGTACGTACAGTGGCACCAGGGACACGCAGAACCACGGTACCCAGTGCTGCTGCAGATGGGATTTTCTGAGATCCCATTAAACATGAATGCCTTCAGTTTACTTCCTCTAATTCTTGTGAGCATTTCAAAGCTCACAACCACGTGGCTGCGTCAGCAAATGAGTGGCCAGGCAGGGCTGATGGGCTGCAGCAAGGAAGTCTTCCTGCAGCTATAGGTAAATAAGCACGAGTATAAAACCTAAAGATCTCATTTACTGCCTAATTATAACATCTGCAAAGTCTTCCAAGTTTGTAGCATAAAACCAAACTGAGCAAGAAATCACTACTGTTGATCTTGGGATGCGTGCAACAGCACCAGCAGTGGCTCTGTTGCTCTCCTCATTTACCAGGGACCCACCTGGGGCTCACACACTGCATTCCAGCTGTGTGCTGGGCAGCTCAGAGCTACTCCAAGGAGCTGCAGCAGGTTCTGCAGCCAGCAATGGATCGTGCTGACTCCACTTCATCCCAGTCTTGGTGTGCCAGGAGCAGTGCAGGACACCAGAACCAGACATGCACACCAATCCCCTTCATTCCACAGCAGCTGGGCAGTGCAAACAGGCAGGGAAACTGGATTCAAGTCATTAGTCACCCCATGTTTGCCAAGGGGCTGGAGAGGACTCCTCTTCCAAACACAGCACAGCTCCATGCAGCACACTGAGCCAGCAGACATCCCCAGCAGGGTGGGATGGAGCACCAGCACAGCAGCACGAGGGCAAACAGAGCAGCCCAGTGTGTGCTGTGATCACCACTGCCCTTTAAGGCTGTGTGCTCCCATGCCAGAACCACGCAATGTGTTCCATCCCGCAACCCCAGAACAGAGCCATCCAAAAAGATCACGCTTGGATGTGCTCTAAGAAGCACCAGGAGGCCTCCCAGCTCAGCCCACCCCTCATATGGGATGTATAGAAAGCCTGGGGAGCTCAGAAATACACCTGGCTTCAGCACATCACCTGCAAAGACACAGAGCCATGTGAGAAGGAAGATGGCAGATGGCTGAGCACAGTGCTCCCCATGGCCAAGGGAACCCTGAGCTCCACGTCAGACCGTATCTAATGGCCTTCAGCACGTGTGACACACTGTTAAGTTTTACTCTCCTACACCACACAAATGTTTGCACTTCTTAACCCAACAAACTGCCCCGTGCAGAACACAGAGTGCACCCACAGGCTCTTCATTCTGCCCTAACCTTAACCTTAATCCTACCAGCAATTCTCGCTTAACACTACGATGAGATGGAGCTGCATTGCTTGAGAGATAAAAGCTAAAGGTGAAGATTAAAATAAGACTGAAGGAAATGGTTGTTACATTTTGCAGATCTTACTCATAGTCCATGCTGTACCCACTCAGATGGGCCAGCCAAAGCACAGAGATGCTGAACGGCCCTATCCAAAGCAATGATCTACTTCTCCTCCAAGAGAAGCACAGGTGAGAAGGAGAGCATCAGCCCTCAGCTGTGCACATCTCAAGATGCAACCCCAGGGAGGCTGCTGAGTTGAGAAGGAACAGAACAGCACTGCTACAGCTGCACCTGGCTGAAGCTGTTTCCTAGCTTATTTCAGCATGACAAAACAGCAGCATATTCCAGCATTTTTGCTTAAGAATCAACACACGGAGTCTAGGGATGCACGAAACTTGCTAAGCCTTGCTTTTATCCCATACATTTTGTCCCAGGTGGCCAAACTACACGTATTTTCTACCTCAAAATCCTCTTGATCATTTAAAGATCACGTCCATCAAGTGAGAGCCACGATGCTGCTCTCCAGCCCTGCCTGCTTTGGAGGAGGAACCACGAGCAGCGCAGCAGGTTGCGGGCTCAGAAGCCCCAGCAGAACGAAGACACAGCCTGTAATTAAGACATAGGAAAGCCGTCTGGGAGGATTCCTTCCTGCCCTGTCCCAGCTACAGCCCCCAGGTGATGCTGAATGGGGCACACAGACACGTGCCAGCACTGGGAGGCTGATGCCAGGAGCCTACAGCGCAGCAGCGGGTGGCACAGAGCGCAGCACCACCAGCAATCCCATGGTCTGGAGAGGATGGGGGAAGGAAAAGTGCTGAACAACAGAAAGCCAGCATAGGAAACTGTGCATTAGTGAGCCTTAACCTTTGTTCGGGTGCTATCCCACGGTACTGGCTTCAAGCAGCTCGCTCATGGTTTCCCCACCTGAACACGGGCAGAGGCACCGAAGCACATGGGGCATTTTGGCTGAGTGGGGAGAAAATATCACAGAAATTAATAACCTCTTGTAAGAAGAACATGCTTGTGAGCTGCCTGGCATTGTCCAGCTCCCAAATCCCGCATTCCTTCCCCCTCCCATCCCCAATCCAACACGACTGGAAGTCACCGAGCGCCCATTGCGGAGCTCTCTGTGGCACTGGCTGTTCTGAGAAGAGAAGCAAAAACCTCTGCAGCACCGTTTTGTCTTTGATGTCGTAAGGGAGCTCTGCACATGTGTGTTAGTCCAACAGGGGAACGCACACACTGCATGCTTTCTGTCCAACCCTCCTCTGCTGAGCACAGCTCGGGCAGCACCTCCCACCAGCAGGGAAACGTCCATGGCCACATGTGAGCATAGGTCCAATCTCATCCCTCATGCAGAGCTGAGCCATGGGAAGCACAGCCAAGAGAAGCAGCCGTTAAAGGTACCTTCAGCCTAGGGGGGAGAGCACAGCTCCCACCTGTGCAATAGGCACCAAGAAGGAGGCTCTGATGCCCCAAGATTGGGATCTGTACACACACAGGAGCACTCAGCTCCTGGCACCACAGCCACAGCTCAGCAGGTCTGAGGCAGCCCTACATCACCTGAAAGACTTTTAGGCTTCATTTTCTACGTGCTCCCAGCCAGCTGAGAGATGCCAGATGTTGGCTGCCTTTGGTTTTACCAAGCACTCTCCTCCATCCTCCCCCCAGCACAGCACAAGCAGTGCAGATGGAACCGTGGCCCCAAACAAGCCTCAAAACCATCGCACAGCACATGAGCACCACCTGAGTTTACACCAACAATTCTGAACAGCTCCCTGTATGCCTACCAGCCTGTAATTACTACAAAAAGTCACAGCGCAGCTATATTAAGTTCCTGTATTAGCATACTGACACTGCAGCAATGCCAGCTCTATTGCATCACCGCCCGTCGGTGTAACCCCACGTAACACAGCTCCACACCCCCACCTCTGAGCAGAGGGAGCAGCTGTGACTGCCTCCATCCTGCAGCGTGGACACACAGTGCTTCTTCCCAGCAGGATCCAGCCTGTTGTCCTTCCTTCAGGCATGGGATCCAGCCCTTCTCATACCAACACAAACTCGATCAGAGCTAACCGGTAATAGATTTGGGCTTTTTCCAAACAGAAGTTAAAAGAGCATCACCTGCACCAGGGTAGGGCACTGCAACCCAACTGCTGCACACACAGCACACATCAGTCACATCAGTGCAGGGGGAGAAAGAAGCAGAGCAGTTCCCTACGAGCAGTGCTGTATGGGAGGCAGTGCTCTGTGGGGTCACAGCCCTCCAGCACGGGGCTCTGTGTCACCACTGGGGGCTCACGAGGTGCCACTGCGATGTCACCCTCAGGTCCCTGCCTGGGTTCTGCAGCTCCTTCCCAAGGGCCAGACCCCACACAGCACACACACACACAGCATGCCATGCATCCCTCTTATTCCTTACTTTCACATCTCTGCTCCTGGTCCTCTCCCACCTCACGGTCTCTGCTAACCACACACCCGCCGTGCTCCCATTTCCCTCTGCTGCTCTCCTGGGGCTCGAGAGCTGCTCAGCAGTTTGGGATGCACTCCCGGCTCCTGCCTGCTCCAGGTCTGCCAGCAGTCGCCGATTCCCGAAGGGCCCTCTCCAGTTTTCACTTCCTGTGTAACACTCCCTGCGAGCAGCTCTGCTGCCGCTGCAGCCGGAGGAGGGAGCGGGGAAGTCGGGCACCCACGGGAGGAGCCGGGGCTGAGGCCGTGCCCGCGGGTCGTTCCTTGGGGACCCACCCCGGGAGCACCGCGGGGGAACGGAGCGCTGCAGCCCGGCCAGCCTTCAGCAACGCGGGGCGGGCAGAAAAGGGGCAAGCGAAAGCAAAACCCGACGCGCAGACATCCGAAATACAGCCGCGAGCAGATGCCGCGGGGCAGCAGGAGCGCACATCCCAACTTCGGGGCCGTGAGACCGGGAACGCCGCGCGGTACTGCGCAGCTCCAGGCTGTGCCCACTGGAGCAGGGCCGGGGCTCTCCCGCTCGCAGTCACGCAGCGCAGCTCGCACCGAGCTGTGCCACCACCCCGGGCCGCCCCGCTGTCCCCGCAGCGCCCGGCGCCGGAGCGGCTCCCGGCCGATCCCCCGCGGTGCCCCGACGTTCCCGGCAGGCGGCAGCGGAACGCCCCTCCGGGCAGCGCGGCCCCGGCGCACCTTGAGCGGGGGGAGGACGGGGACTCTTATTGTGACACGGCCCTCCTGGCCGCCCGCCGGCCCCGGTGCCACGGCGGGGGCTGCCCCGGGCGGCCGCTCGCACCACCCCCACCCCGGCGAGGGCCCCGTGCGGGGCCGGGGCGCCGCCAGCCCCGAAGAGGAGGAAGCGGGCACGGCGAAAAGCCCGCACCAACTTTGCGAAGCCGCCGCGCCGCGGGCCGCCCTCCGAGCGCCGAACAAAGCCGAACCCCGGGGCGGCGGAGCCCCGCGCTCGGGCTGAGCGCTGCGGGACCCCGCGCCGCCCCCCGCCCGGCCCGCCCCCGCCGCTCCTCCCGCAGACAATGCGCCCGACGAGAACTTTTCGCTCGGGCACTTACAGCCGCGCCGCGTCCCGCCGCTCCCCGCCGCCGCTCCCCCGCTCCGCTCCGCGCCGCCCTTTCCTCCTCTTCCCCCGCGTCGCCGCGGGCTCTCCCCGGTGCGGGCTGTCGGCCGCGGCTCCCCCGTGCCAAATAATGCGCTTCTCACACATGGAGTCGCGGCGTCACTCGGCGGAGCATGCGCGCGGCGGGGCCCGGAGCGCGGCGGGGCCGGGAGGAGCGGCGGCAGCGCGGCCCCGCGCCGCTTCCGGGCAATGGTGGAGCAGGTCTGTGACCCGGGGCGCCATTGGCCGGAGGGGTCGCGGCACATGGCAGGCGGGCGGCGATTGGCTGCGGCGCGGGCTGGGGGCGCCGCGCTGCGGCCGCCCGGGGCCACGTGGAGCGGCGGGGGCTGCTGGCGGCGGCCCCGCGGCATTGTTCGGAGCCGCCGGGGGGGTCCCGCGGCCGCGGGGAAGGGCTGGGAGCGGCGCTCGGCGGCGCCGCGCGGGGACGGGAGGCGGCGGGGCTCGGAGCTGCCGCGTGCTCGCGGTCGAGAACCTCGGGACGGCTCCCGCCGCTCTGCCGGGCACCGGAGCGGGAGGACGGCACGGAGCGAGCCGGGGCTCGGGGCTGCGGCTCGGAGAACGGCGCCCGCCCGTCCGCCTGCTGCTAGGAAACTCTCGGCCCTCCTACAGACCTTCCGCAGCCGGGCTCACGGACTCCGGCAGCACTCGGCTCCCGGGGCAGCCCGGCACCGTTGGCCCCGTGTCGGGGCTGCGTTCAGCGCACGCTTCGGCCCGGCCCGGTCTGCACCTCCCAACACGAACGCATCCCGTTCCCCGGCTCCAGCAGCTCGGGCTAAGTTCAGCAGCACTGGGCGCTCCCTCCTCTCTGCAAGGACGAGGCTTTGGGCTCTGGGTGCATATTTCTGGCACCTTTCCTTAAACCTAGGGTGAGGGAGGGCTGGGAGGGAGGCTGGGTGCTGGGGGGTCACCCCCAAAACCCTTGTGCCCAAGCCTGTGCTTCCTGTCAGCACCTTTCCAGGCCCGATGCTTATGGAAAGCAACTAAGGGGCAGGATAAGCAGCAACATTCTTTAGAATGTGGATGACTTAATTCTGAGGCTGAAGATCAGCCTGGAAGTCCCAAGAAGAGATGGGGTCCCTGCCCCACCTCTCGTTAATACCCCGTATTCAAGCACAGCAGAGCTCAGACCCGCAGTGCTGCCTCATCTCAGGGTCAGCACCCATCCCCAATGCACCCAGTGCCTTTTTCCCATACAAACGACTGCCCTCCCACTGGGATGGTGCAGGTGCCGCACCAGGAAGGCCTCTTCATTAAGGAGGTGCAGCAGCGTGCTAATTACTTAACGAAGGCGCAAGCTGGTGTTGTTGCAATGAGAATCGAGTGGGTCTATCAGCAAAGAGAAACCCCAAGGCCACCTCTAAAAGTAACCACAACACAGCTTTATGGCTGGAGTAATGCATCCGAGGCTGCAGGTTCTAGGAAATCTCAACCAATTACCTAAACAAGGTAATTAGTGAATCTATCAGGCTCTGAAAGAGTCAGACTGGATGTGCTGCAAACACATCTTTTACGCTCAGAAAAAAAAAAACCAACAAAGTTGACCTTCCGTGGGTCCAACCGACATCTGAACAGCACACAAACAGCACTGACCTCCATGCGAGACGGAGCAGCTCAGCCTGGCACTGCACTGCAATCCGGCCACAGTCCTCCCTGCTGGGAGCAGCCCCAGCACTGCTCCAGGCTGGGGGTTCCCCTTTTGGGGCTCTGAAATCTCCCATTGGGTGCTATGGGTGCTGTGCATCACCACGCAGCACGTTATTAAAATAGGCACTGTTGGGTTATGAACACTATTGGATTTTAATCTGAATTAAATACTCCGTTCAAATGAAAATCCAATGGTTTGGAATTAGAGAAGCCATTCGTGTAAGCAAACAGTGCTTCCACAAATCTTTGCAGCACCAAGGAGCTGATTTTGCTACAACAAAGACTGTAGCAAAAAGCAGCAGATATGCAAAGTGTGCTGGGCTGGAGATGGAGCCGATGGCATGAGCTGAGCTGTCCCTAACGAGCACCTCCTGGGCAGAAGGGGATCTGTGAGCAGCTCTGCTCCGATTCAACAGCAGAATTTGATACCGGGATGTGTCCAAAAAGAAGACATCAATTCCAGGCAAAATTCACAGGAATGGAAGAGGAGATTAAACTTTTCCTGTCTTTATGGGGCCGTTCCCCTCACTGCCCATATCGGGGTGCTGCACGGCTGATGTGCTGCAGTCCTCCATCACTATTCCACACCTGCGTGTAGATTCCAGGTGACGCACACCAGGACGCGGGGCTGAAGAAGAACAAGAAGTAAAACCCACAGCAGATTGGGAAGAGTGGCTCATCTCCTTACAGCCAGCCATGCAGGACGCATGGGAACATGGGAAGGTGGTGTGCAGAACAGGCTGAGCGGGTTCTGGGGCTCAGCACTGCTGTGCACAGCTCTGCCAGCACAGCACAGCCGTCTGATGGCCGCAGGATCCCGCAGTCACATCGCCTGCACTGAGCTCTGCTCTGTGTCCCCTCGCCACAGGGCAGCAGCAGGGCCTCACTGCATTCCAGGTTAGGAGTTTGTAAGCGACCCGCTGTGTCCTTAAAGAGTTAAAGGAAAAAAGAAGGATCAAACTGTAAGCAGTGCTACAAATCGCAGGAACACAATTTTAAGATGGCTTATGCTAAGAATGAAAGGAATTCCATAGACTCGAGACCAAGAAAACTCCTTTGACTTATTTTCTGCTGCAACTCTGCTCCTGCACAGCTGCTCGGGGCAGAGCTGTGGGCAGCAGCTCAGGGTAAGGCGAGGTGGCACACAGGTGTGTAAGTGATGGAGGACTGCAGCACATCAGCCCTGCAGACCATGCAGCACCCAACACAAAGCGCTTCGTGCAGCACCCCGATATGGGCAGTGAGGGGAACGGCCCCATAAAGACAGGAAAATTCATCTTTTCTGGAACTGAGAGAAAAAGTAAAGATCAGGGAGTTGTGCAGGGAATGGGAAAGCAGCAGATATGCAAAGAGTGCTGGGCTGGAGATGGAGCCAATGGCACCAGCCGAGCTGTCCCTAACGAGCACCTCCTGGGTGGAAGGGGATCTGTGAGCAGCTCTGCTCCAATTCAACAAGCGCTTCATGGACTATCGATTTTGCTCAGAAATGGGAAGAGAACAAAGTCTGCCCGGCACAGCTCTTGTTTAAAGGCTGGGCTGAGCACACGGGGCTGCCAGGCAGTGCAGCCCAGACACGGTGCTGGTCGGCATGCGGTGACTCAGCCCTGCAGGGCCATCACGGAGGGCCGGCTGTAAACAGGCACCTCTCGCGTGTTTACTGACCGCCGTCACGTGGCTCATCAGAACTTGACCCCGATTAACAGATGAATTAACGAGTTGCAGAAAACTAGGCAGCATTCCCGCAACTCTTGGCTTCCCACGGGTTCTAACTGCTGTGTGAAGCAGGACCCCACATCACAGCTATAGCGAGGGGGGAAGGACCCCACAGCTGCTCTTCCTGCTGATGCTACCAAGCCCTCCGCGCTCACAGGAATGTTTCTCTGCCATCACACCTACAGCCAGCAGGATGGGAAGCCCCAGCCTCATCGCACCACATGGGGCTGCTCGACCTCCCTCCCCTTCCCCTCCCCCCCAGGCCGCCCCATGGGGAGCACAGTTTGGTCTTTACCACCCTCCAAAATACAGATAACAGTGGAAATCTAAGTATGGCCTCAATAACGAATGGCTTTCACCGGTTCTGGAAGAGAACCAGATTCCCCAAGCGTTGTTTGTAGCTATCCTATTTCCTAGGAAAACAGCTTTCGTCTTTCATCCTTGAGGGGACCGTGCTGGTGGCCGAAATGGTTAACTGCTGCAGGAGATAAGGAGCAGAGCGACAGCTGCACAGGGCTGCAGATGCCACGATTACAACTTGGCCTCTCCTGGGGCTGTGCCTGCACAGGGCTGCGTTGCTGACTGCAGGAACTGCACCAAAGATGCTCCCGATTCGATCCTGGCAGCCACATTGAGCTGCCTGGCTGAGCTCTCCATCTGCGAGGCTTCAACGTGAAACTGGAATAGTTGAGAAGTATTTTTAAGCAGGATTTGTGTTTATCCAGCAAAGCATCCTGGAAATGGTGGGATGTGATCGCTGTGATTCCAGAGGGTGAATGTTATTAATCCATCCCACTGATTGGGTTGGAACACACTGCCCAGCCAGGGCTGAGCCATCGGCACGCTGAGCACTCACACCCTTTGCTGGCAGGTACAGGTGAGATTCCAGCACAGCCCCTCCACACAACTCCATCAGAAGCACGCTGATGGAAAGCCAGAGGTGTCAGAAGGCACAGGAAGGTTCTGCTGCTCAAAATGAGGCTGAGTGGACACTCAGTGCAGCACGTCGCACACTGCAGGCCTCTGCGTCTTCAGGAGGATTATCTGAGCCTTACGCCATGTTTACTGTAAGCATTTATCAACGTTGTTCCTTCTGGTAATGTTTATTATCAGCACGCCGAGAACACCAGCCTCGTCCCCTGGCTCCAGGAGGGCACTTCTTCCCCCACAGAGCTGTACCAGCTCAGTCCCGTAACCTGCTTTCCTGCTGAAAAGCAAGGCGCATCAATTAGATTCATTCTAAATTTAGGATTGATGAGTTCGGTCATTACTGGTCTGATTTATCCAGGCAGATTTCAAGGGAAAGGTATTCATAAAGCAGCCGCCGCTTGCTGAGAGCGCACAAAGCCCTCAGCTAGAAGCACATGAGAACCAGTTTGGGAAGAAGAGAACACTGGATTGTGTCAACAGATGTTGGTAAGCCATCTTCCAGGCTGAAATTTGTCCTGGACAGCAAAACCAAGCGCTCCTAGAGAGCAAAGACAGCGGGGCCACCAGCAAAGCCCATCAGCTGCACATCAGCCCCACTGCACCTAGAGATGCACTCAGTACCCACAGCACCCCGAGCTCCACTGCTCCACTGAATAACCTCACGTTTGGTCAATAAGTGCAAAGAAGGACAGCCCAATTCTTATCATCAGGCTCCCAAGAGATTTGACATCCTTGGCATTGTGTCCTAAGAGGAAGGAAATTTCTCACTTCCCCAGCTATTTCAGTTATATAAATCAATTGTTGAAGGATAGCTGAACCGGTCTGCACATAGGAACTCAGGCCTGGGCTGTTACACACGGGCAACACCAAGATGTGGTCCCTGGGTCCCTCAGCACCATCACCCAACACCAACCCCCCTCCACCTTAAGACAGTCACCTCTTATGAGCCACCTCAGGTCGCTCCATGAGCATCAAGCTACCGGTTAGCAATGCCAGGCAACCCAAAGGCAAACACTGCAGGTATGCTGCTGTCTCTCCTGGTCACTAACGCCCTCATTACCTGCAGCAAGGACTGATGAGGCAACAGAATTGAAGTGTGAACATTGTACAATGGAACTGCAGTAAGGACAAGGCAACTCGCACACGGCAGTGATGCATCCAAGGGTCCAGCCATGCTGCGGCCATTCCTATCCCCCCCAAGCTGAATTTAAACTCTCCTGACCAAAAAGACCCACAGTTTGTTCTCCTGTGATTAAGATAGATTTGGTTGGTGTGATTTGGTTCAGTAAAACACAGCACCTGTTACCCTGGGACTCCCTATGGCAGTCGGCCCTCCGGTGTGCACGCAGCACCCGCTGCCTCTGGTGCTCAAACCGGGGCACCAAACAGCATTAGTAAGGCTTCCAAAACCATCCACACTGCACAAAAGGGAACTGATCAGCAAAGGGATACTCTTTAGTGTGTCCCCTCATTTCTCCTTGGCTGCAACACAATTTTGGCTGCAATACAAAATTGGTATTTTTTGGTTGCAGGCCAAAATTGTGAAACTGGATACTACATCAGCCCAGAAAGATGATGGAAGCCCAGCACCCGCATGGAGGGAGGGCACGAGCAGCAGGCTGGGGGGAAGCGCTTCTCAAAGAGGTGCTCTTCCAAGCAGGGGGTATTTCACACCATGGCAGATACTGCAGAACCCTGCATGCCAAGAGGTGCGAGCGGCCCGCAGGATCTGAGAGCTGGGCAGTTCTAATTCGCTGCTCCATGCTGGCCTGAGCAGTAGGAAAGCTTCAAGTCCTTCTTCCACAGCATCAGGATACCACTAGGAAACACCTTCCTCCATAAGCAGAGTAAATCTCCACTATTACTTTTACTCCTCCTCCCGACTTCGGGAATTGCAGCAATGCACTGCCAGGTTCTGCGGGCTCAGCAGACTCCCCAACTTCACACTGAAGGTAACAGAGCCAAAAGCATCAAACTCCCTTTGGCCCAAACAGCTGAACTCCATCGAGATGAGAGCCATCCACTCACAGATAAATCTAGCCAGGGCTTTTTCTTCTTTTTGCTGCGCTAAGGAGGTTGACACCGCGGTTCTGCCTCTCACGCACTTGAAGCACTCAGTCTGTCACGATGGGAACTGGGCAATTAACTTTGGATGAAAGCTACTTCACGTTCTCTGAGGAGCTCTCAAAAGTTAGAACGTTTGTTTCAAAAAAGGAAAAATAAAGCACACAAGCTGCTTTTTGTCTTTTCCTGGTCCCCGACTCACTGCTTGCAGACAGTCTGCCTCCCGCACGGCGCTCCGGGATCGTTCACAGCACTGAGGTGGGATGGAGGCACAGAGCAGCACCTCAGGGTTGTTCTGGCTGCGTGTTCAAATCGCCGGGCTGCTCCCTGTGAGCTTCAGCCACTGCCTGAACTCAATAAACTCCTGGAAAAGCCTTAAGAAAAAAGTGATCTGTGCCACGGAGTGAGATGAGGAGAGCTCAGCCTGAAAGCTCAATCTGAAAGCTGTGAGAAATTCATCTTCTCTCTGCAAACTTTCTCCTTGTTGCACTCAGGAGAGAGCTGCAGTCCTTCACACGGTTTTCTCCTCATCCGATCGTGCTCCGTGCTCAACTCATTCAAACAACCACCAGCAATGCCGGGTTCCTGACTCGTTCAGCCGTTACATTTCAGTGTCCTATTCAGGTTAAGCAGAAAGCAGAGCGTTCCTTTGCCTTACAGCCCTTCATCGGGAACGCACAGCCAAGAGCCCGCATCGCATCGCCGCTCTCCTCGTTCTCAGCCCGGCTTTTCCATCGCGGAGAGAAAAGTTAGGAGGAAGGCGGTGGATCGATGATGAATCCGAGCGGCACACGGCAGGCCGGGGGGGTTGGAAGGGGGGGGGGGGGGGGAGAAAGAGTGGGGGGGTGCGCGGAAGGTGGCAGAGCACAGACAGGACACAACTTTATTCGGAACCGCGTTCGCTTCGTCTACGAACCCAACGGCCCCCAAAGCGGAGCGGCGGCACCGCCGGGAGGAGAAACGCGGGGTCGGAGCGGGCGGGGATCGCGGCGCGTTTCGCACCGCACCGCACGGCGCTGGCAGCGGCCCCGCACGCACCTCCATCTTAGGATCTTCGGTCCCGCGGCGGCTGCGGCCCATCTGCCCCCCCCCTCCCCCCCCCCCCCAACCACAACCCCCCCCACCTCCCGCAGCCCCTCCCCCACGCGGCGTTCTGTTCTCTCTCCCCCCACCCCAACTTGCTCCTTCTCCCCCCCCCCCCCAGGCACTCTGCGCTGCCGCCCCTCCCCCCGCTGCCCTCCCTTCCCCTCCCCCCTCCGCCGCCGTCGCCCATCGCGGGGCGGCCGTTCCCGCGGGCAGCTCCCGGGATGCGGCCGTGCGCTGCGGGCACTCAACCCCCCCCCCCCCCCCCCCCCGCACCACGCGCGGCTCTGCCTTTAATTTTTCTTTTTTTTTTCTTTTTTTTTTTTTTTTAATGTGACCCCCCCCCCCCCCCACACACACCCCGGCTGTTCGGGTGGCGGTGCCCCCCCGCCCATCGCTATCACTCCACCATTCCCCCGCTGCTCTCAGGGCCGCCCCCCCCTCTCAGCCCCGTTACCCCCCCACCTTTCTCCCCCCCCCCCCCCCCCCCCCCCCCCCCCCCCATCCCCGACCCGTTCCCCTCAGACCCCTCTGGGACCCCCCCCCCTTCCCCCCGTCCCCTCAGCTCGGGGGGTTCCGCCGCTGTCACGCACTTCCTCACCCCCTCGGAGCCGCCTCTCCTCCTCAGCGGGGCCCGGGCCGGACTGGGGCCGTGGGGGGAGGGGAGGCGGCTCCCTCAGGTGGCCACTGACAGGAGGCGGGCGGGGGAGGGGGCTGCGCGCGCAGGGGACCGCCTCGCGCCGGGCTCCCTCCCGCCCTCTCCCCCCCCCCCTTCGCCATTTCCCCCCCCCCCCCCCCCGGAGGAGCGGGACTCCCGGGGTGGCGCGCGCGCCACCAACCGTCACCTCCTCGGGACGCCTTTCCCGCCCACTCCGGTTGCTAGGCAGATTTGGACAAACTTGAAGTTTCGCCCCGCCCTCTGTTCCTTTCGCCCCGCCCCCCTCCGGCCCAGAGGGGGAGTGTTGGTTTTGGTGGTTGGTTTTGACGGCTTGACGGCTCATTGACGGCTGCGCTGCCCAATGAGAAGTCGCGGTGGTCAATCCCTCCAGCCAATCGCGGCCGCAGCCCGCCTTCGGCCAGCCCCACGATGCGAATCGGCGAGGAATGAGGCGGGGCGATGTTATGATCGAAAAGCATCCTGACCAATAGGCTTCAAGCGACGCCGCGCGGGTGAGCAACCGGCAGCCAATGCGCGGGGAGGGGGCGGGGCCGGGCCGCGAGGCGCGGGGCGGAGCCGCCCCCGAGGCCGGCTGAGGTGAGGCGCTGCCCGCGGGGAGGAGCCGCGCCGCCGCCCTTCTCCGCCCGCGCAGCGCCGCCTGGGGCCCGCGATAGGGCCGGCCGCCCCCGGCTCCCCGCCCTGCCCCGGCGGCGGGCCCCGGTGAGTCATCCCGCTTCCTCCCGCGATGTAGGTCGGGGTGCGCGGGCACCGCCGGGCCCTCCGCCACGCCCCCGCTTTTAACCCTTCCGCTCCGCGGGTCGGGGCCGCCCGGCTTCGGCCGCCGTCCGAGGGGCGGTGCGGGAGCCGCCGGGATGGCGCGGCTCGGCCGCAGCGCCGGGGTCAAACAAACGTTCGCGATTAACGCGGCTTGCCGCAGCTCTTTTGTTGCAAAGCCTGAAGTTTTTACGTTTCGCCATAAAATCGCTCCCTTCCGGCCCCGGCGGCCCGGAGCTGCAGGTGTTGCTGGGGCGGCCGGATCTTCGCTCCGACGTTCACCTCTCCGGCAGCGACACCTGAAATCCCCGCCGGTGACTTTTTTCCCGAGGCCGTTTGGGTTGAAGGCTTCACGAAGCGAGCAGCTGTTGGAAGAAAACCCGTTCGGTGCGATGTGAGGGGCTGGAAGAGCGGCTTTGGAAAGGGACCGAATGGCAAAAGGTCCGAAATGTCGCTTCGAGGTTTCACTGCAGATGGATCGGCTCTAAATTTCAGGCGGAAATGTGAAAATGCCTGCCTGAACTGCTCCGGTTCTGGGCTAAAGGGGCAGAAAGCGCTTTTCAATCAGATCCCGTTGGTGAAAGATCAAACTCGATATCCTTCCTGAGTGCACAACTTCTGCCTTAGACCAAATTAAGAAATAACAACCCCAGCTGTTCGACCAGAAACCTTGTTGTAACTCTGACATCTGCCAGCTTCCAGCAGTCCCTGCAATTTCCTGGCCACATCAGCCTTCAGCAGCGTGCAGAGGTGAGCAGTCAGGTCCCCCATCAGGTAATTCCAGTTCTTCTTCCAGGGCAGCGGCTCAGGTACAGCTGCAAAGCAGCCCAGGTCCTGGCAGGGCGATGGGAAGGGCCCTCTTTGGGCAGCACTGCCTGCAGATGGGCTGAAGGAATCAGTATTCCACCAACTGCTAGAAGAAAATTAAACTTTATTTAAAAATTCTTCTAATGTAGAAAACGAGAGGAAACAAAGGCAAAAACGAATGCCCCCGGTTCCGTCTCATTACAGGAGTTACTGTATGTACAGCTTCAGAAAGGAGCACTGGCAGAAGGTACACATCCTACTTATGGAGCACTACAAACACTTAACAATACCTTGTACAAACCTGACGTAACATTGAAAGGTTCACTGCAGGGAACAATTAAATACAGTCGCTAAGACAGACAGTAGAAGAGCACAGACTGATGTTATTTCATCCCGAATCCTCCGTGTTCCAGGCAGCCTCAGCCACCCTCAATCAGTCCCCACTGCTCTGGTGAGAAAACGCTGCATCCCAAAGGATTGGGATCGCTCTGTGTGGGTCGGAGGTCAGCGACACAGAGGAGGAAAACAACCAAACCCTTTCTATTGTAGTTTGACTTTCTGGCAAACGGGGAAAGCTGAATAAAATCAAAGCAGTGAAGCAATGTTGTGCTGCACCTATAGGCGGCGTCACAGCTGAAGGCCCTGCTCGTTTAGCAGTGTACATTTTTGCATGTGTGGGACAACAGAGAAAGCTCGTGAGTTTTCTTTCTCTGTTTTTGAATTCCCTATCCCCAAAATGAATTTGATTTCACATGCACACAGGCCTTCCCGATACCCATTCTGTAGGAAATGGCAAACACTGTTCTTCAGACTGCATTCTCTATACATATATAAGTTTTTACACTATCTACAAAACAGCGATTAGATGTTTCTGTTTAAGTTCTTGCTACTCGTTTAAAAATACCAGAGAAAAACTGTACAGTTTCCTAAATTACATCTTTAAAAGAATAATTTTTTTTTTTTAGAAGTTCATAAAAGACTTCGTGTTTGTTTTGATAGAGAATTAAATGATCGGACAAGAAGGATTAGAAATACATTGTTCAAATGGAGTCAGACAGACCGATTAACAGAAGGTTGTTTGTAAACTGTAAACTTCTGGCTTTCTGTTCAGCTTTACATCCGCATCCAAAAATTAGGAAGAACTTCAGTTTCGAGGTCCTTGTTTTAATCTCTGCTACATACAAAAGATACTGAAAAGCAAAAACTATTAAATAATTTAATATACAAGCGTAGTTAAAAAGCACTGTACATTGTAACAAATGTACACTTGAATTTCAGAGATAGAAAATCACCGAGCTATTTCCAAATTTACACGACTTTTGATAGTGTGTGATGGGGAAAAGGCCGAGGGCAGCTCTGTGGGGCAGCACCTCAGCTCAACCACTGCACCTGAGTTCCATTCTGCACGAAGCAAAGCATGGGCGAAGCCGGCGTGTCACAGACTGGGGTCCCACCTCCTTCCTCCTGCCATGACAAATCCAGCCGCCGCATGCAGGCAGCGCTTCTGCTGAGAACTCGAGCGTGCTGACATCAGATGCGAGCAGCCGGCCGCTCCCTCCAGGCCTCCATTCCCTCCTGAGAGCACCGGCAGGGATTTGAGCTGTGAGCAGTTTGGTTCGTGTGATGAGGAGCCAGAAATCGCAGTCCTCAGCGACGCAGCTCCCCGAGGAGGGTGAGGGCAGGAGATGCAGCTCCCGCGTGGCACCAGGGGACCTTTTCTGCTGCAAAATCTCTTCTTGACTTCAGCCTGAACCACAGCTCTCTACAGTTGGGGTAATTTTTTAAATATTGCCTTATAGAAGCAGCACTTTTCTGGCCGACTTTTAAAGCCACTTATTGCAGTTGCCATGGGCGTCTATCAGGTAAGCAACAGCCTCAGATTGGGTGGCAGAGTGAAAACAAAGAGTCTGTATCATCTGAACGGGACTGTGGGAAACGTTAAAGCAGGTGAGTGCTGACTTGCACAGCTGCAGCCGTTCCTCACACCTCACAGGAGCTGAACTTCAGCTGGATGGCAGACAGGGAACACTCCATCCCAACCAACAGCATGACGAGCAGCAGCAGCTTCCATCTGCACAGCCCTTCCTTGTGTCTGATGTATCCTTGCAGCTCACAAACCTCACAGCTTTCCTTCTTTTTGGAGTTTTGAGGAAATAAGAGACACTTCAAAATAGCACTGAACTCTCCTTACAGTGATACTGAGGACATGTTTTCCCTACTGGAGATTTGACAAGGCCTAAAACACACACAGCTTCTGCAGGAGCAACTGTCTGAAAACAGGATCTGAATCTGCACTGCGCGTCCAGAAGGATGAGCATAAAACCCCACTGAGGGGATGAGGATGTGTCCCTTTTATGTCATTCAGTGGTTAAAACCAAAGGGTTTGAATTACAAAACGTGTCTGTGTTTGCTGTTGCTTGACAGGGGGAAGGGTTTTCCAAAAGGAGGACCATTAGAAACAGGGTTCGGTCTTCCTTGAGGGGTCAAACACTTTCTCTCTCCAAAAAAGCACACAGACCTACCAAAGGAACTCAGCTAACAGATTCCTTTCCCCTTCCCTTTTTCAACTGGGTGATAAATATGCAGAACTACCAGGAGAGGGAAAAAAAAAAAAAAAAACACCTTTATTTGACCCTTGGATCCCTGTAAGGTTACACTGCACTGCAGCAGCCTGGCACGGTTCCATTGACAACTTCTGTACTGTTTCCTACAGAAGGAATTTGGGCCATGCTTATCCTGCTTCAGGACAGCTGCAGAGGCATGGGGAGACTAAGGAGCTCAAAAAAGGGAGATAAAACAGAGGCTAACACGGAAATACTTTTTTTGCTAAGTGCAACCTTCTTGCTTCTATGGGAACTATCTTCAAGCACCTCGCTGAGCTGAACCCTCACTGCAATCATTGGTAGAAATTGTTAAGGCACAGACGCTGCCTTGCCTTGGTGAGGCTGCAGGATGCTAAAAGCTGGGCCAAAATGAGAAGAAATCTCCTCCTCTGGTACAAATTGCTACAAAACAGCGGAGATGGAGAGAGCTGCAGTTCTGGTTGTGCCTCACCAGCAGTGCAGGGACACGGAAGGGAGACCCTCACGGGGACAGTGGTGGCACAGACCGTCACACTGACAGCCCCAGTGCTGTGGGATCTGCAACTCTGCTCATCCCAAGGAAGTGACACCCACATCCCACCACCCTCAGCACTGCAAGGCGACTCGCACACAATGAGAACATCACCTCAGAAGCTAAATGCAGAACTTTAGGGCACCCTACAACCAGTCAGGATTGAATCCCGTTGTTCCCAGGAGTGGAAGGGCACAGAAGACGTTAAAACTGGCATGCATTGTAACTCAGGGAAGGTTTGAGCATTTAGAATACAACTGGTATTCCAAACTGTGCAAGTCCTCTCAACTCTCTGTGACAAATTAAAAACCAAGTCTAACAGCTTAAGGAACGAGCGTCCTTTGGACTAAACCTTACTTCTCAGTAAGAGGAAAACAGGTTAAAACCAGTAGGTATATACACTCTAGCTGTATATTCACACACGTTATGTAAAAGTAGCTCAAAATGCCCTTCTCACTTTGCAAGTCTATGAAATGTATGTTGTCTTTATGCAATTTCCTACAAGGCCCTCGCTAGAAGAGGAATTTGCTGCCTTTTCTTTGAAGAAAAGATTTTGCAATGAGTTTTTCTCCTTTTTTTTTTTTTTTTTTGTTTTGTTTTTGGCTTTTTTGTTTGTTTGTTTGTTTCTTATTGAACACACTGTCCTGATTGTGTTTCACAGGAGACTGGCCAGGCTGGTGGTGGGTCCGTTCTGTGCCTGGAACTGTACGGGAGGTGGTCCGTCTGTCCACTGCAAGATAACAAACAGCATGAAAATCCTCCAGCCACGACCTGGGAAAGGGAGGAGCAGCAGCAAGGCCAGAAGAAGGAGCTGCCCACACACATTGAGATCATTACTGATTTCATGACGAGCTGAGCATCAGGTTTGACTCTGTCACACACATGGAGCAGGGGAAACTGTGACTCGCACGAATGACAGACCTCAATTTAGATGTTTCTGAGCCCGTTCTACACTGCAGCTGTTTCCAGAGTGAATAAAGCCTCTGGTTCTCACCCATTTCATGCTTTCCTCTCAAATTTATCAAAATCTCCTGAACTAGGCAGATTTCGTGGTTTTTAATCCTCTTCCACCTCCATATTTTTAATCTAGCATGGATTACGCATAAGCCAGCAATGGCAAACAAAGTCAGCAGAGCACGGAGCTCAGGGGGACAGGCTGTGGGCATCACCAACATGGGCTGCACAGCACACGTGGGTCTCACGATCCCTCTGCAGCCAAAGCAATCAGCTTCTTCCTGACAAGCCTTTTTTTCCTCCCACAAAGGGAATGTTGGGAAAAGATGTCAGGTTTCCTTGCATCCCAAATTCACAATTGGATGTTATTTCGGTCTAAAAGAATGGATCATCTTTCACCCTTGCTGAATTCCAGCATAAGAGAGCACTTTGGTATTTTTAAACAATGTTAAAAGTGAGAAGTCCAAAATAGGAACCCCTTAAGGTAGCAGCTATACAGAGATCAAACGTCATTAACTGGAAATTCAATTGATAGATAAGGTGAAAACCCACAAACACTAAAACTATATCAATAGAAACCATTCTCATAGCAGTACTCAAAGCACTGCCCAGAAGAAGGGATCTAAACATTAAAATGAAATCTGAATATACATTAATTTTCTTTCAAAAGTAGCAGCTGTCACCAAAATGAAGTGGCTACCTGCTACAAAAGGCATTAAAAGAAAGTTCTGGAGTGCCAATAAAACCACTGTAGGAAACAAAGACCTCAGAGGGACATCAAAGGAAAGCAAAGCACGTTGTCCTGCCTTCAAGAGTGCTCATAACCAGAAGATGAAGATTGCTTACCGTGATTAAATTGTGTTCTGGAAGACTGCACGCTTCAATGTGGTCCTGGAGGAGCTGCTGTGAGAAGTTCTGATGCATCTGTGCTGCCTCGTGTGCATCCATTGCATTTCCACAGGCTTTATTCAGGTCTGAAAGACAAGAGCTTCATTTGCTCACTGAGAACCACTGTTCATACTTTTATCTGACACGACTCTTCCCTATAGTAATGAATGAATGATTTAAACTGCCAATACACATCAAGGCCACCCCACTCAGAACAGGCAGGGGCAAATGAAGAACCCAAGCCCTTCCTCATTCCAACAGGCCTGGCAGCACACACTGCAGGATTTGATGTTGTTTTAGTTTCCAATCATTAAAATAACACTATACTAATTGGGCAAAGAGGAAAGCACCTCCTCACCCAGCAGAGCCTCTGTGCTGCAGGCACTCACTCTCTATGATCTGGCACCATCTAGTGGGAACGAGGGATCACCAGTCTGTCACCAAGCTTTGCTAGCACACACCTCACAGCAGCAGTTATTTTCCCTCCTCGTTCCCCTTTGCTTTCAGGCCCTCACAGCCTGCTGCTCTGCCCATCCCCAACGCAGATTCTACTGTCTTGTTTCCTGTGAGGTTTGCTCAGCCAGATTTCAGACTGCTAACACACTAAGCATTGCAGTGTTAGCTAACAGGGATAAGCAGCATAGAGGTGAGGGCTGAGACACACAGCTCCTGTAGGTGAACAAGTGCTGGCATTCCACTGCTCCTGACGGAGCACCTCTTCTTCAAAAGAGAATCTATCAGTTCCATGGGAAAGCTCTTAGAAAAACCAAAGCAGAATGGGAATGGGGCCTCTGTGACAGGAGTAGCAACAGCTGAACCAGGGACGGCCTTTCATCTACAGCAGATTCATCATTATTACTGGCACGTTTTGTATGTCAACCACCACTTGGAAATGAATGAGAGAAGTTATTTCAATTGCCTAGAAGCAGTTTTGCAGCAAAGGCGGTAGCAAAGCAGAACATAAGCCTGGCCCTGTGCTTGGTTTACAGCACCACGCTTACAGCAAACACGACAGCTTAATAGAAACTGAAAGTGTGGGGTGAGTTCTTGGAAAAGGGGCAGAGTTACTGCTTTATTTTCTGGTGAAAGCAAATCAATTGCAGCATTAACGCTGACAGTCTGCCAAGAAGCTAGTCAATATTTGAACAAAGCATCCTGGGGCCCGTGTAAGTCAGATTAAACAATATTTATGTATGAGTGATATAGCAGTCTCTTGTATTTATTAAGGCCCCCAAGTAGAAGCAAAGCTTAATAAAATGTTTACTACAGCAAGAGCTGCAGTCAGAGCAAAACCCTGCAACAACAGCATGAATGCTGCATGGCTGTGACCTGGAGCCTTTCCCATGCAATCGCAGTATTCTGCACAGCCAGGCACTCAGTCTGCATGATGAGCACCCCCATACTGACCCCCGTTGAGCAGCAATGGTTCTTTGCCACTTTTAAGCACATTTTCCTCACTCACCTCTCAGCAGAGCTGAAGACCACAGCTGCACAGACATATCTGGGATCTTGCTTGCAAGCTGCATGGCTGGCACTACCATATTATTACTTTCCTGGTGAAGAGCAGACATCAACATCAAAGATGTATTTTTTTTTCCCCTTGCAAATATGTAATATATCGAAGAGATGCTGAATTTGAGACAGAAATTTTGCCTAATTTAACTGCTAGCTAGCAAGCTGAAATGCTTAATGGGACAATAACCCAAACATATCATCTAAAGCTGTCTGGAATTTTGCTGTGTCCTAGGAATTATGGTGTCTGTACCGCGCAAGATAATAGAAATATTTCACACATTCTGGCATACGAGGAGAATTCAGAAGAGCTCACACTCACAATTCCTTCCAAACAATCCCAATGCATGACGTTACTTGTCCTTAATTCTGTTCCTTTGTTTCTCCTGAGTGATTTCAGGCATTACAGAAGCACCCATCTCTACAACAGGAGTCAATCCTGCTCTGTTAGAGTGTTGCTCGGCGTGCACGAATGGTGTAGCATCCTGCCAGCTCTCAGTGGGGCACCTCCATACAAACACTCCTAAACACAACTTGAGGAAGCGCCCCAATTTGCTCTGGCAAATCAACAGTCAAACACACGGTAGCAGCAGACAATGAAGGCTTACCCTGTGATTCCCTAACACGTAGAATATATGGCCCAGGAGCACGAGGGAACATGCTGTTAATCGATTCAAATCTTCTGCATTTGACATTTTCAGCGTCTCTCGCAAAAACCTCCTGCCAACACAGAGCACAACAAGAAGCATTTAACCAAAATCTACTTTCCCTGATGTTTTTAAGAAATGTCATTAAGAACCCAACGAACCCCATCAGCAAATATGAGCACCCAGGAATAAATGCGTGCTGCGGGTGACTTTAAAGCACAAAACGCTTCATTCCTGAACCTCACCTCTCATTCAGCAAGAAGGATTTTAACATATCCCCCTTTGAAAAGCCTTTCTTTCAGATGGGCCACTGCAGAACACCGCACAAGTATTACTCAGAGCAAAAGAGATGTAAAACAGTCTTTGCCTCAAGCGAAACAGAAGGTTGGCTAAACCCACGGGGAACCCAGGAGGTTGGAAAGCAAAGCCTCTGAGTTTTCACGTTGAGTTTAAATCCTGATCTGGTTTTTCCTTCTCCCCACCTTCCAGGTGCAGCGCTTTGTACTCACTTTGCCTCGTTGTATCTTCCTTGGAAGAAGGAGAACAGACCTCGGATATAGAAAGCTGCTGCTCGAAGGCAGTGGGAGCTACAAACAAAGCAGAACGTTGACACTGAGGGACTGCAGTGACAAACAGCACAGGCACACTGTGAGGGATGTCCCCCATAACCAAACCTCTGCACAAAACATTACATTTAACACACAGTCAGAGCTTCTACCTTGAAAAGAAGAGGATTATTCTGTTTTCTTTGAATAAAGCCCGATACAAAACCAGTATTACCATCATCAGTGCAACATCAGCACAGTTTCTGGAACTCTCACCTCACAGGAAAATTGTGGTCTGGATTTATCCTTTCCAATAAGCTGTAAAGCTACAAAGTGAGAGGGGAAAAAAGATAATCAGTGCTTCTGACATATATACAGCTGATGGTATAGAATCTGACACAAGGTGCACATCACATCAACACATTCGAGTCAGTACAAACACACAGAAAATATCCATTCTGGTCCTAGAATCGAGTTTTATACAAAAGATGACCTTTCAAACTTTATAAAAGTTACTATAAACTGTTAATGCTTCCTCAGAAAATCCTTAGCAGTCATTTAACTGAACTGCTCCAGACCCAAATGCTGTCTCAGATTCGTTAGTTAGTCCAAACCAGTAATGAACTATGCAAAAAAGGGTAACTTTTGCAGAGCTGCAGGCAGGGTGCATTGAGTGCTCACCTCCTGGTGCCGGTTGCCTTCCCTGATGTACACACTGGCCAAGTTTGTCACAATGAATGCCCACAGCTCCTGGTGTGTAGTGAGCTAAAACAAAGCACACCAACAGCACAGTCAAAATACTTCAGTGCCTAACCCAGAATCAGTTCAACCCATCTTTAATATACACAAAAAGAAAGAAAATGCTCAGATTTGGTGCCTGTGCTACAAATTCTCCTGACCTGAACTCTGTTCAGCAGAGGAAAATCTGAACTAATGCAACTCATACAGACAGTCTTTAGACTTTCAGCCTCACTATCTGGTGCCCCACACAATCACAAGCCCAGCCACCACAGTGAATATTGTGAGAAGGAAAACCTTACCCTCAGTGCTGTAGTAAACTGTGCTTCTGCATTGTCCATGCAATTAACAGAAATGCAGTAGAGCCCCTGTAGAAGACAAGATGTTGTTAAGGTAACAGCACATTGTTCCTAGCCCAGAATGCCAAGAAGGCAAGCGTGCACAGAAATCAGCATATTTGGCTGAAAAAAGGCTCTTAATTTCTTACAACTTTCAAATAGCAATGCTACTTATATTTGTTCCCATACCCAGTTCCCACAACATGGTCTCAAAAACACACTGCATATCCTGTGTATTTACACTGTGTACCAGTTATCATGGCACAGCACACTTTAAAAGGGGATTTTAGACTCTGACAGCAGAGCTGGCTGTGAGTCCCCACAGCAGGACGGGCAAACAGCAAAGCAAACTCCATTGCTCAGCAGGAAATTCTGCTGTCTGCATCACTGTGACCTCATTACTGGTGACTGTTCAATGCAGAGTCCTCAAAGAGTCACAAGTTTACCTCTCATCACAGACACTTACTAAGAGAGTGTGCAGCTGGGCAGCGTGATTAGAAAACAGCCTGGGAGACTGCTGGCAGAGCTGGCAGACTTGTGAGATCTGTTAGGAAAAAACACAATATTTCAGATATTTTTCTGTGTTTTGATGTATGCCCTCTATCCAGCTAACTGCACCACACACAGCACTTGGTAAGCTGCAGTGAGCTTCCAGGACCCAGTGCTGCTCTTCAGTGATGGCAGAGCCAACTGTGCCTTGGGCTGAGGATGTGCTGCTCTGTGCAAGCTCCTCCCACACTCACACACACACAGGAACTGGTTTGGAATGATCTGCTTTGCTGCAGCTCTGCCATACGGTGGCACCACCTGCAAACAAATACCAGATCTGCTCGGAAATGCTCAGATTCTGTGCTGACCCACAACAGAAAAGCTGGAATCAAACTCTTCCAAAGGGAATGTGCCTGCGAGGAGCACCGAGAGCCCAGCACTACTCTTTTTCTCCCAAACACATTCATGTGAAGGCTGACAACAGAGGCTGAGATGATGCAGCAGCATATCCTATGAATAAGGGGCAGACAGGAATTAAAAATGCTTGGGAGAACAGAAAAAAAGTGCAACGTACTCTTGCATTAGAGAACTCTGTCCCCCTCCTTTTTTCTCCCTGAATTATTTAAGAGGAAGAAAGGACAGAAAGTCAGAGAGCCTTAAAGACAGAAGAACAGGACAGGAACACTACAAGGAAGTGAAAGGGGAAGAGTTAAGAGCTGCCCTCAGCCATGAATGGAGGGAAAAGACACCAGATCAATTGTGACCAGGAAGAAGGGACCACTTCTTGCCACTGCTCAGTACTTGTCAGCTCCACCAGCAATTCCAAAGTGTTGGTAAATGAAACCAATTAAGAGGTGGCTAATTCCCAAGTGCCATCAGGCCTGATGGTGTTTGTTAGCTTAGCACTGCTGGAACCCCCATCTGAGCCCAAGAATCCTTCTTGAAACACAATTTTACAAGTTATTACTGCACTCATCCCCAGCTAAGGAAATGGTTGAAGCCTGTGTTTACCTCCTGCAACGCTGTGGCTTTGTGTCCTGTGACAAGCCGACACATGATAATGTGTTCCAACAAAATAACTTGGAAAGATGACAAGATAGGACTGCAGTCCAACACTGAAAAGGAAACAAAGGGAATCTGGTAAGCTTAGTTAATGCAATACCAACACCCACGGCACACAGACCCTCCTGCACCCAGCCAGCTTCCTAGAGCAGGTGGCTCAGCACAAGGAGCTTTTTGTGCAAATTCAAATTTCTGCATTCAGAAAATCGAAGTAACCACCCAGCACAGTTCTTACATGCAGCAGAAACAGACAGAAAGGCCATCCCAGTGAGCTGGAAAGGTCCGTTGGTTTCTTTTTTAATTTAAATTAGCAACAAGTCATGGAATCTTGCAGCATCAGCCAAATTCTCATTCTCATACTTACTTTTTAGCTTCTCTAGCTGCATGAGTGCTTTGTCTGTGTACTTCTGAGCCTTCTCCAGGTACCCTGCTTGCATGGAATGCATCACTGTCACCTGCCAGAGGACACAGGAAAGATTACAAAACATTTCCTTTGCAGACGAAAGGCCTGAGCGTTCACACAACTCCTCAGGCACTCATCATTTTAAGCTAAGGTTTTATATCAATTAAGAACAAAATCACATGCAAGAAGTGGGGCAATCAATTTCAGGAACGTGAAGACAAGACTGCTCTTCTGTTGATAAAAATAAGCCAGCATAGAACCAAACCTTCCCTTAGAATTATCTGGCTTGATATTAATGAAGCTTTATTCCAGTTCCCAGATTTCTCACACAGTCTTTTCAAACACTGACGTCACTGAAAGCAATTTTCTCACAGATGCTGTGTCAGAATCAAACTGTCAGCGCAATGTAAAGCAGCATGTGGTTTGCAGAATCAATCACTGCTGGTTTTAGACCACTTTTAAGCAATTCCTCATTAATCAGCAATATGCATTAAGTAAAAAAGAACTGCTCACCAAGTAGACAAGCACACACATGTGTTCCTTGGGCAGCCAGTGAAAGAGATCCGCAGGGTTGCTGGGCAGAATCTCATCATCATGTAGCGTGGATATGGTCTGAATGCACTGCTGAAGCTGCTTCAGACATGGCTTCACACTCTTTACCTGCACAAAATGATGCACTTCAGACACAGCGCTGCATCCCAGTCACCTGAACTCTTACTTAGCTGAGAAAACTTGCCAAGCAACAGATTATCCACACACTCATGAACTCAAGTTAGGCCCAGCTCCTGCAGTCTGCACGCACCTGCCCGGCATCCAGGTAATGTGTGACCTGCAGGACTAAGAAGAACACACGCAACGACTCCTTCTGGATGGGGTTTCCTTGCCAATTTTCAACTATCTGCCCACACAGTGTAAGGAGAGGGTGCACCTCCTGCAGCTTCCGTTCCATCAGAAGGAGCTGTAATTCAAAACACAAGTCAATTTTGTGCTTGGCAGTTCAGATGCTCAAAGACCAAAGTTACACTGATCCATTATTTCAAATAAAACTGGACTTAAAGGCCTCTATTTGCAAAAGCAGTTTTTTCATCCTTAATTCCAAGGGTTCCAATGACAATTCAGTTAGAAACCACATATTTGTCATCATTTATAACAGGAAGCAGAGGAACCCATTCACAAGAATGCCACAAGAATCCTGCAGACTTGAGGCTGGGCCCATTCAATTCTGTGCTGACATGAACAGAATATACAGAGCACGGATAATACTTTAACATAACCAACTGATGTTCAGATAAGTTACATTCTCTTCTAGCTTGTATCACACTAGTTAAGAATTTCAAAGTACATCCAACTCACCATTCCCTTGCTTAGCAGAAACAGCGCTCTGAAATGAAGCAAAATAAGGTCATAATCCAAAGGAAACACAAGATACCCCCCCATAAAGCACGTTTAAAAGCTAGATGGAGAGGTCTGATCCCAGCACCAGGAACCACAAACCCAACCTCTCAGCCTTGTGCCCAAGCCTCAGACCATCCCAGCTGCAATAGCTGCTAAGGTCAAAGCAAGGCTAATGGAAAATCTTTTGCTGATAAAGACAATAAACAAAGTTCAGTATGGAAAACAACAACAACAAAACCCCGTGTCTTAGCATTCACAGGAAAATTAAAGAGCTGAACAAACTCTCAGATCTAAGAGAGCACTCAGAAGTATTGGTTTGCCTGTAAAACCCACGTGGCAAACAGAGGCCACATCTCTCATTTACTCAGACATAGAACAGAAGAGGAGAAGGTAGTAGAACATGTCCAAATAAGAACAATCCAAAATATTTTTTGAGAGAAGGAAAAAACCAAAGCTGTGTGGAACTCACCTGGTATACTCTGACCCCACCACCCGGGCATACTCTGCTCCCACTCCCAAAAGGTCACATGCAGATACCAAATCTTTTTCAAGAGTATGTAGTTGCTGAAATGAAAAAAGGCCAAAAAAGGTCAGCGTTCCTTAATGAATCTAATAATCCTTTTTTTTTTTTCCTAATGTAATTACTTCTGCGTTTTACACACGATAACTGCTAAACTGACACATTAATTACTTTGTCTCATTCTGGACTGATTTTCCAGGAGCACTTTGCATTCTCCAGAAAAAGCCTGTAACAGTTCAGAAGGAATTTCTCAGCCAGGTTTCATATCCCAAAGTTGTTATAATTTACTGAGAGCACGTGCAGAGCAGACAGGACCAATTCAGACATAACCAACCTCGGACAGATGCATGAGGAGTGCTCCCCAGCAGGAGGAGCAGAGGAATTCTGCAATGCACAATTCAGGTGATGAGGAAGGGATGGCACAGCCTGCAGAGCACCCTTCCCTCCCTCCAGCCTCCCAGATTTCAGATGTTTTCCAGACTCAGGTAGAAAGCCACACAAGTGCAGAAGAACACGCACTGAGGCAGTGAGACATACAGACCCTTGTGGTCAAGCAAAAGCCAGAAAGGAAATACCACACAGAAAAGAAATCAGCAAAGAATGTCAAGCTCCAAGAAAGGATCCTATTCAGTGGGAGGCACTGAGAAAAAACATTTAAGCTTCTTGTGAGTACTCAGGCATTAACTCATTGCAAAGCAAACATTTGTCCTTTAATCGATAGGAAAGGCTCTGCACAGTCCAGCGTTCCCAAACTACATAAAGGAGCTCAGCAGTTCCTTTTCAAGGAAGTTGGTCTGCTTGTTTAAGCTCATCAGGAAAGGGGAAACACAAGTACAGGTGACTTAAGACAGTCATCAAAGACAAAACTGCTTGCTAGCCAGCCCTCTTTCACAGAGTACCTCAAAAGAGCAATTAAATCCCTCAAATCTGTCTCTCCACTGATATTGATGACTGGAAAAAATAAAGAATCGTAACATCTGTGTTATGTGAAGGACCTCACAAAGAGGTGTCCAAGATCTTTCACACAACACAGTTTTCCAGCCACTTTTACAACCACAGTGCTACACAGTACTCCCAATTAGCAAGAGAACATCACTCACTGCAAGTTGGAAAAGCAGCCTACAGTGCCAGTATGGAGTCTGCTGTGAGATCTGGATGGCCTTGCGTAGCAGAGGCTTTGCTGTGTCCACCGAGTTCTGAAACAGAAACACACACCCAAGTCAAAACAAGAGCCAGGCCCTGGGCACTTCTGGCCTTCTGAACGAGATGCGTTCTGTGCTGATCCTCAACCAAAGCCTCACAAGTCAGGCAATTTAAAATAGAAAAAGTAACCCAAGTAAGCTTTTAATATATGACCACACAACAATAAGTCTCCTCAAAGGCATCAGCTATTTAGCTTCTTTGACGACTATTCCAATATTCCCAGCACTGTCCCTGCAGGAGAGGCCCTCGGATCACCCTCGTGCTACAAAAGGCCCACGGCTTTCCCGAGCTGAGGACACAGAAGCCGATGCAGTATTCCAGGTGGGGCCACACGAGGGCAGAGCAGAGGGGGGACAACAACCCCTCCCTCGTCCCGCTGCCACTTCTCCATCGATGCAGCCCAGGATACAGCCGGCAAACCCCTTCGATAGCAGCCGCGCCCCGCACGGAGAGCAAAGCCGGCAGCGGCAGCAGCAGACACGGAGCCCCGGGCCGCCTCCAGCAGCATCGCAGCACTCACCTCCTGGCAGTACAGCTCGGACAGCAGGCTGGCTGCCTCGAACTTCACGTCCTCAAACTGCGGGATCTGACAACATCTGAGTTAAGTAAAAACTCAAAGCGGCACCGCTTTGACCCCCAGTCCTTACTGCGACACACGCGTTAAGAAGGCGGGACGTTAAACGACTCGGACTCGCTCCCCGTCCCAGCGCCGGGCCTCATCGGGGACGACTTCATGCGGGCGGCAAAGGATACCTGCTGCGAGATCAGCCACTGCAAGAGAACACGGCGCTCAGCTCCGCGCTCGGCGCCCCGCAGCGCCCCGCCCCCCGCGGCCCCCCCCCCGCTCACCGCTTTCTCCAGGTGCCCCCGGGCCTGCTCCCCGTTCCGGGTGTGGTGGTAGAGCACGGAGCCGAGCTGGAGGTGCGTGCGGGCCTCCATGCGGGCCGGGGGCTTGCGGGGCAGCACGGCCTGCAGGCAGTGCACGCACAGCCGGACCTTGGGCGGGCTGGAGGTGCGGAAGTGCTCGGCCAGGCCCAGCAGCGCCAGGTACCACGACTCCCCCCCGCCCCCGGCCGCACCGCCGCCCGACCCCGACCCCGGGCCGGGCCCAGCTCCCCCCGCGCCGCCGCCTCCTCCTCCGCCCGCGCCCCCTCCGCCGCCCCCCGCCTCCCCGGAGCCCGCGGCGCCGCCCGCCGCCGGCTGGGGCTGCTGCTGTGGAGGCGGCTGCTGCTGAGGGGCCGCTCCGCCCGCCGCGCCCGCCGCCACCGCCGCCATCTCAGGGCCGCCGCGACAACACGGGCGGGGGGGGGGGAGGAAGGGGCGGGCCGGGGGGGGCGGGAGCGGCGCGCGCGGGGGGTGACGGGAACTGCAGTCCGCCGAGGGCGGGGCGGAAGTGACGTAAGCGCGGGCGGCGGAAACGGGGCCGCGCGAGGGTTTGTGGGAGTTGTAGTCGGAGCGCGCTCTGCCGCGCGGCTGCCTTAAGGGCTCGGGAAGGAGCGCGGAGGCCGCGACCTCACCTCAGCGAAGCGCTCCGCTCCCTCCTTTCCTTCCCGCCCCGAGGCCTCCTCGGGGACTGCAGCTCCCAGAGGCCTTTGCGGCGGCTCCGTCGCGCACCGCTCCGCCCGGGCTCAGCGCGGTGCATGGTGGGACGGCAGTTCCAAAATGGACCATCACCACCACCACCGGGATGCGCCGGGTACGGCTTTGCCTTTTTGTCCGCCTCCTCCCCGATCCGCCCTTGAGGGCGCAGCGCTCCGCAGCCTCTCGGCCCCAAAGGAGCTCCGCGCTCCGGCGGCTCCTCCCGCTGCAGCGGGCGGTAATCGCGTCCCCCCTCCTTCTTTTGCCCCCCCCCAGGGAAGGCCAGTCGGTGGTTCGGGGTCGCGCAGTCGAAATCGGCCAAGACGACGGCGAATATCCTGCAGCAAGAGGAGCTGATAGCGCAGAAAAAGAGAGAGATCGAGGCCCGGCTGGAGCAGCAGGCCCGGCAGAGCGCGCTGAGCCTGCAGCAGCTGCCGCTGCTCGGAGAGTGCGGGTGGGAATGGGGGGGGGGGCGTGGGGGGGGGGATGTAGAATGGGGGGTGGGATATGGGGGATGTGGGGGGTGGGGGATGCGGGGTGGAGGATATGGGGGGTGGGGGATGTGGGATGTAGGATGTTTGGGGGGTGGGGGATATGGGGGATGTGGAATGTGGGGGATGTGGGATGTAGGATGTGTGGGGGGTGGGGGATGTGGGATGTAATATGGGATGCAGTGGGAATGGGGTAGTAGGATCGTTGAGAGTTTAAAGCCTGCCTAAAGCTCTTATTGCTCAAGTCAAGTCTATGAAGCTCAGCAAATTTGTGTCACTGCTGGCGTAACAAGAGTGCCTGCTGATGATCCTTTTCTTAATTTATTTGTGCGACCTGGTGTAGGGAACCTGCTTTGGCAGGGGGGTTGGACTCGATGATCTCTGGAGGTCCCTTCCAACCCCTACGATTCTGTGATTCTGTGAAGAGGGTTTGCACGGGGAACAATGTGAGGAGAGGCCTCACGGGCACTCGGAGCCAACGCGGAGGGGTTGGAGCTGCTCGTTAGTTAATTAAATGTTGGGAATGGCAACAGTGGGCACCGTGTGTTTAGCTAATTTGCCGAGTGTTGTCACTTCGTGTTAAGAGATCGATTCCCATGGGCACCTTAAATGGTTTGGGATGGAAGGGGTCCTTAAAGGCCATCTGGTCCCACTGCCCTGCAGTGAACCCCCGCAGCTCCATCAGCACTCAGAGCCCCTCCAGCCTGACCTTGGGTGTCTCCAGGGTTGGGGCATCCACCACTTCTCTGTGCTCTGCTTCACCGCCTGTTTCTTAAAGAACTTTTTCCTTTTATCCAGTCTAAATCTCCTCATCTTTAATCTGAGCTTTTTCAATGCTATGACATGATGTTTTCCTTCTCCTCAATTACCATTTTTTTGCACAACCTTAATTTCCAAGAGTCAGTGCAATTCCACCAGTAGCTGCTTGCTTAGAGCTCCAACTGTGCAAGGGGAAATCCTGTTTTAATGTGGTGGAGGGCATAGGATGCTATAAGCAGCAAGTGGAGTGGTTCTTGTGCTTCTGAATAGCTCAAAATTAGGTGCCAGAGATCAGTAATTCTTGATTTTGTTTTCTGTCCAAAATAAATGTCTATGATGGGACTGGGAAAGTTGTCACTTAACCATCACCTGCTTTTTTTTTTCCTGTTTAGAGATGACGGGACTGAAAGCGAAGCCTCTGTTTCCAACAAGTTTGTCAATGATGGCAGTTTCCTCCAGCAGTTTCTCAAGCTGCAGAAGGAAAAGTCAAGTACTGGTAGGTCGACCTCTGAGCAACAGGAGGCCTTCCTTCTCCTGATGGTGCCAGCTTTGTGTGAGCTGCCTCCACGTATATTCACTTTAGAAACCTTGCTGTTATCTGTTACCAGTATGAGTAAGTTCTAAAGCAACGGTGACCCCTTTAGATTTGGATTGAAGTCTTCCTTCAGGATGCAGTAGGAACGTTTGCACTTCTTTCCATCTGTAGGTGCTGTAAAGACAAGCCTCTTTTATTTATTCATTTATTTTTTTTAGCTTGGATCTCACTTTGTAGCAGTCACCATAGGTTTTCACTTAGTTGTGAAGCTTTTGCCAGACAGTGTCTTTAATTTGCTCTGAGAATGATGGCCTATTGCAGATGTGTGACTGCCTGAGTTGTTGTTTATAACCTGCTGAGATAAAACCAGTAAGAATGCACAGGAATTATTTTCCCCCTCATTCTTTTCTAAGAACCTCCCCCAAGTTCTACTAATAACTCGGCAAATGCTTCTGCACCAAATGTTGGGAAGAAACCTTTGCTGTTTGGGAAGCGCCCTGGTCAGGTCCTGAGCAGCATGCTGCAGCAAGCGAAGAACTACTCCCATTCCAAACAGACCCCAGTCGTTAACCGCCTCAGTGTGTTTCAGTCACCAGATGAAGATGAGGAGGAAGATTATGAGCAGTGGTTGGAAATTAAAGGTAAATGATGCTTTGTACTGTTCCGTTGTTTATTTGGTGGGTGGGGGTTTGCTTACCTTAGAGATATAAGTTGAATCTTAGAAGGTTCGATTGGGCTTTTCCCTTATGCTGTGAGTTGTTTGTAAGGTTTTTTGTGCCCAGATTTCTGGGTGGAAAAGGTTGAGTGCTGTGAGGTACCAGCTGGCTGGGATTATTTGTCTGGCCTGAACTCAGTGTGGGAGGTGGTCATTCACTATAGTTAGGCTGTTTTACATCTAGGAAGGTTGTTTTCTCTGAGATAGCAAGGCAGACAATTGAGGAGTGGGGGAAAAATTGCACGTATAAATGAACAAAATTACTTGTAAGTCACAGAAGTAGAAGCAGGTAAATTCCAAGTTCCTGCCTCTCTCTGAAGCCTCAATAGAAAAACACACTTTAGAGGTCTTAACTGCTTGAAGAGGATATAAAACCAAGGAAGAAAATAGCAGCACTTAAATAAGCAATAGGTTAAGGAGCCAGAGGGCAGATGTGGTTAATAATCTCAATTTCACACGGATGTGCTAATCACGTATAAAATTAGATTGGTGTTGCTAAGTAAGTCACACTGAGATTTGTGTCACAGTTCGTTTTGTTGTGTATACAAAACATGTCTAGCTGTTGCTGTGGGATTTATTAAAACATAATTCTGGCAGATCTGAACACGAGAATGAAATGTACTGCAGGAATGTGAGAAGTAGCTGAGAGTGAAGATGGGACATGGACCCTTAATGCAAAGGCCATGGGTTCAAAACTGGTCTAGATCAGAGCAAACACCTCTGCTCCTGGACACAGTGCTCTGTGTTCAGCATCATACCCAAAATATCATTGCTGAGACAAATGTGTGTTTAGTTTCCATTGAATATGTCCTGTGTCAGCTCTCCAACCTAATTAGTGGGTTCCTTCTTTGGCACAGAAGGAAATACAGCTTTCTGGAGGCTTTGCTCTCCCTGTGTCTCTAATGGGGTTCCCTCCAACTGAGGGCTGGGACACAGGTTTATGTCAGCAGGAAGAGCTATATGCTCCAGCTGCACAAGAGGTCTCTGCTGTCCTGTTACAGGACAGTGCTTTGGGAACTGGGACTTGTAGTGTTTAGTTGGTAATGTGGTTGTCCTATTCCTCCCCACCGTGTGTTTTGTGTGGAGTAGAGTCATCAGAACCAAACTACATTCCAGTTGAAGTTGTACTCTGAACTGTTCTGCTCGCATTTTTAGGCTTTTTCTTGTACTCAGAACACTAACTTCCTAGTAGGGGAGGGAGGGGGGCTGACTGTGACATAAGGATTGTGATTTGTACAGCTGTGTAAGACCAGATCCCCCATTTCATCCTTTCTCTTCCCGTTCCCGTTCTACTTTTGTCTGTCGCCGTGGTTCTTAGAAGTAATGTGCCTGTTACCTGTTTGGTGTGTGAGTTGAACCCCAGTACTGACAGCCTGCTTAAAGTTTTACCCCCAGAGGATGCGGAGACCCGCCAGGTGGTGGAAAAGCTGGCTAGGTTCGTGGCTGAAGGGGGACCAGAGTTAGAGAAGGTCGCTATGGAAGACTACAAGGATAACCCAGCTTTTTCGTAAGTCTGGAGCTAACTCCTCTACCAAAGCAGGGCACTGTGACTTTGTAGGGGGGAAATATCAGCCTTGTACGTGTAGTTCTCACAGGGGGAGGGAGGGAGGGGGTTTGGTTTAATTACTGTTGGGTGGATTTGAGCTTTGTTGCACGTCGCTGGTTTTTGTTTTGGGGAAAACAGAGGCAGAAAGTGATACAGTGGTGGTGCTGTGGAAACAGATCAGTTAGTTAGGAATATAGCCTGGGAGTTCACCTGGCCTGTGGGGGTGCTGGGCTGCACCTTAGGGCTGAGTCTGTTTTCTCTGCCATTGCTATGCTGCGTGGCTGAGGACAGAGGATTCCCCTGTATGGGGGAAGGACAGACTGTTATTTATTTTTCTTTGTGAAGTAAGACAAAACGTTTGGGTTCCAGTCCTTGGATTAGAGCTGTGTGTGTTTATACGTGCTAAAGGCATTGTAACCCACGGTTTGAGTGCATCTGAGTAATTTATCTATCTTGTTCTTTGTAGTTCAGGCTGTTTACATCTCTAGGGGATTGGTGTTGGTTTTTTTTATAGCTGTTGCTGATGCATATTTTTTGCCTTTTTTTTTTTTTTCCTTCATCTCCACCTTAGGTTTTTACATGATAAGAACAGCAGAGAATTCCTTTACTACAGAAAGAAAGTGGCAGAGATAAGAAAAGAGAATCAAAGTTCTCAGGCGTCCTCTTCTCAAAAAGGTAATTAGGACTGTGATCTGAAGAATACTCTATAAGTTATAAGAATTTGTGCCTTCTTCACTTTCTCTGTGACTGTAAGGATGTCTGTGGGAATGGATATTTGGCTGTTCCTGCAAATAAAACTTCAGAATGTATGGAGAAGTTGACCTCTGGCATCAGACTCCTTTGCCAAGGTGGTTGTTGTCCAAGCCCACAATGTATTTAAGCACACTTTATGGAAGGGGCTTTTTTCAGTCCTGAGAATACACTGAGGAAGGGTGCTTATTCTCACATGTTCTTATTGGATTTGGTATCAATGAGAAAGGTTTATTTGAATGTAATCCTCATTTCTGCTGCTATTTCCCTACCTGAAGCCTTTATTTCCTGCTTGGGACATAATCCTTTGCAAATAAGGGACTGATTTCAAGTGGGAGAGCAGCAGAAGTGAGTGATCTGCCAGCAGACAGGTGCTGTGGGCAGTGGAACAAGGTTAACTGCATTAGAAGACCAAAATTGTTGTGGGTGAGTTGTGGTCTGCAGGCTGGGCATTCGTTGCTTCCCTCCCAGCCTCTGTTTCAGGCCTGCTGTCAGATTCCCTTTCTGTGGAAAGGAATATTAATGCAATTCAGCTGTCATGCTGATGAGCTAACAGCTCAAACAAATGGTGGCTTAACAGACTGTGGGCTGAAGGAGCTCGTTACCAATATGCAGCTGGTAGTGCAGCCTGGAAGCTATAAACAGTATTATCCATACTTTACAGGTGTGCAGTATTGAAGCAAGGAAAGGTTATGGCTTTCCCATGACTTATAATCATGTCTTCTGCCTCCTGGTCCTGTGCCAGCACGCTGGTATTGTGCAGGTAGCAAATAAGGCTGTCATGGCTAAATAACCTGTTTGCCTGACTCCTTCTAAACATCAAATATGCTTGAAATACTAAAGCTCTGAGACCTCTGTGCCTTTGGACTGAGGCTGCAGTAGTTGCTTCTCCCATGTGAGAGCTGGGACTGTTCCATGGTGAATTTCTCCTGTCCTGCAACCCTCCCCAAAGTGGCCATTGGGTGTGTAGTGACACTGCATACACATGGGATTGTGTGTTCTTGGCTGCTTTTTTCTCCCATTTACACCTCTGGACTTCAGTGGCAAAACCTTTAATGAGAGTTAATTGTGAGTACTGAGATGTGATATTATGGAGAAGTGCCTGACACGAGGAAGAAGGACTTCCTTTGCTGTACAGGGAAATGAGTGCCCCCCTTTGAACACAAAAGCTGGCTTGTCCCTTAATCTGCTCTCATCTAGCTGCTGGCACAGAGGATGGTGATGTGTGAATGAGTGCTCCTCTGGTTACAAAACTGTTGTACAACTGTAATGCAATGTCGTGTTTCTGTGATGTAAAATCTGTTTGTGTGTAATATTTCTCCAAATTAAACTCGACCTTTTGCCCTTATTCTGCTCTTGGGGTTCTTAGAACAGATAGGCTTTGACTGTTGCTTGTGTGAGTTGGGCCCAGTACTGACAGCCTGCTTAAAGTTTCACCCCCAGAGGATGAAGAGACAAAGAACTTTGCTGAGAAACTCGCCCGGTTCATAGCAGACGGGGGTCCTGAAGTGGAAGCTATTGCCTTGCAGAACAACCGTGAGAACCATGCTTTCAGGTAAAGGAAGCAGCCTGCTGCTGGGGGTAAGGTGGGGCCTTGGGGGGCTCCTTTTCTTTATAATGGGATAATGGTGGACATAAATCTGAAGTTACAAGGACAGTACAGCTCTATAGTGCTGATACCTTCGCGTTCTGAAGCTTTACAATTCAAGGCATAGAGAGAGAGAGGAATCGATTTGCTTTCTCCAAAATTAATTTATGACTTCCACCCCTCCCACCTGCTTTCTCTTGCAATCCAGTGGTATAATTCTGACCTTTAAGCTCTTCCTTACAACTGAGTCCTGTTGTGAGCCCCCATCCACCCCTCATACTGCCGCTGCCCAATTAATTTTCTGGGTTGCTCTTTACACAGCATCTTTAATGTACAGGTAGAACTCCTCCACCATTAGATCCCCCTTTGGAATATCTTTTTCAGTGCATCAGATGTGAATTGTTCTCTTTGGTGCTTACTGACAGCTGCTTAATGTCTCCCTGTGGTGTCATACATGTTTTGTTGTTCTGCTCTTACAGACGACGTGCTGTGTTCTCTGGGAGCAGCCCTGTGTTCAGCAGTCCTTATTTTGCTGCTGATATTTTGGCTTTTTATTTGTTGCCTCCTGGCCCCCTTGGGTCGTCTCCTCGTGTTGTGAATTGCATCCAACAGATGTGCTGGTAGCTGAGCTGCTCCCTGATTTACTTGAAAACAGCACTGTGGTCTCACCTGACCCAACTGAACCCTGCCTCCTCTGCTGGGATTCCATCAGATGGGTGGATGTCCCATCCTGCCCTCTGCTTGCTCCTGCAGCAATCCCCAGCCCTGTTCCTCAAATGGAGGAATGCAAGATTTAATTCAGTGCATTTTAGAGTGTCACAGATCTGCTTGTGTTGCCTGTGGCTGTTGTGCAGCTATAGGTGGGGAAGGCCTGTTGTCTCCTATGTCTTGTAGGAGCAGGCACTGTCAAAAGGAGAGGTTAGATCAGATTTTAAGCTCTTCCTCTCTGCAGCAGGAAGATTGCAGAGGCATTGGGAATAGATAGAGTTTCTGCATGAAGTATTTAAATTGGAGGGAGCCCAAAAAGAGTGTTTATAATAAACAAAGTGCATCAATTTTTTTGCATAACTGTTAGACTGAGGATTGTTCATGTTCTTCCTACAGAGAATAAGGAGTTTTATTTTACCCAAAAGGTCAGAGATGCCTATTTCTGGAAGGAGTAACAACTAAAGAAGTATTTTTGTTGAGTATGAGGGAACAGAAGGAGGAGTCGTGGTATAATTAAGCAGACTGTTAATATCTATCCAAGCTAGAAGCACAGAGGGCTGGGAGCAGTTTCTTTAGGCAGTGGTTTGGCATTCTCTTTGGTAAAGCTGTGAATGTTTTCTTCTGTGAAGTGAAATCCAACATGTTGTGGTGCCCTTGCAGTTTTCCCAGGCGTGTTCTGGGGGATGCCTTTGCATTCCCACAACGCAGTGTGATCCTTTCAGCACACTGTGCTTATGTGACGCTGTAAATATAGCCGTGTTTCTCCCATGAATGGGAAGCACACTTCCTGGTCCCAAAGACTTGCAGTTCACCTTGCAGCAGCAGCACGCAGAGCCCTGCTTTACACGCACGTGCACACGGGGTGGTGCTGGAGAGCAGCAAGATGAGTGGGAAAGCTCCTTGTGCAAATGCTTTGTAGGAAGGGGAAGCGCTGAGCAAACTGCTGTACCCATCCCCTGGGTGTTACTGCTAATCCAGCCTTCTTATTTTTCCCTCTAGGTTTTTATATGAGCCAAACAGCAAAGGCTACAAGTACTACCGGCAGAAACTGGAGGAGTTCCGTAAGGCCAAAACCAGTGCTGCGAGTGCTCCTGTGCCTGCAGAGCCCAGTCTGAAAAGGAAGACCAGTCCTGAGGCATCTCCATCACCCCTGTGCTTATCGTCTCTGCCATTACCTGCACCCACCACACCTTTGCCTTTGCCCTTACCCATCCCTGTGCCCTCACCTTTGCCCTTGCCCGTCCCCTCGCCCTTGCCCGTGCCCCTACCTGTCCCCACACCGTTGCCCGTGCCCTTACCTGTACCCCCACCATTGCCCTCACCTTCACCATCATCCTCTTCAACTCCACCTAATCAGACGGCCACAACCACTGCTGCAACAACAACTGCAGCTGCAGCAGGCACCACTAAAAAGAAGCGGAAGAGCAGGTGGGGGCCAGAGGAAGACAAGGTTGAACTGCCCCTCCCACAGCTCATCCAGCAGCTGGATTCTCCCTCCCCTCTGTCAGGTTAGTGGCTCTGTCGTTTGGGTTGCATAACTGTTTGTTCCTAGGGAGTGCTTTCTGCCTTAGCTCAGCTGGCTGCGTAAGCAGAAAGCCCAGCAAGTCTTTATCTCTTGTTGTAATCTCCTTGGTCGCCAGCCCCCTGTCTTTCAGCTGGGTCCAGCAGCCAACTCTCCCTGTGTGGAAACCCAGATAAACCACTTTATCTCGCTGACACCAGGGATTGGATCTTATCGTTCTTCAGCTATCTCTAAAACCCTGCTGTGCTATAACTCATTAGAGCCTCAGCCTCCACGCTGTTTAGGGCTATTTCACTTCAGGAAGAGTCTTCAGAAAACAAATATCAAAGCTGAACTGTGCTTATTCCCCACGGTAGGATAAAATCCCCGGGCAGCACTTCCATCTCACTCTAACTGATCAGAAGGCTAAATAGGAATAGCTGTTCCTCAGGTGCTGGTGGGCACAAGTGTAACTCCCAGTTCCAATTTATACCCATTTCAGTTCATTTGATTACAAGAAGGCGTCACAGCCCTCATCCAGTGCTGAGGCTGATGCCCCTGTTGCTTCACCTGCCAAGATCACAGGGGGTGCAGCCCTGTTGGAGTGCTGGGAGGTAGTTCTTCCAGCCCAGACACTTGCAGTGAGCTTGCAGAGGTTGAACTCCTGTGGCCCATCTGTGCATGTGCAGGTAGGTAATTAGGCAGGCAGTCAGAGATGCATACAGAAACTGAGTCACTCAAGGACAGCAGATAAGTGCAGGTGTTTTAGATGACATTTTTGAATCCTTTGTTCAATTAGTGTGTTGTGGGGAAGGGATGGCAAAAGGAGCAGGTAAAGATGCAGGATAGGCAGCCAGAGTTGGCAAACAGAGAAAATGAAAGGTGTGAGGCTAGAGTCATGGGAAAAGTAATGAGTACCTGTCTAAACAGGACCTTTCCCCAAAATTGATAGCAAAATGGATGAAATGGGACAGGTAGCAGAAAACAAGGTAATTTCCTGAGCTGTAGGGGTGAGATCATTTGATTCTCTGCACGTGGTCAGCCTGTAGAATTTGTTGCTCCATCAAGTCAGTGGGTCTTCTGCTTAGGCTGGGTTTCAGAGGATGTAATTGCTCAGCCATTAATAGCTTTGATTGTTAGGCTGGGTGAGATGTTGGGTTGGCAGTGTGTGCCATGATGCGTTGGTTCAGCAGAGATCAGGAAGGAAGGGCTCAATCTCCCCATCTAGGCCTTCAAATGCAGAGGAAGAGGAGGTCCTATGCAATCTGCTTTTCTGATCCCTGTCCAGTACAGAATTCTCTATGCATGTCATACGTGCAGGACAAGTTACCAGTCTGGATGGCTTGTTCATTTGACCTTGAATTGCTGCTTGTAGTAAGCCAGAAATCAGATACTAAAGTCTTATTCTGTGCCTCTAGAGTATCTCTTTTTTTTTCTTGCAGACAGTAATGAAGCTTAGATGAAGCTCTGATAGCTGGGCAGGCGCTATCAAAACAAGCATCAGATTCCATCTTAATACCTCCTGCTGCAGTGGGGGCCTGCAAGAGTGCTCATTGCAGCATGCTTCCTGCTGAAATCTCCCCTGGCTCTTTAGCCTCCCCTTAATTAGACAGGGACATGCTAGCTGTTTTCATGCTCACTTTCTACAGGGCTTTGTGTCAAGCAGAAGAAAAGGACAGCAAACAATTTGCTAGGCATAACAAATCAACCATTAATGCTGTGTTAATGCTCTGTAGAGCATTTTTTTTTATTGCTTGAGATGGACTCATCTCTTTCTAGAATTAACATCTTCAACCTGACAGGTGGAGAGAATTCCAAATTAAACTTGTTCTGTGCAAGGCAGGTTGCACAAGGTGCCCTGGTCCCTAAATGTCTGTGTCTCAGACCTTTATCCTGAGCTGTTGTTCTGAATGTGGTGGAGGACTGTTGTGATCCTTTTTCTGTCTACTCGTGGTAATAAATCAGTATTGCAGAGTGGAGAAAAAGTAGCTCTTTTGGACAGAAACAAGGTTCCTCTTCAATATATTGATGTCAAAGCACTTAACTGCATGGGTGCTGCAGGGATTAATACATCTGAGAAGCTGAACAGAACAGAGACACTGCTGTTAGTGAACTCTGTGGACTAATGGGATACTGCAGGCTGCTGTTAGAATATTCTGAAACCCAATACTGGGTTGGTTTGGGTCTGATTCGTTTTAATTGAGTACCATCTTCAGGCTGTAAAGCAAAAGTTCAGGTGCTTCTGTGCTGGGATTTCTTCTGCTCTTCTTAAAGGATGTTTGGTTCAGTTCTAACGAGCTCTTCTTTGGGCGTGTGGGGAAGGGATGAACCTTCAGTCTTCTGCCAGTGCTGCAGATAGACTGCACCATTAACCCTGTAGGCAAAGCTGATGTCAGTCAAGGGAAAAATACCCTTTTCCCAAGCCTGCTGGACGTGGGGCTGAGAGCAGCTTCTCTTCTGCATTGTGTTTGCCTGATGCTTGCCTGGTGTAAGGCACCTATAAATCTTATTATCTGTTTTTATGCAAATATGTTGCCTGATCTCACTTACTAATAGATTTTTCTGTCTTCAGATGTAGACTTAGGGCGGAGCTTTGCTTTTCTATCAACTTTTCTGTATTGTGATGCTTCGGGCCGAGACTACAGAAATATCCCTCCGAGCTGAATTTCTGCAGTGGCTCTTTCAGCCTCATCTCAGCACGAAGCCTGCAAGGTGCCACAGAGCAGGCAGACGAACCAGATGTAGCTTTAGCACAGGAAGCAGCAGTGGCATATGCTTTCTGGGATGTGAAAGAAGATGCTACGGTCTTACCTTTCTCCTTTAAGGTGGTTATATATGCTGGCAAACCACCAGCTCGTGGGGCCTCTGGAGCCATGCCTGGCTCTTAGCCTGAGTGTTTATGCAATTCAGAATGAAGCCAGAGAGCTGCTGACCTCTGTGAAGGGCAGAGTCTTCCTCGGTGCATTCAGAGAAAGCTTTCCCATGCCCTGAGACAGGAGGTGAATCCTTGGCGAGGGCTGGTGCTGGAGTGCCTCGGTCTCACATCACATTTGGAGCCAGATTCTTATTTATAGCCAGCTCTACATGGAATGGCATATCGTGTTCATTAAAACAGTCTCCAAATCTCACTGCTCTCCGAGACAGAAATCAGGCTCTTTGACAATAGCAGACAGCTTCATTTTTCTATTTGCTCTTATTTCTTGGGAGCTGGAAGTGCTTATCCTAGTGCCAGGCCCAGGGCAACGCTGCTGATTGCTTCCTGCTCTCAGGAAAGCTCTTGCAGTCTTTTACATAACTCTTCCTGCAGAGTTGACTCCCGTTGCTGGTGCAGAGGCTCTGGCTGTGCGAGGCAGGCTGGGTGTGCTGTTTCATGTTCTCCTTGGGAGGCTGGAGCTGGGGAAGCTGCTTCCCAATCGTGGCACGCTTGGCCAAAAGCAAGTGGGAAGGGAGGGAGATAAGAGGGCTTGGATCAGTTGCCCTGGGTGAGAACAAGGGAAAGGCAGAAGCCAACTCCTGGGGCCTAATTAGCATGCTGTGGAGACGTTTGGTGTCACGAACAATGATCCTATTATTATTGGGCTTCATAATTAATAGATGATGAATAATTAATGAAGCGTCATTGAACTGCAGTCTGGACGTCCGTTCGAATGGAGGGTTTTGCAGTCATCCAAAAGAAAATATTTTTTCCCTTGCGTTGAGAAATGCAACGTGCTTTCAAGTGTGCTTGCGAGTCTTCTTTTAATCCCTTAAATATTTAAGTGCTGGGATCTCAGTTCTGAGGTGCTGTAGAGGGAGGGGAGCTGCCAGTTCTGCTCGAGATTCAGACCGTGTTTGTAAGGCAGTCTCTTGCAAATGTGTTTCTGCAGCTCCAGCAGTGTTTCTAGTCCTCTTTCTCGTGGTGCAGCAGTGACATAGAGGCATCCCCACTCCTTTAATGTGTGCTTTGAACTCAGAGTTGTGTGGGCACTTTAAATCAGTGCGTTCCCTGCCCACATAATCTTAGTGTCTAATTTCAGAGCTTGCCTGATACAACAGTGAGAGTCATTCCACAGGAGGAGCTTCCAAATGGGATGCTGCAGGAAAAGGAGGATGCATCAGTGGGGCTGTCAGGCTTAGATTGTCCCCTCTTTGAAAGCCAAGCAATGCTCTTCTTCAGCCTGTAGGAACTCAGATGCCTTGGGGAATGATGCCTTCCGAAGCAGCACAGTGCTTGTGTCTTTATTCTAACGTGGTCGTTTGCTTTTCATTGTGAATGAAGCTGCTGTTTATACAGTAATCAGCAGACACTGGGTGCACAGGCTGGGCAACATGGTGACAGGCTCAGATCTGCATGGGATACAGAATAATTATCACTCCTTGCAGTGGCTGGGGTTCACAAGGGGACTTTATGAGGGGAATTAGGATTAAAGGAGCAATGATTTTTCAAGCGTGCCAGAAGAAATTGCCATGCAGAGTGACCTCTGGGGGTGTGAGGTGTTGGCTCCCACTCTGCTAATGTGATCTGGGCTCTGGGCTGGCAGAGCCACTGCGAGCTGCTGGCTTCCCTGCCTCTGCCTTCGAGTGGTTGCTCTGCAGCTCAGAGTCTGGATGCAGCAGTTATGAAATGGGTCTGAAGCTTCACAAGGGGTTCTGGAGATACGACTTCGCCTCCTCGACAGCTGTCTCTGATTTATGAAAGTCTTTTCCATGTGTTTCTTTCAGTTCAAGACCTCAAGGGCCTCGGGTATGAAAAAGGGAAACCAGTTGGTTTGGTGGGTGTGACGGAGCTCTCTGAAGCCCAGAAGAAACAGCTGAAGGAGCAGCAGGAGGTAATGCCCTGAAATGGTTTCCTTATTCATTTGTGTGCCTGCATCTCGTGCTGCAGCGTGGCAGCGTTAGGTGGGAGAACAGAGGGGCTGATGGCAAAGAAAGTTTTCCACATAAATCTCTGGGATTTGTGCTGAATGCCTGAGAATCGTGTGGTGCTGCAGTCAGCAGAATTATCTTAGAGGGCTTTGGGGAATACAAACTAAGCCAGCCAATTGCTGTGCTACCAAACTAAAACCCAAAATCTATAAGGTCTGTGGTGTCTCATCTGCAGCTGGTTATGTATTGCTTTAGCAGCAGGGAGGTGAGGGCACGTGTGCAAGCTGTGGTGGAGTGAGAGCAGGGTTTGCTTTTGCTGGAACATGAGAGTGATGTTCAAACTGTGTGATGATGGTGATGTGGCAGAAGTCCTCAGTGCTGAAATCAAGGTGCATCTCTTGGAGGAACCAGCACGCCTCGCTCCTGTTTGATCTGAGAAATGAGTGGATCAGGTCAAGCAGCCGTGCTGCCCCTTGGGGTCTGAGGTTGTCATCCCTGCATTCTGGGAGGCAGCTGGGGTGGGGGGCTGTGCTGCCTATGTGTTGTTTTGTGTCACTGAGCGCACCGTTGCATCTCTTCTCCTAGATGCAGCAGATGTATGACATGATTATGAAGCACAAGCAAGCCATGCAGGAAATGCAGATGATGTGGGAAAAGGCAATTCAGCAGCACCAGCATGGCTACGACAGCGATGAAGAAGTGGACAGTGAGCTGGGAACGTGGGAGCATCAGCTCCGACGCATGGAGATGGACAAGACACGAGGTGTGTGGGGAGCTGCCATGCAAGCACCTTGTGTTGTGCAGAGGCCTCCAGAGGGAGATGTTTGAGGTCATGTTCTCAGCATGGCAGTCACAGGGCTGCTGGTCGCAGGTGCTGTGATTTCCCTCCTTGTTGGCTGGAGGTGCTAGCAGTTTGTTCCTGTGAGGTGTTATGCTTCACAAACCATCTGAAATTCCAAGGCAACGCTGCATAACTGCTGTTTTCACTTCTGTATCTTGGGCAGAGTGGGCTGAGCAGCTGACCCAGATGGGCAGAGGGAAGCATTTCATTGGAGACTTCCTTCCCCCAGACGAGCTGGAAAAATTCATGGAGACATTCAAGGCTCTAAAGGTAAAATAGCAGAGATTTCCCGGGGCAGTGGCAGTGCTTCAGATTTGTCCTGCAGCAGTGAGGGTGGGACCTCAGGCCCTTTGTCAGAGCAGCTTGCTACCATGCTGCTTTGAAGTATTTCTGCCCTCACCACTGTGGGGGCTGTGTTCATTCTGTAGGTTTTCACTCTTTGCAGTGGTAGTAAACTGGAAAGCAAAATGTTTGGATGGTGTTTGTGGGTTAGCTGGAATTAGAGACAAACCTCTTCGGTCCCCCGCTGTTTGTCTGCAATTCCTGTTTAAGACAAGTGGTGGCTGATGCCAAGCAAGGCAAATTCAAGTTTTTATCCAGACAATTGCAGTAGGTAAAAGCATAAAGCACACAAAAAGCTTATGAAAAATACTTCATAGCTGTCGATTCTTCCTAAGCTGTAGAACTTCTTGATGCTGGCATCCTTGATAATGTTTTCTTGCAAGCAGCATGGGTTCTTCTGTTCCCTGGAGATCCTTGTTTATATAGGAACCGTATCTGAAACTTGATTCAGTGAGCAACTTGAAATTCAGAAGCTGAATATGTCTCAGCCTAATCTCGCAGTAGCATTCCCTGCTTCTTGCAGGTTGTTACAGGGCTTGCGTGACTGTGCAGTGCTTTATCATTCACCTGTTTTCTTCTCTGTGTTTGTGCAGAAGTAGAGTCCCAAGAGATTGTGCTGGTTATTAACTGTTTGCCAGAACAGTCTTGACTTCCAGTAGCTGAAGCTGATTTTTCTCTCCTTTGACCCACAAACGTAGGTCTGTCTGTGCATACACAAACCAAACAGCTCTGCCTTTTGTCTTCCTGCAGGAAGGACGTGAACCAGATTATTCTGAGTACAAAGAGTTCAAACTGACCGTGGAAAACATAGGTTATCAAATGCTAATGAAGATGGGCTGGAAGGAAGGCGAGGGGCTTGGTTCGGATGGACAGGGGATTAAAAACCCAGTCAGCAAGTAAGCAGAGTTCTTCTACTATTGATTTAGTCCTTTCCTCTTAGGCTGATAATTGATGCTCCTGCTCTAGCCTACTGGAAGCAGCTGCAATGAATGTGGCTGTAATTCATCACTTGCACAGAATATGGAATCCTCTCAGCAGAGGAGGAAAATTGTTTCTGATTTCTTTGGGGTTCTCTCTCTGCCAGGACTGAATTTGTTACTGCTATCTCAGGCAGGAGGTATGATCTGAGCCCGGGAGCGTTTTGTTTCCCATCTCAACCTGCCTGGTGTGTTTTTTCTGAGGTTCCTGCTCTTCGGTTTCCCCCTCTATAACACAGGGATAACACCATGCATGTCCCTCATCTCTCCCAGGACGTGCCTCCACATTGATTTAAATCCTCAAGAGGATCTGAAGCACTCTTGGTGCCTGCTGGCCAGCCTTAGGCATACTATGGGTGGAAGGCAGTGAACAATACGTGTTCCTGGTGCACCCATTTGAAAAAACATTTAGCTTCATAGCAGTGAGCACTTTATGTGATTGTGCAGCTCTTTTTTTGCACAGGAGTTTACTGACTCCATCACATTTTGTAGATAATAAAGCTTCAGTAGAGTTCCATCCAAAAATAGATGAACATATCTTTTTGTATGGATCATCTGCTGGTGGCATATGCTGAGCTTCAGAAGCAGCTATTGGTGATAGGAAATGCTCTGAATTATTTTTCAGCATTAGATCCTTTTATAAATAACGATTGTTTGTTTACTGCTTAATACGAAGTGTCTCTACAAAGCACTTCTTTGCTTATTGCAGGCAGATCTCTCTGGCAGTGTGCTTATTTGTTCAGAGGAGACCTGTGATGAAAGATCACTGTGTTCAGAACAGCGAGGCTTTAAAATGGCAGAGGGAAAGACACTTCTGTCTGTCACAGGGTTGAACCAGGGTTGTGCTTTGCTTGGATTTGCCATCTCAGAATTGCTAAGAAGGTGGTAATGGAGGTAGAAGTGAGCTGGTGTCACTTCTGGATTGTCGTGGAGTGAAGGATGTTGAGCACTTGCCTGCCTCCATCAGTGAGGCACAAACCAGCAGCTTTGGCTGCCTAAGGTTGGTCTGCTTGTCCAAGCATTGTTGGGCAGGGGGAGCCTACAGCACAGACAGAATTTCTGCTCCAGCTCCAGAAGGGTAAGCAAATACATATTCACAGTACTGCTCCAACTAACGATAGCAGACCTCATCTGAAAGGACAACATGGAAACGTGGCAGAGGCAGTGATGAGCTCGGTCCTACCTGTCACCTCGGTGTGGGTATTTCTGGTGAACTGCCCACCTGCTGCCCTCAGCAGCTTTGTTACGCCTTTCTGAACAGGGGGACCACTGCTGTGGATGGCGCTGGCTTTGGCATTGATCGTCCTGCAGAGCTGACCAAGGAGGATGATGAGTACGAGGCGTTCCGTAAGCGCATGATGCTCGCCTACCGCTTCCGACCCAACCCTCTGGTAAGGTGTCCCAGGACCAGAGCAAAAGTGACAAAAGCATTGAAGTATCTCATAAAAGCCAAGAGGAGACAGGAGTGTTTCCAGTGCCTTTAACCAAGAGATCAAATTCTGTGAACGTTCCTTTGATTCATTCTCATTCTGAATCAAATTCCCATTAGCCAGTGATGCCTGCATGCACGCATCTCCTCGCTGTGCTTTTCTGATGCAAAGGATGCTGGCTTTAGTTTTATGTGCTACATACCAAGTGTAGGTGCTGCACACAAAGGAGGCAGATGGGTTGCCCATGAATCCATGGCTTATTTTGAATAATTGTTTTCCTGACTGTGAAAGGCTTGTAAGCTTGCAGTTGCCTGTTACGTTCAGCGTGCCAGCGCATCTAGAGAGCTGCCTTTGTGATTCGTGATGGGAAACCTCAGGTTTTGCTGTCAGAAATGTCACGTTTCAGTGGCTTTTTCAGATAATTAAGCTCAAATGCTCATTGTTCTGTGAAGGCGGCGATTCTGATTAATTTTCCTTTGTTATTCCTTGCAGAACAATCCACGACGACCTTACTACTGAGGATGTTTTTGGGGACGGCGTGTTTTCCAAACAATTGTAATTTTACTGTGAAATGTTACGAAATCGCATTATCATTCTCTTATTTGCTGATGTTGACAACTTCCTGAGGTCACGATGCCATCTCTCAGCCAGGAGAAAGGCTGCAGGCCCACTCACCTCACACTTCAGTGTCCTGATGGCCGTTGAAATGAGGCCTGGGTGGTATTCAGAGGGGTAACGGAGCGGGTGAGGATGGAGATGTGAACACGGCGCCCTGCTGAGTGCAAGGGCAGCTCCAAAGAAACCCATAGGAATAGTTCAGGGACTCCATTCAGATAGAGCTCAGCGTTGTGTTACTGACAAAGAATGCGTTTTTCACATAGTGATAGATCCTTTGTTTTTCAGATATGCAGCCTGTGCTGCTCCTCTTTAATTGCAGAGAGAAAAAGGGACTGTCCCACCCCGCCTTGGGGGCTCCTGGTCGGTCTCTATTCCCTGACAGACTGAGTTCCTATGCTGCCATGAAGCCAGAAGTACAGTCTGACCTCCAAGTGACGTTGCACAACCAGTGCCTACTCGTTTCACCTCTGCCCTCCAGAAGAGGAGGTTGGGAGCAGCACATGGAGTGTGACTGCAAGGGCTGAGGTGCACAGGGGATTTCATTCAGCTTCAGAGACAACAGCCTCGTGCTTTGAACACTAAATTCACCCACAGCTTCTGAGCAAAACGAGCCCCCTGCAAACTGTGTGGACGTGGGTGACAAAGAACCAAACTTTCCAGCACAGTTTATCAAAGGCTGTTGGGATTTTGTTGTCACAAGGAGAAACCGCTGCAAGTACAGATTTTCCTCATTCATTCTGTAAATAAAATAAAGCTCATTTGTTCCTTAGTTTTTAATCACTGACTTAATGGGCAGAGCAGTCTTACCATGGCTTTGTATGGCCTGAGCTGCCTCTAGATCCATTTCATCCCCAGCATCTCCCAGAAAACAAAGTTTCTGCTTGTTTGTTTTGCATTTCTTTTCCCTCAGTCCAAATATTTGGGGTGCGATTCTCTTTTTTTTCTCTTCACGTCCCCAAGCCCAGGGCTCGGCTTTCAATAAAAACATCTGAAACTGTAGAGTCGCTAGGAATTCCTTCTGAGCAGGGGGGGATGTGTGGCACTGAGCTGCCACGGGGAGCTCACACGGCCCTGGGCACCACGCATTCCCTGCTGCTCGCGCACGGGGGCTGTGCTTGGTGCAGCTCAGCAGCACGAGAAATGAGCATGGGAGGTGGGGAAACAAAGCTAGGGAATCTGGCAGGAATTCTGCTCGCATGAGGAAGGTCAGTGTGACATCAGTGCCACATCTGGGCTTGCTGGTGTGTTGGGAAAGCAGCCTGCCTGCCTCTGCAGGGGTGTCTATGATTTTGGCTTCATCTTGCACTGCGAATATCATTTATAGTTAACGTAGATAAGCAACAAGACTTCTTTTAACATCTATTTATTAAAAAGGCGGCAGCAAAGCCATGAAACCACACAGAGATGAAAGCCATTCCTCCTTGTGCTGTGGTTATCCCTTCCCATCGCTGCCCACCTTCCTCCTCCTCCCATGTGCTGCTTTCTGTGGGGCTGGGCTGCGTTGTCCCTCCCCACAGCCCCAGAGCTGAGGTCCACGGTGAGCTGTGCAGCCCATAATGCTGACGAGGCATTGTCCCAGCCCAGGGCAAAGTGCGGAGCTCTTCCATCGCTCCCCGGACTCCGAAGCAAAAGGGCAAAAGAGTGACACAGTGGCACATTTGTGAAGGCGTTGGGAGAGAGGGGAAAGGTTGAACCTTCGGGTTCTGCTGAGCAGTGGGGAAACGCAGCACCGCTGCTGAAGCAGAGGGAAAAGCTTTTGCTGGAGCAGGGCTGAGAGGAGGAGGTCAGAGTGGTGCTGGGCTCCCAGCAGGGCACAGAGCGCAGGGCTGCAGCGTTCTGCTCAGCCCCATTCATTGCAGACCCACTCATTGGCTTTCACGCACTTCTGCTCTCCCCTGTATGCCGTGAAGAGCCGTGCCCTCCTGGCTCCATTAAGTGCTTAAGAGCTCCAGAACGAGCTGGCTAAAATATATACGTACACATACATACATATCGTACAAACCAACCCTCGTTTCCAGAATGAATTGGAAAAATAAAAATCAATAAACACAAACCCACCCCAATTCTCAAAGCCCCCGGGTTCCCCCCTCCCCACACTGCAGCTCTCACATCCCAGCCCCGTACCGGGGGGGCTCCGAGCCCCCCTCCCCTCCGCGCACCCCCCGTGCTCCCCGCTGCCGCTTTAAGGGCGCTGTCCGTGCCCGGCCCGGGGCCGAAGTCCGTCGGGGCTGCGGCGGTGCACCGGGGATGCAGCTCCGCTCCGGGCCGGGCGCTCTCGCCCCCCCTCTGCTCGCCCTCCCCGCGGTTCTCGGCCTCAGCGGCGCTGCGGAGTTGGCGGAGTGAGTTCCGTGCCGGGATGGAGCAACGGGCGGTGCGGGGAGACGTCGGGGGTTGGGACAACGCTGCGGACGCGGGGCGGTTTCGGGCTGCGGGGCGATGCCGAGGGGGTTCGGTGCTGCTCGGACCGAGGGTCGCGCTGCGGTTCGGGTGCGGGATGTTTGCTCTGCCCGCACAGCGTCCCTGGGCTCTCATCCCGCGGCTGCGTTTGTGGTATCAGCGGATGCGGGGCGGCTCGGGTTCGTGGCACAACGCAGACTTGGGGTCGCCCACGGGCCGCCAATGGGGTCGGGGCGCTCAGAGTTCCCCCCTCGTAACGCCCATCCCGTCCAGCGCTGCTCCAGCGCGACCCCTCCGCTCACCTCCATATCCCCCCCCCGGGCGTTGAGCCCCGGCCCCACAGCTCCCAAATCCCCACCCAGGGCCATCAAGGCGGGGTCGGTGCCTCTGCCCCACAACGGCCCCATCCTCACCCCCGACCCGGAGATGCAGCCCCACATCCCCCCGCCCCATCACACAGAGTGACATCTGACGGTGACCGGAGGAACCCTCCTTCGTGCTGCTCCACCACCGCTCTTGTATTTGAATTCTGAATTAATCATTCCATGGGAGTAATTAGTCATGTAGTAATTAATTATACACTACTAATAATGCACTTATGCGCTGACAGTTAAATCGTTTGATTGTTTTGGTGTTGATTTTATTTTTTTTTATGAGTATCCGTCGGGTTTGGATGCCCAGAGTGTGCGGGTGGGGGGGGGGTGAGGACAACCCCAGCCCCACTCACAGCCGCTGTGATGCCCACCCCATAACTCACCCCTCCCCATCCCATCCCTGTCCCCATCCCCGGCGCAAAGCAAACGAGTCGGGGGTCTTTGGGTTGTGATGGGAGTTTCCTACAGGGTGAGCTGTTGGCGCACAGCGATGCCTTTGTGCGCAGCTTCCCCTGTTCCATTTCTTTGGTGCTGTGGTTAAAGGCGGGGGTGAAAAATGCCATAATGCTTTAAGAAAACACGAGAGGCGGAAGGATTGGCTGGAGCAGACCTGTAGCTACCCCTGCTAATGCGATTCTCCCTGGTAGGGTAGCAGTGAGCTCAGGACGGGTTTCCCTACAACTTCTTTGCACTCCTCAGACAAATCTGCAGTGTTTGGCTGCTCTTCTCATTGCCTGTTCATTTTATAATCAGCAAACTGGATGGGGGAGATGAGGCACAAAGGGCCATGGGTTCCCCCCTGCCTAACGCCCCCCTCCTGTCCTACAGCAACCCACTGCTGCTGGTGGCCGTGCTGCTCCTTGCCGTGCTGCTCACCTTCATCTACTTTGCCAGTGCTGGGAGCTACTTCCAGGACCCCCTGTTCTGCGGTGAGTTCCGGGGCTCCCAGCACCCCCAGTCTCCCTGTTGGGCAGTGGGGTCACACACTGAGCCCTCCCTGTTGTTTCCTGCAGTGTTCGTGGTGTTCTCCTTTGTCTCTGCCATCGATCTGATCATCTCACTGGAGGAGGATGGCTTCATTTCGGGTTTTGCAGAGGTCTACGTCAGAGAGGTACAGCCCCATTGCAATGACTGGAGTGGCCAAAAGCAGCACACGACCCACCGGGACCCCTGAGGGGGGTGTGGGGGTAGGGATGGTGCTCACCCCCACCTTGTGATATCTGCCATCTGCTCAGGGTGAGCCGTACCTGCGCACAGCACACGGCATCATGATCTGTTACTGGGATGGCATCGTGCACTACGGGCTGTACCTTGCCATGATCACAGCCATGAGCCAGCGGTGAGCGGGGCTGAGGGTCGGGGGGGGGCAGGGGGGGAGCTGGGGTCTCACCTCACTGCCTCTGCAGGAAGAGCTATAGGAGCCTGGGTCTCTTCTGGCTGGGCTCTCTGGTGATGAGCATCCTCGTCTTCCTGCTTGGGAACCTGATAGGTATGGGGCTGTGGGGGGGACACCAGCACCAACAGCACCCCACGGTGTTGCCCCAGGGATGAGTGCTGGGCATTGTGCTGTCCCCACCCCACGTTCACCTCCTCAGGTAAATACAGCTCCGACATCAGCGCTGCCTTCCTGCTCAATCTGCCCTACATCCTCATCCCCATCTGGGCGGGCACGCGGCTCTTCCAGCAGCCCAGGCCTGTGCCGTGCCTCACAGCAGAGCAGGTGGGCACCAATGGGGCAGGGGCTGAGCGGCACCGACCGTGGGGCATCACCATGGGGCACAACCCAGCACCACAGGGCATCAACAACCCTCATCCCCCCCCCAGATTGAACAGGAGCAGCGCAGGTGGCTGCACCAACGGCCCCACGACCTGGTGCTGGTGCTGGTCCTGCTTCTGATGGCTTCCTTCACCTTCTTCAGGGGGATGGTGAGTGCTGGGGGGGCAGATGTGCCATGGGGAAAGGGTGGCGGGGGGCAGACTTTGCACTGGGGTGGGTTCCTCGCCACCCTTGGATCCATGCAGGTGGTGTTGGATTGCCCTGCTGACTCCTGCTTTGAGTACATCTACCAGCATGAGCCCTACCTGCGTGACCCCGTCGCCTACCCCAAAGTGCAGGTGAGTGTGGGCAGCAGGGACCCCTGTGCCACCCAGGACACAACGACTGCTCCGTCCCTCTGCTCGCAGATGCTGATCTACCTGTTCTACGTCCTCCCTTTCCTCTGCCTCTGCATCTACGCTCTGCTGCGCCCAGGCTGCTCCTGGCTGCCTGATTGGAGCCTGGTGTTCGCTGGGGCCATTGCACAGGTGAGGGCAAGGAGCTGGGGGGGAAGGGGAGGTTGCAGGTGGGCACCCACCTTGCATCTGGAGCAGGTCCCAAAGCTGCCTCCGCAGCCCGATAATTAATTATTCCTCAGTGGATCTTAATGGAGCCGGGGATGAGTTTGCCAGAAATAGGCTGGAGCGAGCCTGCGGTCTATAGATAGGACGTGGGGCAGAGCAGCACCCCTCGGTGCCACCCCTTCCTCTGTCCCCAGGCGCAGTTCTCCCATCTGGGCTCCTCACTGCACTCCCGCACGCCCTTCCCATACCAGACCCCAGAAGACGTCTGGTGGATTTTCCTCATCACAAACGTCCTTTATGCGCTGGGGCCGCAGCTCCTCGCCCTCCGCTGCCTGCACAGCCCCGCGTTCTTCCTGCCCATCACCTCCAGCAGCCTGCAGGGGGGCAAGAAGCACCAGTGAGCCGCCAGCCCCCCCATGGGATGCTGCTGGGGAGGGGTCCCATGCGATGCTCCGATCCCCCCGGTGTCCCCCCGTGGTTCTGAGTGTGCTGGGGGGACCTGGCGGGCTCTGTGTGCGGCTGGGTGGCCTGGGGGGGGGTCTCACCGGTGGGAGTGATGGACCCCCCCCGAACCACCCACGTTCTGGCTGTTGGGATGCAGAAGCATGGAGCACGCCACGGAAAAAAACTGTTTACAAAATAAAGGAGTTCGGGTCCGGCTTTGTAACACCGGTGTGTTTGCACTGTGTCCCCAGAGCAGCTATCCACGTCCCCACTCCCGTAAATCCCCCCCACCCCACCCCCCCGGCCCGTACTGCCCTTGCCTTGCCCTTGGTGCTGGGGATGCGGTGGGGAGGGGGGACTTTGCACGGAGCAGGGATGCATACGTGTGTGCGGGGCTGTGCACACGTGTGTAGAGCTGTGCAGACATGTAGGGGTGTGCACACGTGTAGGGATGCCCCGCGGTTGCCCGTTCACGTCCCGGCCGATCTGAGGGTCCCTATCCGTGCGCCCCCCCCCGGTGCCGCCCTTGTTGTAAGGGACGGACCGAGGGGGGTGGGAGGTCGCCCTGCCGAGCTCCAGCCCCCCCCCAGGGGCCGCCCCGCCGTTTCCCCGCCCGCCTGGCGGTACCGGGGTGCCGGTGCCGGTACCGGTGACCTTGGCAGCCGGCGGCCCTGCGCAGCGCCGGGAGCCGGGCAGGGCCGGGCCGCGCTCCCGGTGCCGCCCCCTGCGCGGAGCCGCACCGGCATCACCGGCAGCACCGGAGCTCTCCTGCGGTCGCCACCCCCCCGCTTCCCCCCGCCGCGGGCCGGCGCCGCACGGGTGCGCGGAGCCACGGTAAGTGCGGTACATCCCGGTACCGGCACCGCGTGCGGAGCAACTCGGTGGAGCCGGGGCTGAGGGGGGGTTCTGGCCGTTTCCCCCCCGCGCTGCGCTGCTCCCCGCGTCCCGCAGCCCAGGAGCTCCCGCCGCAGTGCCCCGCACTGCAACACTGCACCGCACCGGGACCTCCACGGGTGGGGGGGGGGGGGAGGAGGGGAGGAGGGGTTGCACGGCACTGGGGTCTGCCCCCCGCCCCTCAGCCACGCACCGACCCCGAGCACTGAGCGCCGGGAGGGGTCCGGCCCCGCGGGGGGGATTTGGGGCAGGGGGGATCGCAGCACCCCTTGGGGGGGGGGGGTTGACGGGGACGGGGACGCAGTGCGGAGTTGTGCCCAGAGAAAGGGATGTGGGTCAGCCGGAGCGGGAGGGGGGGGTCGGGCTGCAGCCCACCCTCGCGCCATCAGTTCAGTTTCCAGATGTGCCATAAATAACTCACGAGATCCGTCCCGCAGCGCGTGCCATGAAATATTCATCCCGGCTGTAACTGAGCGGGTGAAACGGAGTTCAGTGCTGCACAGCCTGGGGGTCCCCGCGGGGCACTCAGCCCCCACCCCGCAGCGCTGCCAGAACAGGAGATGGGCACACTATGACTGAGGGGGGGGGAGGGGGGGACTGCGGGGGTCCTGCAGGTGGGGCCCAACATTTGTGGGGATGGGAGGTTGGATGTGGTGCTTTCCCTGCGCTGCGGGGTTGGTGGGTGCTGATGGCTCTGCTCTCCCCCCAGATGTGTCCCCAGGGGCCCTGGGCTGCGCTGCTGCTGCTGGTGGGTGTCCTCGCCTCTGACACGCCGCCCAGCGCCAGGGGAAGGAAGAAGGTGGTCCACGTCCTGGGTGAGTGCTGGGGGGTCCATGGTGGGGGAGCAGGTGCCCCTCTGTAGCCTTTGGAGAGCGGGGTTTAATGCTCATGGAAGCACAGCGGAGCTGTGCCGTGGCTTGCAAAGCTACCCCAAAAGTGGAATCCTCCCCAAAAGCCGCTCCTGCCCATCCCTGAGCCGAATGGCCGCTCTGCCCCACCACAGCTCCATCCCATCTGACTCTGCCATGGAGCAGCTTTGGGGACGAGGACCCCACTGAGCTCAGTGTCCCTTGCAGAGGGGGACAGCGGGGCCGTGGTGGTGCAGACAGCCCCAGGGAAGGTGGTGACGCACCGGGGCGGCACCATCATCCTGCCCTGCCGCTACCACTACGACGTCTCGGCCCACGACCCCGACGAGATCCGCCTCAAATGGACCAAAGTGACGGAGCCGATGGCCTTCGTGGACGTCTTTGTGGCTCTGGGGAAGGCGAGGAGGGCGTTCGGCAGCTACCGCGGGCGCACGGCGCTGCAGGAGGACGGCTTTGGGGACGCCTCGCTCATCATCCGCAACGTCACCCTGCAGGACTACGGGCGCTACGAGTGCGAGGTGACCAACGAGCTGGAGGATGACACCGGCATGGTCAAGCTGGATCTCGAAGGTAGCGGCACGGCGCTGGATCTGATGGGAACGGGGACACGTGGGGACCGTCGGTGGCCATGTGTGCTGCGTGGGGTGACACAGCTCCCGGTGCCACATCCTCGGGCTCAGCTTTACGGCCGCTTGTTTGTCCCGGCATGTGCCGTGTTTTATTGCATCTGTTATTGGCTTTTATTGTTGCTCCAGGTTTACTCGCTGGCAGCTCGTAAAGGCCGGAGATAGATAGCGGCACGGCCTCGTAAAGCAGCAGGGGGGACCGGGGCGCGTGGCAGCATCGCTGCCGCACGTGGCTCAGAGCTGAGCTGTGGCACAGGCTGGAACAGCTGGGGATGCTGAGGAAAGGGGAAAAGCTTTGTTAGCCGTGCTGCATGCTCAGTGCACGCCTGCTGCAGCGGCTCAGCCCCATGCCTGGATGCTCCGTATGGCATCGTGTCGGTGTGACCCCAACTTTGCTATGGGGTGAAGGGTGGATCACGGGTGACACCCTCACACCCCAGCCCCGCTCGCTGCCCCACAGGCGTCATTTTCCCCTACCATCCTCGCCTGGGCCGCTACACCCTGAACTTCCATGAGGCTCAGCAGGCGTGCCTGCAGCAGGATGGCATCCTGGCCTCACACGACCAGCTGCACCAGGCCTGGCTGGAGGGCATGGATTGGTGCAATGCAGGCTGGCTGCAGGACGGCTCCGTGCAGTACCCCATCTCACACCCACGGGAGGAGTGTGGCCGCAAGGACACACCGGTGGGTGTGCGCAACTACGGCTACCGGCACAAGGAGAGCGAGCACTACGATGCCTTCTGCTTCACCTCCAACCTCAACGGTGAGTGGGGAAACCGAGGCACTGGAGAGAGGTTCCCCATGGAGAAAAGGGGCCATTCCCAGTCCTCTCCCTGTGCTGCAATGCCAGGGTCCTGATGGATGCTGCTAAGGGTACCCAGGCCCAGGAAGTGGCTGCGCATCCCCATGTCACATCACGAGGGGTTCGGGAGTGGGGACCCCCATCCAGGACCGGGGTCCATCTGTGTGCCCCCATCACCCGCTGCTTGGGGCACTGACTCTCAGCCCAGCTCTGTGTTCCCTGGGCAGGAGCAGGGGATGGAGGTAATTGCAGCTGCGAGTGGCCCGGGTGATGGATGAGGCCGGGGCCAGGCAAGACAGATTGGAGCCGTGAGGGCTCTGGGGCTGTGTAAATTCCTCCTGGCTGGCAGGGCAGTGTGGGGGGGGCTCTGCGGATGTTTGTTTAATGGTGGCAGGCAGGATAAATAGCAGGCAGCACCGCCAGCACCAGCGGCACCGCGCAGCCCCGTAAATCTGCCTGTGCTGAGGGGGGGGTCCCCACGGCTGGCCGCTTGTCTCCTCTATCCCTTCCAATGAGGATTGGGCTGGGGAGGCCCAGATCCCCCCCAGGGATGGATGTGGGGCTCACACCTCCTGGCAGCACCGCTCACCCCCATCTCCACCCAACGCCCCATCCGCTGGTGCCGCACCCCATCCCCAAACCCTTTTCTTTTCCGCACCCCCCCCCCTTCCCCAGGCAAAGTCTACTTCCTGAAGACGTTCCGCAAGCTGAGCTACGCCGAAGCGGTGCAGGCCTGCAAGAACAACGGGGCGGCCGTGGCCAAAGTGGGGCAGCTGTATGCTGCCTGGAAGATCCAATTGCTGGACCGCTGCGAGGCGGGCTGGCTGGAGGACGGCAGCATCCGTTACCCCATCGTCAACCCGCGGGCACGCTGCGGTGGCCGGGAGCCTGGAGTGCGCAACTTGGGCTTCCCGGACAAGAAGTACAAGCTTTTTGGAGTGTACTGCTTTAAAAAGGCTGGTGATGCTCCTCCTGAGAAGAAGAAGGGTGAGGGGCATCCCAACCGTGTGTGATGCAGTGCTGGGGTTCCCCACGAGGCTCCCCCAGCCCTGCATGGCTGCGGAGCATCCTCGGACTCCGCTGGGAGCCCCCAGGGCTGGGGCTGTGCACGTGGAACTGGAAGAGCTCAGGTGATGCCAGCGGGTGCTGTGCTGTGCCCGGGCCCTGTGATGCCTGGGCGGAAACTGAGGCACCTGGAGAGAAAGCACTGAGCTGCCTGGGCAGGAAAATCCAGCACCAACCTGTCAGAGCCCATCTGAAGTCATCGCTTAGAATTCAGCGCATTGCATGTGCAAAAAGCCTGGCCAGAGCAACGCAGGACTGAACCCCCACGTCCTTGTGCTCTCCAGCTCTGCGCTGGGACCAACCCCCCCTCGGGGTGCTGCAGGTAACACAGCAGGGGGGGCACAGCCCCAAAATCTGGCACCAATGCAGGTGGTGCCCACTCGGGGCAGCAGCCTCTCGCCCTCGCGCTTGGCTTAGTGCAGAAGCTGCCCCGAGCTGCCTGCCCACCCCGGCCGGGGGCAGCAATGGGTGTCATGCAGCCACAGTGCTGTGAGCTGGACTTAGATGAAATAAAAGCTTCAGCTGCTTCGGAGAGCTGAGCCAGGCTCACGTGTCTCCTTGTCCTGGTGCCTGCTGGCGAGGGCAGCAAAAGGGACCCTGGGGTGCACAGAACCACGGGACAGCACTCACCCCACCTCCCACCCAACTGAACGGCGCTCGTGGTTTCTCTCTGTACCCAAAGTCCTGGTCCAGCAGAACTGGGCATGTTTCAGGGTTTCCCCAGCAGCATCCCTACAGCATCTCTACTGCATCCCATCCCCACTGACAGATCAGGACCAGCCCCAAGCGTGGGGAGCAGCACCGCAGCAGCACAGTGCCAGCAGTGACCCCTGAGCCACTGTGGGCACAGCAGGGCATGGGCTGGGGACCCCATGTCCCCCACACGGGGGGGCACAGCAGCGCCTTCTGTGCTGGGCACAGCTGAGCACAGTGCATCCATCACCTTCACGGCCCTTCCAGCACTGATGACAACAAATAGCTGCCAGGAGGTGACACGTGTGGCCGCTGGGAACGCAGGAAGGAAACTGGGGGCCACCAGAGCCCCAGGTGATGCTGTCACACGGTGACGGATGGCAGTGGGGCAGTGACACAGCCCTGGTGTGAAGGAGGGTCATGTTGGATAAAACCAATTTAGCAATGAAAGGATGCAGATGGAGAGCACCGGGCAGGGAGTGCATCCCACCTCCACGAGGTCCCCACACCCGCAGTCCCCAGCGAAGCACAGGCTCGGAGCTGCTCAACTGTTAAAAAAATTTATTAAAATGTCCAGCAGTACAGAAACGCAGAGTCAGAAATGCCACGGAGGAGGGGAGGGGGTACGGGACACTGCAGTCACATCGCAAACAGCAGAGATCAGAAAGCGCCATACACACACACGCCAACTCCAACGGGGAACCGACAATGAACGGAAAAAGGGAAACCCAACCCCAAAATCCAGCCCAGAGGGTCCCACAGGGCGGGACAGGAACCCCGTGCTGGCTGTGGGGACACTGGTGGGGCAGGAAGACGGGGGGGGGCTGTTAAAAAACCGGAGCCCCCCACGGGGCAGTGGGGTGATGGGTGGGGGCTGCTGCGTGTCCCCCCACAGCCTGGAGGGGAGCAGAGCCCAGGGGGCCATCGGCCGCCATGGGGCAGCCCCCCCAGGACCCAGCGGGGATTTCGGGATCCCCATGCAGGGTCAGGGGCTCGACCCCGGGGTGGGGCATGCAGGGGGGGGCTGGGGACGCACACGCAGCCGCCCCCGCTGGGTCCTATTCCCTACGGGGCCGGGCATCCTAGGAGCTAAAGCAAAGAGGGTTATAAAAGAGGTGGGGGGGTGGGCTGGAGGGGGTCAGGGGACGTCACCACGTCCCGTCCCACGGACGGCTGTTCCTGGGGTGCCTGGGGACCGCACACTCGCTGCCTCCCCGGCCCTAAAAGTAGTGGCCCTCCTCCATCCAGTCCAGCCGGAGGTGCTTGCGGTGTTTTCGCCGCTCCTTGCGGGGTTTGTGGTGGTGGTGCTGGTGGTGAGGGTGGCTGTGGCGGTGCCGGTGGTGCCGCCGTGCCCGGTGCGACCGCCTGGCTAACGGGGGGCAAAGAGTGGCGACGTGGGGGGGTCAGGGAGCCCCCATCCCTACAGCCCACCCCCCAACCTTCTCCCCCCAGACCCCACTAACGTTTTGTGCAGAGCAGTTTGGGCCGGTCCCACTTGCCATTGCTGTGGCACCTGATGGTGGGGACGTGGCGCTGGGTGAAGCCCTCCTCACACTGGTAGCGCACGCTCGAGTGGATGCTGTACCTCTCCTTCTTCTTCCCCACGAGGAACGCGTTCTCCACCTCCGGGGGGGGCCCACAAAGCACTGGGGGGGGGGGGACAGAGACCCATCAGTCCCCACCCAGACCCTTGGTATCGGCAGGGGATGTGGAGACAAGGGGACATGGAGACATGGAGACATGGGGACAAGGGGACATGGAGACAAGGGGACAAGGGACATGGGGACAAGGGGACACGGGGACAAGGGGACACCCCACACCCGCCACGGCCTTAGGACAAATCCCATCCCATCCCATTGGTGCTGCAGTGAGGTGTTCCTGAGGATTTACAGAGGTAATTAATGGCCCTATTGGGGAGTGCGCATCGTTCCGTGCGGCCGCGGGAGCGGGAGGAGCGCTCCCAGCGAACAGCTGGAGGTTAATATAACTTTCAAGATAAGGAATGAGAGCTTAATAGTTTTAATGGTGGCAAATTAAGCAAATTAAAGTGGAGAGGGAAGAATTAACTACAGGGGAAGAAAAAATAATGGAGATTAAGGGGAGCTGCTCGAGTTTTCTTTGGGAGAGGTTTCCTGAGGATGAGGAGGTGCCAGGAAGCAGCAGGATGGGGATGCAGGATAGGGAGGCTGCAATGGGGAGGCTGGGGGCCATGGGATGGGGATGCTGTGGGATAGGGGTGCTGGGATGGGGAGGAAGGGGCCATGGGATGGGGATGCTGTGGGATGAAGGATGGGGCTGCTGCAAGGTGAGAGATGAGGATGCTGGGGGATTTGGGACGGGGATGCCGGAGGCTGAAGGATGGGAGCAATACCTGTGCCTTTCTTGCAGATGTAGGGCAGGTTGTAGTTGCAGGGCACGTCGTTCCACTTGCCGATCTCGTGGGAAACCAACACCACGCAGTCCTCACCGCCCGCAAAGAAGTTGTCGGGTTGGTTCTCCCTCCAGTTCTCGTATTGCTGGTGGGAAACGGGGGAGGCTGAGAGCACCCGCACCCCACACCCCCCACCCCACGAGGAGCCACCCCATGGGTCTCACCAGGCCAGTGTTGTCCGTCCATTGGAAGTCCTGCTCCACAATCCTATCGTTGAGCCCGATCCAGGTGTTCTCGTGCCCAAAACCTGGCAAGAAAAGCATCAGAGGCGTCCCCAAGCACCGGCATCCACAGGGCTGGGGAGCACCCGGGGGTGCTGCTGCTCCCTTCCCCCCCCTCCTCCCCACAATGTGGGCATACTGTTGATGAAGCCGTGCTCCTCCTGTGAGTGGATGCTGGTGAGGTGCCCGGCGCGCCGGCGGCAGTCGCGCTCTGCGTCCTCCCAGGAGCGCCGCCGGGAGAAGTAGCGGTAGCAGTGGCCCTGGAACTTGTGCCAGTTGTGGTCACAGCCCTCCGTGTCTGCGGGGATGCGGGGACACCAGGGGTGGGGAGAGGGACGGGCACCACCCGGGGTGTATGGGGGCTCCTGGGTTCAGATCCCCACCCCCTATGGGGCAGGGCTGGGGGCTGCTCTCCCTCATGCCACCCTCCCCACCTTTTTCACAGCGGCTGCCACCATAGCTGGGCAGGCAGAGGCAGACGAAGGCGTTGACCTCATCGATGCAGGTGCCGCCGTTCTGACAGGGGCTCGACAGGCAGTCATCGATGTCTGCGGGGATGGAGAGAGGCTGCAGGCACGCTGAGACCCCCGGCACCCCCTGCCCTCCCCATCCCCATCCCCATCCCCATCCCCCATCACGGCGCGGCCGTCCGCTCACCAATCTCACAATTCTCCCCAGTGAAGCCCGGGGCGCAGCTGCAGCCGCAGACGGAGCCGTTGGCGTGGCACGTCCCGCCGTGCAGACAGGGGTTGGTCTGGCATGGGTCAGCCTGAGCTGTGGGGTGGGAGTGGTGTCAGCGGGGCACTTCACCCAGCCCACCCCACTGACAGCCCCACGAGGCAGGATGCCCACCCAGCTCCTTGGTGGCACAGCGGGGACAGTGCGGCCCCACGGCAGTCATTACTGAGGTGCTTCCACCTCTCAGTGCCTCTCAACTTGAAACCTTTAACTTTTTGCAGACACTAAAGGCTGCGTGTGCTGAACGCCCTCAGCCAGGAGGCACCTCGCTCGCTATTATTATTATTAGCAACCACAAATATTAAATATTTAGGAGGATGCTTTTCTGGTTCACGTTCATAGTCCAGCTCACTTTGAAAAACCCATCAGAGCCAGTGAAAGTCCCCACCGAACCCCACGATTTGGACACCTCTGCCTTAAACCCAACCCCAGCTCCCTGTGCCCCGTGCTCACCATGCTGGCTGCTGTTGCTGCTGTCTGCCCACACCAGCAGCTCCTGCTCCTCCAGCACGGGCTCCTCGCCACTCCCACTGTCGGCATCCAGCAGCAAAGCCCCCCCTGCCCCCCCCGGCGTGGTGGGCTCAAAGAGCGGTCTGGCACTCGGGGCTTCAGGCCCATCTGGCACCCATGGGTGGGGGGCGGTGGGTGACGGCCAGTGGGTGTCAGGGGGTGCTGGGGGATGGGTGGCTGTGCTGGTAGGGAGTTTGTTCTTTGCCTCCTCTGAGGTGTCCTCCTTGCTGGGGCTGGGGGGCTGTCGGGGTTCTGGGGGGTGTGGGGGATACTCCTCTCCTTCCAGCCCTGGCTCAGAGGGGTTTGGGTGCTGTGGGGTGGCTGTAGGGCCGTCCCCCACCCGCCCGCTGCCCTCCGATGGCCACTCGGAGCCCAACCGTGGGGTCACCTCGCTGTCTGTAGGGGAAGCTGAGGGGACATCTGGAGCCACTGCGTTGATGGCTGCTTCGTCCTGCAGCCCCATCCCCATATCCAGGTGCTCACGGGTGGGTTCAGCCCCCATTTCGAGTGCCCCTTGGGGATCTGTGGGGCTCAGCCTGCTCTGCGGATGGGGAGAAGATGCTGCAGTGGGGCTGGGGCTGCCAGGGAGCCCCATGGGTGGGAGGACAAAGGTCACCGCCTTCCTCTGCCGCTCCAATGAGCCATCACCCAGGGCCCCACCGCTGTCACTGCTGGGCTGTGCAGCTGTTCCGGGGCCCTCAGCCACCAGTGGGGCTGGGGGCAGTGGGGGCCACGGCGGGATGGGGCTGTCATCCTCCTTGGGGGCAGCATCCCCGGAGAAGTCCTCGGTGACATCTGCAGGAGGCTGAGGAGAATCACCGCGGGGCTGAGCCTCCCCAGTGCTGACGTCCTGGTGGTGGGAAGGGTCACTGGGAGCCACGGGAGTGGGTGGGGATGATGGCAGGGACGTCCGTGTGGGGTCCCCGGGACCATGTGGGGCTGTAGAGGGGCTCCACTGTGGTAAACCCCCCTGGGAGGGAGGCACAGGGATGGTGGATGGTGCCAACAGCTCTGCAAAAGATAGAGCGCTGTGGGGTCCCCTGGGTGGGGTGGCTGCACACCAACGCCACCCCCCCACCCCGGGCATCACTTACTGTGGCCAATCTCCTCCTCCACCTCGTTGGAGAGTGGGTAGGGACCTCCTCTATGGGGGCTCTCAGCACTGGGACGGGTGATGCTCCACGTCTCCACCGCGTTGGCTGCAGCCCCCTTCACCTCCAGGGCCAGGACGGGGGCCTGGGTGACTGTCCCCACTGGGTCCCCAGCCACTGTGTGGTCATCAACCACTGTGGGGTCCTGGGCCACCGAGGGGTCCTGGCTCTGCTGCTGCAGCTGGAAGTAGCGCCCATTCAGCCCAGCGTAGCTGCTCTGTTTTGGGGTGCTGGGGGTTTCTGCTGCCACAATGGGGACCGTCCCCAAAGCTGGTGGTGCTGGTGGTGAGCTGGTGATCTCCTGGGCTGGACTTTGGGTCTGTGGATGGAGGGTGAACAGGGGTTCCATGGGATCAGAGAATCCTCGCAGTGCCGGTGTCGGGCTGCTGCCAAACAGCTCCAGTGTGGAGCCCCGCGGTGCCTGGTCCACTGCATTGAGGGCTTCATCCTCAAGCGGCCACACCGATGAGGATGGAGAGGATGAAGAGGCCGTAATGCTGCCCCCGGGGATGTCACCACGCCACGCTGCTGTCACACTGCTTGCCAACTGCAACTGCTCGTCCTCGGCACCACTGGGCCCTGCAGCCCCCAGTTGCCGCAGGACGCCGGCACGTGGGCTGTCCCCAGAGGTGGCCATGTCCTCACGCTCCACCAGCACGTTGTCACTGCCCGGCGGCTCCTGTTCCCTCTGCTCCGCAGCAGAATCGGGAGCACCTGCCATGTCCCCTGCAGGGATGGGGGATGAGGGTGAGCTGCTGTCCGGCACACGGCGGTGGCCCCGAGGCCCATCCTTGTTACCTTTATAGCAGTACGCATCGAATTTGGAGGTGGGTGGGGGGAAACCCGTGCGGTTGGGGAAGCGGTAGAGAGTCCTGACGCCCGGTGCCTCACCGCCACACTTCCTGCGTGGAGCCAGGATGGGGTACCTCACGCTGCCATCTGCCAGCCAGCCCGGGTTGCACTGGTCCAGGCCCTCACGCCAGGCCAGGTACAGCTGCCCCGTGGTGGCCAACGCAGCCCCACGGCCCCAGCAATGCCTCCGTGCCCCCGACAAGGTGAAGCGCCCTGGGGCCGTGGCGTAGAACACCTTCCCTGCAAGAGAGCACGGCGCGTTGGATGGCCGTCCCCATCCCCACGGTGGCACCGAGGGATGTCCCACGCATCACCCACTGCTCCTTGCCTTGCAGCTCCCGTGCGTAGCAGTAGACATCGTACAGCTCACCAGGCTCCCTCTGGCCGTAGCTGCGCACCCCGGGGAGGCTGTTGCGGTCCCCATAGCAGCCAGGTCGGGACAGTGTGATGGGGTACCTGCGGGACAGGCTGTGCTGGGTGCCCGGCTCTGTGCCAGCAGCGGTGAGGTGTGCCCGTGCCACGCACTTACCGCACGCTCCGGTCGGCCAGCCAGCCTGCATCACAGTTGTCATAGCCGTCCTCAAAAGCAGCCTGCAGGTGCTGGGGAGAGGCGATGACGGCCGAGTTGTCCATGCAGGCACGGCGGGCAGCAGCGAAGCTCAGCGCATAGCGAGCGCCCGCGGGGCGGTAGTGGAAGACAACACCTGGAAAGGAGCAGTGCTGCTCACACGGGTATGTGGGGCACAGCTTGCAGAAGAGGGCTGTGAATCTTTCACATGCAAGATTTGCATGGGGTGCACAGCTCACAGGGAGCGCACAGCACAGAATCACCAGGTTGGTAAAGACCTCCAAGGTCACCCAGTCCAATGTACCACCAATATTTCCCCACTAAAGCGTATCAGTACAACATCTAACCATGCACAGCTTGCATATGGTGCACAACTCACATACAGTGCACAGCTTGTAGGGTGTGCACGGCTTGCATGGGTGCACAGCTCAGGGGGAGCTGACAGCATGCACAGCTTGCAGAGGACACACAGAGTGCACTGCTCACATAGGGTACACAGCTTGTAGGGTGTGCATGGCTTGCATGAGGTGAATGGCTCACAGCATGCACAGTGTGCAGAGGATGCACCCTACAGCTCACACAGGACACACGGCTCGTCAGATACGTGCTGTTCACATGCATCCCATGCATCCCCTATAAGCCACGCGTGCTGCGTGTTGCTTATAGGGCATCCAAGGGGCGCATGGCTCACAGGGACCGCACAACTCACACAGGGTGCAGGACTCACAGGCTGCAGGTCCTGCAGCCCCCCCAACTCACCCATCACCTCGAGGGGCAGCAGGTCCTGCTCATCATCGATGCCAGCCACCACCTCGCAGCGGTACAGCCCCGCATCGCTGGCGCGGGCAGCACGCAGCAGCAGTGTCCCGTTGTAGCGGTCACGGGCGTAGCCAGGGAGGGACACGCGACCCTCGTAGGCTTTCACCACCTTCACCACGTTGTCCTTGGCCACCAAGATGGGGACATCCTCCCGCTGCCCGCTGGCCGAGCGCACCTTGCTCCATTTGACACGGGGGGGGTCCGGGGGCTCGTTGGGACCCAGCGAGGCGGAGGGATGCAGCAGGAAGAGGCAGGGCAGTGCCACGGGCTCCCCCAGCCCCACTCGCACCGCCTGGTGCTGCACCCGGCTGATGTGGATCACCTTCCCATCATCCTGGGAGCCTGCGGGGAAAAGTGTGGGGTACCACGGGGGTGGGCTGCAAAATGGGGCACTGAGAGGGGCTGCTCTTTCCCTGCGCTGCCGTTCAGTGGCACCAGGGGAAGCCACCCTCAAGCTGGGAGAAAGCGTGGCAGCGATTCCTAGGTTCATAGAATCAGTGAGGTTGGAAAAGACCTCCATCCTCCTCCTGCACTAATCCTGCTCGGCCTGGCCACGCTCCCATAAATCCCATCACTCTCAGTCCCCCCCGGGGTCGTGCAGGATGCTCCCCGCAGTGCTGAGCCAGTTGGGGATGGTCACTAATCCTGGTGCTGCTCTCCACTGCCTTCCCACCCCGCAAAGCTTCACCCCGAGCCCATTCCTGCCTCGGGGGTGCAGGAGGGTCAGAAAGCTCCACGGTAATGGAATGCTGTTGTGTCCCTGCCGTGAGGGATGGGGACATGAGTGGCCTGCTGCTGGGGAGGGGGAAGGTGGGGATGCAAAGCAGACCCAGAGATGCACAAAGCCGGCCATGGGGGTTGGCTCAGAGGGGGGTGCCAAGCAACAGGATTAAGGGTTTAAGGGATCCCAGCGCGGGGGGAGCATGGCCACCCGGGGGGGCTTTTCCCTCACTAATCCCCTGCCGACACTTCATCCCACTGCGGGGCTGAGGCACAGTGTGGGTATCGTGCAGCCCCCACCCCCACCGAGCTGCTGCTTCTCCCTGTAAGTATTCCTTACTGCTGGTCGTTCCCTGCTTGCTGCTGCTGCTGCTAATTGTTGCGGGCTCATCATCCCCAGCCACTGAGTGCTGGCGACTCGAGATGACTCCCTGTTCCTCTCCCAGCCCTGCTCCTCCTCACCCTACAGCCAAGGGGGGGGCGGGACAGCACCCATCCCCGCATTCCACTTACCCAGCACAGCGATGGGGAGCAGGGTGAGCCCAAGCAGGAGCCAGCAGCCGGCATCCCCCATCACATGGACCATCCTTAACCTGCAATGAGAGCAGGGTCGGCTGCTCGCTGCCTCTCGGCTCTGTGCTCCACGGATCACCGTGGGGATGCAGTGACATCGTCCCCCCAGGAGCCACGGGAGCAGCGTTGGCTCTGCTCAGCAGCGGCACACGAGCACAGTGAGTTCGGTTTTGCTCCTGGTGCCACACGTGGTGACATCCCCACACCTCCACTATAGGGGCGTGGGTGCACATGGGGCCCCCCCAGCACCAGGTGCAGCCCTCGCTCCGCTCCAGCATTAACATGCAGCGGGCGCCTCCGGCTGCTGGAGTCGAGCTGGAGCACAAAGCTCCCATCCATCTGTTTTACCGCAGCACCGATTAGTGCTTTCTAAATCATCTGCTCTCCAGCCCGGGAGGGATGCTGGCTCCCCAGCTCTGTTATCGAGCACTGGCACAGCCCTGTCCCCTGCCCAGGATGGGGAGTTCCTGCTTTGGGGGATGTGGATGGAACCCCCCCGACCTTCCCATGCTGCAGCTTTGGCTCAGCACCCAGCTTCCCTGTGCTCTGATGTTCCATTTTCCAACTCCTGATTTCTCACTCTGTCCCTTCTGCTTTTACAGGACAAAAATAGAAAGAAAGCCAAATGATAAGAAGAAAAGGAGACCCCCCGTGTTCAGTGCTAGAAAATGGCCCTTCTGGGGGGTACAGAACTGGGTTTTATTTCATCTGTTCTACAGAAGAAACCATCTGCAACCCTACGGCTGCCCCTTCCCTTTTGCACAGCTCCGTGGTACTTTCTGCTTCCAAAAACTGCTGCCAATAAAAGCAAAGGGGTGACCTGACTTGCAGTGCAGCTCCATGCTGAGCCCCAGCCCGAGTCACCCCAGGAGAGATAAGGGAGCAGCAGGGAACAGCCGTCCCACAGAGTGCCCAAGAGCCCGGCTGGGTACAGTGGCTGCTGTGGGGTGGGATGCTGTAGAAGTGAAGGCAACCAGGGGCTGCTAAGCTCTGCTGTTTGGGATGGAGATCCCATCCCTGATGCCCGGATGGAAATCAGCACTCAATTTTTCCCCGTTTCCCTCCTTCAGAAAAAGAAGATAACCAAGTGCCTTGGCATGGCATGGCATGGCCAGGTTGGGGAGTTCCAGCTGCTCCCCACTGAAATGCTGATGTTGCTATTCTAAAGCATCAGGAGCTCTCCCAACACAAACCCTTGGTCCAGGGATGTGGGGAGGGGCGGCTCCAGGACCTCCAGGTGGGGATGGAGTGAGTGGTGGGTGCAAGACCCAGATGCTGCTGCAGGATGGGTGCACGCAGGACACGCAGCAGTCGCACGCAACCCAAGACTTCACATCACTCACAATCCCTTTCTGGTTCTTTTGGTCTTTTTGCCCTCGTTTTTCCCTTTCTGCACCCCTCAGCACCCATCCCCTGCAGTTTCCAGGCCACACCAGGCAATGAGGCAGACCCAGAGGTGAAGGAACGCGGTTGGGACCCCAAGGATCCTCATCCACGTGCCCACATATAAACACTTCCTTAAGCTCTCCGCTGTTTACCCAGTGCTGCTGCTCTGCAGACGGACGCTCGCTGAGCAAACGCGGCCCGCACCGCTGGGTAAACATTCAATATTTTATTTAAATGTTAAACATGGAAGTTGTTCTTTGGGTGTTCAACTGCCTGCTGCGGCCGGATGGACGGACAGACGGACGGACCGCAGTGTCACGGCCACCCCTGGGCTGGCAGCAGCACCCCGTGCACGGAGAGGATGTGGGGCTGCATGACAGTCACCTTCCCTGACATCAGCATTTCTGCAGGTTTTGCTTTCGCAGCAGGAACAGCGCAGCACTGGGAGGGGACATCAGCACCCGCTGCCTCCCCGGGGACCTCGGGCTGTGAACCAGGGGGGTCCTGGTGTCCCCCAGCCTGGGAACAGGGCACACAGCCCCAGCCTGCTGCTGTGACCCGCATCTGAGCACATGGGAACCACATCCCCGATGGCGCTGGGACTGCTCCGAGCAGGAGGACAAAAGGAGGACCCTGCCACATCCCCAGAGCCCACGCTGAGCCCACACCAACCTCAAAAGTTGATCCCAAGGTCAGGGAAGCAGCACTGCAGCCCCATCCCTGACTGAATCCCATCCCAGTGCTGAAACCACACAGAGCCACCACCACACACCCCATCGGGACCACTGGGGACAAAGCAGAGCCTGGCACAGCCGCCCCCCTCCCCCAACGATTCTCCTTATCGCAGCATCCCCAACTCAGCACCCCGTTAATTACAGAGACACCTTCCTCTCACCTCCTGGACCCTCCATCCCATAACCCAGCCCTGGTGACCCCATCCCGGGTTCAGACGGGTGTCACCATGCTGTCCTCGGCGGTGGCACCGGCGCACAGATGTTGGCACCCAGAGCCGGCACCGGCCGTGTCACCGTGCCACCGCATCCCGAGCGCTGCGGGTGGGTGGCTGGGTGATGCCGCGGGTTGGTGACACGGTGACACTGGCGGTGCCACGTGGCCGAGCCGTGCTGGGGACAATAGCAGCGTCCCCAAACCCCGGACGGCCCCTGCTGCAAACCGGGCAAAAGCAGACGAGAGAAATCTAAAATAACGCCGGTGCAAAGCCGCTCCCCCCGCAGCCCTCCTCCCCGGCCCAGGCGAACACTGTCACATCTGTCACTAGCTGTCACCTCATGAATAATTCATCTCGCTCATGAATATGCAAAGCAGGGGCTGATGATTAGCTCCAGCTGAAACCTAGCTGAATTCCTCCCTGGCGATTGGGTGCCGGGACGACCCTGCGACTTTTGGGGCATTTTGTGGTTCCGAGCCGCCCCGAGCCTTGGGGGGGGGGGAGGGTTGCGGGGTGAGCGGAGAGGGCACTGGGGACAGCCGGGGGGACACGGGCTGGGGATGGGCGGGAGGGAAGGGGACACCACCACCTCGTGGGGCCGCAGGAGGACGGGGTGCCCCCACCCTCGGCGGTAGGGATGCTCCGTTCCCGCACCCCCCTCCAAGGCGGATGCTGGCACCGTGACCTCCGCTGTCCCCGCGGCTCACTCCGGTCCCCAACTCCACCGAGGGCACCGCGCAGCGCTTCAACACCACGCGATGTCCCCGCAGCGCGGTGCCCCCCCCCGCACCCCACATCCCTTCGGCGAGGAGGGGGAACCCACGCGGACCCCCCTGCGCTGCGCGGTCGCTGAAGGACCCGGCGGCTCCGCGTCCCCTCCTCTCTGCCCACAACAAAGGAATTCTGCACTCCGCGCTGCCGTCACAGCAACGTGACGCTCCGCTCCCCCCCCATCCTGCGAGCATAAATTAGCACCTCGGAAAACTGTGATCGTGTCCAATATGGGCCCTTTGCTGGGTGCGATTTTTATTAGGCAGACAGTCTGCAGCCTTTATTTTAGAATTTGCTCTTATTTTTATTTGCTTTTATTTTATTTTTTTTCTTTTTCTTTTCCTCCCCGATTTCTGGCTCTCCCTGGGAGACTGAGCCCCAAACCCCACATAGCATCACTCCAAGCTCCACCAGCAGCACCAGTGTCCACCCCAAATGCAGAGGTTGGTGGGTACAGGATGTGTGCAGTAGGGCTGGCACTGAGTCGGGCCTCAGCACCTCCCTGCACACAGCACATGAGGTGTGCTGGAACCCTGGGGACACCTCTGAGCATCCCAAACCCCTCACGGTACCCAAACCTGCATCCACTCCTCCCCGCATCGCTGCAGCCCGGCCTTGCCACGCGGTGTCCCCATGCTGGGGGAACTGGGATTCATCCTGCCCGTGCTGCTGAGCTCCTGCTGGGACCCAGCCCTGCCTGGGAGCTTGGGGGGGCACTGGGAGCACCGTGTGAAACTTTCTGGCTCCTTCGCTTTGGGGGAACCCCGGTGGCACCAACACGGAGCAGGCAGTGCGTGCAGGGGAGGGGGCTGTGAATCCTGGGGAGGGGGTCACGGTACACCATAGTGTGGGGCACCCATTTGCCAGCGCCTGCCACCCTCCCCATTGTCCCTGCTCTCCTCTCCCTGTCACTGCATCACTGCCACCATCCTCCAGCCCTGTCTGTCCTACTGGCCTCAGTGCTGGCATCCCACAGCCCGGGTGTCCCCAGCCTGAAAGCACCGCTAACCCCGTCCTGGTGTCCCCAGCGTCCCTCCGTCCTGCTGTCCCCACGATCCCACCCATTGTCACCCAAGCCCCACTCCCGATCCCCTCAGCCGGTGTCCCTTCCAGCCTCCCCATCCCGCACCCCCCGGCCCCAACAGCCCCTCGGTCTCCCCAACCCTCAGTCATAGCGCAGCCCTCCTCCCAGCCCCCCTCACCCCATCGCACCCCGGTGTCCCCCAGCCCCGATCCCTCCCTCCGCAGCCCCGGTGCCCGCATCCCCCCGCCGTGACAGCCGCGTTGTTCCCAGCCCCGATCCGTCCCGCTCGTGTCACAGCGGTGCCACCGCCCCCATCCCCGGCCCCGCCGGCACCGGGCACCGCAGCGGGGGCGCGGCGCGGGCGGAGCCGGTATCGGTACCGGTTCCCGGTGCCGCACGTACCTGGGGCCGTACTCACGGCGCGCAGAGGGTCATCGCCGCCGGTGGAGCCGCGCACCGAGCGCCCCGCCGGCACCGGGGGCTTAAAAGCGGGGAGCGGATAGGGGGCAGCGGGGCCGGGTCCCCCGGAGGGGGCCGAGCCGGGCCGGGCCGGGCCAATCGCGGCTGGCGGCAGGCGCGGCCCCCCCGCCGGTGCCGCCCGCCCGCACCTGCCCGCAGCGCCGGCGAACCCGCGCCCGCTCCGCGCCCGCCGCGCTGCCCGGTGCAGGGCGAGGGGCGGCCGCGCATGCGTCGCCTCCCCCTTCCCCCCCCCCCTTCCCCCCCAGCGATCGGGGCCGCCCCCTCCCCTGAGAGCGGGGCCACCCCCCGCCGCCGGCACCGCAGACCCCGTCGTTGGGTGGAGCTGGTTTTCTCCGGGGGGGTCTCAATAGGGGGGCAGCTTCCATGCAGCCCCCTCCGTGCAGCACGCCCCCGCATCCTGCCCCGCACCCGGGGGTTTTGGGGTGTCACCACGCAGGACGGATTCCTCCAATCCCTCTGCTCCCCAAAAGCAGCGCTCAGCCTTGCAGCCCTCTCCACCCCTTTGGTGCATGGGGACCGGCCGGCTCCAGCCATGCCTTGGGGGGGTTCTGCATGAAGGACGCCTTCCCCACACCCCTAAACCACTGCTGCACTCAGCACCCTGCAGCCCCCCCTCCCGTGCCCCACGCAGCCCCACGGCAGCTGGAAGCAGAGGATGCAGAAAGGAAGAAGAGGAGGATGTGCAAAGCCTGGGAAAAGCCCGAATAACCCCAACAAAGCGATGAGACACGAGGAAGCTACGATGCCAAAAGTGACCCCCAACTTGGGGGGAGATTGTCACTGAGCTGGGGGGGGGTTGGAGGGGGGGCTTTTGTTCCCCCTGAACCTGCCAGCCTGAATGCAGAATGCCACCCTGTCTCCTGCAGCTTGGCCGGAGATGGGCACCCTTTCTCTTCCTCATCTATAGGATGGGTGCGCGGAAACCCGAGAGCAAAGTTCTCATTTCCGACTGCATTGTGCGGGACTTCGCGGCCCAGGCGCTGCTTCCTGCCTTTTGTGAGCCCCTGTCACAGAGCCCTTCTGTTCCCCTCCTTTATGCCACTGCAGCTGGCGTTCCTGCCCCCAAAGGTGCCCGAGCATGGGGGAAGGCACAGGGGTTAAGGGCCCCGTGGTGTTTGCCAAGTGGGAGAGGGGAAAAGGGCCTGGCTTTGTTACTGTGCTGACACCACACTGTTCCCACTTCCCGCACACCCAGGTGTCGGGTGGTGTCACCCTACAGGGCTCCAGTCCACAATACTGGGGGGAAAGGTGCACCCGTGGGTGCTGGCTGGGCTAGGCTCTCACACCGTGTCCCAGTGTGGGGACATGGAGGAGCACGGATGGTCACGTTTGAGGCAGCACCACTTCTCGAGCACAGCAGGATGGGGTCAGCCCCGAAATGCTCACCTGCTCCTGTGAGCAGCATTTGGGGTGAGGATGCTCCTGGTCCCACACCCACAGCAGTACCCACACCTGCACTGCATTCCCTCCCCGAGGATGTCATCAGCTCTTCTCCTCTCCCAGGAGGGAACTGGCAACAGCCGTACAGCCTTGGAGGGGTGATTCCTCCCCAGAACAGCTCCTATCCTGCGGGATGGCTGTGGGATGAGCCCAGTTAGCAGTGAGCCCCATGGGCAGCCCCAGCCGTGCCGATGCGCCGCCGGCCATTTGTCTTGCTGAGCGAAGGTGCCGGCAGTGAGTTATCGGAGCTCTCCTCTGGAGTGGAGATAAATGTCATAACAGACACCAGCCAGCACGGCTTATGGATGAGGATTTAATAGACACTGCTCCCCCCGTGCTGGCAGCTGCACCGTGCCTGGGGAGCGTGGCCTGTGGTGGGGACAGTACTGGGGACCATCAGCTGTTCCTAAGGGCAAGAGGTGAATCTGTGGGGTCTCTGTGCCTCCTGTTCCCGTGTGTCTTGGCAGGATGGAATGGGAGATGATGCTGCACATGGCACAGAGGGATGTCCTCAGTCCTCCATCCTTTGTGGCTGCACCCTGCAGCCCCCCAACCTTGGGGTCTGCTGTGGGGTCCAGCCGCACCTCCAGCCCATCCTCATTCTCCACCTTGTCCCCATGGCATCTCCCACCCATGAAGGACACCAGCAGCTCTGCCCCAGGCTGCTCCCAGTGCCTGGAGCTCACTGTGTCCCATGTCTGCAGGCACAGCAGGGTCAGGCTGGCGTCCCCCTGCACGGCAGCACGTGGTCACTCTGCCCCTTGGCTCTGCTCATCTTCATCCCCATCCGGTTTTGTCCAAGGGAACAGAGAGGGGATTGGTGCATCTTTTTGAGCTGGAACACGGGTTTCTGGTGAAATCCTGCAGCAGTGTTGCCGTGACGACCCTCCTGCAGCTTCCATCCAGCGATGTTTTCCTTTGTTGTGACAGGGACGCGGGGAGGGCGCCGGGGAGGCGGCCGCGGGCATATGGGTGCAACACGGGAACGAGGGCCAGGACCTGCTCCTGCCCCCAGGGACAGCAGCACTGGGGATGGGGCATCGGCACAATGCACCCCCCCCACTACAGAATGGCCATAGGGAGCGGGAGCCACACGTGGAATGAGTTTGGAAGCTCTCAGCCAGGCGTGCCTCCTGCCGAGGACCACAACGCAGAGGGGACCCCGTTACGGAGCAGCGCAGCCGCATTGCTCGGGGTGCACGTGGGGACCCATCCCGCACCCCACAGAACTGCTTGTTATTCTGCTCAGGTCTGCTGCCAGCTAATGGAGCTGGTTCCAGGAGAGCTGCCACGTTCATTGGGAGAGCGGCGTGTTAATGAGGCCCCCGCCACCGCAGCTGGGACCAGCACTCGGGGCACTGGAACGGGGACGGGCAGCGGATGGATGGACAGACGGCTCAGCGGGGCTGGATGCTGGGTGAGCAGCAGTGTCAGGTTTTGGGTGAGATGTGGCTGTGGTGTCAGTGCTGGGTTTGGAGCATGGCAGCACACCCCGATGGCAGCTCACGCCGATGACAAGACGTGGCAGGACACCTCGATGCTCCAGAGGGGATGAGCTGAGCCCCATTGCCATGGATACGCTGTCCCCAGCCCCACTGCTGCTCCCTGCAGTGTCCCTGCTCCTGGTCAAAGCTGCTACTGCCCCGGACTTGATCCTAGCACGGTGACCAGGGCACAGTGGGGTCTCTGTCCATGCAGTGTTGGGCTGGAGGCTGCCGTGGGTACAGTGCTGGTGCTGGGGCTCTGCCCTGGCCAGGCACAACTCCCTCCAAACCCACCAGCAGGATGAATTGATTTTATTTTCTGTTTCCATAGCAACTGCCTCCTTCCCATCCCCCTCCGGCCTTCTGGCAGCCCAGCCCCACTCCTGAGCTCTCCCACAGCACCCACCTTCCCTGGGGACACAGGGACACGGCTGTCACCCATCCCTGTTCCCCCCCAGGGACTCCCAGGAGTGGCACTGTCACCACCTCTAAGGGATCCAAACCTGCACCTCTGCCCCAGTGCAGCATGGATGGGGGATTTGGGTGTGTGGTGACAGAGTACACACACATCTCCCTCCAGCATGGGCACAGGGGACATTAACCCAGCCTCAGCTCCCCTGACACCAGCAGCAATTAGCACAGGGCTGGATGTGGTGCTGTTTTATTAGCCTTGGTGGTAATTGCTCTCCTGGTCCTGACCATGCACTGAGCAGCACCTCCCGCGTGCAGAGCCAGGCTCATTAACAGCACACATCCCCCCCTGCCACCTGCTCACAGTGACATGTACTCCCTGGCCCCAGAGGCACTGAAGTGGTCCAGCCACCATCCCCATGGCACTGAGGGTCACTGAGCACTGTGGGTGCTCAGCACCCTCTGCTCCACCCACAGGTGCTCACCCTGCTGGGAGTTCTGCAGCCAGCCACAACAAGGTCACTGGGATGACATCCCTCATCCTTCCTCCTTCCAGTGCAATGCTCTCTCACTGCCACGCACTGCTCCTTCCCAGCACGAAGATACCACCACGCTGCTATGGAGCATCAATTTCCATCGCAGTGCCAGCAGTGCACCAAACCCCTCCCAGACCCACCAGTGTGGGCACCCAGAGCCCCTCCGCGTGGGGATGGGAGCAGAGCTGCATCCCATGGAGCTCCCTGAGAACAGGCAGAGCACTGTGCAGGGCAGCGGCCGCGGCGCTGAATGGGCTGTGCTGCATTCACCGGTAATCCCCAGTGTTTACACGGAAGTGGAAATCAATTGCTGCAAGTAATTAACTGCAAAGGGCACAACACCCGCTTCTTCTTTGGAAGCAGCTCCTGTGCCAGACGAGGTTGCTCAGCAAAACTCGCACGCCGGCACCCAGCACACAAAAAGCCCTGGCAGCTCTTCCTGCACTCCGGCACGACCTGCCTGCACTGCTCCTGGGGGGCTCCCAGCAGTGAGGCTGGGGCTCTGGCTCCGTGCTGCCCTGCTGTCTTTTCCATGGGGTTTTGGATAAAGGCAGCTCTGAGTGCAGGCTGGATGGCAGCCGGGAGCATTCAGCGCTGCAGTCAGGAGTGAAGCATCCCATGGCATTCCTCGAGAGTGAAGGAGATGTAGAGGATGAAGAGCCTTGGGGATGTGGGGCGCTGAGCAGGAAAGAGTGGGCTGGGGCTGGGTCAGGGAGGGGGAAATGTCAGCCTGGTATCCCCAAGGCCAGTAGGACTTCAGCAGTGCAGAGAAACCTCGATGTGCCCCACTCAGAGCTGGGATGCTGCTGGGAGAGGCAGGAGGGAGGAGGCGTGGGTCGCAGCAGCAGAAATAGCAGCCCGGTCCCCCGACGTGCGATTAACCGAGTGACATTTAAGGCTCCTGTGTTTTTGACCCAATTTCTCAGGCGAAACTCAAGGAGGGAGGAGGAGGAAGGTGCAGCAGCATGCGTCATGCGTGCACGTGTGCGCTGGCGTGTGCCACTGCATGCACGTGTGTGCTAGCATGTGTCCTCACCGCCACGTGTGCGCGTGCACACATGTGCTGGCATGCACACGTGTGTGCACAGAGCTGAGGAGGGACCGAGGCAGGAACACAAAGCCCCCAGGCCCTGCACAGAGCTGTGCTGCGAGGGGGAGGTGAGGGCTTTGCAGCACTGGGTTTATTTTTGCTGTTGCCTGAGCGCAGGCAGCCTCAGCACGGTCACTGTGACTCATGCCGGCAGACGAACACCCTGGGATGCTTCAGAGGGCTGCAGACCACCGCGGTGGAGGTGTTGGCATTTGTCACCTCCCTCAGCAAATTGAGGCTGGTGGGGGATGCGGGATGCAGGATGCAGCACGGCTGGGGCTGGCAGCATCACCGAGCAGCCACAAAGACACCGAGCCATGGGCAAGCACAGCAGCACCATGTGCCTGGGAGGGAGTGTTCTGAGCAGCTGCCATGTGTGTGCAGAGGGCTATTGCTCCCCGCACAGCTGCTGGGGACACGGAGACTCGGGGTGTGCAGCTCAGCACCCAGCAGGGATGAGTGCTGCAGGAGGGTTGGGGTCATTCTGCTTCCTTCATTGGTGCAGGGGTGCTGGGGGCACGCGGGGATTTGGGAGCGTGCTGAGGTGTGCAGAGGTGTTTGAACACGGGATGCTCCATTGTAGGGATGCTGGAGCACGGAAGGATGCTGGAAGATGCGGGGATGCTCGGCTGTGCGGGGATGCTGGAGCACGCAGTGATACCCGTGTGCAGCGATGCTCCGGCGTGCAAGGATTCCTGCACACACCGCACTCTCTCACTGCAGTGCCTCGAGGCCGCTGTTTCCAGCCGCGCTCCACCACTGCCACCTACAGAGCGGGACCAGGAGGGCACCGGGCCGGGGGCGGCCCTGAGTCAGCCCCGCTGGGAGGGTCCCCGTAACCCGGAGCTCAGAGCCGTGATGGAGCCGGGAGGGGGGTGCTGGGATGGGAGCGAAGCCTTTGCAAGATCAGCGCACGGCTTCCGTCCCCCCCGTCCCCCACCATCATCCCGGGCGGTGCGGGACGGGCGGGGGGCGGAGCGGAGCGGGGCGGGACCGGTTCGGCCCCGCGGAAGGGGCGGTGGCGTTTCCTGCATGGGGTGAGCACGGGTTTGGGGTTTGCTCGGGTGTTCCTATTCCTCGTGTTCCCTAACGCCGCTCAGGTGCCTCCTGGGTTTCTCCGGTGCTGCTCGGGGGTCCCGGGTGCAGCCGTGCTCCCGCTATGCTTTTATTGCCGTCCAGGTCCGTCGCACGCAGCGATGCCCGCGGAGCCTTTGGTCTGCGCTGATACGGCCACGCGGTGAGTTCGGATTCCGGGCGGGGGGGGGTGGGACCGGGACCGGGACCGGCTGCTGCTGATCCCGGCACGGTGCCGCTGACCCCCCCACACCGCAGGGTGAGCTCGGTGCTGAACCGCGACGTGAAGCAGTTCGGGAAGAAGCACATGTTTGACGCCAACGAGGAGACGTGCTGGAACTCGGACCAGGTGGGGGACACGAAGACGGGGGAGGATGGAGGGTGAGGGGACGGGAACCTCTGTCCCCACCGTAACGCAGCCCCGGTACCACCTCTACCTCCAGGGTTCGTGCCAGTGGGTCACCCTGGATTTCCCCCACACCGTCAGAGTCTCACAGCTCCACATTCAGTTCCAGGGAGGGTTCTCCAGCCGGCTGTGCACGCTGGAAGGTGAGGGGCTGTGGGTGCTCTGCTTCCCTTTGTGCACACCTGAGGATTTTGGGAGCTGTGCCTGCTGCAGCCCACAGAGTCCTGCAGCATCTCTGCACAACTGCCTCTGCCCTTATGCTTCATAGGCTGCAGAACAGGTGAAGAACTGGTGAAAATATCTGATTTGTACCCCGAGGACATCAATGCCATGCAGATATCCTTTGCCACGTTGCAGGTTGGAAGAGCTGTCTTGTTGGTGACAGTTCTGCAGGTGCTTGGTGGCACTTTGCCACTGGCAACTCAGCAGAGCTGCAGTAATTCTGGACATCCCCACCTATGCACATCTCCCATGTGTCGAGGTCTTCCCCTGCCTGTTTTCTTTTTCCTTCATGGGCCCCACACAGATTCCAGCTGGAGGAGACAGCGCTGGATACGTTGAAGATCACCTTTGAGAACAGCACGGACTTCTTTGGACGCATTGTGGTGTACCACCTCCAGGTGCTGGGGGAGAGGCTGTAGGGCAGCAGTTGCTCACCCATCACCTGCATTCCTCTGTGGGGGAGCTGCTCACGTGGGAGAATGGGACAGCAAACCTCACCAGCAGTGATGTGCCACCCCCAGCTGTATCCCAAAGTGCTGATGGAGCAGGGACTTCCACCCCATGGGATGGCAGAGCAGGAGGGATGCTCGTGCACAGTGCTACATGCTGGAATTGTAAGCCACCTTTGCTGTCTTTTGGTGGGATGCAGCCTGTGCAGATGGCTGAATAAATGGTGGTGACCCACAGCTCCTTCCCAACTGCTCTTTTGGTAAATGACACTCCAGGACTGAGCCCCTCTGTGTGTGTCCTGGACTCAGTGCTGTCAGAATGGTGATGTATGGCTTGGGCGTGGGTGAGGAGGAGAAGCTGCCCCCTCCCTGTGGTCTGGTGCTGGCTGTCTCTTACCTCAGGGGTTAGCCACCTCTGAACATGGAGCAGCTGTTTGCAGACTTGCAGGGCTCTGTCTCAGCTGTTGGCTGAGGCCCTGCTGTGTTGCTGGCTGGCAGGGAGATGCTTCCTGCTGCTTTTTGCTAATGCCCTTGGATATTTCTCTGGCTGGTTATAGTGCTGCATGCAGGGAGGTCTTGGCAAGTTTATGGGCATAAGAGTGAGCCATGCTCTTCAAAGAGACAGCTCTGAAGAGAAATTTAGGGGCAGTAGGAGGGTGCCAGCCTTCAAGAGGTTGATTGGCCCAGTTCCCCTTCGCAGTTCCTAGGCAGCTGGTGCTGGGATTGAGGGCTGGCTGCTGTGACAGACCAGGGGGATGCAATTGAAGCAGCAAACAGGGCTCCACATGGCTGCTTTAGAGTTTATTTCCAAAAATGCAATACCTGAATGCACGCACAAAGCAGCTGAGCCTGGACAGAGCAGAAATGCAGCTGTCCTGAGGAGTGAGTGTCCCTAGGTGCAAGGCATTGAGGCCGTGCCACCTTCTAGGAGTGGCAGAAATCTGCTGCAGTTCACAACTTCCTCCACGTGCTCCTTGCGAGAAACATCTTCCTGCTGCCCATTTTGGGACCACTGGGTCAGACCACGTTGGTCCCTAAGGAGAGCCTTACGTCGGCCCAGAGAAGCGCAGTGCAGTGTGAGCTGCTGTGTCACTCCAGCCCCTTGTTCTGAAATAGCTTGAGGATGTGATTTTCAATAACCTGTTGGACTAATGAAGGGGGAAAGAAGAGAAATGAAATCCAGAGAAGCCAGGGCTGTTAGAAGGCAGTATCTCTGCGGGCAGGACCTAGTCTCTATCAGGCTTCTGATTTCCAGCAGGAAGGTGGAAACACTGATCTCCCCTGTCCCAGCCCTGCTGCCAGCACAGCACTGGTTTGGAGGGGGAATAAGGGAATAGGACCCATTTTCATTTCTCTGGCTCAGTTTCTCTGCGTGGCAGAGTCAGAAAGCTGTGTTGGAAGGTAAAAAAAAAAAGCCCCAGGCAGGGCTGGGAGCTGGAGATTGCCTGAAGGCTTTTCAGGGAGGGAAGATGAGGCTCTGTGCCAGAAATGGAGGGGACACTTGCCTTTCTTGTGTCCCAGAGCCACAGCCAGATCCATTGGGGTGTAGCCAGAATCTGCTTCTGTCGTCAGGTCAGCACCACGAGCTGCAAGCAGGCAGTGGAAATCAGGGCACAGCGCTCCCACGGCGTCCCCTCCAGAGCTGGCACAAGGTGAAGAGACCCCAAAAAAGTGCCCATCCTGGCTGGGCAATGCCCTGTGACACCCCCAGGCTGCTCAGTCTCTCCCCCCAGGCACGTCACACTCTGTCCCCAAGGTGGTTACCAACAAGCAGTGATTTCAAGGCCAAGGTCTAAGCACAGATCTTCCCCATTACCTAGTAGGGCCTCGACACACTTGACGTGATTGCCACGCACGGCGTAGAGCAGAGGAGTACCACCATTCTGCAGGGAAAGGGAAGGAGCTGTGTCACTGCTGGCCTCGCATGGGGCTGTGCTCATGCAGCTCCTGCTCCTTGTGGAGCAGTCAGGTCCTGCCCTTTTTGCCCTCTCCCAGCTCCAAACTGGGTGTTTTGTTGCAGAGCGGCTCTGCACAGGTTTTATTCTCTGTATACTGTAAAATAATTTCAAAGGCAGCCTTAATTTCTGAGTGCAGTTTCCTAGAGGCTCATAACATCACCAGTATGAGCAGCTGAGGAAACAATTTAAAACTATTATCCAGATTAATTTCTCAAAACAACTGCACGAGCAAATAAATGAGCGTTGTGAGCCTGGGAAGCAGCAAGGAGAAACACATGGCTGCTAACAGCATAGAACAATGTGAACTCGCTGTTCCTTTTTAAAATGAGCTTCACCAAGCCCTGTTCTGGGTCTTGGTTAGCACTGGTGTGGTTCCCACCACTGCAGCACTCACCCAGTCGTAGATGTTGATGTCCACGTTCCTCTCCAGCAGCATGATGACAATGTCAGTGTAGCCACCCATGCTGGCCAGGGACAGGGCACTCTCCCTCTCCTTTGCCAGCAAGTGTGGGTCAGCACCCTGGGGACAGCAAAGATGTCAGTCCCAGTGTGTGAAATCTCCTGGGGCGCTTGGCAGAACTGTGTTGGGTAGCCTGACATTGCTGGTGGTGGTGCCACATCCCAATGGCCTCATGGAGAAGAGACTGCTCCCATGTTTCCAGTGACCTCTCCTTAGCAAAGTCCTTACCGGGCATATTTTAATCAATAAATATCTCAGCTGAGGAATTAAAAGCCCTTCTCCAATGTTATTAAACTAAGCCTGATGGTTCATGTTACTCGGCCTCTTTTCACATCATTAATACTGGTCCGAGAGGTACCCAGACAATACACACCCTCTATTTGTTAATAATTTACCTAGAAACCTACCCTGTGCTCCAAGCTCTGCTAGTCATGGATTTCAGTATATCCTTTAGCAGTGTACCACCTCATTAATTTTGGGTTCTGTTTGTCTCTCTGGTAATGAACTGCAGTTTTGCTGCTAACAGAACCAACATCTGGCCAGTGCTTATGCGGCACAAGCACTTGAGACACGTGGATATGGGACTGAGCTTTGGGCAGCACCCTGACTCAAGGCACAGGAGGATTTGGTTCCTGTTTACCTCCGCACAGCCCTGGGCTGCATGCCTGGCTCTTGAGGACAATGCAGCAGTGAGTTCATTAACTGCAATGATACCTCTGTGAGCACATTTACTGTCAGATTACAGGGCCCAAGTGACAAGTCTGATCTCAAATTACCAATAAGCAGATATTTAATTACAAACAGTTATTGCTAGCTGTGAGATAAGGCTCTCTGTGCTCCTGATTTAGCCCAATGAGAAGCATCCAGCGTTGTCTTGGCCCATTACCCCTGAAAATGTGTCCTGTTTGATGCCATGGGAAAGGCTGGCTGAGGCAGCATCAGGACAGTGCAAGACATTTTGGCAGCCACAGGGCTTGGAACTGAGAAGTCTCTTGATAGTCAGGTGCTATGTAAGTGTGGCCTTACCCATTCCAGCAGGTGACGGACTGTTTCAATCTCTCCAAAGGCTGCAGCCCAGATCAGTGGTGTGAAGCCTCTCTCATCAGGTTTATTTACCAAGTTCTCACCTGCATAAAAACAGATGAGACAAATAGGATGCTTAAAACCTTCTCTGCTTCCTGTCCCCTAAGTAAACCCAGTAAAGGCTGTAAAACTAAGCCAAGGGTTTATCAAAAGATGCTCTATGACCCGGCAGGACTCTGCATGATCTGAGGTGTGAACCCAAAGGAAGATGCATACCTTTCTGAAGATGCTTCTTCAGCTGGCTGAGCTCACCTTGGGCAGCTAGCTGGTGGATGGACAACGCTGGGGGACAGAGAGAATTCAGCCTTCAGAACAGTGTTTCCAGCTCAGCGTCCACCATCTGCAGGGGAGTCCCTGGAAGTGCCAACTGGACAGCCCCACCTGAGCTTCCCAAGCCCCAGTGGGTAATTAACACCCTCCTGCTGGTCAGTGGTGGATGCTTCATACAGTATGGCAGCAGCAGATGGAGGGAGGTTCCAGTTCCACCCCACATGCATCTGAAGTCTGATGCACGGCTCAATCTGCCCAGCTCTACTTACTGTCCAGGGTGGCTGGGAGGGCTGAGATCTCATTGCCTCGCTGTCTGTTTGTCAGTGTGTTTGAGTGCTTCAGGGGGAAGCCTGTTCCAGAGAGAGGAGAGAGTCAGGGCACATCTCTGTGCACAGGGAGGAACGAAACTAACTTAAGGCCAAAAGCCTCATAAAAGCTCATGTAAACCTTATGTGATTTATCTGAAGCTATTCCCTCCTGCCCCCGCAAAAAAAAAAAAGAATTATTGCCTTGCAGGTGAAAAGCCTGGAGATCAAGGTTTCACCAGTGTGGGGGAACAGCAGCTGAGCAGAGAAGATAAAACAGCCTGAACAGCTGCCCAAGGAGGGGCGTGGTCCATCTGGGGCACCGCAGGAGACAGGGATCTTGCATTAATGGCATAATTGCACATGATATATTGCAGAGGACAGCCTGGGGATGCACTCAAGTTCATCCTCCTATCTCCTACAGAGGAAGAGCTCCACTTGGAAAGCCTGACGTATTTTCAACAAGCAATTTGTAGTATAATGAGAAAAGTATATGGAGTTTGCAATCTCCAGTTCCACTGCATGGAGCTACAGCGACCTCTCACTGCTGCTATGAGTCATCAGCAAGGCCTGGATTTGGACTTAGTCTTGCTACATTATGAAAGGGACCAGCAGCAGTAAAAGACTTTTTTTTTTCCCCAGCTGTCTTTGTAAGATGAGAGATCCTTTTGCCAGTGCATGATTTCTCCCACTCCTGTCTCTTACTGGGGCTGCACCCAAGGATCTGCGAGCACCAGTTTCTGTGATACTCACTGTCAAGGGTCGAGAGCTCAGGAGTCCTTTGCCTGTCCATCGAGGCAGCTGGGGACTTCAGGAGAGTGTTTGTTCCACCTGCAGAGGGAGGGTGGCCATTAGGGACATTGATGCCACTTGCTGAAAAGCAGGCTGGGCTCCAACTATGGCACACAGGCACCCCTACCCCACTGGGGGGTTGCAGGATGGCTAATCTTGCCAGGCTCCTTCCCTGTATGAAATTCCGTGGAAGGCTGGTTCAAGTTTTGAAGCCAAACTCCCCTCACATTGGCACTACGGCACTGTGCCACAAAGAGCCCTGTTTTTAATGAGGATTTCAGGCTCCAGCCAACACCAGCAGGTCTGTGTGTGCCCTGTCTCAGCTCTGACACCCCCTCACCCACCTTCCACGCAGCTGGAGCACTGCATGCCCCTGTCCATCTGCAGGAGCCCTGGGGAGGCACCGCCGTCCCCAGTATCCCTGGTCCCAGCTGGCTCCTCCGTGGCTGCTGCTTTCTCAGCTCCATTCTCACTCTCTTCTTTCAGGAGCTCCCTGTTGTCCCCATCGTTCACGGAGGCCTCTTCTTCACCTTCCATGGGGGAACTGCCACACAGCAGCACATTGAGAACAGATTTAAAAAAAAAGGAACAGCGAGAGGGCGGTGTGGGGGAGAGGGGGGGAAGCTGCCAGGCCCAGCAGAAACGGGACTGCACGTCTCCAGAGATGGAGGGCTGGGAGGGGACAAAACCCCGCAGGGCCCCCCCCGGCCGGAGGACGGGAGGCCCCGGCCCTGCAGCCCTGTGGAGGTGGGGATAAGCGGCCGACGGGGGTCGCAGCCCTTGGAGGCGCCCGCTGATGCCCCCAGCCCTGGCACCGGGGGGGGGGGGGGTGGGGAGGGGGGGGCAGGGGGGGAGGCGCGGCCTGTACGTACCCGAGGCCTACGCTTGCAGAGCGAGGAGCAACGGGAGAGGCGACCGCGGGGCTTTACCTGATCGGACCACCGCACTCCGAGGCAGCCCCGAGGCCCGGCCGCAGGGTGGGTTCAGCCCCGGATAATAGAGGGGTGTGGGGGGAACCCCTGTTGTAGGGGCGGGGGAGCGGGGCGGAACGCGTGTGCTGGGGGCGGTGTTCCCGGCCGGGGCGGAACTGGAGCGGGGCGCCACCGGAAGCGGAAGTGGGAGCGGTGGCGGAGCGGGATGGAGGAGCCCGAGATGCAGCTGAAGGTGAAGAAAGGTCGGAGCGGATCGGAGCGGATCGGGGACGCGGGGGTGGTGGGGCCGGACCGGCTGTGAGGGGCTCCGGTGGCGTTCTGTTGCTCTGTCGCGATAGGGCCGCCCACGACAGGGCCTTGCGGTGACAGCGGATGTCGCGATAGAGTCCTGTAGGTCGTGAGAGAGGAGGGCGGGGGGATGCGCCACGGGGCAGGCCGCGACAAGGCGCCGTGACAGTGCTGGGGGAGGCGTATCGCGACATATCGCGGTGGGTATCGGCCGTATCGTATCGCGCAGTTCTGCGTTTGTTTGCATACGCGTTCGGGAGCTGCTGTGTCTGCCATTGTAAGAGCCGCAGTTTGGGAGCGGTTGTGACTGAAACCAAAGCCCTGCGACAGAGAGGGGGGGAATCGCTTATCCTGAACGCAGCCCTGAATCGGTGCTGCTCAGGGATGTTCCCCCCGGCTGTGCTGAAGGCGCCCCCCGCTTTGTTGCAATCAGACCCCGCATGAAACGGGAAGCAATCTCTGAGCTCTGCCTCTCGTCGTTATTAATTGCTGGGAGCTGTAAGCGTCAACCCAGGAGGAAGGAGGGCTCAGAGCTCCTGCACAGCCCTCAGCCTGCAGAAGTGGCCATTGGGAAGGTGAATCCTGTGAGAAAGCAGCAGGAAAAGCTGCTTTTTAGTTGCTTTTAGGACATCTCTTGGGGCTGGTGTATAGGGGAAGAGGCAGAAGGACCCCAAAGCAGGAGGTTCACCGGCACTCTGCTGCTCCCTCCCATCTCTAGGCCAACTCAGGTTGCTCAGAAGAGGCACAAGCAGTTCCCAAGCCCAGGTCAACCCCAGCTGGTGTGGGGCTGCTGGGCCAGCAGTGTCCCAGGGTGATGCCTCCACCTGGTGCTGAGCTCACTGCACGTGCAGTGACATGGAGAGTGCAAAGTGAACCACCTGTGTAACGGTGCTTTGCCATCATGTCTTGGTTAACATTACATGGTTAATAGGTAGAATGTTTGGGGTTTTACTCTGATCTCTTCTCTGGCACGTTGTTGATTTTGAAACTTGGAGCCTTTTGTCAGAAGGCTGCTGTGCTGTGGGAGGTGCAGTGGGCTCTCTGAACCCCACGTCTTCCAGAGACACCTTGAGAGATGGCACCCGAGGGAGCCCTTCCAGCCCCACGTTTCTCCCATTGCTCCCCACCTCCTGTGACTCTGTTGTTTCCCTTTCTGCAGTTACAGACAAATTCACAGAGAGCATGTATGTGCTGGCCAATGAGCCCTCCGTGGCCCTGTACCGGCTCCAGGAGCACGTCCGGCGATCGCTTCCAGAGCTCGCTCAGCACAAGGTGAGTTGAGCTCACCAACTCTGAGACAGTCAGACCAGAGCTGTTCTCCTGAGCTGCCACGCTGTTCCTATCTCACTGCCTCGGGAAGGAAATCAGCCATCGGGGCACACAGGCACCGTGTGGGAGGTGCTAAGGGACCCCGGTTGGCCCACGCTGGGGAGGATGAGGGGGATTTGCACATTCACTCACAGATCTGGGGTAAAACTTGCATGGCCGACCACATCCCTGAGCTCCCAGTGCTGGATGTGTGTGTGGAGACAAAGAAAAACGACTCTTGTGTAGGGAGGGGAGGGAGGAGGCAGACGTTAAATCTTATTATCCCTGACTACACTGCAAGATTTTTATTTCCTACATAAAATAAGGAGGAGGGTGAGAGGAGGGAAGGGGGAGTGGGAAGAAACAAGTGAGAAGAGCCAACACAAGGAAAGGCAGGATAATGAATCGCATCTCACAGCTGTGTTCCTACTTTCCTCCAGAGCACGGAGCAGAGACACTTTAATGCCAGCCTTGTTGTCCTTCTCCCTCTTCTGCCAGTCATGATTCATTAGGAGTGATGTCTCATGAATAGATTACTGCTTCATGTCTATGCTAATGCACTGTCAGGCCTCATTTTTCACCTTTGCTTTACAGCCCTAGTTTCCAAATTAACCTGGATTGTGACACTTTATTATTCAATTATTTATTAACATTTTATATACGTGTCTGTATGCAAGGGTAGGTATATAGAGATGTATATGTATGTATAGCACATGCTGATGCGATTGCATCACTGGGATGCAGGAGACAGGTTTATAAAATTATTCCTGAGCTGTCACTTGCTTTCATTTAATCAAGATAGCCCCGGTTTCAGGGAATGTGTCTGGAACAAAAGGAAATTGAACAAATTGTATGACAAGTCATGCAGAGGGAAGAGATCAGTTTCCATCACCAAAGGTTTATAACAGGGAGGAGGGTGAAGGGCAGCACAGAAGCACAAATGGAAGCAACAGCCAAGTGAACAAGCTGGACACTGTGCTGGTTGTTAGACAATGGGGTTTGTGCTGAACGAGATCTCTGAAAACCTTTGCTGCTCTCATTTTTCTTGCTAGGCATTCTCTTCTCAGTCTCAACTGGTTACAGACATCCTGGAGAATTCTTTTTTTTAGCCAAAATTGCTTCTATTTTCCACTTTCTTCTCATAAGAAAGATTTTGCAGTCCTGTGGATGCCAGCAGCAGATATGAGGACACTGTGTGTCCCCATGTGACTGCAGCCATCACAACCATCAGATGCCTTTGATGCCTTCATGTCCAGCCTCACAGCATCTGTCCTAACCTGGGTGGTCCTGCTTACAGGAGGAGGAGCTCCGTGTGCTCCCTGCACGTCAGGTCAAGGTTGAATGAAAGCATTGCCCTCTGCTTTAGGTCTGCCCCAGCACCACCCCAATCTCACTGTTCCTCTCTAATGTTAGGAATGCCCTCCTAATACTGGCTCAAAGATGCTGCTGTTTATATCCATTTCTTTTTGCCCACCATATGGGCACTTCCAGCTTTCAACTGCTTTCCTGTTTCCTTTGTGTTTAACAATGCATTGATGTGGTAAGGGCTGGGGAAAAATGGAAAGCAAATTCTTTCTGGCAGCTTAAACAACAGCAGATATAACTGCTGGTGGTGTCTCCTCCAGCCTCGTCAGCCCCCACATTCATTCTTCCAAGGCTGTAGTGCCATGTTTGGGAGCGTGCTCTCCTCCCTGCAGGTATCTGGCATCCTGCCCATGCTGCCAGGCTGCTGACACTGGAATTGTGGTCAGGTTCTTTCTCTCCTCCTTGATCCCACTCTCATTTTCATTGCTGTCTGCAGCAAACCAGGCAGCCAAGCCCCCAGGAGAGAGGGATGTGCTCAGTGCCCTGATGGGGCCATCGGCACTGTGGAGCGTTGATTAGGTGGGATGGATATTTTGGGTTGCTCTGCTGAAGCCCATCGGCTCTGTTACAAGACACTGGAACAGGAAGGTGTCAGCAGGGCTGTACACCATGAAAGCACTGTCAGGTTTTATCTAAATCAGAGCAAAGGCACTGAATTAAGGTGAGTTTAATTCCTCAGAATGGAAAAGAAGAAAAAGGAGTGTTCTGCCTGGATCCATTCTCTTGTAATTTAGTCCCAAGGTGCAAGTAATGTATAAAGGAAACAGGATTTATTGGTGGTTTCCAGCTTTCCTTTCAGCCTTGCAGCAGCTCTGTCCATGGTTGGCAGAGTTCTCCTGAAATGCAGCTTTTACAATTCCTGAGGAGATTAAGCCTAGGAAAAATTAGGAGGGAGAGAGCTTGGGGGGGGGGGGAAGTATGCAAGAAGAAGGTCACCTCCATGTCTTTACAACAAGCAACTTTCTTTGATTTGATTAAAAATAATCTTAATACCTTCCTTACCATCTCAAACTCTCCAGGCAGATTTAGCCCCTTGCTGATAAGATGGAGCACAATGCAGAGCCCTCACTGCCTCCACGTGTCGGAGCTGTGCTGCTAAGCCCTGCTCTGCACAAAGCTGCCTTTCTGGATTTCCCCTGATCTTTTGAGAACTTACATCTCCTCATTAATTTACTGCTAAGCAACAGTAATATATCCTTAGTATATTAATAGCTGGCTTTAGTTCTTAAACTGCATCCAAAGGGACCTCCTGGGAATTTGAAGGAAGGACGTTAAGAAAAGTTGAAGAAGAGCTTTAGGGAAAGGCTTTTGTTGCTAATTAATGGCACAACATTTCCAGGAAGTAGTGGGAATGCTGAGAATGGACATCACCGACACTGATACAGGGAGATTATTAAAATCTGTTTGTGCTCAGGGCCACAGGCAAGTGACTGTGTTGTTTCCACCTTTTCAAAGGAGCTTTGCAGTCACCATCTCTGGCTTCCCAGGTTTACCACCGTGCCCTCATCCTGCACTGGGCTTTGCAAGCTGACAGTCAGTACTTGAAATTGTCCAGAGGCTGTGCTGCTGCTGGAGGAAATGGTTGGTAGGTCGGGTCACCTGCCCTTCATGTGACAGAGACATCTTTCACCAGAGCAGTGAGAGTGCTGAGCTGCTCTGGTGACTGAGCCAGTGCGATGCTGGGCTCTAAATGGTTGCTAAAGATCATCTGGCACCTCTTGGAGAGAACAGGCTGCAGAGCTGCAGGACTTAGCTGTCTCTTTCAGCTGCCTCTGCTCGCAAAGCCTGTTTTCAGCAACAGATTATGGTCATGTAAAACGTGATTGGACTCTGGGATAAGTGTGATCTCTGCAGGACAGCTTGTGGGGTTGTGAGTCGGGTCGGAGGACCCTCCCCTGCAGAGAGCTGCCTGCAGTGTTGCATGTAGAGGCTTGTTTCTTTTGTAGTTTAAAGCTATGTGGTCAAGCGTCCCGATGTAGGACAGGCTTTGAACAGCAGAAGTGATTTTGGATGCACTCCAAGCTCCTAGCCGACCTCCTTCAGTCACAAAAAGAGGCCCTTGCGTTTTCTTTGGCTTGTAACTAGACCCAACAGAATAGACTTGAGAATTAGCTCCCATGAGAACATATTTTAAAAAGTGCCCAAACTACTTAAGCACTTTTGAAATAGTTATCTATTCAGCAACGCCTCTGAATTCAGCTATGCTTTCATTGTGATTTGTATATGCATTTGGTTTTCCCTCTCCTTGGAGAGCTGCAGCACTCAATTGCATCCCGTGCCAGAACTGCCTGCATGTAGTTGAGCTTGTGTGAAGTTTACAGCTCTGAGCTCATGAAAGGAAGGGCACAGTGCTGACTGCTCCTTGGGATCAGGCAGAGTTTCAGAGCAGGCTAGAGGAGGCTTGTGGCTGTGATAATGGTTACATATAGCAAGCAGAATGAAATGAGAGCTTTCAGTCCTGTGAAGTGAGCTGTTTTACCTGGTTTTGCATAAGGAGCTGAGGACTCAGCAAGAGGTGTGTTGGGCCAGGCACACCAGGGGATCTGGGCATTCTGGCACTCTGTGGCAGTTGCTGGCTGCTTGCAGCCTGCCTCATTGCAGCTCCCAGCTGGCTCATGAGTACATCTGAAAACAAGGAGAATTTTGCCAGTGCATCCCAAGTGTTGGCTCCAACCAGTAGCCCTTCCAGATAAATGTTTCTTTCCAATTCAAGTGCTTGGCACCCAGAGCCAAGCATCACAGGCTGTCAAACAGTAGGCAGAATCCAAATGCAGCTCCTAGTGAAAAGCAGCCAGAACCCTCATTTGTGCAGAGCTGGCAGAGTGCATCGCTGTGAGCTGCATCACTGAGTGCACACCTAACACTGCCCTCTTGTTTCTTTCAGTCCGACATGCAGAGCTGGGAGGAGCAGAGCCAAGGAGCCATCTACACCGTGGAGTATGCCTGCAGGTACTGCAGACTCACCCAGTCAGAGGGCTGCATTCACAGGCTTTGTAGTAGAAGCAAAGCAGAGGTCCTCTGTGCTTCACTGATGGCTTCCTGGTGTGAGCCAGGGAGAAAGCAGTCAGGTGGGGGTGTGAGGGTGCAGGGCAGAGCTTCCAGAACCTTGAGGGCTTCACTTTGCTGAGCACACCAGCTCTTCCCCACCTGAGCCTGCAGCGCAGTCCTGCCCGTCTCCTGCAGTAAATCCACTCTCTAACCAGCAAGTATCCAAAGATGTGAAGCACTGTTAGTCTGAGGATATGCTAACCAGTCCTCCTCTCTCTTTCAGTGCCATAAAGAGCATGACTGACAGCAGCGTGTACTTCAAGAGCATTGACAGTCTCCTCAAGCATGCCATTGCCATGAAGGATCAGCTGAACGCCGCTCAGGGCCGCAGGTAGCAAGGCACTGTGACACTGCCCTGCTTATTTATCAGTGACCCTTTTGGCTGACAGAGGTCTTGGTGATGTAATGCAGCCCAGAACAAATATGCCCAGCAGTTATTTCAGTAATGTCATGCCAGACTATTATTTAAAACAGTGTGCTGCTTGCCTTCCAGTCATCTTCTGGCTTTGTTTATCATGAGAAGCAAATAATCTTATTTACAGAAAGAGATAAGTGGAAAATAATTTATTTCCTTATTTAAATAGGGATGTTTGGTTCTGTAATACACTAAAGCTTTGTGTTAAAGGCACTTGGAGTGTGATGATGCTACTGAGATGGAGTAGGTCAGAGGCTGCCCTTGGTGCTGTTCTCTATCATGCATGTTTCTCTTTCCCTGAGGGAAGTCCCATAGAGATTAGTGGTGCTGGCAGATACAACACAAAGGTTGTGTTCTTGTATTTTGCAGTTGAATTACAGCTACTAAAACATCTCCCAGCAGATCATCTGAGTCCAGTTTATTTGTCTCCTGAGAACTGTGTTGGTATTGGAGTCTGACTGGTTAGGAGTGAGAAAACTCCCAGACACCCATGCTCACCACAAACAGTTTTAAATGTCCATCCCTGATAAAACCACCACAGCAAACAAAGTGCCTCTGTCTCTGCAGAATGACTCTGCTTTACACATCTCTTGTACGGGTTCTGTATTTTCCCAATTGCCCGTGCAGTAAGGTCATGCTGTCCAGCACTTACAGTGCATTTTATTGTTTGTTTTTTTTTTTTTGTGGTGGTGTGGCTTTAAAGACTGTTGTCTTAACACCCACGGTGGCTGGTGTGTGCTGCTACGTAGTCTGCATGGAACACTGAAAGGTGTTCTTGTCTAAGCAGCTCTCCTGTTGCAAGCAGTGAAGTTTTACAGGAGGGAACCCCTGGTTCTTCATGTTCTTGTGGCTGCTGATGTCCTGCTGCTGGATGTGACTGTCTGTTTCTTTTTACAGCACTGTTGCCCCACAAGCCAAGAATCCTCCAGGTAGTTCCTGATTTCAAACAAGACTGGCTGTCCTCTGCCTTCTTCTCCAGCCCAGCTCCATGTTTTCCGACCATATGGAGGAATAAGAAACTTGCTCAGTCTGTGAAGCTGCACAGAGGTCTGTGCCTGCCTGTCTGTTCCCAGTAACAAGGTGCTGCACCTGAGCAGTAAAACCCTGCCACTGGGGTCAGAACTGCCTTTGTGGGATGCTTTGGGGAGCAGTCGTATCTCTTTCCACAGTGGGAATGGAAATGGGGTGGTTCTGCATTTGTCCTTTCCAGTTCTCTTTGATGGTGGACTGCTAGGAGGCATTTTTCCTCTCTAACCTTTGGCCACAGAAATATCTCAGAAAAACTAGGTCTTGCTTTCAGTATTTTGTAGATGGCTGTGTCCAGACTGAATGGAGGCACACTTCAGCCTTGTTCAGGGGGCGTTCTGCAAGGAGAGCTTTTCGTGTGTGTGCCAAAGAGTTGCTGAGTTTGGTCTTAGTAAGAACAATAATAAAAAGGAAAAACAAGTTTGTTCTGTCTCAGACCTTCCCCTCTTGCTTGCTCGGGCTGGGGGGTCTTGGAGCCTGCTGGCTCTGTGTATTTCAAAGGGCATGGAGCAAAACAAAGAATGCAGAGTTGAAGCCTTTCAAGTGAGAAAGAAACTGTCCTGTTCTTTGGGAAAAAAAAAAAAAAGGACTTTCTTCATTTTGTGTCATGCAGTGTTAATCTCTCTTGGAACCAACAGTTCTGTTCTGCTGAAGAATTTACCAAGGATACAGGGATCAAAGCAGTGCTAGACTTCCAAAAAAGTACTGTGTATTGTGCTCAGAGTAACAGGTGTCTCTGAGGATCATAACATGGAAAGTGAGGGGGAATCTGGATCAGTGGCCTTCCTTCATTCCGTGAAATATTTTACAGATTGCTGGATGATGAGGATGTGGGGAAGATCCAAGCATGTAGCTTTAGTAACTGTGAGCTAAACCCACTCATTTTTAACAGAAGCAGACTCGTGCATTCTGTCCTGCAGACAGCAGAGAACCACCAGCACAACCCTTCCTGCACCACAGGTCTCAGCGCTGACAATTGGCACCGTTCTTAAGGTGACATCCAGGTAATCCCCAGCAAGGTTTTCCTACAGAGTGCAGGATGGGCAGCTCCCATGTCCTGCCCAGAGGGTTGAGGTGTTGGTGACTGAGGGAATAGAAGAGGATGTAGGAAGGCAATGGAAGGGGAGAGGGGCATGGCCAGCCAGAGAAACTAGCTGGGATTGCTGGGGAAGGAGGGTAGGTCTGCTCCTGGACAAAGTCCTCTCACCCCTCACACATGTGCCACTTCCTTCGCTGCTGCTCAGTGCCCTGCAGAGATGGGACAGTCCTGCACGAGGCTTTGCCCTGCTGTCCTTGTTTGCAGGGAGACAAGTGCCAGCAGCACTGCAGGAGGGGCTGGGAGCCCAGCCTTCTCAGCAAAGAAAACCTGTGGCTGTGGCTGCACAGGCCCATGCAGCATCCTCCGAGCAGGAGGGCAGAGGGTGGAAATTCAGCCATCCTGATCTCACGAGGGATCGTTGACACTTAGGCTGTGACGTGACCTATATTAAGCTCTAAACAGAGATGCAGATCTTGGCTGTGGTGCCTGCAGTTCTGCTGTGATGAGATGGACATTCCACTCACACCAGGGTCGAGTCCTTGCCTGAGGCTCCAGGTTTGCGTGCCAGCACGTTCCTCATCTCCTGGGTGACACCGTTCCAGGGCTTGCCCTGTGCCTGCAGCAAGGCTGACTCTGCTGACAGCGTCCTGTGTGTGCGGGGCAGGTGGTAGCTTTCCTTCTCAGAATGTGCCCCAGGGCTGCCCGAGGAGGTGAGATTGCTGCTGGCCGGAGAACCCAGCTGGGATTTGCGCTCCAGGAACGGAGGGAAGGAGAACTCCCGGTGGATCTCGGGCCGGGGCCGGGGCACAGGGATGCTCTTGTTGTTCAGGTTGCTTCCAGGAGTTTCGCTGTGCTGGGCAGAGTCGTTCTCATACAGAGTGTGAGAGATCTCAGAGCAGCTGCGGCGTGACAGCTGGGAGGCGCGGACCAGGGCGTGTGTCACCGTCACCAACAGCACGATGATGCCAGAGGAGAGGATGCAGGCGCTGGCAATGCCAGCCTCGAGTTCAAACAGCAGCAGCATGTAGATGGCAAGAGCTGGAAGGGGAGTGCAGCACACCGTGAGGAACCAGATGGATTCAAGCGATGCATCTGACTTGCAAAGTTCAAGCCAGAACTGCCCCATGGGGGCTGCTCACCAAGAGAAGAAAGTTCACACTACAGCTGATGCTATTTGCAAAGCAAACCTGATGCTTTGGTGGAAATGCAGCAGCTCACAAGCAATCAGCAACCAGAGAGAAGCCTGGGCTGGGCACAGTCCCTGCCTTCCCCCCACAGCAGGCTGTGTTCCTGGGCAGTGAGCACTTACCTGTCAGATAGACCGAGACCCCGCAGCAGAACAAGCCGATGGCTGCATGGCGAACTGTCCGGCTGTCCAGGAGGAACCAGTCTGCCCTGCAAAACGGGACAGAAACACTTTGCTGAGATGGGGCTGCGTTGTCTCCTGGCCCCTGCTGAGGAACTGAAATGCTGCTTTTGCACAGAGAAGTTCAGGGCTGAGTCCCACACCCAAGGAGCTCTGCAGAATTGGGCTTTTCCTTGTGCTGCACAGCTCTGCATGTGCTGTTCCCACTCTGGAACAGGATTTTGAGATGCCTGATTCTGGCCGTGCTTTGGAATGCACATAGGGCAGACAGGAGAGATTCAGATGGCTCAGAGCTCTCTGCAGGTGATTTGTTCTGTTCAGCAAACCTTGTAGAGCAAGCAAGAAACAAAAGTGAGGCATCATGCCCATCTCCCCCTTAAAGAAAGAGTGAAAAGCAAAGTGCTGGTGCACTGAATTAAGCAAGGCCAGGTTGTCTTTGCAGCCTCGGGAGTGGATTTCTTTGCTCAGCTCAGATTGCAAGCCATTTGTCCGGAGGGGGGCTGCTATTTGAATCGTGCCTAAACCACATGAGAAGAACAGCTCCTTTCCAGCAGGGCCCTCCTTTCCAGGGCTACACAGGGCATCGTGGATTCTGCAGCACCTCTAGAAGTCCTGGGGCCCATTGGAAGGACACAGGACCTGCAGCTCAGCATGACACAACTGTCCTGGCAGGACCAGCCCTCACGTTGCCCTTCCGCGGCAGCCGGCTCCCTCCACCCCATGGGACAAATGCAGCAGCCAAGGGACGCTGTGCCCTGTCCCCATTTCGCCCCCCCGAGTGCCCCAGCACGATGCCCTCCTCCTGGGCCTGCTGCAGCCAGGAGCCGTTAATAGAGCCTGAACCCGCAGCCCGGCGAGGAAGAGCAGCCGCTTTGTTTTCTTAATTACCTGAGTCGGGAGGGATTAGCGGGGAGGAGAAGGACTTTGTTTGGAGCTGGCTCGGACTATTGAGCGCAGCGCTGAGAAGCGGAGCGGTAATTCAGTGTGACAGCCCCAACGTGGGAAAGGTCCCTGGGACGTGAGCTGGTCCCCTAATGAAACCAGCGCCCGGTGGGGCCACGGAGAGATGGCAGCAAACGGCACCACAGGGAGAGGAGCTGCATCCCAGCACCTCCTGCCCCAGGCTGCCTCTCTTCCTCCCAAACACACGTGTAACCCTCAGCTCACAGCTGGGAAAACGAGGCACTGCCTGACCCATCCCAGGCAGAGGGATGCGGAGCTGAGACTCCAGACCTGCTCCTTGCAAGCTCCCTCCTGCCAAAGCCTTGCACTGCCAGCAGCAAAGCCAAAAACAGCCTCTCACTGCATGGAGACACAGGAGGAGAGCACGGAAGGATCATGTAAAGTCAAATTGTTTGGGAACAGCTTTGGGAGGGCTGCTCCAACCCAGCCGTGGAGCAGGTTGCTGCCCTCACACTGTGTCTATGTGTGACCTCCATCGCTGCTGCTCAGTGCTCATCCTGCCTCACACTCGAGGCTTCCAGAGAAGAATGGCACAACCTGGAAAATGAGCATTTTCCAGCTCAAACGAATACAAAATCTCAAACAATTTCACAGCCAATGGGTGGATTTTCCACTGTAAGCAAGGTTTACTCTGGCAATCTTCACTAATGAGCACGTGGAGCTGCAGCATCGCTTGGAAGCCACCAAGTGAGACTTGCTGGAGCTGCTGCATGCGGTGTGAGACACCCAAAGTTTTGCCAGATCCTGTTGAACCTGCATTGTTTCCTCTAGCTGAGTTGTGACTTGCTCACAGTGGTCCCAAAAAGGCCCCACAGGGACCACCGTGTGAGCCACATGAAGGGATCAACTTCCAATGAGCTGCATTTAACTGCCATCATTTGCACACTGCTTTTATTTTTGGTTTACCCAGGGGCAGAGCCACTGACCAAAGCCAGGTCACGGTGGAAGAAGCAGATTGGAACTAATTGCATTGGAAACAGTTCTGCAAGTGTAAACGTGGTGGTAATGATTAAGTCAGCACACGTCCGCTGGTCACCAAACCTGGATCTGCGGTCACCTGGCGGTCACCACTGTGCCAAGGGACAAACATGGGTGGCTCTGGGTGCAGACAAGGGCTGGGATCACCCAGAGATGCTCTTGGGTAACTCCATAGGGTGCCTCGGTGCAGCAGCTGTGAGCTCATCAATGCAATCACTACGTGCAGCTACAGTGAAGGAGGCAAATTTACAGCCCCGGGGTTGATCAGCCAGAGGTAACCCCACTTCATGGAGGGCACAGCAGGGAGGAATTTGGGGTATCACTGCTCAGCTTTCACCCGAACCCAGAGTGGTCCAACCCTTGCAGTCCCCTCTGCTCACCCTTCCCAGGGAGGGGCCAATATCGCGGGGGGAAAGGGGAGTGGCGAGACCCCTCCGAGCTCCCTCTGCACCCCTGGGGGTCCAGAGCACCCCGGTACCCCCCACACCTTCCAGTCCCCGGTGCTCCCCCCGCCCCACCGCGGTGCCCCCCGTTCTCACCGCTCGGGCCCGGGCTGCCCCCGGCACAGCTCTGTGCTGAAGTAGCCGTGGAGGAGGCAGAGGAGGAGGCAGCTCACGTTGAGCACGAGGCAGAGCGCGGCCAGCACGGCCGACACCGGCAGCAAAACGGCGGCCGCGGATTCCGGCAGCGCTCCTCGAACGGCACCGGGACCGCTTCCGAGAGCGGTCCGACCCGCCGGCAGCTGGAAGATGAGGCTGGAAGCGAGCAGGGCCATGGCGGCGGACAGCGTGCCGAAGAGCAGGAGCACCGTCAGGGTTCGCTGCGGGTAGGAGGGCATGGCGGGGCCGGCACCGAGAACCGGGGGGCACTGGGCAGCGCCGGAGAAGCCGCGCGCACCTCCGGTTCGACCCGGGATCGAGTGCTGAACCCCGGGAGCGCCGCTTTCCTCCGCGTAGCGTTGCCCAGACGGGGCGGTCCTGCCCTCCCCTGCCCGTCCTGCCCCCGGACCTCCCCACCAGGGCCGGACCCCCCCGCCCCGGGCAACGCGGAGCGGCTCCGCCCGCGTCCTCCCCTGGGACGGGAGGGTGGAGGAAAGGGGCAGGAACGGGGCGGGGGCACCGGGGACGGACGCGGGGACAGATGGACAGGCGGGGGCTGGCCGTACCCCACCGGTACCCCACAGGCACCCCCCGCCTCCCCCTCGGCCCCCGCTCGCCCCGTTCCCACGCAGCTCCTGGAAATCCCTCCCGGCTGGGAGCCGCCGCGCTGCTCCGCGTCGAGGAAGGGGACATCGGCACCGGGGAGGTGCGTTTGGCTTCAGCTGCTGCATAAACTGGGAGTGAACACCCGAAACGCTTCCCTGTGAGGCTGAGAAAGGACCGCCAGCCGCCGGAAAGTGGGGCCGGCCCAACTTTCCCGTGCTTTATAAATATCCTGGGAAGCAGAAGCTCCTCTTCCCCTGGGAATGGCTGGGAATTGCCCTTCGCAGCACAATCCCTCGGGAAGTGGGGGGGGGTAGCACTGAGCAACCCCCCCAACCCCATTCGGCGTGCCCGTTAATTTGGAAAAATTCACTCTGCAGATCTCCTTTTATTTTGGGAATGCACTCAGGAACAGAGGGGAAACTGAGGCAGAGGTTCCCCACTCAAAGCCGTAGTCCCCAGAGCAGCCGTTTCCCACCTGTATGGGATAAGGGGAACATTAGGGCTGTGCCTTTCCGTGCACATCCCATGCGCCATGCCAGGACCAGGATGAGGACACGGATGGGGTATGCCTCCAGTTCCTTCCAGCCTGGTGTCATCAGTGTTTGGGCCCATGCCCAGCCCAGCTGTGGGATCTGGGATGGGCGACCTTTCCGTCAGAGCCGCCTGTCCCGCGTGGGTGGTTCCTGCTGGCACCCTCTGCTCCGGAGCCACGCGGGACATGGGGCTATTTTGAACGCTGGCGTTGTTGGCCTTGGCAGGCAGTGATGGTTTGGCTCTCTGCTCATTTCCAGCCCCGCTTGCATTTTTGGCTGTGGGGGATGGAGGTCCCCAGGCCCGCATCCCTGGCATTTGGCTTAGGGTCCCCAAATCAGCTCCCATTGCCACTGCCCCTATCACCTCTGTGTGGCTGCATCATTTGGGGCTCGGCTCAGGTCCCCCCAAACCCCTGGATTTGGGGGCAGGAAGGGCCTCCAGAGGGAGCTCAAAGCTTTTGAGCCTCGAGCTTGCTGGAAGCAGCCAACCAAAGCCTGGACAACCCCTGCGCACCCCCTGACCCCAGGGACAGTCCCACACTCAAAGAGGGGGCTCAGCTGGAAGCAGCCCTAGGCCAAGCCAAGCCCCAGGAGACCACAAGGTGAAGGAAGGGTCACGGAGGTCCCATGCTCTGAGCAGATGAGGCCACCTCGTGTGTCCCTGCCCTGCAGCCGGGGCAGGAAGAGACAGCTGGGGACAGCTGGACACGTTGGTGCAGGATGCCGCTCTCCTGATGCTCCTGCACTCCTGCTCTCCCTCCCACCTTCTCCCCAGGATCAATTAAGATTATGAGCAGGGCTAATTAACAGTCTGCTAATTGCACTCTGAAGCCCTCTATAACTCGTGAGCTTTAAATGCAGCTCTGAGAAAGAAGTCGTGTCCTTTCTGCCTGCACAAACCCCACAGAAAGTCTGATCCAGGGGGCCACTTCCCTCCAGCCCCATGGCTGAGGGACTGGGACCAGCACAGCGGGGTGCAAGGACACGTCCCCTCCCGGGGAGCTCATTTCCATTCAGCTCCTTCCCACCTGCTGCCTGTGCACGTGAATTTAGAGTTGCATCAGTTCCGTGCTATAAACACAGCTGCTCCCAATGGGACGAGCAGCTCCCGGGCAGGCAGTGCCCTCCTCCCTGGGTCTGACCTGAGGGCTTGGATGCAGAGTTCCAACACATCGATGTCCCCTAAGCCCAGGACTGCCCACTGCATTGTCACCACACGATGCAGCAGCATCTCTCTTTGCTCTGCACCCTCACCGGTTTGGAGCTGCAGCATCCACAAACACGTGCATTCTCCTCTCCCTGCTCGAGGTGGCCCCACTGCACGCCGTGTGCCTGCACTGGGGACAGTGCCAGGAAATCACATCTGGGCTCTCCTGCGTGTCACCAGGGCCTGACCCCCCCCTGCACTGAGTGGGAACGGTGGCTGTGGGGTTTGCAATGTGCACTGCACCGCGCTTCGCTTTGCTCAAAGGCCACAGGGTGGACATCGAGGTTCCTCTCAGCGTACCCAGAGCTTCCTTGCCACCTCCCTCATGTTATGTCACTGTGGTTCACCGGCCCCCGCCTCGGTTTGCACGACCGCTCACTGCAGGGCGGCCTCGTGATGAGCAAATGGTCCCTGAGCTGAGCAGAGGCACTGGCTGCCCCGGATGGTGTCTGTCGGTTCTGCCTATAGCACCAAGGGGAGCAGGGTGAAACATGTAGGAAACAGAAACGTTTATAATCAGAAGAGATCAAAAAAGAGAGCGTTGACCACTTTGTTGCAGTGCTTCTGAGCCGATGAGGTTTCTTTGTGGCTTTGTGACACGGGGGGCCGGGGTGCGTGCACTCCCAACCTTTTGGCAGATGGGCTGGTGATGCTGGGGAGCCCTAACCCTGTGCCCTCAGCCTGCCCCCCTCAGTGAGGACATGACCAGCCCTGGGACACCCCTAGCTCTCGGATTCCCACCGACTCGCGCTCCAAACCCCACAACCTCACCCTTATCGCATTCCCCCCCATGGCTGCACCCCCAGCCCTGACCCCATCCTCGGGGCACAGCGTGCACTTCGCCCCGCCCCTTTCCCTGAAGTGGGCGGGGTTTGCAAACCAGCCTCGCCGCAGCAGCCAATGGCGAGCGAGCCCGGCAGCACTATGCAAATTTATCCGCGCGGGAGGCGGGGCTATGCAAATGTTTCCGTGCGGCTGGAGCAGGCAGCGGGCAGCGCGCGGCTCCCGGGAGCGCACCGGCACCGGACCGGCACCGGGACCCGACGGCGGCGGGGCCGCACCGGGCCGGGCCGGCTCCGCTGCAGCGCCAGGCACCCGCGGCCGTGCCGGAGGAGACTTACCAAGGAGAAGAAGCCGGTGTCCAGGTGCGTGTTCCGGGCGGAGAGATGGGGTCCCGTGCGCACGGGTGCGCGGAGCTGCCCCAGCCCCCGGTGGGGGAAACGGGAGCGGCCGCTGAGCCGGTGGCTGGCACCGGGGTACGTGAGGGGGAGAACGGGCAGCGCTCCCCCAGCCCCGTTCCTCGGCGGAACCCCTCGGTGACGGCTGCCCCGCAGCGGCCGCCCCGTCGGTGCGCACGGGCCGGGGGAGGGGGGCACCGTCGGGTGCGGTGCGGTGCGGCCGGGACGGCGCCCTGCGGGCTGCCCTGAACACGGCGGAGCCCCGGCCCCCGCCCCGCCGTCTAGGGATGGCGGGCTATAAAAAGCCTGTGGTTTGCGCCGCGCTCCGGCCGGTTATTTTTACTCGTGTCTGCGCGCAGAGGAACGCCTGGGTTTAACCCAAAAGTGCAGCCTGGCGGGCAGCCGCTCTGCCCGGCACTGTAGATGCCTCCCCCGGGTCTCAGGCCTTTGGCTGGTGGGGCTGAACCCGCTGTGGGGAAACTGAGGCACGGCACAGCCCGGCTCGGAACAGACACTCCAACCTGGGCTTGATCTCCCCGTGGCTTTGCTGGGATCATGTGCTGGTCTGGCACTGAACTGGAGCTTGGTTACTTTATTGCTCCTGAGCGGAGATGTGTTCCATCCATGGCTCTGTCCCGTCCACATGTGGCATTTCCAGCGTGTCCCTCTCACATCAGCTTCTCCATCACTGCAGACACAGCAGGGTGCATCCCCTTCCAAGTCCTCTGCCCGCTGCAGCCAACTGCCAGCAAGTCCCCATCCCCAGGGCTTCACTCTTTTAATGAGGGAAAGTTTCCCAGAGCTGTTGGCTGTGGGGATGGAGTTTTGCAGGTAATGAGTTAAGGTGACAGCCAGCAGGTGAGCTGTAAGGCAGTGACGGGCCGAGCACCCTCAGTCCATGTGCATCCTCTGGGAGGTGGGCTGCTGCCCCTGCTGGGAAGGGAGCATGGCTGAGCAGAGCAGGGAGCCAACTACTGGCCTTGCCCCATGATCCTAACTGCGAGCTGGACAAGTCGTGCAGGCCAGGGGAAAACCTGTGCAGCTCAGGATGTGGGATTTGGGATGTAGATGCAGGCCCTAGGCTTGATTTTAGGATTTCAGATGTTCCTTCTTGCCTCCAAGTCTTGAGCACTGGGGATACCTTGGTGCTGGGAGCAGGCTGGTGTGGCGGTGTGGATGAAAAGCAGATTTAGAGAATTTTGCACAGTGTAAGGAAGGGGGGTCCCTGCTTACAGTCACATCATTGCAGCAGCAAAGGGGCAGGGGGGTCAGACTCACTAAACCACGATGGGGTGATGTAAGCCCAGGAGCTGGGGAAGGATTGCTCTGTTTGAGACCCTTGAATTTCAGTCCCCTTCACAGCAGGACTGCCAGGAGCAAACCAGGTTTGTACAGCACACGGCCCTGGGTGGGCTCAGCCACCACCATCTCATGGCTGCCCCAGCAAGCCACCCAGCAGCAAACAGACATCATTTCCCATACTGACACTCAGTTGTAGCACGGGGTGACCCAGCTCTGCGGCAACAGCGTGCTCCTGCTGCAGGCAGCACCGAGCAGAAGGGGTGGCCTGGATCCCAGAGGGGGTTTGGATGTCTGTCTGCCTTCCCAAGGAGAAGAGCTGCCTCATTGTGGAGTCATTGCCATCCTTCCTCGTTCCACACAGTCATTTCAGAACCAAACAGCCTCCACCCAGTGCTGCACCTCGCTCAGCAGGGCCGGGCGCTGCTGGGACTTTCGCTCTGCGTCACCCCAGTGAGGCCACATCCCCCAGCCCCAGCCTGGATGTGGCTCTGGAAGGATGCAGGGCAGTGCCATTGCCCAGCCTCGTGCTGCAGCAGCAGGCAGAAGCACGAATTCTAATTGCCCCCAGGGATTTTTTTTTTTGCATGGTGATGGGGTGATGCTCGACGTGGCTGCGTTTTGAGGCTGAACTGACTGTGTGTGTAAGTGGGATAGGGAAGAAGCTGTTGGGACCCCTTGTCCCCACACCCCTTTGCCCCCAGGTGCCCCCCTGTCCCCCAGGCTCTCCTTCCCAGCAGGCTCCTCCTGCTTCCCCGCTCTGTTCCTACTGGTTGGTTGTTTAAACAACCTATAAAAAGCAGAAGGCCCCATCACCCCTCTGCAGAAACGCTGCTCAACGTTGATGTTTCCCAGTGCCAGCCTCAGGGTGGCACTGAGCCCCAACGCCACCCATCCTCACAGAGCAGGACCACGTCCCCAGCTCCCCAGCACAGAGCGGGGCAGCTCCCACCACGTGGATGCATCCTGAGGTCTGTCTGTGTGTCCGTCTGCAGCCACTGCTCCTTTGAGCCTGCTGCCCTCCTGGCCTGGAGGTGCCACAGCTCCTGGCCAAGCCCACGTTACATCCAGGGAAAGATGCAGTAGAAACTTTCTGACCCACTTTGATCAATATTTTCCTCCAACTGTTTGGAAGCAGCCAAATGCAGGCAGCGTTTGCTGGCTGCCTTCTTCCCCCTCACCCTCAGCTTTCTGCTTCCAGATAGGCAACAAAACCCTCATCTTTTTTAGTACTTTTTCATTTTTCCTCCAGTTTCTACATCGATATCACACTGTCTCATTGCAGGGTGGGAAAATGAAACGCTGGGGAGTTCAGAAAGGCCACATCCAGCCCTGACAAGCAGGATCTGTACGTCCCTTCCTTGTGTTAGGCTGGGGATGACTCCAGCCACAGGGATTGAATCCCCTGTGACCACCGCATCCCTTCTCTCATTGCATCCCTGCTTTGGGCACAGGACATGGCTGCAGAGCTGCACACTGGGCTGGACATGGGGGAAATTTGTCCAGCTTGCTGCACTCAGTGTTTCTGGAGTCACTAGTGATCAAGAAGGACGTAATAGTGCAAAAGACCTTGTTGTGCTGCATGTGCCACCAGTGCACACCAGGACCAAACCAACACAGCCAAACCCCGCAGCCACCATGGGCTTCTGCTGCTGCACATAGAAAAACATGCCAAAAAACACACAGCTCCCAGGGGCCGCTTTGCAGCTAATTAAGAGAGCAGCTCGGAAGTCTGCACGCTCCGCCGTGGTGCAAGTGACCCCCAAAAGATGCACAGGAAACGGGGAGTTAATTATAAACCTCGCTGCAGCCAGAGGGCTGGGGCAGCACCACGGTGGCTGCAGAGCCGTGGGTCCTGGAGGGGCACTGGTGATGCTGGGAGCACGGTGCTGGTGGAAGCGGGTTGGGTGCGTGCGAGAGAGCAGGGCCTGAGCTAAAGATACCTGTGTGTGGGAGGCAGAGGGGCCGGCGGGACGCCAGGAGTGCAGCAGCTTCTGTTGAAGTGAAGGTGGAGGACGGCAGCGGGCTCCTCTCCCGGTTTGGCACAGGATGAGAACCATCGAGGTTGGGTTTGAGGGTCTGAGAGCTCTGCTGGGTTTTGCTGGGAGCCCCCAAAGCCGTGTCCCGTCCCCATCGCTCCCTCCTGGGGTGATGCTGGCCCTATGGCACGCTGTGCTGCTCCCTTGGTGCTGTCCTTGGACGTGGCAAAGCGCCGTGCTAATCGCCTGCTGCCGGAGCGCTGCTTATCACCTTATCACAGCAATTAAAATCCAAAGCATGAGCTCCCCCTCCCTCCACGGCTTTTAATACCTGCAGGGGGGCAGGAGGAGCTGTGCCGCACTGCGGTGTCTGAACCCCTCACCTCTGGGCAACAGCACATCCCTCCCTGGTGCCCCATATCAGGACCTGCAGCGCCGAGGCGATGCCCCAGGAGGAGCAGAGCTGCCCTAACGAGGAGCTCGAAGAGGCGGCTGATGAAACCACGCCACTCGTTGCACGAGGCCACAGCGGCGGCACTGAGGATGGGGATGGGGAGAGGGGGATCAGCTCACCCTGAGCTGAGTCAAAGCTGGATAACGGGGGGCTGCAGCCGTGTGGGGATACAGCAGCATCCCAGGGGTCCTCGGTAGCACTCAGTGTCCCCGCTGCACGCAACCTTTGTCCCCCCAGCACCTTTGAGCTTGCACTGCGCAGCCTCTCCTCCCCGCTGAGGTTTGCGAGCCTTCAAAAATAACCCCTCAGGGTGCAGCCGTGCTGCGCTCGCAGGGATGCGGTGGGCCAACGCCGGGCTGCGAGCAGAGCCCTATGGGAACAGCTCATATTTCTGGACCCTGATCACACATAGCTTGTGGGACCGAGGTTGGGGTGGGCAGGTGGGAGCTGAGCCCCCCAGGAGATGCGCTGTGCCGTCTGCAGGTGGGGATGGGTCCAGCTGTGCGCATCCTTGGGAAACCTCCACGGTGCCACGGTGCTTCCAACGGGGAGCCGTTGGCTTTTCCTGGCAGAGCTGTTCCCTGTAGGGACGGGGTGGTCGCGTCACCCCCTGTACCTTCGCGCCCTGCGTGGGCCTGGGGACGCGGGGTGGCAGCGGGGCCGTGGGAACAGCAGCGCAATTTCCTTCCATAAATTAAAATTAGTTTTGATCAGCTAAATATAGCAGCTGAGCAAGATGGTAAATGGCAACGTGCTTGAGAGAAGGAAGCGGGCCGGGCTGGGGAACTGGGGAGCAAAGAGTTGGTGCTTCCCCTACACACACCCTGATCCCTGCGGCGGGGGCTCACATGGGGACATGGGGACCATCATCCCATGGAGAGCCCCAGCCCCGTGGGTCAGTTTTGCCTTGTGGCCGTGGCTTGGGGACATTGGGGACAGCACTGGTGCAGGGCTGCACCCAATTTGGGGTGGGCGCGAGCATCCCACTGGGAACACCTTGCTGCCACCCGTGGCACCCCAGCAGCATCCCTGAGGGGTTTGGGGTGATGGGTGCTGGGAGGCAGCATGAGGAGATGCGCCCGCATCCCAGCAGCAGCTCACGTGGCACTGGGAGGTGGGTGGTTGTGCTTTGCTGTCTCCTCGTACAGCCACTTCCTGACCTGTGAACGGCTGAGGTCAAATTTAGTCTGTTCGCATTCAAAAAAAAAACCCCAAAAACACACTATATTGTATTAAAAAAAAAGACACACACACAAAAAAACCAAAAAAACACAAAGCCCTGAACCTAAAAATGTCCCTTTTGTCTTATGGAGGACCCTCCCTGCAGCCAACCCTGCCTCTTTTGTAACCCCCCTCCCCATCAGCCCCCATCCGCTGGTAAAAACCCCCGTGGGGACGAGCACAGGGCGCAGCTTTGGGATGCTGAGGCTGCTCTGTGCGCCCTGCAGCACTCCAGGGACCGTGGGGAGGTGCCATGAGGCTGCGGGGCCGTGGGGCGGCCGTGGGGTGGGGGGCGATGGAGCCGTCTGAGCAGAGCGGAGGGGGCTTTTCCCCTTTATCCCAGCAGGGTTTTCCATTTCTGGGGGGGTATTTTTTTAGTTTTTGAAACTTTGCAGAAAAAAAATCAGGGAATGCTGCTGGGACCGAAACTTCTTCCAAAAAACTTTTTTTTTTCAGCAGAGTGAATTTTTGGCCTCTGGAAGAGCGAGGAAGGTGGGGTGCATGCGGTGGGTGCTCAGGGCTTCTCTCTATTTTTCAGCCTCCCCTTGAGCCGAGGAAGGAAAAATGGGCCGGAAAAAAATCCAGATCAGCCGAATACTGGATCAACGGAACCGGCAGGTGGGGAACGAGAAGGGATGAGGAGCCACGAGGATGGGACGGGACCTGTGGGTGCTCCAGAGCATGGAGGGGTTTGGGTGCTGGGGGAAAACGGAGCATGTTGGGGCTGTGGTGGTGGGTTTGGGGCAACGCCGTGTCCCCTTCCCCATAGGTGACCTTCACCAAGCGAAAATTCGGGCTGATGAAGAAGGCGTATGAGCTGAGCGTGCTGTGCGACTGCGAGATCGCCCTCATCATCTTCAACAGCACCAACCGCCTCTTCCAGTACGCCAGCACTGACATGGACAAAGTGCTGCTCAAATACACGGAGTACAGCGAGCCCCACGAGAGCCGCACCAACTCCGACATCCTCGAGGTAGCGGCGGGGGCTGCGGGGGGGGGCGGGCAGGGCGGGGGTCCCGCTCATCACCCCGCTCCCTGCAGACGCTGAAGCGCAAAGGGTTGGGGCTGGAGAGCCACGAGCTGGAGCTGGAAGAGGGGTTGGATCCTGGTGAGAAGCTGCGGCAGCTGAACGAAGGCATGGACCTGACGGTGGCACGGCCCCGCTTCTACGTGAGTCGCTGCTGCACCCCAGCACAGGGGTACAGGGTTTGTGTTCCCATCCCAAACCCAGAACCCAGCCCTCTGCTTCGCCCCACAGAGCCCAGTGCCTCTGCCCGAGGTTTCCTACAGCAACTCCCCGCCGAGCAGCAGTGATGGAGCCCTGGGCAGTGCCAGCAGCTCCCCACAGAGCCAGGGCCGCCCGCCCACCTTCAAACCCACAGCACCGAAGCCGTCGGGACGCTCACCAGGACCCATGCCACCAGGTGGGTCCACACTGCAGGGCTGCAGGTTGGTGGCATCACAGCGAGGACAAAGTCCCACTGATGGAGTCCTCTCAGGGATTTTCCAGGCCGGATGCCACATGCAAAGCTCCTCTCATAGCATCTCCCAGGGGTTTACCAGGAACGGGGCTGGGGTGGGTGCGTGGGCAGGGAGCACAGCCCCAGCTGCAGAAATGCCACCGGCTGCTGCCTCCCTCCAGCTGCTTCCTGCACTGCTGAGTCACTGCCATGGGGCACCCAGGTGGCCCCACACAGCCCGTACCCGCTGCATCTGAGCTGGGTTCGGGGGGCACTCCATGTCCCATGGGATGGGTGCTGCTGAGTGAGCCCTGGGGCCGGGCAGCAAAAAAGCAGCTGGAAAAAATGATGCTGGGGCTGGAGCAGTGGAAATCCCCCCACTGGGTGGGAGGTGGCACAGGGGTGCCGTGCTGGGTGGTTTGGCTGCAAGCAGGATGAGCTGTGGTCCTCCCGCTGCAGGATGCTCAGCATGGCCGGGGTGGTGGCATCGCCGCAGGATGTCCCCGCGGGGCACTGAGCTCAGCCTGCTCCCCACAGTGGGGTCTGGCTGGGGAGGTTTGCACCCTGCTGGTCTCTGGGGCCGGATCCGGCCGCCGCCTTCGTTTCCGTTCGCAGCACGCGGCCGTGGCCGCAGCCCAGGTGCAACCAGGGCAGGAAGTGGCTTCGCAGGAGCGTGGAACCGAGCACGCATGCACGAGCGCCCACCAGGGACGAGGACACTGAGGCCACCAACCACAACCTCGGGGACCCCCGAGGGCGAGAGCTCTCAGCGTTTCACCTCCCTGAGTGCCACCCTCCTGTCCATCTCTCCAGGCATTGGCTACCCCCTGTTCCCTGCTGGCAGCCTGAACCGAGCCTTGGCAACCAAGACCCCACCGCCGCTGTACCTGGGAGCCGATGGGCAGCGCCGGAGTGGCAGCAGTGCAGCAGTGAGTGACACGGGGTGACCCCAGTCCTGTGACACCTGAGGTTGACACGTGGGGACAGTGCTGCCGGGGGAGAACTCAGCCCCAGAGTGGCCTCACAGGTGCAAGACCACAAATCTGCAGCTGCCAGCAGGATGCTTGGTGCTACTGTTCCCCCTGGGTCCCCTTCCCGGCAGTGGCACAATGGAGGAGGGCAGTGAGGGGTCCCCTGCTTCCACCCAGCCCTCAGCTCTCTGTAGCCAGACACTTCCCAGCAAGTCACCATGCGTGTGGATATTCCCATTCCAAATCCAGCGAGGAGCTCCTCCACTCTGCTCCCTCCTCCTCTTCCTCATCCAACATCAGGGCGTTGCTGGGGGGCATGGGAAGGGGTTGTGGATAAAGAGGAGGCATCACAGCTCCCACGGAGGTTTGGCAGCACAGTGCCTGACCAGGGGCACCCTCATGTTCCACAGCGGCCGCTGTACTCTGGTCTGCAGACCTTGAGCCCAGTGCTCGCCTCGGGCAGCGCCGGCATCCCCAGCCACAGCCTTACTGGTTTCCCCTTCCTCACTCCGGCACAAGCAGGTAAGTCCTGGCCCCTCACCCTTGAATGGTTGGGGGGCTCCAGCCACATCCTCTCAGCTCCTGCTCACTTTCCACCCCCTGCTCAGCAGAGTTCGGGGCTGGCGAGGCCCCACCTCCTCCTGGCTTCCTGCAGCCTGGCCCTCCAGCTCCATGGCAGCCCCCGCGGGACATGGCAGCACTGGGGTAAGGACTGCAATCAGGCTGGGGACAGGAGACAGCAGGGGATAGGGTCTGGCACTGGGATGAGGGACAAAGTGAATGCAAATTAGGGTTGAGCCCAGTATTTGGATGCTCAAAGCACAGCCCTGCACCATCCGGCTTCACCCCAAACTGGGGTGCATGGGGATGCCCCTGGGAACCCCCCCGCCCTCCACATCCCAGCCGGTCCCAGAGCCTATTTAAAGATGGATTTCCCCCAGGGACCTGGTCCCTGCATCCCCCGCTGTCGCACACCAGGCTCCCAGCAGCAGTGCCAGCATGTGAGTGGGTGGCAGCCTGGGAAGAGGGAGCTGGGCTGAAGATGTTGTGCCCCTATCAGCTGCGCTTGGGGGCGAGGAATTGAATGGAGCTGGAACACGAGATGGATTGAGTGGATCTCAGCCCCTCTTGAGGGGAATGGGGACACACAGATGGCCATTTCCTACCCCATGCCCCCACCAATGCTGTATGAAGTGACCTATCCCTCCCTTCTCACCCCAGGGCCAGCAGCAGGATCGTCCCCACCGAGGACCTGGCCCCCTGCAGCTCCCCGCAGCCCCACGCCATCAGCATCAAGTCAGAGCGGGTGTCCCCAGGTCTCGGCTGCCCTTCAGGCGCCCCACAGCCCTCCCCGGGCAGCCTGACCTCCCTGAGCGAAGCCCCCCGAGGCGCTGCAGACCTCCAGCCACGAGATGACTACACCAAGGGCTACCCCTACCCCCTGCCCCCCCCCCGGCCGCTGGCGGAGGAGCAGAGGGCCACTGCCACCATCCCGGTCCCCGCGCGGCGGGTGCAGGCTGAGGATGCGTGGCAGAGATAGCGAGGCTGCGGGGGTGCAGGGGAGGCAGCCCCCAGCTTTCAACCCCAACCTCAGACCCCAAGAAGTCCCCAAGCTCTGGGGCTTCCCAAGGGGTCCCGTCCCCATGCAGCTGCCAGCAGAGCCCCCTCCCCAACCCGGACACCGCCGCATCCCCCTGCAGCTCTGCCCCCAGCCCCTCTTCTGCAGGGCACGGCGAGGCCAGAACCCCCCCCAGGAGAGGTGCAACGTCCAGTGCCGGACACTGTGTGACTGTGTCCGTCCTTCTGTCCCTGAGTGTCCCCACCGAGTGGGAGTGCCTGGGAAGTGCCACGGGGTGGCAGCAGGACTGAGAGCAGCAGCAGCACCGATGGCAGCGGGCCCCATCCTGCAACGACCAGGGCGGGGGGAACAGCCGGGGCAGCGGCCCTGGGACTGTTTTGTTTTGTTTTTTATTTATTGCATTCGCACCAATAAAGAGCTGGGGGTGTCGGGGTGCCTGGTGTGAGCTCTTTGGGGTTGGGATGTGCAGCCCTGCTCGGTGTGCCTAACGAGGTGGCAGGTTGTTAATGTTCCCAAAGGGAAAACTGGGCTGTGCCCTGGCTTCTTTTGACTCGACACTTCTGTCTCCTGCGTCCCCTCGCGGCTCAGAGCCACCTCCCCAGGGTCACCAACGTGCAGATGTGGGTGACAACCAGATCACCCCACTCTGACCACATCTCTGCATCCGTGGGGCTGAGCCACGCGCCCTGGGGGACCCCAAAAAAGACGTTGGTGTGATCTCACACTGCAGGGAGATGTGGGTGCACAGAGCATTCCCACTGATGGGAGGAGGGAAAGCCCCTCCTGCGCCCCAAATCCCAACATTGATGGGAACAATTGTTGGTGGCACCCACCCAGCTCAGGGCTGGGTTTTGCTGCTTCCTGTGCAGGGGGACATCCTGTGGGCACTGCGGTGCGTTGGGTACGGCCACGGCGAGCAAGGGAGAGGGTGAGCACTGCAGGTTTATGAGGGCAGGAGATGCAGTTCCCCCGGCACTGCTTGGGGACTGCAGCATCGCAGTGGTGCAGGGATGGGGCCTCCCTGCTCAGCAGCACTGAGCTCAGCTCATGGGGGGATTACAGGGAGCCGAGCCCCGAGATTAAAACACAGCAGGGAGATTAATCCTGGGGAGAGTTTTTCCCATTTAATAGAGCCCAGCAAGCGGTATAAATACCAGCCTGGATTAGGGGCTGCTGCATCACCGGTACGGAGCCCCCCGCCCCAGGTTGTGCCCAGCTTTGGGTGATGCCTCAGTGGATGGGAATGGGCAGTTGTCACCTCAAATTTGGGGTCCAGGTGGCAGAGGTGACTGCAGCCCAGGTGTCTTCGGGCAGTGGGTTCGGACCCTTCTGTGTCCCCGGGGCCAGGAGAGAGATTGTGAATGCAGAGAGGAGCTGAGAGACCCGCGGAAAATGTGGGGGCTGGGGTAAGAGACACTGATTGAATAGCAATGACTGCATGATTTATGGTTTGCATTATTGCATGCTTCATTTGAATATATGCTAATAAGGCTTTTCTCCTCGTTTTGTTTGTAAGATTTAGATTTGCTATGGCAACCCGCTGGCATGGAAGGAACGCCAGGAAATGTCAGGGTGAGGTGAGCCCCAGGGAGGGGCTGGGGCTGCGGAGGGGGGGACGAACCACATCACACCATGGGGACACGGGAACGGCCACGGGACCGGAGGGCAGCGGTGACAGACCGGGAGCGAGCGGAGCTGCACACCCTTGCTGCCTGCAGGTCCAGTAATGTCCTATTACGACAGGTCCTAAATGGGGTGGGGGGGTTTCCGGGGTGCCATCAGTCCACTCTGTTTTTTGTGGGGAGGCCTTTCTCACCCTCTGTCCCCACTCTATTCCCCGTGCCCCTGCCCATCTCCCTTTGCTGCGACCCCCCAAGAGCTGAGCCCAAAGATCACAGCGAGGAACCTGCAGCTTTTTGGAAGGGGACAATGCTGGGGTGGCACTGGGAAGAAATGAAGCATCGCTCTGCATTCCCCACCCACCCATCCTGCGTAGCCCTGATCTTCCAGGATCTGGGCCGCCTCTGTGGCTCTGCATTCCTTCCAAGCTGGGGAGCCACTCTATTAAAACCCTTTACCTGCAGGCCCAGCGTGGCCAGGGGATGTGCTGCTCCAGGAGAGTGCTGTGCTCCGGTGCTGGGGGCTGCAGAGATGGTGAGGCTTTGTGCCCCAGCCTGCGCTGTCACATCTCCATCCAGGCAGCAGCTGCAGGGAGGCAGAGCTCCATGTGCCCCAAATTGAGTGGCTGCAGACCTTGCAGCCCTGGGGTCTGTTTGCTGGAAAAGAAGCAGGCTGTCTGGTTTTGGGGTCCCCGTCCCACAGTGGTGTGGGAGCAGCTCCGTGGGGCTGGATCACAGAGCAGAGGGACAGGGGCTGATTCTCTGTGTTCCTTGGGGTCGTGGTGTTATTGGGGGTGGGAGGACCGTCTCCTTTCGGATCCCTATGGCCACGGATGAACACAGAGCAGCGCCAGGAGGGCTCTGGGGCTGAGCACTGCGTGTCCCCGCAGCCACCCGATGGGACGGACCGGGACCCCTGTCCATTTCACGTCCTTTAATGGAGATGGTTCGAGCCCCAGGCAGGGACGAGGGGCTGGGATCCCGCAGCACGGCGCTGTCCGGCTCCTCCTCGCTTCCCGTCGCAGCAAACCGGGGCCGAACTGAGCACCGGGAAGGGGGGTGTTGCCGAGCCCCCTCCTCCCCGCGTCGGTGCATCCTCCCCCGAACACCCTCTCGGTTGTTTTGCACAAACCCTGAAATATTCATGGCACTGCGCCGAGTGTCTCTTAATGAATTTTTCATCAAAACCTTATCAGGGAGCCAAAATACACCGCTCCCCCACCCCAAACTCCAGCCGAAATCGAGGGGGTACCGGGCCCGCCGGTAACGTACCGCTGAAGGATCCGGGCCCGGCCCGAGGGCGGCGGCACCGGGAGCTTTGGGCAGAGCCGCACCGCGCCGTCGGGGCTGGAGGCAGGGATACGGCTTGGGATCTCCCGACGGGAAGGCCCGGCCCTGCTTCGTGCTGCCCCACATCGGGACCGGCCGTCCTGGCCCTGCACGGTCCCGGTTGGAAGGGACGGGCGGTGGGGAACCGGGACAGCGCACCCCGCCGGGCCGCAGCCCCGCCGGGAGAAATATTCGTTGAGGGGGAAATAGAGAAGCTCAGCGCGTATGGGGACAGCACGGAGCGGGCCCCGATCCGCAGTAGATTTGGGGCTGCACATCCCGACGGGCCCAGCCTCGCTCCCCGCTCGGTGCCGTGCGGATTTTGTTGCCCCCCAAACTCCCGACAACCCCGGGGCACCTTTCGAAGCACGGCTCGGTTGGGCGCTGCGCGGAGCCGCGGTGGCAGGCAAAGATTTTTAAAGCTCTCCGAAAATCCCGATGCGCCGAAGCGGGGCGGCCCTGCGCTCCCGGCCGCTTCGGAGCTCTGAGCTGCGGACACCCGATGTAAGGTTTGCTCGAATCTTATTTAACTGTATTTATTTAATTAAAGATTTGTCGATTCATTTCCACGGACGGCCGAATCACCCGGTACCGGCTGCAAAGCGGGGTGCGAGCGCAGCGGGGGCACAGAGCTGACCCTCCCCTGACCCTCTCCTTCTACTGCTGCAGCCCCCTTTTGGGGGGGGGGAAGGCAGAGCCCCCCACGCCCCCCACTCCTGCCCCGGCCCCGCGGGGCTCCCTGAGCTCTCCCGGTCCCGCGGGGCGCGGAGCGGGGCGGGCGTGTGGGGGGGCGGCTCAGCCTCCCTCTGTCCTTACGGGGCCGCATCGGTGAGCTCAGCATCATCGGTACGATTTTTTTATATATATAAAATCCCCGTTATTTTTAGGTTCCGCTCGCAGAGCCGCCCCCCGCGTTCCCAAACCCCGTGCATTCCCACCAGCGCAGGGCTAACCTATCCCGCTCCCGACGTGAGGACGTCATGCCTTACGTAGTAAAATATGGAGAAAGAGGAAAAAAAAAAAAAAAAGGCAGCGCATTTTCCCTCCTCTCTCTCTCTCTCTCTCTCTCTCTCTTTCTCTCTCTCTCTCCCCCATCTCCATTTCCAAAAGGGACAAAATGGATGTTGGGGTTGGAATCCTCGCCCCAGGGCCCGGCCGAACTGCTCGGGTTGCCCGGGGCCCGGCACGCTGGAGCCGCGGGCAGACGTCTCTGTTTAACCCCACGTACAGACAACGTGATCGCGGGGGCTCCGCTTCCCGCAGCCCTTCTCCTGGCGGTCCGCTCCGGGAGCCGCAGCTCCGCACCGGGTGGATGTCGCCGGGCTCCGGTTCGTGCCCGCTGCCGGGGCCGCGTCCCCCCCGTCCCCGCCCCGGAGGTGTCCCGGCGGCGAGCCTGCCGCTAAGTCCTTAAGGATGCGGATGTGCGGAGGGAGGTAAATACCCCCCCACTCCCCTATCGCTCCCTGCCCCGCTGCGAACTCCCCGGGCCGGCCTCAGGGACACGGGGACAGGGGGACAGGGGGACACGAGACGGGGGGACACGGGGACAGGGCGCTGCGGGACCGAGAGCCGCCCGCCCCCTCCCCGCTTCTCCCAACTTGAAGGAAGTCTGCCAGGGGGACCCCGTGCCCCCCGACCTGGGCCTTTTTTATTATTATTTTTTTTTTTTTTTTTTCGGTGGGTTGGGGTCTTTTTTTTGCTTTTTTTTCCTCCAGCTTAGAGGCTGCGGTCCCGCCAGTCCGGTGTGCGAGTGTCGAGGTGGGGGCGAAAGCGCGGGGGGGGGGGACGGGGACGAGGCGTGGAAAGCTGCCCTCCCTCCGGCTCCCGCAGCGCCGGGAACAATGGCCACGGGCTCCGTGGGGACAATGCCCGGCGGAGCGGAGCTGCTTGGGTTGCAGGACACGTCCACCACCGCCTCGGCCACCCCGGGCCCCGCTCCCCCGGGGCTGTGGGAAAACGCGTGGCTGGTGGGGGGGGGTGGCACCAAACTTGGGGAAAGTCCCCCCCCGGGGCCCGCCCCGACCCATCCCGGCTTTTAGGGCCGAGCCCGTCCGGGTTTGTGCCGCCAACGCCGCCGAGGGCATCGGCGGGGCTCAACAGGTCGGTACCGGGCAGCCCAGGTGCGCGGCCCTCCGCTCGCTCTCCTCTTCCCTTTTCTCCACCCTCCTCCAACTCCCCCCCCCAGCCCTCCCATCCCCACCCCCCCGCCGGCCTGCCCCCCTCCCCGAGCCCCCCTCATTATTTCTGTTATCACAAGGCAGCCTCCGTGCCCAAACGCCGGCATGTGCGAGGCAAACAGAGCGCGATTGTTCGGAGCCTGGGAACGCGCGGAGGGGGCGCGGAGGGGGCGCGGGGGCCGCCGCCCGCCGCCCCCCGCCCGGGCCGCTCAGACGCGATTGTGATGGAAATCGCCTTCCCGCATGCTGTTGAACTTGATGTTGACTCCTTTTCTTTGGGGCTCCACGTCTCCCCGGCCACTTGTTTGTGGGAAAATTTTCTCCCGGGCTCCAGTGTGAAATTAATTAATCAGGGCCTCGAGATGGCAATGGGACACAAAAGGGGACAGCCGGGGGAAACTCCGGCAAACTCACAAAAGCCACCCGGGGTTTATAGCCCCGGGCTGCCCGGACGGCGCTGCCCTGCCCGCCGCCCGAGGTAAGGGGCTGCCGGAGCGCGGTTGCGACGTCCGCAGCAATTTCGGGGGCTTCGGGGAAGGGCAGTGGGGCCGGGGGGGGCCGGAGCCGCGCCGGGCGGTGGTTGGGGTACCCCGAAGCAGTGCCTGAAGGCGGTCCGCGCTGCGAGCATAGACGGCGGGGAAACCCCGACCAGAAGGGCCGGGACTGAATCGGGCTTCTATTGGAAAAAGGAAAAACATCCGTACATCTATTTTTTGTTGTTTCCTATCAAAAGAAAAGTAAGCGGGCTGCTGTCGTGCTGAAGCGCCCGGCTTTGCCCGAGCGATCACCGCGGGGATTTCCGCGCTCCGTTGTTCCCCGATCGCGGAAATCTCCGCGGCTGCGGGGAAAGCGCTCAGCCCGACCCGAGCCGTGTGAGATCCCGCGGTGCCGCGCGTTCCTCCGACGGGCTCAGGAGCGCCGCGAGGATAAATAGAAAACCAGATTTTTTTTCTTTTCTTCTTTCCTTCATTTCTATTTTTTTTTTTTTTAAGCACTTTCTGGAGCGCGATATTATTGCTTTCAGAGAGACCGATCCGTGCAAAGCGTTCAGGGCTTAAGGGGAATATTTCCGCACGGGAGCAGGCCAAAAAGACGAGCGTCAAATAGCCTCGCAGTCTTTGTTGCCACCACATCTTCGGGTGACAGCGGCTGCAGAAATAAAACCACTTCGAGCCGCTGTTACATCCGTAGTTCCCGCACACATCGATATCAGCGGCCGATCGGGGAGGGCTGGGCCGGAGCTCCGGGCTCCCCGTTCCTGGGTTCCGTCCCTACCACCCCCCCGGCGGCAGTGCGGCCTCAATTGATCCGCGAAGCGACGTGCGGGGAACGAGTCGTTGTGTTTTAAATGCAAATAATTCCCAGCGACAACAGCGGAATAAAAAAAAAAAAAAAAAAAAAAGGGGGCGGGAAAAGAAAAAGGAAAAAACATATATATATATTTCTGAGAGAAAAAAAAAAAAAAAAAACACAAATAAAGGGAAGAAAACCAAATGAAAATCCGTTTCCGAGGGGCGCGGGCCGGGAGGGGAGCGGCGGCTGCTGACGGTTCCGCGGAGCCGCGCAGCTTCGGTGCCCGCGGTGCGGGGGGAGCGGGCGCGGGGGGCGGTGCGGTGCCCGGTGCCCCCGGGGCTGCAGGCCCTGCGCTGCCGCTGCTCGGCACGGACGGGCAGACGGAGGGCGGACAGACAGACAGACGCGGGGCTGCGCGTATCTCTGCGGCGGCGGAGGCCGCGTCCCGGCACAGCCGTTTCGGGGCACGGCACCCCGAGCTCTGCTCGCCGACAGGACGGGAGAACGGCTCCGGGTGCCCGGGGAAGAGCTCGGTGCTACCGGGGGGGCTCCGGCACCACCCCCGCTGCCGGCAAAGTTGCTCCAAGTTGGAGCCGTCGCGCTCTCCGCTTCGCCTCACGGATTCGCTTTTCTCTCTCTCTCTCCCTCCCAGGTGAGCTCGGCTGCAGCGCAGGACCCGCCCGCCCAACCAGGAGGTAATTTGCGGTTCTCCCATCTCCTCTCTCAGCGCAGCGCCGGGGCAGAGCCCGCACCCCGAAGGGCAGCGGTGATGCGGGACGGGACGGAGCGGGCAGCGCGACCCACCCGCGGCCGCCGGCCTTGGCGTTACCGGTACGGCTGCAAGTTACCGGGCTGCGGGGCGGAGCGGGGCTGCGGGAGAGGCCGGACTGGACCGGGCCGGGCCGAGCCGAGCCGCGCTGCATCCCGCCTAGGCGGCTCCTGCGGCGAGAGCCGTGCTCGCACCGGAGCTCAACATGGCTGCTGTAGTGAAGGTATTTGATGCACACGAGAGTGTAGGCGAGGGTTAGAAAAGGGGACGAAAGGCGCCGGGGCCGGTTCCGGTGCCCGCGGCCGCCGAGTGAGGAATGGAGGAGGGCGAGTGATCGGTAAGTGGTGGGATGGAGCGGAGCCGGGAGGGCCCCGTGCCCACTTCGCGTCTCGAACACGCGTGGAGCGACCGCCCCGGCTCTGCCGAGCCTCCCCTCGGGGGTGCGGAGCGGAAGGGAACGGGGTCGGGCACTGGCGAGGCCGAACCGAGCCGCTGCGGTTCCCCCTAGCCCTGCGCGGCGGTTCCGGGCCCGCGGGCGGCGGAGGAACGGGGGTAGGCTGAGCCCTGGCCCTGCCGGTGCCCGGTGCGGCCCTTCCAGAAACGAAACCGCTCCCGGAGCCGCGGGGTCGCTCCGTGGTTCCCGTTCGTTCCATCGGCGAAGCTTTTGGGGCCGCAGTCGTTGTGGGGTTTTTTGCCATTTCGGGAAGGAGCTTTTCAGAGGTGAGAACCCGGGCGGTGGGGATGGCAGTGGGGCCGAGACCCCAGTCTCGGCAGTGGCGGCGTTTAGGAGTCCGGTGGTGGTGAAGTGAATGGCCCCGGCTCGGTGTGTCCGTGCCCACACGCGGTACGAGCCCACGAGAGGACCGCGGCCGTGCCGGGGGGGACGATCCGTTAATTCGGCAACCGGCTGCCTCGGTGGCACCGTCTCCCGCTCGGAACGGTTCGCCGTGCCGCCGCGCACCCGAGAGACGGGAAAGGCGGCGATGATAACGAGAATCATTAATAATCCTAATCCTAATCATGAACCGGTGTCGGTTTCAACAGCGAAGGACCGAGGAGGCACCAGCACCGCGCGGCGCCGGGGCCTCCGCCGCGGCCGTTCAGCACCACGGAGAGCGGCGGGGCCGGTGCCCGGTGCCGCCCGGATCTCCTTCCGTTCCCCGCCGGGCTCCCGGGGCCGGAGCTCCGCCGTGCGAGGCACAAAGCCTCGCTCCTCCCGGTGAACTGCGGGTTGGCATCTCCGTGAGCCGCCGCCGTGCGCTGCTCCCCGCGCCTTCTGACACAGATATTGATATATGTGCTACACATCCCGATATAGATATAATTTTTCTGTGTATGTACAAGGGAAGGTGTGGACAGAGGGGTCAGGACGGGTTGCTGCACCTTTGGCTCTCTCCTGCCTCTCCAAAACACGGAGTGCTGTGGGCAGTACCCAGCCCCGGCCCGGCGGTGCCTGCACCCACGGCCCCGGCCCTGCGCTGGGCCCGGCCCGGGGAAGGCGGAGGAGAGAAGCGGGGCCGGGGCCGTGCCCGGCGGTTGGCGGAGCCGGTGCTGTGCCCGGGCCGTGCGGTGGTTTCGTTTTCCACCGTTTCTCCGGATCCAGGCGTGATGCAGCGGCCGCGGAATGTTGTGGATGCCGCCGAGGTGGGACAAAGCTGTGGGAGTGCGGGGAAGGCTGGGGAGAGGCCAGGTTTTCTTGAGCGTGTGTACGTGTGTACCAGCGGGCGTCCACGGGTGCGTGTGCAAAGCTGGGCGTGCATCAAGTCGGGCGTGCACAAGTGTTTGTGTGCACCGGGGCGTGTGCAGCAGCTCGTGTTCAGGGCTGGGAGTGCAGCTGGTTGTGCACGGGGCTGTGGGTATGCAGCAGGGGTGCCCGTGCAACTCGGTGCTCTCATATGCGTGTCGTGGTTGTGTCCGTGCAACGCGCCTCGGGCTCCTTCGAAGGGACGCTGACCCCGGGCCGGCCCTAGGAGCTGCCGCGGCGTGCCAGGAGAGCGGAGCGGGTACTCTGCTCCGGGCAGGGTCGGCCCCGGGTGGCCGCAGGGTGGGGACGTGGAGCCGAACCTTGGCCCCGCGAACTGGGCTCTTCCCCGGCTCCCAACCGAGCCGCGGCATCGCTTTGTCCCGGGCGCCGGGCGACCCAACCGGGCCAGGGGGGCAGAGCGGGGCCCGGGTCCGTCGCGGGGGGAGGTCCTGTTACTCCCCGGCCCGAGGGTCGTGCCTGCTTTTGCTTCCGAGCTGCCGCCAATTTTCCCCTTTGCAATTGGAGCATAGCCCCGACGGGAGGGTCCGGCCGCCCCCTCCTCCTCCCCCTTCACGGCTCTTTCCCCGCCCCGGCCCTTCCCCGTCGGGTTTAACGCCCGGGGAGGGGCGGCCCCGTCGCAGCTCGGCCCGAGCGGGGTTAGCCCCGGGGCACCGCCGCCTCCCCGACGGGGCGGGCCGGCTGCGACCGGGAAGGGGGCGGTGGGGAAGGGGGGCGAGCAGACGGACCGGCCCCCGGGGGAAACGGCGGCCGTGGCGAATGGCCCTGCCCCCGGGGGGTGACCCCTGCCCCGGCCCCACGCCCGGGCTGTCCCAGCCCCACCGCCCGGGCTTTGTCCCCGCCGGCCGCCCCGTCCCTCCTCCCGCCCTTCCCCGCCCTCCCTCCGCCGCTGGCTCTGCCTCAACTTTAGAGGCAGGTCCCGGAGGCTCCGACAGCGGGGCCGGGACCCGCAACGGAACCAGGCGGGGGCTTTCAGCCTCTTCCCCACCTTGCCAGCACGGGAAGGACGCCGAGATTTCCAGCCGACGGAGACCGCGGGCAGCACCGGCCCCAGCGGGGCTCTCAGGTACCCGCTCCCCACTCCCTTCCCCACTCCCCTCTCCGCTTCCCCTTCCTGGGGAATTCCTCTTTCTTTCCGCGGTCCTCTTTCTGTCCGGGGGAAGCTTTGCTCCGCTGCGACCTGGTACAGCGGTGTCTCCGGACTCCCACCAATCACGGCCGGAACCCTCCGGCCGAGGCAGCTCCGCACTCCGCGAGCGAAGCCCACCGGGGCCGCCCCACTGCCTCTCGGTGCGGGATCCCTTTGGGTCGCATTTGCGGGAGAGGCAGAACTAAGAGGACAGAGCCTCCCGGCATGCTGATACCCCCCTTTGGGCTATCGGTGACCTGGAACCCCAGGAAATGCGAAGTGCCCCCCAAAACGTCTCCCGAGGATGCGATGCGGGGGCCCCTCATGGATGTGAGCCCCCCCCCCCCCTGCAGCAGTGCAGGCTCCAGATCCCTTCGTTCACGGGGTCCATTCCGGGGCTGTGAGTGGGGCCCAGCTGCAGAGAGAGGAAGAAGAGGAAGAGGAGGGCAGAGCAGAGATGCGGTGGGAACCCCGCAGGGCCCTTTCTGCCGGGTCCATCCCCTCACCAGCAGCTCTCATGACTCAGCAGTTCCCCACCAGTAATTTACAGTAATTTCAAAGTGGGAACGGGCTCCGGGATGGGTCTGGGGAAGAACAGGGGGCTGAGGACGGTGCAGGGTCGCTGGGTGCTGGCAGCAGCTGGGGGATGGCTCAGGGCTGAGCGCTGTGCCCTGCGATGGCCGCGGGACTGAGCGCATTCCGGGTATTTGCGCGGCCCTTTGGGTGCAGGCGTTGTTCGGAGCGCTCAGTTGGGCACCGGGGAGCGCCGGGGCCGTGCATTGCACCACGAAAACCATTGGGGTTTCTTCATTCCTCACGATGTGGGGATGGGGGACAGCGGCTGCCGTGGGGGGCTCCAATGGGGCCGCTGCTCCCGGGCACACGGCACGGCCGAGCCCAGATCTTAAAGACCTTGGGTTGGTTTTTCTCTTTGGTTATCTAGCTGTATGAGTGTATGTGATATCATAAAGCTAGAGAACCGAATGTAAAAACCCACTCGCTATTCTCCGGGTAAATCCCTGCCCTCCACTGTGGCACCTTCACGGGGAGAGCGGAGCCGAGCGCGCCGCGGCGGTGGAGTGGGCATTCCGCAGGGTTTTGTCTTTAATCATTTTTATGGAGGCCCAGAGCCACTGACCGTGCCTGGGTGATTATTTCTACTCAAACCTGGTGCTCCTCAGGCTAGCGTCAAATCCGGCACCACTTATTTTATTATTATTATTATTATTTTTTTTTCCGCAGCGGTTTTAATTTCCACATCGACAATTAAGCTCAGTGGTACCCGGTGTACTGGAGATAAATGAAATGGGGCCAGCTCAGCAATAACCCCCAGAGAAACCCTGTTTGTAACGAAGTAGAAAGAAAGTTGCTTAAAAATATTACCGCATGCAAATTGTAATTTAGTGCAAACCCGTTTCCGAGGCCGGTTTATCTACCGGGGAAGGGAAATAAATCATCGCTGCTCGTCAGTTATTCTGTGCCTGCAGAGATGGAGCAGCTTTGTTCTGTGAGGTGGGTTTGGGGGCCTCTCTCTGGCCTCCCCTCCGGCGCTGGTGTTTGTGCGCTGAGCTCCATCCCTCCCAGTTCTTTGGGCAGAGCTCTGCTGATGGACACGGCTGCAGTCATGGAACTGCAATGGGTCGTTGCACGTGCTGATGCCCGCGGGAGGTGGGCACGGCATGGGGCGGTGGTTCTGGGGGCACCTCCATGGCCCGCAAGCTGCTCTGCTGCTTGGTGCATCTCCTCCCCAGCAGAGAGGAGGGAAGGGGGAGAGCATTGGCTCCTGGTGCCAAAACTGTAACCCGCCATGCCTGCTCTGTGGGCTCTCCCTGCCCCATTCACCCCGGCTGCAGTTTTGCTTCTGCATGCGATCGCACCTCTTCTTCCCACTGATGTTGCTGGGGTCTGCAGGGAGATCAGAGCGGGGAGAATTTTGGACTGTGAGATGAGCTTTCTGCTCCTCAGTAGCTCTTTTGCTTTGTTTGGTTGGCAAGAGGGGCAGGGGGCTTGTGCTGCAGGGTCTCAGCAACCATCCTTCTCCAACATGTAGGGATGCCACGGGCTGACCCCTTTCGATCATTGCTCTGGGTAGGGAGGCCACAGACCTGAAGCCCAAAGGGTGTGGGATAAAGCAGGGATGCTCCCTGGTTCTCTCCACTCACTGTAGCAGAGCGGATGAGTAGTGGGATTTCAGCTCTGTGTCCCCAACCCACAATGGCACTGGAGGCACTGGGCAGCGTGGCACGGGGATGGGAGAGCGATGCCTTTGCTGTGGGATCACAGGGTTGATCCTGCATTTGGAATCCCCCATACCTCAGTGGGGACACCGGGATGAGCCCCTCATTGGCCTCAAACTGGTTCGTGGGGCCCCACCCGCCCCATCCGCCAGCCAATGCCACCCCACAGCCCTTCTGCTGCATGTGGCCAGAGCTCCTCCGAGGGAGCGCAGGGTCTGCAGGAACACCATTCCCCTCATCCCACAGCCTCACGTGCCGGGTGGCAGCAGGGATCTGCCCGCGGCTCTGTAGCATCAGCAGAGGCGGCTGCGCGGTCGTGGCAGCGGTGAGGCCGCGTGGGGACAGCCAGGAGAGAGCGAAGCAACGCAGCGTGAGGATGCGCACGGAGGATGCGGGGCACTGCCCGTTGCCTCCCCAGGTCCAGGACCAATGAGCATCCCAAAACAACACCCCAAACCCCAAACCCCAGCTGGGAGCAAGGGGGAGAGCGCGGGCTCTGCCGCCCTCGGGAAGCTTTCTCTTCCCTCCTGACTGCTTGTAAACCATTCAGAAAGAATTTCTTAAAATAGGTTCCACTTTAAGGACTTATCTGCTGAATGCCATTAATTTTCTGGGGTTCGTTAAAAGCAAACTTGGTATCATAGCAACTGAATCTATTCCAGGAAAGCAGCCAATTGCAAAGCACGGTGTGTGCAACCGAAGGCGAGAGAAAGGAGCCTTTCAGGTTTATTCTCAGGCTTGTGCCTCGGCAAGTGAAGTTTTAATTTTCAGTGTTTTATTCCTTGTAGAATATTTTATGATTTTTTTCCCGGTGAATTTGCAGGGAGAGGGAAAAAAAAAAAAAAACCCGCGGGGGCCAATATTTGCAAAATGGGGGCAGGGGTGGTCACAGGGGTGGCAGTGTGGGTGCTCGTCCCGATGTCACCCATGGGAGCAGTGCCTGGGCACAATGCTGAGTATGGGCGTTGAGTCCAGGACCGCCCAGCGGGATTGGGGTCTGCTGGTAAAGAGGATGCTAATCCCCTTCTCATTTCCCTGCCTTCACTAAAGAAATAGTCATTATTTCCCTTTTAATCCCATCTCTCTCCTCTTTTCCATTAGGCCCTAAGCCGCAATCTTATTCCCAGGGAATGTTATGCTGCAGATAATCCCAGACCCCTGACTTGGCTGCGGTCCCCTCGTCCCCAACGCCATCAGGGAAGCGGCTCTGAGCATCCAACGGGGCTCAGCACGGCGAGGGTGGAGCGCTGGGAATACCCCCATCCATGCCATAATCAGCTGGGGGTTGTTAATTGGGGACAGGAGGTGGGAGCTGTGCTTGCAACCATCCCGGTGCCACACGTGGGTGCCCAGAGGTCCCAAACCCATCCCTGTGTGCCACATTCCCTCTGCTCATGGAGTGATGGTTTTCCAACTCCGCTTTGCATTCGGTAGCAATGAGTGAGGGGAGAAAAAATGTCATTTATGGTAAAGGGAAGTATCACTTAAACAGACAGAAAGGCAAAAAGCCCCCGACAACAGTGTACTCTTGAGCGGGAGGAAATGAAAAGCGTTCCTCCCAGTCAGGTGTGTGCCACTGCACTAGGAGAGTTCCATTTTCCTTCACCCATTCGTTCACCCAAAGCCACAATGATGTCCAGGCCACCTCTGATATGCAGCAGGGTCAGACTGAAGCCCCCAGCCCAGAGCTAGCAATGTTGGAGGGAGCAATGCAGCAGCACCCGGCATGTAGGGCACGTATTGGGGACCCCCACCCATGGGTGTGAGCTCGGGGTACCGCGATCCCAACCAGAGCTTTGCCTTCTCCCCAGTGGTGGCCCCGGTGCCCACCCTGTACCGATGCCGTGCACACTGCCTTTCCTTTCTCTTTCCCCCCACCTCCCCCTGCTTTTTCTTTTTTTTTCTTTTTTTTTCTTATGGAGAAATTATTATTTACAGTTTAATATCTTCATGTTTCTATGGAAACTCCATGGCTGCGCTGGGTGGAGAAGTCAAACCCGAGTGGGGGAAACGGCAATGGTGGAAAGGGAGCGGCGCGGGTGCGGGGACGGGGGGAAAGTGCCACAGCCCCGAATGTAGGTCACGCACATATGTGCATAATCACATACATATGTTGACTTCAAAGAGCTCGGGCTCATCCTCGGAGATAACAAACGCGCGTGTGGCTGTTAAACAGATTTGCATTTATAAACCACCAAGGCGGGCACGTGCGCTGCGTCCCGGGGCCGGGGGCACCCCCAGCCTGGCACTGATGCGGAAAGAGCGCGGCGGTGGTGGAGACCTTCTCCCCTAATAGCCGGTGACAGGGACTCGCTAGTGGCGATGTCCCCGCGCCAGGCACGGAACAAGGGCGGAAGGTGTGCGACGTCCCCGCTTTTGTCAGAAAGTATCTATCAGAGCAGCGGGGAAAGGTCAGCGGGAAACGCGGGCGGCCCGGAGGATGCTGTCCCCGTCCGTCACGCTGCCACCGCCACCAGCTCAGCCCCCCCAGGACAGGAGCAGATTAGCTTAAAAAAAAATCACAGCCGCTTCAAAAAATCATACCGGTGGCTCACGCCGCATCCGCCTTCTGGTTGTGAGCCTTTGGGGATGGCGTTCTGCTGTTCTCCGCAGCCACCAGGAATGTATGTATTCATTTTTAATGGAAAGCACAAACCTGGTGCTAATTCTGGGGCTGGGCCTCGGTGAACAAGGAGCTGTTGTGAGGGCAGGTGGGGCTGCGTGTGTGCTGGGGATGGGGATGAACCTATCCCTTTTGAGCACAACCCCATGGTCCCCATAGTTCCATTTGGAGCTGAGCTCTGACTTCCTCAGCCCCAGTTCCCCATGAAGCCAGGCGAGGAGCGTTCCTGTTTGTTGTTTTCTGTACATCTTGGCTTTCCATGGAGTTTGGGGATAATTTTCTGGCTCTGTGTTATAGGGAAATCAATGTACAGCCTCCACCAAAACCAAGTCCTCCCCTGGAAGTCCCACCTAGAGGCTCCCATTGCTTTGTGCATGAGGTGGAGATGGGGACTGAGCGCAGAGGATTTGCTCCTGGAGCAGCAGGTCGCATCTCCACCTGCTCATGCAGAGCCTCTGGTTTTGGTGGGGAAAAAAGGGAATTTGTACATGAGGGAAGTGTGGCTTTCGGCTCATCTTTCATGTCAAAATTACATCCAATTAAAGGGGAGAAAGGGTTGGGGGTACCTCAGCCGCTCCGATTCCGGGATGGGAAAATGGAAAAAGCTCCTTTGGGTCCTGCAGGTTTCTCACCTCCCCATCTTCTGTGGGGAAGAAATCCCACGTGAGCTGCAGAGCGCCGGACACAGCTGTGTGCACACACACACACCCAGCCTGGCTCGCACACACGTGTGCGCACACACGCACACAGCCAGCTTGGCTCACACACGTGTGTGCACACACACGGCTGCCCCGCAGCGCAGCTCGCCGGCCGGGCCGCTGCTCCGGGAGACGGGCGCGAGCGGCATTTCAATGCAAACCAGGCAGGAACAATGAGGTGTGTTTTTAAGGGACTGTGAAAGGGGGGTTTTGCTGAATAACTGAAAAGGCGGAGGGGGAGGAGGGAGCCGGGCAGCCCCTCCATTAGCTCAGTGCAGCAGCGAGAACAGCTGTGAAAAGAGCCCAGGCCTTTTTCCCACGCCCAGAGGAGCGGAGCGAGGGAAGGAGCCCTCCCAGCGAGGTCAGATCCCATCACTAATATATACACAGGCTGTGCCCTCATTCACGTCACCCCGGCGCAGGTTTGTTTAAGGCGCGCACACTGACACTAATTTCTCCTCCCGCTCGCTCCCCCAGCCGGCCCCATTATGGTCCCTGCTGCATTAAACCCTCCCCACGGCCCCACGACGGCTGCGGCTCCGCGGTCCCCCCAGCACCTGACCGGCAAGGTCAAGAGGAGCCCGAGCCGCCGTCGCCGCTGGATCTGGCCGGCAGCTGCTGCGCGGCCGTGCGGGGACAGCTCACAGGAATGCGTCCTGCAGATGGGACCTGGCGGGACACGTGCAGCATCCCCGTGCTGGCTGCGCTCTGCCCTCTCTGCTGTCTTCCCTTCCCGTTCTGTGCATCCGTCCCTGGGATGTAGCATGGCTGCAGGTTGAGTGCATCCCCCGTCCCTTCTCGTTTTGGGCACCCATCCCTAGGATGCAGCGTTGGTGCGTCTCAGGCTGCTCCGCAGCTCTCATGGGGAGAAGGGGATGCTCACACCCGGGTTTCCTATGCAGGGTTGGTTGCAGCCCCTGTCCTCCCTAGCCCCGCAGTGCCCGGCATCCTCACAGAGATGGGCATGGAATAAATCAGCCCTTGTTTATTCTCGTGTCTGGGCTTGGTGTGTGAGTTCATATTAAAACATTCTGCCTTAAATTACAGCCTAATAAATCAATACCCACTTAGCGATGCAAGAGAGTGGGAGCGGTTTGTGCAAAGAATTAAAGTTGCTCTGCAGCTCTCAGGCACTGCAAAGGGCAAAGGAACAAGTGCTGCCTGGGCAGCTGGGCCCTGTTTCCATCCCCCATGTGTGTGCACAGAAGGGATGTGCACGGGCATGGCCAGGATATGTGTGCGTGTCTGTGCATGGCCAGGGCATGCATCTGTATGGTTGAGCATGACTAGGACATACGTGTGCATGGCACGGCTGTGCATGGCAGAGACGGGCAGATGCACGGCTGTGTGTAGCAGGGACACTCGTTAGGGTCACTGTGTGCCTTCAGCTACCCATGCACAGGCATGGTGCGGCCTCACAGCAACTCCCAGCCCCACCAGCTCCACCGTGCTGTTAATTTCTGCCCCAAACAGGACAATGTGGTTCCCCCATCCAGCTCACAACCTCCTCTGCTGCGCCGTTCCCCCCTTTTCAGAGTGCTCAGTGATGCCCTGCACCCAGCAGCAGTTTTCCTTGCACATCCTCCTCCCCTCCATCTCACCTTTCCCTTCTCTAATCCCCTTGTATTTGCTTGGGCCTCCATCCAGGGCCATCCACCCCTTTATAGGGCCACTGCTAAGCAAATGCTCCCTTTGCTTTGCTAAAAAGGGACTCCTCCTTCATGCAGCCGGGGTTATGGGGACCAGCCCTGTGCCTTTCTCGGGGCTGCGCGTTGCCTCCAGGCACCCTCCATCCTCCTTCTCTCCCTGGGATGGATGGGGAAGGACACATGTGCCAGTCCTTTCTGCCGCCGTTGCTGCCCACTCCCACCAGAGCCTCCTGTGGCAATGCCCAAGGACCCCATCCCCATCTCCCCCCTTTGCATCCGAGCTAGTTTCATCCCTCCCCCCTCATCTTCCTTGCCAAGCCCTGACACTTGATGGCAGCCCCATTCAAAATGCATGGACTCCCCTTTCCAAGCGCCCCGGTCCTTTTGAACTAAAAGGATTTTCTCAGAGGCTAAGTTCAAATGTATGGCCGTTATTTATTTATCACCCCGCGATGTATTATTCATTTATTTAAAAATGTATGGCAGCTGGGAGCCCCGTGTTTAATCACCCCATGGATGGCGAGGGCCAGGTGGAGACGGCCCCTCGCTCCGCCGCTAACCTGGCGCGGTCGCTGCCGCCGGGACTCCGACCTCACGCCTGTTTTAGCATCAAGGCAGCCAAAAATAACCCCAACCCCACGGCAGCGAGAGCACAGTGGCCTCGTGGGGTGTGCATGGAGATGGGGTTGGTGTTTTTGGGGGTGCCAGGAAGATGTGGCACATGGTGGGAGAATGGGGTTGTTGCAGCGCTGCTGCTTGCGGATGCGGCGATGAGGATGGGGATGGGGATGAGATGGGGATGGGGATGGGGATGGGGATGGGGATGGGGATGGGGATGAGATGGGGATGGGGATGAGATGGGGATGTGTCCTGCACACGGCCTGGCCCCACGAGTGGCTCCAGCTGTCAGATTGCTTCCCAGCCCCTCGGCGAAGTCGCCAACACGGTGCTGATGTGCGCCGAGGCGGGCAGGGCATGGCGCTGTGCTGCCAGTGGGAACAGCAGGGAGAAAATGGGAGAAAAGCACTGTGACACAGCGGGGATGTGACCAGCCCTCCCAGCTTCTCCTTGTCCCCACAGGGCTGAAGGACCGCATCCCCTCGGGAGGAGCACGAAGGGTTAAGGATGCTCTGTCTCTCCAAACTCCCCACGTCCCCCCCACGCGCTCCCACCACCCTCTTCCTCGCTGGCCACTCACTAATTGAGACAGCTTCAGCCCTTGCCTCCCTCCTCTCCCCCTGGGGCTGAGCTGCCTCTTCCCAGGGGGAGCACATTGTCTGCTCCAGCCTGGTTGATGTAATCCCTAAGCCCGAACAATACTTCCCCACCCCGCTCCTGCTGAAAGGGTATTAGTTGCCCAATGAGATAATTACTCCCCAGGCCACCATAATCATCGTGCCCGGCCAGCCGCTTTCCCTGGTCCTGTGGTGCCCATTTTGTGGGTTCAGAGAACTCCATGGCACCGTCAGGACCCCAAATACCCGCCGATCCAACAGCAGAATAGAGCAGGGAAGAGGGATGCTGCTGAGATGCTGCATTCAGCTCATTGAGGGCAGCCCCATTGCTGCTATCACCCCAAAATGTCACCCATGGGTGGGGGTTGGGGTGCCAGTAGGCACAGGATGGGGATCTCTGAATGTGCTGGGATACTGGGGCTGAGCCAGCAGTGCCACAGCACTCAGCTCCTGATGGAGCACGGGTGGGATGAGCCCATTCCTGGGATTTGGAATTTCCCAGTGTTGTATCCCAGGTTTGTTCCTCTCTGACGAATATCCAGGCAAAAATCTGGGGGGGAAGGGAAGGTGCAAAACTCCACTTTTGGTGTTTGTGCCACGTATTCTTTCGAAAAACAGAATTTCAGCAATTACTGAAACTATCCCAACTGATAGGATCGATGAGAACAGTTTCCTGAATTGGTTGAACAGGAAATAAGCCGTGTTCTCAGCTCCCGCCTGCAGCCTAAGGAACGGAGCCGGGGCTGCCTTCACTCCGAGGTGCTGCACGTGGGGACATCAGCGTGAAAACGGGGTAAAACGGACCTGACAGGGGATGCCCCAATGAGAGCCTGGTTAACCCTGTGCTTTGTGGCTGTGATGATGGGGCTGGGCTCCCACCCCGCGACGCCGGCACAGAGCAATGCAGCAGGAGAAGTCATCCCACGGAGGTTGGGCTGAGCCCGTCCTGAGGAACGGCGCTGGGGGCAGCTGGGGGTGTGCGGGAGACGCAAACCCTCTTTGCGGCTCTGAGGTTGATGATTTGGGTTGGAGGATGCTCGTCGGGTTTGCAAGGTGGGACAGGTGCTCGGAATGCGTCGTGTGAACGTCTCGGTGGGGACCCCTCCCCAAACGCTGATGGGACGGCGGCTGCGGGCGCCGGGGCTGCGCAAGGCCAATGCTGCGGGGAGCAGCGAGGGACGCTGCCGGCCGCTCCTCCCCATCCCTTTCTTGGCCGATCTCTTCTGACAGACAAACACAGTTTCTTTCTCCGAAACAAAGTCCCTGTCCAGCCGAGCACACAAAGCGGATCCATTATCCGATGGGGGACAGAAAGGAGGGGCTGGGGGGGGGGGGGGGGGCTGCCGGCGCACAATGCACACAAGTGGCGCGCGGGGCCGCCCCTATTGTGTCTGGGCAGGAAGGGCCGGGACCCACGGCGCGGCCCCGTGAATGGCAGCATTGTGTCTGAGCCTTCGTCGCCTTGGGCGTCCCCGGCCCCCTGTCCCCCCCCCGCCACCCCCACCGGGCTCCTGCCTCCTGTCTGGAGCTGAGCCCGAGCCGCTCCCCTGGGTGGGGAAAGCCGCCATTCTCCTCTGTTTTGGGGGTCGTAGAATCCCGTTGGGCACTACAGGGGATGGTTGGCCAAAGGGGTGTTGGATGGGATGGATGGTGGGGAGCGAAGGAAATGGCCCCAAAGGTGTCACCTGTGGGTGGAGTGGGGATAGAGAGGGATGAACACAGAGAAGGGATTTTGGGGGCATAAATGTGCTGATTTGGGCAGGACGAGGCGTCTCATCACTGGCTCATCCAAAGGGAAAGGTTTGTCTCAGTCTGGATGTGACTGGGACGTTGATGGAGCAGATCGATGCTCTCACAACCCATGGTGCAGAGGCCAAATGGAAGCTGGTCCCCAAGCAACGAGCTGCATCCCATCTCTGCTCTGCCACCATATCCCGGGAGGAACATTTTGGTGGGCAAAGAATGATGGAATCATAGGATGGTTTGGATTGTAAAGGATCCAAAGACGGCTCACGGCTGTGTGGGATGGCTTTGTGCTGGCTGCAGGCTGGAGGTGGCCATGGTGCCCCATATCCCGCACTCAGTGACAGCCCTGGCTTGGAGCAGCAGGGTCCTGGGGACCCCAGGCTGTCAGCATAGGGCGAGCAGCAATCTGTCCCCTCTGTCTGACCTCACCGTTTCTTTCCTTGTGAGGTAACACGAAGGGAAACGGTGCTTCCAGCTCCTGCAGCGATGCAGGCAGCCAGGCAGCACCTCATGCATTGCTCATCTTGTTGTTCTGTTTGCAGAGGAGAAATCCCCGCATCGCTCCCATCAGCCCCATCCAGCAGCAGCCACCGCAGGCAACGGGGGACAGGGAGCAGCGGGGACAGCGGAGAGACAACCCCATGGCAGCACCCTCAGAATCCGGGGGGAGATGTGCCCTGCCAGGACCTGGTGCTGTGGGTTTGCAGCCACAAATCTGGGCATGGCTCCAGTGGAGGGGAGGTGCAGCTGCACCCCAGTGTGACTCAGTCATGGGACAGTACCCATACTCCACCAGGGATGCTCCAGAGCCTCCTGGATGCGGTAAGTTTGGGTTTCCTTCTTTATTTCTTGCGTCTTCCTTTTTATTTAAAAATCCTCTTTGAAAATTGCACCAAAGGGCTCTGTCATCGGTAACAGCTTCTGGTTAACATTGTTTTCTCCCTATTTCCTTTTTAATGTACATCTTAAATCTTCTCTCTATGACTCAAAACATCATTTTCTGTGACCAAACAGCATAACAAGGACTCTCCCTCCATCTCCTCTTGCTTTCCCCCAGCCAGGATTGCATCTTCCCCCAGTACTCCCCATTCTGCTCCTTTCCACCCCCCTGTGCCCATTTTCCTGCTGGCAGACATTGGATTCAGTGACATGAGCACCTCCCATCTTCTCTGGGTGCTTGTTTTAGGGTATCATTTAAATCCGTGCAGAGGATGGAGATGGGGATGGGGATGAGGATGGAGATGGGGATGAGGATGAGGATGGAGATGGGAAAGAGTGCAGCCATTGAGCATCCCTGTGAATTAGTCAAGGGAAAAGCCTGCAGCCCCTGCAGCTCAGAGCTTTGCACGTGACAGCAGAGCTGTCCGTGGCAGCAGGAAAACAACTCACACCTTCCCCAGGGCTGCGTGGCGCAGGCACTGCGGGTCACCCACACTCCCAGAGTGGTTTCTTCTCCCTCATCTCCATTGCGGGATTTGGGTGCTCCCTTCTGTTCACCCCCAGCTGCACGTTGAAGGGGTGAGCAGTGTTATCCCTTGTTTTCCCTCTCTAAAAGCTACATTTGGGGCAGGGAGATGTGCATGGGGTGGCGAAACCCACATCCGCCGGCACCATCGGACCCCAAGCACCCTGCCCACCTCGTCACGCCATCGCAGCTCTGCCCCCCCTCCCATCCCTTTTTCCTCCATCCCTTTATTCCAGTGCCCCTTCTCTCCATCCCGCTGGCAGTGATGGGGTGGGGGTGGCCGGGGCCCCTCGGTGCCGTCCCCGTGCCCGGCGGTGCCCCCAGCAGCTGCTCGGCGCCGCGGGCGAACCGCCCTCCGCCTCGCTCTAAGATGGCCGGCGGCCCCAAAATGGTGCTGAGCATGAGACGCCATCTGCAAGGCTGGTCCCACGCCCGCCGTGGCCTTTTTATGCAAAGGGGAATTAATTAGATTTGAATATGGTAATTAAGCCATCAAGCCCGCCGGTGCTACGAGGTCCCTTCTTTTCTTCGGGCTTTCTTCTCGCCCCTCTCTCCCGCCGCCCCTTAACCCTTCCCCCTCCGCTGGTGCACCCCCAGCACCGCTCGTGCATCCTAATGAAATGCCGCCGCCAGGATGTGCCCTCACCACCCCGTTCTCAGGGTTCTGTCTGTCCTTGGGACTCCATCCGTCTGTCCGTCCCTATGGGTCGAGCGCGACGGCTGCGCATCCCTCCCCAAAAATCCCCGAGGTCGCGTAGGGATGACAGCCCAAAAGCGGGCCATGCGTCGCTTTGGGGTTTCAGTGTCTGATGGGTGCGGTGGGAAATTGTTCCCAAATCCATTCCCCCGGTGCTGGGCTGTGTTTTGAGCCCTTCAGATCCTTAAGGTGCTCTCGAGTGGTTTTTCTTCTCCACGCGTTGGCTCTGGGCCGTGGGGTGCTGCTGATACCCAACTGCTGTGCGTGGGGATTTCCGCCCCACATTTTGTGCTTAAAAGGAAAAATAACAGAAAATGGAATGTGCCCCCGATGTCTGCATCCAGGAAATTATTATTATTTTTTTAAACTGAGAATTAAAGGTTTTCCCATCCCTGTGTTCCTTGCTTGCAGCCCTGCACACAGCTTCCAAGCCGGGTGATGGTGCCAAGATGGGGATACAGCACGCAGGGATCTGAGCAGGGAAAAAAATCCCAGGAATATTTTTCAACAGATATTCATCTCCATAAGGAAAAAATATATTTTTTTCTTCTCTTTTTCTTGCTCAGGAAGGAAAAGAAAGAAATGGGGAAAACCCGCAGGAGCTCAGAGATGCCTCTGGGCGCTTTCTGAATGAGTAAACTTGGATGGGCAGCTCTTAAAAATAGGGATCTTCGGAACAGGGTCACTTTTGGTGAAACTTTTAATTGTGTTGGCAGTCTGCTTCCCATCTGAAGCAAGAAAAAAAGCGAGATTACACATGTATGTATGTGTTATATGTATAGATACGGGGTGCCATCCTGCACACGCGCATTGTATGCGTATAAATACGTGCAGTGCACAATGTGAGCCCCCTGCCCAGGCTGCTCGGATTGCAGCCCACCGCTGCTGCTCGTTAGGACTCCTCCGTTTATGCAGAGGAGAAGGGTCAGGACGCAGAGATGGGGCAAAACTCATCTATTTGAGGCTACGCTCCGACTTTTCAGCTCTTCGCCCCCGGGAGCAGTTCGGTGGCTGCAGCATCGCACCGCCCTCCCGCTCGCTGGGAGCATCCAGGGGTTTAATCCAAGCTGGCACCGCTGCCCGCGGGAGGGGCGGCCCCGGGCTGGAGCCCCCGCGCCCCCCCGGCCCTGACCTACATAGCGGGATGCGGCCACCTGAGTGGCCCCGAGCCACCCGCGCCAGCTGCTGCGTGCAGGGACAGGCGCCCGTCCTCCGCATTTCCTCAGGGCTGAGTTTGGGAGAAATAAGGGAGAAATGGGTTTTCTCGCTGCCGGCCCCAGAGGGGGGCTCAGGATGCCGGTGGGTACTGAGTTGCAGGCTCTGCCCCATCCTAACCCCATGGCACTGGGATGGTGCCGGTGTCTTTCTTGCCCAAGTGCTGGTGGCATCTCCTGGGCTGCATTTCTCATCTGTGTGAACGGGGGCACAAGCCTCAGGGTGTTCATCCCCGCTGCCACCGCTCTGCAGAGCCCTCCTATAAAGCAGAGAGAGGGAAAACAAGTGGGGAATGAGGGAGGGGGATAGAAAAGGGAAAGCTGACAAACAGGAGAGGAAAGGCGGCGATGGAGATAACCGTGGGACAGATAACGCCGAGCGCAGAGGGGAAATACCGGAGGGCTGCTGGATGGGAGACAGATTGAGGAGAGGTGGGAAAGGGGGAGTGAGGACAGAGTGCAGCGGGGCTGGGGGTGGCAGTGGTGACAGCGGGGTCCCCGCCATGCTGGGATAACCCAAAGTTGGGCAGCATCCCCATGGCCCCGCTGCCGACCCCCTTAACTCCCAGCAGAGCCGCTGGCGGATGGGATGGGCACTGAAGGCAGTGGGGCTGTGCCTCCCACACCACACGAAGCCTTCCTGCAGGATTTTCTCCCCATCCCGCTCTCCCCGCCTTCCCGCAATGCCACGTGGATTCCCCGCGGCACAGCAAAACAAGCGAAGACGTTTTCTTTTGTCTCGGCTGCTGCTTGGCCGCGTGTCTGCGGCTCTACGCCACCTTGGCCTCCTCCCCTCCATTCACAATTTCCTTCCCATTCCCGTGGTGAGAGAATAGAGACAAACCTTTCTTTTCTACCTTCCTTCCTTTTTTTTTTTTTCTTTCTTTCTTTCCTTCTTTCCTTCTCTATTTCTCTTTCACTCTTTTTCTTTCTTCCTTTTCCTTTTTCTTTTTTCTTTTTCTTCTGTTCCTTCCTTCCTTCCTTCCTTCCTTCCTTCCTTCCTTCCTTCCTTCCTTCCTTCCTTCCTTCCTTCCTTCCTTCCTTCCTTCCTTCCTTCCTTCCTTCCTTCCTTTCTTCCGCCCTCCCTTCCCCCCTTCCTTCCTCCCTTCCTCCTTTCCCTCCTTCCTTCCTTTCTTCCATCTCTTTTTCTTTCTCTCTCCCCCCCCTTTTTTTTTTTTTTTAATTTAAAGCAACCGCAACTTAAATAAAATCAGCATCCAGGAGGTGTGAAGAGACAGAAGGTGACGTGGAGCTGCTCCAGTCCCAGCTCTGGCCGTGGGTTTGGCCGTGGCTGAGGATCCCCAGGCACAGCGCCCACCTGGGCTCAGTGCTCCTCATTATCCCTCTGAGCTCCCGTAACCATTTATGCTACTTCTGTGCAAAAAAAAACCAGTGATGGATGTGCCGGGAAGGGCTCAGCACCGGGGGGAGAGAGAGGAAAAAAGGGGGAGGTTGGAGAGAGCTTAAAAATTACAGTGGGAATTAGCAGGAGTCTAAGCTGTTGTTTGCGCTGCCCATTAGCATCTGCCTATTTATCTGTCACCAGATCCTCGTGGCATCCATCCATCCATCTGGGTCCTTGTCAGTCTGTCTGCCTACCTAATTATCCATTAGCATGGCAAAGCCCCATGACAGCGGTCCTGGCGAGTCAGACACGAGACCACCTCATCTGCCCTCCGCCATCGCCCGGATCCATTTATGAGCATGACTGCCAAAATTGGGCTCAGAACGGCCCCAACAGTGCTGCCTGGGGAGATGCAGAGCAGGGTTGGTCCGTGGGGTGTTACTGTGTGCGGCGTGTGCTCACACACCACCATGCTGTGTGCGTGTGAGTGTGTGACACACCGCGTGCTTTCGCTGCTCATCGATGCTCCATCTTGGTTAGATGAGAGAAAATCAGAGCCAGCGTGATGGTGTGGCTGCGAAGGGCACGGCGTTGGTGCAGTGGGTGTAATGATGGGCACAGTGTTGGTTCCATGGGCTCTGTGTTGGTGCTATGGGCTCTGTGTTGGCGCAGTGATCACTGTGATGGGCAATGTGGTGGTGCAATGGCACTGTAGTGGTGCACTGGGCACTGTGTTGGTGCAGTGGGCACTGTAGTGGTGCAGTGGTCACCATATTGGTGCATTGGGCACTGTGTTGGGCAGCGTGTTGGTGCAGTGGTCACTGTGTTGGTGCAGTGGTCACCGTATTGGTGCGTTGGGCACTGTGTTGGTGCAATGGTCACTGTGTTGGTGCAGTGGTCACCGTGTTGGTGCAGTGGTCACTGTGTTGGTGCAGTGGTCACCGTATTGGTGCGTTGGGCACTGTGTTGGTGCAATGGTCACTGTGTTGGTGCAGTGGTCACCGTATTGGTGCATTGGGCACTGTGTTGGGCAGCGTGTTGGTGCAATGGTCACTGTGTTGGTGCATTGGGCACTGTGTTGGTGCAGTGGTCACCGTATTGGTGCATTGGGCACTGTGTTGGTGCAGTGGGCACTATGCAGGCACAATGGGCACTGATAATACCTTGCCATGCATCCAGCAGCCCTGGTGCCGTTGGCTCTTTGTGCCCGTGCCGCCGCGTGGGTTTCTTTGTTCAGGCAGCAGCAGTGGGCAGGTTCCCCCTCCCCGCCTGCCCACGGCCCTGCTCAGCCCGAGGAGCAAATCAGCGGCGTTTGCATATTCAGAGCAGGTGGGGGCCCATATGCCTAAGATGCACCAGACAAAATTAGCCACCATAATCATAATCAACTGTGCCGTTGTGCTGGGGGAAGGGAGAGGTTGGCAGACAAGCCTGATAATTATGAAGCTCAGCATGTGCGCAGCGGTTTTGCAACAATTATGCCTAGCTCAGCAAGCCGGCAATGATGCTTGTTACAACAACCCTCAATCTCCAGCCCGCCCTCCGGTCGTGCGCTCCCGGGAGGGCTGTGCTGCACCGGAGATGCCGTCCGTGGTGGAGAAGGGGACACGAGGATGGGGATGGGAACATGAGGACAACGTGGGGTGGTGGCCGGACCCCATCCTGCTGTCCAACCCACCTGGCCAAGCCGTGGCTTTTGGAAGAACCATCCTGCCCAGCAGCTCGCTGTGCGGAGAGCATTGCAACCCCTCTGCATAAAGGAGCTCTGGAGCTCCACTTGCACCAAACGGGTTTATTTTTGCCTCCCAGGACTTTTTCCCTTTCCCACCCTCCTCCTCTCGTCTATGCAGCTCGGTGGTGGCAGGAGGTGACACTCCAGATCCATCCCCAGCCCGGTGCTGGCGGGGCGGTGTCACGCAGCATTTCCCTGAACGAGCCCTGGGGAAGGGAACGGCACGAGATGCTTTGTGGTGCAGTGAGGAGCAGCCCCTGCTCTGTGTCCTTGGGAAGCAGTGGTGGCAGGATGCAACCAGCAGAGGAGAGGGGAAATAAAGCAGTTTCCTCTTTTAAATACGCTGGGAGCTGCCCCAGCTGGACTCAAGGGTGATGCTGGGGTGCATCCCTTGGGTACATTGGGGATGGAGGCATGGAGGCTGCAGCCATTCCCTATGGGTGAGGTTGGCTTCCCTGCAGAGGTCACAGTACTCTCCTGAAATTATGTTGATGCCAGCTGCAATCTGGGCATTTCAATCTGAATTTGGGGTTTGCAGAACAACCCATCGCCCCACACAGCTGCAGCAATGTGGGGTTGGTCGGAAAGGAGCTCAGCATATGTGGAAATCACGGCTGTGCTCTCCCCAGCATCTCTCCTCCTCCACTCACCTCCTGCATGGGAGGGAGAACCCTTCCCCAGGTGCAGTTATGGGGATCATGCAGCCCAACAGGAGAGATTTGTCCATGCACCTGCAGCGTCCCAGGAGCATTTCTGCCCATTACCTCCCAATTTGTTGAACAGAAAGATGCTTCAAACCAGCACAGAAACGTCCTCAGCACTGGAGATGGCTCCGCTCTGCAGCGGAGATGAGATGGGCTCTGCTTTGCTCCAAATGAGATGGTAGCAGAGCTGCAAGAGGGACCATTTGGTTCATTTATCCCATGGCTGGCACAGAATTGTTCCCAGGGCACTTCCCAAAATCCCACAGAACACGTCCACCCTGCAGGCGTTCCCGACATCCCTGAAGCCCCAGGAGCACACAGAGGTTTGCACAGACGTGCCGAGGTCCAACTGCTTCTCCCCATCCTTTGGGACAGGCTGCGCTTTGCTGATGTAAAAGGATTTCAAGGCAGATGTTCCAATGTCTGTTGTCATTGGGGCGGTCAGGGAACGGGGTTTGGGGACCAAATGGGACAATGCAAAGGGCACAGGCACACGATGGCTGCACTTTGTGCACAGCGCCAGCTGTGTGTTGTACCCAGCATGGAGGATTTGGGGCACCCGGGTGGCACCCGGACTTCTCTGCCCGTCTGCTTTGGCTTTCACAGACGGAGGAATTATTGGAGGGAAGTGCAGCAAAATAACTCAGAAACGTGTATTTTATTTTTTTTTTTCTGCCTTTCCCATCCCCAAAGCTGCTGTTGGGAGCAGAGCAGCTTTGCAAGACTTGGGGGAAGCAAGGACATTCCCCCACCTGTTTGCTTTTCAACTATTTCTTTTAAGCAACAGCTGAAGAGCAGCAACTTGCTGGACTATAAATTCCCAAATTCCCCTGATCCTGAGCACGGCTTTTATTCAGATGCAGGCGGCGGAGCGGGGGAGAAGGTGACCACCGGCTCCATAAATATTATATGGGGCGACGGCGCTGCGCGGGGCCGTGGGCGCAGACAAAGCGCGCATTGAGCCGCTGGCCCAGCTGCTGCGGGCGGCCAGGATGGGGGTCAAGGTCAGAGGTGGCCCTGTGCACATTATCCCCCCCCCAGCCCCTTTCCCCGTGTCCATAACATAAAGTGGAGAGGCTGCTGCTGGCTGTCCCAGTGGGGTCGTGCAGGAGGGGAAACTGAGGCACCGTGCGACGACGCACCGGTGCTTTAATCTCCTGGGGATCCTTTGGGTGGCCCTGTTTAAATCTGCCTTCACTGTGGGTTTCTCCATGGAGGGACCACGGAGGGCTTTGGGGTGCTCCAAGCGCAGCTGAACCCATCCAGGTTCACTCCTGCCGCCGAGCAAACTTGGATTTTAGAATATTTTACTCCCTTTCAGGCAATCCCTTAGCAACGCCTGTTTCCATGGCAAAGAGCGGAGAACCTCGGCGCTGATGCTGAGCTTTGCCTCAAACTCCTCTTCTGATCTTGCTCCAGGTCCCTGCGTGGGGATGGAGCCGGGACCAGGCAGTGCCTGTCCTGCACTGGGCGCATGGAGCCCCGAGCACAGGGAGCTCCTGCAGGAAGGAGATGGGGAGCTCAGCCCCATCCCTGTGAGCCCCACGCTGGGGAAGGGTTGTGGGGCGTCTCCAAGCCTTAATGAGAGCAAATGAGGTGCAGTTGGGGCAGACGATCTTTGGAGATCATCCGTTCCAACCAAACCACTGTAAGGTTCTGTAATTCTTATTGTAAGAAATACCCCCGAAGGCACACAAGGTGAAGCACCACTGGGATGATGCTGCCAGAAGGCCCCGAGGATAAACCCAGGGAGTTAGGGGATGGGATGAGAGCTGTTACCTTGGGAAAGCTCTTATGGCTAAGGGGACTTTTCCTGAGTGCAAACCCAGTGCTCAGAGTTGGGATTTGGTCACGGTTTCCATTTCAGTCGCACCCAAATGCCAACGGCTGCTCACTGGTGGCAGTGTGAGGGCTGGGAATGCTGCGGGGCCCTGCGGGGCTGCGGTGCTCGCGCTCCTTCCCAAAGGCAACAACTCACTCCAAAATCATCATCATCATTCCTGCAGAAAATCCAGACGTAGAAGATGCTTTTTAGCTTTCAAAAATCCCAGCCACCACTCACAGCATTTTGTAGGGAGCAGACTCAGGTTGGATTTTCCATTTCTCAGTGAAGAGCATCCTGCCTTGGTGGCCAGTCCCAGAATGGGTCCATTTGGGGCGATGCTCAGGTCCAAGCACTAGGGATTATGCAGGGTCTCCTGCTTTCTTCCCCAGTATCAGCATTTCCATGGGGACAACCCCCCAGCAGCTCAGCCATTGGTGCTTTTGGTGATATTTAAGGCCATGCTGAGCTCTCCATCTGCAGCTGACCCCTCCAGGTCACAGTGCTGATATTGGGAGGTGCCTGACTGTGCATGGGTACCTGGTGCCAACATGCCCCATTCACAGCCATACAAACACATCTATTCTTCATTTACATCAAATCAAACACACTTAAAAAGGAGCAGAGAGAATGCAGCCATCGTCCCCTTCTCTCTTCTCAAAGATGGGCAGAATTCAGCACGATATTTCTCACCATGCGCCCACTCCCTCTCCACAATCAAAATCTTTGCAATCCTGCAGAATTTTCCTTTGTATCCCATAGCAAAACAGCCTTGAGAGGAGCCTCAGCTGTTCAGCCCCAGTGCCAGCAGCATCGCACCAGGGGCAAAGTGCAAACTGCATCCACCCCCATCCCCAGCAAAGGGGCAGTGCTGCTGCTGGCACCGATCACATCGTGGTGCAGGGGATGGCCACACCATGGCCCTCTCATCCTTGCTCCCGGAGGAGGAAAGGAGATCTTTGTCCCCTGCTTTTATTTTGCTGCAACGGGAGCGAGTTCTTGCAGTGCTCCCGAAGGAGCCTTAAAAACTCCCAAATCTGACAGCTAAAACAGGCTTTCGCTCTGCTCATTTCCAAGTGCTCACCAGCCCTGCTTTATTTACACCGCTTGTTGATGCCCCCGTCCCCCCACCCCCAGCCCTGGCTTTTTTCATGCACACGCACAGCACCGGGCTCTGCCGTGCTGCTGGGAAGGGGCAAAATTAATCCCTATGGAAATTTATTGAAATGAATTCCCCGCTCGGACACTCAAGCTGTTCCCAGCCCGGCTTTTCCCAGGGCAGAGCAGCCGGGGAGGAGGGAACAGGACGGGGGCCCCGGTTCCCACCTGTGTGGAGCAGTGGGTCTGGGCTCTTCTCATTCCCTCTGCATTTAGGATCTGCTGAGAGCCCCATCCCACCCCCATCCCCTGCACCGAGCTCAGGTCTCACCCCGAAGGGCTCTCACAGGGGAGTTGGGGGGCACATGGGGTGGCGCTGGGGCAGAGCCGGCACTGCGTTGAATCCCAACCCCATAAGGGAGTGGGAGCAGTACCCCCAAAATGGGGCTCTGCAGCATCTGCATCCCACAGACAAGGCTGCTTTGAGATCAGGCACAGACGTGGCCTTGTCAGAGCTGGAAAAAGGGCTGGAGGTGGGACTGGGGGGAACAGCCTGAGTTTGTAGAGAGCATCCTCATGGATGGGAGGATGAACCCTCACCCCAAAACCTCATTGGAGGCAGGGATCAGGGATCGGGGCTGGGTGAAGCAGTGGAACAGGCACTTGGCAGGGATTTATGCCATGCAGCACTTGTCAGTGCAGGTTTAGCACCCCATAAAGCAGCGCTGAAGGCCAAACGTGAAGGGAGAACACAAAGATGAGCAACTGAGGAGCGAATTCAGGTCCCACCAAGGGAGGGATGCATCGGTGGGGAAGGAGTGTGGGATGGAAGCGGGATGCTGATGCTCTGTGTCCCTCCACAGGAACAGGGATTTGCTGACTGCATCCCACAGACACAGTGCTGGATCCCCATGGGGGTGAGGACACAGCTGAGGAAACCAGTGTGCTTCCCCAGGACGGCCCGATTGCAGCACACCCACCGCAAGGCACAGCTCTCGGTGAGGACCTGGGGGCAGCACCCACCTTTCTGCACGTTGGGATGTGATGTTTGTCCACACTGCCAGGATGGGCTCCGATCAGAGGGTTGGTGCAGTGGTGGCACTGTCACCTCCTGGGGATGGGATTCTGGCAGTGTCCATCGAGGGCTCACACCCATTTCTCCCTTTAACAGGTGATGTGAGAGGACGCCATGTGGTCTGGATGGCCAAGAAGGGCTGGAGGAGAGCCCAGGCATTGTCTGAAATGTGGGCAGGGTCTGGGCATGTCCCCTGCCTGTCCCCAGGGTAAATGCTTACTCTGTCCCATCACTGGACCCTGGGAGTCCAGAGCTGCTACCACTGAGCCCAAGGCACCGAGGGACAAGGCCTGCAGCAAAAGGAGGTGAAAAGGAAAAACAACAAGAAGTATATTAAAGGTGTTGAAAGCCTACAGCAGTATCTCAGCCGGTCTCTCTTGTGTTGCTGATGTTGGAGCGGAATTTTCCTATAAGCCACCCCAAACCTCCTTCCCCAGGGTCCCCAGCTCTGCAGAAGCTGTCCCAGCCCCTTTGGGAGCCAGCAGCACTGCAGCCATCCCTGCCCAGCCACTGTGCTGCGGGGCACAGCCATGGGATCAGCTCCTCGTGCCTCTCCTGTGCACGCTCTCCCTCTCTTCTATCTCAGTCCAATGCTGGGAACCGGGTCCAGCTCTGCTTTGCCAGTGGCAGGGGTGGCACTGTGGGGACTCACAGTGGGGACAGGAGGGGCACCAGCACCCACCGCTCGCACCCCTCCCCAACTCGTGCCACCACCCCCAGGACTCACTGCAGATCCCAGCTCCCACTTGTGTGGCTTTAACTCAAATTCCAAGCTGCTGCCTTACAGCTGAGCCTGGAAACCCATTCCCTACAGCTCCAAACCCAGGAGCACCGGTGTCAGTGAGCCTGAGTTCTCATTTGCTGTTGGGATGCCCAAGCTGCAGACCCAGCTTTGGATCTGGAGGTGGCTCCGAGCTCCCCTAGGATCCCACCATCAGCTTTGACACTTCGGGATGGGCACCAAAACGCGGCGCTGCTCCATGTGGGTGCAGCTCAGGGGTGTCCTTTCCCAAACCCATCGCACCGGCACCGCACGCGCCCGCAGCAGCATCCCACCGCCCAAATATTGAGCCGTGCATTCAGTCACCCCGCCGAGGGCCGGGGCAGCGCGGCTGAAGGAGCGTGGCAGTTTGTTATGCTAACCGAGGGGGGCTCCGCTCGGGGGACGTGTCGGAGAGGTCTGAAGAGCAAGGAGTTCACAGGCCCTCTTCCTTTGTCATGCTAAAAGTGCAACACAGAAAATATATACAGGCAGCTGCTCAATGGAGCGTGAAATACAAGTGATTTCTCCGGGAGCTCTGGGTAATGCAATGCAGCCCAGACAATGCCCACCGCAGCCCCACCGCCTTTGTGCGAGATGGAAAACTTCGGCGGGGGGAAACAGGACGGCAGCTCTGAACCTACAGCTGCCCCAGAGGGCAAAGTCCCTGAGAGGGTCCCCAACACCCACCCATAGGGACCCCAACACCCATAGGGTCCATAACACCCATAGGGACCCCAACAACCATAGGGTCTATAACACTCATAGGGTCCCTAATACTCATAGGGTCTCTAACGCCCATGGGGTTCTCTGCCGTGGGATGGATGGGCGCTCAGCTGCCACATCCCTGGCATCGGCTCTGGGATGGGCACAGCGTGGCCCCAGCAGCACTGGGGACACGGCCGGGCCTGGCACGCTGTCCCAGAGCACGGGGTGGGGACCCCGTTAACACGACGCCGACATCCCGGCAGAGCCGAGCACCGCCCGCGGCAGCAGCTCCTATTGCTGATGCAAATTGGGGCATCCCGCAGGAGGAGGGAGCGGTGTAAAATCAGTCCTCAAAGGAGCTTTTGTGTCTCCGGGGCTGAGGTGCTCAGAACATCCATCTTTCCCCTTTCCCTCCTTTTTTTTTTTTTTTCTTGTGGCTGAAACTGAAACCCGACACTGGGCCGGGGTGGGGGGGTGGGGGTTCCCGGGGCCCCGCATTCGTTCCAGGCACCGACATCCCCCCGTGCATCCCCTGCGAGGGGTGGGGGTCCGGGTGGGGTTCGGGACACGGGAGGTGCTTGGGGCGGGGGGCTCTGCTCGTGGCGGGGACGCCCGAAAGTCATCAGCGGGGGGGTGCTTGGGGGCACCGTAACCCGTGAGCTCGGCCCTATCGGTGGAGGGCTGCGCGGCCCCGGGGGTGTCTGGGGAGGTTGCTGCTGCCCTCCGCCCCGGGCCGGGTACCCCAACCCACGGGAGAAGCTCGGGGCACGGGCGGAAGCGACATCTAGCGGGAACGCATCCCGTCGCCCAGAAGATCGATAACCATGGCAACCCTCGGGCATCGCCCCCGCCCGGCCCGGGGGCACCGGCAGCGCCAGGGACCCCCCCCCCCCCGTTGGGGTGGACTGGTTCCCATCGCGAGGTCAGAGAGGTCAGTGTGAAGTGCTTCCGAGCACTTGTGCCCGGGTCACCCCGGAGTGCCAGGAGCAATGCACGATGCTGTTTGCGATGCACGATGCTGTTTGCGATGCACGATGCTGTTTGCAATACACGCAGCGATGCACGGTACAGTTTGCAGCACACTGAGCGATGCACGCTGCACAGACCCTTCCCCTGCCGTCAGGCAGCGCTGCCCTGGCATCGCCCACTTTGTCCCCTCCGGTGTCACAGGGCAGCAAAGGGGTCAAACGCATCAAACGGGAAACTCGTGCAGAACGAGCCGCAGCTCTCCGAGCTGTGCGCACCTCTGCACTCCGAGCACACCAAGCGTGGGGCTGCGTGGGCATTGCAGAGCCTCCCTTTGTGCACACGTCCAGCACACGGGGCGCACGCACGATGCACACACACGCACACTCTTTGCAGGGCTGCACGCACCCACAGCGCGAGCCGTCGTGGAACCACAGCTCCCAGCAGGCAGCGCCCGCGGAACAGACCGCCGGCACAGGGCCCGCCCCCCCCGCGGTGCTGCCTTTCCATTGGTCAAAGAGCTGCCAGTCACCAAGAGGACGGCGTCGGATTGGCCAGCTGAGAGAGGGGGTGGTGGATGGGCTTCCTGTGGCCGCCTTTGCGCTGACCCCAGCATGGTGAGAGCGGGGCGGGGGGTGCAAGGCCTGCGGGGGGGTGCGTGGCTGTCCGGGGAAGGTGCATGCGGGAGAGGGAATGCTCAAAGGTGTACGAATGGGCTGTCCCGAGGGGGTTACGTTTAGGGGGTTGCACGCTCAGGGGGCTCCAATGTGGGTGCGTGCCTAGGGGTGTTGCTGGGTTCATGCTTCGGGGTGCAAAGCCGAGCCTGTGCCGGGAGGGTGCATGGCCGGAGGTGTTGCATGGTGGCTGCATGGCCGGAGGTGTTGCATGGTGGCTGCATGGCCGGAGGTGTTGCATGGTGGCTGCATGGCTGGAGGTGTTGCATGGTGGGTGCATGGCCGGAGGTGTTGCATGGTGGGTGCATGCTCAGCGTCCATGGCCAAGGCTGTCCCAGGGAGTGCACAGGCAGGGGTTGCACGTCCAAGTTGGCTCGAGTGGAGCCCGTGCTCGACGGGTGCACGGCCAAAGGTGCATGGGCTGTCCTGGGGGGCTGCATCTGGGGGATTGCATGCCCAGTGTGCTCTAAAGTGACTGGTGCATGCCCAGGGGGATCCCAGCGTGAGTGCATGCCCAGGGCTGTACGCATGCCTGGGTTGTCCCACAGCCCCTTTGCAGCTGGGGGCTCCCGCAGCACAGAGGGGCTCCAGGCGGGGTTGTGGCAATGCAGACCCTAAACCATCCCCGTGCAGGCGGTGATGGGGGTGCAGGTGGTGGTGAGCCTGCTGGCAGCGAGCATCATGCAGAAGTTGGCCCCGCACTGCTCCTTCGCTCGCTGGCTGCTCTGCAATGGCAGGTATGCCCCCCTCCTCCCCCCCCCCGGCCCCTCACCCACACCCCACAGGGTTTGGGGTCACCCAGCCCCGCTGACGCCTGCTGCTGTGCAGCCTGCACCGCTACAAGCACCCGTCGGAAGAGGAGCTCCGTGCCTTGGCAGGGAAGCAGCGCCCCAAGACCAAGCGGGACAGGTCAGCACTGCAGACACCCAGTGGGGGTGGTGGGAGTGATCCCCAGTGTTGGGTTCCCCAGGGGTCCCGGCTGTAGGATATTGTCAGGCTGGGTCAGTGGGCTGAAGGTGAAGAAGGTTGAGTGCCAGTTCTGCACTTGGGTGACAACAACCCCATGCATGGGGCAGAGCGATGGGAGGGACCGATGGGTCAGGTGGGACATGGTGATCTTAGAGGCCTTTTCCAACCTTCATGATTTTATGATGAGGAGCTCCCAGGCAAGGATGCGCAGTGCTGGGGGACACGAGGCACACTCCAGCTCCGTGCCCAGTTCCCCAAGCCCATCCCTTGCAGGAGGATGAATGGTGTGACAGATGACAAGCCGCTCTCAGTGCCCCGTGACATCGACCTGCACCTGGACACCTCCCCCATCACCGCCGTGGATGCTCTCGGTACCTCCCAGCGCCCTTCTCTCCCTGCACCCAGCCCCATTTGGTGACCCACAGCCACAGTGGTGACACCTCACGGCCCACAGTGCTGCGCTATTTCCTGGAGTACCAATGGTTCGTGGACTTTGCTGTCTACGCCACTGCTGTGTACGTCTTCACCGAGGGCTACAGCTGCGTGGTGGAGCCGCAGAGGGAGATGAACCTCGGGGTGCTCTGGTGCCTGCTCACCGTCTTCTTCTCCATGTATCCTTGTGCCTGCTGCTGCCACGTGCTCCTTTTCCTTTTTTTTTTTTTTGCATTGAAACACCATTTGG